>CM017805.1:18024489-20524489 GCA_008086715.1 Sitobion miscanthi
GTAAATTGGTAATTTTTTGTTTGGTCAAAATTCAATTCAAAGTTGTTTGTAATAATTTGTTATAAGATTAATTAGAAAAAAAATAGTCGAGCGTTAATCAACAATATTTTAATTTTATGAAATTTGTATTAAGAAATTCATTAAAAATATTCTTTTCATATCTAAGATTTTAAAATTTAATACCAGATTCATCATTAAGAGCTCTTCTTATATTAAAACAAGTTTTACTGTTAACCCGATAAATTGTTATGATTGATTGAAGTCATTAGAGTTATTTGAACTAAATATTTTCACCACATAATTGTTACACCCACGAACATATTATTATATTTTATCTTTTCTCCTAAATCGATTTTGATCGACAAATTAAAATTGAATCATCGTCATTAATTATTGTATTAATATAAATTGATAAAAAATATAGATATAAGATAAAATAACGTAGATATTATATAAAGTTTAGATTGGAATACATTTACATTCAAGAATTTTAAAATATTAAAATAAAGTTATTTAATTGTTTATGAATCGATTATAGATCTATACCTACATTTACAATTACTGTTTCTTTATTCTTATCTACTTTACGTGTGCGGTTAACTAACTCTTAGGTGCTTTGTCGTATTTTATATAAATGGTATGCGTTATTATTGATAAATACCAATGTGTATTGTGTACGGTATTGTCGTAGTATATAAGTTTATGTATTTGAACAAGTGAACGACGACATTTTTTAAGGTGTGTGGTTATATGAACTTGTGATAATCATTACCTCCTGACTCACTCGACACCTATTAATTATTACTATATAGCTATATGCGGTATTCACTTGCCCAACTTTTTTAATTTTAAAGTGAATGACCTATATTATCAAATTTAAGGAAAAGAATAATATCGAAAAATAAAAAAAAATTACAACTTTTAAACAATATAATTTGCTTCTAAATTAAAACATTACAAAAAATGTTACATAAGGCTTTGGGGCTCAAGATAATATTCTTACCTAAACATTTCATCGGTTTTTGACAAAATCGATTATGGTTTTTGGTGTAACTCTAGGTGACTTCCCATTCATGTCGATCAATCATCATCACATTTACTTAATGTATAACTTGTAAATACAGATTGTAAATACTATGTTTTATCCAGTAAAAAAATAAAAATAAAATATGAAAAAAATAAAAAACTCTAAAATAAATGGCCGTAGATACATTAAATTATCACTGGATTTTTGTATTAGTATTTTCCATATACCATACAATTAACAAATATTTTGACTCATGTTGAGCTATCTAATATTTATAGGCACATGCAATTTTAAATTATTATTAGTTTTTAGATTCTGAGCGGAGCGATGAATGTATTGATTTTACAATGATGTGTTTTTTTTTATTTTTTACTTTTTTTATTTTTGTGTCTGTCATCACTTTTTAGTACAGTAAAAATGCTTAGATTTTCTTCAACAGTATCTTTTCTGAAAGGAAAGTGAATCTAGTTGGTACTTTTTTTTGGGGGAGGGGGGGGGATGTCAAAAGTAAATTTCCTAGTAGTTTTCAAAAGCACCGTGAAAAACAAAAGGAAAATTAAGATAAAACGGGAATTTTCGAAAAAATCGATTTTGGTTTTTGGTGCAACTCTTAAACAAATAAACGTGGGTAAATGAAATTGTCACTGGTTGTTTATATTACTATTTTTTATACACTATAAAATTTTGATTTGTTTTGAACTGTTTACGGACACTTCAGTTTCCATTTTTTTTAGTTTTTTTTTTATAAATATCAATAAAATTTTATTTGTTGGTTAAAAAAAGCTTGAAAATTGAATAGAAGGCTCTAAGTATATTATTTCAATGGCTGATGTAAAAATTAAAAATCCATAGTCACAATTTTTTTATAACCATTTATAGTTCAACTCTTGACAAAATACGGAAAATCACAAAAATTTACACATCATTTTGAGTTAGAAACTCATAAAAAATATTCTTTTAAATCTAAGATATGAAAATGTAATACAAGATTCCTCATAAGTTTGTCTACCTCTATCGAAAAAACAATGTCTACAAGAAAGTCAAATTAAATTTCTATGAGCGTTTGAAATTCATATTTTTACAATATTTGATATTCACTCGATTTCTCATGTAACGATTTTCTTATTTTATTGTAATTAAAAAACGAATGATTGTAGATACTTGAAAATATCACTTAATGTTTATATTAGCATTTTCTATACACCATACAATTCTGAAAATAATTTGACTATTTTTGAGCTGTTTACGGACATTGTCAGTTTTCAATTTTTTTTATTTTTTTTATTTTTGTATAAATATCAATAAAATTTTATTTGTTGGGTAAAAAAGCGTGAAAATTTAATGCAAGGCTCCTGATATATTTTTACAATAGCAGTTGAAAAATATTAAAAATACATTGGCACAATTTTTTTTTATAAACATTTAAACATTCGAATTTTGATAAAATTTATCATATTATTATTTATATAATTATTTTGTAGTTAAAAATGTATAAAATGTTCAACTTTTATAGCTCAGGATTGAAAATTTAAAACAAGATTCCACGTAAATAGACTATATATAAATTACTTTATTCACCTTAATATCATCAAATATACTTAGTAATATCATTGGCTGACTGATCGTTTTCGCTCAGAATCGTTTTTCTTATATAATGATATTATATCATTGAATTCAAATTTAATACCATCTATTATAGTGACCCATTTGTAACCTACTGTATAGCAGAGCGACATCCACTTATCCACTTTTTTTTCTATGCATTTTAGTTTAAATTTTTAACAAAATTTATCAATTTATCATATTGAAAATGTACAAATAATTTTGCAATTAAAAAAGTTTAAGATGTTAAACTTGTATAGCTAAGGAGTAGGATTGAAAATTTGAAACAAGGTTCCACGTAGCACATACTGTAAACAAAAAATCCAAAAAATATATAAACACAATTTTTTTTTTTAGTTATTTAAAGTTCAAGTTTTGACGAAATAAGATATTTAACGAAGAAGAACAATATCATAGTTTTGTGTTATAATTTTAAAATATTATTCGATGGTGCTTAAAACTTCTAAAGTGTATTATTATGTACAGATAATATTAATTCAACTTACTGGCTACCGTATTAATAATAATAATAAAACTATATAACATAAAATATATCCTTGGCTGACAACCCGTCTTCGCTCAGAATCGTTTTTCGTTGGTATATAATGATAATTGATATTATATCATTGAATTCAAATTTGACACCATCCATTACAGTGACCCACTTGTAACCAACTGTACAGCAGAGTGACATCCACTTATCCGACTTTTTTAAACATCTGTTTAATATAATTAGTATAATGATTAATGAGGCAGCTTAGTGATACATATTGCTATTTAACAATAATCTGAACCTATAGGCGCATTTGCTATCTTAAATGATTATTAAGAAAATAAGAAATGAAGGTAACCTTCAAAAGTTCTGATACGGTTGAGATAAAACTGCAACTGAATAGAAACATTCAAACACGCCAATAAAACTGTTCAGCTTATAAATACATATATTTTCAAACAGAGGTTAATCACTTTCAACCCATATGAATAACAAAATATTATTTACAATTAAAAATAACGTTAAATAAAAAATATTGTTAAATTACCAGAAAAAAATGTAAATGTTTGTATAATTCGTATCAACTACATTTACCTACCTATATTTCTACATACTTACTATACATATTACTATACCACATTAGATAGGTACTAATATACTTAATAAATATAAACAATATAGTATTATAGATTTATAGTAGTATATAAAATATAATATATTATATTATTATACTTAAGTGCATACCTAGGTATTATGTACGCATCATGTGTATAATATCGGGTCTGTATGAACTATAATATACTTATTGTAGAATTATTTGAGGTTTAATTATTGTTATCTTTATTATTTACCTATACTTTTATTCGTTTTAATTAAATAGGTACCTATCTAAGTACATTATATATAGATGTTTAATTATAATTTGTAATACACAAGTATTACTGTATTATAGGTAGGTACACACTACACAGTACATATTATCTTAATAAATAATGATATAGCTATAACTAAAAGATCCGGGGGCTAAGTGAGAGGCTTATAGATCCCCATCAAAATAAAATGTAGTAAGACATGTTTTTTTTATCTAAGCAATGAAGTCACGATCCAGGGTTGTGAACATTTTAATTTCATCGTCAGCTGTTTAACATAAACTTCGACTAAAGTTACATTTTATTGTAAATTAGAATACCTTTAAGAGTTTATGATATTATACGTATATCAATCCCTGCAATATCCCGGTATAATAGACAAGTCTCTCTGTGTGCAGTGTGCTTACTACTTTGTTCAATGTGTCTAGGAAACCCTACTTATATATTAATATATTATGTAGCTAACTACAGACGTATAGGTAATAGCTGAACAGAAAAATATACTAATTTATTTTATTTAATACATCTAAATTAAATATAAACCATACGTTTATATTGAAATATAAATTATAATAAAAGCAACCTGGATCCACTAAAAGTAATTTGACGATATAGAGTGTATAAGCTAATAGCTAGCTTTTATAATTTTCCCTCAGTTTTGGTGCCTACTTAAATTTGAAACATACTTAATCGTTACTTTTATTATTTTTATTTATTATTCATAAATGATTTGTGTAGACATGTTGCTATGTTTTAACATCAAAACTAGCTCTGTGAAAGCATGACACGTATTTGCATCACACTCTGTTATTTGTGTGACTGTGCAAAACAAATATGCAAATGCTACAAGTCCTCTGCCTTAGGTATAACTAACGTTCTAAAAATAATTGATAAACATAAATTAAATTAATTATAATTCATATAATACATATATTTAGTGAGAACTTTCATCTTGGATTTAAGTATTTGAAGAATTGAATAGAATGGGAAGTGAATAAAATTCTAAGTTTTGTTATTATATTGATCCTTTATTGACCCTTTGATTTTTAATTCCGAATAATGTCTTGTACTCTTGTTAAATAAAATAATATGAGAAGTTATAAATGTATTATGATTAATGGACCTTAACAAATGTGGTATTTAGTAATTAATTCACAATAAAAAAAATGTATATATTTATTGTTACTACCTAGTACCTACGCTTTGTTTCCAAATAAAAAATCGAGTGCGCAATATGCAAATACTGCACATGCGCACCTGTATCCAAAGTAATCACGATTGTGTAATATTTATTATTATTATTATACATAAAAGTAATGTCTATTACAATCTATAACTAATTATAGAAACAAATTTAAATAGCTAAGAAACTATATATATTTTATGTATTTAAATAAATATACTTAAATGTTTAACAGTTATACTTACACATATACTTTCTTACTTTCTACAGAAGGTATATTGGTTCAGTGACGTACGCAGGGGCTAACTGACCTCCCTATCGTTGATATTCATTTTAGAATAAGTATATATAATGATTATATTGTTGTATATTGATTATAAAATAATATCAAATAGTTGTACAATGAATTTTCAAAATAACCAGAATAAAAATAAATAAAATTACCGAAAAAACATTAATTTTTACGCAAAATCAGTATTTGATAAAATCCATTTTGTTTTATTGGTGTAACTCAAAACCGAAAAACCGTAGATATCTACTTGAAATGTTCACTAAATATTTATATTAATTATAGCTTTTTCTGTACCTACATGTCATTATTTTCAATAGCTGAGGATTGAAATTTTAATATAAGGTTTCTTATAAAGTCATAACTCATAAATAGTTTATACTGTAAGTACTAACCAAAAAAACCTAAAAATATATAACTAAACACAAAAATGTTTATAGACATTTTATGTTAAAATTTGGACGCAAATAAATATTTAAAAGAAGAATTGTTGAGTAAAAGAAAGTTGTTATAGTTATTTTATTGTAATTTAAAAGTATAATTCGTGGGAAATTGATTTTTTTCAAGTATAATGGTAGATTGAATTAATTTTCGCAGAAATTATAGCAGTTATTACTTATTACTAGTGAGTTATTCCCATCAAAAAGCGTAAGTGTATTATTCAGTCTACGCCGTAATCCTACTCCACCACCGCTAACTTTTAATAACGAACCAATCACATGGAAGCCATCCGTCAAGTACCTTGGCGTAACGTTGGACAAAAGATTAACCTGATGGCCACACCTCTCACCTTAACTTAATCAAGCCTATCAAAGGCTAGGGATGCTCTTCCCTATCTTAAACAGAAAGTCTTTGCTACAAAAAAAACTTTCCCTACTTATTTATAAGCAAGTACTACGTCCATTAATCACTTACGCCTGCCTTATGTGGGGTAGTTGCGCTCAAACTCATCTTAAAAAACTGCAAATATTTCAAAACAAAGTTTTAAGAACGATAACAAACGCTCCATGATTCGTAAGGAACTCAAACATACACAAAGACCTTAACATTTCAACTCTTTAAGACGACCACATCAAGCTCTCGGCTGTGAGCTTCTTTGAATCCATCCATAAGTCAACAAGCTCGATGCACTACCACATCAACATCAGACCCCCTCCACAGCGCCGTCTAAAACGAGGTCGCCCGCATGACCTAACTCCTCAAGATACAATCTAACTTAAGTCTCTAATTACTGTTATAATCTAATGTAGAAATTGTAATTTAATTATCGCACTTAATACGCCAAAATGTATTTTATCCTTCATCTCTAGGTATAGATAGCGAAAGCTAGGAATACACCTTATTATAAATAAATAATAAAAAAAAAAAGAAGTGAGTTATTAGATTATATTCTTTTTCTTCTTCGGATTTTTACAGGCCTTTCAGACCCATTTTCGGCTGCCGCAACAAACTACTGCCTGTATTCTTCCCTATTCATTGCAGTTGCTTCAGCATTCCAATAATCTCAGATCTTCATTTATTCTGTCCACCCATCTTTATCAAGGACGTCCTCTGGATCTTTTTGTGTTTGATTTCCATGCTGTTATTTATCCAATTAGTCCTTCTAATTTCTATACATGCTCAGCCAAACTTACGTACTTTTCAAGGTTCCAACAATGCTAGTTTATTAATATTATATTATATTATTGTTATTAACATTCGTGTCAATATCGATTAGGAAGGAGTAAATAGGTTAGTGGTATAATTGTATATAAATATAAGCAAAAGCTTAAAAGTTATCTAAATATTTTGAACATTTCATTGACCACTATGTATAGACATATAGTAAAATATAATAATATAATATTATTATATTATATTAGCATTTTCTATACACGGTAAAATTTTCAAAATTTTCAAAATATTTTGATTTGTTTTGAACTTTTTACGGACATTTTCAGTTTCCGATTTTTTTAGTTTTTTTTTCTATGAATGTCAATAAAATTTTATTTGTTGAATGAAAAAGCTTGAAAATTAATACAAAGCTCTTAATATATTTTTACAATGACATTTGAAAAATATTAAAAATCCATAGTCACAATTTTTTTATAAGCATTTAAACTTTAAAGTTCAAATGTTAACAAAACACGTAAAAATCATGAGTATTTGCAAATTATTTTCAGTTAGAAATTCGTAAAATTTTTTTGTTTTAAATCTAAGATTTGAAAATGTATAACAAGATTCTTCATAAGTTTGTGTTTGTCTACCTTTATCAAAAAAAAAAATGTCTACAAGGAAGTCAAGTTAAATTTTTATGAGCGTTTGAAGTTTACATTTTCACAAGATTGAATATTCACTCGAATATTTTGTGAGAGTGGAAATTTCTGCAGTTATTTATTTTTAAGCTACAACCAAAAAACAAAATCAATCTATTCAAAAACTGATTTTGCGTAAATATTCCAGTTTTTTCATAATCATTTTCAGTTTCTCAGCTATTTTTAAAATCGTTGTGATTTTTAAACTTGACACCCTGAAGTACCAACTAGACCCAGATTCATACCTACTAGAAACCTTATACAGAGCTAAATCTATCTCTACTGCTCCAAAATGTTATAAAAAATACAAGAGTTTTTCTTTTGTGTTATTCATTGTAAACCCAGCTGAGAATCTAAAATACCTTGTCTTTAATATTTTAATGCCAATAATGTAGTAACTATACGTATACAGTACACTACGTAATAATTCGATACGCAAATATTCTTTAGAAATCTAAAAAAAAATCATAACGTGTGACATAAATCACTAACCTTGACAGTTTATATTAATATACTCATTTAAATTCTATAACGCTATAGTTCAGGTAGGTATAAAATAAATTAATACAAAATACCTGAAGTATTCCATATTTTGTTGTCATACAACTAACAATTGAATGAACCTGATTCAGACTGGTTCAATTCAAGGTGATTCGTTAAATTAAGTTTAGATCCGAGATAGAATTTTTTACTCATATAAACTGAATAGTGAATAGAGGTACATAAATTATTTTTCCTATAATATGTAATTATATTAATTACTGCAACTAGGTACTATAGCTAGTATGCATCCTTTATTTGTTCTGCATCACAATTGACCGAAATAAAAAAATAAATTATTATCTCTTTGTGAGAGCTATAATATAGAACCTTTTTTCTTTGTTATTTATCGATGAAAAGCTATATTGACCATAACCTAATAACCAATTAAATAAGCCGTTAATTAATTAGGCTGTTCTACCACGTACTACCCGCATGTGTTGTCTCCGACTTACAAATGTACAACATTACCAAAAACTTTTTGCGGGTAACAACTTCACTCTCTCTGTATTTATAGTAGAAAATTCCACAACGCATAGGAATCTTTGACGTAGTGTTTTAATTATTTACAATTTTGATGACACTAACCAATCATTTTTAATAATTAAATGAAAAAAAAAACAAAAAACCTTATCTTCTCAAACTGATAACCATAGGCGCAAATAGGGGGGGGGGGGCTACGCCCCCCTAATGTGAATTCAGCCCTGCCCCCCCAGATGTATTATCGTATTAATATAATTTTTGTAAAGAAAAAATTAAAATACGTCGTAGTAGGTGCATAATACATAAAAATAAATTTTAAAAAAATACTTTAAAAAATCAAGGGTATATTCGTATTTTATAAAAATTGTTCAGAGATTTTGAACGTTTTGTACAGTGTATACATAATTACATATAAGCGATAAACCTATAACTATTATCGGAACTAATATTAATAGTTTTAACTTTTTTACTCAACAAATAAAGTTTTATTGAAATTCATAGAAAAAAAACTAATAAAATTGGAAACTGAAAATGTTATCGTGTATAGAAAATGCAAATATAAATAACCAGTGAACATTTTTCTTTTGTTTTTCTTGGTGCTTTTGGAAATTACTAGGAATTATAAATTTTGACCTCCCCAATGCACCAACAATATTATTCACTTTCCAATCGAACAAGATACTGAAGTTGAAAATCGAAGCATTATTTCGACTACTTATCGTGTACACAGACACAAAAAACATAAAATATTCACATCATTGTAAAATCAATACATTTATCGTTCCACTCAAAATTTAAAATATTATTTAGAGCATCTCAAAGTCTATTTTTTGTATTTTATATCATCACCGTTTTAAAACTATAAATATAATAAGTATTATAGAAAATATAATAATATAATAAACATAATTATAAATAATTTACATGTTATAACTCACTTTAAAATTAAAATATAAATAATAAATAATAATTTACAAAAGCCCTAGATAATATTATTACCTTTTAGTTTGATTTTAATAATTTATTTATTATTATCAAAATAGGTAATTTACTCTAATATTAAAGCTAAACAACATAAAATTGAATCTGCCGAACGCTTACGTTTGTAAGACAGAGGCAACTGCACGGCGTCCGTTTAACTTCTTATATTTTGTGTTTCAAATTTAAATGTATTACTTTTAATAACATTTACCATTTATGATATAAATCTTAATAAAGTAAAAGAAATTAGCTGGGCATTCATTTTTAATTTTTCAAAATATCATTGGTAGGTACCTATGTGCTATGTATAATATAGGTACCTATATATAAAGTGATACGTTTAAGTACCTATTTACCTTAGATAATTCGTTTGAAGTATTGACATTTTATAATTATTTTTTTTACATACTTTAATGTGGTTGTAAAAGGACATATCTGAAAACAAATTATATTTAAAAATATAATTCTCATTGTTATCATTTTTAAGTTTTTACTTTTTTGAATGACAACATACATTTTAAATTTAATATTTCGAATTTCCGAAGAAGAATATTTTTCAGAATATTGATCGTTACATACAAATTGATTTTAAACGTGTAATCCTTTAGCTATATAGTAATAATAGGCATTTAAATAGCTTAGATGAGCGGAGTAGAGTGGAAAAGTGGTACCTCCCAAAATTTTATTAACTATGTTTGTGTAATTGTGTTAAATTAATAAAAATACCAATCTTTTATATATTTAAAGTAATAGTTACAACTTACAATATTATATACCTAAATAATAATATACGGTTAAACATAGATAAATAACAATTGTAATTACAATTTACAATATGAAAAAGCATCGGTTACGAAAAACAATATTTTTTTACTTAACCTAACCTGGTAGAACTTGTTCCAAAAACATTAATGATACAGAACTAGAGCATCACTTCAAAAATTCGTTTTTCTAACAGTAATAGTTAAAACTATGAAAATAATATTATTGTTAGCCAGCTTAGTGTGGATCAAATAACATGACCTTTCTCCCCCCCCCCCCATAAATACGCTACTGTGGCGTCATCTAAGAATTAAGATTATTAAATGTCATTTAACATTTTACTTTCATTTTTGAAGCCTGAAGTAAGTTTAATTTTAATAGCTTGATCTTTAATTTAAATGTAAACTCTTTATAAATATATTTTTATATAGGTCCTTATATGTATTTGTTTTGAATGTATATTGTTGTTATTATGAATTGGTATATTATATTTAAAATCTACCTATCTTTATTACTTTCTTATCAATAATTGTTAATCGTGTAAAAGCGTTAGTAAAATATAAAAATAGGTTATTTTAAATTGTAAAAGTTCAATGGTAAGTTAATTCACGTGTAACTCCATGTGACCACGTAACTGATTAATATTTCAGATTCTGAGCAGAGCGATAAATATATTGTGTTTACAATGATCTATGATTTTTTTTTCTCTTTATAAGTCACTTATAAGTTATAAGGAACAAAAAACTGTTTAAATCTTCAACTTTGAGAGCGTAGTTTTAGTATAAAATTGGATCTGGAAGGTACCTTGAAATATTGGCCTGAGTACGTAAAGAGTGAAAAAGTAGAAAATTACCAGTACTTTTCAAAATAATTGAGAAAAACTTACCAGCAAAACCTAACAGTTTTCAACAACGATTTTGTTTTTATTGTAATTTAAAAGGGAATAACAGAAGGTACTTATAAAGATTCAAAATTTTCACCAAATATGTATCATAATATTTTTACATTTTAGAGCTATTTATAGATATTTTAAATGTTCGAGTTTTTTCGTTTTTTTTTATTTAGGTCGATATATTTTTTAAAAAAATAAAGGGACAACAATTGTCAAAATAACGAGAATATGTAAATTATTTTATATGTTTTTAATAAAATTGTTACATTTTTAATTTGCGAAAATTAGTTTTACTGCTGGCCCTACGGTAGATACTTTAATAGAAAAACTAATTACTATTATTGCAATATAAATACCTACATAATAAAATATCTTTAGAAATATATGGGCTGGCTGTAGACCTCATTTCAGTTTGATATATTTTAAACTACCTATTTAGATTATTAAATTGTTTATTTTAACACATCCTATATAATTTCTATGGTTCAGTCTATTGCTGTCATATATTTGAAAATACTTTTTAGATAATGAATACAATATTTGAATTTTAAACACTATTTTAACATTGATGAATCATTAGTATATAAATAAATCAGATGAAAGTTAATAATAATATCAAACCAATAAAATACGCATTAATATATATATTTTATTTATTGATACAACATCAATATTAATATAATAAAAACTATCACGTGCAAAATATGTATTGTAATTTGAGTATCACGTGTAAAATAATGCTACCTATATATTATGAAATTCGAAACAACGAATAGGTAGATTAAATTATAACTACCTCTTTTACATAATATCTTTTTATGTTCTATTGTTTTAAATAATTAAATTATAATCGCATTAAATATACAAGTATATTTTTTTTATTGATAAACTTAAGCTGCATTGACCATCGGTTAAAAATTTACATTTTTACATTACTTACAGTAAGTTACATTTTATTTTTTAATCGTATTAAAACAATCCATTCTATGTTTTAAATAATAATATACATTTCATAACGGCTTCTCCATTTCAAGACGCCAAAACTATATAATTTCTATAAACGCTTTCACTCTAATCCATCCAACAAATATAATTCTGATTTCCTTGTTATCCCAGTCCAAGAGGACCTCAGACGACATTTAGAGAAGAAATAGTGTTGCTTCGTCGTAACATTCTAATTGAATATAAAATAACTTAACATCATACAAAGTTCCATCAATGGAAGGTTTCCTCAAAGTTCAAACAAGAATTCTTGATATCGTTCCCTCTAGAACAGTGTAATTGGGTACCTATATGAGCAGTTTTATTTTATTTTACGTTTTTAACCCGTAAGAAGTAGTTTCTTCAAGTTTGTTTTAAATGAGCATTGCCATACTATATCACCCTTTGATTGAAGCACTATACATATTAATATATTATGTTTTGTAAATATTATATGAATGTTTGAAGTTACTAGTTTACTAATAATTAAATATTATAATATGTACGATGTACCTAATAATAATCTTATCATTACCGACTCAGTAAAAAATAAGAAAAATAAGAAAATCAATGTGGTATGGTTTGGTATACTGCTTTAATGTAATACATATATGTATCAGTATCGTTTATATACAACTATGCACTATGTGTGATACAGGGCTTGAAAACTGTATTTATAACCGGTAAAAAATCGTGAAACACCTAAATAAAAATCGAAAAATAATACTGGTAAGTGGTAAGTGGTAATCTAAATCGAAATAGAAAAAAAAAAAAAGTACTCGAAACCAAATCAAAATCGGTAAAAATAGATACCGATTCTGAAATTGAAATTGGAAAAGATAAATACCAGTAGGTATTTGAAACTTTAGCCAATATCCGGAAAAATTAATTCAAATATTTAAAATTGAAATCGAGATCAGGAAATAGTATACTGTGTAAAAAAGTTATTTTTCATTAGATTTTCATTTAGCGAGGTAGATTTCCGAAACTGGAGAACGGATTTTGTTGTTTGGGGTCTTGTTAGATTCACATTGGCTAGGAGAAGTGCAGTGAAGATTTTCAGAACTTTATCTCCAATCGTTAATTCACTACAAAGCTGTAAAGCTGAAAAACATCAAACAACGCCCAATAAAATTTTTTTTAACTTTTTTTTAATGTTCTGTAGTGAATTAACTATTAAGATTAAGTTCTGAAAATCTTCACTGCAGTTCTACAAACCAATGTGAATCTAACAAGATCCCAAACAATGAAATCCGTTTTCCGGTTTCGGAGATCTATCTCACTAAATGAAAATGAAAATGATTTTTTGTGGAGCTGTTCACACAGACGTTTTTCTGGATTCAAATTTTTATACCGCTTGGGTGTGACATCAGTTAATAAATTTCTGAAAATTAAAAATCAAGTGATTTTACATGCTAATCCCTGACTTGGCAAGCGTTTTTTCTTAAAAGGTTAAATTATTTACAAGGTAATTTCATAAGAATGCTCATTATATAACATATAAATACATAACAAAGAGTATCGCCTCTTCGTGGTGTTCTCTATAGCTCACTATATTCAAAAATTATATAATTTAAAATAATCATTATCAACTTAATTTTAAATTGGTCTAAACTAGTCTGGACAAAACGCGTACTCGGGCGAAATGGGGAGGGTCATTTTTGGACGAAACTTCGCCTGATATATTAGATTTATGGTTATGAATTTATAATGGACACGTAATTATATAGTACCTATAACTTGTTTACTTATCAAACGATAATCATAAACATAATTTAAATAGGCTGTAGAAATACACGATTAATCATTGGGCGAATACATTCCTATTGTTACGCTCAGTGTTATCTCGCATGCTTATTAATTATATAATGCGAACTTCGAATGTATAATAGTATGTAAGTTAAATATATGTATAAGTGTTATTTTAAAATATATTATTTATTATTTTATTAATATTATATAACAACTTCAGGCTTACAGCTACGACCAACAAAAACTGGATACATTATAATTGATTAAATGAAGATTATAATATTATAATAAAAAAACTAGTTTCAAACCAAGTTGGTAACAATAACTTATAGATCAACAATTTCAATATATTATATTACATAACTAATAATTGTATTGTATACATTCAAATAGTTGTATGTACGTTTATATATTATAAGTACCTTAAATGACAAAAAACAATTTAAATAAATAACCACTTAAGCACTAGCTGTTATTTTATTATGCTTATATTGAATTATTAGTTATTACTTATTGTACCTATCAATTTATTTTTTAATTAAAAAAATCATAACTAGTTATTTTTTATAAATACTTTAATAATTTAACTTTATATTTTCATAAAAATCAAACTTAGACATTGACTTTATAAAATCTGCAAATAACGTAATAAAAAAACTTAACATACCTAACTTGATAGTTTACCGCTGCATGGAAAAACTATGAATAGGTTAAGTTAGTAGGACAATAGAACATATTCATAATTTAAATATTTCTGGTGGCACTTCTGAGTACCCTCCCAATATCTGTTAATCTTGCTATATATATATATTATATATATATATATATATTATATTTTTGTACCAAACGTGTAAAAATTGTAATTATGTTTTAATAATAATAAAAAAAATAAATATTGCGTAATTTTCTTCATCAATCGACGAAATGAATGATCATAACGATCACATAAACTCCTAAAATTCTTGACGTTCGCCTATGGCACGTTTACCTTTGCGATGGGCTTTCTAACGTTCAAAATTCGAAATCATAATTATTAATTTTAAACACATGTATTTATAAAGATTAGTATAGCTTAAATGCAAATAAGTAAATGTGACTATATTATGTTAAATAAAACTTATTTAAAAAAAAATGAGGTTGGTTTGGTAACGTAATAAAATTATATGACGTTATGGCGTTATGAATCGGTTGATAGGGGCTACCAGCTAGGCTAGGTTAGGTTTCTAACCTAAGGTTAATCGGTCGGAAAAAATTTTCCCAGACTTAAAACATATCTATTTTAAATTAAAGTTCATAAATAAACACAACAACAGTACATTAATAATTTATTAATTTATAACAATTTGATTTAAGTAGTAAAATAGTTATATTAACAGGGATAAACATGAACTAATGAACTGAGACACTCGAAACCTTATATTCTAATGTACCTTCCTATCTGGCTACCTATTATGGAAACAATAAATTTACTGTAAAAAATAAAAATACAGTTTTTATTATACTTAACGTATTAACGAAACACTCTGCTGTACAGTAGTTGTCGAGCATGTCATTTTAATGGATGTATTATATTTGAATTCAATGATAAGTCATTGTATACGAAAAACGATTCTGAGCGGAGACATTGTATTAGCCTAGCATACTTTTATAAATAATCAAAATTTATAGTTAAAAAATAAAAAATTTACAAACATTGAAAATATCTCATGGCTATAAATATCGTGACTTTCCGGTGAACTTTTTCTTTTTGCTAGGGGTAGAAAAACTTATTGGCAACCTTCTATAAACATTTCTTTTGTTAGCTAGGAAAAAACATTTTTAATAATTTCTAACTGAAAAATAATTTAAAAATTTAAAAAAAATATCTTGGCTATAAATAGCTAAAAAAGAATAAAAATAGTTTGAAAAATTTGCCATTTATGAGAAATAATATTATAAATATTTAGTGAACACTTCAAGAGTCTACTGTTATCTATTCGTTTTGGATAGGTGCAAAATCAAATATCAAAAATCAATTAATGAGAACTCAATAATTTACCGCTGAATATCAAATATCGTAAAAATTATAAGTTCAATAGTTCTTAAAAAATTAATATTAATAAAGGTCTATACGGTTGTTAGTTTTTGAGTAACACCAAAAAAATAAAATCGATTTTTTCAAAATTGGTTTTGCGTAAAAATTACCACTTTTTTTTGTTTTTCTCGACGCTTTCTTAAACTATTTGGATTTTCTATTTTGACCTCCCTAAAATACCAACTTGAATCACTTTTCTATCAGAAAAAATGCTGATCTCGAAAATAGGAGCATTTTTACTACACAAAATGGTGCTGACAGACAAAAAAAAACATATCACTGTAAAATCAATACATTCTTTCACTCCACTCAGAATCTAAAAAATGCTAATAATTATTTTTATACAAATGTGGTATCTCATTATCTCAAGTGTCATTGACATTTAATAATTTAAAACTCTGTAAATTTGTAGAAGTGTAATAGGAAAACTAGTTAAATATACGCGTATATATCGTATATCTATGTAATTATTGTGTGGTTTGTAATTATATTATATTTACTCTCAATAATTATGTTGCTTTTTGTTGGAGATATTATGGTTTTTAATTGACTCGTAATAGAAGGATGTAACATATCAATGTCATGTAATGACCAGTGACTAGTGAGTGTATAGTGTTATTTGGGCCACGCAATAGGTGTTCGATATAGGTATATATTATGCAATTTTGTATTATAGCATAACTTAATCTGCATATATTAACATATAAATATTGAATAATATATAGGTAATACAGTTCTATAGTTGTCACCGGCTCTCAAAAATTGTTCATTCAAACTGTAGTAGCTCCAACATAATTGTTTCATCGTCCCAACTCATAATTTAAAACATTTTAGTAGGTGGTATTTATTTTAAATCGTGTAGAATACACATACTGTAAATAATGCGATTTACGTGTACGGTGTACACATAATATTTTGTGGACATTTGGTGTAACAATATGATAAGTTTATAATATACATGTTATCATCAATATCGGAAATTTCGGCAGCAAAGGTAATAATTATTGACGATTTCAGTATGGCCGGAGTACATCAGTTATAATATTGTTGGTAATAATTGGTTTATATTTTCGTAATAAATTGACTGATAAGTTTAGACGGTTTAGTCAATGTCATCGATCGGTATTTGCTGATGATCGATTTATCGATCATGAGATTTTCTATTATACCATTTGGTTTCTTACCACTTTTTCGTGCCTTGGAGAGTGGCTGGGGAGGGGCTGGGGAGATGTATGAATTACAAAAATGGATTTTATACTAATGAACGGATATCATTATATTAATATTATAATGATAGAAATTCGTATTAATCTTTTCTGAATTTCCTTCTTTTAATCCTTCAAAACGGGGGTGGGGAAACTGAATCTTCGATTAATAGTCCTACAAGAAAAAGTCCGACGAAATAAATACCAGTAAAAAAAGTTCAGTGAAAAAAATTCCAAACGAATAAAAGTTCACGAATACCTACCTAAATTTAATTATTATATAAGATTATTGTTTGCACTAAGTACCAACTTTAATAAAAAATAATAGGTAATTTATCAGTACCTACCAATTAAAAACTGCAACATAATATATGTTATATTAATAACCCAATACCATCGGCCCTCAAGGAACAATATTAATGTATTAGGTATATTTATTTTTTATTATAACTATATGGTAGAATTTGTAGATAATATGTATAATGTATATAATAACCTACAATTATATAAATATTATACTATACACTTCAAATTTTTTTAGATATTCATATACATTTGATTATATTTTTATTTGTTTATGTTTATATTGATATTCAAACAATGTAAAAAAAAAGTTAATTATAGTATCTGGGTATTTACTACGTAATTATAAAAAAATTATTTTATTCTTAGACTTTAATTCCATTGGATTTTTTTTGCAGAGCTTTTAGCTAGAATACCGAGGAAACTATAACATGTTAAAATTTCAAAGTGCTCATCAGTTTCCCTTGAATAAATAATACGCACCTAACGAAAATAGCCATTGTCAATAAGACATTAAGACTAGATTAATTATACTGATGATAAATTATTAGTTATTTCTGACGCATTGACGGCAACGGGTGTACAAATAATGAAACATTGTTTATTGGGCCTTAGTTGAAAAATCCTGCAGATCTACAGCATCTACCAGTATCAGAAGAGGGGGGGAGTGAAAATTATGTAAAAAATCTGTGTACGGACTGATCAGTGTAGGAGTAAAAAGAAGCTCATATTATAGAGTTTTTTTGGTGGGAAGGACTGGAAGAATATATTTACTCACGTGTGAAAAAAATTAAAAGAATTCGTTAAAACTATTAAATATTGTACTACCACGGTGTCTTGAAGTAAACAGCAAATTTAAACAGTTACTTTAAAATAATATATTCTAATGCTTTAGGTACCTAAATAAGATGATTCACCAAGCATGCACTATATTTCCTATATTTTCCTCTAATAATAAATTTCAAATTCTCATTTTTGAATTTTTAAATATTCATGAGGACAATATTTTCGGCTGTGATGTTGTATGCAATCTACCAGTGCCGTAGAAACCGCGGTGCGGGTGGTTCATTGCACCGGGGCCCCACGTTTCAATTTCAAATATGGGGCCCATACTTAAATAAACTTAAATAAGAATTAAGAACCTATAGTAATAAATTTTTTTTTTTAATCAATAAAAAAATTTCCCGTTGAATCAAGCATAATCAAGTTCTCCTATGGTTTTGTATTAAAATACAAATCTGACATCAATAAATCAATTCAGACTTTACCAGACAAGTTTTATCAATTACAACACTAATTGGTCCAGAACAATATGATATCAGAAACTAAATAAATTGAATTATTCAAAATGACATGGCTTGTAGTTTTCCAGTTGTGTGAACTGCATGTTTAATATTTCTTACAATTCCGGAAACTGTGGCCTCGACTAAGAGATAATTTTCAAAATTGAAACTCATTAAAAATTATTTAAGAAACTCAATGTCTCAAAATAACTTAGTAATATTGCCATTCTCAATGTAGAAAGAAGTAGACCTGATAAACTAGATAGAGAAAAATAATTGACAATTTCGCTAATGCTAATCACTATGAATTTTCGTTCCTTTTTCAACTTCTCTTTGAATAGTTAGAAAAAGTATTTCATTATTCCGTTTATTGTTTATCAATTATAAAATATTTGCGTTCCAAGAGGTCATTTTAATGCCAATAGTACCAACATAGATCAAATATCCGTGGCCTTTAAAGGTTTAAACCTGCAGTGATTACTGTGAACCATAACTTCGTTGATTAATTTAATTAATGAATGGATAATGGATAAAATTTAAGCGATACATCGAAATGGTGACTAAATAAAATTTACCATATATCCCCAGATCCCAGTTCTCTATATAATTTGTTTTATCTTATAGGTGCATAGAATTACTAATTGAATTATAAAAGAGCATGCTGTATAGTATAGCCAAAAATGTATCGTACGTCATACATGTTTTTATGGAATTTGTAGATCAATTATTTTGGTAGATCGCCTACGACATCACTATGTTCTAATTATTATACAATAATCACCCTTTTTTCTACAAATTATTAATCAGATGATTTTTTTGAAAACGTTGATGTATCCAAATCGAAATTCAGACGAGCGGTTTTTCAAATATGTGCACTAAGGATAATTATAGGTCCATGACATTTCAAAAAATTAGAATTTTAATTAATTCGTTATAAAGAAAAATGGGGGTTAGCATGCTTGGTACATAACTCGGAATATTATAAATTATTATAAAACTATATTGATTCATAATATGCAGAAGATCTAATATTTAATAAATATATTTGCAAGCACTTTTTCAGTGCACCAAAATAATATCACATGCTTGGTTAGCAGGACAGTTGGAACCATTTGAAATGGGGCACAAACACACAGCTGCAACTCGTTTGCTCACATTCAAAATTGTTTACCCTTAAACGGATACTTGTTTGCGTACAGCGATACATTCACACACATGTATATATCGTCACAGACTGTAGTACAAATTATCAAATATTTGATAGGAATATTATCATATCATCATTTTGGATTTTCCGTACCTAACTACTTTTAGTAAAGTGTCAGTAGTTATGGTTTATTACAGTGAACTACTAGGGTTTTGACGACGTAAACTCTTTAATTTCTAATATAGACATTTCTAATATTTTTAAAACTCGTCGATAAAAACGATGTTTTAATATCGACAGTTATAAATTTAGTGAATATCGTGTTTTAATGAGTAGATATTCAAATTTTAGATTGTATTTATATTGACTAGGTACCTATATTGTAATTTGTAACGATATTATGATTTATGACGATTTATGTAACGCACGCACTTTTTTAATCACGCCTGTTTGAAGCAGACAGTCCTCAGCCTGTTTAAGTGAGAAGGAAAATGTGTGCACAAACGAGTTCTGATACTAGGGATTTTCGTCACTGGTAGTCAAAATATAAGTGCGCAAACGAATTGTAGCCCAAACTCACTCCCTGGCACCCTATCGCTCCAAATTATGCCATTGTTACCTGCGCTTAAACCTACATCGCATATTTTAAAAACGATTTTTCTTAAACTTTTAGCTACTTACTGTGTAGGAGGAAGAAGCCAAGAAGGACTGTAGGTTAGGTATAACTTAATATAATTTTTCTCTCAGGTCCGTCCTATTTATTCATACAAACATAAACGGATTGTCGTTCGTAGATATTACGATACTAAGATTAGGATAGCCCTGACGTCCGGTAGACGGTAGTACGATTAACATTTTAGATTTTAAACACGATTCGCACAATAACAATCTAATAATATTCACTGATAGACGCGTATAATAACATACAAGTATTGAAGTATATATCAGGCGATCTACCAGGACATGAAGGTCATCGAAAGATAAAGTACTTATCCCGGAACTTGACGACCATAAACGTCGGTTTTATCCGAGCCTAGTATTATATTAATAATATTATGGTGGGCCTGCAGCTACCACGGTTATGTGCGATGGTGTATATTGGTGTCTATAGACTGGCGGTGCGCATGCGCCCAGTCGGCGTGGCGTTGATACGACGTCATGGTATCTCCCGACCTCCGTGGCGTGACGTTTTCGGTATCGTACTATCGTCAACCGTCGCAAGAACGCGGCAACAGGCCGATCCCCGAGCAACACGCCGCGTCAAACCAGACGTCGGTATTCACTATTCACATTTCACTATTCAGTACGCCAACGACCGCCTGACCGTGTAGGTATATTCTCAAGTCGTCTCGTCCGACATTTAATTAGATCCGAAGAAGAGTGTTCGAATATCGTTCGACCGATCGTTTTTCAACACTCTTGTCGGCCTTATTTCACCGAATTTTTCCTTTTTACGGTCGGTACCTATCTATAATTCGCGACATCGCGTATTTATTTGTTATAATAATATTATACAATACAATATCTGCAGCACCGCGTCCATCGATCATATCGAAAACGCGTTCGTGCAATATTTTTGGTATAACGCATTATTATAATATATATAGTGCCGTCGGCGATCGCCTGAAGTACGCAAAACGTTTCGATTTTTAAGAATTTTCTAGCGACACGTCAGCGCGGCGACTGAAATTTAAAAAAAACAAACTGTCGTAGTCAAATTGCATTCATTGTTTTCGTTCCTGAGTTAGATGTGAGTATTCCACAGTACCTACTGCAGTAATGTATACACTATTATTATGAATTATGATGTGTCTAAAAAACGTAGTATTATTACGAGTACCTATTTAGAGTAAACAATTCCTCGCTAAAGTTTAGTATTGCTATCTTTTTATTATGATTTATGTAAACACATACTCATAATTCGTATACAATCACGTGGATTGCGATAGTTGGCATCCGAGGGCTCAAAGATATCTATTTTTTTTATGAAATTATTTTTGTTTCTTATGATAACCTATATAGATATCCTAGACTTATTTAGACTTATTGGACTTATTAGACTTATTTAGCTGTTCGATGAAACATTGTAACATACTAACATATATTTATGATACATTTATATTATGTGGTTAGGATATACAAATTAATTTATTGGTACATTTTAAATTTACAAATTCCATTTTATTTAATAACACATCACCTGTGTTATAATAATGGATCAATAGTATGATTTTAACTGTCATGTATCATTACTATATTTTATGTTGAAAATAACCTTAATATATTATCAAAACCAAATCACATTGATAAAGCAATAAATAAGTATTATTAAGTATAATAATTCGAATAAATAAACAGAAATCTTATTTAACTTGTATTTGTGTATGTTAATTGAATGGGTCGATACGCATCGACGTAATAATATAATGTGTAGTAACATTAAGAAAATATATTAATCCAGTCAAAAACCAACTTTTTATCATAATATGCGTTGTAAAAATAAATGCAAAAAGACCTTGATTATATTTAGTGAATTCTAAGTAAATTATATAATGTTTAAATTTTGAAAAAGAAAATTTTATTTTTGTTACAATTTTTAATTTTTATAGTAGTTATTGCGTATATTATAATATTAATTATAATACATACTATCAATAATACAATATGGTTTGGGGACTTAGGGTAGGTCTCGTGTACCTACACGAATATACAAATCTTAGTCATTGTGACATGTTGAATAACTATAAATGCGATTGTATAGTAGGTTGTCCACTTGTCCCATTCTTGGCGCTGTATTAGCGCCAAATATGTGAAACAAAAACATAAAGTACCTTACTCCGATGTTTATTGAATTAATCAAATCTTATCAACACGCCGAAAATAATACGTGTAATTAATAATCTTAAAAAATTTTAACTCTCAATTCTCATACACTATAATTGCTATTATCCAAAAATTTAAATCTAACATCGACAGGATTTATAACGGTCATATTAAAATACCAGTATAGGTAACTAGCAAATTAGTTTTGGTCTAGTTGTTCATGTAAACGCTCATGCGTTATGAATATTATGAATGCTTTGTCTTGTTCCAAATACGATGCAATTCGAATCAATTTCATCATGCACTTTCTAAAATAGCGTGTATTGTAATAATTCAGTTCCTAGTTGAGATTTGAAACTTATCAAATGAAGTTGACATTTCATTTTTTATTTATTATAGTCTCCAAAATTCAACTATAGAAGTCTTGTAAAGATAATTTTTAAAAATATTCAAGAACTTGTTTTAAAAATAGTATTTAATACCCAATAAAATAAAAGTATTTGAGTACCTACAAACACAAATGTTTAAAAAAATATTTATTGATACTTTCAAAGTTTTTTTATAAAAAAATTGTTTTTTCCTTATCGACTGAATCAATTTTTTTAGCATTTTCATGTTTTATATTAATTTTATAGAGCATTTTCATTTTTCTATCGTATCAATTATTTATAAACTACTATGGTTTTTTTTGTCAAGGTATTTTAAATTTTGTTTGGGTATAATTCACAACGAATAAATGTGTTATACGGCTGGTATGTCGTAAATTATATTCTTTTTACGTGATTAAATTGTAGATAGAAAATATATAAACTAAAAAAAAAAATTTGCAAATTAGTATTTGATTTTAAATACAGATACCTACTGTGAAAGAGTATTTTAAATGTTTTGTCCAAGTTCTTTACAAGACTGCTAACTAATAATATTTTTAACCAGATGTAGATGTATTACGTTACCTAGTGAAATAAAGTATAAACAATAATACTGTAATCAATGATAAAATGAGTATCAGCTGTGCAGTGCATACACAATATGTGTCATGCACACAAGCATCATAATATTGTATAATCAATAATGTATATTAAGTACGTATATAACTATTAACAGTTTCATTAACGTAAGACAGCAGTACATCGATTTCACATTAGAAAATGCATAAAAAGAGGAGGTATAGAAATTTGTAAATTGAAAAAAAAATATGTATATGTCATACTATTTACATTGTCATACATTATTATTACCGTATTGCTTAGGTATTGACTAGATGCAATACAAATTATTGTTGTGTAAATTGACTCAATTTTGTATTTAGATCGTGGTATTGAATTAATGATGAAAATAAATAGGAAATAATGAAATATATTCAATTTTCAACTTTTTAAACATTCTACAGACGTTAGTATTTTTTTCAAGACAATAATAAGGATGTCACAATAATACAAACACCTTTCGACACAATTATTATAATGTTGTCCAGTTGGTATATCATATATAGGTACGAATTAATGGAATTAAAAATATAGCCTATGCCCTATAGTATAGTTAGTATAGTAGGTATAGATATCCTACTACAGTACTACCATATTATGTTATGATTTCACTACCAAAGAAACGTGTCAAATCTAATGAAATTTTGTTTGACATTGATTCCATAAAATAACGAAGAACGTTTTCGCTCAATGACACGACTATTGACTAATAAAAAAATCATCAAAATATACTAGCATGTATACATAATATTATGTATCTACTTTAAAGGAATCATATTATTTACAAGCTCAGAATATATCAAACCCAGTTATACCTATCAAGTTAAGAACGTAACCTTGCGTATATTATCATCAGTAATATAACATATAAATTATAAATATAATATATCATTCCAATATTTACTTCCTATAGTTTTAATTTTAATTGTCACAATACTTATTTTATTATAAAAGTTAATTAAAACATTCGCAATAAATTTCAGTTTATAAATCTTTTAGATTATTGAAGATAATCATAGATGGCATATACATATCGTATATATACCTACTACATTAGTGACGAATAATTTGATTTACCTATCATAAATCAAAATAAGTAATAAAATTGATCAAAGTGAACAAACCTAGCTTCAATTTTTTGTGTGAAATACTGAAAAGGTTCAAAATTTTTTATTCAAAAAAGAAATACAACTATAGGTTATCTTGTATAATCGTATATTTCAATATACATTTCAATATACTTCTATATTATGGATAGTAGACATGTAAGTAAAGAAGCAATTAATGGTAGAAATAAAACATAATTTGAGCGTAGGTAATGAGAGTATGAAACTACAATTATATATATATTAAAAAGTCATCAATCCGACATTCCGACACATTTTGAAGTCTGTCTATTCTATACATGCAATATTTCATCGATTTAGAAGGTCAGTTTTGTGTACCATACAAAAAAATCCCAGTTACAGATATTCCACCAGACAAGATTTTAAAATGTATTGCGAACTAATAATAATATACTGGGAATTCCTCAGACGTATAACGAAAAACCTGATATGCTGTTGTTACAATGGTAGGAGTTATAAGGAAGTGAAGCGTGAACGGGTTTTTTAACATCATACAATACAAACATAATAATACTTAACTATAGATCATATTATAAACTAGACGGTACTGCATTTTAAGGTTGAATAAAATATTTTCTAATAACGTGAACAGATTTTTAAACCCAGTCACATTTGCCGAATATACTTAATGCAGGTACATTGCCTATGTACCTGGCACATTGATAATTAAAAGAAGAGAACATCATTCTTTACACCCATCCCAGTTAAAACTTATTGGAATCCGTGTTCTTTACATTTTAAGATTTTGGAAAATGCTTTTTCTAGTATTTTAGGATTTTTATAGAAAATTAAGGCTAAAGAAAATTTGCTTAAATTATGAACGCAGAATAAAGCAATCTGTAACTTCGTAAAAGTTATTGTTTCATTGGTTGTATAAACCATAATGTTATGATAGAATATTTTATCATGAAAATGATGTTATATACCTATAAAAAATACTTTAAATTGAATATTAAAGCATACAGCATTGTGAATTGATCAGGAGGTTGCATCTGAGTTGATTAAAATCAATAGTTACTAATTGTGATATGGCTACCTAAAAACAAAATACTATACCTAGATAAATTTTTATTTTTATTTTCATAAGTTACACCAGGGTAAAACATACAATATCAATTCATAAGTATACAATTTCCAAACAAGATGACACGTGCATATTATATTGTTGTTGTAGATTAACACCACCAACCAGACTATATTATGCATATCCAAGGTTATTCAGCTGTATAAAAGTATAAAACCATGTCTAAATTAGTGATCTGAATTTCCGCATTTTTTTTTTTTACTGCACGTTATGTATTAAAAATTAACTTCAAAGAAAATCATTAAAATACTTGGCCGAATTGTAAAAGTGATTTAAACCTTTAACTTATCAACTGCTGTATGAAATAGTTTCTGTTGATTGATTTTCTTATTATTCAACTAAACAAAACTGAAAGAAAATATTCCAACAATTTCCATTTCATTAGAAATGCGGAAATGTCTTAGTGTAATTACTTACTAATTAGTAATTAGGTAATTACGTTCAGTGTCGGCCTGTCCATGGTCACTGGAATACGGATACACCTAAAGCCATTCCAAGCATGTGTCTTATTTGACAATACCCATAAAACTAAATAATTTGAGGAACATAAAATATAAATATAAAATGAGCCATCTTAAATTTTAAAATACATCAACCAAACAAATCAGTGTTTTAATACACTTTATTAATTAACGTGCTTAAACACTCTTATTAAATATGTATTGAATTATTCGTGTATAGGTATGAAAGATATATAGAACGGTAATAAATGTAATTCCTAAATTATAATGCAATACATTTTTAAAAAATGCTTTTTATTCAGAAATTATTGTGTACTACTTGCCACTTGGCTATATAATTATTGTTCTATTTTACTATTCTATTAAACAACTTAGATTCGTGTTAGGTGAGATTAGGGTGAACAGTTTTTCAGATATTTTTTAACAATTGAATTGCAAAACAAACTTGCAAAATGAAATAATGTCATTCAACCAGCATTGTAATTTTGTAAATTTTATAATATATTACGAAGTATTAGTGTATCACTAAACTGATTAAGTCTAGAATCGCTTATTTATACAGAAAATTATATTTCGTATTATATGAATTCAAATTTCAAATAATTATCTTTGTTAATTGCTTTAAAATTTACCTATTAAGATGACATTATCATAGTGTATAAACGAACAGCAGTCTACAAATGTAAAACAATATGAAGGCCACACAGACCAGTTTTTCAGGATTATAATGCTTTCCGGGGTAAATGGTCAAAATAGAATGCCGTCCCATTATTGTTCTGCATCCAGTTGTCCTTATAAATGTATATAATATAATATAAATTAAATTATATTACATTATAATAATAGTTAGATTACACAGTACATTGGTTGAAATCATTTAAAATGCGGAATTTATAAAAGGATATACTTTTGCATTTCATCGAGATTGAATAAAATAATTGTATAGGTATTAGGTAATATGTGACTTGAAGGTTGTTCAAGATTTTACTATTAATAATTTTCTTAAGTATAGTTTTTTAGATTCTGGAATACCTAGTAAAAAACTTCCCGAAACTATATAACGTCATTGTCATCATTATTGGTCACAAAACCAGTCAACTATATTCGCGTCTCGCGAGTAAATATTAAAAACAAAACTCTCAAACATAATATTATATTTATAATAATGTAATTGTATATTATAGCATAATATACGAATTGTGTCCTGCACTATAAAATATCAACGATTGACCTAGGAAACCCGAATTTGTGTTCCCCATTTGCGGTACCACGCAACGTTGCAACGGTTAAAGATTAATTTAATGTAGACTGTTCAGTTTTATCGTTTGTATACTTGTATACAATCCTTAATCGGCTTAATCGTTGCATATTAAAATGATGGCGGCCCTGCAGTCGTTTCCCACTTAAATCTATACAATTTTAGATTTCTAAACGTTACAATAATGTTCTATGGAATGGAAGACGATGATTATCATCGGATATTTTTCAAATAGTTCCTAATGGTATTGGTATATAATTTAGTGTAGCCGTGTAGGTATATTTTATGAAAAGGTCAGCGATGTGTTTTATTTCTGATTTTATTACTTAGATTTTATCTGTGGCACATTGAAGTCACTGCGCTGCTGGTATGGCAAAAATGTTGTGTTATTCTGATTTATAGAAATTAAAATTGTACTTGATTTATAATAATATATTTGTTTTTCAACAATCATAACCCCTCCTCAAAATGCAAATAGCCATAGTTGCCGATGCTTAAATTCAATAAAAAAAAATAGTTACCTATAAAATATTTTTATCTATTTAATTTATATCTAGAATTTATAATATGTATACAGTTAAGAAAATAATAAAAAAAATGCATAACAATAGTTTTTGTTTATTTTAGTTGAGAATACTAACAACAATATGTCAGTTACTAGTGTCCAGACTATGAACAACCAAAGCTTGATGAACATCAATGACAAAATGCTCGATAACATGGATCTAGTCAGTGATCTTGAGCAGGCAGTAACTCTAGAAGAGCTCAAAGAAGTTTTTAAATATTGTTTCCGGTATGTACTTATGTAATACAATTAGTAGGTATGTACTAGTGTAATACAACTAGTATGTACTAGTTTTTATTTTTAAATACTCTAAAAGCCAATACATTTTTATAAATAATTTTACTAATATAGATTCTCAATTATGTCAAAGTCCAGTGCAATTATTGTATTCAAAGTCCGTATCATTTATAAATAGCATCCTTTTTTTTGATATTTCTAAGTTGTAATAATATTTATTCATAAAACGTTCACTGAAATTAAATATTGATAATACCATAGACCTTTTACTAATAGACCGGCGCTCTTCACGTTTCCACCGTGTCAAGATAAGTAGCGCTTTTCGGTTACGAGTACTCTGATACGGTAATATATATATATTCATACTATTTATTTATACTAAACGTTTAAACGGGCTGATTATTGCTGAATCACTACGCCATGTCGCACGTGGCTATCAATGTATTTGGTATATGATGGACCGGTCTATAAGTAAAAGGCATACTAAATTTATACTTGATATAAACTAAGATTATAGGTCTTTGGGTAATAGTATTAAGCATGATTTGTATTAATTTCATTTTTTTAATACCATTTAAAATAGTTTTTTCTCTAATGTTACCTTTAAAAAATAATTCTTATGAACGTATAATATAATTATATTATACGTTATATTAAATATTAATATTTAAAATTTATTTTTTCGTGGCGAGTAAAATGAAAGGAACACTAATCTAATCATGATAATATTGATAGTAATTAATAACTAACTAAAATAGTTCACCAATACGTAATATTAGATACTGACAATTACTGTTGTAAAATGTAAACAAATGGATAATGGATAGGTCATATTTTTGAACGATTACAGTTGTGGAGTCAACTGGGAGCAACGCCACGTGTCATTAGATTGCTTGGAATGCGGTGGATATTCCCTTGAGAGGCCTTGTCCTATTTGTGCAGGTCACTGTCGAAATATCTGGAAACGTGATCTTGAAGAAGTAAGTTTCAAAAAAAATCTATGCAATTTATACATGATTGAATTAATTTTTACGTGTTTAACTTTTATTTTATAGTCTCATAGAAGTGGCGAGGCAACCTGGATGGGAGAATGCTCCTCAAAATGTAAAGAAATGGGACGTGATGTCAATCAGATGTGTAATAGACTCGAAAAGGTCAAAGCCACATTTTGAGCCATGATTTATAAACATCTTAAACACAACTGAGTACTTATTGTTAAGAATTTAGTTTAAGTGTATCACTTTTCTAATAATAATAATTTTACTCAGTGTACACGGTGTCATTTCCTCGTGGTGATCATACACGTCTTGTATTTGGAACGAAATGAATTCTCAAAATGATTTTTCCATGTACATAATAATTTGCTATTAATTTTCTATGAAAATTATTTATCGAATCAGTATAAATTATTTACCTACCTTCTATTATTAGTAACAGAAATTTTGGAAAAAAACCCTTAAGCTGTAATAAATATATATTTATTTTGATAAATTTGTTTTGTTATTTATATTGTTACTTTTAAGAGGATTTCAGCGCAGTATTTGTTTTCTCTCTCTGGCCCACGCGCAACATTGACAAAACGCATTTACGAAGAATCATTTTTTAGATTCTGAGCGAAGCGATGAATGTATTGATTTTACAATGATGTGTGTTTTTTTTTTTGTGTCTGTCATCACCTTTTAGGACAGTAAAAATGCTTCGATTTTCTTCAAAAGTAACTTTTCTGATAGGAAAGTGAATCTAGTTGGTACTTTAGGGGGTCAAAAGTAAAAATTTCCTAGTAGTTTTCAAAAGCGACGTGAAAAACAAAAGAAAAATTAAAGAAAAACGGGAATTTTTACGCAAAATCTGTTTTCGAGAAAATTGATTTTAGGTTTTGGTGCAACTCTAAAACAAATGACCGTAAATACATGACATTTTGACTAAATGTTTATATTAGCATTTTTTATACAATTTTTTATAAAATTATATGGTGAGATTATTATCTCGATGATATCATATGCTTTTTATTATATTTTAATTTTAAAGCGAGCTATGAATATTTTAAAATTGTAAATTGTTTATACATCTTAAAATATTTATAACTCGCTTTAAAATTAAAATATAATAAAAAGCATATAATATTGTCTAGATAATAATTTTGCCTTTAAATTTTATCAAGAGATATTTTATAAGAGATCAATTCACTCTAATCTTTTGACTAACGGAGCTACACGTGTTCTGCTGAGCGTACAATTTGATATGTTATGCACTTGTAATGATGACTTAATAATATTTTCATTTTATACATAAAACTAAGTCAATATTTTTCAATCTAAGTAGGTACTTTTTTTAATACGTGCCGAGAGTGTAGACATTTGTTTCAATACTAGGGTAAAATTTGACAAAATATACCTACAAAATACAATTATCTGTGTTTGTGAATTCGTAATTTTTGTGACTTCATAAAATGCATCTACATTCTACATAATATTAAGTATATAAAGAGAGTAACTATATTCTGTATAGTGATGATTATGAATTGTAAGAAATAGAATAATATAAGTCATACAGATGACTGGTGCAGCTTTAATTATAGGTGTGGCAGGAATATTGTGCGCATTTAGTGCACTTCAATTAGAAGTTAGAACTAATCAAATATTAAGTCTACTGCAGCCGTTTTAATTCTACGAATCACAAAAGACAAAGTTGAAACTTTTAGGCGAAAAGAAAAGAAACTATTTTTAATTAATCAATTAAAAAAATAAACTGCCAGACGCCTGTATTTAATTGCAACAAATGGTCAAGTCAACATAAAACAATTTAAATGACAATTGAAAATAATCATTGTGTTAACTAATAAAATTTATTTTATACAACCTACGTATATGAGTATTAGGTATAAACGAGTAGATAAGCCACTTATATTGAATAATATCATAACATTATAGGTACATTAAATTTAATACAGACTAGTATTATATATATTATATTATTATAAGCACGATAATTTAATAATTTATAAAAAAATATAAATCTTCCCCCATTGTCCAATTCAAAGTTAAATCCATGAACCAAAGATGTATTTGTTTTCAGATAGGAATAAAGGGCTTGGGGGACGGAATGGCCGAGCGGACTAAGGCGTCGGTTGCGACACGTGGTACCTCGATATCTCGGCCCCGGGCGGCATTTTTTTTCAGGCAAGTCATGGTGTCCGGAGAACAAGTGCCACCATCCCCCACCCGGGCATGGCAGATACCTACGGGTGCCCACTTAAAAATCTGCCATAAACAACACACACGTGTTTATACCTTACAGTACCCTCCCCTACAGTTTAAAAACCAACCAATGTTGCCGCCCAAGTTGCCGTGGGTTAACTAAAAAAAAAAAAATAAAGGGCTTGGTATTAGTTAAATTGCTCAATACATTTATTTAAAGGCGTTGAACAGGACAAAACATTTTGAATATTTTTATTGTTTTGAAAAATATAATAGAATCCGATGTACCGCCTGTACCAGTTAGTTGTTGACGTGTAGGTTGGATCATACCTACATAATATATAATATATAATATATATACATTATACATCATTATTCATTATAATGTAAAATTAATATTAAAATAACCAAGACTTTCTAAACAGAAAGAAAAAAATTCAGAAGAGAAATCACGCTTTGGTCGTGGAACGGAATAAACAAAGAAATATAAAAATCATCTAAATATACATTTATATTGTGTTATTAAATTATAAATAAATACTGCTGCGAGTGTAAAAATGTTTTGCGAATTTTGTCCACGCGCTCCGTGCAATCGCATCGCTCGTCGATCACAATAAGTCAAGGTCGAAGTCTAATGTCAAGATGACAAGATTGAAGAATCGGTGAATCGTGAATGCCATAATATTATGAAAGTATGAGTATGCACTACACAATACCTATATACCTATATGGCTATGTACAATATACAGAGTGATTCACCAAACAAGCTCATCCATCCATCCCTCAACTTTTCCTTTAATAAGTAATGCATTTATTCAAATTCTGATTTTTAGAATTTTTAAGTAGTTACTGTCTATATTCGAGAGCTAACGACAATATTTTTAATTTTATAGATTTTTTTATACCATTTAAGTAGTTTTATGTGGCGATATCAACTTATTTTTCCAAATAAAAACCAACTTTCCAGCCCGCCCCCTTACATTTTTTAAAAGTAGAAAAACTTGGATGTGAATATTATTTATTGATTATTGTTTTAAGAATAATTTTATATTTTTGTAAAATCGGTAGTAATGAGAATAAAGAGTTTTTATATTTTGAACGTAAAAACGATGAGTGTCCAGTAACTAGTAAGTATCTATATTAAAAAAATACTGGAACCCTTGAAATTATTTTTCAGTTGCGGTTGCTTCTATATCTTCCAAACCGACCAAACCGCTTTAATCATGGTCCATGGACCAACATTATTCTTAGTACATAAAGTTAAATAATTAAAAAACTACTCAGTTGGATTTCGATTCAGATTATCCTTACATGTTATCAACATTTTCAAAAAAAAAAAATAATATCTATTTAGTTTTTTTCGGGAAAAAAGTAGTTCTCATTTGGAAAAAGAAGATATTGCCACAGTACACTCCTTAGATGGTACCTTTAAAAAAGAATTTGAAATATTGGTCCCCAAGTAGGTAAGTATACTTAAAAATAACAAAAATTAGAATTTAAACAAATACAAATTATAAAACATTACGTCTTGTATAATTAAATAATGTAACAAATTCACTTAATAAGTTGTATCCTTCTGAAGTTAATTACGTGATGTATCGTAGTTATCTGAAGTATAGGTATGTATAGACTAGTATATATTGTTTTTAAATTTTGTTTACAAATTATAAGCCATATAGAGAAAAAGAAAAGTTTTAAGTATGTAGGTACGCCTGATGATAAAATGTATTTACCTGGTATAGTTATTGTACATACTTTTAAGTACGTATTACTTCCTATTAATTACTTTCTCAACTTCTTAACTGTATTTTGGATACAACTATACCTACTAGAGAAATTTGAAAAAAATGTTTAGTAAATAAACTTGGTAGGTATTCGTAATCATCAATTTTTTACCACGCATCCCCCCCCCTAACTGCCATCAAATAAACTCCTTTTTTATAGCTGTGGCACAGTATGGAGTTACTATGGTGTAATGCGCTTATTATATTTTATGAAAGTCGGAAAAAAGTAGACGGTCAACGACGGCTGCAGGTGAATGTTGTCATTCACTTAGTTTTCAAATCGGTACGTACATGTACAATTTATAGACATTCTTTTTTAAAATGTAATTTTAGCGTTTTCCACTTACGAAGGAAAAACCTAGAATATAATAACAATAATATCTGATTGTGTTGCGATAAAAACCAAAAAAAAGTTACTACGCATTTAAATTATAAATTATATACTATGTAGGTACCTAATATTTTAGTTATTATTTATTACAACACGTATATACCTATACTTATTGTAATCCCATGCCTACATATGGCTGAATTATTTTAATATTTTTTGGATCACAATGTGGTGCTGCTGTGCAGTGTGATTATATAATTTATTATGAATTATGATAATAGGAAGGCATTGTTAATCGTGTATAAGTGTATTCGTGTCAGTAATGTTTATTATTCGCATGACACGATGGTGTATGGGATATACCTATAGGTACACAAAAATATGTGTAAACCGCATACACTTTATATTATATAGCTGCCAGTTGGGTCATGGTTTTAAAATAATATACTGATGTCATGGACTACCTATACATTATGTAGTTAGTGCGATCAGTGGTGTGTGGCGTGTGCATGTGTGATGGTACCGATGTTGAACTGTTTAAGTATATACTAAGGAAACAGTGTTGTCACCACAGTCCGAATCGATTCACGATCGTATCGTAACATAAGTACATTGTTATTTGTTAAGAACTATATATTTACCTATTGCACAATGGTTAAAAATAAATAGGTACTAGGTAGGTACTTAGAAAATGTTAAGTAGACATCTTTGTATATTATTATTTGTTAATATAATGTCTACTGGTAAACCGAAACGAACAACATTTCTCAATTCAGCCGACTGTTTTTCTTATAGTAAACCGGTATGAACAAATGTTGAAAATTCGTCATTTTAATAGACCATTCATCGGTTAGTCAAAAGCAGCCCAAGTATATTTCTCCTACTATCAGTTAGGTTTGGTTAAGATGCATAGATTATATATAGACCTAAGTGAGAATATCAAATCAAAATGTAGCTTCAAGATAATAATATATATATATCATATACTATATAGTATTTTGGCAGTACTATTCTACTAAAATGTCCTTTATAATTTGTGCATATACAGGTTTTGTCGGATAAAAAATATTTTATAGTGACGATTCGGTGAAAATTCTCTTCAGCCGATAAATTATTATATTGTGTAAGCGCGTGCCCTTTCACTTAAGAACTCCCTTCCTTGTTCACATAGGACCAAGAACACAACTATAGGGATAAAAATCTGGGGAGGGGGGCATTGTTGAGAAGGAACGGATTCCTGGAACGAGTTATTTTTAGGAATGAAGCTTGGAATTGCTTCTTTTAAAAATAAAAAAAATTAACGAATTCTTTTTTTTTTTGAAACGTAAACAAAACTTGCAGTTTCTTTAAATTGTAAGAACATCATGTAAAAAGATATTTTTATTTGGTTTACGTTTAATTCATTGATCGTTGTTCTTTACCAACCAAATATTATAAATAAAAAGGTATTATTCTAAAATCACAATTTGTTTAATAACTTGGTTAAAAAAAGAATGAAATTTGAAACAAGTTCATTTTTATATTAACTGGATTTGGAGTGAGTTCCTTATTTGAATAAAGAGCGAAGATCTGAAACGAGTTCTTATATGTTAAGAATATAATGGGGAACAAGACAAGGTCCTTTTAAAAAGGAACTTTCCGAACACTGGGACAGGCATACTTAGGGGTAGACTGGCCCAGTGGTCTACAGTCCTAGAGGCTAGAGGACAGTGTTTCACCGTCCTTGGTTGGGTTTTGGGCCGGTGCCTTGTAAGTGGTACGATTATATCGTATAAGACATAAGTCATCGGTACATAAACATAGAAATGCGACATAAACATAATAGGATTATATATTTATATGAGAGAGGTGTCTTCAAACTTTAATAATTAAATGGTTCCAATTTCTATACAATAAATAAATCATAAATGACTCTTTAATTTGCCATTATATTATTTTTAGGTAAAAAAAAGTTGGTGGCTCAAAATTAATTACGCCCATATGGTCAGGGTATAGGGCCTCTGTTATCTATCTGGGTCCTGAGATAAAAGGCCAAACCCTATCCAGTACGGCCCTAGGCATACTGCATACAATCCTTGCCAGCAAAACTGTTAATTCAAAATAAAACATAGGCCACGAGGGGTCTACACCCCACCCACTTCATACTACCATCAGACATTTTAGATTCTAAGCTAAGCCAAGAATGTATTTGTTTCAAAACGATGTGTGGTTTTCATGTATTTATATATTATAATATGTATATATTACTATTGCGAGCCAGCTAAGTGAATCAATCATAAAAATTTTATACACTGCACTCTATTTTCTTACAGGTTTTCTTTTAATAATAATTACTGATACAAATGTATATACTTGTAATATATGTGAATAACAAAATAAAAACTATTTCATCATCAATTTTTTTTGTGGGGTCGGTGGGGGTGTCAAATTTTAATAAAGGAGAGTTGCAGCAATACGAAATGTTTTTAGGTTTCTAAACATTCTTTAAAACTATTTGTACCCGCTTATATGCCCGTCCGTGCGTCCATCCGTTAGTTATAACAGTACATGGTTACGATTGTTGATATTAAGATATTAATATATATTCCGTAGTTACTACATAATACTTATTACTGTACATAGTTACGAATTACGATTGTTTGTGTTAAGATATTTAATTACGACTGTTGATATTAAGATAATTACTTATTGTATATGTACCTAAGTATTTAATATAGATTCATACTAGCCGAAATATTAATTATTAGGGTTACCAAATTCTGTATTAATCGTATTTGGATTTATAGTTTATTGCATTGTATTAAATACGTTTAGAAATAGAAAACTTAGCACGCTCGCCGAGTGAGCTTTCCTAGCTGGTAGTTTTGATACTGACGTAAATTTTATATTATTTATAGAAAAAAAAAACAACTTTATTAGCTGGTATCTGTAGTTGACATTCATTTCTTACAGTACTTCAACTGCAATCATTCGAATGGCATCGGATTACGTTTTTGTAAACAATATTTTGTACCTATACGTAAAGTAAATCTATTTTAAAATGTTTTGGTATTTTTGTATGGGTATAATGACTATAATGGTGTTATGACATTATCTAACTATTTGTAATAATCTCCATAGACTATATTATATAGGTATTTGGTTGTAGGTACTCGCTAACATTATGAATAATAGTTAAAGTGTTATAACTTCAGAGTCTTACAAGCCTTAACTGGCAGATTAAAATATCATGTACTCTATGACGTCCATGTCAACTTATAGCTGATCAACATTTTTTATATTTTTAATTTTTAAAGAATAGCTTTCAAGACGTTTGAGACCCACATGATATTAATAATTTAATATACACACTTATTATTGAATTGTTTCCCTCGCGCGCACGCGTTTTATGTGACGTAAATGCCTACGTCAATAATAATTTATTATGAGTTATTTATCATGAGTTGTAGAAGTAAACTCAGAATAAAATAAAAAAAATATTTTTATTTAATTTGTATACAGTTATTATAAGATCAGAAATAAATATAATAAATTCCAGAAACCTGTATATTGTTTGATTATAAATGGTGGAACAGAATTCGTTATAGTTGTTTCGTAGTTATTAAAATAATAGGTAGATAATGACTAATGAATAAATAGTAATAACTATAAACACTACTTATAAACAATCAAAATTAACATCGTGACTTTAAACTTATTTAAACAATTACAATTTACAAAACACAAAATGTAAACGTTCTTAAGTTAATTTGTTTATAATTATTGTAAGTATAATTATTAGTTGTATACTGTTATGTATAGTAAATTATAATTTTTATTTTAAATCATTTGTCCAAGAAACTTTTTCTTCATAGGTATTTATAAAATCATTAAAAATAAACTCCGCAGCAATCAGTCGCCATGTAAATTTTAAACCGTATAACATTATGTGCCTATATGGCAGTATAGCCTACGTCAATAAGCAATACCTAGTATTATAATGATGGTGTATTGACGCACGCTTATGATGAAAATCAATTTCATAATGATTCTGAAAAATAACCCATAAGACTGGTAATGAGGGTACAGTTTTAGTAGTACAAAATAAATTATTTGGGATTTTGGTTACAAAGATGAGGACAGCCAGTACGTTGGTCCTGGCAGAGCTAATAGTTCAAATCTTTTAGTATTTATAAAATTATATAAGGTAAAACCACGTGGATTATTCATACGGCAACCCCGTGACTGATGTTTGGCATTATATAGTCCTATAAAGTAAAGTTATTTTTAATTGTGTTAAAGTATTCCGTGAATTGTGTGTTAGTGATATTATGTTTTGGGGGAGAGTATCAGTATACTGCCACAATGGTGAGTGAAGTATTATTTACGTCATTAAGACTGATAGCACAGGATTGAAGAAAATCTTGACAAAAGTTTGGTAAAGGATGAAAATCAAGTGTGGATTTAACAAAAATAGCAACGCCCCCATGCGCAGTGTTATCTTAACCATGGTTAGTTTTGATTGATACATAACCTAAGATACGAATATAAGAATATTTCATGAAGTGCGTATCTGTTATGAGAGCAATATTAATGTGCTTATTATTTAAAACATTTTCTAGTTCAAGGGCGTGGTTTTAGAGTCCGTTAGCATTGAATTACAGAATTAAGAGAGAGTTGTCAGTGACAGAATTTTTATTGTTAAAATTAGACATTTTTTGTTCTATTAACCTGGAGATTAATTTGGTGATAAGAGATAACATAGGATGTATGAGAGATTAAATTAAACTTGACAACGTTTTATTGATATCAGGAGCTTGAGCTTCTGGAGCAGTTGATTAAGTATTTTTGGTGGGCGTGTTGGACGTAGCATGAGCATACGTTTTTGTTAGAGGCAGTGGTTGACTAAGTAAAGTATGATCAGGAAGGTGGCTACCTTGTACATTTGCTGGCTTAGATCTAAGATTACCAAGTATAAAATTACTTGTTGGGCTGCATCTTTTCCGGCATTAAAGCTCTTTGTAAAAACATAACAATCATGTGGGGATACCTGGACACTCGGGAATAATAAGTAATGAAATAGCTGATAAAAAAACCTCAATTGCCATTAAAAATAATGAAACTCTTTAAATTAGATAAATGTCTTATTATGTCTCAAAAAAATATATCAATGAAACCGATAAAAATAAATTTAAAAGCATTTGTAACAAACAATACAGATACCAAATTAAAAGAGATTAAGAAGGTACTATAATAGATAGATAAATCCAAATCTCAATCACAAAGAAGCTATTGTCCTTAATTATAGATTAAAGATACTTAAGTATACTGAAGGTTACCTTGACACCGCATTTGAACCCAATCACGATCAAAAGTTGGACATAATAATTTTTTCAAACAAACAAATGTGTATAATTTATTTAAAATAAAAAAAATTGTTGTAATTTAATTGTATAGGTGTAACTACAATGTAACTAATGACTGGTGTTGTCGATATTTATTTATTTAAGTTCCATAAAAAAAAATATTAAATGATAGTTAAATTAAAAAGATTAATGCAAAAAATGCCTTCAAAACAAAATAATATTCTAAAAATTCAATAATAATCAAAATCAAAAAATTAAAAATAAAACGTACCTATCTATAATAAAAGTTTAATTTTTTGATTCTACAATGTGTGAAACGAATTTTATGCCTGGAAAGCAATGTTAAAGAACATTCAGAAAAATTGCAATTTGTATTCACATGAGACTCTCATCAGGTGCGTTTATTTCATATATTATATTATTATAATGTGGTAGCACGCGATTTAAAAACACGCACTTGAATGTTCGAATCGCGTAGTGCCATTATCATAGCGCGTCTGTGTTTTTTAAATCGCTGAAATTTAAAAACGTGCACCTGTGCATTCGAATTGCTCAGTGTGTAACCAGATTTACATAAAAGCTATATACCAACAAATATCAGTACTGTATACCACATACAATTAAAAAATAATAATATAAAAATTGTTGTTTATTTTAGATTCGGGGTGGAGTGAGGAAGCTAGTGGTTTTACAATAGTGCTTATTTATTTGTTTTTTTTTTTATCCTGGATACAAAATTTCTACCAGAAGGAGTGCTTCAATTTCAACATATAATATCTTATCTTTTAGAGAATTGGATAAATTTGGTACTTTAAAGAAGTCATTTTTCGATTTTCTCAAGAGTTAATTAATGTCACGGGAAAAACCACCGACAAATTACAAAAAAACACAAAAACAAGATTTTAATTTCTAACGCTTTGTTTATCACCATATAAACGATTAAAAATTGTGACGAATTTAAAAATATTAATTCAACTTACAGGCTAAAATAAATAATAACAATATAAAATATTCAGACCGACAAACCGTCGTCTCCGCTCAGAATCGTTTTTCGTTTACAATGATATTATATCATTGAATTCAAATTGAATACAATCCATTATACAGTGACCCACTTATAACTTACTGTAAAGCAGAGTGACATCCGCTTACCCGCGTTTTTTGAAATTAATTACCAATAGGTAAATAGGTAGTTAATTTAAATATGATTTCTTTTTTAAAAATTAATAAATTTAGCTACAATTTTAATACTAGGTGGTAAGTAGATCCCTACATAGTTACTTCGAAATTATAGTATAGGTTAAAATATGCAAGTAAGTATTTACGTGTATTTCTTAACTAGTTAACTATAACGTATACGTAACTTTGTGTAATAACGTCATTATTAATACTAAATCGAGTAGGTAATAAATTGATTGAAACACCACACGCCACACACAATGCACATAATATTATATAATACCTATATATAATTGATAACTAAAATTAATATTTATAAGTTTTTAGGAATGATCGGATATAGTTCAATTCGAACATAAGTTACTTGTTTTGAACCCGAGTGTATATTATAACATTACATACCTTTTTTTTTTAATCTGAACTCAATTCGAATATTTTGATTTAGGTAAGGACGTAAGGAGTACAGTTAGACAATCTCCCGCGCAACTCTTACGTATAGTATTTCTTGGTACCTACCTATTAACTATTTAGCTCATAATAATATATTAAATATTTACATGACTTAAAAAAAAGAAACGTTAAATAATGTGTAAGCATATAGGTAGCTAGCCTGCATGTAGCTTGTGGGTAAGTAATAGGCGGTAGGCGGTAGCAATCAACATATATTGTGTATAATTAACATAATTAAGTACCTATGTACAGTGGTACACATAACGTCATAACAGACAACAGTCACTTGTTGTTACTTGTTAATTGTTATGTGGTAAGTGGTAGGTATATAATTTATATGGGTATCTAGTACCTACTATACTTGACTGAAAAAAAATCTTAAACTACATACATTTCTAAATTTCCCTAAAAATGTACAGAATACCTTTTTTTTCCTTTCAAATAAATTTCATCAAAATTTCACCACGCAGAGGGAAATTCCTCGCAGTCCAAAATCACTTCTTTCTGCACCTGATCTGCCCGATTAATCAATGGAAACCAATTAATAAATACTAATTTCTACTAATTATTTCTCCTATAACCGATAGCAACTATTTATAAACAAAAATGCCCAGCGTAAATCTTAAAATCCCCGTTTAAGTACCTCCATGGGTTGGACCTAGGAGGGTGAAAAATACTTTACGACCCATTCTCATACAGTCATACCTACCAATTATACAAAAATAATTTCATTAAGATTGTTCGAGCCGTTACGGAGGAGTGCGACCACTAATACTGTGACACGACATTTTTATATAGGTATTAGATTAGATAATAATTATTATTTAAATTTTATATTTTTTTTATTATTATGCATTTTTTTTTTTTTTTGACAGCTGTATCAAATAATTAGGTATAGCTTTGGGGATTTTTATTCCTTAGATTCAACTGTTCGTGTCCCAGTACCAGATGTTGATGGGGCTCGAGGTTCTCCGATTGCAGTTATTAATTATTATTTCATGTGAAGGTGATATGTATAAAATATGAAATTCAATTTCAATTTGGTAATATTTATTTAATTTGAATAATATAAATACCCGAATGTTTGAATCAGGTACAGAATTTGGCGTGTTGAATCATAAAAATATATACTAGAGCACAAATTTGCCATGAAAAAAAAATAGAGATAGGGAAATAACTCTAAGCGAAGCCGCAGGACAAGGAATAGCTGGTCAATAAGACTTCAATCAGAATTTTTTTCAGGGCAACGCCGGGTAATATTCAGCATTTCAGCTAGTATATATAATATATATATATATTTTAATAATGACATCAACATATTATATATATAGAAAATATAAATATAAAATTGATATGAACATATTATGAGGAATATACAACTCAATATAAGTAAGGTAAACTACATTAAAACTTTATAATCATTTTTAATTAAAACAAATTATCATCTAATATTCACATTACGTTCAGGTAAAAATATAAAAAAAATGTTCTAAAGAACTAAATAAGAGCAACTAATAAAAGGCACCTTGCATTTGCAAATAAACATTATAATATTATGTATCTTGTACAAAAGTAAATTAAATAAAAATATATAAAAATATGATTTAGTATTTATGTTTTACATTTTAAAGAAAGATGTAATTTTTTTATATATATCAATCTAAATAACAGTAAAAAATCTATTAATTAGTTTAAAATTTAAATAAAGACATTTTATTTTTAATATTTAATCCAATTTTCAAATTACGATTTGTATTATTCAGTTAAATAGTTAGATCACCAAGAATTATCCACAGCAAATACATTTTATAAAAAACAGTTTCTTTTTACAAAAAAAAAATACAATCTATAGGGCACAATAAGTATATGAGAAAAAAAGTACATATAATATAAAATATAAGTGGACAAACACTAAGGAGAGAAGACACCCATTGATGACACTTACAGCACCAAACAAACTTGTAAATCTTTTTTTTTCTAATGATTGAACTTTAATAAGACTTTTCCAAAATTCATTCTTTCTGCCAATATTGTTTGAGCTCCAATTACCTTAAACAATTTAATGATATAATATTGTATAAAAATGTTTTAAACTATAAACATAAATCATAAAATGATTATGTATGACTGTACAACTTTATTTTATTTTTAGTTTAATTCTTGGTTACTCTTAGTACAATGTTGTTCTAGTGAAGTATTGTAAGAAGGGTAAAAATGTTGGTAAAAATGTTTGTAAAAAACTCTAAGAATAAGCTTACAGATATCCTTAAAAAATCAGATTGCCATTGTAAAATGTGTTAAAGACTGTTTGATTTGCTGTACTTTAAAAATATACAACACATTTTTAATAATAACTAATAATTTATTATAAAAAATAACTTACTGTTAATTTTGTATGATTATATTAAATGTTTTATACTAGCTATTAATTTTAATTTTTTATAGTATTGTATAATTTATTTATTTTTTGATAAAGTTTTTAAAATATTTGTTGGAATCTTAAATTTAAGAAAAATGACCTACAATATACCCACGTTTAAAGTAAAACTCGATAATTACTATCATTAGAGTATCATTATGTGAACAGGCCGATAGTAACTATTAAACTATTTCAAAAGTTACTATCATGCATGCATAATAGTGTGAGAGTAGGTATCATGAAAGTTGGGACGGATCGGTTTTAAATTTACAAAATATGACCTATACTATAAAAAGTTTTGACTAAATTTTAAAAGAATTTTTAAAACATAAAAATGTATTTATAAATAAAAATACCAAAACAAAAATAATAAAATCTAATTAAACTGCTTCAACGTTATACTAAACGAATTTATAATTTGGTCTGCAAAATGTAAAAGCTACTAAACAACAAGTGCAAATCACAAACATTCTACCTTTAATAATTATAAGTCTGATATGTAATGATTAATGAATATGTTTTATATTTATATGTATTGTTCTTACTAACATTATCAAATGGTAAGATCTCATGAATCGTCGGCTTTATTAATTTATTCTTCAACATTTTTAATAATTCTTCCATGATATAATGAATTTTCTTTGGATTAGAATCAAATAGCATACCCAAATGAAGACCACAAACAGTGATATTTTGTTCTATCATAGTTTGAGGAACTAAATTTTTTGTTTGCCACTTCATGGATAGTGATCTTACAATCTTTAATGTTTCTCCATTAATATAACAACTACCACCTAAAAACAAAAAATAAATAAATATTTTTAATTTATGTAATACAAATAAGTAATAACTTATTAGCAGGGTAAAATATACTTAAATGGTTTTTAATTTTGATTTTAAGATGATTGTTTTTTTTTTTATAATTATATTTGCCTTTACCTAACCTGTATAGAACTTGTGTAAAATGTTATTTTATAAAATATAAATTTGATGTATATACAGGGAAAAATATACATGATCATATGGGAAAAACACTTTATTATTAAGTTATGTGTCAAGATATAACAATTGTTGAATTAAAATCTCAATAAAAAAAAACAACGTTTACAATCAGCTAAAAAAAATGGACTTTCCTAAAAATTCACAGCCCTCCTTATTAGTTTTTAAATTAGGTAAGCATATTTATAAGTTTATATTCCATATAGTATACAATAAATAGATTAATAAATATCAGTGACCAGTTTCTAACTACCAAGTAAACTTATTACACAGAATATATCCTATACACTTACATTGCAGGCTAACTACTTGTATTACATTATTTACCTAGTACAAAGTTCATACTATTTATGTTATTTTTATTACAGTAACCTACCAATGATGACTAAACGACCACAAGGCTTAAGTAATGTTTGACTGATCTCAATATTTGGTCCACCAATACTATCTATAATTAAATCATAACCCTCTGGTGATACATTTTTAGCCAGTATCTCATAGTTTTCATGATGTAACACATGTGAAACTCCATTTTCTTTTAATTGTTTATGTTTAGATGTGGAAGCGGTTCCAACGACAACTGTATCCTTTACAGTATTTGCCAATTGAGTAGCAGCGCACCCAACACCTCCTATAAAATAAAAATCATATTTAAATTTCATCATGATAAAATTAAATTTAGTTCTAATTTTTTTATATATATACATATTATTATACATATAGACATTTCTATTTTAAAATCAATAATACCTGCGATTGAATGTATAAGAACAGTATCTCCGGGTTGTATATTACCCATGGTAAAAATACTCAAGTACGCAGTCAAATAATTGGCGGGTAGAGCAACTGCGTCCTGACCACTAACACTCTCTGGAACTAAAAAACAATTATTTGCCGGCACTATAACCTTTTCTCCAAACAGTCCTCCTGTCCAAACATAACATACTACTCGGTCTCCATACTAAATAAAAAAGTCAAAAAGAAATTAAGAAATTAATGAATCCATTAAAATAAATTGCAGGATGTTATTATTCAATGATTGTTTTAAATTGGTTTAAGCAAAACATATTATTTAAACAACAATACTAATTATTATTATCATTCATTTTTTAAAATGTAAAAATATGTATATTATACAACTAATTCATAATAGAATAAAAAAGCAAACATTTATATTTATTGAATGACATGATTGAAGGGGAGTCCACTGACACTACTTTAAATCAATAATTAGCAATAAATAACTTTATGATTTTTCATTACTTGAAAATTTTTCACTTCATTTCCAATAGTTTCTATTGTACCATAACATTCTGCTCCAAGCACACGAGGGGTTTTTAATTGACGTAGAAAACCTTGTCTAGTATATATATCACTAAAGTTGACACCACATAATTGGACTTTGACACATACACTTGTTGATCCTAAAAATTCAAGTGGCCAACATCTAATCTATAATAAATTATAATTAAAATGTATAAATAATGTATCAAATCAATTTCATTATTTTAGACAAGTGTACAAGGTTTTAAACACAACTCGAATAAACTAAGGTTCTGTTAATGAACGTTCTCCTCTTCACACAATTCATGTTTGTATATTAATACTGTTCTATGTTATCCTTACTACTTATTAATTTTATTTTATAAACAGATTAAATATATTTAAATAAAAATAAAACTTGAATAATAACCAAAATATTATTCTTTATTCTAGATAATATGTATCAAATAAATTATACTATATAACTAATATTAGTTACTATGTAGATAGTTAGATACCTACCAATCATTACATAGTTTTCATATGGAAGTATAGGTAATAGGTATGCATCTATATATTATATATTATTATTTATTATATGCTTATTAATAGTAATAACCTACCCAAACAATTGATAATGGTAAACTATACTTACTTTTATTTTATCATACCCGCCATAACCTTCCAACACTATGGATTTAACCTGTTCAGTTTGTTTGACATTATTCATTTTTAAAATGTTTTTGCGATATTGAATTTTTAATTCTTATTGCAATTTCAATTAAAAACCGCCACTCGTCCACTATATTATCAGATTATCTGGATATTCAGAGATAAAAATCATACAGGTAGCACGATTTAAGATAGTGCTATCACAGATTATATAAAACTAGTAAAATAAAATATTAAGTAAAATAAAATAATACCTATAATATAATCTGTGGTACTATCTTAAATCGTGGTAGGTAGTTGTATCTGTGGTTCTATACTTCTATGAGACATGAGTATACCTATTGCAGATTTATAGGATGATTTATAAATAATAATAAATATTTATAATAAATCCGCCTAGAATTTATTCCAAACTACAACAATGCCGGTTCTGAATTATGAATTGAATATTGATGACTTACGAGTCACGATGTAAATAATATATTATGTTATAATATAATTATTTTATTTATTTATTTCGATTTTGAATATGTTATAATATTATCTAGTATCTACATCGTGCTTGGAGAAAAAATAATAGGTATTAACGTATTATGATGAGGTCGTGATGTCTGTGAAGATCACAGATATATAATATAAATATAATTGTACATTAGTATATTATATATTATACCTGTGGTGGAGATAGCTCCCGTCATAGACTTATATAAACAATATTATATTGTTACAAGTCACGAATTAAGATATACTTAATATATATCTATATATCTTAATTCGTGTTACAAGTACTATCTTAATTTATTCGTGGTTACAACATAATATTATACATTTATACAATTATAATATTATACCTATGTTGCATAGAATAGAGATTAAATGTAGTTAAACATAATTATAAAATGTTCAATTTTTATAGTTAAGGATTGAAAATTTAAAACAACGATTCTCATAAATAGCTCATACTGTAACCAAACAATGCGAAAAATATATAAATACCCACGCAGTTATTTTTTACAGATACTTAAGTTCAAATTTGGAAGAAATGATACTTATTGTTAAGCCAATTTATAATATGAATATAAATTTTATTATTGTAGAGATCGTCATTTGAACTGACGTACCTAACTTATTTTAAAAAAAGGTTCAGATTGTTTCTTATATATTTTTCAAACTTACTTTTATATTGACCATTATCGGACTGTAGGTAAGTATAATAAAAATACCAGAAAAGTGTGAGAAAAAATGAAATTGTCGCATTGTTTCCCCTATATTAACACAATTGAAATATAATATTAATTGATATTGTATATTGTGACATTGGGTATTGGTCGGTAATCGATGTGTGTTATCCTAAAATAATGAACATCACGTCATAGGTAGTTTTCGCATATTATAAATGAGTACCTATGGCTAAATAGGTATATAATAAAAACTCAACCTTTTAATTTAAACCATGCGAAATTCAATAAAAAAAAGTGGGTAAGTGGATGTCGCTCTGATGTACAATAGATTACAAGTGGGTCACTGTAATGGATGGTGTTAAATTTGAATTCAATGATATAATATCATTGTATAAGAAAAACGATTCTGAGCGAAAACAGTTGGTCAGCTTATGATATTACTAAGTATACTTGTTAATATTATTGTGAATAAAGTAATTTATATATTTACCTATTTGCGTGGAACCTTGTTTTAAATTTTCAATCCTTAGCTACAAATGTTGAACATTTTATAAATTTTCAACTACAAAATAATTATTAAATTTGAAATTTGATAAATTTAAACTTCAAATACTTGTAAAAAAAAATTGGGCCTATGAATTTTTAATATTTTTCAACTGCTATTGTTACAATATATCAGGAACCTTGAATTAAATTTTCACGCTTTTTTACCCAACAAATAAAATTTTATTGATATTTATATAAAAAAAAACTAAGAAAATTGAAAATGTCCGTAAACAGCTTAAAAAGAGTCAAATTATTTTCAAAATTGTATGGTGTATAGAAAATGCTAATATAAACATTCAGAGAAATTTTCAAGTATCTACAGTCATACATTTTTATTTTACAACAAAATAAGAAAATTGTTACATGAGAAATCAAGTGAATATAAAATATTGTAAAAATATGAATTTCAAACGCTCATAAAAAATCAATTTGACTTTCTTATAGACATTTTTTTTTGATAAAGGTAGACAAACGTATGTATAATCTTGTATTACATTTTCAAACCTTAGATTTGAAATGAAAAATTTTTATGAATTATCAACTCATAATAATTTGCTAGTTTTCATGATTTTTTCCGTATTTTGTCAAGATTTGAACTTTAAAAGCTTATAAACAAAAACTGTGACTAAGGATTTTTAATATTTTTCAAATATCATTGTAATAATATAGTAGGAGCCTTGTATTAAATTTCCAAGTTATTTACCCAGCAAATAGTTTTATTAACATTCATAGAAAATAAGATTAATACAAATACCGTGTATAGAAAATGCAAATATTAACGATCAGTAAAAATTTCATGTATATACGTTTATTTGTTTTAGAGGAACACCGAAAGCCAAAATTGATTTAGTCAAAAATCGATTATGCGTAAAAATTCCCGTTTTAACCTTTTTAAAGTAGAATTTTAGAGCAAACTGTTTAAAATATTTATGTTTTTAATATATTTTCTTGCTTGTATTGTTGTAGGTACCTATCTTATATGTATGTTCAGAATTCAAATATGCATTGAATAGTAACCAAAAAAAATGATATATATAAGTATTCTACATTTCATAGAAAATGTTCCAGTCAATTTAACAGTGAAGACTAAAATTCATTAAGACAAATATTTAATCTCTCATAGTCAATAATATTAAAAAACAACAGTATTTAGTCAAACAGTCTGTAAGAATATACATTATGTTCTTTTTTTATACTTTTCCAGTTTCCTTATTGGTCTTGAAATTAAAAATAATTTTGGCTTCGACTACTAAGGCCATTAGCATTACATTTGTATATACATTACTTAAAATCTATAAAAGAGTAGAAAAAAACAAAAATACAACTGTTTAGTGTATGAACAATATTGATATTATTCAATGTTTTTGCATATATAAAGATTCTGCGCAAAAAAATGTATTCATATTTATAAATTGAAAAATGTACTATGCACAAATAAACAAATTCCACTATTACCACTTAGCAGATACCCTGTTTCCATCAAAAGGTTTTTGAATGAAAAACCAAAATGTTATCTACATAAATCGAAGAAACATTAAAAAATGTCAATGTCTAAAAAAAAAAGTAACTAGGATAGGGAAATCAGATTAAGTTGAATGCAGAGTATTATTGAAATATAGAACACTTCTCGATATATATCACTTCAAAGAGAATATATGAATCATAAATATGTATTAATTATCGTATTACTATGTCAATCAGTATAATGGACAAATGAATGGTATGTTTTTGCTAAAATAACTGTCTGCCACCAATCTCCTTAAATGTATTATTTACATTATTTGTACATATTCTAAGTGGGTAAACATTGTCTCATTGTCTTCTATGACGCTTCACCGCTAGTTGGTTGTAGCTGGATTGTGACTTGAAAGGGTAAAGGTTTAATATTATTTTCTTTTATCCTTTTTTTATCCAATAATTGAAAGTGCATACATTTTAGGTAGGAACATTGATATTTAAAATAAGAATAACATAATAGTTTACTTAAATTAAATATAATATCATATCATCACAATACTAATTAATTATTTAAATATATACAAGTCTATTTCAGAATTATTACAAGACATATTATTATTATTATTTACAATAAATATGGAGTGGGTGACTGATTTTAGTTCCATATTGTATATTACTAACAAACAATTTTGTTACCAACTGTTAACTCTATATAATTGCATCAAATTAGACTTTTTCTGTTTTATTATACATCTCAGAAAATGTATATATATAATTGTAACTAATAATTTTGTAGTCCACATAATGCAAACATGAGAACATAACGAGTAATTTTTAATTGAAAATTATCAAACATAAATTCTAATTATTTTTACATAGGTACTATATTAGTATGATAATTAATAGGTATTTTATAGGATTAAAAAAACAAATATGCTAATACTTTAGAGACACTCATTAGTTTTTAACTTAACAGATTCTATTTAATAGTCATAATTAAATAGTCAATAAACATGAAACTAAGCATTTAGAATAATTTTTTTTCAATATTTTCATAATGCAGTATTGCACCAAGGTTAGGCAAGAAGGAAAAACAAAAAAAAGTTCAAGAAAAATGTTTTCAAGTAAAGTGTTAAAGTATCTAGTACACTTGGAACATAAGTTAATAATTAACTTTATGTTGTTTACATGAACTAAGAAGATTTCTTCTTAGTTCATGGTTGTTTACTATATTATGTTTGGAACATTGAAAATAATAAATATACATAGATGAACATAATATAGAACTTCTTTGAATTAAATAATTTTATTAGTAACCTGTACCCTGTGGTATGGAACATAAACAAAGTAATGGTGAACATAAAATAAATAATATTTGTGAGAAATGGAACAGATTTAAGCACAGAATGGGGACTGGAATCCTTCAAATTTGGCTAGTAAGTGTTGATAGCTAATAGAGTTGTTTGTAGTATACAATATGTCCAAAGTCAAATCCACCAATTATAAGGACCTCCACGATAAATCAATATATAATTAATTATTTAATTAATTATTTAATTCAATGAAAAAAATAAAAAATTTACCCAGTTAATTGAACACAAATCTCTACTTAAAAGTAGATATTTTAGTTAATTTCATGAAAAAATTGACATAGCAATCAAGTTTGATTTCAATGAGTATAGATTTGAGTTTTTGAAATTAATGGTTATTGCCTATTGGTTACATTATCTAGTAAGAAATTCAAAAATGTAATCAGCTGTAAATTGTAAGTATAATATTTTTTTTAATCAATTTAAAAAAAGTTAACGAAAAATTACTAAAAAAAAATATTTCAAGTAAAACAACTTATATTAGATTAAATTTTTCTTAAGATTGCACTAAAAGAAACAGCATAGCAGAGTATTGATTATCTGTGAAGATTCTTAGGATGTTACAGACCTTTTTAGGACAAACTACGTACATAGTTAACTTTAGTGATTAAAATATAATTTAATTCAGTTATTTTTCTTGGACTCTTTTACCATTTATGATAGAAGAATGTCCTAACATTATTCCGTCCACTTTATATATTAATTGTACAACATATTAAATGATCCTCACCCAAGACAATTTTATTATTTTAGATTTTTCTTAAAATGCCTTGTACATCAGATGGTGCTAAATCAAAAGGTGTTAATTTTTCTTTGTTTATGAGAGTGATATCAGCTCCACTTTTAATCAATAATCCAGCTTCTTGTACACGTCCTTCTTCACAAGCTAAATGGCTAGAAAAAATGAAATTATTTATAATAAAAATTTAATTTTATTAATTGTAGAAATTAGTATTTTTTTTATTTTATTACAGTGGTGTGTTTCCATAATTATCTTTAGCATCTACATGTACATCACAGTCCAATAAAATTTTTAGCACTGACATGTTTCCTTTTGATGCACATCTATGTAATGGTGTTGCTCCTCTATTATCAGCAATATCAACATCAGCGCCTTTTGATACTAAATATCTGACAATCTAAATAATTATAATAGAGTACATTATATTATATATTTAATATTAAATTCATATTTTCAATAATATTTAATATTGACTTACTTCTGTCCAACCTTTTGAAGCTGCATATTGAAGTGCAGAATGTCCTTCTTCATTTTTTGCGTTAATATTTACTCCATATTCTATAAGAGTTTTTACTGTATCAATGCGGCCACCTGATGCTGCCAATATAAGAGGAGTAGTTTGCATCTGAATGAAATGACAAAGATTTTAAATTTACTTTTACCTATTATATAATTTATATATTTACGTCATCTCGAGAATCTTCTGGTTGACCATTTTCTAGAAGATATCGTACAAGTCTATCATGGCCCCCAAGTGCTGCCCAATGAAGGAGCAAACGATTGTTCTAAACATGTATGGATACACAATTGGTTAGATTTAGATAATTACTCATTAGTAAGTAAGCAAATTAAAATCTTATTCATCATAAATCATAATATAACATACAACGTCCACTTCTTTTAACAGCCTCAAGTGCTCTTCGACTGCTTTCATGACTTGGTCAACATTACCTTTATGTGCATCTTCAAAAGTTTTTTCCTTTACCTTTTCAAAATCCATCATAAATAGTCTACTAAAATATTAAATGAGTACTAAATAAGTAAGTATAATAATAATAAGTATTCAGTAATCACTATAATAAATAATAATAATATATTCACTAGTCACTAATCAGTTATCAGTATACGTCTTATAGTGTATACCATGATAAAGGAACTTTGTATACCATGATGGTCCAAATTGATCAATACACCTTGGGGAAGGGTAAAAAAGCCGACCCGCCAACGATCCGGTAAACGTTTTCATAATACGGGTAACATTAGGTCTAACATCATGTTGGTGTGTGGTAACTGGAGGTTCAAATCCTTAAGATCATATTCTAAATATCTAAGTTCAGATCACGGACTATTATATCTTAGTTCGTGGTTCAGATCATAGGTAAACAAGCACGGCCACATATATAATATATAGCTGTTGATCGAGGGTCGGTTTCATATCGTTCATATTGTTCTATGGTATTATCGCACAAACCTTATCAATATTATCAGTAATAAATTATAATCACTAACCATCCGAGAGGCGAGCCGAGCCGCCGAGGACCGATCGAAGATCACGCGATCACTCATTCACTTATTCCCTAACTTCATTATTATCTGTACCTGTAATCTGTGCATTCACCAGTCACCGCTGTTCATTAATTATTTAAACACGTGATGTACTCAAAATTATTTAAGAGTTATTTTTCAAATCTCAAAGCTGAAGATATGAGTTGCCGAAAACAGTAGGTGCGACTCAGTACGAGTTTGTGACATAATTGTTCATTTACATCCCTGGTAAGTACGATGGTTTTTAAATTTATAATTTACTACGCTTTCAAACTTGTCTATTTTTTGATAATAATAATAATTAATAATTTAAAAAAAAACCCGCTTTAATTAAATTCAATATTATATTATGTGTGTGTGTGTGTAATAACATACAATAGAAGTTATTTTATTAAGTTATTTAAATATTCGCCAGACACTGTCCCCAAGTTCATTATTTGTTCTCATTTGTTGCCAGAAACTACCGATCGCGCCATGGTAGTCCAGAAGAAAGAAAGCGTGTTCAACACACTCAACGAATGTGAAGTGGAAGATATTACTTTAGAGTTTTTCTACAAACCTCATACCATAACTCTATTAATATTGTCAATCATTGGTGTAATTTTTATGTCTTTTATTCGAGACGACAAATCGATTGACAGCAATATTTGTGCTGGAATCTGGTGCGTTATATTTTTTTTGATTCTTGTATCTCTATTGGCATTCCCAAATGGCCCATTTGTGAGACCTCACCCAGCAGTCTGGCGAATGGTATTTGGACTAAGTGTTCTATACTCGTTAACATTGCTATTTTTATTATTTCAAAAATATGAAACTATTAAAGGAATGATTTTATGGCTTGATCCTAATCTAAAAGATTTCCGAATTGATATGGATAAAGAGTATGGTGTTAACTGTTCAGATATCTCTGTAGAGAAGTTTTGGGCACATTTGGATGTATTTGCTGCTGGTCACTTTTTTGGATGGGTATCAAAAGCAATACTAGTGAGGCATTATGGAATATTGTGGTCAATGAGTATGATGTGGGAATTCACTGAAGTAATGTTTTCTCATTTATTGCCTAATTTTAAAGAATGCTGGTGGGATGCATGGATTTTAGATGTCTTACTTTGCAATGGATTTGGTATATGGGTCGGAATGAAAATTTGCAAAATGTTGGAAATGAGAGACTATAACTGGCCCGGTATTAAAGATATTGACACAACTAAAGGTAAAATCAAGCGAGCTGCACTACAGTTTACACCAGCTAGTTGGACACCAGTTCGGTGGCTAGATCCAAATTCATCATATATGCGCTTTTTTTCTGTGTGCCAAATGGTAATTATGTGGCAAGTATCTGAACTGAATACATTCTTCTTGAAGCACATATTTGAAATGCCACCATCACATCCACTAGTTGTTGGCAGGCTTTTCTTTTTGAGTATCGTAGTTGCACCATCTACTCGACAATATTACACATATGTGACAGATCCTAATTGTAAAAGACTTGGGACACAGTGTTGGGTCTATGCAGTCATAATGGTCACAGAGTCACTGTTGTGTATAAAAAATGGAAAAGAACTATTTCAACAGACAGAAATTTTTAACATATCAGTATGGTTGATGATCATGCTATTTTTCTCCGTTGTGAGTGTTTTGGGTTTTTGGCAGGCTGATTGGTTGACAGGAAAAAAAATTGATGCAGATGTTGTTCCAAACTCCATTTCAAATGATAGCAATGTTGAAGAAGACTACAAAACTAGCAAAAGCAAAACACTTTAAAATTATTTCTCAAAGTAGTAGCGTTAATTAGTAGATGCCAAATATTACATAAATACGTACCCATATTAGAATCATTAGATGACATTACAAATTGTAAACTCGATATGTGACCTATTCCTTAAAATAATTATTTTTATATTTATTTATTTAAAAATAATGGGACATGTATATTTTCTTTATGAGTTCTTAACTATCAGATCTTGTATTGTTATTAGTTATTGTAATAACGTTATGATAAAAGACTTATTTAAGCCTAGTCACCTTAAGTGTATTTGTTATTACCTATTTTAAATCATTTTTCTTTAAAATGATATTTATTGTGATAAAAATATAAAGTACTGAAATTGTAATATTGTGTGTTTAGTGTATAAATAGGTCACCTGAACTACTCGTTTGTAATTTTTTTTTTTTGACTATTGATTTCTAATTGTTCCATAATATTAAATAAAATTCATTGAAAAATAAATGTCTTGTAGAATAGTTATAGTATACATCATTATAAATACTAAAATATCTTAGCGTTGAACATATTTTATTTAAATGTTTGCTCAAGGTAATATATTTGACGTATTAAAGACAAAATATAGTAACATAGTGTCATAGTATTTTAACTATTTAATTCATTATTCTACCTATATTAATATTCTGTTTGTGCTTCTAAAATTTAAATTATTTTGAATACTACATTTAAACTGTATTGTTAATTGTTATACTCATTTTTCTATCATACTTCAATGTCATAATATATTCCTTTACAGTTTACAATTATTATAACTTAAATAATCGTATAGATATACATTAATGTCCATAAAACTTAGAAATGAAAACATAGTATATAGGAAATAAATTGTTTATTCATCAGAAATTAAACCTTAAGCTATCTTTTTAGTAGACATAATTTGGATAATACTCAGATAACTAATTTAATTATGTTAGTAATTTCAAGATGTGTTGCTTTAAACCATTAAATAATTTAAATAGTAAATAAATAATAATGTATGTACAACTAATTAACAAACAACCCGCTCTCATTACTAATATAATTCAGAAAATGTAACAATATTGTATTATATTTTCAAAATATCATAATTCAAATTATGTCAATACTATTAGAATTTATTATAATATTATTTAATATAAATAGCTAAGCAGTAATAATTATTGTTTTGGTTATCTTGCGCATTAAACTGGCTGATAATTTTGATTAAATTAATTATTCATTTTTGGATGCACATATATGTTTTGATTAATTGTATTTCTTATCATATATATTTTTATTACAGCTAAATAGTTTTCATAAAATATGTAATTATAATAAAAATTAAAAATATCAACTTGTAAATACTTAATAACTTTTGAAATAATTGAGTTAATGTCAGTATAAAACAATTATAGGTACCTGTGTCCTATAGGACTTATTATAGGAACCTATTCTCATATAATATTTTTAATTGAAAAAATATTTTAATTATTTATTTTATATTATCTTCTGGTGCAATTATAAATATTTTTTGCTTTAATATAACCAATTACCGGCTTATCTTGTATAAAATAATTTGGCATTTATGACTTATAAAATGTCATCAGACTTTTTTTATACTAAGACTGCTAGAATACATAAAATACACTAAATAATAATTGTATATCATGCAAAATTATATTTCAACTCTTATAATATTTAGAATCATCTAGGGTTCTTAGGTTCAAGCCAAAATGATGTGCCTCACTATATAATAAAATTATACATAATTGTTTTGTTATTAAGATCACTTAGTTTCTTATATCAATGATTGTAGTATATACCTATAGCACGGCTCTAACATTGTAACAACCCTGGTAGTCTTCTATTCTTTTTAGGTGCTGTGTTTAATCATTTAGATTTAAATATTATTTATTTTATTCAGTTCTATGTCTATTTTACAAATACATACTTCTCAAAAGTCATTATTAATTTGCTCCAAAAGTATTATGTTTTTATTAATTAATAATTTGTAATGATAGAGTTACTAGTTATATATTATGTATATTTTTGACTCGCACAATATTAAAAAAAATTTGTGATGTTGGTGTAATTTCGTTAGTATTTTTATACATTCAGAAAATCATAAGTACAATTTTAATTATTTCATATTTACATATTACTTTGTTATAAATATAGCTGTATATAATATTATATTCAAATATTCAATAGCTGTACATTATTTAATTTGCATGATTTACATTATTTACAAAAAATATATAGGTAATATGTACATTATAACAATTTACATACAATTTTATTCTATATTAAAAAATTTAAGTATACTTCAAAGAATCACTGAGTTTTTTTTTATCAAGTAGTTCAACTATTCTCTAGTTCTGTCATAACTTTTTTTAACCACTCTGTGTAGTATGACACACGTGTGTACACACCAGGCCTATTTTTTTTGCCGCATCCATCGCCCCACGATACCACACCTGTCAATATAAATTTTCCTGAAAAAGAAAAAAAACTTAGGTATGTCGCGCTAACTTTTTGGTTTAAAAATGAACACTTAATCCCCTTACAATTCTATATTTTCCATTTCACCCCTAACCTATATTATTATATTGAACTAAAATTGGGTATTGACTACCCCCCTTAAATACCTAATTTGATCCTTTGAACTTACCATTCACTTGACAGGCTAGTGGTCCTCCAGAATCACCTCCACAAGCGTCTACTCCTCCTTCTAAACTTCCCGCACATAACATACTGTCCAATATGAACTGGTGTCGACCTCCATATACATCTTCGTGTCGGCAGGTTTCCAAATCCAGCAGGGGTACTGACGCAGCTTGCAACACTTTGGATAAACTTGTCATATCATCTTCTAAAAGAAAAATTTAAACATAAAATGTATTCACATGCACAGACGAGACACGCCGTAGAGTCGAAAGGCTGAAAAGCCATCAATATTAATATTTAATTATATGGTAATTCAGGTAATTGTATTACATGATCGTATTCAGAATGATGGGGGGAGGGGGTTGTTCAAACTATATCCCGGTACTTCTTTAATAATCTCTAGGCCACGCTCGCCAACCCTTATATATGTTTTAATTTTGTTGTGTCTAAAATGATTTTTATGTTTCAATTTATACTAATTTCTAATTTTTATAGATTTCCGACTTTTTTCGTGATATTTCTTATTTTAGTGTTTTGCGTACATAATAATTAATAGTTTCTTATTCTCGACAGAATGAATCAATCATTTTCAGTTCTAACCATTGTTAAATGTCAATTAATCTCTATATCTATCTATAATTGATATAATATACAAATTGGAAAAATTATCGTCATTACTCATTTGTATAAAACATAAAAAACACTTTTTTCAAATATTTTTCGGTTATAAATACCATTCTATATAAATAGCGGCATATTTTAGATTCTGAGTGGAACGATGAATGTATTGATTTTACAATGATGTGTGTTTTTATATTTTTCTTTGTGTCTGTGTACACGATAAGTAGTCGAAATAATGCTTCGATTTTCAACTTCAGTATCTTTTTCGATTGGAAAGTGAATATCGTTGGTGCATTGGGGAGGTCAAAATTTAAAATTCCCAGTAATTTTCAAAAGCGCCAAGAAAAATTAAGGAAAAATATAAATCAATAAAATTGTATTTGTTGGGAAATAAAGCGTGAAAATTTAATACAAGGCTCCTGATATATTTTTACAATAGCAGTTGAAAAATATTAAAAATACATAGCCACAATTTTTTTTTATAAGCATTTAAAGTTCAAATTTCGACAAAATTTATAAAATTGATAATTTAATAATTATTTTGTAGTTAAAAATTTATAAAATGTTCAACTTTTATAGCTAAGGATTGAAAATTGAAAACAAGGCTCCACGTAAATAGGTTATATCTTATATATAAATTACCTTATGCACAATAATATCATCAAATTATACTTAGTAACATCATAGTCTGACTGACCGTTTTCGCTCAGAATCGTTTTTCTTATACAATATTATATCATTGAATTCAAATTTAACACCATCCATTACAGTGACCCACTTGGAACTTACTGTACAGCAGAGCGACATCCACTTACCCACCTTTTTTAAATAGAGATTTTTTGTTTTAATTTTAAATAAACTAGTAAAATATATATACTTGGACCCCCTTAAATAATATTATACTATTTATACTACATTGAAATGCAGGTTGGATACGAGTAGGTATATGACCATGATGTACTTAGTTCTATAATAGAAATAGTATAATATAATAGAATATTCTAGTCTTTATGACTTATATTAATACACGGCCACAGAGTTCATCCTGAAAGTAAAAAAATAAAGTTAGGCAGTTAAACTTACGTTTTTGTGCTCCCCAGCCGGTTACGGTACACCAATCTACGTCGTTGGGTTTCGTATAGTAATCCGGCAAACATATTGGTTGCACGTGCGAATCAAATTTTACTCCTTTACTGTTCAATGAATTAATTTTTAATATCGCTATGTCGTGGCTATGTGGTCCGTCTGAAATGTTATATTTGTGAATAGCTGTAGTTAAAAATAGTATATTCTATCATAAAATCAACAGTAAAATGACACTTAAAATTTAAATGTTTAACAAAGAACATAACTAGGTTGTGTTGTAAAGAATATTTACAAATAAGTCCACTGGTATCCTAAAAATATACAAAATTGAAATGTAAAAATTAAAACAGATACTTATTAATTTCCATGTTGGTTGTTGACTATAGGTACATAAATTAAAAACTACTGAAATGTTTGGGCTCTAATTGGGAACAAATTACAGTATTACACATACAACATTTTTACGAAAATAATTTTTTTCAATCGGAATATAAATGATAAAAACTTGATTAAAAAGATTTATAAATGTTTAATTATTAAGTTCTAAAAGTAAACCTAAATACCAATTAACAAACAATAATATGGTCTATTTTATAATAAACAGGTATTATACCAATTATTTATTTCCATTATAAATACTATATTTATTTATTCAGTCTTAAAATAGTACCAACCTTTTCTAAATTCAGGATGTACTAATGCCTTTTGTACTCTATATGTTTTTTCATGTTTATCGTTTTTTGCTAAATTATGTTTACCAACAATAATACGCAGTTGGGATTTTTTAAAGTCTTTCAAGCAATGGGCGGCCGTTAAGGCTATAGTCTCGGAAATTAATGCTCCTCCGCAGTGATGTTCCCATCCATCTTTGTATGCTTGTAATTCTACCTGTATAACAATGGTTATGAAATTAAAAATCATATAGTCACTAAATAGATGCAAAGTATATATAATGACGAGTGATGACAATCAATAATTGCAGAATAATAGTCGTTCAATAATAGACATGCTTATTTTTTCTCTTTAAAAAATCGTAATTGACAATTGTCGTTTGTTAGGTAGATAGGAATTTTATATATGTATACACGATGTATTGCCAATAATTATTGCCTATTGTAATTTTGAGTGATGATAAGTCAATAAATGCATTGATATTTTAATATTTTATATTGAATAATTTATACGGATATTTAATATTTGATAGGTATCCTATGCTCTTGAAATACTGAACACTCCCATCACACAATATATGATCTCAACTAAATTTTATAATTTTTACTTATTGTATTAATTAGTAGTATACCTATACTGTATAATTATTTTTTAAAATTATAAAAATTAAAAAGATATCCTACTACCTATATCTATGTACATAGAATAAAAGGCATATCAAACCTAAAATTAAATTCTTGTTTTATCGTTTCCCTTCTCTAAGAATAATTTTTTATTTTGTCATTCTTATGTCAGTCAATTTTATTTTCAAAAAGTAAGCTAGATGTTTATCAAGATGAATGTCACTAATGAGCGACTCCTTAATCGATCGTTTTATGTCTACTGGTGCTTTTATACCTTAGTATATGAAGTATATGAGCTTATTAGTTACTGTGAATTTTATGTATAGATTGTTAATAAAATACAATTGAAAAGAATACCAATATACTTAACTACTGGCTACTATCAGGTTCAATTAGGTAACAAAAAGGTAACAGTATAGTCAGTAATATACGCCAATATAATATATTAGATATTATCTACCAATGTACCGTATAATAAGTTTTAATGTCCACGTACATGCGACGTCCTTGCAGAACTTACATAATATATTATGTACATCGCATAATATATCAGTTGATATTTTTATTTTTATATATGGGCCATAGGGATAGGGTTAAACCTATTATTGGTGCATTGAAAAACTCTTGCTCTAATTGCGAAACACACTACACGATAAATATTTAAAATAGTTAGTATAATTTATTTTGGTCTTGCGTAATAACCTACTTAATAACAAGAACTTGATTAAAAAAGTTTTAAATTAGAATATACGGGCGTGTATTTCATAACATACGATTCATGTGTTCATACCTATCCACGGCGGCTACCTATTATCATAATTGGGTTGGTCGTAGGAAAATTGTAAATAAAGCCAATCGTATAATTCTCATTACCTGCCAAGGATATGCTCCGTATGGAGTAGTCGAGCCTCCAATGATTTTGGTCTGCGGCCATCTCCTTTGATTCAACTGATGAGATACTACTCTAGTACCACAAGCGGCGTGCTGCAGATTATCTGGAAAATCAAAATAAAATCGTGTACAAAAACAGTTTTAACTCTTCAGTAAACCAATTCGGTTGTATAATTTTTACGAATATAACAAATATATAGCAATGGACAATTTTAGCGCAGATTTCGCTCGCTCGTTCGACTCGTATATATAATGGGTATATTCAGCCACTCCATGCGCGCTTTGTCCCCCAAAACAAAACGCACATAAAAAAGCTAAAATATATCATATACATACAACTGCGGTCGAACGTTTTATATTAATATATATAATGTAATATTATATTACTTAATTGAAGTGATGAATATTAAATTAATGAATAATATGGTTTGAACTTTGAACGCTGCGCCTCGACGGTTTATATTAGGTAAAGTTACCTACTTAGTATAATATATTATAAAATAGCGAGTAGTAATATATATATATATAGAGTGTATCTGGATGAATTGACTATTTAAATGAGCAATACTGTTAAATCCTCCGTATACACGCCTTATATATTATCATGGGCATATTTCGTCCGATCACCGTGTCGGTAAAACGATGTAAATATTTTATACTAAAGACCGAAATCGGACGGTCTCTCCGGCACTCCGCGTAGTGTTGTAGTTTGTATCGACTGTCACTATATAAGTGACGCTGGCGAGTGGCCGACTGTTGCAGGGTAGGCACTATAGGTTCCTATATATATACATACACAAGACTCCATACTGTAATAAATATACACAGACGTCGATGACTATAAAATATTAATATTGAGCAACGCCCCCACCCCTACTTGTACATTTTATTATTAAAAGATATTGTTTTATTTATGACGTAACGGTCCTCCTAATGGACAAAACGTGTCGTCTATACCTGCATGACCGCCCGCTAAGAATATTGGCACCGGTTGCGATATAGATATTTATAATACACCATTTTCATTTCACCAGCCCACATGCCGGGCGCATTGATGATTTGATTATTGAAAACATTTTTTTTTTTCATCTACATGACGACCTCGTCTCTTACCTACAGTTTACACATATCGTATTATATCAGCGTCCTTGATAGCAAAACGGTTTTTTTTCCAGGTGTACCAGGAATCACGTGGGGGCCCCGATGGACGAGCCTGCAGATCTATCGTCGTCGTGTACGCTGCCTGAACTGGTGGATGTCGATGTCTCCGCGATCAGTCACGAACGACTCAAAGACCTTACAGGCGAAGTCTTGAACACGGTGCTGGATAAAGACAGCGTGTTAGGAGACCTGCCGAACAACGTGACGTTGGGAGAAGTCGATTTACAAATCGCGATTGAACACGGTCGAGCGATAACCGTATACCTAGAACGTTTCGACGGCATTGTCATCCCAATTGTCGTCAGTATAACATATTTAAACGCCCCGAATTTTCCGGCAATTAATTGTGATTAGGCAATAAAAATGTCATGTATAATATATTGTAATTTGTCTTTGTTATTTTTAGGTACAGAAGAATGGAGCAAAAGTGGCTGACTTGAAAAAGAGCATAGAAAGAAAAATGACGTTACATTTAAAAAGAGCTGGTGAGAGATCAACCGTCAGTTGGAGACGAATATGGAAAACTTATTGGTTAAGTTGTAATGGGAAAAAAATTAAGTGTAATTCTGATCCCATATCCAAGTACATGGAAAACAACTCAAAACTAATATTTGTAAAACGATTTAGAGAAAAAAACATTTACGATCAATAACTTAAAAATTAATATTTAATATTACAATAATTTATAAATAGAAAAATTAAAAAAAAAAATGTAACTACATAATTATTATATTGATGATTGTTAACTGTTAAGGAGTATAATATATTAAATAGATTAATTGTCTGATGATACTGAAGATGATGAAGAGTGTGATGTTTGTGAACTGTTATCATTGTCCTCACCATCTTCTGAGGACTCTTTACCAATCAATTTATAGTATTCAGCCATGGTAATTTTTTTAGGTAAAACCTCTGAAAAACAAAACAGGTAAGTATATATAAAGTAATACATTTAACATAAGACACTCATTGTTTAAAAAGTATTAAATTAATGTTTTTAAAAATATTTTTAAATACCTATTTTTTATCTTTATAATTTTTTATTTTTTTATTTTGTTGAACAACGTTCAAGATGAAGTTTTAATTTTTAGAATATTTTTATGAGTATTTTGATACATCAATATCAAATTAAGGATGAGTAGTTAATGAGTTATAACTTCTAAGTAGAGCGCAGATTAATATGCATTAAAAACCAACCAAATATGTGCTAAAAAATCCTAAATATACATAAATATATGCTCTGAAATGTTAAAATATGCACAAATAATAAAAGTATGCATAACAAAATTAACAAAAAAATTATCAAACCCTACTATAAATACTTATCTACTTTTTTTTTTTGTAAGTAGTTTTAATCTATAAGAAAAAAATAAGAATCAATTAATATCAACAATGTATAGCAAATGGATACAAATCTTACTTTTAAGTATTTAAGTTTAGATGAGTGGAGTAGTGGATCCGCTCATCTAGTCATCTAACTTACTTATAACTCATAAACTACTCGTAGTAAATTCAATTTGTATGTATCAAAATACTTAGAAAAATAATCTGCTTTTGAAATTAAAACTTTATGTTGTCATTTAAAAAAGTATTAAAACTTAAAAAAATGTCAGTTTTTAATGACTAGAAATCATATAAATTTTTTTTTTCAAAATCATTTAATTTACTTTTTGAAATGAGTTCAATGATGAAAAAATCACATTGTTTAATGTATAATATGCAGTATGCACATGATTTGAAATGTCATCGTTTCATCATACCAAATTTTATTACGTATAGCATATTGTTCATAAATTCATCTTATATGCATAATTAACGTGAAATAAATCAAAAAATTTAATTTATTGGATTTTTGTGCATTATTTGTATTTTGTTTTATTTCTCTTCCCACACAAAACATACCAAATTTGTGTTATTAAATTTTAATATTAAAGTGAATAGACTGTGGTTGAATGTTCATTTTTTAAGATATAATATGAGCATTTTTAATTGTAATATTTTACATATTCATACAATCATACCTAACTAGCATAAAATTGATTTCTTAAAAAAAACTAGAATACGCTCAACATCGACATCATAAACATTGCCCAGGTTTACCCGTCGATAAATATGTGATCACTTTGATGATAAATTATTTTGACTGGTAATATGATAATATTTTTTGAAATATATTGTAGGTGATTAGGTACTATCTCAAGAAGCTAACAATATAATTGGTTTTATTTTTTGAGTTGGTATTTTTTTTTCCTTGAAGTAGTCGACCGGACATATTTTTGGTGTGGCTATGCTTTGATAATTGTAGCGAAGCTCAACGTGTTAACTTTAAGTTTGATATTAGATCAATTCACTCGGACATTAAAACCTACCACACAATATAAGTTCTATTGAACAAAAAAAAATATTTGATATTTGTGAACCAAAATTAAGTTAATGTGTGGGTTGAGAAATGAAGCAAAGAACTCCCGATCTCAATAAAAACGTGAACAATTTGGTATATAAGCCCCATACAAAAGTATATCCATTTTTACATATTATATTGTAGTGGATAATACCAACTATCAAGTATAAAATATATAAAATATAATGCATATAATCACTTTATTTTGCATATTTGCATCATAAATGACATTTTTTTTATGCATATAATTCCAAGTTCTACAAGTAATGATAATTTATGTTAGGTAACTATGACAAATCCAGTTTCAATTTTGATAAAAATCCCAATTGGAATAATCCAAATATTCCTATCTTTGGGAATCCATCATTACAAAGAATTACTTAATTAATTATAAAGTTATAAATCATAAACAAAAGAAAATATACCTCTAAGGAAATACATATTTTCATTTTCTTCAACAGCTCTGGCAAGATCATTATATTCTAAATGTCTGAAGTGTCTTTGTCCTTTGAGAGCATCCTGCGCCAGTTTTTGTATAAATAGTTCCTAAAATACAATTAATAATTAATTTAACATAAATAAATTAGTTTCTACATAGGGATGAGATATAATCATAAGAAACTGGACACCTATACTGTGCGCGGAATACTCACCATCTCGAGGTCTAATTTCGCTACCACGAGGCTACTATTTACATATACATACTACTAAGGTTGTGGCTGTAGCGTCGTCATTAGTACGGCGTGATGCGCTCGCGCTGAAATTGTGGTGGGAATGTTCAATAGTGAACGAGTTTTGGGTGCCACCCAGTTTCATTCTTTAGGAAAAGGCAGTATAGTAGTATTTAGAATTAATGTTTCTATCTAAGAGAAACATAATTTTGAAATCACTTTACTAACCTAACCCAACTTGGGGATGATGCCAAAATATTTCCAAAAATGAAATCTAAATTAATTTCACACTGTAATTACATAGCCTCCCAGGATTTCTAATTCAGCCCCTTATGTGTCTCATAATGCTATACAATCTGATATTAAACTTAAGTCCATGTATGAATAAACAAAAACATTTAACCAACAATTTCATAACTGACTTTCTACTCTACTACAAGACTTCTCTACGAAAAACAGCCCTAGGAAATCCTAAAAACTATATTAACATTCTAGTACCCATTATAATCGTTTAAAATAAACTCATTATGAAATTACAGTGAACTTCAATAGATAATGTAATTGACAAAAATGTAACCAATGAAAACAGTTATTACATGTTGATGTTAAGCAGATTGCAGATACTACTCTTTAAATTAAAATAATATAAATTTAAAAAATAATACAGCTAACTAGAAGTGATTGTTCATAAAAGTTAACAAGTAATAGACTAAAATATATTATTGAAACATTGATAAAAAAAAGTATGATTCTATTGTTACCGTTGCTTTAGTGACAACATGCAATGATGGTAATCCTATGTTTTCAATATCTGGTGTACTTTTCATGATGGTACGTACTCTTGATATGGGTAAATGCATATCCTTAGATTTTGGAGTTTTTGATTTGTCTTTATTTGGATCATTTTGGTCAGTACTAGTACTGGAACCTAAAATCATATAAGTATTTAATGCAAAAAATAAAATATTTAAAAAATCAAAATTAAAACTTACTGTTAAATGCTGACATAATTATTGTTGTAGGCCAACTTTGGTACTCAGAACTAGTAAATTATCTAATTGAGCATGAATTTTGATAAACAAGTTTTTTTGAAACGCTCAAGAAACAACAACTCTAAACTTGTACAGTTGTATAGTATAATTAGTATTATTTATTTATGTAGGTTATCTTAATATTCTTATGAATTATAATGGCTTGGACTAAGGAGTACAAACTATAAAACATTCATTTGTATATTATAACCACATTTTATTTATTTCATCCAAACATTCATGCTTTGTTTGTTTACAATTTACATTGATAATAACGGTCGTCCGATAACAGAATAATAATAAAATAATATGTTCCAACCGTGATAACACCGAAAATGGTTAATATCCATTTGATAGCCACGGCCAAGATCTTCAAGATCTGAACTTTCTGAAGACCATGTTTCCACGTAATTTACTATCAATTATTTACGTTAGTGTTATCAACGCCCGTTCGGCGCTCAGATTCAGCCTCAGCGTTTATAGTATTATACCCATGAACTTATAAATATTTAATTATGTGTTATACTCGTTGTCCCGTTAGTACTTAATGTTTATTTATTAATTTTTTATTTCTTTTAAACAATAATTTGCTTATTATCTTTGTCTTATAACAATCCAAAATTAAAAAATAGCAATATTTGTTTGAAAAGTTTGAAGCAAATTTAATATTATACAGGTGGACATCACGTCAACGTTTGCCACTCCGTGATCTGATTTGTATTTACTTACACAATGATTTCAATATTGGATCAATTTGAGCAGGGAGTTGAAAGCACATTTAAAGTTGCTCCTACGTCCAAGCAATTGGTAAAAAAATTCCTCATGTTAAACCTCCTATTCTTAAGCTGGGTTGTATGAACACACTAAACATATATTGAATCAATAGTAAGCTATTCATTGGCGTGGGCAAACCTGAATTTCCGGGGGTACCTACAATATATTTGGGCCCTCTTTTAACAAGACATATACGTATTAATTAAGTTCTAGAACCAAGTTAAATATAATATGTTATATATACCCTTGGATCAAATAACTATTTCTAAGATAATTGCAATTTGTATTAATTAATTTATTATTTGTACTTGTTTAGTCAATAACATCAATACCTGTTATAATCATAATAAGTTATTCCACATAAATTTAAAATATTTTATGTTTTATTATTTTTAAATTACAAAACATAATTTATTTTCTTCCACATATTTTAGAAAAAATTACATTCTGTACCTAAATCAGTTGAAATACAGGCCCCCTATCCTCACATCTCTCATCTCTATCCCTCATGTGCACGCCTATTGCCTATGGAGCTATTAGTTCCTTAAACATGATTTAGTCCATTAAATTGTATGTAACTTTTAATTTAATGAATTGTTCAAGCAATCCAGTATTAAGCTGTACCTAACTTAACCAAACAAAACTTTGATTACAATCCAATATTGTAGCTCGATGAAAGTTTTGATAGAGACGAAGATCTTGGAGGAGTACCCATTCTGTCTAAGAAGAAAGTCAACTTCTCTCCAAGCGATAAGATCACTCAATTGCTGGTAAGCAATGAATATGTGGTATTAGCTATGGTCAATAATGTGTTGCTACGAATAAACTTAAAACAGGACAATATTGAAGGTGAGATTGATTGGGCCACAATTGAAGTATATGCGATTAAGCTAAATACTCCAGGTCTTGAGTACTGTGATAAATGTGTACACTCACACGGTTGAAATGTATTATTTTGTAACAATTGCAAAAATAACTTGTCTTGTTTGCTTTTAGAAATCGATACATTGAAGACTTCATCTCTAAAAGTGAAGCAATTGTTCTTAGATCCCTTCGGAGAACATTTACTAATTTCATGTGGTAACATAACAAGTTCTCAGCTTTTTTATGCAACTAAACAACTGTCCAAACTCAAACCTGTAAGGGAAAATATTAAATTAATTTAGAATTGCCATGTTTTTTCTTATTTGTTCTGGATAATAAACTATTGTTTAATTTTTATAGGTAGGCAAATATCAGGGTTCAGAAATAACATCTGTGGCTTGGAACTGTGATCGTAGGGTGAAATCTACGTCCAGCACGACTGGCCCCATATTGCTTGGAAATTCATCTGGTGCGATAATTGAAACACAACTAGGAACCGAGTTTGATAGGTTTTTCCAAGGCAGTGTAGTTCAATATTGGAAAGAGGTTTGTAATACTGCCTTTATTTTACCAGAAAAATTAAAGTTTTTTATGAACTGCATATTATAGGTGTTTGATATAAGTAAAGGACAACCTATTCCTATAATTGGCCTCCAATATCATAGAGTTGGAAAATCAGATCTATTTTATATATTAGCAATTACACCTACAAAGTTGTATCAATTTGTTGATTTTATATTTAATAAAGATGAAAGACCGATGTTACAACAAATCTTCAACAATTATTTGACTATTCCAGGCTAGTATAATATTATACCTATATAATTAAAGAAGAATGGATCAATCAAGTACAATTCATTATTGAAAAATATCTACTGGGTGGGTATCTACTGTATTATCAGTTATTCTGTGACTATAAGAAAATAGAAAAACATAGTGGCCCACTCTGTACAGTTGATCATTCAAGTGGTATTTAAAACTAGTGTACTAAGTTCAATCTTAAAATAAGGAAATTATGTGTACATTTTAATAGTTGTTTTTCTGTTTTATAGAACGTTTTTATGAAGTCCCGACCGTAGTGAAACATGGCAAATTACATTTTTATTTCTTAAACAATGATTTTACAGTTCCGAAATATTTTGGATTTCTCACTGAGTTAGGAGTGTTTGTTGCTGAAGTAAACCACTATTTTTTCTAAATCAATAGAGTGGAATTTAATTTCACTTCAAAACATTTGTTATAGGTAGATATAAACAAAGATGAGAAAACAATATTTAGCTCACATGAACTCATTGAGTATAGTCGGCTGTACGGAAGAGATGATGATGATTTCACTGTACCATTATCAATGACATTTACGCGTTATCATGTATTGTTGTTGTTTCCAGAAAGAGTTATTGCTGTTTCTTTAGTAGCCCCTGCAGATCGCAATGCATCTCAAGTGATGGATGAAGATTATTGTTCTGATGTAAATGGTTAGTTATTTTTGATTTTATTCGTTGATACAATTAAATATGTCCTTTAGAGTCACGGTAGACTGTTGAATATAACTAAAGATCTGATGACTGGAACAATTTGGCTGTATGCCGAACGTGCTGTTTTTAGATACAAAATGACTAAAGAAGATCGTCATGTTTGGAAAGTATGATTGAAATCATAAAACAATTATATTATTTTCTGAAATTTTAAAATATTAACTTCAGTATTTTTGGTTAGGTCTATTTGGATAAAGGAATGTTTGAAGAAGCAAAAGAAATATGCATTAGCAATCCTTACAGGATGAATCAAGTGTTAGTTAGACAAGCAGAGCATTTTTTCAATTCAAAACAGTAATTAAACAATTGCTTATCTATATAAATACCACAAACATATTATATCATTAAAAGACAAATACAGTTAAAGTCATTAATTATTATATCACTTGTTTTGTAGGTATGAAAACAGTGCACTGATATATGCCAATTTAAATGTATCATTTGAAGAAATTGTATTAAAATTTTTACATTTAAATGAAAAAAAACCCATAAAACTATTCCTTATGAAAGTATGATATATAGTTTATAAATGTATATAAGTATTAAAAGATTATTTCTTTGGATTTGTTTGCAGAAATTGGATAGTTTAAAGTCACATGATTATACAAAAATCACAATGGTAACATTGTGGTTGATTGAGTTGTTTTCTAATGAATTAGCTGTACTTAGAAACTATAAACAAGGAAAATCACAAGAATATACTATGCTGCAAGAATCATTTCAACATTTTTTATCTAGATCTATTATTCAAGTAAAGATCTACTTATTAATTAATAACTTTATGGAGTGGATGCTGCTCATAAGACTCTTTGGTACCAGCACAAAAACTGCTATTTTACTTATACATATTATTTATTATTATAAAAAATTTGGTACTTTTGACCATTTTGGCAATATACTGCTCATACTCGTATATTATACTGTTTATTAAAGTTAGTGCTTTAGTGATGAGAAATATGATAATAATTGCAAACATATTGCTGAATAATTCTCAGGATGCCAAATGGCGTTAGTACGCATTCAATGTGTTAAAATTTAAGTTCAGTCCGCCACGGGTCCAGACCGTTTTAGATGACTAAGTCTTTTATAAGCTACTAGACTGTATATTGTTAGTCTAGTAGGCGGTGTGTGTTACCACTGTATTTATTGTTTTAGATTCTGAGCACAGACAATTAATGTATTGTATTTAGTATTTACAACAATGTGTTGTTTTTTTTTTATCTGTTATAAACATTTAGGGTAGTAGAAATGCACCGATTTTCAACATTAGCATCTTTCTGATAGTAAAGTGAATCTAGTTTGTACTTTTGAGAGGTGAAAACTAAAAATTCTTAAAAATTTTTGTTTTTATAGTTAGCATTAAAAATTTAAATAGAGGATTAACACTTAACTATTTTTTTTACATTAATCAAAAAAACGCTTGCCAAGTCAAGGATCGGCATGTAAACTTACTAGATTTTTAATTTTTAGAAATGTATTAACTGATATCACACCCAAGTGGTATAACAATTTGAATCTAGAAAAATATCGTTGTGAACAGCCCCACAAAAAATCATTTTCATTTTGTGAGATAGATCTCCGTAACCGGAAAGCAGACTTCATTGTTTGGGATCTTGTTAAATTCACATTGGTTAGCAGAACTGCAGTGAAGATTTTCAGAACTTTATCTTTAATAGTTAATTCACTACTGAACATTAAAAAAAAATTAAAACAAATTTTATTGGGCATTTTTGGATGTTTTTCAGCTTTACAACTTTGTAGTGAATTAACGATTGGAGATAAAGTTCTAAAAATCTTCACTGCACTTCTCCTAGCCAATGTGAATCTAACAAGACCCCAAACAACAAAATTCGTTCTCCAGTTTTGGAAATCTACCTCGCTAAATGAAAATCTATTGAAAAATAAGTCTTTTTTTATCCATGAAAAATTAAATTATTTTAAAAAAAATTTTTAATTCCACATTTTGTATCTACTTGATAATACCTTTTTAATGAGTTATCAACCAACTTTTTAGCTATTATAGTTTAGAAAAAAAGTTAAAAAAAGAATAGAAATTTTGTGACTGTTCACGCCGTTTTTATGGATTCAAGTGGTTATACCGCTTGGGTGTAATATCAAATTTCTCTCATTAATATTTTATATTAAAGCTAGCTAAATTACCTACCTACTCATCATTACTGAGTTACATTTTTATTATTTTCCTATTTAACACAAATTCTTGAAGTTTTCAAAATTCAGACTTTTTCATTTCAATTACCATACTTACTTGATTAAAAATTAAGAAAGTAAAAAAAGTTTACCTTATTCATGAGTGTACTTTTTTATTTTACAATTTTTACGATATTGCATTTTCACTGGTAAATGAACAAATTTTCATCTATTGATTTTTTAGTTAAAAATGCATAAAAGTTTTTTTTTATAGCTGATATTAGAAATTTAAATAGAGGATTAACATCCCACAAACGTTTCTACCTTTATAAAAAATAAAAGTTTGCCAGATAGTTACATTAATAACTACAAAACTGCAATGACATGCCCAACAACTACTGTATAGCAGAGCGGCACCCACTTGTCCACCTTTTTTATGTTTTTAATTGTTATTACTTGTTTATTATTTTTAGGATTGCATACGTAAAAATTGGGAAAGCATATATGACATATTGGCTAGCCATGGTGATGTGAATTTTATGATTTGGTTGGCACTTGAAAATCAAGATTATAAGCGTGTTATTCAGCATTATTTAAATGAAGAAAATATTGCTGAGGGTAAATAAAATTGGATTTTTCTAGGATTTAGAGCTAGTAATATTAATGTTATGATTATATACTTGTAGCGTTAACATTGTTGGACAATCATCCATTCAGTGAATTGTTTTACACGTTTTCCTCTGATCTTGTTGAAAAAGCCCCGGCACAAACTGTTTCTATTTTGATAAAACAAGGACAAAAGTTAGACCCTTTAAAAGTAATCAATACATTGATAATTCCAAATCCAAGTGAAAGACTAGTGAGCATAGAACCAAGTATTGCATTTATTTGTATAGAAATCAGTACTTATAATTATATTGCACATATATTTTACACAGGCTTTGGAAATAATCAGATACTTGGAGTTCAGTATTCATTGCTTGAACTGCCATGTGGAATCGGTACACAACTATTTGATATCACTCTACATAAAACACAATAGAGACAAACTTATGAATTACTTAAAGCTACAAGGTCGAGAGATAACGGCTGTGAGCTACAACCCGGAATTTGCTCTGCGATTGTGTCGTGAACACCAGTTAGGAGAAGCGTGCGTACAATTGTCTATTGTCTTAGGTCTATGGGAAGCTGCAGTGGATCTAGCATTGACAGTCAGTGTTGACTTGGCTAAAACCATAGCTTCATTGCCCAATAACAACATGGAATTATCAAAAAAACTTTGGCTAAAGATCGGTGAGTTACACTTTAATATACTTATTGGCATAATAATAACTTAACAGTTCATTATTTTTACCCCAGCACAATATGTAGTGAAACAAAATAATGACATCGAACAAGCTATGCGTTTCTTGGAGGAGTGCAAGTTTATAAAAATTGAAGATATCTTACCGTTTTTCCCCGATTTTGTAACAATTGATCATTTTAAAGATGCTGTGTGTTCATCTCTTGAAGTGAGATAATGTGATAATTATTGAAGTTTGTATTGGGATCTTTATGAAAATAATTGCATTTGCATCAATTTTGTTAGGAGTACAATAAGGATATACAAAGTCTCAAGGAAGAAATGGAAGATGCTACCAAATCAGCTGAAGTAATTAGATCTGAAATTTTGTCATTCAGAAATGGCTACATGTTAATTAAACCATCGAATGAGTGTAGCAGTTGTCAAGAACAATTAGTGACCAAAGCATTCTATACGTTCCCTTGCTCACATTGTTTTCATGCAGAATGCCTGATTAAGGAAATGCAACCATATGTCGACCCCAGTACAATAACCACTATTAAAGATTTACAGGTATGTAGCTGAGGAATAGTCGGTTTTTTTTTTAAAAAATTAGGTGAAACATTATTTTTTCTAGAACCAGCTCAGCATCTTATATCAAAACAACAAAGACATAACACAGTCATTGGAAGCAATAAGTCGTCGCGATAAAGTCAAAGAATCCTTAGATAAATTATTGGCGGCTGAATGTTTTTTCTGTGGCGAAATTATGATAAGGTACACAGTATACATTTCTACAATAAAGGACAAAATTAAATTATTCTTAAATAAACATGACATAATTGTTCCATTATCTTTTTAGTCTTATCGATAAGCCTTTCATAGAAGATGCCGATTTCGAAAATATAAAGCAAGAATGGGAATAAAATAATCCATACAATATTATTTACTATTATACTTTATAAGTTATAATTTATAACCATACGAACATACCTATAATTATTGTTTTAATTTTTCTTCGCACCAATTAGTAAAATTAAATGTCAATTGAAATAATGTGTTGCATTCTTTTAATTTATATTTTCTGCATCAATCACATATTATATATGCACAGTAAAGTTAAACAATATATTAATGCTTATAAATACATAATGATCTCAAAGGATTGTTAAAGTTGTTGTTTAAAATAGTTATTGTTTTGATAATTTTATTATTACAAATCAATCATCTTATGTATTACATTACCTACTATATAAGAATTTTTAACCATTGATAAATGTAAATATAAAATATTTATTAAAATAGTAAAATATACATTGCAGTTGTTGATGTCCATAAAGTTTACTGCCCTACATTGTTTGCCTGAATTCATATTTGGTCATTGTTCAGTATAAGTCATTTATAAGTAATTGTAAGCACAAAATCTCCTTTATTATTCTTATTATTTATTAATGATATTTTCTTAATTTTAAAACATTCAAAAATATTGCTTCTCACAGTCCACAGATGACGTTAAAATGTTTAAAACTATTACATCAATAAATAATGCTTTAAAACTACAGTCAGACATAAATTACTTTTGCAATTGGTATTTAAAAAAATGGAATAAAATTTTATTTAAATAAATGCTCTGTTATCACTTTAATTTGAGACTTACCGATTCGTTATTAAATCATAATATGATAATTTTATTTTTATTCTTAATTAAAAAAGTACTGGGAATGGTGTACTTTTCAGTTTTTACCACCAGAGTTACCTACCAACTAGATATCAAAATTTAAGATTTAAGCATTTGTATTGCTTTTATTGTAATAAGGTGGTGATAAACAAAAAAAACAAAAAAATTGATAATATAGTAAAATCAATACTTTCACCAATCATCGCTCAGATTAAAAAAATAATTTTATAAATTCATCATATTATTTTATGTACAATAGTGTAGGTTTATGTAAATTTAAGTATTTGACTGTTCTATAGATGGTAACAATTAATAATTACCTTTATAATATTATTACCGATGACAATATTGTTCTCTATTTTAAGATGGTGTACACAAATATTAATCACACTATTCTTCTTGTGCACGTTTATACCATGTTTTATACTCTCGTTCTTGGTATACTGTACAATTAGAAATTTTTAACTAATCTAATCAAAACATTCCTTGATTTTCATAACTTAAAACTTTTTTGACAACAATGGAAATGAATCAATATGGATTTCAAGGTATTTCTTCAGTGGTAACAATATAAGAGGTATTACTATGTTGTAACTTGTAGTAAAGGTAGGTATAAAAGTGATGTTAATTTGCAATATTATTTTACATGTAATTAATGAGGTATCTATATGGCAGTAACCAGTAGGATTGGTAAGCAAATAAGAAATAGATAAAGTGATAGGCAACTATAATATATTTTGTATCAATTATTATATATTATATTAGAATTTAGAAATATTTATAAAATACTTGAGTTAGTACTTAGTTGACCCTTGAAAAGACAATGTTCAAACCCTAAAAGGTCTGAAAAATATGATTAATAAGTTTAAATCTATGAAAATTGGGTTTTGCATTTGAAAAGGGAGTTAGTTTTTCAAACTATCAACAATTCCAAACAAAGGTTTTTTTAATAATTGAAAAAATTATTTTTAATTCTATATTTTCTAGCACTATGAAAAATGTCTATGATTTGATATCAATATTGAACTATCAGTTAATTATTTATAAATTATAATCGATTTACAGTTTTGAGGATCAGAAATAGTACAATATATTGGAGATTTATGGATACCTATTGTTTTATTTCAGTCTTTGAAGACCTATTTTAAAGGAACTTTCCTATTATACGACTGTTATCACGACTACCACAATTATTTTGTGAAACATCACAATCCAAAATGGTACTTTCCTGTTATACGAGACTTATATTTTTCTTGCCTTCTTTGATATATTTTTTAATAATATGTATTGTGAGAATGGCCAGAATGAAATAAAGAAAAAATTGAAATACATAGTAATTATTCGTAATGTATTTTACAGGATACACGCCAAAGTGCCAAATTTTCCACAACGTACGGAAACAATAAAATAATAAATAATTTATGTATTGTGGGGATAGCCACATTCGAATTATATAAAAAAAAATTAAAAGATTAAATACAAAATAATTATTCGTAATGTATCAAATTTGCTGTGGCAAACAACAATTACAAAAACTAATAAGTAATAATATACAAAATGATAAATATATAATAAATATAATCGCAGCTTATGGATATCGTTCAGCTATAATATCAGCTAAGATAGGTAATCGCGATAATGGAAGTAGTCTTGGTTGGTAGTCGCGGAAATAGCTGTAGTCTCGTATAACAGGTAAGTATAATTTAGGAAGTCTTAGATAACAGAATTGTGATGTTGTCAAAAAATATAGGTTACTCTAAACGTCAAGTTTTCAATATTGAATTATCAAATCAATTTAAAAAAAAAGTAATATGGGATCAATATTTTTATATTAACATCATTAATACAATACTTGGCTTAGGACTATAAAATTGAAAATAAAGATTGCTGTTTTATAAAAATTATGATTTTTTTTTATTTTTAAGGTTATTGTAATAAAACAGAAAACAAATTTCATTTTTAATTGTAAAAATGTACTTAAAAGTTAAAATAATAAAAAAAAAAAACACAAACTTTGACGTAAAAAATTAGTGTAGTATGTTTAATGGGTCACCTGATGTATAATAACCTCATCGGTTTAAGATTTTTAATAAAATCTATGTATTGTACAAATAAGGTTAATCACTGCTTGAAAAAATTAAAATTTAAAGAGTGCTCTAAAAGTATTTTAATTATTTAATCATTGGCAATGTGTAAAAAGCATATTAAATAACACTTAACATATTTGAATATGTTAAATATTTATTTTATTTTTACCATGACAAACTTATTACACTTACATTTTAAAAAATAAATAAATAAACGCAATAGCGATAAAAAAAAAAGGAAATAAAAAAAATACAAGACACTATAAACTACTTGGTTTTTAGTGTTTTTTCCTTTTGGCAATAAATTAAAAATTAATAATGATAACTTAACTTATAATTAATTAATATGATTAGAAATTCGACAAAAACAGCGATATTCTTTTGACTGCAATATTTTTTAATATTTTTTTCCTTATTTCCTTATTTCCTTAATAGTTATCGAACAACGATAATTTTAAGACCTTATCTTTACGTAAGACCTAAAGTTGTAATATTTTATAATTATAATTTATAACCATAGTAAAAGTACCTATATGATACAGTGTGTGACATCAAACTGTTGCCGAAAAAAAAAAATTATAATTATAATTGTAAATTATGTAATTTCTATTTTATATTTACATAATAATATTAGATGGTAAGATGTAATCCTATTGATAATTTTTTTTTAATTATAAAATATACGTACTATAGAAAAAATTCAAAAAATGACTGCAACACACACTCAAAAACAAAAACAAAATGAAAGTAGAACACAAAATCATTACAATAATCGATAAGATTCTCTAAGTACTCAATGTATTAAAATGTTTACAAAGATGTTTGGTTAAGCAAAAAAATGTAATTATAAATTTGATATTTTGTACATACTATTAGTATTATTATTAATAAATCTATATATATATATGTATGTATAAATATATTACATACATGCATATAAATATACAATTTTTTTTTGTTTATTCTTATGTAACTAAAAGTAAAATTAATACTTTTAATTAATTTTATATTTTGTATGTTCATAAATTATTATACAGCTGATCATTCAAGTTGAAAAAAAAATGTATTTACTAACATTTAACCATGTGGTTGTTGACAATGTTCATTGAATTTAAATATTATATTCAATGATTTTTATTTTTAATAGAAATAATTAGTCTTTTAGGAAAAAATATATATTTATAAAAATATTAAATCATAAAACTAAAAAAGGTTTCTATGTCAATAGTTCTTTAGGTATTAAGATAAATGTCTGTATCAGATAGCTAACATATTAGAACACAACACATGGTATAGTATACAGCTAATGTATATAAAAAAGTCTTACTCCATGTTTAATTAACCCAAAAACACATGTATATGAAGATTAGATAAATTGAAATAAGACATTCTTATAAACATAAATTACAACACATCCAGGAAAGATCTAGGTAAGTCAATTAACATTCTGCCTTGTATTGATACATTAACAATTAAATTATCAGATTTATAGGAAAATGCAAATATTAAATGTTATGTGTAATTTGCCATAAATATGCATACTGAGTGTTAGCTATACCGTATAAAATTATAAAGAAACTGAAAATATTACCACCACCATTATAATCAGTAAGAGTTGCAGGATATTCAATGGTGTAGGTAAATCCATTTAGGGAATCAAAAATTTATTTTAGTAATTCGTGGACATTTAAAGAATTAAGTAATTAAATAATAATAATAATAATAATAATAATAATAATAATAATAATAATAATACAAAATAATGACCACCATTAGATATAATATAGTGGCAAAACTTATGGTTTTATCAGATTCATAAGGCTAACGTAATGGTTTTGTTTACAAAGTAACAATAAAATTAATATTAATTAAAATTAACTATTCAATGAATGCTTGACAGTTTAAAAACAACACAAATAACTCACACGTATATTTTAATAGGTATAAATGCTTTTTAAAAAACTGGTTATGTAATATAAAAATGTGTATGTGTGCGTTAGAATGTAAAAAAAAAAATTTTAAAGTAAAATATATATTAAAAGAATATTGTTTATAATAAAAACCAAAGATGTGTATGATCAGAGCACAACCCTCATGAAGGCCGTCCGTGGTGTTACAAAATTTTAAGACGATTCTAAATATTTTAGAAAGTTGACCTCAATGTTCATCCCAAAATATTTTAATTGTAAATGTATACACATTAAGTGTAATAATTAAATATAAATGGGTATCAGCAAAGAGAAACAAATAACCTTTGCATTGAGAACAAACTGAAATAGATCAACTTCTTATTGTAAAATAACGTCTGTATATTTTAAAAACCAACATCGGTGTAAAATCTAAAACTTCTCGGTGAAAATAATATATAGTTCAGATTTATTTGAAAAATGCACACAGTTCTGATTATATATTTTAACTCTAAGAACTAAATTTTAATATTATACACAAGATTTAATTTACTAGTATTTACACAGAAAAGTATATAAAGTTGTTTTTTGTTGTTTTAAAAATTATTTTTAATATGAACACTCGTTAAAAAAACTTTTTAGGAATATAATTTTTTTTTAGCGTTTTATAACTTTAAATACTGATCTATTCTAGTTATATGACTTAGATATAAATATTCATAATTATTTTAGTTTGTATGTATGTATATATATGTATATATATACACATCTGTATATTATATGTTGTAAAATATAATTGTTAACACTACGTTTCCATAGATAGTTTGTGTTGCCACGGTTTTGTTTTTTTGAGCACCTAAACAGCCGCGGACACTTGTCCCAAAATGCGCGAAACGGAAGACCTTCAAGTCGGGTGGTATTGGATTTTGAATAATGCAACTTAGAGATTACTTATAGTGATAAAAACAAAACATTTCATTTCGCGTGAGTGGTCCCCCGTTAAGAAAAAAATGTTTGAACTGTTTTTTACTTTATTTGGTTTTTTGTTGGTTTTTTGTTGTATTTTTATTTATTTATTTATTTAGCTGTTTTTGGGTTTTTTTTTTTTTTGTAATTCAGGGACCGTTTGGCGTTGACTTCATAGGTCTCATCAAAAGGCCAACTCAGTTCCAAATACGTAAAAAGCTATCCCAAGAACCGGTAGCAACAGCCATGCCATCTTCAGTTACTCCCAGGCAACTGACTCGGTTGTCATGACCAGCCAATATACCTAAAATAAAATAAAAGTAATTGAATAGTATTTAAAAATATATAACATTTATAATATAGTCTGTCACACAAAAAAAAAGTACCACGTCTCGACAAGATCTGTCATTTGTGCGCATCCCCACCCCACACTACAACTAGTACCATCACCATAATCGGTTAGCATCACCGACGACAACGGTCGTGGTAGCAAGTCAACATGAGCAGTGTATAAACAACAGCAACGTGAACTGATTGTTCTCCGTTGTGATACATCTGGGTACCGATAAAGCGCGATAGAGCGGTCCACCATTGGATCATAACTCAGTTTACAAGCGCGAAACGGTACCTTTCTTTCGTGATTTAGTATTCATAGTTTTTGGACAAAGGATATATAAAATGCATTATTACTAGGGAAAGGATTGACTTCATGTCATATTAAGAGAATCTAAAAATCACATAAAAAAGAATTATTTTTAAAAATTATTTCACTTCGACTTTATACTTTTTGGTCTAGACATTTATTTAAAATATAAGTTTTATTTCAAATTACTAATTTAAGGTTACAGGGTTAATAATCAACACTAATTATTAATTATTAACTAATTGGTTAATTTATTGCTAACATAATTACATTGTATTATAGATTATTATTAGTCTTTTGAGACAATAGTATCAGCATTTTTATCTAATGTTCATGCAATTTTATAAAATTAAATTATTATAAATTTGCTACAAATTTATAAACTAAAATTAAACACTTGACATCTTGAATCATGTTTCAACATATTTTGTAAATCCCATAAATATTTTGGACGAAAAAAATTTCTAATTCCTAGAAGTCTCCAGTTTTAATCATTAGATAATAGATATTATATTGCTTAGTTACTAATAATATTGAATAATAAATATCCAAAATTGAATAACATTAATCATATTATATTATTATAACATGGCTAGAGCAAATGTATCTGTAAGTGATGATCAAAATTTCAGAAGTCGCTGTGAGCAAGAACAAAAAGCATTTGATGATTGGCCTAATAAGTGGGAGTGGATATTAGATGAATATAAGTAATACTGTAAGAAATTGTATTTAATTTATTTAATAATATATTATTTGACATGATAGAGAAAGAAATGAAAAATTAAATGCCGTAAAGAAAAATGCAATGATGAGAAAGGGCAATTTAAACATAGATCTTCGAAGTGTGCTACCTTTTCCTAACACAACATCAAGAGAAGTACATAATTAAAAATATAGTGACCTAATATATGATGAGATCTTTATTTTTGGTTTAGATTGGTTGGTTATCAAGTAAACAAGAATTTCAATTAGAAATATTTGGGCCATACATTACACATTTGCCAATTGAAATAATATCAAATTACAAGACTGACTTTTAGGTGTATATATTAAAACATACACTATAATGTATGTATATAATTTATGTTTAATTATGTGTGACAAAAAATGAGGGAGGCCATCTGGGAAAATGAATCCCAACTATTTAGTAAATTGAAAGTGGAAAAATTTATATTTTTCTAAATTATTCATAAATTTAAAAAGTTTTATTTCTATAAGTAATTTCCACAATTTTAAACTAGATAATATTAATTATTCTTTGATAAACTTGAAATACATAATTATTTTAGAAATCATCAGAATTAAAAATATTGAGAAACCACATACAAACAGATAGGTATTAAGGAAATATTTAGTAAAAAATCCTTTATTCATATTTTCTGGAGCTGGCTACAATTCAAAATTATATTTGAGATATATTATCAAGAATCAATTTAAACTTGAAATGTATGTTTTCAAATATTTTTGGGGAAGGATATTTACTATTTTAGTATATTTATACCATGAATTATTTTTAAACCAGATAATATGTGGAAAACATAAAAATTTATTATCTTTTATTTTAAATTATTAAGATACGATTAGTTTTTGGATTTTGATCCTTAAAAATATTTAATGTTCATAGAGATTTTTTTTATAATCAATAACTTAAAATAAATTAAAACTAACCGGCACGTTCAGCTTTCATTGAGTCCCAAACATTGCAGTTAAAATCATCATAACCTGCCAATAGTAGACGTCCAGATTTTGAAAATGATACAGATGTTATGCCACATATTATGTTGTCATGTGAGTACATGGCTAATTCTTGGTCAGACCTGATATCAAATAAACGACAGGTAGCATCATCTGAGCCAGTAGCAAAGGCATAGCCATTCGGGAAAAACTAAACATAAAAACAATACAATTTTTTAAATTATGAAATCAACAATGAATAAATAACTAGTAAATTTACTTAAAAAATAATAAGTAAAAAATTGTATTGCAAATAATTAAATACCGTGACAGCGTTGATATCAGATTCATGTCCTGGGAACGTTTGTTTGCAGGTTCCATCTCGAACATCCCATAACTGAAAATTAAATAATAATAATTAATTTGTATTTTATTTGAAAACAATAAATTATAAATACTTTTGCTGAAGCGTCACAAGCTCCTGATACAAATGTTCGCATATCAGGTGACATTGACAGAGACATAACATCGCCAGTATGTCCAATGAATGATGAACACTGTTGGCCAGTTTCAATATCCCATAATGCACTATATAGCACAATAGTTTTTAGCAAGAATCAGATGTGATTATACTACAAAATTTTAATATTTACCATGACATATCTCCTGAACTGGTGACAATTTGGTTATCATCAAGGAATCTACAACATGATAAGTAACCTGTGTGCCCTGGCAGTTCTCGGCTAACTCTTACATTACCTTCTCTTGTTTTTAAACTAAAAATATTACAATAAACAAATATAAAATGTAATCCGGCTTACATTATTAAGAAATTATTTAGTATACCTATAAATTGAACATATGTTGTCTAAGCCACCACAAGCAACGAAACTGCCTGATGGGGCATATGCACACGTCATCACCCAGCTAGACCTAAGTGGTATGGCGTGTACCTTGTTTGTCGTATAGCTGTCCCATACGATAAGCTTTCCATCTTGTGAGGCTGATACTAGATTTCTGTAATAAAATTGTTTAATATACAATAAGTTTTAAAAGTATATAATTTATATAATACATCAGGGAAAGCAATTAAACGTAATACAAGAAACAGTAAAAATAAAAAAAATTAATATTTTAATAACAATTGTAAACCTACTTGTATTAGTATTTATAGAATTTTTTTAAAACATATCAAACTATGAAGTGTTTTTAAAGAAAACTATAAATACTAATACTGATTACAAAATTGTTATTATGACAATTTTTTTTTTTGTTGAAAATCATCATCATTTTAAATTTATTTATGAATATGACACAAGATGCAGGCAATCACTTTTAGACCTATAAATTGGCCAATTTTGCTATATATCTTTATCCATACTCATATACATGGTTCTATTCTCTCAAAATGCTTTAATTACCTGGAGTCAGAGCCCCAATGCATAGCATATATTTTGGCGAGATGTCCACGTAGGGTACGTCTCGTTCGCATTTGTATCCGGCCGACCGGTTCCATGCTGGTGGTCGCTTGCGACAGACTTGTGTCGCATGCTGCTTTTCTTGCATCCTATAATACAATACAATTATAATATAATACAATACAAACTAGTTTAAATATCAGTGCAGTTGATTTGATTAGAATATGCACAATAATATAAGTATAACTACACAATATAATAATTCACATTAGTAAAATATGATTGTACGAGTTTATGATATCAATCATTTCTGTTTAATATAAATATTTGATTCTTAGTTTAAAATTAAATGTACAATGACTAATGTACTCATCAAACAATTTTTAGAAAAGTAATAAGTATTATATAACATATTCTATATAATATATATAATACATTTTATATACAATAAACATATTACAGTAAAATTGTAACAGAAAATTATTTTTTTTATTCATCATTGTTTATATATTCAATATAGGTACATCCTAGTAAATGTCCATTTAGAGACCAATGAATACAATAATATAAGAATATAATTATTTCCGTTCTGCATTGCGTACATGCACCAAAATATATTAAGCAAGTATCTACAACGCATTTGAATAACAGATAATGGTTTTAATTAAGTTGTATTATAGAATATTGAAAATAGAACAAAAATTGGATTTTATTTATTGAACACAACTTATACAATTGTTAAATATAAAACTAGAAAAATAAAGAATAATTGTAATTTGTTTGAAAGTAAAATAATAAACTTTGGAAATATTATATAATAAATAATAACAATTACAAAATATAATAAAACCTTAAACTATCAATTTTTTATAAGACTGTACAATATGTTCATATCTAGCATACCTATTTAAATTGTAATATAAAAATAAAAATTGTCTTAATTATTTTACAGTCAAATATTTTATGCTATTATTCTACATCTTGAATTAATTGTATAAAAGTAAACTATAATCACATAATCACTAAAAACAATTAAATGGGCGTTTTCGTATTCGTGATGTTTTATATTTTTATAATTATAATATAAGTATTTATGAATATTCAAATTGTAAGTTTTAACTAATGACTAATATTAAATTATTAAATTATCAAGCAGAAAAAAATTATGGTTTAAAGTTGAACCGATATATGTCATATTATATCATATTAAAACTCCGTATGATTTAAATATTAAACTTATTTCAATCGATATACAATTTACAACTAACATGAATAATACTCAACCAAGAAGTTTCCATTCAAATATATAAAAAAAACCCAACTAAATGTCAACAGACCCTATACATTTTTTGGGAAATTGTTGAGATTCTGTCGAGGATACAACGATGTCCAAGTATAATATTATGGTGAAGTATGTTTGAAGTCTCGTGTACACCCGTATGTATCGATTATTACACAGGGCGAACAAACGAACGTAGGCGATGATTCTACATCGCAATCGGGTTTTCTTATACAGTTTGAGTCCCAGGGACCAAAAATTCGAAGAATAAAAAACCTATAAGTGATTTCTTTTGGTGAAACACCCTCCCATTTACAAAATATATACGGTTTTTATTATTATTTTTCAGACGGGGTAAATTGGCCAGTGTGAACGATCCCTCGTCGTGCAGTTATAGTCAAACAACAACGACGGCGACGCACCCGCGCGAGACGGCGGCTACGCGCCATATTGATCGACGGGCAAACGGGCGCGCGCGCGAGATAGTCGCAACGGCGGTGGCGGGCGATGGAGAATAGGTCGTTCGCCGCCACCGTAAACGAGAGCAGATGCGGGGTAGCAGAGTGGAATGGATGGGGGACCGAGACTGCCGGCCGGCTTTCGCATGACCCCTCGCTGGCCACCGCCACCACCAACGACGACGACGACGCCGCCGTTCTCCTCTTCGCGTGTCGCCGCCGTATACCGCACCGCAAAAGCTCTCTGCACTACTACACACTACCGCCTCCACCTACGCCACCGACCCGCTCGATTCACCAAGCGAGCGCCGACTTGTAGACGTGTGCGTGCAGTGTGTGCGCGGCGTTGGCCACACAGCCGCAGCGTATATTATTATATTTGTACACATAAAATAATGCCGCCGCGTTTTAATAGCAGCTCCACCATAGCTCCACGCTTATATATAACCACAGTATTATTATACAGGGTGATTGTTATTATTTTTTTATCGTCAAACAGGCGTGGCGAGGATGGTTTTACATGTTTAACTCTCGAGGTCTGCTGCCCACAATATTATACTCGTTGACACATATTACACGCAATTTGAATAAGTACGTTAGGTTTCAAAAGTAAAATCAAATAAAAATAAAAACTATACACTGTGTAATTATCGACTGCATAAGACGTTTCGTCCTGTATTACGTGTGTTGTGTGTGTGGATGTGTGTGTATGTTACGACGGTTACGACTTACGAGCGCAACACGTGATCGCACGAATACGCGATGGGGCGAACGCGTTTTTGACGGAGATCGGAAGACATAATATATTATTATAATATTTGTCGACATTTAGATTGAAAAATGTATCTTAATATAATTTACACTGCCGATGAATTGTGGTCGCCGGCGCGGCGGATTAGACGTTTACACATTTTTTATATAATTGCAACGACGGCAGGGACATGATATGGATAGGACATCACGGTCTTATCAGTGGTAATCAAGTGATCAAATTGAGGCCAAATGAGACGTATATCTAAATCTTAGATCATATACTATATTACTATTGATGGAGCTACAACGTATGATTTTGTTGCCGATACAGTGACGAGTCACCGAAATAGGTGATCAATGTGCACAAGCGAAATGCAACTCCTCGCATAATTATCCATAGGTACAATAGGTATCTGTGTATAAATATGCGAGAAATCGCGTTGCGCATGCGTATATCGACCACCTAATTCTGTGACTCGTCGCTATATCGGCAACGTTTTTTGTATTGATTTATTACGCTGTGGCTCCATGCATAGTATATGATCTAAGATCTAAATCGAGTATCGACTACTTATTTAGTATCAATATAAGAGGGCCTCAATTGCCTTACCCTCCAGGACCGCGGCCTCAACTATATTTAACATTGGCCCATTCATTAATATCTTTATTATCTATGTAATCCATCAGTTATTTTTTCTGTGTCCACCGGCTGATTAGAATCTACATTTAATATTATAATTCGTTTCTATTACTTGACAATATTCATGATATTTTTAAACCGACCGAAAAACGGTATTTGAACACACCGATTATATAATGGTGGACAATTTTAAATTGATAAAAATTCAGAGCTGATTTACATTTAATAATATTAAAAACGTTATATAATATACCAACACTCAAAACTGTAGGACGTAAGTAGTGTCATAAGAGTTATTACAATTTATAATATTTTAAATGAAATGATATATTTTTAATCAAACATTATAATATGTTGATTGATTTAAGAGTACAAAACTATTTTAACAACGAACTTTTCAAAAGATCTAAAATGTTTAGGTAGGTACTTAAATTGGGGATTAGATAAAGAGAAGTTTACCAAAATAAATTAAAATTATGACATATACATCGAACGAGATCATAGGCGTTTGGATGAAGTAAGTTCCCGGTGGCCTGAGTTGCTTGAACACCCCTAACATTTAGTAATTTTGGCCCTAAAAGTTAAGACCCCTAGTCAGTAGGTAGCTCGTATTTTAGACTAAATTTTCTATAGAATATGGGATACAATTATTCCGTGTTATTACATATATCATAAAGGTACAACATTTTACATGTCTATGTAAAAATTATCGTTTTCAATAGAAGTAGCATTTTAGAACGAATAAGTCTTTAATTTGTAGAACAATAAATTGCTTCAAATGTTGATTTCGATTTAGTGATAAATTAATTAAATAATTTAAGTAATAGGCGTCTGTCATTATGCATTGTATTAATATTGCTTGGCGTGGTAGGAGACAGTCCAAAAATACTGTAAGCACCACCAGAAATGCAGGTCTGCGCACGCTTATATGAACGAGATAATAATCTAATAGCATTGGTATGGTTATTTTTCTAAATTTTGAGTTATGTGTTCTTATTTATAAATGAGTGCCTTTTGTTTATTAATTATAATAAAAAGATTTTAAAAATATGATACAAAAATAAATTCATCAAAAAATATCTATATAATATTTATTTTGACATCAAGGCTCTTGAAATAAAGTATATACTACAATATAATATTACAATAATTAGTGTAAAATAAAAAATTATAAAATATTGTATTATTAATTATTAAACTTATTATTAGATACTTACTCGTATGGCATTTTTCAGCGTTTCAGCCTCTTGCCTTAGTGAGTCCAGTTCATTCATTGTGCACGGCTAGGGCCTCCGGTCTCGACCGACACAAATGCTAAAAAGAAATAGTAAGTTCTCAGTTAGTCTTAAATTGTAATATATTTCATTATTTAAAAACAAATAAGTAATTTTTGTCCATTGCAGTATTAACTATTTATGTAAGTATATTATAAAATGTATACGTAATGTATATAATTTGTTTAAATTTAATATTTATATTATTAGGTACCTATTTGTGATAATATAACAATATAAGAAGTGGTTGAATATAATAAGAACGCATAGGTACTTTATAACGCTCAATGACAGAATACAAATTATGTATTGGTGATTTACTCATGTTTTTCATTAATAGCAGTTAAAAAAAATATAACTATTTAAAAGTCTGAGAACCAATGCAATTAGCTTGTTTATCTATCAACACATGCAATTGACAGGATGAAGAGATGGGTAGCAATAACTACTAGCGAAATTGACTTCCGTCAATAGACCACACGGTTTATGAATACATTCCAGCAGGCATGATAATGGGTTAGGGAGGGAACAAAATACGGATACGTGACGTCAATTATCAATGAGTTTATAATTTCATGTGTCTAGTTTTTCAAGGCTCGGAACATTTTGACACGAGAACTCAACAAACAATAATTCACTAATTTCTTTCAAAAACCTCATTCTTAAACAATTAAAATTATTGAAATTATTAGGTAGATATTGTGTACGTTAACGCCTTTATACATTACTAGAAATGTAAATCGAATAGGTTATTTTAATCAATTATTGTTATCTTTACAAGACACTAAACAAATACATAAATTAAGATAAAAATACTTTTATTTATTTTATACTTAAATATTAACAATATGTATTTGAATCACATAAGTATGAAGTATCTTATATTATATAATTTATATATTTATTAAATAATAAACTGAATAAAGAATATGAATAAAATCTAACTGGAAAATAAATAATTCAGATTTAAGACTAAACATAATACATTAAATAGGTTAGTTGTACCTAAAATTTGGTACAATATAATATCTATACTTCAATGAATTTTTTTTTTAAAAATGTACACCTTAAAAACTTAAAATATTTTATATTCTTTATTATACATAATAACGACGTCATAAAAATACAATTACGCAATCCCTACATTTTCTACCGATTTAATAATTGTAATATATTTTGTTTTTTGTTTATCATATTCAATATATTTAATGTATAAGATATTAAAACATTTATTACATGATTGAATTTTCATTTTACTTCCAATTTTTAATTATTAAAACTGAAGAATTGTTTGTATTTCATATTATAGGTTACTTTTGTAAGATGCAATATCGTAAGAATGTATATTATAATATAGAAAATGAATTGAATTATTATTATTAATTCCCTTTTGAATCCCTTGTGGAGGAGTTAATTATATTATATTATATTGCAGTATATAATAATATTATAGCATCGGTACGGTGGTTTTGACCGGATTGGTATAACCACGACAATCCCGGTGGACGATGCGTGCACGACGGAGTCACGAATGACCCGCCCAAAAGTCTGTGCGACAATCGGCTTTATATAATAATAATAGTAATAATAATTTCACGACATGCGGACATGGCAAAATAATAATAATAATAATTTCTCTGCACATAAAATAAAATAAAAGGGGCAAAAATTCAAGTCTTCGGTGCATGATTAACTTACGCATTCTGGAGTAAGGGGTGTAAAGCGCAAGCGCGAAGCCGATCGATCATCGGGCGCAGAGCCGCGTGCTCGTTCTACCTAACCCACCGCCGGCCGGCATCACGCTCATGTGTTCGTAAAACATACACGCGCGCAGGCGCACGTCTCGCCCAAAAAACGAACGCACGCGCGCCGCACACACACTAGTTAAAATAATTATGCAAAATGTAATAACTTGTTTTATTTTGGATATAAAATACTTAAAACTATATAATAAACGAATATTGAGAATTAATACATAATATTATGTAAGATTATTTCGACCATTGATGAAGAATAGAGATTTATGTTACACAAAATCGATATTAGACCATTTAATATTTATATAAGTTTTAACATTTGATCTGTCATTGTTAGGCGCATTATTTTTTAAACAATGTTTCACTCTATAGTTGTGTTCATTAGGCAGTCCGTATAGTCTATTACTTATTAATTATAATTAGTAAAATTAATTTTCAACAAATATTCTATTCACATCCATATAATAATGCACATCATAATAAACTTCAACTACTAGTCCCAGAGTATTTGCTCGATTTTAGTATAACTAATAAAATAAATGGAAAATTAAGACGGATAAAAATCTGTGTCTCAATTCTAGTATAAGTACTGTTAAAAATTATTATTTTTGACTAACAAATTAAAATATTTAATTCATCTTAAACATACTGCAAAATAGATGGGCTGTAGTAAAACGTAATATCGATATTTTAGACATGCATAATATATAGCGAATATCTCCATTAAAGTATACAATAGCACCCGTATTCAACTTAATGTCAGTTATAGTAGTAGTATAAAATACACATTCGCACTATTGCGTAGCAAATAAAAACATCAATATCAAATAATAATAATTAATTTTACTTTGTTGTCAAAACATATAACAATAATAAATAATAACGTAATGTGTTATGAAGTTATCAGTAATTTATGATATTTTAATACAGCAAACAGGTAAGAATTGTTAGGGAACATCTAAAACACATTACATGTTGTCATGGTGACACAGTGCCTTATATAGTTTATTTGTTTGATTTTGAAAAATATTTAATGTAATTATTATGGAATATTATCAATGACACGATGAAATGAAACACCACTGTAATCACTTAACGAGACGCAACTCAACATTTTGGATTTGTTTTATGGCTTACATTTAGTAGAGACGGAATGACATTCTCTCCCGATGCGTTATTACATGCGTCAAACTATAGCACAAGCAGTTTTTTTTACATTGGCCATATGGTCGGGACATTAATAACTTTATTTATTCCAAACTGATACAAAAATAAAACTTTCTAGTACGCCTATAGAAGTGAGGGATATTAGGGGAAATAATGTGGGGAAAAATGTAAAAATGATTTATGATTAATACATTATATTGTTCGTACATAGTGTTTGTGTGTAGTACCAAATAAATGTGATAGTGTATAGGCAGTATATAGGTACCATATAGTTGAGTATAATATTAGTATGATTAACTCTGTGAACATTTCCTAAAAACGATAATATTATTACACACGTAAGGAATTTTTTTTTTAATATCAACGAAAATTGTTTCTCTACATATTCGAGTAAAATTTTTTTTATTAACATTTTGTATAAAAGAGTTTGTTACAGAATGGAAAAAATTAGAGCAAATAATCTGCAGTTTTTAACGACATTTTAACCATGTTCATTTTTACTCAAGATATCTTTGATATTGTAATTATAAATTACTATAGGTACATAGACGAAATGTAAATAAACACTATTAAATAACAAAATCTAAGTAAACAGTTTTATACAATTTTGTTTTATCTTATCTCATAAGTAAAATTTAGCTTACTCTAACTATGTAAGTAAAACTAACCTTTGAAAAAAAAAATATTTAGTCTGTATCTATGGAAAAACTTATTTGTTATTATTTTATAGTTATTATTTTAAACAAAAAGTTGTGTTGCGCATGGTGAATTGAGAAAAACTTAAAAAGAGGATGAGTGTAAAAAAAATTGCGTACCTGAATATTTTTAATTGTCATATTGACAAGGATATAATGAGAAGGGTTTATACTAATAAATATTTTCTAATATAATAGGGACTCCGTCCCACTTCAACTCAAGCACTGATAGAAAGGGTTAAATATTTTAAATTTTCTCAAAATGTGTATTTCGGCCCTCCCTGTTATCTCCCGACTACCCCATTTCAATCTTAGGTCTTCTAGTTAAAATATTTAATACCTATATAATATACAGGCAAAATAATAATATTGTGCTAAGATTTGTACGTATGAAGATGCATCTGTGATGGTTCCTTCAAAAGTTCAATCAAGTCTTCTGGTCACGTATAATCTTACGAGTTTCCGTCCGTGATAAAACAAATATTGATAGATTTTGTAACTATATAATATTATTATAATGTAATAAAGAAAAAAGAAAAGATTTGTACCATATAATTGATATAAAGTATGAGCAATGACAATTGTCGCAGTTTACGACTTTCATATTATTGTAAATATAATAATATAAGCCTATTATAATAGTAATATCATTATTATTACATTATTATTTCATGGACGTCATAAAAACACGATATTATGATGTGTCGGAGTCGAGGCCCGAGGGTAAGCACTAAGCGCATACGAGAGTGGACCCGTACAGTGAAAAAGACGACGACTTACACGCGGCACCCCGTTTGTGGATGGTTGGTGGGGGAGAAAGTATTTGACCGGTCGGCCACTCTTTGTTTTATATACTCGCGCGATGCTGTGGCGTTGTCTTTTCCGCGGCGGCTAGTGCCGTAATATCCGTATAGAACATATTATAAACGCACACACAAGCACATACATCGCGCGCGCCAAAGGTCAACGTTACCGTCGGGGCGCGGATGTTGCCGTGGCGACCGACCGACGTTTCCTCCGGGGTAAACCCACCGCGTGTGCAGCGTGAAGGCGACACGGCACGGTGGTGTTCTCTCGCTCTCTCTTCTCCCCCGCCGCGGCGAAGCAGTTCGACAACGCCTTTGACACCGCCGCCGGGAAAATGAACGATGACACCGTGTCGTCGTCGTCAAAACAACAGCTAGAGAATCGAAAATGCGCGAAATATATTTTAAGAGTATGATTTACAATAATATTATCTGTAATGTTCTTCATATAGCATTCGCGTATATAAATGCCTTGCGATAAAGGGGTCGAGCGGTAATTTTAAAATTCGTTAAGTTAGGAGAAGTTAAGGAAGTTGACTGCAAAAAAATACAATTACGACTATAATGTTATAATAAAATCGAGCGGTGTAGCTAGAAGTTCCGCGATGAATTTTTCGTTCTTGAGATGGTACGATAAAAGTACGTTATTATACGTTAAATTGTATTTTCTACGGTGTGGCTACAAATTACAACTACACAGTTAGTAATTACATCCTTATAATATGCATTTTTAGATTATTCATAGAAACACAGAAGTCAATAGGAGTGCATAATTATTTTATATGGACAGCGAGCTGAGAATAGCGTACAGCAATAACGTTCGAGCGAATGGGTTTCTTTATTCCGTTTGCGGCGGTGTTTCTCGTCGAATCCGTCACCACAATAATTATTGATGATACGACATTGGAAACCATAATCTTATAAAGAAATGGACTGATAACAAAAAGGTCCAGAAGCCAACATAGAAAAATATGGCATACACCTTGGGTAGTCAGGACCCATATTACACAGGCATTGACTATCTCTTGCTTAAAATATTGGCACTTGAAAACCTATAGTAGGGTATGGGGGACGCGCAGTATATATACTAATAAGTCTATGTTGGAAATCCACGCATCAGTGTCACAGTGTAACCACACGCGACATGAAGATACGATGACATCACAATGATACCTCCTCCCAATGAGAGTTTTGTCTAGGCTTTTTGTGTGTTTATGCCCTCTGTATCAATTTGTTATTTTAGAGGTGAAAGAAATGTACTGAGTCTAATCGCATGTTTAAATGTCATGCGTACACATCCGAAATTTGATTCGATAGCTGTGAGTGATTATTTTAATGGTATTATAGTTATTATTATAATAATCATTTGTATATTTTGATAAACATGGGGCGAAAATAGGAAAGTCCCCCAGAACCAAATTATATTATTAATATATATTACCTCCACGAGCTGCACTCTAAAATTCGACAATACATAATAAGTAAAGCATGTTATTATTTAAATAACGGTAGCCAGTAAATAAAAGATACAAGCAAAAATGTTGTTATTAAGTGTCAACCTTGATCAGGGTAACGAGTCCCTCAATTTTTTACAATTCATCCAAATATACTGACTTTCATCGCGGATATAATTCATTCTATACGAACGACGTCAATGTAAGACTTTGTCCTGACTAGTATCTGACAATGGGCTATTAAAAATATTAAGAGTTAAAGTCTATAGATATCTAGTATTGACCATTATATTAATTGATAAACAGTAAATATAACAAAATTAATTATTTTCGGGTGTGCTGCGGATACGAATTTCCTACGATCTATCTGTATTATACAGAAGGAAAAAATAATTCGGTAATAGTTAATAGTAGACCTTACTTCGAACAACTAAAGAACACGATAATACACGATATTAATTAGTTATTGTTGCGTAACCGACAGGGTTGGCTATACCGAAATTGCGAAGTTGTAATGAAATAATTGAGCTACTCGATACCTAAAATGTTCAGTTTTAAAATATCTTATCAAACTGAAATTTTACATTATAGTTGGATAATAGGATAATATAGGAAACGGATATTTATCTACAATTATTATATACACTAGATGATATGAATTCAAAGAAAATCAATATTTATCTATAACCCAACCCTAAAATTTTAATCAAGAACGTTGATTTTTTATATATACAATAATATGTGATGAAAAATAAAACTATTATTCGATATGTTTATTAATAACAATATACCTTATACACTATATAATTCACGAAACTAACAAGTATTCAATTGACGTGCTACATGCGCATAAATGCATAAGCAATATCTAAATAATAGGTGATTAATTTATTAGTTTTAATATTTTAGAATATATTATATTTTATAGATACGTAAATATTAAATTTACTGTTTGAGAAAGTGTATATGGTTAATAAGTTTTAGTAATATCAAATAAATATTTATTATATACTAATAAATTATACTCATTGGTTGACACGATAGGAAGTCATTTTTTGTTAATTAAAATCGTAAAATTAGCCGTTTAATACAAGTGGAAAAACTATACAAAAACATCACAATGTACTCAAAATGTTTTATGATTAAATAATTAATTTCTCTTTGTATAGCAGATGTGTTACATGCAGCGTTCTTTATGACGCATTTCTGCATTTGGTATTATAAACATTAAAAATAAAAGTAAAAACTATTTTTTATTTTACAATAGTACAATACTATATTAAAAAATTGATACCATCACAAGTGATATATAATATAGTCATAAGGATAGTATATTTTACACTGAATTATATTAATTTTTCTGTTACTCACCTCAAGATAAATCAAATATTTAAGGTCAAGACATGGATGTATCCGTCAAGTTAAGCGGTAGGACGTAAATATCCCAATTGCACGTTTCATTAACGATTGCTAGACATCGTGGTAAAAATATTTATACGATCACTAAGATTAAGGACCTTATCTCGCGTGTACTGGTAACGCACCGTTAGCGCACAACACCCCTTTCAACATCGTCGTAATGATATCGCGAAACCAACGATTCGAAAAACAATGGGTAAAAATGTTGGATGATTTATCTAAATAAAATAACGCACAGACATAAAGCGCTAGTAGGTAAGTAATGTGTACAAATAAAAAGTTATTATGTTTAAAAGCTAATATTACAATATGTAGGGTTAGTGGTAAAAAAAATTAATGAAAAATATCGCATCGGTTGCTGTTGTATTCATTCCTATGCGAACCACGCCCAACACCGTACTGACTGCCTGTCGAGCGCGGATGTAAAGTTCCATCGTAGCACGCTAGAGCTTTAGGAGAGGCTTTCGCAGCGCCGATCACACAACGCTCATACAATACCCTCTCCCTGATTCCGACATTCACTCCTTGTTCCCCTACTACACTATGAGACAAAGGTAAAAGCAAAAACTATATTTTAAACGGTCTATTCAATCAACATGTTTGCTACGATCATATTGTATCTATAATATGGTATTGGTATACATAAATACTACCGTATTATTTTTTCAGCATGAAAATATTATTTAAAAATCCATATTTGTATGTGTTGGAAACTATAAGTAAGTAATATCGTACCATTGATTATAAATACAGTTTTTAGTATTTATAATCAATGATCGTACTTTAAAACAAATATATTATTATAGATAGGTACTAAAAGCGTAGTACCATTTTTTTAAAGTTATAAAACAGTAATTTATTATGTTTTAAATACCATTAAACTTACTGTTAAATGCAGGAGTTATTTACTATATAACTATATTTACTATACATCATCGAATTAGTTTAATTAAAAATAATATGTATAATATGTTATTATACATAAAAATATAAAATAGTATAATTTATGACAGATATACATTATACATTATATAATAAAACAAATAATATTAGCGGCTCGTTCAAGTTTCAAACTACCTTTTTGAGTATTTATACGATCATACACCAATAATAGTAGCCCTATGTACTCGCATATATAACTATAATACACTATACATATAATAGGTACATATGTGTACAGCAGTTATGTTTATTATCCGTCTATTAAAATGTCAAAATGCATAATGTGATTTTTAAAATTAGAAATAGCAATGATAAATAATAATAAATAATGCAGTAATATTATATAACTATTTATAAGATTGAAAAGATAAAATTGTCTCACGAAAATCAATTTATTAATTTATTAATTTTAACTCAACTAAAGGTTAGGATAAGTTAGTCAACTTAGTTATTAATGTATGGTTTTTTTTTATTATTTTAAGTTCCTACTATAAAAATCAAATCAAAATAACATTCATAAAAAAATTTAAACAAATAATTGCAAAAATGCTTTTGGTATAATATATTAAAATATAAAGCTTCGTGAATCATATCATTATCCAATATCCTGATTATCTATATAGTAAATAGTTCATAGTAGAAATTTTTCTAATAAAACCAGCAACACGTAAACAAATGAAATTATATTAACATCACACTGAAGTTTGTTAACGTTGTTTCTAGTGTAGTTGTTTGTAATATGGGAAAAACAAGTTCACGGATTACAGTAATAAACTATTGGGGAAATTAAAGAAAACAATATTAATTCCGACTACATCTTCTGATTTCCAAAACTATAGTAAAATAGCCAATAAGTATCTACACAATTTGTATCTATAATCTATTATCATATTTTATTCAATATCAATAGGTATGTAATAGCTATATGATAATATCAAAACAATCCAGAATTAAGATATAATAATATATAACTCAACTTTTTAACATGATATTAATATCAAAAAAATTTAATGTCCATAGAAAAAGTTTTAAATCTCGTTTTAGTAATTTACTATAAATAAAAAATGTAATAATAGTATTCCAAAAATTACTTTTACCTTTTTTAAAATTACCCTAACAGGCGTTAATTAATAATAAATAATAATAATAATAATAAATACGTTATATTACCTACTAATAATTTTCAGATGAAGATTTTATAAAACTGGTATTAAATTTTAGTTAGTTGAACTTTAACTTAGTCAATTTTCAATAGTATTTTAAATTTTAGCCACAGTTTTAACATCCTCATTAGATTGATTAACATATTTCCGAGGTTTACTTCAATAGGTATATTGTTTACAAAAAATATACAACATTATTTTAAAATCAGTATTAGATGCATTGCTAGACCTGATATAATTCTTGGTTTTTAAAAAAAAAACAACTAATATTAAGGTAGTGTATTGCATGAGTGAATAATATGTTCTTTACATTTCTTAAAGCACACTCAAACAATTGATTTTATTAAGAAAACTTTCGAGAATTTGTAAATCAAAATCGATAAACTAAAATATAATGATGACACTTAATAAAATATATTTAATATTTTCAAAATAAAAAACTTCTTATAGAAATAATTAAATTTAACAAATTATCATATTTAACTAACATTAACAAAATAAACTAGGGAACACATTATTTTTTAGTGTAGATAAACTGAGTATTTTCATTTACTAATAATATATTTTCTTTAGAATAAATATTACACAAGCAAACTTATAATTTTTTATTCAAAAAATCGATCTCAAAAGCAATTTGAAATTAAATCTATACCTGTAGTATCTTTAATAATAGGAGTTGATTGATTGCCAATAGTTTTTAATATTAATTAATTTAAATGATATTTAAAAAAGAATAAAGTTTTGGCGAAAATCACATTAAAATGTAAGCCAATAGGATAACGTAGACATTTATTTAGGATTAATTAAGACATTTCAAAATGTGTTTTTTATCTTAATTATTATTATTTTAATTTACTGCAGAATAAAAAATAACTGTATGGTATAAAATATTTACTTAACTTAGAAATTAAAAATTAAAATTGTAAACATAGTAGACCAAAATATATTATATTATTTTCAGCAGTTGGTACATATATACATGTATATTGTAAAATTATGTAAGTATAAACCACTATATAAACCACCAATTGAATTCTGGGTACCCAAATATCAACCTGCAATTAATCTAATACAGAATATCTGTGCGCGTTCTCGGCTGCGTTCAAACGTAGCAATAAAAAAAGCCGACCACCGGCACTGCTGCCGGTTCAACCGCGTCTTGACGGGCGCAACACGCATGAGCTTTTAGATTGATCGGACTCCCCACCATTAACACAACCATTGAGAGGGCGGTGGGCGCTGCTGATTACGAGGACACCTACTGCTAGTATACCGACCTCCCAGACACAATATAATATACAACCAGAGGAAATAAGAGACTGGATTCTGGAGAGGACATGTAACAATACATAATAATATGTATACAGTATATTTGTACGGATAATAATATAATATATTATATAATGATAAATGATAATTCGATTATACGTTAGTACTTACTACTTAGTATTATTATCACTTATATTAGTAATCATTGGAACTACAAATATTGATTAAACTCGTTTTTATAATATAAATTTAACTTTTTCTAACTGGTATATACTACTATAGTACTATATATTAACAAAGTGAACATTCAACATCTTAATAATTAAGGTTACCTACTACAAATTATAAAGTATGACTATCAGTTGACCAATTGTTCAATTGTTGATTAAAATAATTTTAACTTAGGGTTAGATTACTATTTTACTTGTAAAATAACTAAAATATTATTATATATAACAGCGGTTGTCGAATATCATTAGGTACCTAATATATTAGAAATGCAATTTATAACATGAGAACATCTGCTGTTGATTAAAGACATAATAATGTTTTAACGGAAATAGTAAATACATACAGAATATTTATATTATTAAATTAAATACTTATTTAATACAATTTTGAGCACTATTTTCACTTTAGTCTTTATAGAGTACTGGCGTATAAAATTATTATAAAGTGGTGAGCAATAATAATTATATAATTTTTAAAGTTTTAAATAATTAGTTATTTTATTTAAAATAATAACTTTGTTCACTATTTGCGATTTATATGGATATAATAAAGAGATCGAGAATCAATCTCTGAAAGAATTTAGGTATTTAAAGGCTGACAAATTGATATTTTGCTATATTATATGGTATAAGGTAATAAATATATAGTATGCCAATAATAAAATGACTCAGGAACATATAGATGGAATGATAGTGACTTATGTGACGAGTGTTGAGTGATGACAAAAATACGTAACACATTTTGTCCGGCTTTTTCCAAAAATATCTTAGGACAATAACGTTGACCACTATACAGGGTGATTATATTAACAGTAAACATTCAAAAACTAATAACGTAATTTATTAATTTTTTCATACTTCTAAATCACTATAAAATAAAATTTTTGAATTCAACTAACATTTGTTTACTACATGTATGTAATAATATACAATCCGATAGTCACGACGAAATTCAAAAAAGAATACCAGCAGAAAACAAATGTTATTTTTCATCAACCCAATTGAACCCTTTTTAATCTAAAAAGTTATCTACAAAGAAAAACAAAATTATATTAAATAATCTTTGTTTGATCCATTGTAATTTATGCTTGTGGGGTGTGGGCGAAGAATATTTGGACAAAAATAGAAATTAAGAAGGTGGTTTCGAAATAATACCAAACAGGGTTTAATATACCTTATAACGATTACGTAGATACCAACCAATATAGTGAGTGTGCTCAAGAGTCAAGACCAAGAGTTAAGGTGATGCGTATGGAGTTACGAAAATATGGAGACCGAATAAATCATGACCTAGGGGAAAGCCTAGACACGGTGGAGGATCAAAATAAAGAAAATCTAAAAATCTTAGGAGCGTTGAACAAAAAGCGAATGTGGACTATATTATACGGCCTTTATAAGTCCCAAAATAGTAGAAATACATAATTTAAAAAAATTAAAAACTATAACGATAAAAATATAATTTTGTTTCTTTCATTCAAAACGTTTGGGTTACAAGATATAAGTGAATACATGTATATACTATTAAAATAATCACTCAGTAGTATATCCACAGCGAAAATATCTATGTCCGCCAATGATCTTATATAGTTATATACTCTATTCCACCTAAGAGTGAACCGCTTTCGCGCACGCAGACTGAGCCGCCGATCATTGTCTGACCCCCCTGGTGACGGCTAGGCGTTCTGTCATTGGTCGACAGTCATCGCCGGTCGTCGTTAGTGATCGACCGCCGTGCATACAGAGAATCATAAAAACATAGCTGTTTTCGCGATTCATTACTGTACAACACATAATCATAAAATATTATAAATTAAATTGTTTTATTGCTTAAACAATAAATTTAATATAATAGGTATAATACAAATACAATTTTTTTAAGAATACGCACACTACGTAGGCAGCTGCAGTTTCGTGACGGCCCTCACCAACGTTCGCGGCGGCGCCCGTCTTGTGGTGGGGATGCGCGAACAAAACGAGTTTTGGTCGGCCGAGTGGTTCACTCTTAGGTGGAATAGAGTATAGGTATTTTATACAAAATTATTACTTAATACATAAATACATATGGTTATAATTTTTTATATTCTAGACTGAATATATTCAAGAAATTTAATGGCGTAAAAAATTAGATAGCAATAAAGATGATAATGAATCAGCTGGGGAGGGGGTAATTACTTTATTAGTGATACACTTATACGGGGCATACATTTACTGTACATTAATTCGTGTACAAAAATTAACAAATAATTTCACTAATGGACAAAACTAAAATTAGAAGTTATAACCTATATTAATTATTATTTTATAATAGGATTTTATATTTATACTTAACACGCAAAAAAACCCATACATTTATTCTATACCCACACTTTTCAACTGTTTTAAATTCGTAAGCATTTTTATCAATTACTAATAAATACTAATAATTATTTATAGTAAATATATTCATAATTTATTATTATTGTACGACTATAGGTAAGTCTATAAATATTATTATATTTACTTTTAAATACCTACCGTAAGTTACACTCAAGCGGACCCTAGCTACACGCTATATTGTGATTTTAGAAGAATGTTTTTATCAATGAAAATTGTCATTATTACACATTATTTTATTTATATATATATAAAGATATGTATCATTTACTAACCATGTCCGTGTATACTAAATCACTATGGCTCCACTAGAAAACATAAGCAGCGAGTATAGAACATGTTTGTTCAAAATATGGGTCATCTCAGGAAATGTTTTTTACGAACGTGTTTGACAGCAATGTTTATACTCGGATACGATTCGACTAAATACGTTGAAGATAATTTTCCTTAATATTTCTCTTTGATCGATCGTTCTAATATCGCATTTAGAAAAATGATCTGAACTTTGTGCAAATACAAATAAATACGTAGGCCATAGTCAAAGTGTCAAACATTTCCACTAATAAGGAGTAGTACCTATTATAATATTATAATATCTCTCATAACTTTTAAATTTTGTTACCTAATATTTGTGGATAGGTTATTAATTTATTCAATTTATATTTAATCATCACTAGTTATCAACATTTATAAATGTTTATATAACTATTTCTTTGTTAACTTACCTACATTTGGATAGTAACGGATAGTAATATCTACATAATACATTATTTTATGTATTATATGTATGATTGTATGAATTATAATACTATTTAGTTGTGAATGTTATTTTATTTAAATATTATGTCGTATCATACGTATTATGTAGATCCAATTTAATTATGTATAGAAATCAGGAAAATTCAAAAAAATTTCAAGTATATACAGAGTGATTCATTAAGCATGCTCAACCCCCATTTTTCTTTAATAATACATTTACCTACATAATATATATTATACTAAAATAAATAATAATTGGTTAGGTACCTACAATTTGTGTTAGTGGGTTAAACTTTTTTTTTTTTGAAATAAGATGCACAATAAACTTATATATTAAGGCCGATAGTTGACATGGTCACCCATTAGCAATACTTGTCTTGATTCAATTTTTTTTTTGGTTAAATTTAAATCTTATATTAATGGAATAGGTACTTATTATTTTTGTTTTTAAATAATAAAACATTTAAATACATACCAAGTAAATAAAATTAAAATCATAATAATTATTATTTAATATGAAAAATAAGTCTATTAACCATATTATAGATAACTAGTGATAAAATTATATTTATTGTTCAAGTTCCAATATCTATATATTTGACCATATTATATAAAATAAGACACTGTAGTCTATCAACTATTTATGGGTATCTGCAGGGGAGGTGCCATCTGAGATATTATACAGGGTAGGAACTTAATTATCTTGTTTATATTTTTAAACAAATATTAATACGTATAAGTAAGCGCAACAATTGATTTTAATTAACGCTAATTTTTTTTTTTTGCTCATAAGACATAAGTAATAAGTAATTTTAGCTTAATAAGTATTAAACTTTATTATTTTTAAAATTAGGTAGGTAGGTGCCTATATTAATTATAGAATATCTGAAACCCAGCTGTTTTAATTTGGAAAGCTTTTGATGTTCAATGTTTGCTTACCCAATATAAATTAGCCTATTGATAATTTTGATCCCACAATAATTGCCATAGGTATCCTAATGTAATATGGTATATTTAGTACCTATTTAAGAACTTAGGGTACCTATATCCAACAGTTTAACTGTACAACAGATACTGTGGTTTTTAAAATTAACTCGAATGAGTTAAATAATACCTAATTATCTTAGATTTTATTACTATATAACATCATTTTGATTATAAATTAAAATTAAAACAATTAAAGAATATTATTACAGCAGAACTATATAAAAATAATTGAAAATGTTTTCATTATTGTAGCGCTGTTGAACTATTTAAAAAAGAATTGGAATATTGAAATATATTTTGTTCAATTGAATAATAATTAATTTTGTTTTTAACAGTAATCGATTCCGCATGTTATAATATATTATAAATTAGTCTATTTCATACAAAAATTAATTCCAAGCATAGGTACTTAGTTACCTTACACTATGTTTGGATAATAGAACCTTTGATCTTTACATCAATCTACTATAATATATAATTATTATATATATATATTATATATATAATATATATTTATTATTATCTACTATAATATATTATTTTTTCCAAATACACAAATTATATCAATTCTTAATAAGGATAATAATAATATAGTATTAATATAACATAGGTACATATAATACCTATTATAATAGTACAGATAAGTAGATAAAAAATATAATTAAGTAGGTAATGGAAATGTTAAATAATAATTTAGATTAGGAAGCCTGCCTTGGTAGGTAATGAATTTAATTAAAAAGTAAATGTCAGAGATTGAGAATTTAGGGGCTGACTTTGGTCTGATGATAATTAAAGAATTATGGAGTTAAAGAATGAAAAATGTAAAATTAGGGAATCTTCTCAAGATGATATGCACATGGGTGATGAGTTGAAAGACAACAAATTAACTATTAGGTACATTGGTACCTATTACATAATTGTATTATGATAAACAATATTAATTTATTTTATGGGTATTGCAACCAGTATTATAGTCTCTTGGTATATAAAAGAAGAAGTATATCAAATAAAATTACAACAGCATTATCAGAAATTCTGGTTTTATTTTTAATTTTTAGCAATTATAATATATTCAATTAATTTTGCTCAATAAACATCCTATAATTATTTTTCCTAAGTCAAGTATAGAATAGTAAAAATTGCCTAACTATTTATATTGGGTACTAACTATAGAATTAGACCTTCTTTAATTTTACTTAAGTAGTATATATTCTATTGATGAACAAACAGATATCTAGTGTGGTCCAAGATTTATATTATATTGAGTATTATTGCATTTTTATATTTCATGTGTAGCAAGTCAGCACCCCTACTATTGAATATTTTATACCTAGTATTTAGTAATAATTATAATGATTAATGATCCTAAAATAATAAAAAAAAATTCATTAGTAGTGTACCTATAACTTTAATTTGTCCTGAGGGTTTTTTATATTATGTAAACTTTTCTATTTTATAAATAGATAACCTCGTAGATACCTATGGAAAATACTTTGTTATATTATTTTTACAAAGGTACTATTTTATATAAACCCAATAATAGGTAGGTAATTTGTTGAATATTACATGAAAAAAAATGTTAAGCTTGATTTCCTAAAAACTACTATAAATCACTTTCACTTTTCATTACATAATTAATAAATAAATAGTTAAGAGTTTTATATTAATTTTTAAAAGTAAGATAAAGGTCAAAGGCTAAAGGGTAATTAATGATTATGTTTAGTAATAACATTTTAGATTTAGGTTTACCTGTATACCTAGGTACAAATAAAATGTTATAAGTAGCAAGGTACCTACCATAATTCATAACATATCAATTGCCACAAAAAGGAAGTGACAATGAAGTATTAAAGTATGATTGATGAAACCAATATTATGTCTTTATCATACCTTCTTCTATATTTACATAAAATTACTCAATTATAAAATATTGTTCAAGAAGAAAGAATTAATATTGAAAAGACAAATTTTTATAAGAATTGTCCCTTTAATTTACTTAGTTAAAATAATGATCTATTAATAAGTTTTAATATTGGTAGTTGGTACCTAAAATAAGCTATCTTCTTAAAAAAAAAACAATTTGCACGTTAAAAGGTAACAACATAGTTAACCTATTACATAATATGCTCAATATTATGTCAAATTTAAGATGATTTGTCTCAGTAGTTGATCTAGTACAATTCAATACAATACTGTACCTACCTTAAAATTTAAAAATAAACTTATAAATTTTACTTAGTGGTGTGGCAAACTTGATTTTTCTAAAACATACCTTATTATTGTAAACAATCTTCCTTATGTACCTATTACCTACCTATATAATATTAAATATTCGAAAATATGATAATATGACTGAATGTGTAGTATACTAGTATCTATTAAATAATATAATACTAATAACTAGTATCAACCTATACACTGTTAAGTTACGAATTACAAACTAGATGGAAAAATTAATACTTAGTCTATTAATAGGGATCTAGATCATTATAATTTTTTAAAAAATTATTATCAACACAACTTATTACTCCCTACCTATATAAATAATTAAAATATTTCTGTTGATGAATAAATCATTTTTAAATGTTTATATACCTATAACGTGCATTTTTAGTATACCTAAATTATTTTGTTGAAATGAAATAGGTAATTCAACAATATTAAGAAGATAGGTAGCCATCAGCAACTAAAATATAATTCTCTATAAAACATTATATTGGAAATTAAGTACTCTATTTAGCACAGTAGCAAATAATTCATTATATTGTAAAAGTACACATACTAATCACTAATGGAGGAACGCCTAAGAAGTTTTTCTATCAGTGAGATTAAATTTTAAGTTTTAAAGAGTTGGGTACAGTATAAAATGATAGCTTACATAATATTATTAGATTCTAGTATAATGAAATTATATTATACAATGTGTACATGCATTTGGTGCACAGGGACTGTTAGTGACTCCAAGGGCGTCCCGACAACATTAGCGTAACTACAATCGTAGGTATGCATTTGCAGCTACACAGACTACTGTCGGTCCGCCATACGAGCACAGATACATTCCTTATCACCTGGGTAGTGCAAAATGTCTACGGTCTAACTTCTAGCTACCCAGCCATACCCTTGTAATAACTACTATAACTGTTAATAACTAACGCTCACCCTTGTCCGTGTGTTTTATGACACTATTCAGTCCGGCCGAGTGCCCGATGTTTCTGTAAGGCACATTCACGTCGCTCACGCACTTGCGATACACCGAGTTTCACGGCCGACACCACGCTCGCGCACCCGAATGCCAAACTCAACTTACCCGGACGGACTACCGCGCGGACTTGCACAAAGTTTTCTGCTAAGACGGCGCACTGCACATATTATTATTTGGGTAACGAGAAGACGCGATTTTCTTATTTCGCTTTTACTCTTACTCTTTTCTCTTTCTCTCTCACACTCGCTATTTTTTTTTTTTATCGAATTAATAATAATAATAAAAAAAAATTATTCTGTAGTGATACGCGCGCGGCACGAAGTGATAAAAATTGGGTGCGGCTTCCGTAGACTAGGACTCCACAGTCCACTCGCTCACTTCGATGTTCTGGCGGGCGGGCGACGTTGTACCGCCACTCCACCGCACCCACACCGCGAAATGTACGGCCAAACCACAGACTAGCCCGCTACCGGTAGTTGACGTCATTGTCGACGTTCCTGGAAGAAGAAATCAAATTGGAAAAATGGTAACGCCGGCCGTGGTTCTACCACGGAGGCACAGAATAGATAAAATCTAGAATAAATTATAGATCTATAATTATTATTATAAATTATAATCTATAATAATAATCAAGGTTGTTTCGAGAGAATTATAGGTGGCCTCGTGGTTCTTATATTATCTACTATACGAAAGTGGCCAGGAGAGTATCTATTTTTCGTCAAAATAATGAAATATAAATATATAATCATCTATATTATTCTAGAAGATTATGCATTACTGTATCAGTCACTGATGACTATTATTATGGAGCCACATTCGGTCCGTTTTATAAAGACATTCATATTTTACGATAAAAAGAAAGAATCGTGTGTTGAACTAACAACTATTATTTTTATGAACGAAAATCAAAAATGTAACAGTGACATCATCGATATGAGTGGGAAATTTGAAAACGTTATTATTTTATTTCACACGCATATTAAAATTGATTTTATAAATTAAAATAAAGAATAATTAATACCTAATTGGCCAGTTATTCTGATATTTATTATAAAGACCGTATGCAATAAAAAATCGTAAGATACAGAAATATCCACTACATGTCATAAAATGACAAAATATGCAAAATAAAACTTAATATTTCAGATCTATTGACTACAAATCAAACTTGTAGCTTACCTAGCTATTTTTTGGACTGTTCAGAAAAAAAATGCAAATGCGAATAAATTCGGGCCCTATAATTATTTATATGGAAATTCACAAATATGTGTACATATCGGTTGAAAACTAGCAACTCATAATTTACCCTTCATTGTTATTAATATACTAGTATAACTGCAGTTATATATATAAAATACAACTGGTGAGGATTTGTATATTATTGGTCATATTATAATTAATTGTTGGCATTTTCAGTGAGTGCAGGTGTAATGTTTTAGATGAATATTTCTTTTACTAGATTTTACATAATTGTAAAAGAAAATAATAAAATTAATAAATAATTGAATAATGAACAACAATATTTAAAAATTAAAAAAAGTCAGTCAATAAAAGTTGAACAAATAATCCAATATTTTCATGATGTTAAATGTATTCAATTAAAACATAGGTCATAGACAAATTTACATATAAATAAGGTTGTATAGATACATAAAAACTCAATTAGTTACTAAAGATCAATTTTAATTTGGTATCAAATAATTTCTACTCAGTATTATGAATCAAATGTAAAATAAATGTAATCAGTATCTACAAAAACATTAATAAATTATGTAATTATAATATTTATTTTGTCCATATAATGACAAGTACAAATTAACATGAACATAATATTTTTGTAGTTACTAGTAAGTATACATACAATTTATTACAAATATTAAAAAATTATTTTTTAATTTTAACAAAAATAAAATTCCTGATTTTTGATTGATTCAGGAACAATATACATAACTCTATACATAAGGCACATAAATATTTGTACATTAAGTTTATTTTTATTACATTACATTGAATAATAACAATTATTTTTAAAAATAATTTTGATTATGATTTTGATTATACATTTAGTTAGAAAAAAAATATTAATAACAATTTGGCATTCAACAAAAAAAATGTTTATATAAATGTTTTTTTTTGGAGGGGGAGGGGTGCTTAAATGTTGGTGCAAGCAATGGCCCCAATTGTCTTGACGTTACTGTGCATACAATTTTAAAATGGTTTATTTATATGAAGATTTTTTTACAGAAGTTTATTCAAATACAATAACAATATTGGTTAAACTAGTTCTGTTAGTGTATAAAATAAAGTTTTTTGTTATATATAATTTAATTGTGGTTTGGCTTTATACAATGATATAAAATAATTTACCATTTTAAATATAATATAACAAGTGATTCATTAATCATACTCAATCTCCACTGTGTTAAGTAGTTATTATTTTATTAAACACTGCAAAAAAGTTGATATGAAATTGCATCAAAAAATATTCCAACATGAATTGTTGTAGTTTATAAATGTAGAGGTCATATAGATGTAGGCCATGTAACTTCATATATTTACCAAACTATGACGCCCCAGAGTAAAAAGATCTATCTGGAAACTTGTCAACATAAGCTGGTGAAATTGATTTTCACATTTGTGAATTTCTAGCATTAGTCTTCTCCTAACACAGTTAGTATTACCCAAATGTAAAATAGTGAATATGTTTAGTGAAATTTCATACTAACATTTTTTTTTCAATAAAAATTAACAAAAGAATTTTTTTTTTAAATTAAAAACTAATCAATATTTAAATATTCTGCTAATTGATCTTTCGGTTTCATTATAATAATAATAATCCATCCAAGAACAGCACCATAACATCGACAGCAGTTTAATGCTCGCCAAGTCTCCGAAACTTTGGCTTCCACTTTGCTACCAGACATAATAGCTGTATCATATGTGGTACATGCAAATGCAGCTAAAGCTGTTAATACACTTAAGAATAATACCTGAAAAATATAAAATGGTATTATGATTAGTTTAACATTGGTTTGAGAATAAATAACTAAAATATTAAATAACTTGTACAACAATTTTGTAGGTATTAACTATTAAGATTGGGATATTAAGTCAGATTCTATTTAATAAGAATATTATAAAACTCATCTATATTGTATGAAAATTGTTTTATGAAAACAACAAAGTAACTTGGAAGAAATCACTCATCAACAACAAAACTTTGAGTACTTAGGGTGGATCGGGTTTATCATTATTTGTTCATTCAACTGTTGTATCTACCTAAATTAATATTGAATTTAAATTTAACAAAAAGAATAGTTTAATAACAAAAATTGAAAATTATGACATTGTGAGGGATAAAAAAACTTTTTGATTATAAAAATAATAAGAGCCACGTTTTTAATGAATGGCCAAAAGGGTTATGTTAGATTTTGACATTTTTTAGTTTTAGTATCTTTTGGTATAAAAAAATCACTATTTTTTTTTAACATTCTATTAGAAAAGATAGGTTTGACTACATGTATTTTTATAAAATAAAGAATATTTAGATTAGATTATATTGATACCTCATCATTTCAAAATCTAAATAAACTTATACACATAGGGAAAATTACGAATTTCAAAAATTTATAATTTATTAATCTTATAGTTATTACCTACCAACAGTCTTGTAAAGAATACTTTCATTTGTATTTGGAATACATATTCGAATAAATGAGAACTAAGGTATTCAGAATACGTATTTGAATACTTTTAAAAAAAAAAAGTATTCGAATACAAAAAAAAATTCAAATACTTTTATTTGAATACATTTATTCGAATACTTTACAAGACTGCCTACAAAATACATTAAAAATATATTAAGCATTTAAACTTACTAAAATATATTTTGGTTTGAAGCTCTCACATCTGTACAAGTCAAAAATATCCAGAACTGTGCACATACATATAGTCGACAATAAGAAAAATGACATCAATATTAATGGTGATCGTTGGGATGCTTCACCCAAGAATAATTGTGCTAAAGCTACTCCTGCTAGTAGACCTTGACTGACAGTGCCCAAAGATGCAAATACCCTTTGAACTCTTGCTGCTATTGGACGTAAATTATTGTGGTTCTCTGAAGGTGGATGATCATTTACATGATTAAAGAAATCAGCATGTTCAGTCTTCACAAAACGATTTTTGTCTTGAACATAAATGACAATTTTATTAGCATCATTGGTGCTGGTTGGACGGACTGGTTGCGATAAAGGACTTGTTGAACTGTGCACATCATCTCTCACTTCTTCTAATATGGCTGCAACTGTATTGCGACTAGTGTCCATCTTTTTTTGGAAAATCAAGTAATAGTTACATCACCTAATTAGCATAAAATAAAAATTTATTAAAAGATCAATATAATGCTTCAGTAACTAATTTGTGTCTTAAACATAATATACTAGGTAGTTAAATAAAAAAACTACCAAATGAAACATTACTGAAAGCTAAAAAAAAGACTATAACAATTACATTTTTTGGTCATAACTTTAATTTGGAATGAAATATTACTGAATAACTATTAAAAGTTTCCAAAAATCATCAATATTTATAAGATATATCGTAAGTAAAATAATAACAAACCGTTTCTAAATACTTTCAAAATTATGACTAAATCATATTAAGAACGTATATTTTTTTACACTTACAAAAATATTCATAACATATGTATAATTAATATTATAAAAAATTGAATAATTAATTATAAATTAATATAGAATAGATATTGAATTACGATTCATATTTCAAATCACGATTTAAGATTTATCTTAATTCGTGCTTCAAATGAAAAAAGTGTAAACAAATAATAAATTAAAATAAATAAACACTGATAGTGATAAAAGCGCGAAACGGTTTGATAAGTGAAAATCAAAGAATGACAAACAATGAATTACAAGTTCTTTGAATAATATGTTGATGACGTGTGTCAATAGTATTATCAATACGATAACGTATGTCGTATACAAATTCGTAATATAATTTTGTTATTTGTATTTCTTGTAATTATTAATTTGTAAATTATAACAATTATATATAGTTTAGAAGTATAATATATTACTTTATATTATTTTATTTGTGAGTTTTCCATAATGTTCGAGAATTTATCAATTTGGAAATGGCATATGGTAAGAAGTAAGATTCTAAAATTGCTTAGCATTAGGATCAGGCATATTTTAAAGGTTTTTAGAAGTGTTCATAAATTTGATTTGATATACCACCTCAACCCACAATAATGATCACAATCCCTCACCCCAAATTTTTAAATTAGAGCGATGCAAAATATGTTTAACTGTTCAAGCATAAATAAGCACTGATTTTTATGTATGTAAATTTACAATCATTCTTACTAAGATTTTCTAATATTTTATTAAAACCAACATTATTTTCAAATACATAATATATTTTGTGATGAAGTATTTGTTAAGTACTCAATAGATTTTATATTTCTGGCATTTGTGTGCTATGAAATTATAAATATAAATAAACTTTTTATTAGGTACCTAACCTGTATTAAATTCTTGAATTCAAGTTAAATATTTTAGTTAAAACTAAAAATATAAAATGTTTAATGATTCATATATTTTTTTTAGGACTTTGTGGGACAAAAACATGCGGAATATTTATTTAGAACCATTATTACTATGTGTGGGGTAAGTTTTTATTATACTTATAAATATTAATCTTATTGATATTAATATTTTATTTGTTTATATATTTGACAGTTTATTGGTTTTATTTTGGGATATGTAAAAGAGCAATTTTCAATCACAATTGGTCTAACATTAATTGGATTTTTTGTCTCTGCTTTAGTAAGTGAATTAATAATATATAATATTATTAATAAATGATAATAATTGAAAAATCTATAATTCAGTAAAAAAGTTTATGAAAATGAAGTATAGTTATATTATTAGTGAACCAAAGCTCTTGCTTAACTGTATTTAGTTATTCAACCTTTAAATATCATACTTTATATGAAGTATAGCATAAATGATTATCATACATATTAAATTATCAAATAATGTAATATTTTATATTTTATATAGTGTTTGTCAGATGGTGGTGGTGGAGTTATTTGTTTTTAAACTAATAACATACTATCAGTTTTATTTACAATTGTAAATTGTTAATAAATAATTTGAAATATAGAGAACCACCGATTATGGATTATTTTGCTTCTGCCGTTCTGGCAAGTAATCTGACAATAACTTTAATGGAAAGTATACTGAACCCGAAAATTTGAAATCAATAGCATAATTAATTGGTACTTCATTACAATAACCATTAAGCCTGTTTTTAATATAAATCGAATTATGATTATTAAACGATTGTACTAATTTTATAACAATAACTAGAAACTATAAATACTTAATTTCTTAAAAACAAATTTCAGCTGACAATTCCACCTTGGCCTATTTATGCTCGCAATCCACTCAAATGGCAAAAAGTAAAGAAGGCTAAGAAAATTGAGAATAACCTAACCTACGATGAGTATAAAGAAGATAAAAAGAAAGAAAAAAAGAAGACAAAGTGAACTAGTTTATAGAATTTTTTTTTAATATACTGTTTTTTCCTATTATATTATATAATTTAAATCAATTATTTGAAATAAATTTATGTTACATATATGTTATATTACAATAATTTATATTTACATTAAATACTATGTTTAGGGCAGGGATTTTTTTTGTTTACCTTTTAAAAAACAAGAAAAATAATTTAAAAAATGGGGGAAAGTAAGTTACCGCTCTACTGTAGTTGTTGTGTCTACCTTGTCATTGTGGTGTAAGTTAGTTAGTCACTGTAATTTATATGATAAATCATTAAACATTAAAAAACAATTCTGAGGGAAAACAGTCCATCAGTCTATACTACTAAGTATATTTTTATATTACTATTTGTAATAAGGCAGATTTGATTAATTTTTGTCAAAAACATTGTGTTTTAAAATGTTATTGTATGTATAAAGTATGATAATATATAGTTCAGATTCTCTATTCTCTAATGCACTTAATATTGAAAATTTTACTAAACGTAGACATTTGCTAGAGTTGCAATTCTTGAATGGATTGTGGTTTGGTATGTTGATTCACCTATTCTCAATTCAAGGTCCCTAAACAAACCACTTAATCATTTGTTTCTTTTTACATTCTTCCCCACACCTCCTAACTACTTATAACTGATGAACCACTTCGAAAATTAATATATCTTTCAAATGTGGATGCATCCCGCCTTTATTAATGTTAAGAGGACGTCACACCCGCGTTTGTTGTCTCTCTCTTACAAATGTGCAACATAGCTAAAACTGTTTTTTTTAACTAAATTTGCTCGTACCATATTTGTTGTAGAACTATCAACACGTAAAGAAGTACTTTATATCTGCAACAGCGCGCTTTTTTTTTAAAAGCACTATCCAATCATTTTTTATAAGCAAATGAAAAAACAAAATGTTTAGAAGCAAATAACTTTTACTGTATTTGTTATCTAAAATATAGGCACGCTGTAGCATAGATAATTTTCTACCTTATGTGTTTAGACATTTTGGAGCTACTACTACAAACACAAACAGATAAAAGTTGTACCGCGCAAAACAGATTTTGGTATGTTGTACATTTGTAAGACTGAGACAACACATGTGGGTGTGACGTCTTCTTAATAATCTTATTGTATTTAATGCTATATATTGTGACCTTAGGTAAATATTTTCAAAGGGTCGAGTCCGTAAAATAAACAATTTAAAAAAAGGAGGATATAGTAGGTAAACACTGCTGTACATTAGCATTCGAGTGTACCTTATCATAGAAGTAAGTCACTGTAATGGATTTATGAATTATCACATTTTTAGTTCAATGAATAATCATTGCATATTTGCATACGAAAAACGATTCCGATTGGTGACGGTTTGTCGTCTGTGAGCCTATTTCATTTCAATATTTATTTGTTTTTCCTTGTGGTATCGCTGGCCGCTGCATGTGGGTAAACCGTTTGCACAATACTTACACCCGTGTAACATCATTTATATTGAACAAAAGAAAAAAAAAATTCAAAATACATTACAGAATATAAACATCAAAATAACAATAAGGTCATCTTGGCTGCCGTGGATCGCTTGCCCCTCCCTTAGTGCTATACTGTCATAGGATAAAGTGAAGAATCGTGGTCTGTGGCACCTCAGACGTCTGGTCGGTCCAGTTCCAGTATCTCATGGCGCTGTCTCGATCGCTCTTCGTCCTGTTTCGAAGACATTATTGTCATTTGTCTCTACCACGCAATACAATAATCTATACGATTCTTCAGCATCAACTGTCAAGTACGTATAGCCACCGTTGCTTTTTCCGCCTCGTCAGTTGTGAGGTCATCGAGGCAAGCCCGGATTAAGGATCAATTGGGCCCCGGGACACCATACACTTAGTAGGCCCCCTTTCAACTTTAATTTCAAAATAATTGTATCATTATATACTAAAGACTTTATATTATTGTGTAATTTTTTACTACACAAAAAATAAACAGAGTATATCTTATGTCATTGTACGCAGTTTTTTTTTTAACAATTATGGATCGATGATATGAAGTTTCGTTAAAATGAAAAAAAGATGCGTGTTTCTTTATTTTTAACAGGCAATTTTTTCATAATATTTTCAAAATTTTAAACACGCAGTTGTACCAATAATAAAATCGACTTTGTTTTTTCAAATGGTATTACCACTATATTTTTTGATGGATTCCGGCAAAGCTTTTATTCTGAACATTTTGACAGTCAATATAATAATCAATTTTGGTTCGCTAGGTTATTAACTATGGTCCTCTAAAGTTTAGTACCTATAATATGCATAAATACTTTTAACTTAAATACCTAATTTACAAGAGTTCAATAATTTTTTTTAAAACTATTAAACACGTTAAAAAATATATTTTGGGGATAAAGATGGGCCCCCAATATCAATGGAGTCCGGGACCTTGCCCCCCCCCTTAATCCGGGCTTGCATCAAGGGCCTGCCCACAAAGTAGTTCAGCCATGTCAGGGTCACCCGTAGTGAGAGGACGTCACATGCAAGTATGGATTTCCAACCTCACTGCGTTCCATCTAGGGCAATGAAACAAGGTACCTATATGTTCAACAGAATCAGATATGCAGGGACAGTGTGTGCAAAACTTGGGGCTCGGGGCATTGCCCACCCGATGTAAATAGAACTGGAAGCACCTGCAGTAGTGCAGTGTCCCGTCATGATCTGCGTCATGTTGTAGGTGACTGGGGAGTGGTATCATGGGGAGAGTTCGCTCAGTCCATAATATCCCAACATCGGTAAGAGGCGACGGGTCCACTGCGATTTCGGCGAAGAACTCCAACTTATCTGCCACTGTGTTATTATAGTATAACCACTGGCGCCGAACTATATTTTAAAAAGGAGGGAGGTAAAAAATTAAATAGACTACCACCCCCGTTTACAAAACAAACTCATAGGGGGACTTTGCCCGCCCACACCCCTAATAAAATATTCTTAAGTGTTCCAATGTTCCATACTACCATACCACATTCGAGACCAATATTTTATTAACTTTGTGCCTTAACGAATTTTCATTGTTCGTGCCTCATGGTGCCTCTTTTTTGACGACAATCGCATACACTATATTCGTGGTTCGTGGTTAAAACTATAAAATTTTTAACAGCAATATTCAGTGGCGCAAATATGCAACTAAAACAAACATTTTGGGGACGCTCAAATCCATTAATACATTTTTCTAAAAAGTAACCAGATAGAGCTTTGCCCGCCCCTCTATTAATTGGCTATTACCTATTTTTACTATAAAATTATTATTTTATTTACCCTGTTTTCATTTTTATTTTGTAATATTTATTACTAATTAAAGTGTTCACAACTAGTTTTATGTTTTACTTAACAAATATTAAGTTAAATGTACCTATTATAATTTACCAAGTTTTTATAAAGTTATACATATATTATATAGGTAGGTACCTTTTTTTCTCTTGTGGCATCGCTACATTTTAATATTTTATAGTTACCTACCAACATCATATTATACTTATAACTTTGACTGAATATGACCTGTAATTAGAGATATCTGCGATGAAATACGTCAATATGAAGATTGATAACAAAATATAAATACACTTTACAGAACTTTGAAAATGTAAAAACTACAAAATGTCTTATGTCTTATGAATGTTTGGATTTTGTAGTTTTTGTGTAAAAAATCACTTAAAAACCACCTAATATATTTTTTATGAACCACAATAATTATATGCACGCATAGTGCATACTAAAGTAGTAAAGTTGTTATAATATTACGTATAGGTATACTTTTTAATTTATGACTATTATAAGGATATAAAATATACCTAAGATAGATACATAAAAATCAAAATTATTTTAGCCATTATTATTAAAAAAAAATGGAATAATTACATGTATATTTATTAATTATAAATTATGAATTCTTGAAACATAATATACCTATAGAATACCAGAAAACCCACATCAAATACAGATAATGTTAATATCGTACTTTTTTAATTAATTACGATCGTTAAAACTATAATAGTTAAACGATTATTAATAATCCTGTAAAAACTTAATAAAGTTAAAATTTATTTTTCTTTCTATTTAATCATGTTAAAGTTACAATAGTTGAATAGAAAAAAGGTGGACAAGTGGGTGTCGCTCTGCTATCCAGTAGGTTAGAAAGTACAGTTGCATAGAAAATAAGAATATAAACATTCAGTGAAATTTTCATGTATCTACAGTTATTCGTTTTTGAATTACAATAAAATAACAAAATCGCTATATGAAGAATCAAGTGAATATCGAATCTTGTAAAAATATGAACTTCAAAAGCTCATAAAAAATGTAATTTGATTTGCTTGTGAACATTTTTATTTTGATAAAGGTAGACAATTATACAAACTTATGAGGAATCTCGTATTACATTTTCAAATCTTAGATTAAAAAGAAACATTTTTATGAATTCTCAACTCAAAATAATTAGATAATTTTTGAATATAGGATAATATAGGAAAAAAAACTAATAAAATTGGAAACTAAAAATGTCCCTAAACAGTTCAAAACAAGTTATCAGTACACAGACACAAAAATAGAAAATAAATAAAAAATACACATCATTGTAAATGTAAAACCAATACATTCATCGCACTAAATAGTAACATCTTAGTTATAAATCTGTTAAATATTTTTTTTAACTGAACATTTACGATTTATTGAACATTAGTTGTACGGTGTACCTATATATTATGTTACAGTTAAAACCCGAAATCCGTGGAAACTAGTTTCCACAAATCCTAAGTTAAAACTAGAATTAACCACAGGTTTAAATAAGTCAGTAAAAACTAGTTTTAACTAAAATGCATGTATTCTAACTCGCACTTCATAAAACACACGCGACCACAGACGATCCATAAATATTGTTCGATAATTTGACCGATAAGGCCGACTATTAAATCAATTAAGATAACTTTAACTAGTCGTCCACCACTTAGATACGATAACTTCAACAATTTATACCCACAATAATTTTAATAATAATACGATGTTGATGTATATGTCAGCGTATAATATGGTCTGCGACACCGTATTTCGCCAGTACGATTGTGTTCGTTGTAGACGTTGTACCTACGTGTTTTTGTCGCGAATTTACCGTTTTCTATTCTAAGTTTTTTTTTTTTGCTCTCGTTGACCTTCGCCGGTATTGAACATCATCGTCGGGTCGCTGTATACTTTGGTATCATGACGGAAACTGAGAGAGAAATGAGTACCCGAGAACGGTTTTTTAAGAAGCTTATGAAATCGGTGGAAGGAAAAAAAGACAATCATTATAATGTCATTACGAAAGATGCTTATGATTCGCTCCTAAAAGAGGCCGAGGATGCGATATCAGCAACTCAAAAAAACCTCTGCTCAATATAGAAGGATGAAACCATTCAATGTCAGTCGGTCAGTCAGTCAGGACACGTATTGGATTATATTATACTATTACCATCCTGCCCCCCGCCGTTGCCCGTCAGAAACGCTTATGATTATGCGAGCAGTAGAATTTTCAGGTAGGTAATCCACCTGTTGTAAATTGCAGTCCCCGAGAGGTGATACGTAGGTAATTTCGAATGTTTTATTTACACCTTGTTATTTTGATGTGCATGTGTGTGTGTGTTCCCGGTCGAAAAATTAGCTTTGGGAATACCATTTGTACTAAGTTATATAGTTTTCACCATTCACGATGCACCGTGTACGAACTAAGATAATTAATGGACTGGAAACGACATGGCCGGCAGGGGTTGGGGGACGGCCACCAAAAGATTCCTCACACCGGGGACCCAATGTTTTATTTGGCTTCACATTTTGAGACAGTTTCGACAAAATGTATACATTTATAAATTTAAAAATGATATTGTAGAAAAAAAATTGTAAAATTATTAACTTTTAAATATAAGTATTGAAAATGTAAGACATGGTAACTACATTCTACAGGCAATAAATAAATAAATAAAAATCAACAATTGAACAATCATAACTATGTACTGGTAACTAACGGATTGGCCATAGACTGATGATAATCTATGTTTAAAAACCTATCATTTCTATACAATTCGGCTGCCCGTATATAACCGTCCGGTTGACCGTAGTGTAGATGGTTAACCGCTAACTGACCGCACAGCACTGTACACTGATCGTGCTGTCAGCCATACGGGCAGCCGCATAGTGCGTATCTACCCTAAAGGCCTAAAAGTTACAAATACAAATTTGGTCAGTTAAATAAAGAAAAAATAATTCAATATTCACCGGTCGAATAAAGTAAAAATAATAAAAATTAGGTCAGCCGTCAAAACGTCTAGCCGTTTAGGAGGAGTTCAATGACATAAATGACAAACATTCACTTTTATATAATGTTACCTATATAGATTATTTAATAGATTATACATTTATATGTAACCTTGCGTAATTCAAATTTTTTTCTCCCTTAGTATTCTACCACTATAAAAATCCTAAATTCATGGTACTATACAGCATACGCACAGCGGATTATAGAATTGCGACCAACACACAAATCCGTATACAGTAACTCAAAACCACGGAATAAGATCTCAATCTCTCTGTTTTCTCAGTTTATCATTATAATATTATTATGTATATTGTATAGATATATAATATTTATATTATATATCTATGGTATATTGTATATTGTAATATTGTATTATGTACTATTATGTCGAAATGACGATTTCAACGTGATCTTGTTCTGTATCCGTGCTCCGTACGCTCATAGTGATCTATCGGAACGGTAGATCGCGCGAGTGTTATATTTATATATTAGTTGGAGATGGTTTAATTGATCGATAAAATACAAACTAAACTTGACTCTTTTTGAGCTATATTATCTAGGCGTACAAAAATTTCAAATTTCATTATTTTTTTAGATTCTGAGCAAAGCGATGGTTGTTTTGATTTTATAATGAATATTTTTTCAGTGTGGTTTTTAAATTTCTATTTTTTTTTTTAAATTTTTAATTTTGTTTTATCTGTTTTTGCACGATAAGTAATCGAAATAATGCTTTGATTTTCAACTTCAGTATCTTGTTTGATGGGAAATTGAATCTAGTTGGTGCATTGGGGAGGCCAAAAAGTTCTCAATAGTCTTCAAAAGCGTAGGAAAAAACAAAATAAAAAATAAAGGAAAAACGGGAAAATCGCGCATAAGTGTATAAAACATAAAATATGTGCCTCCAAGGGAATAATTAAGTTAAATATCTGTTAATAACTTATAAATTATAAAAATAAAAAATAATAGATAATATCTTATATTTTTTAGTTATATGCGTGAAATTAAAATTGTAATTGATATATTATAGGTACCCATAGGCCATAAGTATACTTAGGTAGTAGCACCTAATTAAGTAGTATTTTATAAAAATGTATTTTTTGCGAATTTTAATTAACAAATTACGTGACTATAAACTATTTTGAAGTGTAATAATTGATTAGATAACAATAAACATTATAGCCTAGGGGGCACAAATACTAAATAGTATGTCATATTATACTCATGTAGGTATCCTAGTTGTTGTTAGGTAGTTGTTATATCTATTATTATTTATTACCAACTAAAATAAAACACTCGCCTTCACGGCTTCACTTAAATGCTATAATATTATAATCTATTGTATTATGCAATAGTTTATCAAACAGCCAGAAAGTACTTCACACACGTAACCTACGTCATGTTCGGTATTCTTACCTTAACAGCCTTATATAGGTACCTATAACGTCTTAACGCACGTCAACACTACAATATAAAACAACAAGTTTACAACTTACATAGAAAATATCCTTCGTTAATTTTTAGATGAATTAAAATTAAAATTATTCCCTTACCAGAATGGCTATTTTAATAATTACAATTACATTTTTAAATTTATTGAATTTATTGAATTTAAATTTATTGAATCCAAAATTGATAAATAACTCGTAGGTATACGGTATAGGAATACCTACTCTTAAAAACTCTCTCCTCAACCGCCATAATATTACGGAACGCTATATATACCCGGGGCCTGACCGGGACTAAAAATTGGCCTCGGGTAAACCGAAAATTTGGACTAATTTTGGGCTAATAATAAAATATTTATAAGTTATCGGTCCAAATTTATTCATGGTACCCAAATTTTCACCAGTATCGCCCACTCACCACCCTTAAATTTCACATATTCATTATAATTATTACCTAGGTACTCAATTCATGAATTGTCATTAATTAATACTACTACTACTACATTAGAGCGACTTCCCCATTTTTTTTATCGTTTATTTAATTCTTACCTTTTTAAATAATTACAATTTACAATATTAATATTATATTAATAATATATAAGAGGTACCTATAGTATACCTATAGGTACATACTCAATTTAATTTTCCTTAACCAAATATTTTTCTAAGAATTTCGGTATATAAAAATCAGGTTTTAAATCAGTTGTCAATTAATTATAAAGTATAAATATAAATGAGCGTGCGGAGTTGTGAACAAAAATTTTTCGGAGTGTAGGTACGAGGTACCCCTGTATCCTCTCAGCTAAACAAAGTTTTCGATTTATGATGTTCTATATAAATTAGATAGTAAACTAAGAGGAAACACAAATTGTTTATCGTTTCCATGCCAATATACAATAATATTATATCAATATATTTTAAAGAACATTCAAGGTTATGTAACTATGATTGGATTTGTTAATAAACCATTGAAATACTTTAACGAATGTGCGTATATTTTATTAAAATTTATCCTATTTTATTTTCTGATAGATATAAAAAAAAAGTAGTTATTTGTTTGTATTATAAATTATGTATAGTTAATTTTATACAGTTATTAGTATAAAAACACTATTGTTTAAATGTAAATTCGTCAAAAATTCGAAAATTCAAAAATTATTTTGTATAGATACCAATGTAACATATTATAAATAATAATTCATAAAATGTCGAATACTAATATAACAACTAAGCTATAATATCTAAATTCTAAAACTTGAAAATGTAATATGTATGTACAGTACCTACAGTTTATTTATCAGAGTTTAAAGCTCAAATATTCACAAAATTGGATATTTTAAATTTCAGACATAAAATAACGATTTTTATAAAACGGGGTTTTAGTTATTTTGTTGTTATTAAAAAAATGCTAATCGTCAAAACTTGAAACTATCCATCATAACGTAAATTTGTATTATACACGGTGAATTTTTAAAATATTTTGACTTGGTACTTTTACTTTTTAAGGAATTATTATAAACAATTTCAATTTAGAATTTTTTTATAAATGTTGATAAAACATTTTTTTTTTACTGGTCAAAAAGCTATTGAAACAATAATCCATGATTCCTCATAACTCATAAATTGTTCTTATAGTAAGGATTTAAAGTTTAAATTTTGACGAAAGTGAATGTTCAATGACAAAGTGGGCAAGTATAAGTAATAACTGCAATGTTCTGCGGTACAGTAGGTTTTGAGAGGTCCGCCCAATTACAACATTTTTAATTCAAGATTTTTCAATAATTAGTACCCAAGTAATTTGTAAATATTTGTAAGTTTAGCCGTTTTCAATGATTTAAAAAAGTTTGAATCACAGCTGGTTTCTATACGACTATACGAGACCTGGTCATTTTGTCATTTTCAAGTTTCTGACCTTGTCAAAATATTGTGTGCAATTTGTAAGTACATATTTATATTTTTAAATGTGCACACTATTTTGGCACGGTAAAAGTTCGAAAACATGTATTTAACCTGGTCAACTGTCAGCCTATATTTAAATATTTTATTATATAATTATATTGCTATTATAATTTATAATCATTTATAATCATTTATTTTAATAATAGTAATATTTGGTTGCCGGTATGTTGAATTAATTTTTGCCGTTAACATTGCATTTATTACCCATACTATAGTCTGATATATTAATATATATTAATTGTATTCACTTTTGAGTCAATACCGACTTATCGTAGAAATGTAGAATTACAATTTAAAATAGAAATTCTCATTTAAAGTGGTGGAGTTGTCTCCACGTTCCTTCATGTGAACACCTATCCTACTAGGGGGGGGGGGGCTAATATCGATGAAATAAATACCGATATCCGTAACCGAAATCAAAATCGGAAAAAATGAATACTAATATCCGAAACTGATATTGTAATCTGAAAAAATAAATACCAATATTGAAAACCAAAAACGAAATCGGAAAAAATAAATACCGATATATGAAACCGAATGAACATAATTTTTGTTTGATAAAGGTAGAAAAACTTGTTGGAATTATTCTATTAACTATGAAAAGAAAAACTTATATACATTTTTAACTGAAAATAATTTACAAAATTAGAAAAATTTCTCATTGCTATACGTGTCACAAAAATAGTCAAAATAGTTTGAAAATTTTACCATGTATGGAAAATGTTAATATACATGTTTGGTGAAGTAAGTTTCTTCGGTTATTCGTTTTTGAGTTATAACAAAATATCAAAATATATCAAAAATTGATTAATTGGAATTCGTTAATTTACCGCTGAATATCAAAATATATCGTAAACATTTTTAATTCAAACTCTGAAACGCTCATAAAAAATGAATTTTATGTTTCAGTTATATATTTTTTTTGTTATATGTAGATAGGTTAGGCATGACCTTCTTTATGAATTTCTATCTGAAAAATAATTTAAAACATTTCGGGATTTTGATGAATTTTGTCAAAATTTAAACTATAAATGCATATAAAAATAATCGTGCCTATAGATATATTATATGTTTAATATTTTTGAACTGCTATTAAAGCATCTTATATGAGGACCCTTGATAAATATTCAATCTTTTTTACTAAGTTAAAAAGTTTTTACGACAACAATTTAAGAAAAATGTATCAAGGCCATAAATAGTTCAAAAAGAGTCAAAATATTAAAAAATTTTACTAGTTATGGAAAATGATACTATGAATATTTGGTAAAAATTTTAAGGGTATACGGTTATTAGTTTTTGATTTTCACCAAAAATATTTAATTTATTTTTCAAAACAGATAATTTGTTATTCCTGGTGCTTAGATTCACTTTCCTATCGAAAAAAATGCTGACGTTGAAAATCGGAGCATTTTTACTACACCAAATGTTGATGACAGACAGATAACAAAAAAATATACATCAAATATACAAAAAAAATCGAATATATGAAAATGATTTAGCTGATAATAAATTATAAATCAAGTTAAGGGGTTCAACCAAAAAATTATTTCGAAGTAATGGTCTCTGCCTATGCCGGATATACAACCGATTTATAATTTATTGATGGAATCCAATCCGCTCGTAAACAGCTAGGTCGCTACGTGCACATCTCACTGGGGAAACAACTATCCTCACTGTTTCTCCTGCGTAGCCATGCTCATATAGAACCATGATATGGTAACTGGTATAGTAGATATCTATCTATTTAAAATATTTATTTGTACTAACCAGTACCCACCTAGAAACATTTACGTTCTTGAAAACTTATTTGCTTGTATAATAGTTGTATGTAATTTAGTTAGATTAGAAAGAGTACGTAAAAATACATTTTTTAAAAACAGATTAGTCAATAGGTCACTATTTCAAGCTTAATTCTAGTAATAACTTACAAGTTGTATATTGTATAAATAAATACATAAATAAATAACTATATGTACTAGGTAGGCAAGGATAATACCAAGGTGCCTACCTTAAATTATTCACCTACATATCAATACAAATATTAACAATATATAAGTTAATGTACCTATTATTGTATTCAACAAAATATCTACCTACAACCTATGACCTACCTAAGTGGCTATAATTATTATAGTATTAGTATTTTTAACGGTTACAATCAAAAAATATTGTAATAATTTTAAACATTTACTTAGATAGCGTAATAAGAAGGTATAATCAATAACATAAATATTAAAATTACATATTATATATTTTGGACTTCCAAAACAAATTTATTTTATTTACAAGTACCTACCTTTTTTTTTTTATAGATATATACGTAATTTAGTACCTACTAAAGACGTGTCTAAGTACAACTTTACTAGTACTAGACAGTAGACACAATAAGCTATACAAAGTTGTTAATGAAATACACGCCATAATTCACCATATTTTTCGATAATTTTTTAATGTCAAGTCAAGGTGATTATTATTTATTATTCAAACTATCTTTCACATTGTATAGTCATAAATATGTTACCTAACCTTTTAAATTATAATCTTAAATAATATCTTATCGAATAGAGATTATAGGTAAGTATTATAGCTGGATTATGGTGGGTACATACTTAGCCATATATATACGTATTAGACATAGATTAGGGACCGTACTTTTAAATTTAGGCAATTATAGCCAATAGGAATATCTAGCTAGGTAGGTACTAGATACGTCACTATTTAGCCTAATACAATATTATTACATAATATATAAATATTCGTTATGTATATCCTTCTATAATGCCTACTATTATTAGATATTATTTTATTTTAAAATAATGTGAAATAATATTAAACTTATTTCAACTAGGAAAGGGTTCAAAATATATATTATTATATTATATACTATAATAAACTTCGAATAGATCATCAGTCATGATTTCCGAATGTCAAATGACTAATAATAAAACAATTAGCCGTATTATGTTTACGTTTATGTCCATGGTATATTTTTATTTTTCGTATCATTATCGCATCATAATATTATTATTATTATTATTATTGTCCCATATTACAAGATCCTTATCATTTATCAACCCCGAGCCTATACGTGGTTGTTGCCACTATAATTGCCAGCCATTACCTACATTCACAGAATATAACAATACTATGCTACAATATTCTCATTCTGTGACAATAATATTATTATCACGTATTATTCATAAGACCGTGATTTTGTGCTACTGCGCACAATAATTATTCATGTTCAAATTCTGGTAAAATAATAATAATAATAATACATTATCATTTTTCAGTTTTCACTTTTTAAATTTCACCGAGTCTAAATCCACTGTAATGTCTGTAATAATATTGTGATAAATCGTACACGAGTGGCGGCAAATGGCAATGGCGGTTACTGTGCAATGAACATTGAATACAATTTGCGTGTTGACAAAACGTACCTACCTATTGACTATAATGTGAATGAGCGGAATCGCGTTGTGGACTTTGGTAGTTCAGAGTGATAATCAGTAATCACGGTTCAGACTTCGGAATAAACAGAATTCACTTTTCACTTTTCACTATTCAGTTGTCCTGTGTTAGCCGAATTGCGCGGTCGTCCGTTCTTCTTGATTCGCATTTTTTTTTATGCGTATTCGTTAATGGAAGTGTGCAATAACGCACAGGTATTTTTAACACAATTTACACAACAATGTCCTAGTAATTTTCGGGCTGTTTAATCTTCTTTATGTATTTATTATTTAAGGTGAAATCAAAGAAATTATTTTAAACCTACTGCTCACCTCAGACATTTGCAATACCCATTCGCACAATGAGTGTCGACGAAAGCCATAATGTCCATACGCGACTTCAGGTCCACAACTGTGTTGTGCAGCCTTTACTCACAGGTAACAAACAAACAGGTTGTTTTATTTTACTATCCATTCATTATCTCTGTGTTCATAAGATAGTATGTTTTTAATAAGTTAGGTATCCTATATTTTTTTTTAACCAATATCAAAATGCAAAAATTAAAACTATTTTAGTACCTATTTAGACTTATTGAAAATAAACTATAGATTTGGTACCTGTTGTTATAATATGTATTAGTAGTGAAATAATGTACAGGTTGTTAGGTACATGTAAATCGTTTTAATTTAAATTAGGTACCTACACACTTTCCTAGATTTTCATTAAGTTACAGTCTTACAGATAATATATAAAATTTTGAATGTTGATGATTTAGGTATAATATAATTCATTATAGTTAAGTACTTACTACTACAAAATAATCATTTTTAAAACTAAAATTTAATTGAATAACTATAGGAGGTACCTATTGTAATTTTTAAACTATTATTTATTAGTTAATTATTCACCATTGAAAATATGAAAGCTCATGAATTAAATACTCAGGTGAAGTTAAAGACATTGTTAAGATAAATCTTTATATTTAAATATTTGGCCAAAAAATTGGTATCATTACATTTTTATTCTATTTTGTACCTTAATGGCTTTAATTATGTACAAATTGTATTATAATTGGCTGTCACACAATTAATTATATTCACAGTTTCTTACATATATTATATTATATTGTTTAGTATTAAATATAAAATAAATGTGGAGTTGGATTTCAATAAAGATTTTATTTTTATTCTTAAGAGTGAGACTTTGTAAGTATAATATATTATAGGCACTGGCCTTAAAAAGTATGTATTAAAAGACTTCATTTTATGCTATACTACTAGTCCACTTTCACTACTTTAGGCTTTATTTTTGGCTAACTTTTTAACTTAAATCTTTGATAATTAGTGTAAATATAAATGTTCTTTGACTGAATTCATTATTCATATAGGTAATTGTATTTATTGTTTTACCAGATTTATATCAAATTACAATGGCTTATGCATACTGGAAATCAGAGAAAACATCCGATACAGCTGTATTTGATTTGTTTTTTCGTCAGAATCCATTCCAAGGCGAGTTTACCATATTCGGTGGATTGGAAGAATGTTTAAGATTTTTGGAAAATTTCAATTATTCTGACAGTGGTAAGTTTTTAAAATATTTTATTTAAAAAAAAAATGTGTACGTTTAATTAAGAATTAGAAAATAAATTTATAAATGCATAGGTACCGATGTTATAATATTAGTTACTTAAAAGTGTATATTTGTATTTTGAAAATACTTCAACATACCTAAATATTTTTATTTTCAGTATAAAATAGTACAATAAATAGTATTGGTTTGCACACAATAACTTGTACATCATTTTGAAATTAAGCTGCTTCTGTTTATAGTGGTACAACTATGGGATCAATTGTAATATATAAATGTAAATAATAATATATTTTTGTGGCGCGGTGTTTGCATTAAGTCACAAATGTGCTCTGAGTGTACGCACTGGCTGGTGTCTCTAGTTCCTGGATGGGTTACCATCTGGGATTTTTAGTGACAAATCTTCCCCACACATACATTCACATGTTCAAACCAACATTATCCTCCTCACAGTAGCAGGCTAATGACCTCAGTTGTCGAAGCCTTGAAGCCTAGTTAATTTCAAGAAAATAAAAAATAATAATATATATTTTTAGTGATCCATTTTTATTCTTCTAAAAATGCTTTAAAATATTTTTCTAAAACCATTAAAAAGTATATATAAATTTTGGTATACCTCAAAGTAAATATTTACTAATTTAACTTCCATTTGGTTAAACATACTATTATATAATTATTGATAATCTTAGTTTTTATTAAACTTAGGCAGAAATTAATTTTTTTCAGATTCAAATTTGTTTATTTGTTTGTAAATGAGTTTTATGAATAGTGTAGAACAGATATTTACTAATTGTATTACTATGGTAAGTATAAGTTGAAAAGTGTGAATGCGACTGAATCATTACAATTTGTTACTTGGTACTTAAATTATATAATTTACAGCATTATACATTTAAACATATTCATATGTAACATTTTTGTGCTACCTATATGTTTTTAGATGATTTTAGTATAAAAATCATGTTTCTGTACAAATAGTACAACTATTAAATATTTAAAGACTTAAATACTTAAGGTAACAAATGTATACAATTAACTATTATAAGTGCTGAATTGAATAGGTACCTTTAAAATATGTCTGTAATTTAATACCTATTTATATGTCTACTATAAAGTATAAACACTTATAATCTATTTAATTTGAAATGTTTTATAGCTTATTGATGGGTACTTAATGCTCTAATTACATTTTTTGACCGATTATTTTATAGACATTTGAATTTATCATTAAAATTGTCAATAATCTTTAAACTACTTATAGTTCTTCTGTTTGATACATGATTTTACTTGAAACATTTTTTTTTCAATGTTGCATTCTATACATTATACAATTTTAATAATATGAATTGATTAGGTAAGTCATATTATGATAATTAGATTATTAATACACAAAAAAAATTCTTACAATGTAGATTAATTAAATATAACATTTTCAAACTAAGTTTCTATCAATTAATATTCTACACACTTCTTAAATTAAATTACCACACTTAATGAAGTAAATATTAAAAACATAAGTGTAATGACAAGATACTATTGTTGTGGTTGATAATCCATACATAATTTTATACTAGGTAGTTAGGTATTAACAAAGTATAGTTACAGTACAACTAATGGAAAAAAAATAATCAATGATTACATATTTGGCTTTTTGATAAGTAGTGAAATGATACAATCACTAATGAATAATGATTCAAATTAAAAATAGTTTAATACTATACTAATTAGTTATAAATTATAGTTTATAATGAACATACAACTAAAAAATGCTGAATGGATTGTTTATAAATTTAAATAGGTATTTGATAAAATTTTGTTGATGTTGAAGTCTTATAAGTTATTTTGGACAAACTTATGTGGATAGTAGTTATTGTTTTCTGTATATTGATTTTAATGACAATAAATACCTTCATCAAAAGAGAAATAATTGTGAAAAACTATTTTTGTGTTTTCAGATATTGAGTACTTAAAAACGACACTGCCACCTACAATTGAACAATCATTTTTTGTATATTTAAAAGAACTAACTGCTAAAGATGTGAAATTATATGCTATTGATGAAGGTTCAGTTGTGTTTCCAAGGTAATTGAAAAGAAAATGTAAATTGTATTTATTACTAAAGTGTTTATTAGCACTGTTTAGATTAAACAGGTTTTAGTTATGTAAATAATAAATAATTATTGTGTTGTATTGTATAGGTACTTATTATATTGTATAATATTAATTTGGGTCATTGATGTAAAAATACTAAATAGGCATTAAAATTTTTTGATATGAATAATTTTATTGTGACTTAAAAATGTTTTCTGTACGAAGATTCTTTTAGGTATTTTTATAACTTTTCTAAAATCCAATCGCAACATTAATGTCATTGTTATTATTTGATATAGTTAACCTTTTAATAGAATCAGTATACTTGTGTATCACCGTGATAACTTTAAAGTTGTACCTATTATTTTATATTATATTTTTACTGGCCTAATAAGAATTGTTTAAATCTGTTTTTTATGTTTTAGAGTATAATTAAATTATTATTTTATTTTCAGAGTGCCTTTAATTCGAGTCGAAGGACCTTTAATTGTTGTTCAACTTCTAGAAACAACTTTATTAACATTGGTCAACTTCTCTAGGTATTGACTACTAATAAAATGTATAAATAAAAATTTTATAATATTTTTAAAATTGTTGTTTAGTTTAATGGCAACAAATGCAGCTCGATATAGAATGGCGGCAGGTGATAATGTATCACTATTAGAATTTGGCTTAAGGCGAGCCCAAGGTCCTGATGGTGGTTTGTCTGCTTCTAAGTATGCATACATTGGTATGTAATTTTAACTTAAATAACAAAAAAAATAGTCATGTATTATCAAGTATTACAATCACAATTTGCTAGTGTGCTGGGTACTGGTTGAACTTGGTTATTGATTGCGATACAAGCCATGTCAGGCAGTGACTGGTACCAAGTGAATTATGACTAGATACTTGTTTTATTACTCACTAGTAATCAACACTAAACTTGAACTCAAACTTATTTTGTTTTGTGTAATTTTATCACGAATACCTTAAGTAAATGACTTTAATACATTTTTAATAAACTTAAATTTTAATTTTCTGACAGGTTTTAAATTACTTTTTGAGCTTATAAACATTTTTGTAACAATAAATTATAGTTGTATGGTTTGGTTAAAAAAAATGGATCTAGAATTTAGGTGAATGATAATACTTAATATAAACAGAAAACACCATATAAATATGTATCTTCATTAGTGTTGAAAAGTTACATTATTAAATAATATATTTAGCAAAAAATAGTTAAAAACTGCATAATATATTAGTTATTAGTTCTGAAATTGTTGTATGTCTAAGACATAATGTCTTTGAACTAACTAATATTCAAGTGAAAGAAAATTAAGAAACTTATTTACATATAATTGCAATTAAAATTAAGTGAATGCTTTTGGTATTTCATAAATAACATTTTTTATTGAATGATTGCCAGTGTTCTCATTGATGGTTACTTTGTATGACAGATAGATTAAAAAATGATGACCTTAAGGTCTTAATTTTAACATAAACTAAACTAATTTCATAATGTTGCAATTATGTTCAAAAACTTTTTTTTTATCATTGAATTACTCACTTAGGATGATAAAATAATAGAATAGAATTTTTGAATTTATCAGCTGTTTTAAAATATTTTGAATATATTTAATTTATTATAATTTTTTTAATGCAATAATATATTATTGCCTTCTAGTTTAATATAATATCTCAACATACTACTATTTGCTCTGAGATGAGCAAATAAAAACACTTTTCTGATATCTGAATTTTATTTTGCACTACATTTTTTCAATGAGTCTTCTTGCGTATATAAATAGTATCAGTTGTTTAATATTATTAATCATCACAATATACAATAAAAAAAAAACAGAAGAATCTGCTGCAGTAGTACTAATTATAGATTTTTCAATAAAACACATAAGACTTCTTATTATTTAAGAACATTATTTCTGTATTATTCAATGTATTTATTTAAATCCAACTAAAGTTAATTTTGTGTATCTATATTTTTTTAAATGTTCATGGTAAGGTGTTGATTTATTTTTTAGTCTTAAAATGAACAATTTTTAATTCATACGATTGCTGTAATATTAATTCTGATAATATACTAAAAATTTGTCAAAAAATACTTAATTACCCATTGTAAATTGTTTTGATTATTTAATGTTGGGAATCTTGGGTATAACAATAAAAATAAATTAACTAAAAATGACCTATTTTTACACAATAGTTCTATTATGAGTAAATAATAATAATACCAATAAATTATTTATATCAATATGTTTAAAGAGTTTAAAGAAATATTAAAAATGGAAGTTCCTCATAAAAAGTAATGAGTAAAGGTTTTGAACATTTATTTTATATCTGAGTAGGTACCTAACCTTGTGGAACACCAATCTTTGTTATCTAAAGCTTCTTATTCTATTACAAGAAATTCTAAAATGATATTGTCATAAATTGTAGAAATCTTATTTTAAGTATAGAAAAATGTACACTTATTTAAAAAATAGTTTATTTTGTTATAATTAAGGTTAATTTTATGTGAAGGTAATTTAAGTCTGTTGATTAAATTAAAAATGTTCGATGTGCATTAAAAGCAAAACAATCGTAACTTGTATTATGACTTAACTTTTAATTTTATCAAATTAATAATTTTTTATAGAGTACTAGATTCAGAGTGGAGCAAGGAATGTGTTTTTCATGATATTTTTTTGTTAATCATTATGTTTTGGAGCGGAAAATTTGCTTCAGTTTTCACCATTTAGGACGATTTCTGGCAGAAAATTTCTTAGTACTATTCATAATAATTTGAATAAATAAAAAATCAGAATAATAACGCAATACCAGTTGAATTTCATTATTTGTTTAATTCATAACGGAATAATTGCAGAAACTTGAAATATTTCACCTCATGTTTAGATTAATTTTATGCAATAAATCTATTGGTTTCATTCTATGGTCATTGACATACCAATTAGATATAATCAAATATTGACTAACAAGCTTTATGCAATGTTTTTGCTAACCTACTAAGAAAATTTGAATATTAATATAAACTATTCTTAGGAATAGATATGAACCACTCATCTTCTTTGATCAGAATTATTTATTGAAATAATGATTTATTATTGAATTCAAATTTGACTTATCCATTACTGTGACTTGCTTAATGACGAGGTACACTCAAAACCGAGTATAGTAGAGCGAGTTTCCCTGTTTTTCTCTTATTTATATTATATTCTTATCAAAAATAAAATGATAATGTAATATTGTATAATGTATAACATCATAAATGATAAGTAATTTTTTTTATACTTTTATTCTTTAGGAGGATTTGATGGAACAAGTAATTTACTTGCTGGAAAAATGTTCAATATACCAGTTAAAGGAACTCATGCTCATGCATATATAACATCATTTTCTAATCCTAGTGAATTGAAAACCAAGGTACTAAAATATAGTTTAAATTAATAAATGTAAATCTATTTTTAATACGGTTCTAAAATTTGGTTTTTGAATATCAAAAAATAATGAAACAATAATTGAAGGTTAACTAAAAAATAAAGTTCTTCTGTCATATTAATGATGAATTTGTTAAATAAAAAAATGGGAAATTAAGTATTTTATAATTTAGTATTTATATAATTCAATTTTTCTTTTTATAAATATCTGTTGGATAAAAACCTACTGCCCTACACTATTTAAAAAAAATTTGACAATTGCTGCTTATTTTTTTTCTTTATAACTTTAAAAAATCAAAAAATTGTATTTTCATAGAATTTAAAGTTTTTGTTTTTAAAATTGCTTTATAAAACTTTTTGAAGCACTGGTCCTACCATAAACAATATTTTGCCAAATCTAAATATAATTTTTATATTCAATATATTTTGAAAACAATTTTAATTAAATATTTTATGTGTAATTTAATTATTTATTATATTATATTTTGGTTTATTTTTATAGACTCTAATTAATTTGAATAATGGCAAAGAACAAGATTTGATCGACTTGACTTTATCATGGCGTACTACATTATCAAACCTTTTACACATATCTGAAAGCCAAGCATCTGATGGAGAACTGGCTGCTCTTGTTTCATTTGCAATTGCTTTTCCAGAAGGTTTTGTAGCACTCATAGACACTTACGATGTAAACAAGTGAGTTATTGTGATTTTTACTATAAATATTAGGTGATTCACCTAATTTACGATATTAGGTGGTTCATCTAATAGACAATAGCCAGTTTACTTTGATTTTTTTGCTTTAAATGTAACTTTTGGGATACTTAAGGGCATGCAAATACTGTACATTTGTATTTTTTCACGATTGATAATTAACATATATTTATATATAGTATAAAACATTCTTTTTTTAAACAATCTTAACTTAAGCTAATGTTTTTGTTTGTGCTTTTATATTTACATATTATTCAAATTGATGGCATGTTTTTTTCAGTTTCTATCAAGTGACTTTTTAAAGTAATATGGTTAAGGGCTGTTGTTACAATGTCCGTAAAGTGTTGGTTGACACTAATCGACTGATAACAGATTTTATTACCGTAAGAATTTGGTTGGTTAACTTTAACTGGACATTGTAAGAACATCCATAAAGCTCTTAAATATTCCAAAAGTTAGGTTTTTTAATAATCACAAAAAATTACTGTGTTAAAATAAAATAAATGGTTTTAAAATTCTTAGCTATAGGGGTATTATTATAATGTTATAGAAGTTTAGATTATATGTTAGAATTTTAGGATAGTTTTTAAGAAAAAGTTTATCATTGATCGTTTCAGTAAATTTCAAGTTTTCCTTTTCCTTTAAAATTATCAAAATATTATAACAATCATAAAAAAATAAACCTACAAAAATTAGTCAGTATTTTTTTCTGTTCTAAATATTACAGGTGGCATTTCTTAGGACCAAAAGAACTACCTGTCATTTCAAGTTTTGGGTAAGAATTCCCATTATCCATTATTCGCATGTGTTTGACCTTGGGAAAAACGCTGATTGCTTTTTATGTGTTGTTAACTCTAAATTTAATAATAATATTAAACTTATATTCCATATCCATACTTCACTTATATCCATTACAATTTTTACATTTACAGCATGTAAAAATCCACAGATCATTTTTGGTCATAAACGCATGCTTGATTAGGTTCAATGGTTCGCACTGGTTTAATATAATAACTATTCGAATATATAGTTATAGTCATTAGAAATAGATATTAATTAATATAACAGTTAATATACTTGTGATGTTTTAAGTTCTTTTTCTCTTTTTAGAAGCGGAATTTTGAACTTCTGTGCTGTAGCATTGGCGTTAAATGATCTTGGATACAAAGCTATTGGTGTTAGAATCGACAGTGGTGATTTAGCCTATTTGTCTAACAAATCTCGTGAAACTTTTGTTAAAGTTGCAAAAGAGTAAGTAAAATTAATTTATAAAAAGAAAAAAAAATTAAAGAAAGAAATTCTTATGTTAAAATTGTATAGGTATAATATACCATGGTTTGCTAATTTGACAATAATCGCATCAAATGATATCAATGAAGAAACTATTTGGAGTTTAAATGATCAAAAGCATAGTATTGACTGTTTTGGAATCGGAACACATCTAGGTAAATTAGAAATATAGTTAATTACATTTCAAATAATAATGCACTGAATGTTTTGAATTTAGTTACGTGCCAAAGACAACCAGCTCTGGGTTGTGTATATAAATTAGTCGAAGTAAATGGTACACCACGAATTAAATTAAGTCAAGATGGTAGCAAAATTACAATGCCTGGTAAAAAGGATGCCTTTCGGTTGTATGGTGCCGATGGTATGTAAATTAAGAATTTTACGTTTGAGTATTTGATACTATTTTAATTATTCTTAGGATTTGCCTTGATAGACTTATTGAAAAAGTCTGTTGAAGATACACCAATAGCCAAAACAAAACTTCTTTGCAGACATCCGTTTGATCAAAAGAAACGAGCATTTGTTGTACCATCAGACATAAAACCTTTATACAAAGTAATACTTAGATTCATAGTCAAAAATAATAATTTATTTATACTTGTTTATTATGTACATCTAGGTTTATTGGGAAAATGGGCATATAATGCAACGACTACCAGACTTAAAAGAAGTCCGAGAACATGTCAAAGAATCTTTAAGAACAATACGTCCTGACATTAAAAGAAATCTGAATCCTACTCCTTATAAAGTAAGTCATTTCTAAGATTATACTTTAAATATTTAAATTTATAATAATATATTAAAATATCTTTAAAAAATAGGTATCTGTATCAGATGATCTTTATGAGTTTATGCATGAATTATGGATGCGAAATACTCCAATCGGAGAGTTGTCTTGATGTGATGTTTAATCCAAAACGACCTACAGTTATCAGCTGATGAAATTAATTTCAAAATAATCTCAACAACACGCTTGAATGTGCACTCCACTTATACACAAGCTTTAAGTTGTTTGACTAAAAGTGAATTAATTTTGAGATAAAGGAATGAACAATTTTATTTAACAATTTCTATATAAATAACATAACTATACATTTATTAAAAATTTAGGTGGCCAATGTATTCGTTACATTTGAGCATAAAAGATATATTTTGGTTATCAAGTAGTGATTACAGTTTTAAATACTCCAACTAAATCCAAAATGAAATCATTAATTTTACTTTGTTATTTTTGAGTTTATTTTATTCAACATATCACAATAATAATGTGACAGAAATGAACAAATATAAATCAAACAATTTCTAGTCTTGACAATAATAATTTATATAAGTACTTAATGCAATTTATTTTGTTTATTTTAATAATATTACCAGCGTGTATGGCATTCCTTTCTTTGTTTTAATTTTATTATTTTTGTGTTCACCAGTTATTTTTGTTAAAAATAATTAAATAATGTCGTTAACACTTTATTTAAGTTTGTTTAGCTAAATAATGTATTTAGATATTTAGGAAATACAAAAGTTAATTTTTGTAATTTTTCGAAATGTTTATTTTTTTACTTGTATAATTTTGTTGATTATTTTAATGTTATACATAATATACATTTTTGGGGTATTATAGGTATTTAAATGTTGTATTTTTGAGACAGAGAGAGCTTATACATTGTTAATGTTTGAATCGTAGAATAATTACACGTTTATATTTAGTATCTCATCTGTGTTTATTATTATTTTAACTTAAAACAGAATTTCTAAAATAATTCTGTCCTGTATTTGGATATTTTTTCAAAATATTCCAGGAACATCATCTCATAATAATTATTGTCTTAAATTGGAATACTAATATATACGAAAATGATTCATTTAATATAAGACTCTAATTATTTCAGAAAGCATTATTGTTTTTTTAAAATATTTCTTTTATATAATTTTAACTTGTTACAAAATAATTTTTTATACACTTTTGAATTACAACATACAATTTTTATTTCATATTCCAAAGCAGAAAATTATTTGGAGTGTTTCAATCTTTAAAATCCAAATTTTGAAGAAGTGAATTTTTAGTTATAAGTATTTAAAGTTTTGACAAACAAAGCAGCGTGCAGACACTTTGCGGGCTGACCTGTGTGTCTCCATTCATCGAAAATTCCTTAACTCATAAACTAATTGCACAAAACTCTATTTTTATGTATTAGAGTACTCCAATAATATTCTGTTTTGGGATAAAGAATTAAAAATGCATATATCATTAAACAATATTAATAGTTTTTGAAATGATGATGCTTACGTTGAATAGATCACCCGGTGTTAAGTAATTGATTTTAACATATTTCATAATCAACTATCAATGATTTACATTAATAACAAATTTAAAGAAATATATCCAATCTAACCACAAATAATAGCAGATAGATATAAAAATATTTCTGCTTATATTAATTTATCAAGTTGTGACAAACAAGGAACACATCAATTTGACGAGTTTTAAATGTTAAATAGTGAATATATCTGAAAAATAGTTTTTTTTACATAAATTCCTATTTTAACTTAACGAGTAGGTATAACTATAAAATTATAATCAAATATGTATTTCTGATGTTGGAGCAATAGATCGGTATATAAACTCTAAAAAGGATTACCATTGACGAGGTATCTATTATATTTTATACATAAGTAGTCATGACATGTTGAGATGGCTGACCAGCCGGTTTGCTTGTTGCTTGAAATCAAGCTCTTTATAGATGCAAGTTTAAAAGATTGTATTAAAAAATGCACAATATTATAATTAAGTGTGTTCGATGGAGTTAAGCTATTTTTATTAATTTTCAAACAATAAAGAAGGGAAAAGCAGGTTACCATTCTGCTGTACAATAGGTGTCAAGTGTACCTCGTCATCGACTAAGTTACTATAATGTATGTGTTCAATTTTAGTACAATAACAAATAATTCCCAATGGAAAAAAATTCTGAGCGAAGATGGCTTTTCAACCCATATAACTAAGTATATTTTATGATATGTATATATTGCAACTAAAATAATTTGTTTTAATGTTAGTAATATGGTAGGTTGGATTAATTTTTGCGGTAAACATTGCATTTGAAAATGTCATTGTGTGTATAAAATACAAGTTAAAAGTTTCAAGTATCCGCAAATAGCATTTTAAAATTGGGAAAAATAATAAAAAATATTCTTCATTTAAATATAATTTTTTTTAATTTTAACTTAATACTTCTATAAAAAAAAAAACTGTTTTGGTTTTAATATGAAAAACTACGCATGAGGTAGGTACATTGTAAAACGAGTGTCAAATGTTTATAAATAACTGTCAAAATATTTGGAAAATTTCAAGTACATGATAATTCATTTTTGAGTTCCACCAACAAAATAAAATCTATTATGTCAAAAACTGGTGCTACATACAAATTTATAATAAAAATAATTTTAAGATTTTTATTTTCAATTAAATATATTACATATACATTTGTGATCTTTATATTTTAAAACATTAAATCTTATCACTAAAAACTACAAATTCATTTATTTCGCTAAAATTCAAACTAAAATCATATTAAGTTTGATAGTTATTTTTTCTACTAAAAATTTTTTTATTGCTGTAACATCTTAATAACTCCACGAGACTTTCAGAAAAACAACCGGTTCAAATAATCTCACAGTTAATATTAGTAATATAGAGTATAACTAGTAAAGAAAAAATAAAACAATCATTTTTTTTAAATATGTATTTATTTCCTGTGAAAAGATAAAATATAATATAATATATAAAAATGTCTTAGTGAAAATCACAATATTAAATTATTTAAAATGCATTGTTTATCTATTTACATTAATGTATTTAATTTGATAAAAAAAGTTGTTTTAATTGTGATTTCCATTTTTAATTATAAGTTAGTAGTTAAGGGTAATACAATGATTACAAAAAACCAATTTATGAATTAGGTTATAAATGTGATAAATAATAATAAAGCTATAAATATTTTTGTTGTATTAACTATATTGATGAATAAATAAATAATAATACCATTCAATTTCAATGATCATCAGTAATAATTTAAATTAAAAAAAACCAGAATCATACTTAATACATTAATATTAGTATATTTTTTCTTTTATATAAAATTATCACAATTAATTTGTTTCAAATAATCTATTAATCATACGAGGAATTTATAAAGTTAATTATAGTTACTTAATTGATTAATTCATAAATATTTTGTAAAAAACGGGTTAATAGTAATGTAAAAAATATGAGCACTATTTATAGTGATGAGCAGGACATAATGTTAATTAAAAATTATATGGTTTAAACATAAAAATGTATCAATCAAATATTTCTAAAATTTCAGACCACACAATACATTTATAAATCACCTATTATTTTCATTAGATTTAATACAGATTCGCAATAAAAATTTAGTTTTACTCAATATTATTGGTATAAATGTATACATTGAATGATGAAATTAGTTTTTAAATTTTGAACATTAACATCCAAATAAATAATAAGATTATTTTTCACTCCTAATTCTATTTAAATAAATGCTGAATAAATTCAAGATTTCAGTTGAAATCAACGAGTGAGTAATTGTTTAAAATTTACCCAGAAGCTTCAATAACAACAGTATCAAGACCTTTAGGTCCAATTTTTGTCTTAAATTGTTCAGGTATTGGATATTCAGAATAATCTCCATCTGCCATAGGAACCATTACGTTCAATTCGGATGATTTGGATGAAACAATTTCAGTAGTCAAAGAATCCTTGCTTAAATACATTTGGCAGCCATCAGTTTTGTCAATAGTAATTGTTGGCACTTTACCCAACACTTGCATTTGAACTGACTGACAATTAATAAACTCAGCAGATGAGACTAATGATTCAAATACAACAGATGATTTTTTACAAGAATCCATAACGATTGAATTGATTTTGTTTTTCACTGTGATCGTGGAATTTACACACTTAAATATGTACACTACATTATTCATTTCAGCACCATCAACCACAAGATTAGTATTATTCTTTTGGTTTTCGACAAGCCACTTTTTACCATCACGAGCAAACACTGGAGGTTTTTCAACGGCTGGTTTAGGTGCTGACACACCTGATGAATTACCAATTACAGCAGGGGCAGGTCCACTCACTCTCATACTGGGATTTTTGTGGGTTTGCATATCAGGAGATACTTTTTTCAAGCCTTAAAACAAACATATTATTGATAAATAAACACAACTTAATAATAATAATAATAGTGATATTTACCTTTAGTGACATCAACACCGCGATTGATTTCTGCAAATAAGGCTGAACGGTTAGTAGCATCTGGATCAGCAGGGGCTAAACATAAATCATCCATTGGTGGCAATCCACATGGTGGTGGTGGGGGTGGTGGACCTCCAGATGGTTTTGTTCCAGCTTTTGCCCAAACTAATCCAGTTGTATGGTGTTGTTTGACATATGCTTGAAGATCAATTAAAAGTTGGACCCAAGTTCTTGCCCATTCAACATGAGTTTTGTTCCTAAGTTAGGATTTTCAGATATTAAACACTAATAACTAACTAAACAAATATGTAACAAATACTTTTCTTTCCATTCTTTAAGCACACGGTTTGTGTAAAATTGACCAGTATCATTGCTTTCTTTAACGTAAGGAGCCGGGGTAGGAGACTAAAAATTAAAAAAAAAAAATGTTAAAAATTTAGAAATATATATTACAGGTTGTACAAAATGATTCATCATATTTATTGAAAAAAAAATAAGTAATAACAATTTAAAATAAGTTTTAAAGGTTAACAATTGCATAAAGTTTTTGTTACAATTTTAAAAATGTTTAATGTGGCCACTATTATTCACAAGGCGCATATCTAAGCAATACCCAAATCCCTCATAAACATGTTGAATCATGAAGCATGTAAGCATCTGTAATGCAACTTTTAGGTTTTCAGTTCATCAATATCCTTCAGAAGGGGAGGTACATAAACAATTTCCTTTATGTATAACCAAAGAAAAAAATTGTAGACTGCTAAGTCCAGAGACAAGTAATGGGAACACATTGGACATTGTAATTATGATAATAAAAACTTGTATGTAATGGATAACCTTTAAAACTTATTTTAACTTGAAACTACATACATTTTACAATAAATAGGGTGTTTTAAATTGGATGAATCAATTTGGAACGTATAGAAAATTACCCACCACAGCAACCCAACCCAATGCAGGTATACTTTCACTGATGGCACTGAGATGATTGAAAAATGGAGACCCACGATTTTTCTCTCTTAGTGTTTGGATCTCTTGGATTTTAGTACTTGTAGGAAGTAATAACTTTTGCTTTTCACTGTCACTTGGTGCACTATGTTCACTGGCATATTTGATGAATTGAAACTCAGCCCTAAAAAATTAAATGGTTATTATTATTATAACTTAGTAGGTACACTTTGTTTATTTTTTTAAAAATAATATTGATATAACTTACTGAAAAGCGCTAAGACAAGTGCAGCTTGAGTGGCTACATCACCACCAATTTGATTGGATAATTGGACAAAAGTGGTCAAAGGACCATTAATTAGATCCTCAAACCCTTGTACGCTCATGATTAAAGATTAAATACTAAAAAATAAAAATAGAGGTATAGATAAAAATTACACATATTAAAAATTTTAGTCTAGTACTATCACAAAATGTGTGTGGGTGTGTAGAAAAGTAGAGGTATCTAAAAATAGCATAATTTGTTATTCATACGTCTTATGACCTAGATTTAATTGGGCGTTTAAAAAATAACTTTTTATTACATAATTTGATTAATTAATTATATACCTAAGACATTTACATTCTAGAACCTACCTAATCAAATTTATTTTAAAACTTAATATTATTTAATTTGCATTATATGAACTTTTTAGCTTTTATTAGATCTATAAATTATATTAATATTGTGTCAGTAGAATAATAGTCTTTATTTGTTTTAGCCAGTGTAAAATGTATTATACATACAAATTAGGACTTTGGGATATTTGCATATGTAACACAAATAGAAGAATAGGCAGATATTTAAAAAAAGTATTGATACCTAAGTCTTAAATTACGCTCAAGGTATACTTAGAAAAATTGTTCAAATGTGATGAATTCATCGCTATCAAATTTAATATTAGGTACAACAATGGTAAAGACTGAGGTAAATAATAATATAAGACAATATAATATGTCCTATGGATAAATACTTATTTAATGTTTTTCGAAAAAATATCTATAATTAAACAGAAGTGGAAAGTGGACTGAACAAAACTTCTTGGCAAGTCATCTTAAATGTTGAGAAATAATATTACCTACTCGTATACATTTAATAAATACATTTTTATTTTTATTAATTTTAATAATTTTACTGAAACTCATTAGGAACATTTTTATAATAGATAAGATAGGTATAAAAAAATCTATTTTCTCATAAATTGTAATTACTTCAAACAATAATATTTTAATGTTTAAAAAATGTATGTTTAATTTTACATTTTTTTTTAAAAAAATCAAAGTTAAAAATATAATATATAAACAGATTCATTACAAATTATTGTAAACAAGTTACTATTTAGCATGCATTTAATGAGCATTACTACCTACCTACTTATTAAAAGAAAATAACTGCATATTTTTTAAGGAAACAAAAACCAGGATGCTGTAAATGACATAATATGGTTCATCTTTTATTAGGTAGATATTCTATTAAATCAGTTGTTTTTGGTTTATAAAAATTGGAGAGCAAAAATGTATTAAGCACTGATTAAATAATGGTAGGTACTGAATTATGTTGACCTCAATAAAATGTCATACATACTCAACCACAAAAACATTAATTAAATTAAAATATTTTCATAAAAATTAGGTATTGTTCACTTTGTTATTTGATTAAATATCGGTACCTATATTTATTATTTAAAATGTTCAAACAAATATAGAGCCCAAGTATGTAAGGTATTAGACACAGCATGAATAAATGAAAAATAATTGTACCTATACCCAATATTGTTCTACTAATCTTTGTTTTATGACTTAAACATGGAGTTTTATATTTCCTTACATAAATTGTTATATGATTATTCTGATTAGTCACCATGTTTTCAAAAAAATAATTTATCAGATAAGATTTTGATTTTCGTATTTAATAATTAAACTAATTGGCTGCTGATACATAGCAATATACTGATGGTTAAAATCTGGGAACTGTAATAATATCACTACCTAGTAGTTTGGACAAAAAGCTAAATAATACAACGCAACTAATCGGTGGAACAATATTATATTGTTTCAAAACAAGCATAGATAATATATGTCGTCAAATTCGGGCGTAATAATGTAATGTATTCACTACCCATATTATTATATTATCAAAAATATTTGAATTGATGACTCACCTGACTATAATAATAATAATATAATATCGATGATGCAGAACCGACCGGCTTCACCTAGGACGATCGGCGATCATAGACTGGTGAGAAACCAGAGAATGTCCAATGACTGATGCCCGTGGATCGAATACAACGAGAAGGGGAAAACAAAATACTAATAAGGTAAAAAAATATAAACACAAAAAAAGTTACCCTATACAATCGAGAATATTATTATTATTATTATTAATGAAAGTATTGACTGCAAAGTGCGAGGCCGATGAGCTGCTGGACCTAGAGGTAGAGGCAGTAAGCGCTAGCAGCTAGCCAGACAGTAGCTACGTTATCTGTCACGATTCGCCGAATCACGAAATTCATCGCGAATTAGCCGACTGGTATTGCCAACATAACACGGCCAAGAAATGGGAAGTTATTTTATGAAAACGAAAGTTGGTAATAAACTGTTGCGACCATCACCACCATAGACAACTAGTTTATAGGTCTATGATCACCAGTCCCTACTCCCTACTCCCTACCATGACAGAATATATCTAATTTCTATTTTATTATGATTTATGACCATATATTATTATTAAGGGGATTCGATACCGTGATTTTCTGTTTTTGTCTAACACACACGCGACATAAGATTTTGGATGTGTTTTTTGCCAAACCAATTGATCTAATGAAGCGATAAGAATTTGAAAACAGATTTGAATTTTTCGTCAAGTCTACTTGAAATCGACTTTCCCCTTTTTTGATTTTTTGATTTTAACTTCTCCAAAAATTAAAATACGAACATTTTTAAATACTTTTTGTATTATGACATTTTTAGGAATTTGGGGGATAATATCAAATATGTTGGTGCATTTATCGTGGAGAGCTAAGCCTACAGGCTACATCAAGCTACAATCAATTTTGAATAATATCTAATTGTGAATTTTTGTAACTAAATTACGCTCAAATAATATATTTTAGTACCTACCTATTTTTGTTTACGTATATTATTTAAGTAGGAGAAGCCAGTAAGCTACACATAGTCGTTAGTCTCATACCTAATCATATCTCACAAGTCACAACAGTGGCAAGTATCATAAAAAAATGGTGTTGCTTGGTGGGCTAGACCATTTTGGTCAACAGCAAGATTTAAGATAAATCTTAAATCATGGTCAATAGTCAACTGTACATATTATTATTTATTAGTGATGTTTTGGTATTTTATTTTTATAAGAAACTATTCATAAATTATTATAAGCATAATATATGCTAATAATTAATATGTAATAGCTAATATGTGTACCTATGTTACTATATTATATTTATTAGTACCTACCTATATTTATTCAATGTCACAATCTACAGATAATAATTTATATGGTTGCGTATATTATGACGATGTTAATAGTCATTTTATTAGTCATCGACATCACTCGACTCGTCGTCGTTCGAAACTATAGAGAAATTAGCATGCAGATGAAAGGTTCATGTATTGTGACTAACTGATGGTCTAATAACAGTTTAAATATTATTATTTTGCTTCAAATCAAGGACATCCCACTTCCGTGACCCCCTCCTGAATCTTTGGACGTCCTCCCCTCTAGTATGGGACAATTTCCCCTAGGACAAAAGATTAAAAGTAAACATATATTAAGCAATATATTATACTGCAAATGCAAATAAAAGAATACAATTTGTTAAATAAATTTACAAATTAATAAATTCTTTTTTTGATCATTTAATATTCACAAAATAATATGAATACAATTCAAATTAAACGTCATCGATTATGATTATTATGACTCATAAATCGTTTTGATGCAAAATGTACTAATATAAATATTATACAAAATATGTAAAATTAAAAAAACCAGAAATGTAAAGGTTGATACATGCGCACATTTAATATATTTGTGAAGTGAATATTACATAGGCGACAGTGGACCTTCTACGCTGTGTCAAATCCTCGCGTTATTTATTTTTTAATCACGTTGACAACCTTTTCCGACGTAAATGTTTATCCATATTTTTTTTATGTAATATAGGCTGTTTACTGCCATGCTCATAGATAATAATATATACATGGATCGGACATACCATGTAATTAAGTGTGATCGAAGAGCATACTAGTTACCAAAGTGGTTACATAGGTATAATTAAAGTGTGGTATCATAACCGTGTTCAGAAAAAAAATCCCCGGAAAAAAAGCGTCGTTATACATTCAATTTTTTGTATCCTATAGAATAGTAAATTCAATAAGTAACTTACGTCCCGTTTTCGGGATGCAACTCGACTAAGGTTTTTACTTTTTAGTTTTTTTCCTAACTGTTATACCGAATAGCTGTCATAACCGAGTTGTGTCCATAGAAATTACGTGTCACAATAAAATTAATCATATTTGTAAATTTGTATGTGTAATTTTCTTTTATGTCTATGCGATTGTGACGGTATAGACGCCAAACAATTTCCGAGCCCTATTTATAACACTGCAGAAGCTCTTTTTTTGCATAAAAATACAACAATTTTAATGTACAAGAAAAAAAGAAAGAATTGCTAATAAAAAAATCTAACAAAGTTTAGACTTTGTGCGGAAATTGTCGTCCAACATATAAAATGTTTACTCATTTTTACCAGTTACTTACCTAACTAAATTTTAATAATACGTTTTTTAATACTAAACAAGATTAACATCAAAACCAATATTTTTAACCATACCAATATCTATTAATAAAACTATATTTACTATTTTTATTCCTTAATATGAAAAATAGAAGGAAAATATTGATTGTTCAAAAATATCCTTGCCCCTTTGACATAATTTACGTATGAATAACAAATATTTAGGTCACAATTTATGTATGTATAAAATATAGCCGGGCTGCAGTTTACTTAAACAATTAAAAATGGGACACAATTTACAGTCACCCAAAATTTGAAAGATAGCTGATTAGATTCCGCTTATATTGTATTTTAAATATTTTTAAATTGCTGAAAGACTTATGAGTTATGAGCAGTCTTGAATTAAACGTTTAAATATATGGTATTAAAAATTAAAATAATTAAACTTAAACCGATTATAATAAAAATTGTTCCTATATGTTTTTGATATTTTTAAGTTATGATAAGAAGAATCTACGATGAATATTACATTAAGTTTTCAAGATTTTTAACCAAGACAAAAATGTATATCATCATTAAAATAAAAAAAAATAAAATCTTATCAACATAAATAATTTAAAAAACACTAAAAAATGTCAACAAATTGCTAAAAAAAAAAACCAAAAAATTTTGAATGTTTTGTTTATCTACAAAATCAAGTCTTCAATATAATAATATAATTCCTTTTTGAATTGCAACAAAATTTATTTTGCACAAATATTCCAGGTTTTAAGTTATTTTTTTGTTAGGGTTTCCTAATTATTTTGAAGTGGACTATGTATTTTATACTTTAGAATTTGGCTTAATACGAAATCAAATTAAATATTATAATATTTTGAACAGCAGCTTATTAGTTGGATTATGTAAACGATGTACCAAATTTATTGTACTTAAAATGTTGTGTATTTTGTTTTTGAGAAAAATTAAACGGAACCTTTGGTTTTAATATGTAATAATACAGTATAGTATAGTATTATTTACAGTATATAATAATAAGTTATTAGTAAAAACTTCATTAATACTCAAATAATATTTTTAAAAAATTGATACATTCCCCTACCTTATGATCATAATTAATCCCGATGACCATTAACCCTGTCGATATTGAATGTTGTTAGCAACGAGTAACGACTGCATTGGACTGCGGGGTCATCGGCGTTTCTTGCTACCCTGGACAAGATATTTTCTTTCATAAACGTCAGATATTATAGGTAGGTACGTATCATTATACTTCGTTGTGAATTTTTTTTTAAATGATAAATCAATATCAATGAATCTAATTGACAATTTAAATGAAACCTCATATACAGAAAATTCGAAAAAAAATTCGAAAAAATGAGGTATTTGGCTTAGGGCCAAATATGTGCTATGTTAATTATAACCTTCCTAGGGGTAAGTAAAAAATAATAATATATTACATTTATAATTTATTTTTAAAACTATTGTTCTAGCGTTACCTATGAACCAATACCAAGTTAAAAAACTGATTAAAGATGGAAACGTGCAGAGTTTGGAAGAAAAGTTACTGAATGGCGAAGGCTATAAATTAATTGGACACTATTCGACAAATCCTAAAATTAAAGTGTTTTTACAATCAGTTCCGATTTATATAGTAAATATTCGATTATATTTAAATAATCATAAAAGTGATTTAAATTCACTACCTAGACTATATTAGTTAAGCATATAAATTAATTTTCCACCTACATATTAGGCGATTTGTATTTACTGTTTTATTTTGTAGGGAGAGGTAAAAATAAATTAAAATATTTAGGTTTTAAAATATTATAATGTATTTTATATTATGAAGACTGTGTGAAGATTTTTCAAACATACGATTTAAGATATTTAATACAATTTAGTAGGTTTATTCAACTATACACTATAGGTACTAAGTTCAAAGTTTGAAGTTATTTTATAATTTACTACCATAACCATAGATAGGTAATTTACCCTTTTAGATATTTTAGTTTTAACTTTTAAAACATTTACACCACAAAAAATATTATTATTTTTTATTGTAAAATAGTTATAACGAAACCTGAGGATTTGAATTTCGTAAAAATTTGAAACGCTTATAAAATAAATGTTGACAATATATTCTTTAGGTGTTTTATTTTTTTGTTATAAGAAAATCTTGTGATTTACTTTGACACCTTGCATTACATTTTTTAGCTTTTTACTCATAAAATACATAACAAACAAACATTTTATCTTAAATAAGTCAAATACAAACTGAAAAAAGTTGAGATTTTCAAATGTCTTTATATTTCTATAATACATATGTTATTTATAGATAAAAAAGAAAAGATCCAAAAATATTTTATAAATTTAGCATGTATAGAAAATCTTAATATAAACATAAAACACTAAAGGTAAAACTTTCAAGTCCCTGGAGATGTATTTTTTTTGAAGTAGGTATTACATTAAAACAAAATCAAATTTGTCAAAAACTGGTTTTGTGTAAATATTCCCGTATTTTTTTGTTTTGTTTTGTTATTAACTGGGAAATGTATACACGTTTTAAACTAGATTTGATTTTCTACCAGAAACTTCCATCAAAGCTGAAGACTCGAGCACTTTTTTGACTTCAAGCTCACACATCAGTTTATCCTTCCACTCAGAGTTTAAAAAATAGGTGTTTGGTAAATAAGTGGATAGTTATTAATTTATATAAAAAAAAACATAAAATGAGAACTGTTTAAGATGTATATAATATATGTTTTTACAACCAACTAACTTTATGGCTTATTGTAGAATAATCATTTAAAAAAAAAAAATTGTTATGATTACCTACTATACGTATAAAGTACAATAAACTTAATATTATATAATAATATACCCACCAAACTACATGAAATTCCGGGACCAGAAATTGAAGCAACAAACAAAGTAATACTTTTTTTTTTTTTTAAATAAACGTATTTTAGTACTTATATAAATTAAATTAGGTATTATAATATAATAACAAGAATTGTAAAAAACAGCCAAAATATGTACCTAAACAGTTATTATATTATTAACAATCACTTTAGATAGGTATAGTTCTATATTTATATATATCGGTACATAGTCAGTTGCTTTCTTTGATTATACTCGTATATTTTAAAGCGATCAATATTATTGAAATTGTAGGTCGGAAATTCAGAAATGTCGTGTTTAGTAAAAATGACGTATGTAGGTATATTGATAAATAACACAAATAAATATGAATTTATAATAAACGTTATTATAGTTTGAATGTCGCAAACATTTCAAACACGCTTTTTCGAGTCTAAAATGTAATTAAGATATTTCAGGAACTGATTTAAAATTTAATAAGCCCGAGGACTCCCTGTAATCAAAAACACTCATTTTTCTGAGATATTTATTAATTTTTTTTTTAATCATTTATAATTCAAATTTTGGCATTATGTATCAAATTTAAAATTTAAAAACAATTTTGTAGTTATAAAATTTAGAAAATATTCAACTTTTATAGCTAAGGATTGACAATTCAAAATAAGGTTCCACGTAAATAGATAAATAAATTACTTTATTCACAATAATATCATCATATATACTTAGTAATATATCAGATGCTGACTGATGACAGTCTTCGCTCAGAATCGTTTTTCGTACACAATTATATTATATCATTGAATTTAAATTTAATACCATCCATTACAGTGACCCATTTGTAACCTAGTGTACAGCAGAGTAACACCCACTTGCTGAATTTTTTTATTTAGGTCATCAACTTCCTATCTCTAACTAAGTATAACTTATAATATATGTTTTTCTATCACTGGATATTGCTATTCAGTGAATAGTGATATATCATATATATTATATAATATAGTGACACTGATATTCAGTATTATTATTCAATAATTTGCCATTGATGTTTTAGGCCCGTATGGACATGCTGCAAGATTCTGCTTGTAAAGGAAATTTGAGAGATATGCAATTATTATTAGAAAATGGAAACACGTCGAGAAATATTTACAAAATTCTTCCTACAAAATTAGTTTGCAGCAAAGATTTAAATGGAGTAACTATACTGCACAAAGTCGTTTATTATGACTATTTAGATGTGGTTGAGTGGCTTGTGAAGAACTATCCACAAACTGTCCACGTTAAAGATAAAGTAATAGTTTCAATATATATATCAAATATTCAAGTATAAATTTGCTCAAGTTAATATCTTATTTATCAATACTAATTACCCATCTATATACATTTTACAATATAACTTAGAACTTATTAGAAGAGTTAGATAAGATGGTAAGTAGGTACCTGCGTACACAATCTTCCAATATAATTTAACATAGTGTTGCTGAATAATTAATTAAATTAAATTATCATTCATCATTATTGTAATAGCATTATTATAATTTATATTTTATAATATTGAGCAATACATTAATTTAAATTTTTAACTCTTAAAAAATATTTTATTTTGTAGAAATTTATTTGAAATCAAAGTTAAGTATGTAATATCATATACCAACTGATATGTTTGATATGTTTTTGTAATTTTTAGACTTTAAGAATTCCATTGCATTATATATGCTCCTGTTCAGATGTTTCACGGGTTTGGGATTTAATGTTAGAAGCTGGTGCTGATCCTAACACATTAGATATAAATAATAAAACGCCAACTTATTATTTAGAATATAGTGAAAATATTACATTGCCAAATAATTATAAAAGCGATGATTCAGATAAAGGTAATTTATAATATATTTAACAGTTTTAAAAAAATATCGTGATGGCTACTAAGCCACTTATTAAGACAATAATATTTTAAACTTAGTTATAGTAGGTAGTACATATAATGAAGTAAAGAGGTAAAAATAAAAAAAAAAATTATATATTTTATTTGAATATATAAAAAATATGCAAAGCTGTTTTTTATTATTTTAAAGCAGATTATATTGTTATTTTTTTTTTTATCATCAAACATGGTTATTATTTATAGTTTATATTACTTTGGGTTCATTTTTTTTTTTTAATTCCATGTATTTATCACACGATAATATGTATCTACCTATTTCGTTGCATAAAAAATACACACCACTAAACCTATCAATGTCCAGTGTATCTGTGATTGTCGCCTTCTGAATTACTTAGATTTTATTTTTGTCCTTAGTATTTGTTATATTGTTTTAAGAAAATTTTTAGTACCTATTATATTTTTCAAAACTTTAAAATAGATGCAAAAGTGTTGTACTTACCTAATCTTTATTTGTTTAATATTTGAAATTGAATGGTGTATTATGATATTTCATATTTAATTAGTGCTTGCCATTTAACATTTAAACTCCCATGCGTTATATGTAAAACTCTTCATAATGAAAACACAAACTATTATATACGTATTTATATTATAATGCTCTTTGCTCATTGCTGAGAGGAAGATATTAGATTTTGAGTGGTGCGATGAACGTATTCGTTTTACAATAATGTTAGTTTTTTCTTTTTTTTTTGACACTTTTCTCGCAGACAAATGCTCAGATCATCAATTTTGAGGGAGGGAGTTGGTTAAATTGGCAGCAAATTTAATTTACTGTCAATTTTGGCTTTTTACTATTGGTTGTACAATGTGTTTCTTTTTCTACGAGGTTATTTGAAATTCAGTATTGATATTTGATACTGTAGAAGCTGGAAAGCTTAAGATACAATTTCAAGATATTCCTAATTTAGATTTGAAAATGAATACAGATGGTTTTCTTAATTATTTTAAAGAGGATATATTTTTAATTTGTTAATAGTTTTTAAGAAAATTATTTAAAAATAGTAAAAACATTAAAGAGTTTTAAATTAAATCACTCTTTTTCAGCTATAGATATAACGTTATACTAAGCTCTGATCAGAGCTATTTATAGTTTAAGGAAAGTTGCCCCATAGTTTCTCATCACACAACTCCGAAATTTTTGTTTTAAGGCTTAAAATTTTACCAGTCTTTATAAATATCGCTAGTGAAATCATAGATTTAGAATGGTTTCTTATGTAATCTGATTAAATTTTTTTCGATACTTATATTATATATAAACTGTTATAATCTAAACATTAAATCTATATAAATAAAAATTATATGCTGTTCGTTAGTAATAGCATCACTTGAAAAAGGCTGGTCCAGTAGTAAAATTGGTCCTATGTTATGTTTGTAATAGCCAAATAAGGTTTTTACAGAAAGAAAAAAATGGAAATAGTTCCCGCAAAATTTGAAAATTCGAGAAAAACTGAAAATTATGGAAATATAAATTTATTTAGTTTGTAAATGGTTGCCATTAGTTACTCGAGCAGACGAGGTAAAATTAATCAAATCGTCGCGTTTATGACCTCAAATGAATAAATATTAACTTAAAACAAATATGAGAGTTGAATATAATATAATATGTCTTATCTTATATAACCAAAAGCTTCTTGAGACCGATTTTGTGAGAATTTAAAGACATCATCAGAAAAGTTTAGAGAGTAGTTTGAACTACGGTCGATTTATACCAGTGCTTTATCCAATCTGAAACAGGGGACTTGTCCATCTCGATTGAATCGATTCAAAAAGTTAGGTACACTGACACCAATTTTCCCTTGAACTGAGGTACACTAAAACCAAGATATACCTGTATATAGTGTTATATTTTATATAAATTTCTTCATTTTTTCACGGGCAAAGTCGGGTTATCTGCAGAAAATATTAATGTTGGTTCATCCGAAATTAATAAGCTCAAATACTACTGAATCGTTTACTATAAAAGTTATATCATAAATTCCTTGAGACTTGGATGGTGTTATATCTTATTTTTTTTTAACTACAATATAAATGGAGAAATATCTAAATAGTTTCAATTGGTTACATAGATTATCATTATAATACTATTATAATTAGTTGAAATATGGCATATATATATTTTTATACATTTATTTATAAAAAAAAAACAAATGTTTGGCATTTATATATATTATGTAAGATTGGTTGATTGTATTTTCCTAATCTCTATAGAGGTTCCTATAAAACCTTCCAACATAAGAATATGGATACACGAATGTAACATAAAACAGCTTTCAAAGGTAATTTGGTCTGGACAAGGAGATAAGTTGTTGACTGAGACTAGCAAACAAACAACTGTGAATAAGTTTTTGAAAGCAGTGCCCTACATAATGGTAACTTCTAAATGTCTACACTTTTGTTGAATATTTTTTTAGTATTTCTTTTTTCATTTGTTAAAGGGTATTATCAAAGAAATTCATAAGGCTGTTATTGACGATAATCTTGTGTTATTGAAAAAATTGAATCGTGATCCTGTCCCTATAGAAGTTTTAGCAAGTAAAGACAAGAATGGATTAACTCCATTACATAAGGTTACAAATTTAGTTTTGTATACAATAAATTTTAAATTAATGAAATCAATTATTTTTTTTAGGCTGTAGGACTGGGTCGTCTCAGTATTGTTGAATACATAATAAATAAAAATCCAAAAATGGTAAACATTAGAGATAATGATGGTAGAACACCTCTACATTATGTTTTTATTTCTCCATCAAAACATATTTTACCTATGTATAACATGCTTGTTGAAGCAGGAGCAAATGAAAATTTAATTGATAAGGTTTGTCATCAGTACTTTTGCTTATACACGTATTGTTATGTATTTATTATTGAGTCATACATTTACCCATTTATTAAGTTATTGTTTAAATAATGTGATAAATTACAGTACATGAGCATAAGCAAACTGATTTATTGAATTACGAGATATTATTTTATAAACATAATTATTGATATAATATTATTTTTTTTCATTTATCTAAGTGTAGATAATCTTTGATAGTATTATACAGCATATTCGAATATTATAGTCAATGTTTTAATCTAATAATCTATATATTATGCATTATGTAGGTATAATGGATATAGTATATTACATAGCGTACTACCTTTATCATATTGAGCTGTGTTATGTACAACAATTGAAGTTATCTTATGCACAATTCATTATTTTATATTTAAAAATTATTCAATATAGATTTGAATTATTTAATTACACTTCATGTTGATGAAAACATATATTTTGTTTTGGTATTTAAGAATGGTAGAACTCCTAAAAGTGATGGTGTGAAGATAAATGATATCCCAAATGATTTATTAACTGTTCTACCAAAAGCACCAAGAATTGCATTAGAGTTTCCAGCTTCTTGGGACTGGAATATTTTCTATGAACCTGTTGATAAATCTGTAAGCAAATTAAAATCTAAAAATATGTCAACTCAAGTACGTATTCATATATTAAGTTTATAGACAAAGACCTTTCTTTATAAGTGTTTTAATGTTTGTTTAGGAATCCGAAATACAAACTACAATAAAAAAAAATTCAGCAAATATTGATTATACCAACAACGCTGAAATTACAAATGATGTTGAAAATATCGACAATATTAAAACTGTAAAATATAATGTTGAGAATATTAATAATAATGATGACGTTGATAAAAGTGAAACTAAAGAAGAAATTTATCCTAAGAATAGAACTAAAAATGATAATTCTTTAAATATTAAATCAGAACAATTAAACATTGATGATAATATTGATAATAGTGAAAATAGTAAAAATAGTGATCATAAGAATAGAGATAATAATTTTATTTCTTTATACTCTCAATCGGAACTTCAAGACATTGACGATGTTGATAATAATGAATATAAAACAAACAATGATCCTGATAATAGATATGAAAATTATATTTCATTATATAGAACACCTGCAGAATTTCAAGACATCGGTAGAACAAACAACATTGTTCCAAAATCGAATAGTCTTACGTTGGGTGAGGTCAGACAAGCATTGAATAATGGTCTGTTGGAAGACATTTTACCTATGGATGGCCCGGTATACAGAGTTAATAGTTTAGATGATATAAATAATATTGAATATTCTGATAATGATTCATTGAAGTCCACCGAATTGCAGGTAAAAAAGTTGTTTAATAATAATGTAAATAAAAAGTAAAAACTCTTCTTTTATCACTAGTTTTATATTATTATGCATATTTAAAATATAAAATATGAATCTGGACCAGCCAGATTGTATTTACCTACGTAGTACGTATCATAATTTAATCATTAATAGACTAGTTTCTGGTTATTAAATCTAGAAATTAATAGTAAAATAAAGCATTTATTTATTGAAATATTATTTTGTATTTATCAAATTTATAGCATTAATAAATGTTTATGTAGATAATCAGATGATAAAAATACTAACGTATATAAAATACAGAATTAGAAACAGTGTTTTTAACAAGGTTGTTACAAATACAAATAGTGTTAAAAAGTTAAGATACTATAAATAACGTATCTGCAGCATCGCGGCGTGAAGCCAGTGATATAATAATTACATTATTTAATAAATTATTGCACAAATATTTTTATCTACTTGAAATAACAAATAACAATGTATACCTATACAAAAACAATAATAATATATAGGGTGTAACAGAAAAAACTGAATTTTGGAATAACTTTTGTTCTAGGTAATCATTATTTTTAAATTTTTTTTTTATATATAATTTATAGCCAATTGCGCTACACGTGTAATAAAAAAAATATTTTTATTTTTTAATACTAAAAATAAAAAATTTTAAATTTGACTTAAATTTTTTTGAATAATGTCAAAATAGCCAATTTGTGAATCTGATCATAAGAACGATTTGGAGAGTAAAAACATTTATCTTATTTAGTTTATTTTTTAGAATTTTTTAAAATATCAATATTTTTTTGATTAAATTAATTTGGAACTCAATAACTTTTTTAAAAATATTATTTTTGGAATTTGTTAACATGGGTATATTTTTAAAACTATTTACTCATCATATCATTTTGACAATTTTTGTCATACGTTTAAGTAGCATCAATTAATTTTTTTTTTTGGTCAGTTCTTTTTGTTACACCTTGTATACATAGATGAATTCTTCTATACATTTGTCTCATATGTATGAAACCTAACCTAAGACGGTGACCGATTTTCGTCTGGTTTGACTAGTATTGTGACTAAAGTGATACTTTTCAAATGTATTCACAATACGTATTTAAATACTCGCGGTGTCATTTGTCATTTAAAATCCATACTCGAATACTTTTTTTCAAAAGTATAAATACAAATACATTTTAACTCTTCAAAATACTTAAGAAACACTTTTTTTTAGTTTAATAAAAAGTTTGATATTGAAATACTTGTACGTTAATCACAAATATATGGTTAAACTTATATTTATAATTATTTAAACTTAATCGTTAAAACCTAAATATACATACTTAAACATGTTAAATAATTTCAGATTTGGGGCCTACTCGGTTAACTATTCTGTTATTTGCTTATTTGAACAAGATTAGGCCTTGTTATAAATTCTTAGAAACATAAAATATTATTTTAAAAACACAATTTATAATATTTAAATGTGAAAATTAAACCAAGTCGAAAGTGTCATCAGTGGGTGGCTTCTTTCTCCAAATTATGTAAATTATGTTATTTGTTTCCCTCTTATCACACATTTACTCATTATGTCTTAGATATAGATTGTATATTTTCTTTTAAAAATAAAAAAAAAAATAAAAAAAATTTGAAAATATTGGTGATTTGCATACAACGGTAATATGAAAAAAGTATTTGGTATTCTCGAATAAAAATGCGAAGAAAAAGTAATTTAAATACATTTGTCAAAAAGTATTTGAAACGGCAAAAAAGTATTTAAATACAATAGGTATTCGAATACTTAACAAGATTAAGAGCCCAAACCTTTCGATGAAATCAATTTTGGTTGAATTTCATTGTCACATTTAGTTTCTGGCGATCGGCCGCAACTGAAAAATACTTTACCGTGTTAATCTTACTTCTTAGCAAAATGGTTAGCTTTGTTAGCTTGGTTAGCAAGGGGGTTGTTGGAATAATAAAGTGACGCTCCAGAGAACGCATTAACCCATACAGCCTTTTGTAATGATAATATTATAATATTATTGTAATAACATTATACTAATATTATTCGTTATTCTAATGTTATAATAATATTTTTAACCAAAAATAGCACACCCATTGGCACCATCGAGCGCAGATAACCACCGCCTGAGGTTACTCTTGTATGAATAGATTATACTTTGTAGTAAAGGATAATCTAAAACTCAATAATTATATGAAAAATAACATTTTTGGACACTTTTCAAATAAAACAAATTAATTTTACCTATTATAAGTTTTAAGTATCATATTAAGAATATTTTATAATTTTTTCTCTTTTCTAGGAACGTATAAGTTCAGCTCAAATAATAGTAAAACAAGGTAACCTAGAACAAATAGCTGATTACATTTTAGATGGTAAATATGAAAAACTCGTAGGAATAAGATCAGACGTACCAGAAATTCAAGACTTTCTTGATAAAACACCATTTTATGCAGTAAGTATTAAATTATTGACAGCTAGTATACCTACCTAATAATGTATAATGTTTATTTTTTATGTATTATGTATATGGGAAATGGTTATAATACATTTTATAGGTAATTCAATAATTGAAAAAAAGTTTAAAAATAAATAATTTTTAACTAACAGAAGACCGATACTAATTTTCATTAGAATAATGGGCCTATATAATTCAGTAAATTATTACATTTTAAAGAAATAATAAATTATTGCATTTAAATAAGGATTCTTAGCAGAGTTAAATAAAAAAAATTGGACAATTGTTTAATTCGAGAGTATTATCTTACCATTTTTCAACGGTTTTCAAAATATTCGAGATTTTCTCTATACTCCCATAAAAATGTTATGATCAATTCGCTGTATAAATAGTGGGAACTGTTTTTATCTACACATGCTGTAAGACAATTTTGATGTTTGTATCTTATTTGACTTGATTCTTTATAAATAGTATAATGATGAATATTTTATGGTAGATAAAAAAATGTTGTCCCATTTGTATACGTGGCCAAAAAAAAAACCTGACGTTTTAATTCAATATGATAAAATAAGTACATATTAAAAAAAACCACCTAGTAAAATATAGTACCTAACTCTAGTTTCAATAATCAATACATATAATAAGTCTATATGAGATTCTGAGCCTAGCGAAAATGTACTTTCCCATTAATGTTATGATGATATGTTTTATTGTTATGATATTCATAAAAAAATAAAATATTACTATTTTCAGAATAAAATTGATCAGATTCATCGATACTGTGCTGTAGGAGACTTGGATGAATTAATTCTGCTTTTAGATCGAAGGAAGTTCTGTTTAGCTCGTGAATCTAGAAGTGGCTTGGGCTTAACTCCTTTACATACAGCAGTTATCTATGAACAATTTGATGTATTTGGATACCTGATAGATAAGTTTCCAGAAACTTCAAAATTGATTGACTTGCAAGGATGGACTGCAATAGATTATATAAATTATATGCAAGATAAGACATTTATAGACCAATTGTTGGATACAAAAAGTAATTTAGAGGTGAGTTCACGTTTGATTTAAAAGTTTCTGTTTATAAGTAGGTATTTAATTTACCCAAACTTAATGGTCGATATTCAATAATTTAGTCCCAAAATAACGAAAAAAAATTATTAATGCAAAAAAGTATAAAAAACAAACTTTTAAGTATTTAATATCCATTATATTAATTTAACTGATGTTGGCTTTTCTTCGAAATTTCAAGAACTTAGCGTGGCAGAAGTTTAATTGTATTTGATTTTAACGAAAAATTCGTGGAATTCGCTTTGCAATCTGCCGTATATGCTGTTTAGTGTTTTGACTTTCGAGTGTAATTCGTTATTTCGTAGGTTTACTGCAATAAGTGACATTATGTTAAATTTAAATTGAATGATAAATCATTGTTTGCGAATACCGATTCTGAGTGAAGAAGATGGGCGGATCAGAATCACAAACACTTACCTAGACGTTTAAAACTTTGTAAAAAATTAAATTATTATAATAATTTATATAATTCAAAATAAATAACTATAATCGAAAAAGAGTCAACGAATCAGTATTTTCTAGTTAATTACGCATGACACGAATATAAAATTAACTTGACTACACAACAATGATAATTAACTGTAAAAAGTTAAGTTATAACAATATAAATTTTAACTGAATAATTTAATAAGTTAAAAACAAAAATAATTAACTAGTTAAGTTAAAAAGTTTAAAAAAAATCAACTTTTTAACTTAACTTTAACTTTTTAACAAATTAATGCCCACCTTTGTGTGTTTGAATATAATTTTATGTATTGTATTACATTTTGTCATTTAGGCTAATACAGCTAATCTATATAAATGTAAAATAGAGTAACAACTAACAGCTATCATATTATATAAGCAAAAAAGTTGAGGATGTTATACTAAAAAAAATACTCGGTTGATTTTGATAAAAAAACAATTAAGAATATTTCGACTGAAGTTAAAAGATAGATGTATAGACATATTATAATAATAGGTAGTCAGCAAATCTAGATATTATTAATCGGGTTATATTTAAATATCACATTTTATGAAAATCTACAGTTTGTTACCAATTAGCACAACATTTTGCACACATTTATTGTTTGGGATCCCGGACGGTCGTAAGTCTATATTAGATTATAATAGAAGTAACAGCTGTTATAATATTATATATAAAAGACAAAGATTAATTGTGTATAGAATCTAAAAATACTTGACGGATTTTTAAAATTCAAGGAAGGTTTGGATAATAGATTGAACTAGTTATTTTAGGCTTCATCGTTAATAATAATATTCAAATCATAACCACATGTTCGTTAATTTCTGATTGCAATTGGTTCACGTAAGAAAAAAAGTGTTTTATTATTACTATCTGCCGTAACTAGATTCCTCATCTTGGTTTCATTTATCGTCAGAAAACGCCAGTTAATATAGCTAGTATATATTAATTTATATTGTAAATGTATTATATTTCAGATTCTGAGCATTGATTGTATATTGTTATATATTTTAAAATAATATTTTATATTATATTAATTGTATGTTTTAACTTGATTTTGATTTCAATAAATTTGATTCCCGCTACCCTTACAGTGAATAGTAATTACTTATTATATTTTATATACCTATAGTAAGTATAAGTGTATTTTATTAAGAATTAATATTATTATAATGGATATTGGATCATATAAATAATAAAAATAAAATAATAATAATAAATAATAAAAGGTAATGTACTATGTCATTATAATTATAACATACAATAAAAAAATGATTTATACCATGCTCATCGTTTTCTTTAAAGATTTATAAAATAACAGTTTAAGGGAACGACTAGAAGAACTTATACAATATAACCATGTTCCTTTCAAAAAAAAACTTAGCGTGAACGACTTAAATTTTCAACTTTTGAGTGAATTTTTGAACACTGGTTTTTTCCAATTGTTAAGAAAATTATTTTTGACCCAAAATCATCTTTGATTAACCAGACCTGGTTAGAATTCAGTTAAGTATAATTTAATTACATAAATACATTTTTTCTTTAGGCAACAAAAAAGTGATAGCCGATAGGTAAACATATTACTCCATCCAACCATAATGTTATAGATCATGCGCTTTTAGGAAAGTTTATAATATCGTTGTCTACATTTGACCCTCAAAGTTAATCTTAGGAAAGATATAACTAATTTAATATTAAATTTGAAAGTTTAGTTGGTTATGGTATGGGAGTAAACATAAATTTATTTTTACTTTAAATTCATGTATCAATAATTTATTAATATGTTTGTGTAGTAAACATGCAGGTAGGTGGTATATCTATTTCGTCCATCATTACCCGACTACCGTTGTCAATTAAAAAGTGATGGAACTAATTTTATACTTGACAGTTGTACATTATATGAATCCTTGTTGTTGGTGTGTATCCATAGTAATATTCATGAAATATTCATAGGACTTTCAAGCTGATTACCATACGCCACCAACTTTTGGAAAAAGTGATGTCACATTTGATCCAGATAAGATACGTAAAACTTTAGGTTACGTAAGTTACGTCACAGAAACTGTCGACGAGGAAAATATTGATACAGACATGGACAGTTAATACAAATTAAATGATAATTAAATGATTAAATTTATAAAAATTGATTTTCTTTACTTAGGATCTTGTAATAGCTCTGGAAAATTACTCTCAGTGGTTATGAGTGCAAGTCAATTTTCCGCCGAGGATAGAGAATACTTAATTAAAGGTAATTTATTGATTAAATCAATATAATGCACATGGGAAATATTACATATTAATTGAAAATAAAAAATTACTATTTATATATTACAATATATATTTTTCAAAGAAAATATAATTGATTGAAAAGTAAAAGGATAAATTGAACTATTATTGTTCAATTATCATTATTAGAGCTGTAATAAATTATTTAATATTATTTAATATTTAAGTTTTCTTCAGAATTGCATTATAAATTATGGTATTTATTTCAGCCATTGGAAAACCACTAACTTCTGGTTTGAAGGAACTTATAAAACGCCGACCATCTAATCCAACTCTGTATTTAGCTGAACATTTGACCAACCATTACGATGATCCGCAATTAGATCAAGAAAGCGGAGTAAGTTTGGCTAAGTTAATATGATTTAAAAATTAAAATTTAACACTATCATAATTATTTAGGTTTTTTTTTGACATATAATGTAATTTATAATAATTTTTAAGTGATATTAAATTATAGATATTGTAATAATTGCATTGTCATTTTATTTTTGCACTTATAAAATATGTATCTTTTAATTTTTACCAAAACAAAAATGTTAACTTAACAATATTATAGAAAATAGAATAGTAAAAAATAAAAATTTTCTTATTTTTTTCAATAGTTAATAACATTAAATTTCCTTTATTTTTAGAAATTATTGTTCTTATAAAGCTTTTAATATATATATTGTATTCTTATCCTAAAATAACTAATATAGTTTCAAACGAAAAATTTTGTATAGTTGATGTATTTTCTATTGATTTTTAAATTTCTTTAGTTAACTATTCTTGTTCAGACTAACACAATACTATGCTAATATATTTTGTTTGTATTATGTTTGTTACATGAATATCAGTGTGTTTAATGGAATATTGTGTCTAAACGTGTGCTTTTTATAACAGTAATAAAAAATATCACTAAAATACAGAAATATTTTGATTAATGAACTATAAATTTTGATTCTTCATCCGCAGTATTTTAAAATTGAAACACATTAATAGTAAATTCATAATTTGGTTTATAATTATACCCTATCACAATGGTTGGATCGAACATTCCTTTATGGTGGTTTTATTGCCACAATATTGTGTTCAGGTGTTGCAACCCAGAGTTCAGACACAAGGAATAATCGATGGAGATCAACCTCTGGTTTCTGAAAATATGTTCAAACCTTGGGATGTATTCAGTAACTATCAGCCAGAATTCAAAAAAATTAGTCGTGTAAGACGTTTAGAAAATACAATTATTTTTATTACGCAGTATTTAAAATAATAATTTTATTTCATTAGGATGAATTTGGAATGAATATGATTCACTATGCTGCATCTAGAACACATAACCGCAATGCTTTCTTTCAATTGTTGCAAGAACTTGATGCGAATATTGCACTTCGAGATGAATATTATAGAACTCCAAGAGATATTGCTATAACTTCGAACATTAGAGAAAATGTGAAAACTATTGATAAGTTCGTGGTTCATATTATAGCCAGGGGTAAGTTATCGGAAATGTATTAATAATTTATCATTAACATATTTTATTATTACTTGTTTGTATAAATAGGAAAATATGCCTTAGTTACAACTTGTACCCTACTGTACAGCAGAGCGACATCCACTTATCCGCCTTTTTTCTTATTTTAATTCTGTTAGTTAGATATAACTTCAGATTATTGTACTAAGTTATGTACAGATTGTTGATATTTCTAATAAAAATAATACAAATTTAAACTTATATAGTCATTAAATTAATGTATAATACCACGAGACTCAGTATTTTAATTTTATTAATATTATTATATTACATTTTTAGGTGAATACAACAAAGTAATAAATCTTTTATTGGAAGGGTACAATCATATTTTGGATTTGAACACAGATAAAGACATTTTAACATTACCATTAAGTAGAGGTCACTCTCACGTATCAGTTATCCTTCAAAGTATACCGACTTTTGAAGTTAGTATAATAGTATACAACTATATAGTTATAATAAAAATAAACTAAACAATATTAATGATTTTGGTTGGTTTAAAATGAAATATGATATGAAGGAAAAACGGAAGCGATTACATCGAGAAATTTTTTTGGGAGCCCAAAGTCAAGTTGAAGAAATGTTGTATGAGCGTGATGACGAGTGTGTCATGTTGGCTATGGCGAAAAACGAACGAAGTCGGTGCAGTTTACATATAGCTGTACTAAGTCAGAATGAAGAGATTTTACGGTTAATTGCGGAAAATTTTCCTACTACATTATTTGTGCTTGATAATGTAAGATAAAATTATTTTATTTTATTGAATGGACTTATGGAAATGATTAAGTTTTAAAGTTCTTTAAATACTTAAACAATAAAATAAGTCAATATTTATTGCATTTTTTCAAATTACCGTGTTAGTAATTTTAATCATGTTTTTATTAAGAGGACGCTGCGCCACACTCACATAATATGTTGCCTCCGTCTTACAAACGAATAACATAACAAATTTGTGTTCAGCAGTTCCAATTTAGTGAAGTAACCATTAACAATAGAGTGAACTAACCTATGATCAAACTTAAAAGTAAAAACATTATCTGTGTTTTCACATGGGTTTTGTATAATATTTTAATTTGTAAGCGAGTTCTGAAACTCTTGCGTATTAAATTGCAATATAATACGTATTGTTATAAATTGCTTTAAAATTAAATCATCGTAAAAAAACTCATGTTAAAACACAAATAATGTTCTTAGCTTTGAGTTTGATAATAGGTCAATTCATTAATTATTAGTAACCTTTAGAAACTAGGTTACCTACTACAACAAATTTGAACGGCTGAACACAAATTTGTTATGTCTTATGTTTATGAAGACGAAAACAACACACACCGTTGGTATGGCATCCTCTTAAAAAAAAATTAGAGTGCTACGGATGACACTCGCTTGGTTCGCCAACCCCGTAGATTTTGTAGGTTGCTTTATTAAAAATATTTTTATATTAATTCAAAGGTCATTTTTGACAAAATAAGGTATCTTTATTTAGACAAAACATTTTATTGATAACTGTTATAATATTGTATGTATGTACCTAATGTATTATTTTGTTATTTTTTATAGATTGAACGAACCGCGCTGCATTACGCTATGTCTGTAGATCAAGTGGAAACAATGAGTACAATTTTAATAGGAAGTGGGGCCAATCGTATAGCTAAAGACCTGGTATATATAAATATTAAATATATTGTAAAATCTGCGTTATTAAAAATCAAATCAATTTTAAACGAATATGTTTGAAATTGACTTAACTAAATAGTTAGATATCATTGCAATATTATATTAATTAAGTTGAAAGTAAATTTTCTTTTGGTTTTCGTAAACAGTTTTTCCAAGGACAACTAATTTTTTTTAATATTTATATTGATTTAAATGATATTTGTCGAATAGTTTTTAATCAGTTATCACTATATGCAATTTCATAATTAATCAAACATATTTTTTTATAATTTACAGAAAGGCAGACAATGTAGCTATTATTTCATGAATAAATTAGATATTCGAAAAATGCTGGAAGAAGAGAATGAATAATGGGGATATAGTTACTTTCTTAAAATATAGATTAAATAATAACTGCATTTATATCAAATATGAAATTTATTAGAGCATAAAAAAAATAAACATTATTGAGTGGATTTAATATAGAAATTGTATTTGTATTAAAAATTGAACTATTTAATTCTTAAAATTTTAATTTAATGGTAAAATCTAAAATTTATATAAAAAGAGAAAAAATTTGTATTTTTATCTGCGATTGTTACGGTTACTAAAAAAAAATATCATCTTTCATTAAGAATTAAATTGCAATAAAGATTTCTTAATAAGAATATTTTATTTGTAGATTTTATAGAAATAATAATATAATATTTTTAAATTATTCTAGTCGATAATTTTCTACTGTTAGAATAGTATGTAGATCAAAGAGATCATTAAAAAATAATTTTTTTTAAATATTTGTGACAAAATTAAATTGTACCTATTTTCTTTTTGATTATATTTGATAGGTTATTACTTTACACAGTACGAATATTTTACAATAGCTTTTCTTTGAACATTATCATTAATCTTAATCGATGATTTATTAATATAAATTAATATACAGTGTGATTCATCAAATATTCTCCCCTACATTATTATTACAAATTCTGATTTTTAGAATTTTTAAGTGTGGTTAAATACCATAATTTTAAATATTTAGATTTTTAACTCAATTTAAGTTGCATCCTGTGGAAATACTAACTTGTTATTTCAAATAAAAATCACCCTTTTTATCGTAAGTTGTTAAGAAGATGATTTTTTTTTGAAAAGCTCATTTATATTAGCCAAAATTTGTACGAGTAGTTTCTAAGTTATTAAACTTTAAGTACTTACTAAGGATAACAATCCATGAACAGGTTCATAAGATATGCGGGCTATGATAATTTATATATACTAATAAGTAGGGCAGAGGACTTGTAGCTCTAAAAAGTCACCAAATATACATTTAAATATACAAATTATGCATTAAAAATATGCACTTATATATAAATAATATACATTTTAAAGTGGATATTTTTGAATAAAAATAAGAATTTTTCTGTTGGTACTTATTATTTTGATGAATAAATTTTATTTTCAACTTTATTTTACAACTTACAATTATTATTTGAATTATTTGGATTCATTTGAATTATTATTTTAACTGGATACTTCTTAAAAAATTTCAACTTCTTCGACTACTAAAAAACAATTAACAAAATATTTTAGTTTCAAATATTTAAGATTAACACAAATTTTTACCTTGGAAGTTGCATTGGACAATAAGGTGTTTTTCAAATTTTCAAACGTAAAACTTCTCCTATTGCCGGATAACAGGACTTTAAACATCGAAAAAGAAGTTCCACGTCAATAGAATTTATAGGAGCATATTTAAAGTATGGTAAATTGCCAAGGCTCAAGTTTTCAGGTATTCTGACCATTGACAGGCGACAGGCGTCCCCGTGGCCCGTATCGATAACATTTTGTGAGTTGAACAATATTATTTTATCTGTCTATAAATTAATAACCCGATAAATTGCTGCATTCGATCGGCAAATCTCAAGAAATATCGTCGATAATATCAATGTTATTTTGGTTGCGTGAATAAATAAATAAAAACGTCGACAAAAAAATATTGGTAAAACTATAAATTATTTAAAATATGCATCTAAATGTATAAAATGGAAGAAATTTGTCTTAAAACCGATAAACGCAAAATATGCATTTATATGCACAATAAAATTTCGAAACTAGCTTTGTGGAAGCATGAAACGCATTTGTTTCGCACTCTGCTATTTTTGTGACTGTGCAATAAAAAATATGCAAATGCTACAAGTTCTCTGCCCTACTAATAAGTAGTATGTATTAATTAATATAATATGTTTATTAAAATTGTATATCAGTTTGTAAAAATTAACCGAGTGTTATAAATACTAAAGGTACTAAATTTATTTTATATTTTATATAAAACTATCTAATATTTATATTACATACAGTGTAATAACTCAGAAATTAAGAAATAACTCATTTGAATTTCTATTTAATATATGCATCAACATTTTCAAAATAGTAATAGATATCAATTTAAAATAAAAAAGGTGAGTTTCATTGGAAAAAAAAAGTTTATATTGTCACAAGATACTCTTTAAATTGTATAGAAATTCTAAGTACTTCAAAATATGGCCTTAAAAGTTTAAAGTATACTAAAAACTCCAAAACTTCAAATCTGAATATTTATTTAGTTATATTCAGTATATTCACAATATTATTGTGGTAAATTATCGATAAATTGATTTTACGAAATTAATATTTTTAATATTTTTAGTTAAATACATCAATTATTAAACATAACATTATCTATGGATAGTTAAGTATACTATTATATAATAATATATTTTAATGAAGGAGGAATTTATGTTAACATACATTTAAAACAATTATGTTGTGTCAAACTGTCCTTTCGGTAAAATTATTATTTATACATTTTAAATTAAATTACAACGTTGACATAAAAATTTAAAAATAACTGTTATAATTACGTCCATGAACTTAGCGGCACACAAATAACATAATTCATTCAAACATATCCAACAGCTTTGTTGGTTATTTTTTCAATTGGTTTAAACGAAATAATTGGTCAGTATGTAGCATATGTAAGCCATCTCAGTGGAAAATGGAAGCAACACGACGACCTATCTCACACAGTCAGAAAAATGAATTCAGGCTCAATTAGTTTTAGCTTGTTTTAAATTATTGTATTCGGTTTATTAATATCTAAACTTAAAATAATATGATATATTCTGATTTCACCTTATTTAAACTTATTCACGTATATTGTATTTATTATTTTGAATTTTGATGTATTGAATATATTTTGTATGCATTAGAGAAATATCATGGTTATGAGAAAAAATTCTATCGGAAAATTGAATCCATGACAGTGATTGATGTACCTGATTGCCTATCTATAACGCCGTGTGATCAAAATATTGTATTATTGAAATGCACTGTAGGTATACGTTTTATAAAATACTGAAAAATTAACCCAATGGCGGAACCGTGAAACCAACAACCGACTGATGAGAAAACAATTAACAAACACACACAATTAAAATATAAACTATTAATTAAGGACACTGTAAGCTTAGATTATGCATACAGCCTCACAAATAAGTAAAGCTTTGTTAAAAAAAAAATCAATAATAATAATTAACTTGTAGACTCGACTAGTCTATATCTACCTCAAACTTAAAAGTGTAAGTTTTAAAACAATACTACTTAATTTTAGTTATAATATGTGAAATGTATTTTGTACTATTCTTTAGTATATTTGAGTGCATCGAGTAAGGAAAAACGTACACCACAAGGTCAGAAATACATTTCATTGATTTTATAAATTATAACATTAAACATTACACGATTTAACATATTGTAAATACAGAAATACAAGAATTGATAAAATTAAAAATATCATATTAGTTTGTTTTAGGAAGCTTATCGTAATAAAAATGTTTATGTAAATATACTTTAATATAAAATAAGAAATGTTTTCAATAGAATAATTTGAAAATAAAAATTTTATTTGACATCAGTTAGTAAGCATGTGTCATACTAAAAGGTTATCGACCAAAATAATAAAGTAAAAATTAATTAAGTATCTATAAAAATTATAGTGTTGGTAAAAATGCAAGAAATCTCAAGATTTTTTAAATTCTATTAGTATTAAATACATTGTTGAAGTAAATATATTATTGAACAAATTATACTTGAATATGTTGCGAGTGTATCTTTTACCTACCTATTAATAAGTATAATAATATATTATTGACAAAAAATAAAATTCTATAGGTTTCTCTTTACTTGATTTTCCCTACTTTTTAAAATTAGCTTTATGATTTTTATCATGATTTAAATTCATATATAATCATACGGAATTAATTTTAGTACTTCATACGATTTTATGCTATTGTTTAAAAGGTACATATATTTTAATTTTGAAAACATTTTAATAATATAATGTTTATATTATTGTGATTTGTGTACTATTATCCTAGTTGGTCAAATTGAATAAACAGATATTAGTTTTGAGAAAAACAATACAGTGTATATGAACGAGTACCTAAAAATTATTTACATTGTTTACAATATTGTATTTTGCACACAAAAAATAAAAAAACAAAATAAGGGTCATTCTGTTTGTGATTACACATTTGTAAATGGTACGTTTTCTGAGTATTGTTTGGTTCCAATTAAACTGTAATCCCTGACTCAATAAAAAATTAATAAAAAGAGGTTTTACAGTCATTAAAAAATATCGTAAAATATGTATTACACAATATACTCGTATTTTAAATTGAATATTACTATCTATTTTTATCAGGAGCAAGGAGATGTTAACACAAACAATAAATTTAAAACCTAGGACCCCTTTTCATAATTATATTATGTAATATTCTTGTTTGTATTTTTGCTCCGTCGATTCCAAGAAGACAATTTTTATGCGTTTTTATACACTCATGTATTTACATAATAATATTGTAATATCCTTTTGGTTGTATAATTTTTCAATTACTCTCGCAAATCACAATCACTCTCACCTGTGGAACTGGCGTGTTCATTGGTTTATGTTAAAAACGAATGAACATCGTTGCAAGAAATAAACGCGAGTATTTAGTATTTACAGTTAAATCGGAGAAAAAGATAATATTATATACAAAACGCCTGCCAAAATCACAAAACTGTTTACCACTGACTGCGCTGTGATATGAGTCATAAAGTGAGCAGATGAATACTATAATAGCCCTACTGATAATCATAATAAATATCGTATACTTGCGATGCACAACAACAACATTGTTTATCGGGTCGTGTCGACTACGGATTCAGTGACGTGTTTGGTGTCGTCTTGAAAGTGACGTAGTATATTATTAGAAGTTATTCTTATAAAGAATTAATTATTTTTTTATTAGTTATTTTATTAAATATTATATACATTTTATCGATACGTCGTTTACACCGGTTTCAGATGACAAATACTTTCGAAACGACTAACCGTTCGGATTTTACGTGGCCTTTCCTGGCGGAGAGACAGCGGATTTTTGACTGGGACCGATACGAATTCAAAGCCGAAGCCGATCATCCACATTTTCTGGCACCACAGTCGTTTAGCAACGTGGAGACACTCAAGACGATACCGTACGCACAAAGGTTGCCTTTTGATTTCGATTGCAATCCTAAACCCATTTTGTGTAGCCAGCAACCTATTACTCATTACCCAACCGAGGTATGCAAAACATATAATATTATAGTAATTCGAGAAACGTATCTGTCAGGTAATTTACTCAACTGGAATGCACTGATTGCCACGCAGTAGTATAACTATTTAATATAGGTACGTGCTGACACCAAATTACGTATTTAACTATTAATTGACAATTTTGATTATCCAACGCCAACGACGACGCTTGGTTTAATGTCTCTTTATTCGTCTGTTTTAGCTTACGGCCATTAAGGAACAACTGGGTCTGCCTGCCAGCATACACCTCTCCAATATCTACTATTCATCCATCTACTATCTATACCCATGTGTATTTTTATCTGCTTTCGTCTGTCTGTTTAATTATTTATTTAACTATATGTCCGTCTATATATTTTTTTATGCATTTATCTATCTATCTATGTAAGATTATGTCCAATATCGTAACTTTAGGTTCACTTCATGATAGTTAAAATACTTAAAAATAGGTAACCAGTTTCACTGTTCAGCGAACGATATAACACGGCTATTTTTATTTCTATTCAAATCAAAACTTTAATTAGGAATGTAAAAGTATTGACGTGTGCTGAAATTAGATACTTCATTATTGAAATGTGAAACAATAATTGATTTTTTTACTACAATTATTCAAAAACATAACTTGCTCTAACTTGGTCAATTTTTATTTAATTTTAGTATTTTTTTTTTGAACTGTTTTAAAAAATATGTTCAACAAAATGACTATCTTAAAAATTTTAAATTCTTAAATGCGTAAAAAAATGTTTTGAAAATGTTTGAATTAAAAAAAAAAAAAGAATTTTATGCCATTCAATCAGAATTTTCATACTTAGTACTGTAAAAAAACCGCGTTTAAATATAGTGATTTAACATGGAGATATTAAGGGTGATACGGGACTTTTGGGACACACTGTATATCTAACATATCCAATCACATTAATTGTACTATTTTTTTAAGTTTTCTGTTTATTTTTTTACAGAATACAACCTATTGGGATTCTTTCATATGAGTGTACACTTTTTTCTTGGTAGGCACTCCCCTAAATGTATTTGGTTACATATTTAAGTATTTTTCTTTTACACAAGCCATCACGGATTTTATCGTTCAATATATTATGACGTATCCTGATTGTAATTAATTTGGTACTGTTCGGTTTCAATAAAATACTAAATTAAAACACTATAAGCTTGAGCATAAGTTAATAACAATAAAAAAGATTATAATATTTTGATTTTTTTGGCAAAATTTATATCAATTTATATGAATTGTTAACCTATAGATTATATCTATAATTATTTATTTAATTATTTAACTTAAAATTGAAATTAAGTCAATTTCTGTTTTAATTAATATAAATTATTGTTGTAATCAGAACGAGTAATAGTAATCAGTATTGAATTAAACGATAAACATTTTTTTTTTATACAATATAGGTTAAAAGAAATTTACCATTCGTAGGTATATTTTAATATTTACTAACACGAGTATATTTTATGAGTGTATATTTGAACTTGTAATTAAATAAAGTTCTGTATACTATGTATTAGGTATAAAATAAAATAATTAGATTAACAAATAATTTTGGTTACGAAAAAAATGCGATTGGCTTGTTTTTTTATTTTTTATTGTACGAGACAGGATTGCAACTCAAAATCTATAAGTCTTTCATATTATAATACCAACGGATTTTTTTCTTACCTTTTGAAGAAGCTATCAAATGTGAAACGTAGATTCTTATATTTAACAATATTTAGAAAAGTTATAAATTACGATTATTTTCTTAAAAACTTTTGGGTAAATAGAGATAATGTATTGTTTTGGTTTATTTTTTTAAATCCATGACGAACCCATTCAGGTTCAATTACAGAGTTATAGTCTACAGATTTAGGAGTTAAATGATTTCGTCGCGTGAGACATACAGATAAAATAAGATACATCGCGTGGTCTAAGGCAATTTTCAATATTACCTATATTTTTCAAAACACTTGGGTCATAGTGCTGTATCTACCGTGATTACATTTTTATTGAGTTTGAACGTATATTATTTCAAGGGAATCGAATTCACTTCGAATTATTAACTTTCAGGTTTCACTAACTGTATTTCTCTTGTTATTTTAAATTAGTGTAACCGTAAATAAACACCACAGAGTTTCGATTGGTGTATAATAAATTATATAATTTTCATCGAATTTTGCAGATAATTTATCGTATATTAATAATATTAAACCACGAAAACTGAAATATCTGACCTAAGAAAGTTAATAAGTAAGTATTTATGGGTCTTCCGGAGCCTCCTCATCTCTAAATCCGGTCCCACATATTAATATAATATATGATTATTATATAATAAGACGTAATGCAATATAATATTTCCCATATTATATGTATTAAGGTACTAGGTAGGGATACATTATTTAAAATCACTTAGTATGAATAATGGAATTATTTGTCAGCAATTTCACGTTATAGAACATTTTTATGTATTTTTATACCACTTATTTGTGGATGAGGCGTACAAATTTTCCAGAATTAAATAGGTATTATAAGTACTTTGTATTAAACCACAGATGGAAAATATTATTTACTCAAAAATTGAATCTATTGATAAAATTAAACAATCCAAAAGTTTGATGTTCATACGTTACTTCAATATTAAACTACATAATATAATGATATTTTTATTCTTGGAGAAGTAATGACATCTGTCATGTTTTGATATCCTAATTTAGGTTCCCCAAATACCCAATACGTTTCATTCCAAGTATGCATGTTGTATGCAAACCTATCATAACGGATTCATTAATTATTTTTATACTTTATTGCATAAAGCACCTTTTTTTTGATATTCTTTTTGATTCTTTATGAAATGTAATCGGTTAACCTCGAAAAACACACTTACACGAGTCCTAGCGAGTCTGAATTGACGTTTCGCGATTTCAGTTGCTAATAAGAGAGACGTAGCTTACAAAATCCATCTTGATTGTCTGCGATAATTTAAACAAGAAAGAATCTTTGAGATAGTATCGAATGGCTTTGGCTCTATAGAAGTCCATTATAACTGACTAACTTACACACGGAAAAATTATTAAGCACATATATTATTATTCTTTTCATCACGCAATCCATATTATATTACCACAAGCTATGCTGCTAATGAGGCTCTTTTCCGCTTACAAGGATGATGTGGATTACCAATGTAGAACCATCTTTCTCTTCTTTATAACTTTATACATACCTAGGAACTACATATTATCTTGTACATTTTCTTGTTCAGGTATTATTAATTAATTATTTAAAAATATATAATACATGTAAATTCTATTTATAGCCCGTTATATTAATAAATATAAAAATATAAATATACTAAAATTAATATTGTAGGTACCTAAAATAAACATATTTTAGTTGCATCTACTACATCGTTATGCATATATGCATTTTTGTGATGTATTTTATTATAAAACAATAATAGGTAGAATACCGTTTCCATCAATATGCGCAGGATCAAACCTTTATCTAGATAGTTATTTATTCTTGAGCAAACCACTATCATGTAGTGTTGCACATACTTATATATACGTATAGAAGAATATCGGGCCGAACACAAAAAACACAAAAGGTCGTATGTTTGATGCGTTTATACAATATAGTATATTATGGACATTGTACACGTGGTAAATGGTAGTCTATAAATTTGCATGGTTTTACAGAAAGTGATTGAGTACGATAAAGATAAAGCAGAGGCAAGATCGAATATCCTGAGGACGAGACCCAGAGTTTTCAAGTGTCCTCAGATCAGTCTCGATGATGTATCGGCTGACAGGCGGCACATGGTGTGCACCTTCGTGTACAGCACTTCAAAAACAATGAGTGAACTAACTTCTGGCGTGCCAGAGGGTCGACCGATTCCCGTCGACATACCGTCAAAACCATTCGCCACGGACCCGGTAAAATAATTACATTTTTTCCCCTTCGTCGCCACAATTAAATGAATATTAATTATTATGATTTACGTCATCGCGCATGTTGGCAATGATATTAATCGACGCTTCGTGTTAAGTTAATTTATACGATATAATATCATGCCTGCTATACTGCAAGTACCGGCACAGATTCATAATATTGTATTGTGCAGCGGTCATTTTGCTTCCATGTTGATCCAGTGTGGCGGTCACGGTAATATCGGGTACGATAAACCTTAAAGCAGCAGTTTGGAAAAAAAATCTGCTCATGCGCCGTTTGCAACGAATACCATCACACCGCATAGCTATAATGAAACATATCTAATGTTATATACTATCGGATGAAATAGCTGTACGTCAACCCTCCATTGGAACTCACGTTATAGCCACGTCGGGTTTAATCAAATCGATTAATTCTCAGCAAAACGCACAGAAATAATTTCATCTCCCCGCGCATTCTCTCCTTTCCCGTCCTCTAAATTTTAAATTATTATAGTGATAACACTTTAAATTGCATTGGAATTTAAAACGGAAAATAATAAGGTCGGTTGCTTTTATTATAAATCAAAAGTTAATTTAGTTTTAAAATGCGTATACCGAAGAGAGGGAATATTATTTTTCGAGTATAATAAATGTAGATCTTATAGTATAACTATAAATAATAATATATTATATGCAGGACGTAACTAACGTATTAAATAGTAGGAACAATTTTAATATCTTATTATAATATGTACATTTATAATTTGTAATTGTATTATGTATAACGGTATGTTTGATTCATCTCTGCAATTTGCAATTCGTTTTAACGAATGAATAAAATATTGTACGTATATATTTATGCAAAATATTTTATTTATTGTGTGTTAAGGGCAAATTCCAAAAACAGCCATTATACAAGACTATAAATCCTGCTAAAAATTGGCGACGTGTCAGCGTTGAATGGGATGAAACGCAGAGACGTATTTTCGGTGGTCGGTCTATAAACTGATGTACACAATGTCATTAAATTATAATTAAATTACTAATGCTTTATTGAAATGTGGTGTATTTATTTAATAAATTATATTTCGCACGATTTAGATTTTATAAACACGTACAAATACCACCTAAGTATAATTTTTTTATTTATAAAAGTGTTACAAGGAACTTATTGATATCAAATAATGATAAATAGAATTGTTTTTTTTTTATTATTATTATATATTGAAACCTCCTCTAACAGTCACCTCAAAATAGCGGACATTTTTTTGGGAACAAATTACAAACTTTCTACAACTGAACCTTCTGAATAGCGGACACATCCGATTGGTGGACAAAATATCAGTGATCAAAAGTGTCTTGTATCTAGAGGTTTCACTGTATCTATTATGCATTATATATATTCAATAATTCGTTGGATATTTAATCTTTAGTTTTATTATTTTATTATTATTCAGTCGTAACACTTTTAGTTTAGAATTAAAATAAGAATATAATATACATTATAGTAAATGTTTAATTTATCATTGTAACATATTATGTTGTAACAATAATGTTATACATGTAGGTACCTATGGATAAATTAACTATTTTAATTACATATTATCATTAATTATAAATAATATTAGATAGTAGTAACTGTTAAATAGTATTTATAATCAATGGTATTATGTTATTATTTTTTATACATTTGTGGTACTAATACATTAATTGAACTACCTATTCTCCAGCATAATTAACCAATAACTATACTGAAAAAATAAGATAAAATCGTTTTTCGAGATGTACCTATAGAATTCATACAATACAATAAATCCACTCAGAGGTGGCGCAAACTTTTCTATTACAACTTTTTATTAAAAAAAAAAAACATATTTACCATCTAAATTGAGGCTAAAACCCCCCTTATATGTATATGTTCGTATATGTATTCTGATATTATTGCCTAACTAAGCCTGTAAGCCACGAGGTGCAAATTCACAATTCTCGGCATATATATATACCATATTACCATATACGTCTACCACCTGTACCTTTATTTTATAAATTACTCACGAGAGTAAAATTAGTCAGTTTCACGTCACTGCTGTATACATATTGTTGCTTATTCTTGATGTAAAATATTAATTTGTATTCAGTATTAATTTTTTATAACACGTATAGTTAATAGTTAATATTTATTTTGGCATTTGTGTGGCGGATGATCTACAGCAGTTGATTGATTTACGAATTCAGGACGAGTGATCTACGTATAAATTAAAAATATATTTTAATTTCTTGATTTTTAATCAAATAAGTATGATAATTGAAATGAAAAAAGTCTGAAAAATTCAAATTGTTATACCACTTGAGTGTAATATCACCTAATACATTTCTAAAAATTAAAAATCAAGAAAGTTTACATACCGATCCCTAACTTGGCAAGCGGTTTTTTTTAATAGTATAGATAATATTTGAATGTATAAAAACATATTATATTTTGTATTACGTTATATCATACAAATGTTCTTCAAATGTCAAAAAATAAAAAATAAATAGTTAAATATAAAAAAATTCCAAGTACAGTTACTACCTAAACATTTTTAGTATCAATTAAAAATGTGAAAAAAGTATTTTGAGGATTAACTGACCTTCACCATGCTTCAATTAGATGACGATGTAAAAGTTTCGATATATTCTATTGTCTATGTGTTGGCTCCTGTTAGCTGGTCGACAAAATATTTAGAATGGTTTACGATCAAGTGATTATAACCTATATTTCGTAAAACTTTATAGGGTTTCCATTCATTTGACATGATTTTTGTGCCTGCCTCCTGGAAGTATTTATTTTTCAATTATTAGTGTATAAGTGTAGCTTTATCTCGACGTTTAACAGCAAAAAAAAAAACGTTTTAAAAACCCAAGTCCTTCTACTCGTTTTCCATAATACCTATTCCCGTTGTTAGGAGGATTATTTTCAGAATCAGAATCTGAGTATGAACTAATGTCGTCCGTTCAATTTGCACCTCTATAACCCAGTAGAATCCTGCCTCTGTTATATTTCCTTAAATCATATAATATATTAATAAATATAGGTATTAATAATAATAATTGTAGAGATCACCTAGGTATAGTACGAAAGTTCACCTGATACACCTAAAAAGAAGTAGTAGATCACCTGCTACACGAATGTATTTATTTTGTATCGTTTTACGTATATGTATATTATATTATACATTATGTATTTATGTAGCACTGTCGTAGATAAGACAATAGTAATATAATTGTAATTATTATAACTTTACAAAAAAGGACACACGCCACACGTTTTTCTTTTTTGAGTTATATACAATAAAAATTAATATATACCATATTAATTCATACAATGACTTAAAATAGTGTGACTGATGTATTTTTGTGTAAACTGGACGATGCAACATTGACATTTTATCAAAGAAAATTAAATATTTGTCAAAATAATAACTTAATTTATTTTCAACATGTTGACATTATATTGTTATGATAAACTACCTATACTTTTATGTTGATAGTGGATACTGGATACAATCCCAATATTCCATTATATAAATATCCAACTAGCTGTGGTGTGTTTGCAATTAGTATTCAGTCAGAGTTATTTTGCGTACCCGTCAGAGTGAAATATAACTCTCGATTTATATTTTGCTTAATCTTGGTTATTAGTAAGTTATTACTTATTAGCATTTCTCATAATATAACGTACCTACCTACCTATCTGTTGAATTGGTTTAATTACTAAGCATTTAAACAACCTTGTTGATAATTAGTGTTTTGCCATAATTTAAAGTTTAATTATAATTCATCGATTATACACGTAGTACCATGTTTACTATACTTACAATTTATAAACGCGTTATACCTGTGTGCTTCGCCGCTGTTGAGTTAAATTAGATAATTTTAATCCATCCGTCCATATTCAATTTCGTTCACAAATATTATGAATAATTAGCATTTGGCAGTTACGCCAAAATGTGAACATTGGTAGGTATATTGTTATGATTATTTGAATTATAATTAAGATATTATCAATATTGGTATAAGCTCGAAACACGCATATTTTGACATTTTGGATCTGGCTTTGTTAGTATTTGACATATGATGTGAATATATTATATGAATTACGATGATAGGTACTATATACTACGTATTGGTGAAATATGAGCATATACAAGCATCGGTACACATAAAACCACTATCAGTGTTGTAGTGATGGCCCCGAAGTCAATTTTTAAGGTGTGGCAATGTGACATATGTTTAGTTATCAACAACCCCCCCATTTTCATTTAGCAGAATCGATGTTGTGTTGTTATAATTTCAATATTATATTATCAATTTAACTATTATCAAATTTAAAGTTAAGAATTTTATCCGTGTACTTTCGTCAGTTTTTATATTTCAATTTTAAAGCAAGTTATAACTTTATAAGTAGGTATGTAAAATATTATAATTTTAAAAAGCTCATAACTCATTTCAAAATTAAAATATAAAAAAAACCGATGATAAAACACAGCTGATAATATTTTTACCTTTACATTTTATAATAATTAAATCTGCGGTAATATTAAAAGTAACAACACAAAATGGATTCGGCTGAACGTAAAATTGATATGTTGTACGTTTTAAGACGGAAACGACACATCAGCTGGTCATCACGTTCTCTTTTAATAAAATAGCTTAAAGCAATTACCCGCCGACATTAATTACTATAATCAGTAATAATTGAGTAAAAAATTATAATATAGACTTAAGTTTGTAATGTATGGTGAATGATGATATAAATATGCTATAAACTTAATTGGGTATTGGGTTTTGTGGTAGGAATCTCATATCAGTATAACGAGATAAACTAATCTTATTTAATATATTTTTCTTAAAACATGTCCACTTTGTACCCAAACATTATAAAACTATCACTATTAATATGTTTTAAGTATTGAGATTTTGAAGTGTTCTGCAAAATGAAATATTGCCTTTGACTTCAAAAAGGATTCTTTACATTAATAAAGAGAAGTCAAGAGAAAATAATTCTCAATTTCAAAATAATCTGGAAAAACGAAAACAAATTAAGGAAAATTGTTCACGCAAAACCCGTTTTTGATGAATTCGTTTTTGTTTTAGTTCAAAAATAAAAAACAATAGAATATTTTGTAGAGTATCAAATTTTTCATGAAATATTTATATTTGTAGCTATTTTAAAAAAAATTGATAAATTAAAAAATATTTTGGGTCCTTTTTCAGTGCTATTTACTTATTTATATTTTATGACATTTTAAATTTAGTTTTTTTTTGGTATTTATTCTTTGTATGGTAAAATTTTTAGTTACGACTAAAAATAGCTAGGACATTTAATATAAGTCTATTTATAAGTTGCTCTTACGACAAGTACACAAACTAAAAAATAAATAGTCATATTTTTTTACAACCATTTAAATTTCAAATTCGAAAATTATTTAATTTTTTGTAGCTTAAAATTAACATTTGCAATTTCAATAATTAAGAAAGCTAGTCAATTTAATATAAGGTTTATTATAAATTATATAATATATAATATACATATACAATTTTAAACGAAAAATAACGTTTAAAGAAGTTATTTTGTTGTAGGTAGTTCATATAATATTATTTTTAGGTACATACAACTTTTCACCATTACTTATATTATTACTAACTCAACACAATTCAATTTCAAAAATATTTTAATTAATTTTAAGCCATTTATATACGATAGGCTATTTATATAATTACACAGTATGTCTGGATTATTCGTAACGGTATAAACAATAACTGGGTAATATTATATTGATAAATGATAATTTAAGTAGAAACAAAAAAAGGAGATTAAATTATTTTTTAAATAACGAATAATAATATTTATAATAACAATAAATAGAGCAATAATAATATGAATTTAGAAGTTAAAATACTTATATATTTTTAAACCATTCAAATATTCAATAGCTTCAGGGTATTGAAGATATTATAGAGCTTAATGTTGAATTTTCTCTTTGGTCAGTCTCGTGTGGTATGTGCTATATAATTTAGTTAGGGAAACCGCAGTCATTATAACTTGAATTATGAACAAAGGCCCATTTGTGCATGAGGTTCTCACTTCTTCCTTATCTTGTTCGAATCCGGTTGTCTGTATCTAGTAATGTTAAATAAAATAATTTTATAATAATTATTGTAAAATAATGTATGCGATTTTTTCCATCCTTCAAACGACAGTAATAATATTTATACTAATAGAAAAATAAATTGACGATTAAATCTGTCAAGAAGTTCCATCACTGGATGGATTCTTCCTTCAAGCAGGGCTTGAACCATTTTCAAAACCGATTTCAGAAACCGGTATAAACCGTTTTAAAACCGAAACCGTAATCAAAACCAAAACCGGAAAAAATTGGATACCGGTATTATAATTTAAAATCAAAACCATGAAAAAATGGAAACTGGTATAAATTCAAAAGCAAAATCTGAAAAAATTGGAAATCGTTATTTTTTTTTTATTGACGTATTTTTAAATACGTGAATTCCATTTATACGTATAATTATTACTCATAATAAAATTGGGATTATAATTAAAATGTTACAAAACCGAAACCGAAACCGAAATTTCTTAATACCGGTATTGCTAAGTTGAAACCGAAATCGTAAAATTTCAAAACTGGTATACAAAATCGAAACCGAAACCGAAATTATTTCATTCGGTTTCAAGTCTCTAACCCATCAATTCCCACAGCGCTAGTACTTATTTTAAAAAAACACATTTACAGATTGTATAAATAAATATTGTTACAAAAAAAAAAAAAATTATAAAATAAATTACTTATGATATAAATATATAATATAATAAGAAGTACCCTTCGAATTATTGGCTGATATAGATCGTCTTTTCCTAGAATAATTATATTCCGTGTGCCAAAATGTATCATTGAATTCAAATTTTAAATTTAACACATCCACTACAGTTAGTGAGTAGTGATGAGGTACACTCAACAGCTTCTATACAGCAGAGCAAATCTCCCAGGTTTTTTTTTATAAAATATGTATTGTGGAATCTGATCTTTAAAAAAAATGCACATACCATATTTTTCTAAGATAAAGAAAAGTAATACAAATAGAATATTTTGATTAAAATAAACACAAAATAACAAATGCATGACTTACTAAAGGTATATGAAAAAGGTGTGTCGGCTCAATTTAATGGAGAGCTGAATAAATTATTCAGATCTTCAAAACAAGAATATACTACAAAAAATATAAAAGAAAGAAACCAACTTCTAGAAAATAATATATAAGCATTTTATATGGATTCAGCTATCGTTACTAACCATTTAGCATTATTCAAGTGTATTGAAAAAATTAAAACATTCCAACTGATGTCAAACATTACCAAGGATCGGGATGACTCCGTAAATTGTATAATGGTAAACCAAACAGTATTTATGAGTCACTATTTTTTAGTTAATTATTGATTATCTTTGAATAATGCAGTTTGCAGTAGTCATTGAAAAATGTTTGGGGTGGAGGTTGAAATTCATAATTATTAATTACACGGTAGCATTTTGAAAGGACTTCAATTCTTCAATCTTTATAATAGCACATTCCGAGGGAGACTTATTAACTTACGCGTATCCACTTACAAAGTATAACTCGACATGTCATTTACCACATGTTATTGTACAGATAAGCTATATTGATACGTTTTCACTTGAACATGTTTTTGTTGTTTATATAATATATTATAAACACTCAAAACATTAAAGGAATAATATTCTTATATTTGTGTATAAGATATATATTATAATAATTAATTACGTTCACGACTGAATGCAAGTGACTTTATTCGTGCGTATTTAAATAAATAACAAATACGTATACGTATTGATAAATAATACGCAATACATTAGAATTATACCTTTCAATAAAGGCTATAATAATCAACTCTCATTGGTTTCATACGATCACGGGCACTACGCACACGGCGCCACTGTTATATAGTCTCCCGCTATGAACATAATAATATTATACAGTTTGTCACTAATTGCAGCGTGCCATTAATACCGAAAATTTACGATCGAAAACGCGTACAGGATTTGGCCCCGTCGGAAATGCAAGTGCACTTTAGTTCGATGGCCGTAAACATTTTGATATGTGAGGAACACTCGGCACGGTTTAACGGTTAAAAACCTTTTGCCCGTATAATATAATTATTATTTAGAGATGTGTTCGCGAATGGTTTCGTGTACATATTTATTGTGTACCTATTACAAAGCGTATCGTTCGGATTTTTGGGCACATTAGTCGTGCGATGTGAATCTTAAAGGCTGTACCCTATACGCGTCACTAACACAAATAAATAAATGAAAGCCGCAGTATGCCCGTCGAGCTCTAATTTTCAGTAAGTTCGCTCATCTTGGCTCGGAATAGTTTTGTTTGAAATGTTGCGATGTTGAATTCGAAAATAATCAACGCACATATTATTTACATATTACGTAATTATGTAAAGACGGTTAGGTTGTAAAAATCACGATTGTCAGCATTTCGTAACGTTTTCTATACACACCGTAGGCGTGCGCATAAGGGGGTATGCAGGGTATGAGCTTGCAGGGCAGACGCTTGGTTTAGGGGCACATAAATAGTCTCAAATAACATTGGACTTTCAGCTTATAATTTCGACTGGTGGTAAATTATATAAGCGATATGGGCTCGTTTTGAAATTTACTGTGAGTGGTTCTCAATAATTTAAGGCCTTTTAATAACGCCGCGGGACCTTTGTTGTTAGATAGATATAGCTAATAGTTTGGGATACTCATATATTTATAGGTCTATGGATGCACTAATAATTCGCTCGGAATCTAAAATAAAAAAATTATTTTGTCGTAGACTGTCCGCGTGTTGTAAACTCATAAAATAAATAAAATCATCGCTGAGAGTGCAGTGTATGGGCGTGTGACTATATAGAGTAGAGCAGTAAAACCCCTATATTATAGCAATTTTAGCGACAAATGTAAAAGCGTACATAGTAATATTATAATATGTAATTTTAATCGAAACGCCGCGCTATAACGTTTATCGTTATTCGTTATAGTGTTTATTTCACATTAATTCGGTGTTTATTCTCGTACAGAGAATATGTATGTACGCTCTTCAATATTCATGGAATACTTTGGACGGTGGACAAAATATATGTACGTCCCTTGTCGTGTGGCTTAACATGGGACAATGTACAATTATTTTCAACAATAGAAACTTTAGAGGCTGAACTTTCCGGGGATAATTTATATAACAGATAAAATTACTTCTGAAATAATAATATATCGTGTTCAATAATTATATTTTGCGTAGAAGTTGCTACAAAAATATATATATCGAAACGGAGAGACAAGAACCTGTAATATCCTGTCAAAAGCCCTTACCATAAGTCTCAAGTCGGACAACTTAAAATACAAGATAACCTTTATTATTATAAGTCTAATTTAATTAGTTTATTGTAATTTATTTGTGTAGGTATGCACACAAATACAAAATGTAATTTATCATAACGTGTAAACGTATGTCAATCCAGTACAGCCAATGGTCATAGTCACAATTAATTGTCTATTATTTGATAAAAAAAAAATAATAATATTATTTTCTTTTTACGGATGAATCTCAGTTTTAACACTTTCACGTATTGTTGAATGATTTTTTTCTTATAATATAATTTTATTGTATATCTTAGGTAGGTATGACAGGTATGTAACTACATTCTACATAAGTATTGATATCATGCGTATAATTAGTAGTTCCAGAATCAGGGCCTTATTAGTAAGGACATTATGGGTATTTGTCTAAGGCTCTTGCAAATTAGGAGCCTATCTACTGGATTTAATTTTTTTAATTTTTTTTTATTCCTTACATTTGGATAACACCAAAGAAGTGTACACGTTCAAAAATACTTGTTAAAATATAAATTATATTTTTCACTGTCATAAAAAATTTAGTTATAAGATAAGAAATACTCATTAAGATGGTCTATTATCTTACGACATAGGTATTGCTTATTTATGTATTTATTTATAAACAGTTTAATGGACCTAGGTCTTTTTTAATAATAGTATGTGAACATTAAAAAAGAAACAAAATAAAATAATAAAATAATTATTACAAAAAATAAATTGACAAAAATACATGCCGTTTGCATGAAATAACCTTATGCACCACCATTTCTTAAAAATAACATAGCATTATGTTTAATAATATCATGAGTAGATGAAAAAATATCTAATGAATCTAATGAAGAGGATATGTTATTAGCTATATTTAACGCTCGTTGATTTAACTCTTATAGAATTCGTTCCAAAGTTATCATATTTGCTGTTCGAAAAATTGTATATTTTGGATTTTCATATAATTTTACATTATGTTCCTGCCTAAATATAATAGTTATAACTTATAGTAGTAAGTAGTTTATATACTGAACAAAATATTGGTATTGTATAATTGTTGTGTAGTTGACACTTGACCCATTTAATAAGTAATTTATTATAATAAATAATAAAAATGTATAATAACGCTCGGAATAACCACATCAACGGTCGATATAATATAATAGTAATATAATACACAGATAACGTAAATCCTAAACTATTCCTATTGTTCAGTGTACAGTTATGCACATGACGTACTTAGATATATACGGTTCACGGTATTTTGGTAATTATCAGTTGTTTATCATTACAATTAATTAAAAATTAAATTAAATTATTTGAAAAGTCAAAAGTATAAAATTTGTTCTTCTCTGAAGGTACATTTATAATTCGTCTGCAATCAACAAAATGCATAATATTGTAATCAAGTGACTAGGAACTCTACGACTGGTAATTAGATATGTAATACGTTGAAATTAATAGATAATAATACAATTTTATTTTATTTATTTTTTTATGACAACATTAACTGTGTACTACCACAGAAATTGTATGTGTGGACACTGGATAGATATTAAATAGCTTAATATATTAGAGATTTATAGATAATATATGATAATAATCATGGATGAAGCTAAAAATATCAAGTATAGGTAAACCGTAAACAGATATTACTATAGTTACTTAAAATTATTTTTGCGTAAGCTATTTTACAGCTTCTAATAACAATACGTAAGTTTTATTATAAATTAGAATATTAACTATTTGAAATTTTTTTTTATTTATCGTAAACACAAAATACAAATATGCTTTTTAAATGTTTCATTATTATGACCCCCCCCCCCTTAAAAAAATAATACCTAATAATAGTATTTAAATTTAATAGTTTTGTACGCGTGTTTCACGGTTAGATACTTTATATTATAACGTTTTATATTTATACATAATTATTAATTATGATGAATAATGAATAAGTTATTGAAAACCTATAAAATTAATTGATCTTCCATATTTTTGTGGTTTCTTATATAAATTAAAATTACCGTTCATTGTATTCTTTGCTAACCGACTTCCACTACTTTTCAAACTCTACATAATATATTTTTTACTATTGCATTTTGATTATGTATAAAAAGAAGCCGAAAAATAATTAGAAAGACCAAAAAATACTTATAAAATATAATCAACTTCAACTACAAAAAAATGTATTCATGTATTATCTAATTTATTCAACAAAATATGGGAAGGTCCTTAAATAGTGCTGGTTAAAGTAAAGTAGTTTAAAAAAAAAATTATGTGAAAAAGGTGTTTATAAAATATGTGGATTTAGATTGATTTAGGTGATATCTGGTTTATGCTATGATTTTAGCTGCTTTCATGGTATTGTGCACTTTTCAGCTATAAATTACGAATGCCGATTTAAATTTAATCGTACTACCTACCTATTATATTATTTATTTGATTATTGTTTTCATACATTTCTAGACATGACGTTATAAATAATACTATAGATTCATTAATCCAATTATTAATAGTTTACTTGATGTCAAACAGATTTATTTAAAAGACAAAGACAAAATTACCCAACTTATCTACGTTTAGTATATTTTAAGTATTTTAGCACCTATAAGTTAAAACTATTAAATATTAATTATTATCATATAAAAATTTGAGTTTATTAAATTGTGTAGGTATAATATTAATACTATACTTCTAAATTCTAATTGAAATAAACTCATTAAATTAACGTTATTTAATCCAAGTAATAAAGATGTCTCAAAATGTTAACGGTGAGGAAGGATGGATAATTGAAGTTTAAATCTGAATTTCCTGTTTAAAGATATATTACGATGTACCTAAGCTATGGTGTGTTACGTGTAATCCATCAATTAGAACACACACCTGGTTACTCGATTCTTATGTTAATGTTCGAGAGATATCTTGTGGGTTAATATTCAGTGAAACATATATTAATATTATATTGTATAAAAAATAAGATAAAAGTTTAATTTTCTATTTATGACAAAACAAAAGTTTAAAAATCGCTCCGCTCAGAATCTAAAAGGTTCCAAGAATAAAAGAATGAAAATCTTCTTCAATTGTTAAAAAATATTAATCAACCATTTCAATAAGATTTTTAACTCATATAGTCACACCGGCGCATCCCATTGACAGTTAATGAAGAAATAATCATTCTATACCTATCAAATCAGTAAGCCTATATATTTTTTTTCTGTCGTTATTGGTCGTTTAGTCCAAATGTGTGATTAAGCACATTTAACGAGTGGGTACTTAAAATGAGAGCAGATAAATAAAAACCTCGTGCATTATACTGTATGGCGTGAAATTTGTGGCAATAGAGATGCTGAATTATAAAAATTATACATTTTGAAATGTTTGAATAGGTATTTTAATATTTAACTAATCACACACCAAAATATAATATTTAAATATTATTTTTAATCTGTCCATACACACAAAATAAAATAAAATATTTATTTAACTTTTGTCGGAGTTATTTTCATCATATTCAACACAACTCGCTAACTTAATAATCTGAGCTAATTTTGCGTCTTTTGACGTATGTTGTAGGTACCAGTAGCGGTAAAAATAGCGTCAAGTTGGTATATTTTATCTGCACAGTAAAATAAACACACAACTCCGCTTTGTGATGAAAAAAAAAATCATACCTGCAGTGCAATTTACTTAGTTAGGACTCTTATACAAAGGGTACCCATAATATACATACATTATATTATGGTTCAATAAACTTTTTATATTATTCAGTGACAGCCTCACAGCCTTTTTAAAATATTATATTACATTGTTATTTGTTGAGCCTTATATAATTTTATAAACTAAAGCGTACTTTATGAGATTTAACTTAGAAACTTTGTAAGTTCACAGCGGTGGTTTGTAAGGCTTGCAAATTGTTGCAAATTACAAGGAAAATGTCGATATTATTTCTTACGTTTTGACGATACTTGGATGTGCTTTGCGCATGTACCTAAAGTTTGTTCATTTAACAGTTTATTAACATTACACGGATGAAAGGGTGAGTTTTACTTACTAAATATTGGTTGGTAATTGGTATTGCCATTTTGGTTTAAATTCTACATAATATAATATATAACATGAAACGTTGGCAATTTCACGGATGTGGTTCAACATAGGTAGCACACAATTTTATTATACGAGTACGAATAATAAAGAATAATATTATACTGTGTGTGTAAAGTACCTATGTAACAATATTATATGGTTTAATAATTTAATGTAGACGTAAGGACTGTAGGATATATAATATAATATAAGACATGAGTTGATCTATGTAAAATGTTGATAAATAAATAAAAATTGTTCATTAAATATTTTATACATCAACGTTTTTAGAAAAATGTTCTATTTCATATAACGAAATTATAAATATATAATTTATACCTTGATAAATCAAAAGTCGATTTTGGTTCGCATGTAAGATAAGAGTAAGCAAATTATAAAAACTAAATATTCATGTATTTTAAATTTTCTAAAAAGGTAATGTCTAAAAAATTAATATTTTTCAAAATAATAAATAATTACTTTTAAAAGAATCAACTTGTACCTATAATTTATATATAATATTATATAGGTATATTTTTGCATAATGTACCTATAATACTTCACAGACGAATTGCCTTATTAGATAACATATAACTATGATGCTGATGCACCTCATATTTTATACACTCGTAATCGCGTTTTAATTATAATTACGGAATAACAATTAACAAGCGTATAATTAATAATTATTTCTATTTACCTAAACGCGTGTTGTAAACAGATGATAAGAAAACGTTTAAAAATTAAATTTATCTTTTTGAATAAGATGCATATGCCGACTGGGTTAAAAGCATGCAGTTTAAAAACAAGTTATTTTGTTGTAGATAAAAAATATGAATCGTAGACAATTTAAACTTTTTCCTATTATGCATAATATATAGGTACATTGTTATTTTCTATGCAAATCACTCCCTGGTACGACGCGTTATTGAAGTATAGATTATAATAATATCAAAAAAATGCATCATATAGCCGTGTAAGTAAAAGTATTGTAATTTTTATTTCAGTAAATATAATTGATATGGCAACTAAAGAAAAGTAATAAAAAAAAATGGAGTCTAATACTAATGACAGTTTTAAGTTAATAAAAGTATAGAAACTAATTATTATTAATAATAAAATCTATGTAATGTTTTAGAAACCATTTAAAAAATCAAACGATATCAATGAAATATATAATAAGTACATAACTTATTATTTCTACACCCGAATTTGTGAAAGTGAATTTAATTTGCTCAAAAAAGTTATATTAGGTATAACATTCTATAAACGTATAGGTAACACAGATTCGCTGTGCTTTTTATACAATTTGATGGGTATTGTGTGTATACATAATATATTATTGTATGTTGCATTACAAGCATTAATGCACAATCGTGTTTAATCAGGTGATAAAAGTTTTTTACAGCCCTTAGTATACTTTGCGGTGTACACTCCGAATTACAATCCCAGATTTCAAACGAATTAAAATTTAAAATTATTTTTGTATTGACAATTTACAGGTACAAAGGTATAATCCTCGTGTTACCAAAATACACAGAACCTTGATGCTATAGTACCACCATCGATATAAAAAGCTTAAGTAAAGCTTATGCTAACGATTTTTTTTCATTTGGTATAAATTCAATACTCTGTCTTTTAGCACGAGTCGAAAATAATTCGGGTGACGAACTCACGTAATAAGGATTATGGTGTTGCATGCGGGACGTATTTAAGCCGTTTTCTTACAGAACAATATAAAGGACTAAGGAGTATAAAAGCTTTCATACCTTGTGAATTACTAACTATAAATTCATTTACTTTTTCTTCATTCTTATACAGTTATACCATTACTCGTTGTAAAATATCTGAAAATTACCAGCATTCAACTGTAAATTAAATCATATATTTGAACGAAATAATTAGTTAAGAGATTTTTGTAAGAATGTCAAGTATAAGATTAATACGTCTATTTATTTTAGCTTATGAAATACATGCCCTGAGCATTATTTACTAAAATAATTTATTCGTTAGTATTTGATTAATTATATATTGGACAAATAAATTATTGATCACCATGATACCATAGCTAGTACACTTAAATAGGGAATCTTCAAGGGGGGGGGGATGGGGCTTCTTAGTTTTCTATGGTTAATTTTTCTGAAATTTTACTGATTTTTATTACGTTAATATTAATAAAATTGTATTCGAAAGATTAATGCATCATATATATTCGTAGTTAATATCTAATAATAAGTTAAACGATTAAATTTTAATAATATTTTGTTTTAGTATTCGAATAAAATTGTCTAACTATGATAATCACAAAATATAACAAATTTTTCGTTTAGAGTAATCCATTTTACTCTGTTTTTTTTAATATTCGAATAATTTGACTCTTTATCAAATTCATAGGTAAGAATATTGCTCAGGGGCCAAGTAGTATTTTTATATCTTTACCCTCCTCCCCCCCCCCACACACACACACACACAAATGGGTACAGAGGTGTTTTTGCAGCAGACTGCAATATTCCCACTTGACAATAAATAATAATAAGATAAGACAAAATAAAAATGATAAAATGGCTACCAAACTAAGGCTTTACTTTAAGTCTAATCAATTTATCAATTTCTACTCTTGAGCTGCCAAAGTAGGTACAAACCAATTTGCTATCTGAAAAACCTCACTCAACGTTCAAGATAGTTTTACATTTAAATTGACATTAGATGGGGAAGATGTATTTTTTTATCGATTTGCAGTAAAATGTTGGCAAAACGAGTCTTGGACATGCTTACATATGTTCGAACGTTTAACTGCTGATCGCTCACAATATAATAGAATGGTACAACACGAAACTGCACGCGTGTATTCTCATCATAGCCATTTAGTGTCATAATACTGTACGCGGTTAGAATTTTAGGAAACTTATTTTGTGATATTTATTGTTATACCCAAGTACAAACCCGGACGTGTACAATATTTTGTATTATATATATATAAATTGGCCAAAGAAACTAGCTGGGTGCGGAAATCCAGAAAACCGTCTCGCCGTCGAACGCAGCCAGGCCAAGTACCTATTCTATCGAACGAAAATGTGACCCCGTAATGTTAATCGTGCACGGGGGCAATTTCCGTGAACGCGAAAATGGCCAGCTTGGAACGTTAGCTTGTTTGCGCGTAAAACGACATCCGGACGGAGTTTGTATAGGTAATAAAGGTATACAATAATATTATTGTTATACTGCACTTAAATTATACGATATACCTATCGATAGCTAAAAAGCCCGCGGTCTGCAGCTGCGAAAGTGTGATGAGACCAGACCAGACCGTGTAATATTTTACCACAGATATTGAGATATTATGTGTGTTTATCAGCTGCTTATTTTACTGCGCTTGATATTAAGATATATAGATTTAAAACAGATACATATTGAATGTAAATTGTAATTTGTATTTGCATGCGTCCATATAAACCATAATAGTCGGGGTATATCGTATATGAGATGCTACAACCCACATTTTTTTTAACCAATATTATGGAGGATTTCAGTCCTCTCAAAAAAATTTGGCCCATTTCCGCGTATACATATGTACAATTTGTCGATTCACTGTAAACTTTTATTAATCTGGGTAAAGTAGGAGGCCATAGGCATGATTTATAATAAAATATAATTAAAAGCCCGTTTCATTTGATTTGAATTTCTACAGTCGCCAGTCGTGATGAACTCGTATGGGTTATGCGGTTTATAAAATATGATAAAATATAACGCGAGCTCTATTGATTATTTTTGGTTGGATATAGATAATATATTAGACACTGTTAAAACAGCATGCATATAGAAGAAGATAATATACGGTAAGATGTGGTGTACAGTGATTAGTATATACTATACCTATGTCTATATGTAGGCATACTGATAAATTACAGTGAACGGCCGAGGAATTAATTATTGTTTCCATCTAGCAGCATTATGTATATGTATACAATATACATAACAATATATGCTTTTCGAAATACCCGTTTTACATTTAAATATATTATCATTGTATAAGTAGGTACCTACTTTAATATATTATACCTACTTCGTGTGCATGGGCGCCCGGTGGGTGCGTTTAGTGTTATAGAAATACCCTGCACTAGCAACTGACCCCACCGCGTTTATATAACACCGGGTGTTATTCAAGATATATTATTAGTAATGCGAATTTCAATGGCAAAATGAATACTTTTTTAGAATTAAAATATATAATGTGCAATTACGTAGGTATGCACTATGCATATTACGTTGTCTAATACAAACAGTAAATTAATCAATAATATGTTTAAGTATATGAACATAATTCTTTTCCACGTCCATTGTTTGAATAAAACTATGAAGATTAATATTCGAAAAAAAAAGATAAGTTGTGCTTTAATTACAGCGTTTTATAATAGATATTTACACACGTACATTCATACTTAGTTCCTTTATAGTTAATTGCTCATACATAGTACTTAGTACCTACACATATTATCGATTGCATTACTCAACCAAGTATTCAACAAAGATATTTTAACCATTCATATTACCTATACCTACAGTATACTGTGTTACACTATTACTGTTATATATTATATATGATGTTAACCATAAAACCATTTATCCACTTTTATGCTATCTAATCTAGGCATTTCTACAAAAAATTCGACAATGTATACCAGTAGTAGGTAATAGGTATACAATAATTTTTCATATCAAAACATTAATTTATTTATTTCAGATATTGAATCGGAATATATTTTTTCACATAATTTTGTTTATTTAATATTTCTATTCTACGAGTATTTTATTGTTTTTTTTTTTTAGTAAATTTATTTTTAAATCAGTATTGACTTGAATTTCCATTAATATTTGTTTAATTGGCGAATATGAGTATGGGAGGTATATAATTAACTATTGAAGTGCATGTGAACGTTTTCAGCTTCGTTCGTTGTTCTTGGGCTATTGTCTGGTACACTAGCCCATAATTCTGGCCCAAAATCAGCATCAGAATCAATATTCTTTTTTGATATATAGTCTGGAAAATCCATACAAGGAGCTATTGAAATTATTTCAGTAAATGCGTCCGGAACTTCATTAGAGTGTAAATAAGGTAAACCAAAAAAGTGTTTAAACCACCTTCCAGTTTCAGAATCATTTTTGGAGTATTATTTTAAAAGCACATTATTATTTTTCAAACGCCTGAACCAACTTTGTTTTTTTTCAATTGATATCAATAATATTGATCGTGTATGTGCAGCTTAAGGCTCTCTGTACAGTGTACACCCAAAACTGTACCTACCAGCTGGTTTTAATTGTTCACTATTTTGAGTTGTTTTAAATTTAAAATATATATTAATATGTGTGCAAACGAGTCTCCACTTGTACTTGTATAGTTGTATAATAGAATAACCTGACAAATAAAATAACTTTTGTTCCAATCAACATTTTAATTTAATTTATGGATACTTGCGTTTAAGTAGTAAGTACAGTACCTATACATTTTTTATTTTTATATTTCACACAGAAAATAAAAATAAATTAATTTTGCTATATTTTTTTTAGAAAAATGCATAATTATAGCCAATTGGTAAATCTAATCTTCAAACAAAAATTGATAATTAAATCATGTTGTTTGAATCAAGGTTAACTTTTTAAAATATCAATATTTTTTTAGAGTAAATTTATTCGAAACGTAATAATAACATTTTTCAAAATATTCTTTTTGGGAATTTTTAGACATAAGTTTAACTTGTATCAATTTTTCATTGTTATTTGTAAGGTAATTCTGTTACACTCTACTATTCGCTATTCACTTGGATTAAAAAATATTTTGTTTTATTTAAAGAGAAGTTGGAGCAGATTTTTTTAAGTAAAATAATCAGTCAAGCGGAGCGTTCGTCGTATGTCAGCTTTTATGATGACACCAAATACGCCGTATTACATAAGCTTTTAGGGAGTATGTGAGTGGGTATGTAACAAAGGAGGGTTATATAATAATTCGCGATTTTTTTATACTAAATAGTAAACACAGCTGTGGAGGTTTTTTTTATAGGTATATCGTATATGTTATATGTATTATGTACAAAGCGTCAAAGCAGTATTTTCTTTTTTACAATCATTGCTATTTATTGTATGTTCAATTGTTGAGATATTTTTTTTTCATCCATGTACTATGTAGGTATTGTTAATTTTTCTGCAGTCATTAGTTTAAATACATTTTTTAATTATATTTATTCATACCCTAGTTCATGGATCGGCAAGAATTAGCTAACTAGCCAAAGTATACTATAAGTACATGTTAAAATGTGTGCGATGGACAAGAAAACATATAAGTAACTACCTATAAGTAACCACCGCCTCAAAAATATGAATAATAAAACAATCGACACCTAACTTACTAAGGTTACGTTATACAATTTAGAAATTCATAGTAATAACAGCAACAACAACAATAATAATAAACTACTATTATTTTGTTTATCGTATTTCCATTGTTACACGACTTACGGTTGGTTGCGGTTCGGCGGGTGCCGGGTGGACCTTCTTCCATGCACCGCGTAGCCAGTCGCCGCGGCCCGGGACCACAATAATAATAATAAATGAATAATATTATAGTTTATTCGGAAATCGGTCGTATAGCGCCATCTAGCGGTTCTTAGACGCAGGGCCGCCACGGTCGGCGGTCGGTTGGGCTACGGACAGAAATGGTGTAACGATGTTCTACTTTGTGACGATATCTGGTCGATTGCTTTATATATATACTGGTAGTCGGACATCGAATTGTGCGAAGGTCTGACGCACGGTTACCGCCCCAAATCGCCGTATGGTGAACCTAAACGAAGATGATAATTGATATGACGACTCCTATCAGCAATGATAATAGTAATAATAATAATAATAATCGGTGGGTGAATGGTGGTGGGAGACCAGCCGGCCCTCTTCCACCACTTGCCAGTCGCCAAACACAACGGAGTACTGCGGTTCACCCAGTGCGTTCGCTTGGTGAATTCAACGTGCGAGGCAATACGGCGGCCGCTACTCCCCGGGCAGTCTGTCGTGTTTCCTAAACCGTATCGCGGTGCCGTGTGTACACTCGACCTTCCACAAAAATTTTGTTTTTTTTTACATTAAATTTGTCAATTTGACATTAAATCATAGCTCTATAATATAATTATTTATTATAATCGTAATTTAATTTTTATTCCTCAGCAGAACGTGAATATTACTCTATTCCAAAGCTAATTGATTTATAATCAATAAACGATTTGTTAATATTTATTTCATATTATATACGGTAAAATGATTAACATATTATTTATTATTATTATTATAGGATATCCGGACCATATGATTTAATTTTTATACACCAACAAATAAATAATTCTGCAAATTGACAATTGCTTAAAAATGCGAATTTGTTTAATATGATATTATACACGCTGTTAAAATTATTTTATTTATATTAATAGTGTAGAATTTGTAAAAAAAACCAAAAATCATTTTTTAAATACTAACCTAATTCTATATACCTAATATATTTATAGCCAAGTTAACCTATTATCAAGCGGTTTTTCTTGATAATTTTTTTTATTCCAGATTACAAATCTTTTAAAATAAATGATTTTAAATTGTGTACCCTTTGAAATGTGTATAAAATGTAAATACATATTTCAGTTACTATCATATTATGAAGTAGCAGAGGTGGATTTAACAATTTGCCGTCCTCGAAAAATTTGACGCCCTATATATGCGGCCGCTTTATAGATCGCAGTGCCTTAATTCCAACCTTGTGGGATAGTAAAAAAAAATAGTAGATAGGTACTTAGCATATTTTTACACAAAATCTAATATATAATAGCAATGGCTATTGGCTACACGTAGGCTAAACGTAGGTACATCGATTATTGCAACAGTCAACAGTGATTGAGTTATCCTTATTTACTGTACCATCACGGAAGAATTAACAATTAAATTTAGTTGTTTTAGGTTAAGCATGTTTTTAAATTGTTGAACCATTGTGGATATTGTTTGATAATTTCCGTTTGGAAACATTTTATGTTCTATTTACGTCATATAAATGGACTGCCAATCAACGACGTGCAAATATGTATTCATACGCCTGTCTGTTACATTAGGTATTTTTATTGACGACTACCTATACAAAACTTTTATTTTATGTTTTCACTTAACAAAATAGTAAAAACAATGTATGCAACGAGATAGTAACATGACTAAATATTAAATGACGAAAATTTATTATTTTCGTATTCTTAAAAGCATATAGTAGGTACATAATAATATATTATATTGATAATTTATTAATATTAAAATAATAAGTAGCAATAATAATTAATGAAGTTAATTTTATTAATATGCCATACCCATTTAACATGGGTATAGGTAATAAACTATTAAACTATTAATTAGTATTCATAATCATTATTATCTTTGATATCATCACTCAGTGCTGGAAATAGACTTTATCAGACCCTGAGATCCTGCAGATCCTTATCAATTCCTAAGTCAGTTGATTTTTGACTCATTCATTAATGTCTATAGTCAGTTAACATTAAGCCATTAAGGTGTATATTATGGTCTATACATAGGTATACCTATTAATTGTTACAATGTTATAACTAAGTTATAAGCTAATTAGAACTTTTTTTTTAACCAAGGCTATAAATACATAAGTATAGTTTGTTGTAGGAACAACATAAAAATACAAAAAATATCAACTACAAAGATGGGTGTAAATTTTTTTTTATATTTCATGACCAGTATGTTTGAACAACAAGACTTTTTAATAATAGGTTGTGTTTGAGAATAAAATATTGTCTCTAAAATTATAAATTTGTATAGTTAAAATAATTTACAAGAGGTGCTAATTTAGAGATAAGATTTATCAGCTTTAAACAAACATCTAAAAATAGATATACATATATAATGCATTTATAATACTAGCCAATAATTAAACAATTATTTTTTTTTATTAAAATTGAATTATATTACAGACTTGGGAACTGAAACGATATGCAAAAGATTTGCTATCCAGTACTGTGGGCGCACTATAATGAGATAGAGATTCCTTTTCAAAGATAAATTACTCAATATATTTAGTTATAAAGTACAAAAGGTGTTCTATACATTAACAATATGTTCAGTATTCAGTTATATTATCATAAAATGTATAAATTAGTTGTCAATTAAATAACATCATTATTATCATTCTAGGGGAAAGGTGTTCAAAGCAGCCACCCTAAGGTTCAACACAGTGTCACACAATGGGATTTTATTTTATTTTTTTATGAAACCTTCAAGATTGTCTAGTTAAACTTGTCAGGAATCATAATTTCCAATCAGAAATTATTTTAAACAAATTGATAAAAAGTTATTTTCATTTTTTTAAAAAGTACAAATTTGTTCACTTTGCCCACCTAGGTGTTCAAAGTGGGTCAGTCAATGTCCACTTTGACCACCAGCTTAAAATTTCTATTATTATTCATTAATTCATAATATTATCATAAATATATATTTATATAATATAACTTATATTATATTTCTACAACTTTTCTTTGATAAATAAGTGACTTAATTTCAAGCTTTGGGTCTCTTATTAATATTTTTATAATTAATTGATAAATTAATCAAACTTGATATTTTTTGGTGAGTAACAAAGCTATTTTATAAAATAAACATATCAACTTAATAAGCTTTTGAAAACAAATAAATAAACTACTATAATGACCACTTTGCCCTTTTACCTAATAATGTTTAATTGACTATTTAAAAAATTTTTTAAATAATCAATTAACCAAAAAACCTATTAACTAATTCAGCTAATTCTATAATATATAAAAACTTATGAAGATTTCGGAAAAAAATAATTTGGGTATATTAATTACTATGTTTATAAAATATAATTATTTATTCAGAGCACTTACATCAACAGCATCCAAAAATGAATTTTTTTTTTTAAACGGAAACGGTAAATATTTTTATCAACAGTGGTTTATCAGTTGATAAATATAATAACAACGAACCAATCCACGTGATGAAACCAGCTGTTTATTTATTTAATAAGACATGACTACTTACTTTACCCGCTATGGCCACTTAGTACACCTTTTCCCTCTTTGGTCATTACATTATATTATACATTATATTATGTGATAATCATTAATAACGTATTCTAAATTCTAATATTCTTTGTATATTAATCTAAAAGTATAACAAAAATAGTGATAAATTATTATTTTATTTTTGATACTTATAAAAACTCAAACTGTTGGCCGAGTAAGATTATAATATAAACAATCTCAAACTGTTGGCCAAGTAAGATTATATAAACAATGAAATAACATTTTTTAATGAACATTTAATGAAACTGTAACAATTATATTATAATGATATCATTAAAAATAAAATATTTGTTTGGTGTCGAAAAAACTATTTTTTGCTATCTGGGCTCTAAGTCTGAAAAATAACTTAAAACTCAAACTGTAGGCTTTTTAATTTCAATAAATAATAAATCAAAATAATAATTTACAATTCCTACAATTATTGTAAGTATTAATAAATAGGTAATGACTAATTAGTTTCAAAATAATAGAAACCACATATTATATTATTAAAAAATGTTTGATAGATGCATATTTTTTTTTTTTGATAAACCATAGCATAAATACCTAAGTATAGAATTGACTATTAAGGTGAGATTTATTATATACCTACTTAGTTTAATAACTTGGTATTCTCTAATTGTATCATTTGTTTATTTCAAAAATAATTCAAAATTGTCTTATTTGTTGTTATGACATAATCTTTGCTTTTTCTTTTTTTATTTCAGCAACGCCACTCAGTGACTTGGTCATTTTTAAGTCGAATCGAACACACATCTACTCTACCAAGGTAACAATTACCTACAAATATCATCTGAATTATTTTTTGTTTATTTGATTTCTTTTCCATCAGCAAATTTTTTCAATGTTGTTTAGAAAAGTCACGCAGAGTTCAGATTGACTATTGCGCAAGCGCCATTTATACTGTTAGACGATGATGCGTGTGGACATTTTTATTTGTATTAGGCACCTATATAGGTACTTATATAAACAATGATACATGATGTCAGCTGTCGATATCCAATGAGCTTCAGTATTAGGATCAACAAAGCTATTTAGGTGGTTAACTGATGTTGATTTAATGATAGGTATAATATGTATACAATGTTTGCTCAACACTATAAATAATTGCTCCAATAATTTCAAGTCATAATATTTATTATTGTTAAAGAGATTCTCGTTTTGGGAAAAGAAAGACTTTACTTCAACCATATAAGATATTGTGGTGGATTCGTGGATTGCACTTTAAACTAGTGCTGTCGAATTTTGTCGTCAACAAAATTCTTGCATATTGGTAAGGACTAAGGACCATCATCAGAGGTGTAATGTAAAATTGTGTGTAGGAGGTAGGCATAAATTGGAAAATAGAATTCTTAAAAATGAATGAAATAAATAAAATAATTGTGTGAGCTATTAACTGAACAATATATTTTCATATTATAAAATATATTATGTTTTTACATTTTTTATAACTTGTCTTTTGGCGACCCATTAAAAGTTATTTACGACTCCATGGTTGAGAACCAGTGCTGTATTAGTATTTATGTATAATAATATTGGTTTTTATATTTACCCACATGTAATCTATCGATATCGTTATAGATGATAGATAAAGGTAATATCATTTGTTTAATAGGGTTCGAATATCGTAATTTTAACTTAAAGTATAAACAACTTGTATCAAAATTATTGTCGACATATACAATCTGCATAGTGTCATAAAATAGTGCATAAATATGAAATATATTATTGGTTTTTATAAAATAATAAGAAAATATTAGCTGTCAGCTGCTGTATTGTGTAACGCACTCACGCGTATAAAACAGTGTCTTGGTATAACGTTCCATTAAAAACAAAATTGTATTTTTAAAATCTTTTAATTTAAACGTATATTATGCACATAGAAAACGAAATATAAAAATTTAATATCACGTTTGAAGCTAAATATCTATATTAAGTATTATCCTACACTCAGTAAAATAATGCCGCCTATTCAAACATCCATTAGCCGCCTATACAGAAAACAATATAATTTATAATATTATATTGGTTTGTTATAGTCTTATTGAGACTAAATAAATGCACGTGCGCTGATCACGCATGAATGGTATTCGACGTAAAATTCCTACACGTGAAAGGAATATCTGATTGATATTTCTTAACTTTCAGTATAAACTTACACGCAGACCTTCCACACTATTTTTAACATTTTCAGCATCACACCGCGTAGCCATTGAAAATGGTGGTCGGTGTTGTGAAAAATATTTTATTGTATACTATCATAGGGCATACCGCATACGTCATATTATATAGGGTGCCTTTTTTAATAAAATATTATTATGCATATGAAGTAGATGTAGGCACTATACATAATATACCAGCTACGTGCTAATATAATATTATGTAGAAAAAAAATATACGAACCAAACAGTTTTTATGTAAAATATTTAAAAATCTTGGTACCTATAATATGTAACATCTATTAGAAATATAATATTGAAATAATGACCCATTTTTAGATTTATATAACACTGCAGCTGTATTATAGTCCTTTTACATTAGTTAGGTTTATATTATATTGAGTGACTAAACTTGATAAACATTTTATATTCTACTCGTGAATCACTAATCATATTAGGTATATACATATTTATATTAGTTACATTTTTAATGTAAAAAAATCCAAACCCCTTGGTGACTATATAATTCGGATATACTATGCTTTTAAAGTAATCTGAGAACCAATTCTGATACATATATTTTTATATGAGAGAAAATTCGGAAATACTGGCGATGCCATAGAGTCACATAATATGGTGGAGGGTGATCGTTTACTACATACAAATGCACAGTACACACACTATAGCACTTAGAATATTGCCTATACAGAGTTCCTAAAAAACATCCATGGTTCAATCCCCTTAAACTAATGTTGTAGACTTCGGTAGATACGTTTTCATAATAAATATATTTTGTTTACTTAGCCCAGCGAAAAATTTGAGTTATGCTGTGTCCTTCATATTGGTTTAAGCTAAATAAAATATAACTATACAAAATATATGTATAACCTACACACGTATATCTACTCAACGCGTATCTCAAACTAAGTTTTTATTTCTATGAAGGGATAGTTATATTTTGTAGATTAAAATACACATAAGATTGGTGTTTTACTCGCGTAGAAAGTGGATAAAAAAAGAGTAATTGAAACATTTGTGCTAAATAAATATTTACTTGCTCGTGCGACGTGTGAGTAGCTTAAAAAAAATATTATTAAATATTATACTCTTGCAGTTGCATTTTAAGTAATGCATTGTTTTAAAATCTAAAATGGTATCGTATTATATTATGATTATACCATTTTTATAAGACTCAATAAGGTAGATATTAAGTAAAAACCAGCACAATAAAACGCTGGTTTCCTAAAAACAAACGATGACAAAATACAATAAATATGTAAGAACGTCTTGTGAGACTGTGACCGGCTAAAATAATATTATAGGAAAATTGTTTATACGTTTTTATGGTATTATAAAATACTTTTTAAATATCATGTTATACGGTATACCTTCATATGGTTACGGTTCTTAAAACGTAATCATGCTTGTAGGTAATCTGTGTATAATATTATGCAACTGGGGGGTAGGTAAGTACTTACTTACTTATATAACAACATGTTGACGGTAGTGATTTAAGGTTATTATTATTAGCTCGTTTAATGATATATTGTTGAAATGTAATTTCATAAAATATACTTTATCCTTATCCTTATGCTAAAAATTAAAATTATACCTCATAATAAGTCATAATTTAGTTAAAACTTAAAAGTTTATAATGTACAACGTATTTTTATTTTTATTGCGTATCTAAATTCCAAATTATAAATGACTATAATTATTGTAAATAAGTACAGACTGTGATACTGTGTTATCGTGATTTATTATTGTCTTAACATTTTTTTTTTGGTAAATACTTGTATTCTCTATACTATATGGGCAGCTATAATTATAAATTGCAACAGTACTTACATTTATATATTAATAATATTTTAGTACTTCAACAGGTTTTCGTATCGTAACAGCTAACAATTACACATGCAATTATGTCAGAAACGCGTTAAATTCGTTTATACAACTAAATCTACACACAAAGTGTGTGAAGGTACCTACACCTGCGATTGCACGCGGTATAATAATAAACAAAAAAATTAATTTATCTCGTGCTTATAATATTATAATACTATCAATTTATTAATTAAGTTTAACCATATGACCAGTATTGCAACTACTGGTGATGTGGGGGGGGGGGCAAATATCTCCAATTAGGTCCATTCAATTATGCCAGACCAATAGGTTTGATTTTAAATATAATATAATACTATAATTAATAGAGGTTTCTATTTCACGTGAATCCGTGAATTTTGTTATTAAATCAAGCGTTTATTATTAAATGTGGAATTTTGTTTTAAATATATATAGTAGGTATCTTCCGGAGCATCTTCCAACAATGGTTTTTTCAGTTTCTACATAGCGGTGATCGGTGGACGGTGATCAATTATTTATTTTGATCCAAATCTCCACATAAAAGTAATATTTTAGAATGCAGTTTTTTTGACAGTTACCTATCTATTATGAAATTTTTTTACATTTTACATAAATTTAAAAAATTTTCAAATTAACTGAACGATGAAAACACAATTTCATAAATTATGCTTCAAAAATGATGTTATAGAATAAAAATTCTTTTCTCTATTTGGCAAAATTTTCAATCATTTTCTCAATATTTAGATTTTTAGTTCGTTATTTTTCTATACTTGAAATTGCCATACTAGATAAACGCACTCGTTCACATGCGTTTCTTAAGTAATATTTTATTATTTTTAGTTTTTATCTTTTAAAACTGTTTTTTAAGTTAACATTTGTCGTGGAAAGTCCGAATTAATAACATTATATTATTCTAACCTAACCAAAATCGTATGATGCTTTAATACCAAATTTTATTTTCATTCGAAATCATTTCGACGGGTCGGCGCAGTATCTACTTAGTATTACGAAAAAACAATGTGGTGTTCATACAATAAAAATAACAATAACTATAATTTTTATTATTGTTGTTTTAAGTATTGAGCTGAGCGATGAATGGATGATTTTATAATAATGTGTGCGTGATTTCTTAAATCCATTTTTTTTCTTTTATCACATTTTGGGGCAGTAAAAATGTCACCAATCCGATAAACTTATACTCTCACATGGCCAATACCTTCAATGTATTTCATTGCGATTTGGTATGTTTTTGGTTAATATTCTTTGTGGGTCCCACGTGAACACGATCATGTTCAGTGGGGCCATTATTCTGTTGAAATAAATAAAATCGTACTCTTTAATAAGAAAAATAAGGAACAACATTTTATTGTGTATAGAAAAAATAATTTTATTACGTAATCTCATGAAAGATAGAAAATGAATGCTAAGTGCTTTAAAATTTTGAACGCCGAAAAATGAAATATATACAATGCAAAAAAAGGTAGCAAAAAACAATAAATAACAATTTAAATGAAAAAAAGGCATCGGACAAGACGAGGCGATGTGAGGGGTACGTGATGGCGAGTTGATGGTGTTGGTAACTGGTACATGGCCACTGGTAACCTCTACACCGTTCTCACAAGCTGTCCTGCGGGGCGGACCAGAGTCGCGGGCGTGTTTGCTCGAGACGCTAAGACGACCATGGCGGCGGGCGAAGCCCGGCCACGACGGCTGCGAGAGCGACGACGGTTGGCGACGAGAGGCTAGTGCGCGATGTCGTGCGCTGCTTGACGGTGCTGCAGGTGCTGAAGACGACTGTTGTGCCGGCGACGACGGTGACCTGTAAAGCTCGGAGCGAACGACGAAGACTATAATATCGGTGCAGCCGTGGAATCGGCGGCATTGGGACTCGGCCGGCGCGGGATCGGACCACTGGGCGAAAAGGGGAGAGAATCTGCGGACAGCATCGCTGCTGTCCTGATACTCTCCGTGGTTTTCGCCCTGGCGTCTCCGTCGGCACCGCCGCATCTTCCGCAGCCGATGGCCACGGAGTCGCGCACCGCCGAACCCAACGAAACGTTTCGTTTCCTCGAGTTCGGCGCTGCTGACGTCAGTGGTGTTCCTAGCTACACTGTAACTATAGTCATCCGTCACTCACCCACTGTGAGCTCTGAGGTCTCCGTCGCCGCCGTCACGAATCGTCTACGTGCAGCACTGCATTCGTCACTGGTACCGTCGGAGCGGCGTCGTTGCCCGCGCCGGTACCGCTAGCCTCCGTCGTCGTGTCGTCGTCGCTCCCGGACCGAAGCAGCCGGGCGCCCGCCGCGCCGCCAGAGGGTCTCGCGTGTCTCGGCGACCTCGAGCGCGCAACGTCCGCGATCCCGTCGAGCTACCGCAGGATGGCCGGAGAACGTGTATCGGTGACTTACCGCCGATCACCACCTAAACGTGCACTGTCACGTACCTATTACCTCGAGACCCCACGTCGCCTCGCCTTGTCCGCTGCCCTCAGCCGGGGGGGAAACTTTCGGACGGTTTCACTTCGGGAGACAACAACACAACACGCGTCCGGCTCTCGTTATACCTCTCCACGCAGAGGAGACAACTCTCGCCGCTCCACTGCGCGGAGCTGCGCGTGTTTCTGTTTTGACCCCCGGGTCCAGCCAACCGATCAAGTTTCCAAAACTGTTCCTGACTTCTAGTCCCCTGGCCGGCGTGGCGTCCCTCGCATCGCCACTTCGCTCCTTTTCCGCGGTTTCCTGTGCCGTCGGCGCGACTACCACGTAGTCCCCGATCGTTTCGACCGGTTCTGCTGTCTTGCCAGAATTGTCGGCCGGTCGAAAGACGTTGTACGGAACGTAGTCGTCGCCGGCGAACCGTGTCGCATAGAACAAAAGTCCCTCTAAATCGCCGATGGTCGGTTCCTTGTCGATATCGTCCAACCCACTCAGTTCTTCTTCCATCATTTCGTATTCGACATTGCTGATGATCTTGTCCAAGATGTGCTTGATGGTTGAATCGATTGTCATTTCGTTATTATGCGATGCAGCCATTTTTTACAGGTTTTTTCGTCCGCGTATAGGTGTCAGAATTGCAAATGTGCCGATTCCGATTTGCTTCCTGGGCCGTCGACCATGATTTAAAACAAACATTGTTTATTAGTAGCCAGCGAGTACGCCGTCACATTATTAATCGGCCGGCATCAGCTGGATTTCGGGCCCGTTTATTTTTCCAAACGCCATTATTATTATTATTATTGGTATACCAACTCTTACTGCATACTTACGCACAAGTAGGTATACTATAATAATTGTATTATAGTATTTTAACGACGATTTATATGTTGATCTGCATTATATTATACTCGTTTTATACTTTTATATAGGTAAGGTTTTTAGATTCCGAACGTAACGACCAATGCGTGATGCGAGTTTACAATTATTGTTTTTTGTGCATGTTTTGCGGTATATATTACGTTTTATAGTAGAAAAAATGCTTTGATCTTCAACATTTGGGATGATTTCTGATCAAGTTGGATCTAGTTGGTACTATTTTAATGGGCGAAATTGCAGAAAATTAAAAGTTATTTTCTTAATAATATTAGGAAAAACGACAAAAAATGAGGGAAAATCTTTTTATGAGCATCTTCCATATTATGTTGTATAGTTTTCAAATGGCTATTTTAGAGGTTTTTAATTTTCTATTTTAGGTTCTGAGCGAGCGATGCAGTAGCGCAACTTGATAATAAGGGACCCATGTGAACATTTCTAGACCGGGGCCCTTACCTGCTAGCAAAAATGAAATACAGTCATACCTTATTGTACCTCTAAAAAATGTTGTTTTCTCACGTGTAATAATATAAAATATCTAATTTTACACAGGTTTCTAGCATGGGTGGTACTTGTAATTTAAACTGTCCAAACTTAAAAGAGTAAAGACATTATTATTTAGTGTTATTATACTAAAAAAAATAATATAATATGACATATTATAATATTTGTATTATATTATAGGACCTGTGATGCTCTACGTTGTTCAGGCCAAGAATTTATATTTTTAATAAATATATTTGTACTAAATATATGTACCATATTTCATATTTCATATAATATTAATATAATATGTAACAAAACCATACCTAACCATTTAGATTAACAAAAGCATTTCTTTTTTCGTATTCTAAAAAAAATCATGTGTGAGCTACCCTTTATCTATCTACAGACTATATTAGTTGAAAAATCAAGCTATATACACCCTAAAAGTTTCAAGTAATAATCTATTGAAATAACTTTTATTGAACATGGTCATTTTTGAGGCTATTAATTCGAATAAACCAACATTCAATTTTAGTTGTACCTATAACCCGGTTTCGCCCGCCAAAAAATGAAAAAATACAAAATTTAGATTATATAAGTGTATCCTGGTTTTGGTGTACCTACCTATAGGTACCTCAGTTCACAGATAAATTTGGGTAGCTTTGCGAATTAAATTGACCTAGTTGGACAATTTATTTGTGGTGAATTGGGTATAAATCGAACGTGGTTCAAACTACTCTTTAAACTTTCCTGATATCTCCAAGAACAATTTGAAATTTTCACAAAATCGGTCAAGTAGTTTTTAAGAACCTATATATTAGCTAAAAATAAACATTCAACTCTCATATTTGTTTTAAGATGTAATTTCTTGATTTGAAACCATAAGCGTGCGGTGATTTTATGGATCCTTTTACTTCATCTGCAGCCAGAGTAACTAATGGCAATCATTTAAAATACTAATTTTTACTAATTATTTCTTCTACTCGTATAACCAATAGCAACCATTTACAAACAAAAATTCTATCGTAAATCTCAAAATACCTGTTTGATCACCTCTCCGGGTTGAATCAACTGGGTCTAATTGTGAATCTAAACCATTCAGGGACTCACTCAAAAACACAAAAAATGTCAAGTGGTTTTGGAGGAGATCAATGGCATACAGACAAACATTTATTTTTATACATATAGACATAGATTGTTATTATTTTCGGCCACCCAATTATTTTACCAAGGAAAATTATTATACATTAAAACTTTCCTCGTGACTCGACCGATTTATTAGTGAAAACCGTATTAAAATAAGTAGAGTTTTTTTCGAATATGATCGCACATAAAAAATGAGGCTCTATTTTATAATAAACCTATATAGATTATATTATATTAATTGTATTAACATTTAATTATTATAATATTATTTTGTATACTACACATTATAGTAGGGATATCGTATATGAAATCTCGGGGCCCCTGTGAATTGCTCACCCAACCCTCCCGATAATTGCGCCACTGGTAATTATTATTCAACAAATACGGTGATATCCATACAACTAGAATTGCTTATGTTGTAGTATGTTCTGAACAATAATTGAAAATTTTTTGTCAGACTTGAAATAAACCCGATACAATTTGTTTGTCACAAAATCGGGGATGACAACGCTGGGGGTCGGTGACGGGTGAATTTTCCCTCTGTCCCGAGCTTAAATAAGAGCATCGCAATGAAAAAGTATTAAAATCCTGGTAGATTTATGATTACAATTTGACCCTAGAGGATTTTCAGACACATTTTTTCCGGGAACTTGCAAAACATAATAATATAACACAAGTTAGGTATTATAAACGTCATTTTAATCAATATCGTTTTATCTACATTTTTTTTTCAACACCAGCAGACCTGTATGAGACATAAACGAATAGTTATTTGTTTGACGCTTTGTATACTGATTATATTTTACATAAATGTTTAATACTGAATTAAATATTCATAGTATTATAATTGAAAAGACGTCAACCATTGAGTCATAATATTATGAGAAACGTTGGACCGTTAGAATTAACAATGATTTATATAGAATATAATACATTTCAATCGCTGTATGGGTTATACCTGTAACCTGTTAATACAATATTTGACTTTTATGTGCGTATTGAATTCAAACATTCAATAATTCATATTAAATAATATTATTAAAAACAAATTTATAACATTTATTGCGGGTATGTTGGTACTCGGCTATTGAATTGTATGTTGTAATATTTAATTCTCTTTTGTATTTATATAGTATTTCAATTTTTAAGTGTGGGTAAAAATCATGGAAGAATTAACTTGGCAGCTCTACTAGAATATATAATACAAAGGAGTTGTTCGCAAAAAAGGTTTTTAACTTAATCTCGGATATATATTATATTCTTTTCTAGGTACCTTAAGTCGTTAATAGCGTGAAGCATTTTTGAAAAGGATCTTAAAGGTATTTTCTGTATATACTATTTAAAAGGTCGTGATCACAATGGCCAAACATTTTTAAACCTCTTGACTTTTTTTGAATTTTGTCGCGTTGATGGAGAATGAAAAAAAGGATTTATTGTTGTACAAAAATAGTATAAATCAGAAATGAATGGCACCGGTTCGTTTTAATAATAATGCAACGGACGCTACAAATTGAATTTATTTTATTATGTTATATTTATTTGATATTTTATTGATACATTAATTTAGTATTTTGATCTAGAAAAAAATTAATTAAAGAATATTTTTTTTATTTATATTTCTGTATGGTATAGCTCCAAATATGCTCTCACACCTTTTCTTTAATAATGCTGTTATTCAAAATCTAATTTTTTGAATTTTGAAATATGCTTTAAGGCATAATTTTTCATATGCTGGAGATTTTTTGTGCTAATTAAGGTGTACCTATAGATGTAAGCTTGACAATTTTCAACTTTTCAATGAACATTTTAGTTTTAATGTATTTTAATTTTTGAGGTTGTATGGTTGCTATCACTATACGGTAGCTGTTTATTTTGTTTGAATATAATATAATTGAAAATAAGTACAAAATATATTAATATCATTGAGCATATTATATTATTATATACTTAATACTCAATGATAATATCAATGATTCTGTGACTGTTATGAGTTTATGTCTTCATGAATGTTTACTGTTTTATTATTTTTATTTTATATGAACAAGTAAATGTTTAATGTTCAATGACTAGTGTAGTATCAACTACAAAGTACCAACCAACAAAATAATGTTAGATTTAAAATAATTAATATACTGTAAAAGTTTGATATATTTTATAAATTATAAGAGAATTGTTTTATTTTTATATACATAATAACAACTAACAAGTACCTAGTTACTAAGAAGTAACAACTAACAAGAGTCTGTTAGATTAAAAATAGAAACTATTTTGTGATGTACCTATTATATTTTCAAGATTAAATATATTCAATTTTTTTATAAAATGACTGTTTCATTTTTATTTACTTTGTTACAAGTATAACGTCAGAGTCAAAAAAAATACTTATAATAAAAAAAAATTATAATAATAATCTTGTTATTCATCTTTTTAAAAAAATTTTATAAATTAAATGTTTATTATTTAAATATGAATTAAATGTGACTTGTTGTCTTGTGTTAAAAATAGATACAATGTAATTAGTACCTAATAACATACTTTGGGTAAAATTGTGGAAATAATTCAAACAATATAAATTACAAAAAAAAAAAAAAAAATCGAAAAATCAATAATTGCAGAACTCAACATTTATACTGAAGTAAAAATACAATATTTTTAATAAAAGATAAAAATGATAATTTATTACCAAGATAAATATTATAATATATTGATATAGGTATATTATATTATATACTTGATTTAATTTTACGTCTATTTAGCATTTAAGTAAAATAATTATTAAGTATTATTATCTTTAATAGGTACAAACATTTTAATAACTATGAAACTATTCATTAAAATTTTGAATTAGGTACCTACATAAATCTATTAAAAAAAAAATTATTCACTAAATAATTTATAGTAAAAAAGGGGTACTTATTTGAAAAACAGAAGTTATTGTATAGCCACAGGACACTCCTTAGGTAGTACAATAAAATTCAAGAATTTGAAAATATGGTATTTGAGTATATTTAAAAATTCAAAAAAAAAGAGTTTGAATAAATTCATTATTAAAGAAAAAAAACGGGAGTGAGCATGCTTGGTGCTCTCTATACAAAATTCAAAAAATTCAAAAGATCCTTAAGAAACTATCTAATTTATTAAGTACATAATTTAAAAAGATATTGGTTATTATATTATATCCTATTGTCTCATCGGATATTGTAAAGGTAAAATTATCAAAGGTTATTACATACTTACAACTTACAAGCTTTTAAAAGTACTACTAAATATATGGAATATGAATTGTGCAATAATAATTATTTATGAACGAAATAATAATAATATTTGTATGGTAAAATATTTATTTATTTGTGTCTCACCATGATGTCTTGGCAGTTAGATTTCTAAGTTATTATTAACTAAATTATTTAAATGAGTTTTTATAAAAAAAAAAAAACTTAAAAAATCTTATTTATATGATTAGAAAAGTTACTAATAGACAATTAGAGGTTAAACTTTTTAAATATAAGTCACATAATGATAATTACTACATAGGATGAATGCAAAGCGCCTTATTTTTTGTGTGCTTTAGGACAATGCTTTCCAAGTACATAATTCGTTTCGCGTAACAGATACTTCAAAGGTGAAACTTTTATATTGCATTTTTAGCATTTTCGGGTAATTTTATTAATTTTTAGTGCATATAAACAAATTGTACGAGCTTTTAGTGTAAGCTGGAAATCTAAAATAATATATCATGAAATAGTATTCATAATATTTGCTTTACCTAATCGTTTTTAGGTATGTTTCATCCGTATACAAATTAATGTCGCCAATAGTTCTATTTAGAAATATGAATATGTGATAATGTCTTTATCTATCTACAGCGATTATCGTACGAGGTTTCTTACCAGGACTCAAACAAATAACAGTTGATTGGTCAGTTGGAGTTACATCACGATCGCATTTGTTTCGAGTGAAGGTACTATTTGTTTGTCGTGTGTACCTATTGCCTAAGTTCGCAATTTTGTTTTTGTATCACTGATAGTTTAGTTAAAATAAAGAAGTGTCAAAAATGCCGAAAGTTTAACAACTGTTTTCCATTGGCTCACGTGCCCATTAAAAAAAATTCGGGTTGTTATTTAAGGTCGTTATAAAAAAAAATTAAGGGCATTTTTGATTATTTTTGAATGGTTTTTAAAGCATTTATTAAATCCATGCCCTAATGATTACACTTCATACAACTGTACAAGGGTTAAAATTATGTAAATATAAGAAAATAATTGTGTTCGTTTTATTGCTTGTACAATAAGTTATGCAAATTAATTGTGTTACATATTATATGGGTTACTACAAGTTATAACAATGATAAGGAAATGAGAACTGTAACAATTCCACAGCGCAGATAATAATTAACTAGTGAGGGTCCAATGCGCGTGGTGGTTATACGTCATTTACCACCAACGTTGTCTCATATTTATTTTAATTTGTTTTCTTATTTTCATTTTATCGTACACCATGAATTTCAATTTTACACTACAACTTACTTACAAAATAAGATATTCTACAGTTTTAGTGAAATTGTTTTATTTTAGCTTTGGGCGTTGGGAAATTCGTAGTTGAATATCGTTGCGATTTTTAGTTTACCGGGTATGCATTTACGACCGTGTGTAGGAGCGTAAAATAAATGCTTACGAGTTCGTACTTTCGTGTAAAGTATTTTGAGCGTTAAATATTAATATTATTATACTTTATAATATGAAGTAAATACTAAGTAGTGTAAAAATAAAAGGGAAAGTAGGTAATCGCTGTACAGTATGTATAGGGGTCGATTGTATCTCGTAATTGAGTAAATCACTGCAATGTATGTGTTAAATTAGAATTTAATGATGAATCATTGCACACGAAAAACGATTCTGAATGTAGAGTAATTATATAGGTAAATAAGCTATATTACTGAACATTTTATTGCAATTAATGTAATTTATATTTTTACTATATTAGTAATACATAAGCCAGTAAGTCGAATTAATTTTTGATTTCTTCAAATTCTTATCTATAAAAAAACATGCATGTATCTTAGATGTTTTTAAATAGTTATAATAATAAATTATGAGGAACCTAGTATTAAATTTTTAAGCTTTTTGACCGAGTAAAATTTTTTTTATCGATATGTATATCGAAAGTATAGCTCAAAAAGACCAACTGAAAAGATGCTGAAGTATAAAATTGAAGCATTTTATTGAATATAAAAGTGTCTCCAGACACAAAAAATCACAACATTCAATAATCAACACAGTCATCGGCTTCTCTCAGAATCTAAAAGTTAAGAAATATAGTATGCCATTTTGACAATAACTTACACTATACCATTTTAAATAAATTATTTTTACTAAATATTGTATAAATAGATTTTAATAATTTAATAATTTAGGTTTTCAGTATGTACATAACAAATTCTTTCATGCAAATTGTAGCCATCTTAAACATTGTTCTGACAGTAAGATTTAAACAGTTGCCTAGTATAGTTGGTGCTTTGTTAGTCTAAGAAAAGAAAAGTTAAATGGATAAAAATAATCATAGATAATATTATATGAATCATTTCAATTTATTATGAATAAAATAGCAAAACGTATATCTGGTTATTTTGATTAAAAAAAAAAAAACAAATTTACTAATATATTTAAATTATTATTTCAATATTGTGAATATATCATTAATATTTTTAATTATTGTACTATAAAATATTAATAACTATTAGGTAACATTTTATTGTTATTTAATAAAATATGTCTTACTTGTGTTACCCATTTTGTGTGTCCTTTTCATGTTGAATCTTCAAAAACTAAAATATGAAAAAGAAGACTATGACACTAAATTATTACGAAATCACATAATTTATTTTGACATGGCAATAATATCCACTAGAATAATAAATAATAATTGACACTCAAATATTAAGTAGAATAATTACTATAAATAGTATACCTAATATAGGGTCATATTACAATTATTTATTTTTGTCAACTATTTTATTATAATATTTCTATGTAATATTACTTACGTACGAGTATAGTTTTCTACCGACTGGTATTATTATAATCAGTAACCACATTACATATAACTTTGGCTCAAAACCGCGGTCGGGGTACGACTACGATTAGGTTAGTTTTATACATTTGAGACATAAACCTAAAATTTATAGTACCTTTTCCATAATGTTGTATTAAAATACATAACTGTTATGTACTTACTACTTAAACATGCTGAATTAACTGTATTGTATTGTCCTGTTGTTAACAAATTTATTGAAACATGTATGAAAATGTAGTTGCATATTATCCATCTCGTGTAGGTAATAATTTTATGAGCATCGGATGATGAAGAAAATATTACGTAGGACTACAGACTAGATATTTATTTGTATGTACATAATTGTAATTGGGCACTTTCATAACTATGACAGATGTGTGCTTGGGGTTCTTTAAACATCTACAATCCAGTGGAGGAGTTATTTTTCGATTTCGATATCGGTAAAATACGTTATTAGTAAAGCGCGGATTTCTATGCAATTGCACATTTTTTTCCTTTTAATATTTTTGGATTTTTGCTAGTTATTTTCACGAATCATCATATTTTGAAACTAATTGTGAAATTTTTTTTTGCTTATTTTTGAATATTTCTGCATACTAAATTTTATTGCATATTTTGGCAAAATTCAAAATTTATTGCTATCTAATATATTTTATTAGAGAGTTATTTATAGTTTTAAGCGTCTAGTATTCATCGATTATCAACTATCATAATATTATAGTGATAATGTTGTTAGTAATAAAAATATTTTATTTTTTTTACATTTATAATGTGTCGTTAGCGTAAGTACATTATGTGAAAATTAAATGTAAAAATTATTATAATTTGTTATAAGTTACAATAAAGGATTAATCAATGGTATTTACTATCAGGTATTATGTAATAAAAAACAAAGTCAAAGTTCTACTGCAAACACACATTGGGGAAAAAAATAGGATTTTTGTTAGTTACTACCATCTGCGTCAGTTCAAAATAGAATACTAAAGAAAATATAATAAAAAAACCCAAAAGAAAAACACAAACAAAAACCAAAAATAAGCAAATAACAGAACTTTCAAATTTCATATTTGGAATCGTTGTATAACATGACATAAACTTGCCAGATGTTATGTCAAGCCAAAAAAAAGCAAATGCTATAATACCCTAACCCTACAGATTATATGATTATCGTTTTAAGTTTAATGTTTTTCTATACTATAACTAGTATATTCATTGTTGTTATATATTAGCTTAATTATAGATTTTTTCGTGTAAGATTTTTAAACAAACATTATAGGTATATAAGGTGTAACAGGTTTAACAAATTGCCATTATAAACGTTGCTATACTTGTCAAATAGTTTCGTTACACCATGTATAAAGGTATAACATTATAGGTAGGTAATTTAAAAAAATATGTATTATTGTGATTAATGTCATTACTTATTAAATATAATATTTTAATTTCAAACAAAGTTTGAAATATACATTTTAACGATGAAAAAAAATGTATAGGAATTAATAAAAACTATCCATATAGAAGATACTTATAACAGTAGTATTATTTATTGTTTTTAATGTTGATCAGTAACTTCATGATTATTAATATTTTTTGGTTTAAGGCAATCTTATATATATATGTATTCTACATTTATACCACGTGACCGAATCACGATATAAATATAGTATACGATAATGTATTACCATGTTAAAAATTGTTAAAACGAACACACATATTGAAATGAAACATTCTATACATTAGGTTGTTGGATGGTTTAGAATGAAGATATTTTTTAAGATTTTATTTTACGATTTTCTAGCAATAGATAATTTAAAGTTGAGTAATCTTGTTTTGTCAAACACAGATAGTAGGTAATATATTTTAATCAAAAACATTTAGGTACCTATACATATATTAAATATACACCTATGATTTATGAATCTTATTTCGTGACGAGTTAATAATATAATTATTATTTATTAACTCTTTGCCAATTAATATTAACACGAATAATGTATTAACAATAATTTTAATAATTTTTGATTAAAAAGTATAACTCATATTTCAGTATTTAAACGCCATTCATATCATGTTGTTTTTATTTTAAGTCCAAGCAGTATAATAACATGGTTATAACCGTTCACATTAATGCAATAATACCTACATCATTACAATATTATTATCATAACTATTATGTATATTTTAATTTAACTATTATTTGCTGTACAAACAATGCCGATGTTATGTATAGGATATTGACTTTAATGAAGAAAATATCGTGCGATTTCTATAATATAATATTAATATAATGTAATATAAATGTCTAACGAAACTTACGTTGCGAATAATAATAATATTAATTTTGTCTAAGTTCAATAGTATTGAATAGATAAACGTTGTATCGTTATAAAATAAAAATAGAACAAAAACATTAATTCACAAAACAAAAATAATAATCATTGGTGTGTACAAATAGGGACTGGTCGTTTAAGTGGCAGTTTTCTTTACTTTGAACCTTTCTTCGGCCGCCATCGAACCTTTCATAATGTACGCCATGTTCAAAAACAATGCTGTCCACGCCGAGTGCATCTCCTCAGTCCATCGGTCGACTAGCGACGGCTGTATGGCCATAATGAATTGAGGTCCGATCAACTGTAAGCAAAACCAACGGTGGACAAAGGTTGAAAAAATAACACGAATTAACAGATTATATAAATCTCTATTACATCATATTAGGTATACATAGTACTATATCAAGATAAATTAAATAAAGGTTATATTAATGATAATTCAAAATATTTTAATATATTTTTAAATATTAAGAGTTCTTAACGAAGCAAAATATTATATTGGTTTTACTTTGTAATTATTTACCCTATTTGAAATGTATTAAAGATGAACAGCACTCAGTTTTAAACGATATAGAATATGTTAGTTATTTTTATACCTAGTGAACAAATCGAAATGGCAAATAATGCTCCATTTAATTTGCAACTTGACCGATAATTTTGTTAAGTATTATTGGTAGATATTGTATATTTTATTATATAATAATATTATTTTAAGTTGTATGATTACAGTAGGGGAATGTTAACAGTCAACCTTCAAATATACATTGAAATAATAATGGGAAGTTAAGAAAGATGAGTTCTAAGTTCTAACTATATAGGATGTTTCTATAACGGTGTTAATAATGATTAATGATTTTATGTGACGATATTCCGTCTTGTTTTTTTCAAATTCAAATGTTTGGGAAAATAATACGATTCGAAACACAACTAATTAACATTAATTCCATAGTACGTAGGTACATAAGTTACATAGTAGGTATCTACACAGTTAACAATGCATATACATATATGACAATCAAACACTGCATAGATACATAGTAATGTTTAATGCGATTTATCTATATTAGTTACACAAAAAGCTTTCAAACTTTCTGAACACAACCTTTTACGGAGAGGAAAAAAACTTTTATACTTATACTCTGTACATAGCTAATAAGCATAAAATCCTCGTTTATCTACATTTTCATCTAAAACTTATGAGACACGATTAACAACTATATTATAATATAGACGAATTTATATGTATAACAATATGTTAAGCGGTGATGGTGGTTCAGCACACAACATTTTAAACATGTTCATATTATATTAATATGATAGTGTTATACGGGATGGGACAATGCGTTTTCATGTTTTTCCATAGCCTATAGTACCGTAAAACGGGATTATACGATGGCCCACATTAAATAATTTTAAATGTAATATAATAGATACATAATAAAGTGGACATGGGCACATGGTAGGTATTCTAAATACGTTAGTACAGCCACCGGTCATCGTGTTTAGTTAACACGAGTGCACGTCCGAAGAATCATATTATTGTTATTAGGACATTTTATATTTAAACGAGACGTTCGTGTATCGGTGCTTATTAAAAACTCACACTTTTCCACATCAACTGAAGACATCCGACTGCGTAATATACGATTCAACGACCATTTAATTGTTGTTATTGGTTTTTTTTTCATTCAAACATTCGCAGCAAATTAGAATAATTGAAAAATAATTGCTTTCGTTTCCGATAAGTCCCGCTTTATATTCACCAAAACAAATTAACCAGGGTGGCGACGATGGGTACGCTAATCAAAATATGTTGTGCTCGGCTGGAACGACGACGTTGTCCTATATGTGTAGTAAACGAAGACCGGGTGTGGCCTAGCTGGTTAAGTGCACTCGAATTATCGTCCGCTGCGGGTGTTTTTATCGTTTGGGGTCGGTACGAAAAAAGGGTAAAGTTTGCCTATAGTGACCAGGAGAAGGTCTTTATTTATACGCTTGTGGTGCGTGTGCAATTATTAGACCGATTACAATTATTCGCAGGTCCATTATCGTGAAATCAGTTGTACCCAGAGTGGGAAATGTTTAGTGTTCCACGAGAACTCATTATGTTTGTGTTTATAAGACAATAAAAAATATATGTTAATAAGTATTATACTCATTAGTTTATGAATATAATCAAATAAATCCTGAGAATAAAAATTCGTTATCTAGTTTTTCACTTAAGTAACAGCAAGATTGATTTAATAAGTCTGCTTGGACAAAAGAATAAATACGTTACCTATTTAAAATGCCGTTAATAGTTCCTAAACATACAAAATATATATATTTTGTAATTTGTATGGATATACTCATTTTACAAAATATGACAAAACTGTTCGAATTAAAAGTCAATTTTTGTTATTGATCATTGTATGTCTTTTTTAAACAGTCAAAAACTTTTATTTTGCGATTACAAAAGTTTTTATATTATATTATTAATATTGTCGATGTTTAATATCTAACAAAATTTTGCTGAACAACCTTCGAAAAAAATAAATATATTCGTTATATACAATATCCTGACCTATTTTAAAAGCACAATATGTAACCACTGTCAAGTCTTAAAAAATCGAGGAATACAAAAATTGATTTTTTGTAACAGTTATGAAACTGAATAGGTTTCTTGATGGCTATATCAAAATAATAATACCTATGTATAATTTCCACATGACCGTATCCATCTAATTAACGGTGTATATGCGTTCAATGTTGTAGGTTTACACATAAAATGTGCTATTTATTTTTCAGTTTGAAACATGATATGTATTATTTCTCATTTATTGATATTTATTAACCTATAACAATGTGGAGAAGATAATTTTTTACATAAAACACATTTTCGATTGTGTTTGTAGGTGGGTAATTAAATATTTGTACATATAATAATTAAAAAATGTACAAAAAAAAGTTGTAAAACATTTAGGTATTTCTATTTTGTGTATTTCTATTGATAACACGAATAAAAAATAAAATATTTTCCATAGTAAATTATACGATTAAACGGACTGTATATTGTATATAAAATGTGATATTAATTTGATAACATTTCACTATAACGCTTAGCGGCAAAAGACATTGTACTTACGCCATAAAAAAAAACCGGGTAAGTGAGCTTCGAATGAATATTTCGTTATTGAGTAGGTCACTGTAATAGACGTTAAATTTGAGTTCAATGATAAATCATTGCATACGAAAAACGATTCTGAGTGGAAAGGTAAGTCAGTATCTAATTCTAAGGATATCTTATAATTTATTTATATTAGGTACTATTGTTAATTATACTGATGTTTGTTTCTGATAGAATACGGTAAGTCAAACTATTTTTTGCCAAAAAAAAAACGTACATAACATATTATTCATTATTATAATATTTTATTAAATATTAGGTATACCTATTATATTTATATTATTGTTATCAACATATAAGTTAATACTACGACCGTAAAACTATAACAAATAAATATTATAAAATCGTACCTATAAATAATTTAAAATTATCTAAATATTTTTAACATTTCATTACAAAATGATAATTATTTAAGTAGTAGTCGAATGATTCAAGTCTCTAAGATATACATTTTTTTTTAAAATTATTTTTTAACTAACGATTAGAAAAATAGGTATCGTTGTAATTTGGAAAATTAACACACTGCGGAATAGTCTATTCTAAATTATTCATAAAAGTCATATGTAACAAAGTTAAATCCGATAAACGAACAGTGGCTGTTTTAGTTTTTAAATGCAATTTATTTTTGTATAAAAAAGTATCTTAGCAAATTTTCAAAGATTTAAAAATTGAACTTCAATCTTTAAACGCGTGTGAACATCTGAAAGATATTTAAGTACTTTATCTGTGAAAATTTCTATAGTATCTTGGGTTATAAAAAAGTTGTGAAGTGATGAAATAAATGTTCTCCTTACAAAGGAAATACACCATTATATTACAGTGGGTAATAAAGTGTAGTGCTACGTACTCAAGACAGCGGACAGTCTTTATCTATAATGATCGCAAAGTACAAAAGCTAAAATCGGTATCTATACAAGAGTAATGACAATGCCGTGTCGTTCGAAACTATCGTCGCAACCGCGTCGGATGACTTAAAATAACAGTGACCTACAGTTCATTTCTTGATAAACACTAGGTTGAGTATTTATTTTTTATTCGAAATTAATTCATTGAGCATCGTGTAGACATTTTAAATTGAGCATATTTTCTTTTCCCTCTGTAACAAATTATCAAGTATACGCGACGACGGTCTACTATTGGTGTTTGCTGTTGATGTTGAGGTGGTGCACAAAACGGAATAGCAAGAGAACGAGAAGTATATAGAGAGAGAGAGAGCTGAGATAGTATAAGTATAATATAGCACCTTGGGATATGTATACAAATCGTATTTGCACGGGGAGCAAGCTGCAGTAGGTTGGTAAATTTCTACAGCATTAACAGACTGCCTGCGGAACGGGGTCGTTAAATGAATACAAAGTAAATGTTCCTAAGTCGTTATTTACTGTGCAGCAGTGTACATATATAGTCTCTATAGAAGTTGCGATTTGCGTTCGAATCTTTCAACCGAGTGAGCGTGACTTTGACATAAACTATATATTAATATTTATTTCGATTCGATAGTAAAATAATACACGCATAATGCATTATACATTATAATCACCTAGGCAACATCGGAGCCGTCTCAGGCGGGCAAAGCGTAAAGTCGTGTTCACTGCTGTGTCGTTTGTCGTGTCGTCTCCAAATGTTGAGATCGGCCCAACTCTTGAGATATCCTGGTAGATTACGGTTAGTAAATTATTCCGAGATTACCATGGTCAATCAGAATACGATGAAAGGCGCACGACACGACAGACAATTTACAGTAGCTGTGAACTCGGCTTAAAGTGGATTGAGAGATTGAACGCATAGCATAGCAGTGTCCATAGTAAATTAATAAATTATTAACGACTAGAGAGAGAAGGAGTGTGAGAGAGGAAAATCACCGATCTATGGTGCTTAAATCATTTCAAATGCAATACGTGTATGAAACTATAATGATTAGTAAGTTACAAGGGAAAATGTAATGTAATGGGTTTCAGTATCGGTGAGAGATGTGAAACAAAAGAAAATGTTAAAAGAAAATAATGTACTTATGACTTTCGTAGAAAATATGAACGATTGAAGAATGAAAAACAATCGAGTAGTGATCATAAAAGGTTTGTTATTTTCATTGATAGATACGTTTATGTTATAAGTTGATTTGTAGTCAGTGGATTTTATAACATTGAAATTATCTTATAAAACGAAAATATTTAAACAAATATAAATATAATTTAGTTTTGAGCATTAAGAGAAATTAATTTAATTAAAAATTCCATATAATTTAACCATTATAAAATGTATTCTTGTCAAAACTCATCAATTTGTATAATGTTATTAAAATGTACTGTTTTTATAAATTTTATCATAAAAAAAAAATCGTTTGATATAAATTTAATTCAATATTATATTATTATTTTGAAGTATGCTACGTAATCCATTAACACTTTCTGTACAGAAATTATTATACAAACATGTATATTGTATACCCACTATGTATCTCTTCTAAAATGAATTGAAATATACAGTTTAAATTAATTTCGTTTCGTTTAAATGTCTAAAATAATCATTATTAAGACCGTACTTAAATCAATTATACTCACGTCTACGTATTTTTGTTTGGCGCCATAATGATAGTGCTTCTTGCCCAAGTCTCTTAATAGAGTTTCCAGCTTATCGGGTTCGTAAAGACGTGCGACGGCTTTTTGTACGAATGCCATAACTCTAAAACAATAACATATTAGGTAAGTTAATAATTGATAATTATTATAACGCTAATGATATCAAAACAGTATATTATTATTTTTAAATATTGATGGGGTGTTCTACGATTATTTTATTGATAGATGATAAGCGATTATCCAGACTTGAGTACACTTATTAGATGTTGTTCGTGAAGTTACGTTAGGTATAGGTACAATATAAGTGCACGATTTCATTATCAAAGGCTAATAAATTATCATGTACGCATTAATACCTATACGATCACCAATACTAAAACTTTAGTTTATCTATTTAATACAATATAGTAAATAATTCAATGTAAACAAAGTAATACAATATATTATGATTTATTTTTTTATTGATCATTTAAGACATCAATGACATAGGTTATTAGTGTACATTTTACTAGACTATTATAGTTTTACAATTATAAGATGATTACGTAGTTGCAAATATTTTTTTTTTTAAGTTAAATTTGATTTTACAGGTCTGCTGTTCTCAAGAAATTGATCATACTGTTATTATGATGTATCTATATTACGAGTATTACCATTGATTTTGAATAATAATAATTATTATTATTATTCATAATCGATGCTATTTGGTACCTAACAGAAAATCGACTTTGGATCAATGTCTAGGCCAAAATAAACGACCGTAAAATAATACCAATTGTTAATAATATCATAGTTTTTTGGAACCACGGAAATATTATAATAAGTCGAAACGATGGATAGATCCGGACAAAACTGGAATACAAAAAGTTCGATATGTCTACAATACTTACATACTGTGGTATAGAAACTTAAATATTGCACTTGAATTTATCATAATATGATCACTACTCAGTTCAGACAAGATCTAATACTTAATACGATAATGACGACGTTTTCATTAGTAAATAAGTGTTACCTCTAACAGGTTTATAGAAAATTAACAGTAAATGAGTTTTATCACGCATATACTATCATGAAAAAATGTAAAATAGTCCACTTTAATATTATAATATATTTTATAAATTATAAAATATATATAAATAAATAAACGCCCTTTTGAGAATAGTATTCATTTATATATCGATAGATTATTGTCGACATTTCATCTAATACAATATCGTACCTAAAATACACGAAGCCTTCACTCAAAGTTACTTTTATCAAAGTATTCCATTTTTCCTTCTATTAACCCGTCACATGCAAACTATAATAATATTTTATAATGAGTTTCACTGCGAATGATGGATCGTTTCAAACTCGTACCTACTTAACTAGTAAATATAAAACGTGTGCGCTGGTGAATTATTGTTTATGTTTAGTGTGTTAACTACAAACATATTGACTTGTTCTGCCAAAATAACCGATTATTGTCCTTTACACACGTTATAAAGCACAATAACATACAATATACTATACGTAAATTATTAAACTATACTTGCAAATATAGCAACGACAGGTTAACGAGTTTTCGACCGTCCAATATAATCATTATTTTTAAATGCTGTTTATTATTAAGTGTCAAAAACACATAGGATGAAATACTGAACTATAATATTATGATATTGTATGGAAATGAATAAGTTTTCGGTTTCATAATCCTATTTTCAGGGCGTATAGTGCAGACACTGGTATATATGTAAATAGGTTTATCGTCCATTGATTATTTATTATTATCATCTGTCTATTATTCGCGACCGGTCTACCGGCCAGCATTTGTTTTTATTTCTCGAGATACCTTTACTTTAAAACATTAGTGCAATAATATTATATTATTATCTTGTAGAAATACACGTCAACCGTGCAAGTTTCCAGCAGATCATAGGAAAGTCTCATTCGAACAAGCCTTTGGAGTCTCGCACTACGGCTCAACATTAATGTGACGGATTTTGAGTTTATGTATATTATGTGTATTATCGTTATTATTATCCATTGTTCGTGGTGACGAAAATGGGGTTGTAAAAATTGTAAAACGTGCGACGTGACGTTACATTACAACGGTACCATATCGTCGTGGTGAGACGCGGTAAACACACACACCTAATAATAATAATGTACCGTAAATTTTTAATATTTATATAATATACATCACGTATAATATTATGGATAGCGATGTTTTATCGGACACCGTGAAGTGATTTACGGCGAGGTGTGTTTACACGCGTCAACAGAGGATATACAGGGTTTGCGTAAAAAAATATTATGTACACGCACAGACGGGCTTTCATTAATAATTTATCAGTGTTTGAGTCGGACACGAGGATTTTCTGTGCATAGGTTTAAGCAAACAGCGATTTTATCCGACGGGCTTATAAACGATATTTCGTTTCTCGACGCACGTCCCATACTTATTCGGCCGATTCAAGTTTAGGTAACCGTATTGTACATTATACTATTTATACTACGATATTACAATGGCATACCATTCGAAAATACTAGGTAGGTAATTTTGATTTTCGTTGTAATTAATCAGAGTCGCTACAAGATGAGTAGACTAGAGCGGTGTGATAAATGCGAGAAGCCTATTAACAAGCAGTAGCTCAAGTTCAATAAATGAACAACAAATTTAATTATACATACCATTGCATACAAAAAACGACTGAGTACGGTTTGTCAGGTTCTATTTCCAAGGATATTTTATAATTTATTTATATCGCAATAAGTCATTTATTTTTCTATTTTAGTTGTACACCAGTTGCCTATATAGTGTCGTAGTACTCGCGGTTCTGTTGAACTTATTTTTAACAAAAACGTCGTATATACCATATATTCTATACGTAGGTATAGTATTAGTATATGCTTATACTTGTTTATATTATCATAAACATTATTTCGGTTAATCATTATATAAGACACATAGATTTAATTTGAGGCCATGGCTTTTTATTCGAGGCCCTAAGCGCGAGTCGGAATAACATAATATTGTAGGCCATAATAACTATAATCGGACGATGGACGTTAGTACGTTTCCAAAATGATTGCATATCAATACCATAGTAATAAAAACAAAACCACAAATAAATGAATGCAGTGAGTATAATTTTTTTTCTACATTTTTAATATAAAACATAACCCTTTCATCATGGAAATGTTGATAATTTCATCAGTAATTGTTCAAAATATAACTATAAAATAAATCGTTTAATACTTTGTTATTAATCGTGAACAATTAATTAAATTATTGAATTAAATACAATCATTATATTTTGATGACTTACATGATTATTACTAAAAAAAAAAAAAAACCACTTTGTTATGTCGTGTATTTTAGTATTTAATATAATAATTGATTATATAATTGAAAAAAACTCTATCCATAATATACTCGTAGTTTTAAAATATTCGTAGTTTAACGATGCGTATACAATAACGATATAATACTCTAATAAAGTTTTACCATGGGTGTTTGTTGCTGATCGGTGACACCATAAACACAATTTATTCCTTAATGGACATGATATAAAATATTGATGGATTATTGTTATGGACCAATAACATATAATAATATATCATTTGTATACAAAATGTGATATGCAAACATGATTTTAATAATTATGAATTTATGATGATTTATAAAAAAAAAATAAATAAGTAATAGGTGCGTATATAGTTTGGCGTTAATGAAATATAAGGTGAATAGCCATAAAATGTATTTTTTTTTTATTCTTTATAGGTATCTAGTATCTACTCTAGATTAAGAACAACGATTATTTCTCAACCACATTTTGTTGTAATTATATGTATTATAATATAAAAGGTACATTTTACGATTTATTTATAGTTTAAAAATAGTTCTATAGTAACTTGAAATTCGCATCAAATAGACATTTGCTATTCATTATACAATTTTCAAAATATTTGGCTGATTTTAATTATCCGTTAAAAAAAAAAAATGGGTACCTACATGTGTTTTGTATATTTTTAAATTACTTTATTGAGTACGTTACGTACTCATGAGGAATCTTGTATTAAATTGTCATACTTTTTGACTGAGCATGAACACAAATAGATAACAACTATGAAAAAAAACCTAAACAAATATAATATTTTAAATTTAAAAATACTTATAAATAGCTTAAAATTAGTCGAATATTTTTAAAATTGTATAATAAATAGCAAATGTCTGTTTGATGCAAATTTCAAGTTGTCTTTAATTTAAAAAAAAAACAGCAACCGCTTTGTTGTACAGTAGGTATCGAGTGTACCCGGTCATTCAGTAAATAAATCATTGCGTATACCAAAAACTTTTGTTTTTCCCGATTATTTTAAATAGTAGATACTGGGAACTTTCACTTTCGATCTACTAATAGTACCAACTACTGGCTCATTTTTCTACTAGAAATCATTCACGAAGTTGAAGATCGAAACATTTTTTCTACTATAACATGTGTAAATAGACAAAAAAAGAAACAACATATCATTTTAAGACCAAAAATCCAAAACATTCATCGTTTCACTCAGAATCTGATGCAACTTACTATAACAAGTTTTAAAAGTATAAGTACTTAGTGTATATTTTATGATATAACTATAAATTGTATAATATGTAATAGTGCAAACTTTAAAAAGTGAAGGATTTTTTTATTCTGACCCGAGTGAACAGCGAAAGCTATCAGTTCAACAATGTAAGGCATGTGTATATTAGATCTAAATCTGCACGAATAGATAGAAACTATTGACCTTACAGTATATACGGTTTATGTAATATGGCTTAATAAACACTCTTCTTTTGGATAGTATAATATTTTAGATATGTAATCTGATGTCTATCCAGTGTAGATTTTTATTCTTTATTAAATAACAACTTAACTGAAAATCTTCCTTCAAAAGTGAAGTTACTGACAAATACGTCATAATAAAACAAAATCTGATCAGACGGTTAGTTTTTTCTACTTTGAGGAATAATATGTATCATATTGCATGCAAAAATAGATTAAAAATAAAACTGATACGTCCAATAAAATAACGTTAGTAAAATTCCATGGAAGGTACCTATGGTTAATTACTTTTTTTTTGAGTTAACTGTTTACGATTTTTCAATTTCAAGTGGGTTTGTTTCATTATTGTGTATTTTGTTGTATTTTATGTTTTTATGTAATCCGAGAATAAACACTACAATCTTTGGTTTATTGTGCTGAGATATCGGATATTGTGTTTACTGTTTATTATGTTCAAACTAATATATCCCTAGAAAAATCCATAGAATGCATGCGTAGCGTAACGTAAACCTGCATCGTTAACACGATACCGCTTTAAACGCCATGCTGGAAAAAAGTGATTTTGTTCTGGTCCTTTAAAAATGTTTGTAAATTGTAATATTTGGTGCAAAAAAATCTCATCACGCATCAATATGCTATTGCTTTTTGGTCCAACGATAATAAAAGCCTGTATATACTCGATTATTCATGTGTATTATTTAGGTAATGGGTTTTGTTATATTCTATAATGGACCAGGTACCTCTATATTCTAGAGTTTTTACTTTTTATAGAAAATAAATCTAGACATGGTTGGTTTCCTATGTATCAAGTGTTAAAAACTAAACTAAATGTGGTCTTCACTTTTAGTAATAAATTTGTATAATTAGTTAGACAAATGTATTAACCATGATAACTATTAGGATATGTTTAAACTTTACACATTAATACGATGGGTAATTGCACTATTAAAGTATTAAAACATTCAACTATCGTACATTACAAATAATAAGAAAAAATTTAACCACATGAACATTTTTGATAAATGAAAATATTTTTAATAATGTTTTCCAAATAATTTTTGACTGACGAATTGAATTCATGTTTTTGATTTCGACAAACTATATAATAATATGTATAAGAAATCTATTTAAAAATGTTTTGTATTATTAATGTTTTAAAAACTATCTACGTTGGAAGATTTTGGTTAAGCGACATTTTACTTTAAATCATTGTGATTATTACGAACAAATAAGTAATAACTATAAACGATTGTAGGTAGCGAGTTTGACGAATGTCAGTACAAAAATTTTACTGGGTAACAATGGGCACGTACATTTTTGTTAGATGTAAAATAAAGATATTGTTCAGTTTTATATGGATGTAAATGATAACTGTTTAAAAGAAATAGCTGTGATAATTGCTTTTTCCCCCAATTTTTTAGTTTGTAACTAAGCCCACACAAACTTCTTGGCAACAAATTCGACCTACTTTGTCAACGTAGTAATCCACCCATGCAACGTACAAATCCTTCTTTTTTGTACTTATTTTTTTCTGTCTAACTAAAAAGAGACGTCTGACACTAATTTACCAGTCAGAATATGCTGTCCGTTTCAAGTAAACCTCTCGAACCTAGCACTTTTAAAAAGGGTCACGTGGATTAAAATCATTACATTTTTCTACGTCAAAATCATTAGAGTTGTTACCCTTCTATACCTTAAGATTATATGGGCTAGTTGCTTAATATCTTTCGTTTAAAGCATTACCGATATCTCATAAGTTACCATTCGACAGCTTAGAGAAACGTAAATCGGTGGTTTCACGTAAGTAAGTATTTGTAAAAAAATACTTACTTTTTAATAAATTCAAACACTAACGGGTATTAACCAGTTTTATACTTTTTGAAATAGGCCTTATATTTCAGTTCAAGTCGCTATACATTATTTTTTTCAATATAAAAATATTCTCGTACAAGAAAAATTATAAATAGAGGTACATTATACATTGTCATACATCATGTTTAATGAAATGGTACGAAAAAAAACGCTGGGTGAAATCTATTACAAAGGCATTTTTATTTTTTACCTTAAATGTATTTACGAGTAGCCATATAATACAATGGGAAGTACGTACCTAGATTTAATCATGTTTAAAAATAAAAAGCTTAAATTGTATATCATACCAAAACTTAGCAGTTTGCTGGTTGACTTTATCATAGTGAAAATGGTTCCATCTTACCCAACAATTTTAATGTTTTACGTTTTATTCGTTAAATTTAATGCATTTCATACACTAAACTATTAATACTAATTAGTAATAATTAATAACTAATAAGTAATAGATATTAAAAAGATAAGTATTAATGTATGTGTAATGTGTATTATGTATCTGTGATAGGAAATGTTTTATTTTATTTCATTATAATATAAAGGATTTGAAATATTTTTCTAAAAGTTGTCCATATTTTGTATGAACAATAAACATATTATTATACATTTATACCTAATATACTACCTAAACAGTTCGTAATTTAATGGTTATATTATAATGTGCTCTATAGTTATAACCATACACGGTATATATAAATTTTTCAATTTTGTTGTGTTTTATAATCAATGTTATACTAAAAATATAAACCTTATAGTAAAATGGTCACAGTTTAGTTTAATGCACATTATACTTAGATATTGTCTTTTTTTGACGTGGTCATCAATTTTATTGTTTTGCATTAATTACATCTCAGTATTTTACCTATCTTTGTATATTATAATATGTACTTTCAATTAATGATTATCATTGTTCATTAAGTATTTATTTTAGTCTGTCCTTTATAATTTACATTTTTAATTGTTACACTTATGGATATTTGAGCTGATATACTAGCTGATTCTGCACGGCGTTGCCATGACTAATTAAATTCCCATAGATTTACCCATTCTTAAAATGTATTAAATGCACGCTGCAAAGATTTTTACCACAGTTATTTGGATCATGTATAAAATACAGGTGTAAAATATTATATCTAATCATAAAATAACTATTTTATTTACCAAGTAATGTGATAACGGTGAAAACCCCGTCAAAATCAGTTCATACGTTTCGACGCGTTTCCCAGATAAACAGAAAATAGAGAAACAGTCAAACGTATCTCTGTGTGTTTCACATGCAATATTATATTTCAGCCTGAATAAATACGTTTATAAATCACAGCGTGTGTAAAATTGTAATACTTTTCATTTGTGATACGCGAAATGTACTACCCGATTCCACACGGATTAAAATTAATCTATCCTTTTATCGGTTTCCGTTTTTTCATTATATAATACAATACATATTGTCAAAACCCCGTCAATCGGTTCATTCGTTTTGAAGCATTTCCTAGACAAACAGACAAACATACAGCCAAAAATGTATCTGGGCGTGTTTCATGCATATACAATTTAATCGTGAAACGTTTAAAAATTTCCAGCGTATATAAAATTTGAATTTTTCTAATTTGTGATTCAGAAGATAAATAAAAAGGAAAAAAAAATAAGACCCTTACAATATTTGTATTTCTGGATTATCAATCTGTAATTGAAAAGTACATGGAATTTATCACAAAGTACCAACTAAACATATTATTTACTATCAAAAGGCAAAAACCATCCTCAAATTTCTACTGGTCCTAAAAGGTGACGTTAGACTTGTTCCACTCAGAATCTAATAAACACCTACCTATATAACATGAGCTTAAAATTAATTATAATTTTTTTTAATCAATAGTTGTAATACTATATATTATTTACAATACTAAAATTTTGTCTATTCAGAAGTGGCGTGATTATTATTTACCCACTAACCGTTATACATTTGTTTGGCGTATTAACATTATTTAAAAGATACAAGTATGGTTAGGTTAACCTACCTCTTAAAATTATTCGGCATCCAATTCAAAAATAACTCAACATTCGGTATATTAAGTAAGATATTTTAATTTTAGATTCTAAGCGGAGCGAGGAAGCTAGTGGTTTTACAATAGTATTTTTTTTTATCCTGTATATACAATGTCTACCAGAAAGAGGGCTTCGATTTCATTTTTCTTATACAATGATATTATATCATTGAATTCAAGTTTAATACAATCCATTATACATTGACCCACTCTTAACCTGTACAGCGGAGCGACATCCACTTACCCGCTTTTTTTAAGTATGATATTAAGCTGAAAAGTCAAGGTAACGCGTTAAGTTAAAAATATATTAAACTTTGTTCAACTCTAACCCGTTAAGTATTTAAATGATTAGTAAAAAAAAATATAAACCGTCAAATACTACCAAGCATAAATAGGTTTATAGTTTAAGTTGTAGACACACAAACACACACCATAATATTCATCACGACATAATGCAAATATAAATAGCTAGTGATCTCGCGATGGTATGAGGCCGTTATCTTTCACGTATTATATTCGCATGTTGTATTGAATTTCATGGCTATCTGCAAATAGCTCATGGCCGATATTCCTGCAATACAATTCTCGTGATGTAATAGGTGCTTACTTCAGTATTATAGTTTTAGATATTTTAAGTCCAAGGATACGCTATGACTCTATATGAGCATTACAGACCATAACCGATTCCCATGTGGTCTTCTGGTGGACGACGTGAGAAGAACTAATAATTTTTTTGAAACAATCTAATAATACTCAGTTTTATCTTGAATAGACGTTTTAAACTTTGAAAAATATGAATTTTTTAGTACCAAACGCTGGGTCCTCTTATTACACAAGTTAGTGATCAGTCGGCCAATCGAAAAATTTGACCTAGTTTTGAAAATGTTAAAATTACGCCTCTGACGTTATCCTCCGAAAAATACAGCTGTATTTTATTATTGTAAATTAAGTTAAATAATATAATGACACATATATATTATATATCATATATATACTAATATAATATAAAGCTGTAGAGTTTGTGTGTTTGTTAGTACTGTACCTACTTAAATATTGTCCCTGTCTTATAATTTATAATTCAACTTAATTGTTACTTATTTATTTGTTTAAACTTAATTTTAATAGTAAGATAAAGATTAATAATGTAATTATCTTAAAGTTGTTAATTCACCTTTAAAAGAAGAACTATATTGTCTCCTCCACAAGCCTAGGTTTTTGGAGACAATCATTTAAATAATTTTCACTTGTAAATGTATTCTTTTTAAATTTAATAAAATAATTATTATTGTTATTATTATTAATAATAATAATATATATTATAAAAATTTGTTTTGTATAATTATTTAATGAATTTATGACATATAGAGCATATATATCGCACCGCCAGAACAAGACTGCCAGAACAAGACTGCCATAACTTCAAATTTATAGTTTTGAGAAAATCCAGTATGAAGTTTGAATCTAAGATTTTTAAAAATTCTTTACCTATGTGTTTGAAACCAAAAACTTAATTACTTCGAACATACTTTAATCTATAACTATTTCAAATATTATGGAATAATTTTGTTGGACTTGTGATCTTTTAAAATGTTTTTTATTTAAATTCAAGATTGCCATATTTTGAGATGTGGCTATTTTATATACAGAAATTGAATTTAAGACGGATACTAAAATATGGTAGTATTGAATTTCATATTGTATCTGCAATATTACCAATTATAAAATGCAATACCGCCATAACTCTAAATATTGCTCTTCTGCTCTCTACATTTTACACAATAATTAGTTTTTATTTAGTGCAAGTACGCCACAAATCAAATTAAGGCAGTCTTGAATTTTGACTTTAGTGATTAATGTGATACGTTAAAATAAGACGTAGGTATCTGTCATAAATTAAATATGGCTCTCTTGCTTAGAAATTAGCTAAAAACCAAATAATTCGATACTGACATATATTTTTAGTGGCTGAATGGAAAATAATATTCAATCTGGTGTTCTTGCATTTTATAGAGCTATTTTTTTTCACTATTCTAAAGTAGTCATAATTTAAAATTGATGAATATTGAGTTGTGGCAGTCTTGTTCTAGAAGTGTAAATATTATTTAAAAATTACTTGGGTTCTTAAGTATTCACTTTATAAATTGGAAAACCGCAATAACTTCTTAACGTGTTTAAACAATATAACTATTAACTGATTTAGTCATAATTTAATAATGTGTATAATTAATATAAACTATAAAGTAGTTTCAAAATATATTATGGTTACATTTTATGGAGAAATACTGCCACTGTGCAAAATTTTATTTTTGGAAGATAATTATTAAGATGTCTGTTCATAATTATAGTTTTGGATGAAAACGGACTCTAACTTTGTATAATACCACCAATTATTTAAAAATGTGAACTTGTTCATGAAGGAGTTTATAATCGAAAATATGAGTCAAGTCCATATTTTTTCTGAATGAACTTGTTTCATTCAAGTTAATTAGTAAATAAATATTAAGTTAGTTTTATTTTTTTATAATATGTAATTGTACATAAAATTAACTAGATTTATGTACGTAACATAATTTTGTACCACATACTTATCAGTTATCATGGTTACTCGTTACATTTTTTAAACATTTAAAAGTTTACCACAGTATAACAATCTTTTAGTGCAATTATTATTTTTATCTTAACCAGTTAAAAAAAATTAATATTATATACATATTATTGATACTTAAATTTTATTGTACTATATTGTTTGTGTGAATGGGCGCCCATAAGGTAGTTTTATGGGGGGGTAGGAGTACAAAATTTTGTCCATATTAGTACTATCTTAAATCGTGGTATACATTATACTTAGTATAAGGTCTATGATGAATGATGATAACATGCAGGGCCGTAGCAACCAAATATTGCGCCTGGGGCAAAAATTCAAAATGCGCCCTTAAGTATTTTAATTTATAAAAAAAAACTCAACACTGAATATTATTTATAAACACAATATAAATAATGATTTTGCCTTGTAATTATGTAAGCGTATGTTAATTTTATTTAAATCAATAACTTATTAAAATATAAATAGGTATACATAATAATTATAAGAACATAGGTATAACATAATAAATAATAATATTACTTTTACTTATAAGTAACATTTAAATTGCAATTTTTCTAGCTTTACTCTTCACTCTATTATACAGCGTTGAAGTTAATAAAGCATGAACAGTTCATGATACCTACCCACTCTGTATAATTTTCGATAATTGTATTAAAAATAATGTGTGGTAGGTTCGGCATTGCAATAATTTATAAATATTATGTTTTATTAATGTGTCCAACACTTCAAAATGTTTTATTGTATTTTTAAATAAGCATTTTACGGGTTATTTATTTTACCATTACTACGTACATTTATAAATGGTGAGTTTAGAAACAAGCAATTACTATATTATAGAAAAATCGTCAAAATGTAAAGTCGTGTTAAAATAACCGCTTCAGGATTTCAAGATCTAGGTTACCAATATTAGCAATTATCATTAGCTACTAGCTACCTGGAATAAGTTGTATTATTCACTGAAGCCCCATTTTGTGGCCTGTGGGGATGTTGTGGTATATATTCTTCATACAATAGTGTGTTCTTTACTGTGTTTTTGATAGACCGAACAATTGATGCCAAACGATGTTATTCAGAGGACGAAAAAGTACTCTACTTCGATGGTCACGTCACCTTCAAATAAATATTTACCCAACAATGTAGGTCACGTCAGTCAATAAATTAATTATTTGGCCATATATTAATAAAATCAGACGATGGTATAGTTAGTTTACTCTATTTAACAAAACTATTAATTTATTTACAAACATTTAAACGACTGTTAGTAAGGTACCAAACCAATATATTTATTATTTTAATTTTCAACATTTTTAGAAATATATGTAATATGTATACACTATTTATTTGCAGCAGGTTAGTGTTAGTAAATAAAAAGTTTTATAGTTATTAAAAAAATTTATTTTCAAATTTATGAATGTAGTTCTGAATTCTGATATTAGTTTTATAAATAAAATGACCGATTTTTTTTAATTTTCTATTTTGTTTGTTTGTAGGTTGTTAGTAGGGGAGGAATGGTTGAAAATACGTTTTGTATGTGTGGTAAGGATTCATTGGTAAAAATCCCAGGTGGTCACCCATCCGGGAACTAGGAATGCCGCCACACCAAGCCACAAAATGACCTATTTAAAATATATAAAATGCAATATATTTCTATTGTATTGAAAATTGATATTTTTTGTTCCATTACAATTACAAACACTTGAAGTGAGTACAGTGATATAAGATACACTTTGTATGTATAAAAACAGTTAGATACTCATGAACGAGAATAAAGAATATTTTTTTTTTCATTTGCATGTTTGAATATTTTTCAAGTATAGTATACTCAAGTTTTAACTTTTAAATGCATTATAAAATGAAAATGGTCAAATAAAATAGCAATAACATTTTAAAGAGGATAAAAAATTAAACTTTGTTCAGAAGGTACAACAGTGTGCAATGTTTAGTATATTATGTAAAAAAATATAACACTGATTAATCTTTTTTGTTTTAAATATTATTTTTAAACATTTTTTTAATATTTTTAAGTATATTCATAATATTTATAATATTTCACACTGGTTTACTTATTCCAATAAATAGTAATTACATTAATTGTTTTTATAGATTAAAAAAAAAATGTCAATTCATAATTGTATGAACAATAACCTTAATTAATTTCTAGAATAATGAACAGTTTATCAAAGAGTTTCAAAAATATATTTTGTTTCATAAACTTTGCTGCTCTGTGCCTCTGTTCAATCTTAATTTTGATCAGGCAATTATAAAAAATTTAGTTTTTAATATTCAAATAGGGATTATTATTTCTAAAACTGCGATAGTCCATAATATAAATAATTTATCGAGTACCTACCTACCTATAATAATAATTTTTTGTCATATAAATGTATATAATTTTGAAATGAATAAAGATAACCTATATAAAATGTTTATGAATTCAACAATTTAATAGTCTAAATACGTAGAACTCCCTAGAACTTGCCAAACCCCAGAAAATTGAATTCTTAAACCTTTTTCAACATATTATTGTAGGTACAATAAAAAACAACATATTTTTAAATATTTTAATGTATTTTGAATAAATTAATGAATTATTTAATTGAAGATTAAACTCCCTCAAAAAATCAATGACGCATCAAAACTGTATTTAAAACATTTTACAAAATATAATATTCAATAAGTGCCAAAACATTGATTATTAGCTCTGTGACATTAACCGAACGGGTACCTATAGGCTACAGGCTACGATACATTTTAACCGAATTCCGCATCTATAATCCTCACAGTTTCCAATTTAACATAGGAGACCACTTAGATTATAGATGTACCAATACCTATATGTGTCACTCAGACCACACCAAGAGGATAACGTTGAAATGTAAATATTTTGTATTAAATAAATCATTCTTGGTCAAATAGTGATAATATACAGTAGCCAAAAATAAAATAATCAATAATAATAATAATAGTTAATGATTCTTAATCAAAACGCGTGTTGCAAATTAGTTGTAAAATATTGGCATATGGGTTTGGAGCAATGGAGTCAATCGCTTAAAGTCGGGGGGCCGACTTCACGGATTTTAACCTACAAAGTTTATAAATTAAATATCAAATATCTAAACATAGACTTTACTAAAATAATGTTAAACACTCATCCATACAAATAATAAATAAAAAAATAGAGACAATAATCTTTATTTTGCTGGGAGTTGATTATTATTGAACCCCCGGGAATCAATACACGAGTATTGTAAGTGTATAAGTATATAATGTATAATAATAATGATAATTTTAGAACATCCTATAAAAATATGTTTATCAAAACCTTTTTAATATTCCAGCTTTATTTTATATAACTAGGTACTAATAATCACCATCCGGAAGTTATTGTTGTGTTTATCAATTCATCATTAATTGTAACTCGTCAGACGTCAGTATGACAAGTGTACACTAATTACTATTTACTATTGTTATTTACATTAGGTATACGTCATAATACATTATATAACACTTAACATTCAAAGAGATTCAAGTATTCAACAAAGTGTTAATAAATACGGTAAATAAACCACCACAAGTAACCACATAAATAACATTGGCAGTATTCGTATTTCGTAACCAGTATGGCTGCTGGATGTTAATTAATTTCGTGTTATTTGTTTAATAATATAGTAGATTCAATAAAATTATGTTAACGTCACTGTTAACAAAAGTCATGTTTTCTTTTGACCAAAATCTATAATAGTCGTTTGACTGACATTCGGTTATAAATTATAATAAACTATATTATAATTAACCATGGATATTGCCACATTGGACAGTTATAATTCTTAAAAAGAGTTGAATAACCATTTATCCTTTCTGAATCTAATGAATATTTTATAATTTTAATAGAAAACCCAAATCAATACTCTACCAAAAGGGCGGCGGCGGTGGTGGTTAAAGTAATAATTATTATAAATCGTGAAAATAATCATCCGGTTCCGGATCGTAATCTGTTCGAATACAATAAAGGGACTGACCGAGTTGACTGTCCGCCTATTTGGTTAAATTATAATACACACTCACAAGCCCCCCGTGGAGTGAGGTCTTTCTCTTTATGGCCTTCTCTTTTGTTAAAAGCGCACAGTAGATGTACAATATTATATTTTATTCGCTTATAGAGGTAATACAATTTGTTACTACTATTTTTTGGCCATAGAAATATGTTTGTAAATTTATTTATTTTTAATGTCTAATCACACATTGATGGGAATTACAGATGCAAATAAACACTAAACAGTTTACTAAAATTCAGTTAGATAATAACATATGATTGTATAAATAATGTAAATTAACATAAAAAAATAGGTACCTAATAATATGCCGCATTATATTAATATATTATTATTTATTATAGTCTGTAGGTACTTTATTGATACAGAAAATATTCCTAGGGTACTATAGAAGTGTTTATATGATCATTTTTGTCGGCATTTGATGTTCAGTTAAATATTATTTTAGTGTTTAAATTATGACAGTATTATTTCAATATTATATTTTAACCTTAGGAAAATAGATGATTTAAAAGATATTATTTACAAGAACTGTTTTTTTTTTTTTAATAAAAATAAAAATGGTTAAAATGTAAAGTTTCTTTTTCAGACATATTTATTTTATTTACCTACAATTACGATATTCCATAAAAGTTTTGAACCTATAGGTACTTATGATTTCATAAATTTAAGTTACGTGTTTCAGTCAGTTTCGTATTTATATGTTGTCTGTATTTTTATCATATACATATACAAGTTACAAAATTGTAATTTAGTACTTCGAATTTATTTTAAATAGGGTATCAAGCATTAGCGTTGAATATACTTTATAATTTATATAATATACTTAATTATTATGAGAATATATTTAAAATAATTTTTAATTTTGATGATAACATGTTTGTGTTTTATTTAAGTACTTAGTTCATTCAGTTTTCCAAATTATCACTATCAATGAAAAAATTAATTTTGAGTTAATATAATTGTATTTTTAATTATTGATATTTTTAGCCGTGATCAATGTTTACCAGAACTAAATCATAACAAAGTAACAAACTAACTTAACACAAATTATAAATTAATTATTTTTAAAATTAGTTGTGTCTTATATGGGGACTATAAACTACTATTGTTCTAACTTGTGGGAATTATGAATGGTGAGAGAATAATATTTATTCATGGAAATTAAACACATAATCAAATACTGGCCTAAACCCCAATCGTTTTATTATAAATATGAAGTCTTTATCAACAGGCTGTGGTCTGAATAGAGTAAACCATGAACTGATGTCAAACGTCCATCTTATGAGAAGATAAGAGTAAGTAATACGCCAAACATGTGACGAACCTTTAACAATAAAACACCTACACATCTACTGCCAAATTCGCGCCAAACTAGAACAGACCTAAAAATTCTGGACAACATATTATAATATGAAACTCTGAACCCACAAGAAGACAACCTTAAGAGTTAAGATAATTATTTCCTTCATAAAAATATTTTATTATTTTATTACAGCTCAATTTAGACACTACACTGTATATAATATATTCTTTTGTAACATTAGGTAGGTATTGAATTCATTCGTTTCGTTTAAGCTAATAGCCTTAACAATCGAAGCTGTAATAAATGAAATATATTGTAAGTACTAATTAGCTATAAAACAGTTACAAAGAGTTCTTTTCCAAAAAAAACAAGATATTTATTACAATACTTTTTCAAGCAAAAGACTTATGTATTATTTATTATATGCTGTGCTATCAAAATAGAATAACCTCAATTTTTTTTCTCATTTATATAATAGTGTACCTGTTCTATGAACATTCAAACATTGTAAAATGTTTTTCACCGAATTCCCTGTGCCAGATGCAAGTTTGTTTTGATAAATTACACATTTCTTAGTTTTAAATGTTGAGTTTTTTACTTAACTGACAGCAGGAAAACCACATTGTTATTAATACCTGTCACCTGTCCCTTGACTATTCGGAGAAAAGTTCTAAGAAATACTTTTTATTATGATCTATTCTTTTCAGTGTATTTTTCACCTAAAGTAGATACTGTGTTTATACTTTCCTCAGAGATTCTACTTCTATTGGAGTTGAATAATTGACCAACACAACTAAAGCGTTTTTGGTAGTTTTCTTTGTCTTTGGTATTTACTCTATCAGTATAAGCTCTGTGGGGTTTTTTTGATTAACTGGTACTTTTTTATTTCTTACGAATTAACTGCTCAATTTATTGAAATGGTTATTCAGCATTTTACATTTTACATTCCACGAATTTAAATTTGTATTCACTTGGAACTATATCCTAATTATATACATCTCAATACTTGTTATGGATTTTAAAATATACAAATACGTTCTTATTGGATCCTTTCATCTACTTAAAGTTATAATTGTTAGTATTCAAGATTCTTTACGAACATACTATGTCGTGCCATGGTTAAAAATAATAATTACGCAATTGTTGTGGCCAAAATTAATATTAATGTTTATTTGCATAAAAATTAATACCATATAATGTCTCATTGCATCAAATATTGTCAAACCAATGTTTGTATAGTTCTATAGTGGATTATATATAATATATATATATATTATATACTCTACGCTATGTACACAATATTAGGTAGGTATTTGCTACGAAAATATTGTCGTTTAGAATCTGATAATGTTAGGTTAGGATTTGATTTTGGGACGTATTTTATGTATACAACAACTACAGACTGTTTTGCATTGTTATACCTTATGCGTAAAGAGGTCTGTTGTCTTTAACCTAAAACAGTAACTCGTGTAGTCGTGTCCATAGTCCATTACAGTTCACAAGTCTATAAGAGAATTTGTTTTTGTCCCACACTAAAATTTGAATCTATGTAGGTTAGAACAAGGATCTAAGATTTGAGTAGGAGATTACTCGCACTTACAGACAATTTCTTCTAGAAATTATAGTAAACACGGGTGTCTTCGGAAAATGTTTGACTATCCGAGCTTCGTTATTTTAAGCCATCGATCGGATAATATGACGTGTCTAATATTATAGAATATGTATAATATAAATTAATACAGAGAATATAATATTAATGTAAACTGTGTGATCGACAAATAAGTAAGTCACTGTATAATGGGTTGTATTAAATTGTAATTCAATGATATAATATCATTGCATACGAATAACGATTCTGAGCGGAGACGGTTTGTCAGTCTGGATATTCTATATTGTTATTATTTATTATAGCCTGTAAATTGAATTAATGTTATAAATTACTACTAAATAACTAAAATCGTTATAGGTACTTGGTTATTCAATATGTAATTTCTTCAAAATTTGAACTTAAAATAGTATTAGAAACATAGTTACCTAGTGACATTAGGTATAACTGTATAAGTATCTTTAATACAGTTATATCATATAGCTTCATGGTACAAAAATACATTTTTAAATTCGTCACAATTTTTTATTTGTTTCTATGGTGGTAACGTAAGAAATTAAAATCCCGTTTTTAGCGGTTTTTCGTAATTTTTTGGTGGTTTTTCCCATGGCATTAAATAACTATTGAGCAAATCGAAAAATGACCACTTTAAAGTACCATCTTGATCCAATTTTCTAAAAGATAAGATACTATATGTTAAAATCGAAGCACTACTTCTGGTAGAAATTTTATATACAGGATAAAAAAAAAAACACTATTGTAAAGCCACTAGCTCCGCTCCGCTCAGAATCTAAAATTATGAATGTTATTTAAAATAATTAATTACTTACCTATAGTTCAATAAAAAAACAAATTGTTAGTAATGGATACTAGTAGAGAGTATAATATATACGAGAGGTGTTTTACATTTTGAATCAATATTACGAGCAATTAATGTCAGTTGTTACACAGCTACTGAGAAAACTGTAATTACAATTTTTACTGAAAAAAAAACCCTGCAAACACTAAACGTATAATTATTGAAGAAGGGATAAACACTACAACTTTGCTGGAATGGAAATAAACTGTCAACAGACTCCGTGGTAGAATGTGGCGATGGTTTTTGGTTACGGTTCTTAGAATTATGCAGAACATAAAGGTTTTGCTAAATAACAGAGCATAAATGTAGCTTGTGAAGTATACAACAAAATAGTTGTGGCATAGCTTCGCTGGAGAACGATAAACTGAAAATTTTTTATCATAAAGCTCGTTTGCTTGTGTAGTTGTATTATTGTAAGTAGATAAAAGTAGTCTTGGCAGCCTTTGTAAATTATAAATCAATGATAAACCACAATGTTCCCTGAAAAAATCTGAAGAGAGCTTTGACGTACCACATCATAAATAATTATGATGATATTATGTTTGATATATGAATATATAATGCGTTTGAACATGTTCAAATCCTCAAATCCACTCATATCCAATTTACCCTCCCTAGACCTTTCCGATGCAGCCCGTCGACTGAAAAGAAAATGGTTCAGAGACCAATTAATCGAACTATTATTCACACCTAATTTATGTAAAAAAAAAAAATGTATGACGTGCTTTTGTACATATTTCCTCTAATCACGTAATTTTTTTTTCCACGATGAAATTTTATTATAATTGTCATTAATTATGATATACAGAATACCTTAGGGCTTAGATCATAATATACTAGGTATATGATCTAAGCTGGATACGGAACGAAACCTTATTTGTCGAAGACAAAAATATCTTCAAATTTGACTCATAGCGACGGATAATCAATGGTGGATAGTTTTTGCACTAACTACTATTCATGAACTAGGGTGAATAATTATAATACATATATTGACCGTGATTGACCAATAGAAAACTGTGAAAGCGCTAGTGTCTAGTTCAAAGTTTAGAACATTCCAACTTCAAATTAAAATTGATGGCAAAGTGTCGTTCCATATCCTATATATTTTGTATATTTTGTATATTTTATATATTCGTGCTTATTGTATTTATTCATTTAGATTGTAAATAAAAAAAATTTTTTGGTGAATATTAAAGAATACTAATTACATTTGTTAAATTGACAAACAGTAAATGTGTTTATGATTATTTTTTAAGTTTTCGATTGTCCCAAAAATAGAAAAATCAAAATAATTTACATAATTGCTAGATGTAAAATAATAACATATTAACCATACAAAATTAAATTCTACAACTATAAATACTAATTATTTCTATTCACATCCTAGTGTGATCGTAGTATTGCAGTAATCGCAATAATTGGTCATTGTTATAATTTATTACGATTATCAAATTTCATGAGTATACTTGAAAATATTACAATATTAAAATATAAATTATGCAACCGTGGTACAATATTTTTCTCAAATATCGATAACGTTATAACATTCTTAGTACAAAATAAAACAAATCAATTTTAATATTGAGTATTTGAGTAATATTGAGTGTTCTTTTTTATTACTAAGTAAGTAATTTATAGGTAATTATTGATCCTTAGGCAGATAATAATACAATATTTTTATAATTATATTTAAGTATTTTTTCTATCTATTTTAAAATTACAAGTTCCATTAAAATATAATTTTATATTTACAGTACCTTAACGCATGATCTCTCAGCTGTCTGCTGTGTTTCAGGTCTTCTAGATCAACTCCTCTGAACGGCATAAAGGATTGTTGAACGTCTGGATGTGTCTCAAAGAGGCTGCAAATAAAATAAAGCATAATATTTAATATCATGATAAGTTTTTATCAATTCATGGTGAAAATGATTGAGCTTTAACATTCATAAAATCAACATGCTTTTTTTATGAAAAAGTCATTTTAAACTGGTTTAACAATATTTCAATAAACAATTAGAACCTATAATAACTTTGCAATATACATATTTTAAATATAAACAATTTAATCAGAATATCAAATCCGGTTTACAATGATTGGGGTTTTTTCAGGTTGCCGGTAATAAACTGAATTTAGTTGGGAATTTAGGCGATCGTACAAAACATCTAGTATTATACAAAATAATTGGAACAAAACTAAAAAAAAAAAAAATAGGGAAGCTACTCTGATGCGTGTATCAAAATATATTGGTATTGCTCAAATAATTGACCTACCTCTCGTATTATTTTTATACCGAGTTATAAAATGTCCTGTTTTTCTCTTAGCAATACCCACCGACCAATATTTAAGGTGTTGCATATATTATCATTATTTTCTATATAAAATGTTCAAAATATTAAGTCTAATTTTGCAGTATAATATTGGACCTACGGTATTTTAGTATTAACTTGTAAGTTAAATTAACAGTATGTACCTACCTAAATAATTGTGATATAATATTATAATAATTATTAATATATGCGATGATTTTGGCATAAATTATTTCATCATACCGTATTACTTATCACCGGCAGCTGGTAATATAAATTATAATATACGGCGAGTATACAATGTAGAAATAGTGGCTAAATATAGACTGACACCGTCCTCTATCAGAATCGTTTTTCGTATGCAATGATTTATCAATTCAGATTTAACATATCCATAAATGAGTAGGTAGTATTTACCTACTTATTCAAATAGAGGTACATTCACAACTTTCTGCAACTTCCCTAGTTTTTTTCTTTTAAAAGAGTAAATGTTTCGTGTTTAATATTGTCATCATACAAAACAATTGAAGTGAAATATATTATGAATAGTGAAGTCATGTGCATTTTCTAAACTAATTATTATCCGTTATAGCCATCAACCGATATATCAAAGCAAAGGCTTTTCCAGAAAATTAACAATGAAAATATAATGTTCCTATACATTTTACGCGTCCTTCTCGTCCTTACTTTAAATCTTGTGATTATTTTTTGATGATAAATGGTTGTCATTTAATATACTTTGAAACAACTTTTATACAATTTATGTGATGAAAGATGAATTATGATATCCTCTGACAATGTCTACTGGCAACACTATTGTTATTTTGTATTTTCACGAAACTATTTTTAACAGATATCAATCATCTGTTCATTTATGCTTTTTTAGATGATGAAGATTAAACAAAAAAAGTAAAACAGAGACAACATTATCATTATTTTGTGCTGTACATACTTGTTTGAAGAGCGATCGAAGGTATTATTATTACATTAATATAGTGTATTATAGACGAAAACATGCAAAACATGTTTCAGAGTACTTATAATAAAACAAATTATGTTTAGTATAATTTTTACCTAACAATCAAAGTCTCATAGGAGTGATTAAAATATTAAATAATTTAAACCATTGATGATCGACAACATATGTATATTTTAAGTTTTACATAATCTATACTTATAGTATACGAGTAATAAAATGTAGGCGGTATAATGTACTTTTTATTGATTCATTTTTTAGTTGTTAAATTTGAAGTACCTACCATGAGAGTCGACTTGTTGAACAATTATTTTTTTGAACAAACCTCTCATATAATATAATATAATTCGACATTGAATGAAAAAATTGTCGCTAATGTAGAGCCATGCGTTTTAAATCTATATATATATATTATGTTGATAAATATTCGTTTTTGTGTTTGCATTTTCTATTCCCCTCTATTTATGACGTTGAGAGTATTTTTTAAACATAGTGTATTTTTTTTTAATTCGTTTTTCATACGTTTTACCATTAGTGACATATTAAATATTTTTTTATTTTTTTATGCGTGTTCAACAAATACAAATTTTGTCCATAAAGATATTATACTAGGGAATTATGACTACATAATATTATAATAATAATTGACAATAATATACCGTAATTCTTCTATACACAATAAATAGGTATGCGATTTAATGAATATTATTGGATTAACATCGGTTAATATCAAATACTAGATATTTTACCAATATATTGGATTTCGTTTATATTGGCTTGTGATTTATAAACATCTGCTTTAAAGTATTTAGTGTGTTATCGGTTTCATATCGGAAACCAATTTTATGAGCAACTTATCGGATATTGGAAAAGAGAGTATCGGCTAATATCTACTCAGTTTATTGTTTAATACGTTTTTGCCGTTATTAAAAACTTTAAAGTTTAAACATTATATTTTTGTTGCTGGTGAACTAAATCTATTGCTTAATATTAAAATATATACTTGAATATTGACAGATTAAAATGTACAAAATGCAATATTGTTTAATGGTACATTAAAATATGCTTTATTATTTTTCAGTACCTACAATAATGGAAGGGAGTATCTACTACCTAACTAAACATTTTTGAATATAAGAAAAATTAGAATTTTAACTGTCTAAAAACATTAAAATATATGAAATATAAAAACATGAGTAGAAACAAAAAACATAAAAATTGTGAATATCACTTTATCATATATATTTGAGATAGTGAGTATCAATGATAATACAATTTCACAGTAGGTACTTTAAAATGATAAACATATTGTTTTACTTCAATTTCACAGTCCAAGTGTACACCTTATTATAGTAGTTCTATAGGTAACCTTCTGGAATAAATAGTATTATTGTCATATTTGCTGTATTTATTTATTAGAATACTAAGACAATTATAATTTAAATGATTAAATAATTGTATCATATAATACAATATGAGCCTCTTTAAAAACAATAAGTACATTGGGTTGATAACTATCTCTTTCTCTCTCTCTCTCTCCCTCTCGAGTTTATATTATAATATAAGTACTAATAGTGTATAATAATTTAAACCTATGCAGCATTATCACTTCATATTTCATAAGAAGTACCTATCACTGGTTTTTTTACTACAACGTATTTACTCGTGGTTTAATGGTGAATCAATGTAAGGTTTAAAACAATAGTGACAGTACGAAACTCGATTAGCATATACAAGGAATAATATCATATTATTATTATTAAATATAAATACTGACGTATTAGCTATTTTTATAAACATGACTATATTAATAATAAATATTGTTTGGTATACAGAACCGAACATTATCGATCAGTATACCTACAGGAACGCTCTCCTAAACTTTATAAATTCTGAAGCGGTCCTCGCATAGGTAATACCGCGACCGCTCCTTATCATTACGTGCACGCTACACCGACCACTCCTTACCCCGCCGCCCCACCTCATTGGTCGAGTGAGGCGAGGGGAAATGTCGTATGCAACCATAGCTCGACCCGCTCCGACGGCGAATCGCCTCGTTTCACACAATATGTAGCCGTGTAGGTACATATAATATTATATAGCCGATCGTCGCATTATGGCATTTGACACTCTCGCTTAATCAAAACCGACCTACAGTGGCGCACTTTAGGCATTATGCGCCATTGCGCAACATTTTACACCCCCCCCCCTCCCTCTCCAAAACAAAATTGACATAACACTTCTATGCAAATACCACTACTGCAGATCCACGTTTACACCTACAACACGGCTACATGTGTAATATTTAATATATTAATTTGTAGGAAGTAAATCATAATACATAAAAAATAATTCAAATGTTTTATATTTAATATGATTATACATGAACACTATTATTAATTTGTGAACCATTGTCCGGTCTCATTTATAATCGCGCCGTGTCTATTCGGTACAGTGGTTGATAAAACGTGCAATAAACCATTCATCTGAACAACCATGTTTTGCAGTGTTCAGATTCACCTAGCGAATTATTAAAACCCGTGTCGATTCCTTATAACTTCAATTAACTGCTGGCTGGTTCAAAATCGATTTGAATTATAATAATGGTATAAAATATAAATTTAAAAAAAAATATGTTATGTTGTAACTATGTCAATTAATAATGAAAAAGAAAATGTTTTCAAAAACAAATACATTTACCGCGGGAAAATTGACTGTTAGGTGATAAAAAAATCACTTTTTAAATATAAGTGAGTACAGTGATTTCAATATTCGATTGGTAGTTTTTACATTTCATGATGATTGCACTAGGTATAAATTCCAAAACCTTGATGATATAATGACAATATAATACTTCAGAAGACAGAAGGTAAATAATAATATTATTTTATAAAGCCGTTCATGAACTGGCATAATTTTTTTCTTTCTTTAAAACTATAGTCAACCGTGTACAAAATGAGCAAATAATCCGGGTAAGGTCCATTATTAAAAGGGGATGGATTTACGTTCACGGGAAAGGCTATAGAGTAACCCTCTAATGGTGTCCAGTGAAGTAATAATGAAGGCCCCTGAAAGCCATATACCTAAGACGAGGGTTTTATTGGCCAAAATGTCGGTGGTAATTACACCATTGGTTTTCTTCGTTGGAAATAGGTGGTGGATACATAGTACCTATAGGTAGGTATATAATAATATAATGGGCAAAACATGATGAGGTGGTTGAATTCCGTTATAAATTATTCAATGGCATATACAAAAAACTACGTTAAAACAAACAAACCCTTGCAAGACCCTAATGAGTTCCTTTCGTCGGTCTCTTGGGATGACAGTTCTGCAAGCCTTACATTGACTACCTACATTATTCTTCTCGTCAGTCTCATCTATATTCATTGGAAAATAAAACCATCTATTGCGCTATAAAAGACGTTTAGAGGAAGGGAAATTTTCGTTTATTATATTTTTTGCAACCTTTATTTTTAGGTTTAATTTTCAAATTTTTATTTTATTTTTAATCTGTTTTGCCTCTATAGTCATGACTTTGTTTAAAACGGTGCCTGGGGGTTGAAAATATGATTACCCGATGAAAAACTAAATAAAACAGGATTTTGGCATGGAAATATTTTGTTTGCCAAACTGATAAGCACGCCATGTATATATCGGTGTCAACTGCCTTCAAATGTGATAATGAATATTATAAATATGTAAGCGTTCAGCTGAAAACAGCAAAAACAATATTACAATGTTGTATTTTTTTATTGTTTAGCACGGGCCACTGGGTCGTTATCATTTAATATAGTATGCGACAAAAATAATATTTCGCAATTACTTTTCTTTTTTTTATTCACAATGGTACCAGAGTTTAATCAATGAACGGATTTCATCACTTTCATTAATACATGTCTGAAGAATTATGTTTATTATACATTTACTTACATTATCAACATTAATTTATTATTTTTATTTTTATTTTACAATTTGAGTGAATGTACAGTACTACAGTTTGAAACGCAAATTAACGCATTTGAGATCATCAGGAGTAATTAATTAGAATTTTAAATATTTGTTTTTTTGATTTAACTCATAGTTTTATACCATATGTCCAGATAGGTAGCAGCATGTAAAGAATGTTTTATATGCCCAGATATAATTGTATTTATAAATACAATTTGAATATTTTACTAAGTATTTAATTTATTAAATACCTACTATAATATACTAAATTAAAATTACCATTTACAATTTATTTACTATAATTATGGGTATAGGTACTTACTATCTATAATATATTTGTTAGCACTCAGTCACAGTGACGGGAAACTTGTATCGGTCTATCTCGATCAATTAAAAATTTATGATCGATATATTTTGAATCACAATACCTATATATAGATATCGCCTATTCAGGTAAGTCTAGTATATACGTGATATATTTATGACAAAAAAATCAAAATCTTTGACTTACGTAGGTGCATAAGGTAACATAAAAACACTATATTAAAATGTTTAAAAAATATATTTGAATGGTTTATTCATCGTAGTAACTAATAGTGACAATCGATTTTTCAAATAATAATTCATATCGTTAAAACAAATTATATGTGTAACAATGACTTATAATTTATAATAATGACAATTAAAGGACCTTTATAGGAAATGGTCTAAAATGTTTGTCTTTATTTGTGAATTATTATTATAATAACCTAACTGCGCTATATAGTAAGTTAATTGTAAACAATATATTATTATTTTATTTTTATATTACGGTATACTAATTTAAAAAAAAAAAACTAAAAAAGTATATGGTTATGACAGATGTTGTCTGTTGGTGGAGTGATAAGAAATAAGTACCTAATTTAACCTAATCAGGTTAGTCAGAGATTTATAATATATGTATAGAGAGATACATATTACCATTCGTCAAAAATAAAAAATGCTTTTGATATTTTATTTTACTTAATATTTTTATGCTATTAAATGTTTAAATGTAAATTAAACAAATTTCAGTTTTTAATAAATGTAAAATAATTAATTTTAACTTTAACTGTTTTTATTAAACACAATTTTTTTGTTATGAAATTATTATTATTATTATTATTTGATTTGATACCCATTACACAATTATACCAGGTAAATATAATATTAATAAAACATTTATTATACATTTATACCTAATCCAATATTGAACATTCCGCTAAGGAATATTATACAACAATTAAATTGGGTCAAATGATAAGATAACTGAAGTGGGTACTAGACCATACTTAAGTAAACTTTTAATTGAATAGTTGATGTATTAGTATAGATACAACTGTATCAACAACTTATTTTATTTCATAATAATTCATAAGAGGTTGGTTATATATTTGCTAATGAATTCAGATGCAATTTATTAATAATAAAATTACAACTTGAAGAGTTAATTTTTTTTTTTTTTTTGGGGGGGGGCTACTAAAAAAATTACTTCTTAGCCATAATTACATTACACACTTTAAAATATTTCTGTAAGTAAAAAGAGGAGTCTGTTGTTTGTTTCCGAGGCCTCTGTCCCCCCTTGAATCCGCCACTGAGTATACAACTTACTTTTAAGCTAAAAATGATTTAAAAATCAGCAATATTGACTATTGTAATTTAAGGTTTAAAAAAAATTTGTATTAAATGAACAATATTAGAAATAGAGAAATAACTTAATGAAGAAAAAAAACTTTATCTATTTATAAACAAACACCGGATGACTTTACGACTAAATGAGTAATATATATATATTATATATATTTAATTGATATTTAAAATCTCAATTATAACAATTTTCATTCCGTCATTTCAGTTTTGCGCACCCTATGGTCCTAACAGTACAATCATGTTTTAATAAGCGTTATTTATATTTTACATTAAATTACTATAAACGTCCAACAATTGTAAAACCTAATTCGATAATTTATTACGATACGACGTAATAATGTCTACCAGCTAGAACTGCTATTACTTGTTTATATTTATTATACTAAAATATTATTATAAATATTATGTAAATCTGTTAAAAGAGCTATCTAAGGAAACCATAAAATTCTGATCTTGATATAGATGCAGACATGAGACACGTCCTTTTATCAGACACTCGCAGATATATGCATGTATAGGCTGTAAGCCTGTAAATAATATTACATTTATAACAACTGCGCAATAAGGTACTAAATACAATCCACTAAAGGTATGTAGTAAAACAATCATATAATATCATTTTGTCGCGAAAGCAGTAAATAATATTAGAAATACTTGATAATAATACGAACACGTCACGTGACGGTTTATACTTTTCTAGCGAATCGTCTGCAGTCATTACCACGTCTTGCCACGTATCGGGCACGTACGTAACCGAGAAAGCGATATGGTCCCGGAAAATATTCACTAGCACGTGTCACTAATGGCGAACACCGTTCACCAGAATCCGATTTTTGCCGCTCGAACGAACGGGGCGGTGGGCCCCAATACAATAAAGTTTTCGAAGACGTTTCGATTTTATCGCGCCGAACCGAAATCCGTGACACTTAGATGTAATATTGGTCTATAAAACTACGCGGAAAACGTATATAATATACGGCTCATACACTGCAATATACGGTTCACGCGAGACTTTAAAACCATCCAATCGAACATGCACCGGATGCGCACACCTTAAACGTATCACGGCGATATTAAACTAAAATGTTATTATACGTGGTGCAGTGCAGTATATTATAATAATATTATTATTATTGGCTGTACCTATTTAGGTAGACGGGATCAACGAAAATCATTGCAGTAAACTACAGTTACCGTGTACGTGAATAAAAACAACAGTAATCATATCCTTTGCGTACCTATACATTATTATTATTATTATTATTATATGGTCAATATCATAGCAGAAAAATTATACAGTCACGATAACTACGACGCATATTATATTATATGGGTACAACGATCGACCGAAAAATACTGTTATTATTCGAATCGAGTATCAGAAAAACAAATCGTAGTAGTTACCCGAAGCGGATTGGGAAAAAACTTCGGTGGTGGAAAATTTTAAATATAGATCGGCGAACGGTCGTTGCATAAACCTCTTGATGCACACCATTTTTAATATCCGATTCGCCTTTGAATTTAATTTTAGTTTACGACGGAAATTCGGAAATCTGAAGGTATAAGTGTTTAATAGTATAAAGACGGATCTCTACTATCTAGTTGTCGTATATATGCAATTTATAATAGGTACGTATTAATTATTAATAAACAAACAAATTGAATTAGTGTTTACTGCTAACCTAATAAATTATAACGAGAACCAGTATCAGAAGAATCATAGAAAGAACTAACTATATTATGTCCATGATTTATCAAGACATTGTTCTCTACAATTGGTTTTTGTCCTAACGCATTTAATTTTCAACTAAAAATTATCTATCATACAAAACAATAATCTTTGTTACAATTTACAAATTTATAATGATAAAATCATAATTTGAAATTATAATTAACACGTATAAATGGATAATGTAATTATCCATAGGTATTCGCGTCCGAGGATTGTTTTTTGATCGCGTCTTGTTTGTTTGTCAAAAACTTATTTACAAGTTATTTAATAAACTTAACAATAATAATAAAGAAAAAAGAATAAACATTAAAAATTCCTTATGGTTTACGGGGCAGTCAATCGGGAAAACCCCCGAATTCCTGATGAACCATCTACCCCTGAAAGTTACGTCCACATAATTATATTATTGTTCATAACTGTCCCATTGTACATATACTGTGGTTTGAAGGAATATTATAAACCTATCTAGAACATATATATATATATATATATTTGTTAGTACAATGTACATAGTAACAATTTAATTTGAAATACATCGTAGGTATATGCAATAGAGTAAAAATACCGATGTGGAATTTTACTGCTGTTCAAAAATGTAATATTTAAGGTAATGTTCCAATATTAGATCCAATATTGGTTCAACATAGTGTGGTTTTTTTTTTTGTCTCAGTTATGTACTTATGTGTATGTAATCAATTTCTTGGTTAGAAAATGTGTTCTAAAGGTCGCGTAATATGGCCTTTGACAATATTCGACACAGATTTTACCAGGGGTCAAAAAGTTTTATAACATTTTTAAAAAGTTCCATTGAAACAGTAATAATGTCATTTTTTAACATTCATTTTTATATAGAATCGGAGAAAACCTAAATATAAAAATTCTCAAAGAACTAATGAATACAATTACCTAAAGATAAAAGTTTTAAAAACATATTATTATAAATAAAAGCACCTAAAGGTAAAAATTCTCAAGGAACCGATGAATAACTTAATAATTTAAGTTCGGAATTTAATTATATTTATTTAAATTACAAATTCTAACTTTGTAGGAATATATATATTATATATACCATATTTATTTTCACTAGTACGATAAAGGTTCTAAATACCACGAAATTCACAGGGTTATTAAACTTATAAACTGTTTTTTTTTTATTACCTATTATTTTATAGTGTATAATGTATTTAAAAACATTGAAAACGGTTCAATCAATGACATTATTGATAAGTGATGAGTGATGACGATCCAAATTTAAAAAAAATGTAAATAAGGGATGCCAACAACCCACCGTATACTACACCGTAATAATTAATATTTGATAGAAAGCGTAAGGGTTCGTGAGCCTGAAGGTGCAATTTCGATCAACATATACAAATATCCGTCAATGCTACTGAAATGCTTACAACATGTAATTTAGAATTATTTTGATTGTATAAGACAAAAGTTTTAATATACTATACACATTTAACATACATTTTTATTTTGAAAATTCATTAAATAAAAGTTAAAAATAATAAAAACTGTACAAGAACAGAATATTATGCTTTTCATTTAGAAATAAAGGTGGGTGAGGGAACGTCGCTCTGCTGTACAGTAGGTTTGTAAGTGGGTCACTGTAATGGATGGTGTTAAATTTGAATTCAATGATATAATATCATTGTATAAGAAATACGATTCTGAACGAAAACGGTCAGTCAGCCTATGATATTACCAAGTATATTTGATGATATTATTGTGAATAAAGTAATTTATATATTATAACCTATTTACGTGGAACCTTGTTTTAAATTTTCAATCCTTAGCTATAAAAGCTGAACATTTTATACATTTTTAACTTCAAAATAATTATTAAATTATAAATTTGTTAAATTTTCACGCTTTTTCACCCAACAAATAAAATTTTATTGATATTTACAGAAAAAAAAACTAAAAAAATTGAAAACTGACAATGTCCGTAAACAGCTCAAAAAGAGTCAAATTATTTTCAAAATGTTATCGTGTATAGAAAATGCTAATATAAACATTCAGTGAAAGTTTCAAGTGTCTACGGTCATTTGTTTTTGAGTTGCACCAAATACCAAAATCGATTTTCTCGAAAATTATAAAAATTTATGTTAGAATTTTAATGAATTCCCGTTTTTCCTTAATTTTTCTACTAGGAAATTTTTAATTTTAAACCCCCAAAGTACCAACTAGATTCACTTTCCTATCAGAAAAGTTACTATTGAAGAAAATCCAAGCACTTTTACTGTCCTAAAAGGTGATGTCAGACACAAAAAAAAAAAAAAAATAATAATCTTTAAATGCGAGACTTCATGCATAAAAAACAACTAGGTATGTGGTATGGAAATATGATTTTATTCAGTTTTCATTTTATAAAATATGTAATTTTAACTTCGGATACTTGGTATTAATTTCGTATCTACGGATCTAACGGTAGTAATTTAATCCTGTAATAATAATAATGTATCAGTAATTTAATCAAGACCTTCCCGACATCAGATTTACAATTTAGTTTTGTTGATATTGGTGGTTGTTTGCATCGCATGTACTTACCTAAATAATATTATTTCGTAATAAAACACATCACTGTTGTAATATCATAGAAGGTTAATAATTTAAATAAAACTTCGTTATAATATCAATTATAAGTTATAAGTTACTACTTACTAAAATTTGCTATGCCTTTATATCATGTTCGTGAATAGTTCGAGTACTATTGGATAATGCGTCTGAAAATGATGCTAAAATAGGTAATTTTGACAGCCGTACAATCATCACACTTTGAATTTAATGAAATTTCAATGACGAAAATCGTAGCTTACAGGTTATTGTGTTTCTGAATTAGAAATACATAGAATGCCTATAACAATAAAATTCCTAATGTAATGGGTATAAAGGTATTCATAAGTGTGTTAAAACGTGTACTTATACAAACGTACAGGCTGTGCTATGATAAAAGTGTTATGATATAATGATGTAAGTTAATAACACCGCAACTACGTAGTCACCATGGAGGTTGGATACTTATAAGGATTTCTGCGTTTTTAGATTTATGGCCGTTAGTTAGCTAGAGACGTTGCGATGACAAATCGTTTTTTCGGCCAAGCAACAAAAAATATAGCTTAGGATTTTACACCTTATTGCGTTTGCCGGGGTGTAGCGTTAACCGTGAGTCCATTTACGCGATAACGACGATAAGATTTTTGTATCGGCCAACAACGAAAAGAAAACAAAAAAAAAGAACAGTAGGTATAATATAGCAAAAACTGTCAATAAAGTCACCTCTGTTCGTTTCGTTAACATATACTAGAAAGGAGAAAAAAAGAAGAGGACCTTTAAAGAATAATAATATGTGGAAAACACATAATAATAAATAGTTACGCACGCACGCGCATACATTTCTTAACACGAATGAGCTCTGTTCCGGTTCATTATTCATCGATAACATAAATCTGTTTTCGATAAACTTCCGCATCCAGCATTCAGATTCTTGCGTAGTAATGGGCTTTTTTTTTATTGACTCGGTCTGGTCTGGTAAACGCGCAAACAGTATCCACAGATAAACGACGAATCGACTTGGAAAATTTACGATAATGGTTCCTCTTTGGCCGTTATTTAAATCTATCTGGGTTTGGTCTGCACACAGGTTAACTGCCTTTCGGAGAATTAAGGTGTCGACATGCATTTTATTTATTTATGAATAATAAATGCAACGGGGACTGGTCTGATGTATGTGTATATATAATACACGATATACACGATTACATCGCTGTAAAATTATATCAGCATTATAATTATTTTAATAATTTGTCGTAGAAAATCATACTAGCGCAGTGGAACGAAAACTATATTTAAATTTTTATTCCATCGCTTTTCTGGATATTTTTATCACGGAAAAAAGAAAACACCCAGTTTAAAACGTTCAACACAATTTTACTAAACGTAAAACTTAAATTAAGTTGAATAAGGTAGCATTGTGGTTATAATAATATTAGGTATACCCCAAGTGATTTATTGAAAAAACCTAACATTTCGAGGGTTGTTCGAACACTCTAAACACTTACCTATACACCCGTGTGATAATAATATAAACGGTGTCATAACATAATAATTTACTGCAGGCGTGCGTATTCCAGTGGACACGAAAACCAGGCGACATGATCATTTTTTGGAATAAAGGTTAAACAGACAATTTATAACAGTTTTAAACGAACGGGATGAAAACATTTCAAATAAATTATTTTTGTTTTTTTTTTTCTCGCTTGAATGACAAGTGACAACAATAATACAGGAAATATAAGGGTAGGATTTTTTTTTTGTACTTTATGAAAAATGATGCGTATGTATGATAAATTGTATCATTAATAAAAGTTTGGTATATTTGTGAAATTGTCAATATTTGTTTGAATCCTTTTGTTTTTTTATAGACAATTTTTTTTTATCACATGCGTGTTTAAATAAATGATTCGATTTTAGCTATTACAATGATTTCATACCGGGACATATTTTATAAATACCTCTAATAATTTATTTCAATTAAAATACGATAGGCATATTGTACAATGTAAAAATATCACAATTTTATTATTAGTTGTATGCGGTTTTGAAAACAAACGCATGAAACTAATAACATTATCCTCCGTAAAACAATCTGAATTTAATTTAAAGTTACTTTTAATTCATTCTGTATTAAATACAATTTTTATTTGATTTTTTATAATTCAAAATTGTATTTCTTTTCTATTGGCAGTATTAACTTTAAACCCATTAAAATATAGTAACCTATACAATTAAATAATTGTAATATAAATTGATCGTGTAACATAGGTACATTTGTGTTCTAGTTATATATCGCTGAAATAATGAAAAGTTACTTTATGTCATTTACTATAAAATATCCTTCCGGTTCTATTCAGATGAATATTTAGATATAATATTATTATGTCTTAGCCGGATGGTCCTTTAACATCCTGTTGTAAATCATAACCATAATTAAATCTATATATTATTATGTACCGACCACAAAGACATGCAAGTAATCATAATATTGTAGTTGTTTGTTGTCTAAATGCATTGTTCTAAATAACGTCATAATATGCAATATTGAACATTATTATAGTTGTGTTATTTTTAGATTCTGTTCGAGGAAACTATAATATTAGTTTTACTGTGGAGTCTTTTAATTTGTTTTTTTTTTTATGTATTCGCCATTTAGTATTTCTATTTTGGTAGAAAGAATGATTCAAAAGTGGCATTTAGCTCTCATCTCTTATTACTATATATTGGAAATTAGATACTGAAGGCACTTAAAAAAAGCTACATACTTAGAAGTTCCCAGTTGTTTTCAAAACAACTGTGATACCCAATCATAGTAATTATTTTGGATAGTGTTTTTTCGTCATCTCCCTTTGTTATTATAGGGTTTATAGACCAGTGGTTCCTAATTAGTGGTCCGCTGAATCCAGGGGTCTGCGGTTGTGTAATACTATAGTGATTTTTCATTTTTATTTTATTTTAGTGAAATTATTAAATTCGTTGTCATTTTAAATTTCGGGTATTTGTTGACTATTAAAACTCGACTATCTCGAAAAAGATAGATGATCAATTTATTCAAATTGAAAAGTAAGTATTTACAAAAAAGGGTCCCAGCCCCCCGGATCAATTTAAGTGTTAACTGTGGGTTCGTGGCTTCATACTAATTGGGAGCCACTGGTATAAACAACAGCGTTAATGATATATATGTATATTTCATTCGCACCTTATTGTGCAGTAATATAACGAGGACTCGTGCTCAAGTTAAAACCCATTCAGGATCTAACACTTCAACGAGTCAGAATTTCCGAATAGTAATTAAATAATCACCCAAGTTGATAAAGTAATTTTAGTTATGAATTTAACTTTTCAAAAGATGAAACAAAGATGTACTTAATATGGTGTGTTACTTATATTATATTGATATAATTAACTAAATTGTAAAATGTATTTAATGTAAAAATTATTGAGGTGTTAACCTTAAATTAAGTGTTTAAATTGTTTTCGTTGAAAATCAGTAAATACTTGAATAATATTATGATAAAATAAAGGTACCTATTACAATTGTATTAATTTGCTAACAATATCTGTTATGCATTACTAATCAGATAACCAATTAAAAATCATAAGATTATTGCTTTACAACATTTTTTTTTTTTAATCCAATTCATAATAAATATTTTTATCATCTATTAGTCAAAAGCAATTTTGTTCACCTTATCTTTAATTAAGATCTTAATCTGAGTAGTTAGCAGTGTAATTTTTTACCTTTTTACCTATATTTTATCATATGAAGTCATTAGTTTTTAAAACTAGTAAAATGGTGTTTATTTATTTATGATGCAATTCCAGATTAACTCATTACTCATTAGCTTTACAACAAATATTATACATGACGTGTTGTATTTTTACAATTTAGAAAATTTTGAAATTTTTTACCGTTGCAGTATAATTAATATAGGTATAAAATAGTCCGAGTAAGATCAGTATTCTTGCGACTCTATTTTATATTCTATTATTCAGTTATATAGTTAGTAGATACTAGGTATTATAATGTTCAGCTTTTAGCTTCAAGATCCAAATAGATTCTAAAAAAAATAATCAAACAAGTGTTCTTATAATACGCATGTGGCAGAAATCTGAAGTCCCTTGGTAGCAGCTGGTTATAACGTAACTTAAATACAATTATTCCTCACATAAATCTATCCATTTACTTAATTTTAAGTTTAAATGCATATTTACATAAAATATTGTTGTATTAGCTAATATAAACATTTTATATGCATAACTATTATTAAATAATCAAGAATTATAGGTATGAAATATGACGGTTTTTAAAACCTTTGTATAAAAATATATATAATCGTACAGACGTACAGTTTATATAGATTTAAAATTTAATGATGGTTTTGATATAATTTAGGACCACCACCTTGTGTCCCGTTATCTTATGAAGCCAACAAAAATATCATGTAATCGTGATAACCGAAAATGTTCGTTATCTTTTTATTATTATTTTTAAATTCAGGTCAGGTGGCATCGCTATGAGCCTTCCTATTCTTACCTAAACGCCATCGTAAAATTTTTCATCAGACTTGCTTATTATGGCATGTTTTGTTTATATAGTTTTATAAATAAGAAAAAAAAGTTTTAGTATTATTAGTCAGATTTTGTTGAACAATTTCATGTTACACCAAAAATATTTGAGGATGTTATGTATCAACCCGTATCTATAAACTTGTTTTGTTAAGTGTGCTAGAGTAATTGTGACACAACGAGAAATCGCAGACACACGGTTATAATCAATCAATAATCTCTCAAAGATGTCAAAAAACAAAAGTGCTGATACCCAAAAAGTTGTGTATATACCTTTACCTAACCTTAGCGATAGTGCATTTTTAATCTCCTTAATGATTTCCTCTACGTCAAAGTTGAACAGCACCAAATGTACCGAATATACATTACTTTTTTTTTTATCGTAGTAGCTAGGGTTTAATCTAACTAAGGGCAAGTAGGTATACGAAACTAGAAAAATGTAAGACACGATATTCCTCCAGATTTTTACTCATTCTATATCAGCATTTGTAAAATTAAACATGATTTATAGAAGATGAACATTAAATTATCAGTTCAGTACTGATTCAAGGTTATAAACTGGACAAAGTCTAATGCATTATACTTTGTCTAGTTTAATGCTTTTTATTTGCGTGCGCATTCAAGTTAAATGATTATGTGACTACAATATACCCCTTAATAAAGTGAGTTTATTTAGGCGTGTGTATTGATCATTGATCATTGATCATTTAAAAAATATGTGAATAATGTATTTGTTTGTTTGTCTTTTAAATATTATACCGTTTATTAATTGTACGTACATGCAATATATGTAATAATTGAATCAGCCATATTATTTGACACTTAATTAGGTTTAATTTCTTTATATGTACATACCAATAAATGAGGTGAAGAGAAACACAATAAGAATAAGTTTACACAAAAATTAATGTTAGGTACACGCATAATATTTTAACTGAATGCATTGACTATATATTTCATAACTATACCTACTTTAGCGTGCAAAACTTTTGTGTTTGTAAAAAAATAGTGTAAAGCATAGTAGGTACATAACCGATTCATTTGTAATTAAAAGTTGTAGATAAGTTATAAATTTAATTGAGAGAAGCGAATATGTATTAATATGAGAATTTGAATAGGTCATACAAAATTAACATAACCTATATGCATATCTCAATATACACTGAGCTCAATGTGATATATTATACATACTGATACATACGGTTCTAAATATACGGCTAAACACATGTTATTGAATACCATAAGAAAATTTCCCTCCAAAAAAGACGATTACGGCCATTGGATGTAGTAATGAAGCCAAAATTGTCAAATTCCTCAAGTCGAGGAAGATATGCCATAATATATACATAATGGTGATGCACCATACATTTCACAAGCAGATTATCACTGTATTATGAGAGGATTCTAATTTATGTCTACTCTTAAACTACAGTGTGCCACCAGCAAATACCAATGATAGGATGGCGCAAAAACCAGGAGAGAAAATAAATTGCTTGGCTTTAAGGGATGGTTGGATTGTTTTTTTTTTTTGTACGTGTATAACGATATAAACAAAATAAAAATAAAAGTTACAATTCAAAGGGTTGGTTGGGGTAGAGGATGTGACGGTTGTCTCATTCAATTCCCTTGTAAATGAATTACCTGCCTACCGCGTTGACGAAACGAGGCGACAACAGCTATCAATATTCAAAAACATCCCAACCGTTCGTTCTATAAATTTCCGTTTTACTGTTCACGCTTTACTAAACCTAAGACCCCACGTCATTGCATTGCAGCACCACCATCCCAAAAATACATTACACGCATTTCCACACGTATCCACAAACCCACAAGACCATAGTTAATCGAATTTGCTCAAGTGGTTGATAAGTTTGTATTTTAATTATTTAGCTGTTTTTCTCTCATTATTTATGTACGTTAAGTAAGAGTTATCGACTGCGTCCAAACGATAGCTTGTTCATATTAAATAAGTCTAGATGTGTGCACATCTACAAGTGCGATAGACTAAATCCTATATATTAATATGGGAAAGAATTATATGCCTTAAAAAATTCCAAGTAATTATTCTGATATGCTGTAAAAAAATGTTATGTATAAATACTAATGCAGTTATATGATTATGTTTTGAAATCAAAGTTTAACTTATACTTTTAACTTTTAAATAGGTATTTATATATTCACAATAATCATTATTAAAAATGTAATGTACTAATGTTAAAGATACTTAAAAACAATGAAAACTAAAACTATGAATATTTAATGTAAAAACAAATAATTAATTAAAAATATTAGTTTGGATTGTAGCAAGTTTGTATCTTTCTTGAATCTGAAAATCATGCAAAATGTTTAATATTTTTTTTGAAAATAAAACAGTTTTGATTTTTATCTAATTAATAAAATAAAGTCTTGTAAATGTCAAGTAAATGTTAGTTAAAAATGAACAAAAATCTATTATATTTCCTATGATAGTTACGCGATGTGCCTCAAAGTTAAATGTTATATACAGTATTGTTATGGCAAAAGCACGTGTGGGTTTGCTATTATTTTCGTTTATAAAAAAGATGAAATAGAATTTTAATATTATAAATGTCTTAACCACGCATTTAGTACCTATACTATATAGCTACCCTACTAAGAACACAGATATTTTATGACGTATTACAAACGCAATTATATATTATATCGAAGCGGGTAATGGAAATATTTCTTAAGTTTTCCAACAAACAAACTCGTTAAAACTTTCCCGGAGGTCTGCTACTAATTACAAGATTTGTGGTGATGAATATATACATTTGTGATTTAATTGCGTATCTTTTGAGAAACTATCATTGCGCCTTACTTCGGTGCTGTCTTATTGAAATAACTCGTATGTGAAACGTACACAGTAGTGAAGAAAACACTGGCGCTTGAACAGAACTTAATCGTGTGTATTATTATGAACATCGACTTCACATTAAAAATACCATTAGAATATTTGACATGATTTTGCGGTATAATTTTTTTCAAAATAAATTTGTTCAACACATAATTATAATATACTGTACATGTAAACGGAAATCAACATGACGAAAAAAGCGGACTATCATATTGTGATCTAGTGATGATCTTGGTCCTCCACTATGGAGGGAAACCTAACCGATTCGGATTAATAAAAAAAAATGAGGAGGGGAAATATATTATGTAGTAGCTTTTTTTTTGCTTTTTATTTATTAAAATTTAAAATTGTCTTTGTAAGCAAAATATTATTACATATTATATTGACCACATAAACAAATTAGTCTCTAATTACTGAAATGCATGATAAAATATTAAAAATCAACATAATAATTGATAACATTATGCATAATGCATAAACTATGTTTTTATAATGAAAATCTAATAAATATTAAATACTTTATCAATAATTATAACAGTATCGTCAGTATCAAAATTAAGACAGAATAATGTTTCAAAAATTAAAATATAGATATTAATTATAAATTGAATTAATTATGAAAAAAATTGTTATCACTTAAAAGTTGGCAATGAATGGACATACTTTTTGCTTGAGCAATCTATAATTAAAACTTGTAATAATTTTAATAGGACATTGAACTGGCTTAAGATTATAAATTATGAAAAAAAAATATATTGTTTATTCCAATTCGTTATAAATTATATATTTGGCGGGTAGGGCGTTAAAAAAAACTTGTTTAATTAATAATACGCAGTGAAACTTTCAGTCAGATACATCAAAAGAATAAGTATTTAACGGGAAGTGATTAAAAGTTTTCAAAAAGAAATGGGTAATAAATTGTCTTATTTCAATTATTAAAATGTAAAAGTAATTGTGATACCTATTACAAAAAAAAAAAAAAAAAATAAAAAATGGAAACTTGTTTAAATCTAGACTAAATAGCTTATTGAATCATTAGGTACCTAGGTAAGCATATTGATTATTTATTGTAACATTTTACTAATAGTATAATTATTATTATTAATTTATTGTACACTCAACAATTCATAACTTCAAAAACCGTGGTACAAATCGTAATGTATAATATTATGATTGATAAATGGAAATCTAATTTAACAAGGTTTATGATTTTTTCTTTTTTAATGTAATATCATAAAAAAAGTAATGATATTTTTTAAAATAGGTACCTAATTTTTACGAACATAAAATAATATATTTCAATAAAATTACTGAACTACTATTATTTTAATATTAATTATTTTACGTTATACAATATGGAAATATGGAATATGGAATACAATTTTTCATCACATGTATAGATTTTAATTTATAATTAACATAAATAAAGCAATCGAAACAAATTCAATCAATTTGTCCATACTTTGGTTTTGTAGTACTTACTATTTTATAATTTTTTATTTTTGATATTAAAAAAACTGGATGGTTAAGCTTAAGTTGAACTTCATTCGGCTAATTTACGCATCAGTGTAAGTATATACAATCGAAAAAGAATGTAAATGATTCAATTTAATAGTTTAAAAATGTAAAGCCTTTAAAGGTCAAAATTAAAAATGTAATTAGTTTTAAGTTAACATTTTTCTTTTATTCATTAGTTCTGTTTGTGATTTTTAAATTTTTTATTGTTAGAAACCACATTTTTAATTTAGAATTTATTAAAATAAATGTATGATAAAAAGAAATTTAATACTATAGGTATAAATACTAAGGTATATAATATTTTAATACAACCAAAGAGAAATTAATATATAGGTAAAGAGTAAAAAAATCTAATTGAAAAAAAGGTTCAAAAACGAAAATCAGTTGAAGATTTTTTGTCACGCCTGCACCAAAAGTCTTCGTTTACGGTTGAAGCGTTGGAAAGCGACCTTTTTCCGTCCGGCGGTGGTAAAGTGGGAATCCCCATAGTGCCGGCCGATTAAGTGGAATTCCCAAAAAGTGCTGGGTGGTAAAATGGAATTCCCAAAAGTGTAGAGCGGTAAAATGGAAATCCCAAAAGTGTGCACAACCAGACACTGAAAACTATAACACGGTCCTTCCAAAATATAAACTTTTGGTTACATCTTATATTCATATTAGGTATAACCTGCATGCAGACGCTTAAAATAAATAAAACCAAATCGTTTCTTTCATGAAATATATTTTTTTTAGAATAGTCTGGTTGTTGCATGCCTCCTTGCGATGATCGATGAACGCAGAGGCTCGATAAAAAATAGTATGTGTAGCTCGTGTGGGGAGGTAATTTTAGTCTTCGGCGAAATGTTTCCCTCACCTGATTGTACATATTTTATAATTTATACTTATCATAACATTGCTTTGCCTTTAATGTTTCAAAATCAATTTTCTTAAAAACTACAAAACAGTAATTTGTAAATGATTTGTCTGCTATATATGTGAAAAATGTATTGATGTTTACATCAATCATATAACAATTTCGTGTTCATAATTTGTTTCATTTTGGGTACCTATTGTGTTATATATAATTGTATTTACGAAATAATTACTGAAATAGTAAAAAATATTTTATATGGATTCTTGCTGCAGGTATTATAATATTTTAAATTTTTCTATAATATTTAGTTTATTGATACTTCCGTCACCTTTGTATAATATATAACATATTTTATTTTCATTTTTAAATACTGAAAGTAAAAAATTTTAAATCTGATGTAAATTATTTTTGTTAATTAAAGTTTATCCACCTGTAAAAAAACATTTTAAATTCAAAAAGTATAAACTTTAAAAAAAAAATTTTCAGAATTTTTAAGTTGGCGTTTCTTAAAATTAATGAATCTTACTTCAAAAACTGTTGAGATTTTAAAAAATCTTAAAAAATAAACCATTTGACCTAATGTTTTTAGTCAAAAGTTTTTTAAAAAATTGATATAAAAATTAGCTATTATGAATTTTAATTTTCAGTTTTTAAAATTAAAATTGTTATATTATACAATATCATGTAACGTGAACGTTAATAAGTTATAATAAAAACATTTAAAAATATTGTTTAGAACAAAAATTATTTAATTTGTCAGTCCTTATTGTTACATCTTGTACATGTAGATTCAGTATTATAATAATTATACTTACAAAAGATTGGACATTATTTAGAAAATAATGTTTGAAAAATATTGCATATTATATAATAATATTAAAATATTATTGAAGTGTTTAGATTACATAAATAAGTTAGTTAAAACCAGAAACAAATAAAATGAATTATGCCAAAAATCATGTCAGGATTTAACGATTAACAGTAACGAGTAACAGCTAACAGGATTGAATATTGGTGTACGTACCTATAAATAATGTGCATATTTTACCGTGTTCAACTTGTATTACATTTAAAAATGTTTGATATACCTAAGCTAAGGTTTAAATTAAATACTGATTCGTAAGTCGACTGTCTATACATGAATTACATATATTATATAATACTGCAGCAAATTGACTAGGTATAGAATAAAGATTAAAGTGTTGTGATGTTACTGTAATCAAAATTCCAATATTAGACACAGTTTCTTATTTATTTCATTCAGAATTTTTTATACGTGCAAATAACTACAACAGAATCGTAACATTTCGTTTATCAGAACGATGGTTTTATAAATTTATAACGTCGATGCATTCTTATGTGGGTGTATACTGTATAGTCGCGTCGTACGATTTAGGAGTGAATGCGTAAATGTCCCAAGCGTATATTATGCTATTAGTTTTGTAATTCAAATTTAAAAAATAAAATACAATTTATTATAGCAAGGGTTTGTCAATAAATCCTCTGTACTTATATCCAAAATACACTTTGTATTTAATATGTTCTGTATGAAACGACTCTTTGGGAAGATGGTTATCTATCTAGAGAGTTAAAGCCCGTGTGACTAAATGTAACAAAGACCTCACATTTACACGAATTTATAAAACTATGCAAATAACTTTTGCTGCATATATTTGTTATGTATACTCGTACTGTGTGAGTGTGATCAAAAAGTTCAATTAAACGTAGAAATTTTTCCAACAAAAAAATTAATCCAGACCATTTTTTAGTAACGCCGTACACAATATATATATTTATATTGATTAAAACTACTTTCAAGTTTAAATTAAGGCACGATAAACAATTGATTTATGGATATAAAATATAAGTTGATGGAACTTCTTATAATATTAATATAATTCAATAGATACATGAAATTACCTTATTTTCTAACATGGGCACAATACTTTTGAACACAATAGTATGCTTAACTTTTATTTTTATAAAATAATTAAAATCGTGTTACTTATATTTTGCTTATTGAAATAATACGGGTGAGGCCAAATTAAAAATTTGCACACAATAGATAAGATATAAATGAACAATACAATTAACAATTGTGAGTAAAATTTACAAACAGAAATATAAAAAAAGGAAATAATTATAGCAATAATAACTTTTAGAGAATATATAATAATATAAAAATCAAATAAGGAATGGTGGGTGAATCATTTGCCAACTCTATCATTCGTAGCATCGCACCATTTTTTATGTGAAATATCGAATGCGACAGGTAGTAAAACCGATTTTCGCGTACCGAATGAGAAAATGTAGGAAAAGGCGATAGTTCCATCGAGACACTAAAAATGACTTCGTTGAATAATGGAAGAAAATAAATTTAAGAATTTTAATAAATAATACAAGATTACCATCGACCCTTCTTTCGCTAAAGATTTCATATAAAGCACGCCAAAAACAAAAGAGACAAAATCTATAGTTTTGGAAGGCAATCTAGTTTCAGTACAAAAAAAAAAAACCTAAAAAATGTTCATTATATTCGCTTCAACAGACACTTATTGACGGTAGCGACTAGATTCCGGACAACTGTGCCATAATGGGTAAGTACTCCAAAATTCAAAACACAACGAATGATAGAACATCTAAATAATTTAAAACCAATGTAAAAATCTTTTATTTTTGGGCTAAATTCTAGTCATATTTTCAATATGATTACGGAAACACAATTTCTTTTATCAAATATAAAACCAAGATTAACTACTATATTCATTCTTAGCCAATATTAAATGAACTCTCTTTAGAGGTAGTCAGATAATAAAATATTAGAGGATTTCGATCGAATTATTTGTTGCATTGCATTTTAAAACGTGACTTAACTGTCCATATAAGATAATACAATCGATATATTTCTGGAAATACTGGGGAGCAGCTAGGGAATTCACTTAATGTAAAAGGTTGATATCATCAGCAAAAATAAGGAACTGATAATAACTTAGAACAAACGGAAGACTATTAACAAATACTACAAACAGAAGAGGTGACAAATGACTACCTTATGGAAGTGGAACGACAGAAGCAACAAGGAAGTAATCAGATTAAATACCATTAATTTGAACACACCATATTCATCCATTTAGGTATGAACTAAACCATGATAGTAGAGGTGCACTCAAACAGGACTCTGAAAATGAAGTAAGCAATGAAATAAACGATACAAACCCTTAGAGAAATCAGTATATATAACTTCAACCTAAAAATATCATTTAAAAGCCAAATTATGTGAAAAAATTACTATTAGAACTGTACAACGTACTAGCTAATCTTTGTAGTTTGAAAGAGACTACTATTGGAGAAGATTTGTTCGTAAGTATTGATAAATCACTAAACGATTTAGGGTTAGAGTGGACAAAATTAGTTACTGTAACAAGTAATAACAAATTATGGGAAAAACATGAGTGGTTCAAATAAGGGTGTAGTAGGGAGTATTAAGAAAAAATATTGGAATACGATTATGAAATTCTTATGCATTTTCACTGCATAATTCACCAAGAAGCATTGTGTAATGTGTTGTAAAGTTCTAGCATGAAAAGAAGTTATGAGTGTTTTAATTTCCTCAATAAATATTTATTCTAAAGAATAGTTTGGTTCATCATCAATTTCATCAATTTCTGAATGTAATTGAATCAGAATATGCGGGGAGTGGGGACGTTATATAATATTTTACAGAAGTTAGATGGTTGAGTAGAGGTGCAGCACTCAAACATGAACAAACTCTTGAACATTTACACGCTGTATTATACGAGTCTCAGCGACAAGTTTGTAAGCTTATATCGAAAAATGAACCAATAAATTGCAGGCACAAATCGAATTCATTTACGATTTTACTTTTTTTTAAATTAAATTAAATTTTATCTAAAAAGTAATTTTTTTCTGTACAATTTTTATTGTTTTTTGTACTCATATTTCCATGTAAAATAATTAAATATAATGGATAATAATACAATTATTAGTGTTATATCAAATGTAAAATTTTTTTTTGACCCTCAAAAAGAAGTTGAAAAAAATATGGCCCACATGGTTAAGAAGATTGCCGATCCCTACTGTTCATTATAATTGATATAAACTCTGTAATTTCTTTATATGGAGTGAATTAGGTTAATTCAATGAAAAATTATTCAACTGTACAAAGTTGAAAATGAAACTGTATTACTATGTGACTATATGAATCCTTATAATTATTCATAACAAATTGTGCATCGATAAATCGATATTCAATTTTCGAGGTGATGTGACGGTGAACAATCGGATCTCTACTATCTGTTTTTCATGGACCTCAAACCTAATAATAATAATAAAAATAATAATGAAAAACTCAATCTATCGCCAAGTACACAGTTACCAAAGTGAAAATAACATAAAATATGAAGAGTGAACGACCACAGTGCAACAATCGTCAGGACTATGAGGGTACATTTCAAACTCCTGTAATCATGCTTACCTACCACTGCATCAAGTACAAGGAAAATTAACTTTTCAAATAATTCAAACCACTATATTATAATGACAGACGTAGCCAATTACGTCTTATGCGGGGGTGTTCGCACATCCAATACTTCAAGAGAATTACAAATTTCTTCTCAAGAGCCGAAAAAATAATCATTCAAACCTTCATGATGCTAATACAAAACAAACTAATCTAAAAAAACACCCGACTTACCTTATAAACAGCAATCCCTATTGCTTCATCAATATTAAAATTAAAGTAGGTAGGTGAACAATAATTCTAAACATTAAACATCGTTGTCGAAATTTGTTTCAGATGTTACGTCCTTTCTTACCGCTGTATTGGCGTATTGCATACAAAATATTTCACATAGTGTATATTATATAGTTAAATATATATTCATTAGAATATAATTTATTATTATACCTGTATATCATTATCATGAATAGTCCTTAATGTTACAATTATATCATAATATTAAAAATAATTAATAGCCCAAGCGTAGTGTCACTAATAGGTACATGGCCCATTACTCAAGTTAGTTATTTCTGTAAATTCATAACATCACTATTTACATGATACTAGGCATGTTTATTGTGCTAATTTTTACAGATGTTTAATTGAAATAAAGGGTAAAATAATCATAATAAAGTGTGTGATTAAATAATATAAACATGACTATTTCATTAGCCATGTACTATAATATACAATATTAAAAACCTTGAATTTGTTTTTTCTTTTAATAAGTATATTATTATAAAACGAAATAAAAGAAAAAATATTTTTTACCGAATGTTAAATAATTATTACGAGTTTAGTACGAGTAAATGTTATTTTTTCACATATCAATTAAGATAAAAAGACATTTCTTATGCATTATAATTATATATTATTTAGAGTAAAATTGTCTTACGAAGTTAACTCATTTATCTGAAACATTCGTTTATAGAAAATGTAACTTCATCAATCATAGTCAAGTCAGTACCTACATGTATTGAAAAAATATAAAGTAATAAAGTAATAAAGTTTTTATTTTTTTTTACACAACCTTCTATTTTAAATAAAAACTAATAACTTTATTATAGAAGTTTTATATACTAAAAAAATATTTAGTTTAACAATTCATAAAATAATTTTTCAATACCGGGAATTTTGTACCATTGTAAAGATAGATATAGATAAAGCCATTCTTCTTTTAAAATATTAAATATTTCCATTGATCAATTTTATTGTATAAAACTTTTTCATATGTATTAAGTTTCGTAATTTGATTTCGCTTCATTCATATAATTTAAATACATCATCTTTATGTGTTGTTTTAAGTTTTTCTGCTAAAGACATTTTTTTAATTTTTAAAGAATTTGTTTTTATAGTAGTATACATTTAATATTTATCTTTAAAAGTTCCTGCATTTGCATTTTAGGATAAAATTAGATTTCAAAAAAATAATTGATATAGAACAATATAACCGTACTAACCCGTGTTATTTATATGACATCCCAATTATTATTTTTACAAAATAAGTTAACTATTTATATTTTTTTTCTAAGGTTTAATCTTTTATTTCTTAACTAGATATTACAATTATCAACTAAACAATGAGTATTTTGTGCGTTTATGGTATATATATTTTATTTTAAATGACATTATTAATGGGCTTATTTCTATAATATTTATTTGGGATGTGCTAATTATATAACTACTAATACACTCGTATATCTTAAAAGTAAACGGATGATTAAAATTAAATGTATTTAGGCAAGGTGTTTTATTATAAATAGGTTAACAAAAAAATTAATATATTTCTAATTCGAATGAATAAAATAAATTTCAAATTTAAGTATGTTCATAACAATGGTAGAAAAATGGAACTCTGAGCAATTTAGTATTTACACAACACACCCTAACATACTAGTACACTACACAATAAGGTAATAAATATATATACACACGACACACCAAAATGAAATACTACAAATTGAACATGTATATCTTTATGCATAGCATACCTAACCTACAGCTTTAATGTTCGGTTCAAAACACTTATGGAGGAATATGCAATACTTTCTGCAAGAATTTCAAATCGAATGTATACAACAGTCTGACTCGAATGATTAATGTGTCCAAGAAAGAAAAAAAATTTAAAAAAAAAAGACAATTCAACATTGTCCAGTTAGTTGGTGGAAAAACTACGAGATATATTTGCCGATATTATAAAAGTTTTCATCGCGTTATAAAAACTTTTAACCTCATTCCTCGTATTGTTTTCCAAAATAATTCTTTTTTGGTCCCATATCCCAATACGTGATTCACGGTGTTTGCTATTTGACTTGACGTGGTTAAAACAACAGAGAAATTGCAACACTCTTGGCGTGTCTTTGAATACATGTCGTGTCGATAATAATTATGTTTCATGAAATATGGAATTGAAATAATAATAAATTAAACATTAAATCATTATCATTAGATGTTACGATTAGGCAATATAGGACAATAAAGAATATATTATAAAGAATAAAATATAGAATAAAAATATTTTAGGTAATATGTTCAGTCTTATGGTGTTTCTTGCTTATATTAAACTTGTTGTCTGACTCATCAGGTCATTATAGGTACAAAGATTCTTGATAAATTCCCAATATAGTTTACGGATAATTCATGATCAATTTACTGATTCCTGTTATATTTACTTTCTAGTTTCTAGTCAAAGACTGTATATTTTGAGAAATCTTCATCATGTTAAATCGTATTTCAGATCAACATAACACAATATATATATATTGTATTATACATTATACATACATACATATTGAATTAGTATGATTAGGTATGTTTTATTAAGAGTTTAGTTAGTTATCATTCCTTACTGATAAATTTCATTAATCATTTAGGAGTTTGATTCAATTTTATGAAATTAATAACATTGGTTATCTTATCGATGTTTTCAGGTGGTACAAAAGTTAGTAAAAGTATTTAACATGTTCAGTTTAGAATTAATTTAATTAATCCAGAGTACTTCAATCTATTTATTTGATCAAGAATGAATACATTAATACGCATTTTTACATTGAAATAGTGTCCTTAATCAGGTTATGAATCGATTTTCTTTTATTTATAAATTTTAGTTTTTTTTAAACTTATTTAAATTAAATTGGGTGTTGAAGTAAGTATACGTAATAAATGTATGAATCAATATCCTACAAATATTTTTGAATTGTGTTAAAAAATCAAACTTATTGAGATTGTTATCTGAATAAAATAAATATTAATGCATTTTTTTTTCTTATTGTTTGTATTTTTGCAACTTCACACTTACAGGAATACTGAATAATATTAAGAATATAACTCAAAATCTAAGAGAAAAATCATAATAATAATAAATATAAATACTATGTATGTATATTATATTGCAGAATTGTTTAAATCTGTCTTCATACATCAAAAACCTAATGGGCCAATTAAATGCTAAATTAAGTTGAGAATTGAATAGAATTGTCAAACGATATAAATAATTATTTATGTTTTTATAAATATTTTATGAGTAGATTATAAGGAACTGGAAAAATTTTTTAACGTGTTATAGACAATTAAGTATTTAATAATTAGCATATTTTTTGAAAATCTAATTCTAAAATAAGATAAATGGATTTTAAATTTAAATTAACATTTATTACTTTAGGTTTAGTTTGTAACATTTACATTGATACTCATTACTTTTTGTTTTAAACTTCTTATTTAAATAGGTAGGAATAAGCTTTTAATTGTATAATTTAATTTTTCAGTTAGGTTAGTACAGCTTTGATCATTGGCTGATGTTCGAACTTTTGAAAGATGTTATATCTGGAGGGTTACTAAACTAAAAAAGTTTGCATACTCTTAATAGGTAATTTAGTTCCAAGAAAATGTCGATCAACTTACTAATGATGCAATTTACTTTTTCATAATATTATAACATTAGCACAATAAATATGATAATATATTCCTCAAATGTTAAGAAATGTAGTGATATTTCACAATAATATAAGAATTGCAGAAATACATTATTTTATTTATGAATATTATGTAGAACGGTGCTTCTTGACCTTTAATTATAATGTCACCCTAATTAAGAACCATAAAAATGGTGACACACTTGAAATAATTAATGTATTTTTGAAAAAGCAACAATTATATGCCTATAGGTACATGAATTGAGAATGATACACTATCTTCATAATTGTTTTTCTTATTTGTGGTTTTTACCATCACGTCATAACGCCATAATAATATTATATTGAACATGTACAATATAAATGAACAATTTTTTTAGCGACAAATATCACGATAATTCGCGACTTACCATAGTGTCTGCTTACAGCCATATCTGAACTATAAACTTAACATATTGTGGTTAGAACTATGTCAGCATCTGGTTTTAAATTGTCAATATTAATTCACACTTCACGCATAACAGATGCAATACGATATCATTATTCATTAGACATCTCAGGTATCGGTCGTTTGTTAACTTTGGTATTCAATAAGTTTTATTTTTTAAAATATACCTACAATAACTTATTTATTTTTTCTCGAATGATTTTTCGTTTTATTTTTGCGTTTGTAACGTAACCATAATAATTTGTTCTATAATCAGAAGCCATACGGATAAAGTCCTGTAGAATGTAGAAATTATACCATGGTAGTATTGTATAATCTAATATAATATATATATAATATTATATGATAATCCAATTGGCAATTTACATGCAGCTTATGAAAATATTTGAGATCCCATATTATTTCCAACGCTGTGCACTCCTTACACGTTGTTTGGATTTCTTTGAATCACTGAATCCAAATGTTGGCATAGAATATAAATCCTGAACTCTCTAGTACGAGAGAAATGCGTACATGGATTAAACGTACTGTGAAATACGTGTTGTGAGTAAGTTCAATACTACAGAAATTATATACGAACAATCGATGTGATGGAACACTATATTGACTATTATCATTATCTGAACAAGTATACATCTAAGAATTTTAAAGTTAAATATTAAAGCTTTTCAAAATAAATGACAATAATAATCAATAAAGATAAATCAGTATTTGAGAATTCGACTAAAAAACATCATACAATTACTAAGATTAGCATCGGGAAACTCTATACAAAATATATCATGTATATAACTACAATACAACTAAAAAAATGAGATATACATATAGGTATTATTCTATTATAAATATTATAAATTCATAAAAATGAATAAAAATAAATGTGTTATTGTTACGATGATATTTTTTTCAATAATGAAGTTAGGTATACAAAATATGAGGTTTGGAATTCAATTTCGATCTCCGGTGAAAATATACTAACTTCTGTTTTTCCAAATGAGAATCCCTCCTTTTCTACTACATATTATTTAGTGAATAATTTTTATTAAAATCTTGAAGTACCTACCAAGCAAATCAAAATTCGAATGAATAATTGTTGTATTACTCAAGTGTTAAGTAAAATAAATACTTTATTCAATACTATACAATCTGTCTGTTGTTTCCATAAACTCAAAACCAGCTACAATACAACAAAGTGATTTCCTTAGTTTTTTTTTCAATCTCATTTTTTACAGACAAAGTCGAGTTATTAATCAGGTAGTATATTGCAGTCTAAATAAATAATTTTTGTCTAATTGATTTTTGAGACAAAATTTCATTTTTGTAAACTTAATAATTGTATTTTAACTCGATAATAATTTATAAATTTTTAAGAAGAACATTTAATGAAACTAGCAGGTACACTGTTACATTATCTTAAACTTAGAGAGGACCACAAAATAAACTTGTGAATAGTGTACTATGTGTAAAATCTACCCATGAATCGTCAAATCCCCCCCAAACAAATCTCATTTTTTTGTACTCGATTTGAACCATTTGAACCCTCCATACAAAATTTGTACCCCTCTCCCTTTTACGCAAAACCAAATCCCCGTCCGGGTGCTGTAACGACGTCGTCTGGCACCCGGAACTACCAAAAGTCAACCGATCGATTTCGGACCTATCTCATTTTTTTGTACCCGATTTGTACCCATTTGAATTTTCCCTAATAAAATTTGTACCCAGAGCCTTTTACACAAAACCAAATCCCGCGTCCGGGTGCTGTAAAACCGTCGTACTGGCACACAGCGTTTTTATTGGATAAGCAGTGCTTGGTGTTTTTAAAAATGTTTGTTTTTTCGGTTTACCTAAATGTTTACCTACTTACTCATCGATGGTGGTAGGTAATTACATTATATTACCATTATACACGAGTATATAAGTACAGTAGAACTTACATGTAACGTCATCGAAGGGACTGTAAATAATGACCGCTATTTAGAGGTGCCCGTTCTACAGAGGTAGGATAACACTAGGATAACACTCGATAGGACCAAAATATTGACCGTCCTACAGAGGTGACCGTTAACGGAAGTTTTACTGTATATTGTTATTTGACAAAATCACTTTGTTCATTGTTGTATTTTACTGAATGAAATGTTCAATTCTCAAGTTTTAAAACAAAATCACATTTTGATACAGCATTACAGCATTAATGGCTTATAAAATAAACTACAATTTTTTAGTGATACCTATAAGTTATTTGGATCTATATAACTATTCTTAAAAAACTCTGCTTAGTATTTGGGTACAAGAAAATGAGGTATGTCCGAAATCGATCGGTTGACTTCTGGTGGTTCCGGGTGCCAGGACGACGTCGTTACAGCACCCGGACGCGGGATTCGGTTTTGTGTAAAAGGGAAAGATGTACAAACATTTTTAGAGAAGGTTCAAATGGGTACAAAACGGGTACAACAAAATTAAATATGTTAGGGGAGGGGGGGTTGTCGATTTACGGGTGCCAGGACGACGCACCTTCTTTATGGGCTTTTAATTATAAGACAAACTATAAAGTAGACTTAATTAAAATATTAATCACAAATTTTACAACTTGTGTTCTTAAACAAAATATTAAATTAGTATACAATGTATCTATTTTAAAAGTGATTAATATTATATTTCAGTGCTTACTATTAATACATTAATTGTTATGATAATTAAATATTAGTTATTAAAAAGTTTTTAAATATTTTTATTTCCTCAGTATTACTAATTTTTGATTCCGAGTGTAGCGAATGAAAGTATTGTGCTATTTACAATAATGCGGATAAGCAATTTTTCTCGTAGTCGATGGACAACCAATAACCATAATATTTTAAATCGTGGTATAAGAGCCACTATCCACTGACGAACGTGGGCGCATAGATATTATGTATAATGTATGGTACTATATTATAGTCTTCAGACGTATTGGATTGAAAGCGGTCGATGATTCTTTCACGCGTTTTCTCCTATAAACGAGCGGATAAAACTCGCGCGCGCACGTATATATAATATATTCAATGAATATATACAGATATATTGAAATGAAAGCGTGATATTTATCAGTGTTGCATATATTTTCATGCATTTACCCCCATGATTCAAGCAGAGAACAGAGGCCTCCCCAGAAAAGTTTTCACTAAAAAAAAAAAGTTTACCGGAAAGTAAGATTAATTTTTATGACCGATTGAATTTAAAATTTTAACAATATTGAATTTTTACCAGTAAATTAACGAATTTCCATCCATCCGTTTTTATATTTCATAAAATGTCAAAATGATAATTTTTCATACACAATAAAATTTTCATATTTTTCATTCTTTTTGAGCTTCTTTTTAATTTTCATTAATAATATAGCCATGATAATTCTTTTTAAATTTTGTAAATTATTTTGAAGTTAGAATTCATAAAAGTTTTTCTTTGTATAGTTAACATTAGAAACTATAACAGTAGACTTCTCGAAAACCTTTAACAAAAAAAAAAAAGATTGCTGGAAATTTCCGCTAAGCCATAAGATATTTTCGATTTTTATGAATTTTGTTTTTTAATTATTAAATTTGATTATTTATAGGACACAACGTCTCTACTCAGAACTGTATTTTGTAGGTAATGATTTATCGTTGAATTCAAAAATAAAACAACCATTACAATGATATGCACGGCAATTAATGTACAGCAGAGCGGTTCCCACATATCTGCCTTTTTAAATTATATACTTTTATGAACTATTATCAAATGTGGTCGATTAATTCATTTTCATTGATTACTAATAAGATTTTGTACTATATACAAATTACAAAATCACATCAAAGTAACTGGATTAGGTATTCAGGGTCAGAAACTATTTTAAATGGATCTGTATAATAACCCAGGATTCTAATCGGTTTTGAATTTCCGGAATTTAATTTTTCAAAATACCTACCATCCATTTAATATTTATAATTTTTTATTGTAAGAACTAAATAGATATTTTTCTGAACCTAGAAAAAATTAATAATTTATAATCACGGTTTTAAAAATAATATATAATAATTATTAAAGCAATTAAAAGCATTATAATAATAATATAAACTATATGCGTGCTGAAACAGTGATTGTCAAACTTAAAAGATAAACAAAATTAAATTCCTTCATAATAATATCACCATAATTTTTTTTTTTAAATTGACTTTTAATTATAATACATATAAGTTATACTATAAAATATTTAATCTGTATGATAAGATAATAATAAATTATGCATAGCTATACAATTTAATATTTATCACACGATTTGAAAATGATTTATATTAAATATTGGTAATAGTAATAAACTTAGAACATAAAAATTCGTATAGATAAAGGTAACAAAAAAGTTTTAACAATGAAATATTATATAAATAATAAAGTGATTGATTATAGATTTTAATTTGAACAGTAAAACAATAATTACAAATAAAAAACTTAGACGGACCATCTCAAAATTAAGTGTCTAACAATCCTTAACCGTAAATTAGGCAAACATAATATTATGATAAAGACATTCTACAAACATAGCTACACGTTTTTTTTTTTTAACAGATAGTTTTTTTAAATCTCTCTAAATTTATTTTCCTAAGAAACTGGATTATGTTTTGCAAGTTTACCAAAGTTATTTTAAACAAGGAACTACCATTATTATGTTATTAATCTCAACTAAGTTACATACTTTTTGCACACAATAATTTAATAATGTATATTGTAATAAATCCAGCTCTAATTTTTTTATACTTATGTTGATTTATATTGTTCAACCGTGAGCCATTATAGGGCACAAAAAGATTGATTTAGACCAAAATTCTCTATTCTTCTTACCACGAGAATACTTAACTTATATGTAGATATTGTAGATAATAACAAGATTTTGTTAATAAACTAAAAATAAACAGAATTGGTAAGACAAGTGTCTAAAAATGTCTTTAAGTAAAACAAAACAACACAAGTCACGATTAGAGGGGTAAGACCAGGTTTAAAGAGTTATTGTCTCTTATGTCGCATTTATTAGGCATAGATGTACAAGGTAAATTTTTTTTTTTCATTTCAAGTTCTTGAATTATTTTTATCGACTCCCAATATTATATCTGTTTCAAACGATAATATATCATATTATATAAATTATACATGTCAAGAAGTCCTAATACACATGATTTCCTATCAAATTAAGTACTCAAGTATTAGTATTCGCTTGTGTATGTTTACATAAAACCCTCCAAATTATACAAGATATCAAGTCTCAAAATGTTCACCATAAACATAAAAAAAAAATGATTCTAATAAATATTATAAGATAGTGTAAAAAAATAGTAATTTTAAATAAGTTGATCTTTAAAATTTGAAATCGAATTCTACCTATTTTAAGTTTAGCTATAATGCTACATATCTTTCAGTATTCTATTTTAGTTGATTTGTTGTTATATTTGGAATATAACCAAAAGAAATGTAGTTTGTCGTCAGTCTTTTTTCAAATGTAGTAATAACATGTTGCAATTGAATTTAAAGCGCACGAATAGAACCAGATATTTCTTCAGAATTGGAAAAATTATTATTAAAATGCTAATAATCTAAAAATATTTTGTGGCAAAGTTATATACAAAATCGCTTGGTAGTTCAATCCATTCATTTCTAATGTACAGCCAGATGCTATAGTATAGGGAGTTGGTAAGCTTATTATAGATGTTTAGTATTCTAGAGGGCTCAATAACAATTGTCTACAAACACTTTTTCAATTTAACCAACGTTAAGAAAATAATAAACTACATGGAAGTACAGTTTATTAATTTTTATTTATTATAAATATTCTATTTATTATATTATTAAGCTTTTTATTTTTATTGATCTTTTTAAGCCCGGTGACTAAGGCCATTATCTTGTTTGTAAGATTATGTACTTATGTATTGTGGTAGTGGTAGGGGTTGGAACGGTAGGTTTTTAACACGTGTGTGTTCGTTTGGCAGATTTTCGATTGGGCACCCGTAGGGTTCTGCCATTCCCGGTCGGGGGATGGGGGCCTCTCTCTCCAGACAGATGTCTGCCCGGAGAGAAGTGCCGCCCGTGACCGAGATTCGAACCAGCGACGGTGCGCGTCACAACCAACGCCTTAGTCCACTCAGCCATTCCGTCCCTTAAGTTTTTTATTACATTTAATTTCTCATCGGTATTTTTCAATTATTTATTGTTCGGTTTTAATTAATTGTTTTGTAAAATACATTAATTTTTACTATTATATTGTGTTCTTCTAAAATATTGACTTAATATAATATTTTTTGAATCAATTTTTTACAATTAATATAAATAATATTATTATAATATTTTTAATGTTACTTAAACAGCTAGAATGTATGCATAATATTACGTTTAACGAATGATTACAGAAAAAAAAAATATTTGGAATTATAAATATAAATACCTAGCCTAATTATTATATATTCTTGATTGTTAATTTTCATTAATTATATGAATCTGAAAGGAATAGAAAGGTGATATGGTGATGTAAAAGTGTAATAATATATTATTATTGCAATAACATTAGTATAATAACATATAAATAGTTGGCCCGTGCGCATTACTGCGTACAATTGCAGAGACGTGATAAATGTTATAGTATGTTTCTGAGGTTTGTGAAAAAAATATTTTTTGTATGTACGTCCTGCAAACCATAGAGAGAGCACGTAAGGTGTTTGTTTATTGCGTTTTAATATTGAATATCTGAAAATTCATTTGAAGAAGCTACGTCCTGTAGTTGTTTTCGGTTGTTATATTAGTGAAAATGTGTTTGTTAGTTGCGTATCCATTAGAGAGGTTGGTCAATGTTGAATTTTTGTTTGAATTAAACGAGATTTTTAACGAAATAGTGCATTTTAACGCAAAGTGATTGAGCGATGTCAGAAGCGGAAGTAATAACGCATCGTTGTGTGTGCGAGGATTACTGAATATGGTGCAGCATTTGTTGTTAAAAAAGGATTTTTACATCAGAAATAATACATATGATATTATATGATACACTATTATCTATAGAAAATGTATTAAATACAAAATAAATAATATGAGTAAGTACCACTTATGTTGTAAAGTGAACAATATTATTAATTAAACGCTAATTTATGTATATTGGAAATCTCTTGAGTCTAAATTGAGTGTAAGACAACTAATAACGTTTTTCGATTATAAAACAATTATTGCAGTTATTACAATGTTATATTGTTTATTCGTTTATTTATTTCAGCGTCTATAGTATTAATATTATTTATTGCTATTGTTTTGTATATCCATAGGCTGGCGCGGCGCAGTGTATAGGCAATTTAGGTACGTTACCGTGTACGTGGTATTCAGACGGTAGCCCGCATTGTTGTCATGTCTTGTCGATCAACTGATTTAATCACAGGAATCTCATTACAAAGGCAAACAAAAAAAAAAATTACAACAATGTACATTAAAAATGTTCTTACATTATATTATTATATTATTTATTATAAATAAACACCAACTAACTTTAGCACCTCTGTACCAAAGTTACTGTTTTTCCTTGTTTACACGAACCGGACGTGGGATCAGTAGTACAAGACGTATATTGGACGTTCCTTTGACTTGTGGTTAATTCACCGATAATCCTCGGAAACGGCACCAGTGACAAATAATTGTACAAGTATGCCAATCCGGTGATATGGCGAGTAACCAACAGTATCAAATATTGGCCAAGTACACCAGTTATTAGAATCCGGCTTAATAACATATTGTTAATATTATTATATTATATCATACTGCCAAACGCCTGTGTGGACACGGTTTAATATTGAACAACGGAAAATGTATGGATTCCAAACGGCTTGAACACGATGATATTGTTTTCGTCAAACTCACGCATCACATTTAAGACTTAAAAGGACGAAATGCCATCCTTGTTTATACCTAACGAGCGATATAGTGAAATTCCACTACTCAAAATCAAAACTATGGTATCTAGTATCACATCATGTATTGTAATTGAAGCAACTAAAACCAAATTTTAATATATTTTCATATATTTTTTTATAATGACTTATATTTTTCGTAAAATATTGCCTCTATTATTACATTTGTAAAATAAGTGTAATATCATACAATTTAATATTACGACAAGACGTTAAACGACATAATTCTTTGTTCGACATTATTTTATAAATATATTTTGACATTGCTTTATTGTTCATTAGATAGACTGTGACGGTATATCTGGGTATCACGTCCAATTAAGTTATTATAATGAATCAGTTATGTAATTATAGACTCTGTTGTTATATTAAAGGATACCTGGATACGCCATTCCGTCTTTGAATGAATTGTGATAAAAATAAATGACTTAATGAGGCGGTAACCCCATTTCTATTTTTGTACTACCCACAACAAATAATAACACTAAGTAATTGTTTAGTTAATAAATTATGAATGAATAGTATAATATGCATATTTGATGGACTGGAAATGATAAAAATGGCACTTCATGAAAAAAAAATAATAGTTCCTTCATGAAACGCTATAATTAGATATAAACATATACTTTAGTTGTTTTTCACACTTAGCACCTAAATGAAATTATAGAACACTGCATACGATCAATAAACATGCTCATATTTGTTTAAGTATAATATAACTTGATCATAGATAATACATAATAATGCATTTGAATTTAAATAAATGTTTTGTTAAAACTTTTAAATATTAGTATCATATCTGAATAAAATACAACATTCATTAACTAAATGTGTATTTTATTGTGCTTAATGACTTAAAAAGTGACGTGTGTATAATAATATACAATGGACATACATTTAAGAACTCGTTTACATTGTCCCCGATAATAATAGACTATTTATATTTTATAGTGTTATTTTGGCGTAAATTATTCATATATGATTAAAAGTATCCTAGATCTCTGAAACTGGTGGTATAAAATAAAGTGTACTGTACAAAAACGTACACATTTAAACAAATCAAAAACATTAGATAATTCAAAAATATACTGGATACCTACTTTTTATAATCTAAACTGAATTATAAATATATATTTATCAGTATTAATGAATAGGAGAAGGATGTCAATAAAATATATTAAATATACGTATTATACGAATACGTAAATGGTTTAACACTACACAAATGAGGTTCAATTATGTTGATTAAAAAGTATTCGTATCAAACTTTGATTGCAATGGTTTTTATTATTTTTTTATTTTATTATTCAATATGTTATCAAGAAAAACCGCAACGTACTAAAAAGTGCATTTACTGTAATCTTACTCAGTAAAACAAATAAAATATTGCTCTTATCCGGAGTAGAATGGGTCATAAAAACCATGACGTTTGGATTAATTTTGACGCTTTATCAAAGCAAATGGTGCTCGATTTAAAATTAACGAATTGCTAAAATGGTGGTTTATAAAGTGTGAAGGTGTGAGTGTGGTTTATAATAATCCGAGATAACTCGTCTGAGATCACATCACCTACGCCGTAATATGATTTTAAATCAGTTATATATAGATAGTCCGTTACACTTGAGAATCAATTTTATTTATAGTTTGGTTTAGTAAAAGTAGCATTTATAAGGGGTTTGTCAAATCCCTTGCAAACGATTAAAAAAAAAAAATTGTTAATATTATGTCCTTTGAAATCAATTATTGAACTAAGTACAATTTTATACGCTTATATTACGAGCAACTTATGATATTTTGTTACAATAATAAAACAGTCCAGATTGGTCTACATCATACAACCCACAAAATAAAATAATGAATATGTTTTTAGCATCTCAGCATAGAAATAAAATTAAACTGTATCCTCAAAAAATGTTTATGTTTATCTGTAATTTACATCCATTCAATGAGACTTATGATTATAATATACGCAATATATTATTATGTTACAATGTAACATGATACATATTCAATACCACTTAGTTCTAGAATTATGTTTTGAATAAAAGCTTTACATTTTAAACTAAAATAAGTTAAATTCCAATACCTTCACTAATTAAAAGTTTCTATTATTTTTCTGGTTTATTGATACCAAACTATATAATAATTATTTATTGCAGCGATATTAAATTATTACCAATACGTTTTACAATTTATAATGGATTTCAATATTTCAGCACCCTGTAAAAGCTAATCTTGTGCTGTAGGAGCAGTTCTTGTCAACTTCAAACATAACATAAATCAATATTTATTCCTCGTTTAATTTATATAACTGTAATTAACAATTAAATGTGCATTTATTATAATAGAAAAAAATGTGTATTAAATACTAGATAGACCTAAAGTAGGTGTAACATACTTCTCAAACATATTTTAACCTTAAAATTATCTTTATTAATATATTTTAATGTATGAACATACACAGTGTATAAAACACTTTTTTGATCAAATACATTTTTTAATATTGGGTAAGCATAATATGTTAATATGTATATCAAAATTTTTTTAGATCTCGTTTGTGCTTATGATCTCATGAAGGATTTAAACATATATGTTCATACAAAATAACTAAAACAGACAAAATTAAAAATGAACGTAGTCCTTTACATTAAATTCCTTATACATCAATGTGGTGTTAGTTAGCTTTGGTAAGTATAATTAAAATTTTATAATACGTTTAAAGTAGGTAGAAATAAGACAAATTATTATTAAAAGTGCCTCCCTTAACTAATATTTAATATAGAATAAGAATATAATGACTGTAGGTACTAATGCTAAATAAATAATTATTTTATGCAAGTTGTGCAATACATACTTAAAGCTTTTTTTATGTAAAAAAATGTATATAATTCTTAATGATGTAATTGGTATGTTTATCCCATTTTAGCCTGTAATCTAGATTAATTAATTAACTAAAGTATTTTATTTCTTCAACTTTTTCATATTTACCAGATTTTAGTATTTATAAATTTGGGTTATTTAATTTAATGATTTATATTTTGGGCCCTCACACGAGAGTCTCTGCAGTGGGGCCCAATATTTTTGTTTATTGAAAAATAAATAAATAAAAAGTAACCAATCATAAAAAGTGCATGTTTTGTAGACAACCTTTTTCTTAAACCTAATTATTAGTTAGAGAAGAAAATGTTTTTTTCGAAAAATTCAAGTACTTATAGTTACTGCTTTCAGCATATTATTCAAAAAAAGCTATTGATAAATAAATCGACTGATAATATCCTCATTATAATTATCATCTCCTTAAAATAATGGCAACACTACACATTTATTTAAGACTTAAGAATAATTAAATAATTATGAAAATTTAGATCGGATAATAAATTAATTTAATTTTCAACTTTTTAATTTTATATAGGCATTTTTCAAACAATTAATTAGGTACCATTGAATTATAATAACAATTATTATTATTATTATTATTATTATTATCATCATCATAGCAATGAAAGGACTGACAAAACGAGAATAGGTAGGTATTATAAGTTTTTTTAGTAATCTGCACAAACAAAAACTAGCAACTGACATTTTAGAAACAACGATTGAACGATTCCATCATTAAATTTCACATCAGTGGTATTATCATGGTAGAAAGTTGATGTATGCCAATACGTATACATAAACGAAATAGGTAAGTTTGTTTGACAGACGATCATGAAATATGTAAGGCACGTTATATATATAAAAATATATATTATTACATGTATATCATATACAGTAAATCCAATCATGTAATAATATGCTATTGTCAAAGTAATGCCATTGGACTTTTATTCTCTTATGAATAAAAACATTTTCGAAAAATACGTAAAAGAATACCTATAAAGTTTGTATACCATTATGGTGGTATTTACGGTTTGAATGTTTTAAATTCTATATATGGTGCTAGAAAACTATTGCTTTAAAAATTGTTGAATATTATTGTGTCTCGTTTTTTAAATTAACATTTGATGGGCAGTAGTAATATTCGATGTACATAATTATAATCCACAGATATTTGAGATTGTACAGACCAACTATCAATACAGTAAATCGATCACGTTAAAATCAATAAAAATACTAAAATTTACTATCTTACAGTTATGTGAACAATATGAGTTTGAAATAAAAATAATAATTTTATTATTGGGTTGGAACCACAGTAATTTGGAACAACATGGAATTCGTGTAGTCATTCCTCAGCCCCTTCTCAGTTTTTACAGCACAATCAATTGCCATAATAAAAGCTCTCGAGCTAATAACCGAATACCACATCCATGACACCATAGTCTTTACTGGTTCCCTTAGCGCTATCAATAACATTAAAAATGCATATAACCCGCCTGCAGGCATTGGCTTCCATATTCAAAATAAAATATACAGGCTACAAAACAACAAAAAATACAAAATCAAACTCTTCTGGATTCCCGGACACTCTAACATCATAGAAAAAGAGTTCGCTGACCAAACTGCGATCACCTCTCCCCTATCATCGTTCACACAAATCTCTACGTTTGTCGTTTAGAGACATACAAATGCAAATAATAAATAAATGTCAACTAAGATGGCACCAGAAATGGGCATTTCTCTCCCCTAAACTTAATCAAATCAAACACAGCACCGACAGTTGGACATTCCCTATCGAAATACCCAGAAAATTTGAAGTCATATTAACAATACTCAGAATCGGACACACAAATCTTCCACGATGGCCAAGGAAGAACCCCCAATTTGCTCAACCTGCGGGATCCAGTTACCATCAAACACTTCCTTACCGAATGCAACAACATCAGAAGAAGCTCTAACCTTCCCGAATTATTAGCTGATACTACATAATCATCCTCAGTCAATATCCAACATCATCGAATTCATCACAACAGCCAACCTTCAAACCAGGATTTAAAAAAAAATTAGAATAATTAGAATAAGTAAAGTTCATTAATTATACCATTTTTAAACCCAATGTAGCCAAAGGTCTTTCTCTTAATAAAAAAAAAAATAATTGTTTTGTTCTGAAGACTTTAAGTTTGGCTCAAATCGGTTTACAAGTTAAATGTGGGATATATTCTTTAGTGAAGTTATCATAGATCGCTAACCCGCATACCCTTGTTATTTTTAAGCCTTCTTTGTCCATCGTTCAAAGTAAAGTCCAAAATGGCAATTTTACAATTTAATTTATATATTATTAATTTAAATGTTGTATTTTATTAAATTTCTACTAATTTTTTTTTTTACTTAAGGCACTCAAATATAAAATGTAGTGAAAAATAAAAAAGATACATAATATGTAAGGCAAATAGAAATATAATTTAAAGGTTAATGATATAATGAATGTTTACAGATGTATGAATACTACAAAACTTGATAAATAATAATATAAATAAATGCAAATACAAAAATGCCTGAAAACGAGCTTATTGATACCAATTTTATTCTAAGTAGGTACATAGGTACTTATTATCATTTTTTTGTCAAATTTGAAATTGTACATAATATCATGTTATAAATTATAATATTTATGATAAAAAAAGTATTATCTTGCTGTATTTAAAAAAAAAAAATAAAAATTTGACTGTATGCCGGTGTATTAGGTAGTATTTACTATTTTCCGCACTCGTCTTCATATTTAAAAAATAGTAACAAAATTTGTTTAGTTATTTATTAAACTTATACTATAATACGATCCATTTCCTAAAAATGACATTAGGTCCACGCCTTTAATATAAATTTATAGCGTGTTAGTTTGAGGTTTTTAAAACGATTCGATTAATCATCAGAAATAAAATAAACGTATTTAAATATCCATAATATTATCGCATTGGAAATAAAAAAACCATTCGTTTTCGTTATTTTCAAGCTGTTGCTTCAATTATGTGCGTGTTAAAAAGTAATTTTTTTTTTGTGGCAATTGATTAATATGTTTTTTTTTTTTTTTTTGTGTAATAATTTTATACAAATATAACACAATCTTATATGGTATAAATTATAATAATATTTTAGAATTAATATTATTTTTTAATACATGCACAAATGTTGATAAAGCTTATAAAACTAAGTATAGATTACAAATATATTGTCTATTGTTTGATCCTGCTTAAAAGTTAAAAAAGGTGGGTAAGTGGATGTCGCTCTGCTGTACAGTAGGTTACAAGTGGGTCACTGTAATGGATGATGTTAAATTTAAATTCAATGATATAATATCATTGTATAAGAAAAACGATTCTGAGCGAAAACGGTCAGTCAGCCTATGATATTACTAAGTATATTTGATGATATTATTGTGTATAAAGTAATTTATATACTCGTATTATAACCTATTTACGTGGAACCTTGTTTTAAATTTTCAATCCTTAGCTATAAAAGTTGAACATTTTATAAATTTTTAACTACAAAATAATTATTAAATTATAAATTTTATAAATTTTGTCGAAATTTGAACTTTAAATGCTTATAAAAAAAAATTGTGCCTATGTATTTTTAATATTTTTCAATTGCTATTGTAAAAATATATCAAGAGCCTTGTATTTGCTTGTAGACATTTTTTTTTTTTGATAAAGGTAGACAAACTTATGGGTAATCTTGTATTACATTTTCAAATCTTAGATTTAAAAAGAAAATTTTTATGAATTCTCAACTCAAAATAATTTGCTAATTTTCGTGATTTTTCCGTATTTTGTCAAGATTTGAACTTTAAATGCTTATAAATAAAAACTATGACTAAGGATTTTTAATTTTTTTCATCTGCCTTTGAAACAATAACCTAGGAGCCTTCTATTAAATTTTCAAGCTTTTTTACTCCACAGATAAAATTTTATTGATATTTATAGAAAAAAAAACTAAAAATGTCCGTAAACAGCTCAAAATAAGTCAAAATATTTGGAAAATGTTATGTTGTATAGAAAATGAAAATATAAACAACCAGTGAAAATTGCATGTATCTACGGTCATTTGTTTTAAAGTTACAACAAAAACCAAATTCAATTTTGTGAAAAATCGATTTTGCGTAAAAATTCCCGTTTTTCCTTCATTTTTCTTTTGTTTTTCTTGGCGCTTTTGAAAATTACTGGGAATTTTAAATTTTGACCTCCCCAATGTACCAACGAAATTCACTTTCCAATCGAAAAAGATACTGAAGTTGAAAATCGAAGCATTATTTCGACTACTTATCGTGTACACAGACACAAAAAAAATTTAAAAAAATTTAAAAACACACATCATTGTAAAATCAATACATTCATTGTTCCACTCAGAATCTAAAATAACTATTGGTGATATTTATTTTTTTTTATCTTGATGACGTTTATTGCGCCAGTGACAGCAACTGAGGAAACTATTAACTGATTTCAATCTCAACTAAGATTATATCGTACAGTGTTATTTGCCAAGCATTCTCACCTAAATTCTCATTTAATAATTAATTTATTCAAATTCTGATTTTTACAGGAACATAGTGATACTCATTTTTAAAAGTAAATGTTTGTATGACGACAGGAAACTTCTCAAATGGTGTAAAAAATATAAGTATTCTAAAAAATAGTTCTGGAGTATACTTAAAAATTCCAAAAATCAGGAATTGAATAAGACAGTTATTAAAGAAAAATGAGGGGGTTAGCACGCTTGGAAAATCACCCTTTATATAGTTGAAAAACTTATTTCAAAAACAGTTCGATAATGCTGTCAACAATCTGAATTAAACCAAAATACATATATATTTCTACAATAGTTGAAATTAAATTGGTTTTATTGTATTGTTTGAATTAAGAAATTCAGAACTATGAGAATAAAGGAGACTGAAATGTATTATAAGTCTGTATAGTATATTGATTAAAGAATAAATGTGGTTATTCATTTAAAGTAAAACACTAAGTTAGTAAGTTGTAATGTAAAGAGAAACAAAGAGTGTCTTACGTTTATTCATTTTTTTATTTTACGTTTAATTCCCAAATTATAAAACAAGTATGTTAGAGAACATTTTCGTGATATGTAAAATGTATTAGTATCAATATGTAAAAAAATTTTAAATATCCATCGTATGTGTATTTAATGTTTATTCACTATTTTTTTTTGACTCAGTTTCATTTTAGAAACCCAAATAATATTATTATCTTTGATCATCATTAATTCACTACCTACCTGCATTCTTTAACTCAAAAATAATTATAAATTAATAAATAATAATTAATAATATATAGTTTATAGATACACATAAAAGATAATTTAAATATATTATAAAACCAGATTGTGGATAAAACAAAGGGCAATTGATCAAAATTAACGGCTTTTTTAAATAGTAAGTGGTATGAAAGCTATAACTTATGGAAAAAGCCAATATGCGGAAAATACCTAAGATAAACAAATTTAATAAAAAATGATTTGAAAATAATATGTAAAATATAGAAGGATATTATGGTAATCTCATATGGAAAGAGATTTAAGAATACAAAATCAACATGATATTTTAGGAGATTGTATATATTTTTATTTTAAGGTTTATGTTATTTAATAAAGTACATTATAATGATTTAAAAAAACTTTTGTACATAATTTTAAACCATTGCATTTAAGATTAAAAATTTATTTATTGACTTAGAGAAAAATAAATATTTACAAGCAATATTTATATTATTGTTATAAACATAATATTACAATGTCTAATTATCATATTAAAATTAATTTAACTACGTTTATAAAATTTAAAAAAAAAAAATGTCGACAGTCAATTTTTTAATTTAAAATCAAATAAAATAAATAACCGATTCTTAAGAAATATTTCAAATGCTCTACACTTATTTTTAATTGATCATTATTTCATATCGACAACTTGGCCATTTGTACTACACGACACTAATAAATTATTGTACTAAAATATCTTATCTTGACCGTTACTCAGTTGATGCTACACTTGAGTCTTTATGTTTTCGACCATTTCTAGACCTTAGGTTTAAAGAAACTAAATAATAAATAAAAATGTAACTATTAATTCTATTACAAAAAAAGATAATATTTCAAATTGATAGATAAAGTTAGGTAAGTACTAGCATTTTTTGAACTACAGTCCTATAAAAAACCCTTTTTTTTATAAGATACCAATAGCGTAAATCTTGTTAGAATTTAAAATGTTTTGAAATACCAAGATTTTTTTTAATAAAATTTATTTTTCATAGGATCCCCATTATTTAATAGAAATAAAATTAATAAGCCAAATATTATTTAAACTTACAAAATGTTCAATAGTATAATGTTCAAATGAATAATAATATCGAATTTTTTTTAATTCAGATTAAATGTTGTTTAAATAAAATAGCACATCAGAGAAATTTTCTTCGTGTTAAAAAAAATTATTTGCCTCTTAGGCGAAACTGTTCCATGATTAAATTCAAATTTTCGAGAAAGTTATATGCCTCACTGAATCTATAATAGTTTTCAATGGGGGAAAGACTTCTAAGACCCTTGTAAACTTAAATCTATTGTTTTACATTTATTAAATACATTAAGAGTGGATATAATAATGACAATCAAATTACTAAATTATAACAGATATTTTAGGACAAATATAAGATAAGAAAATTATCATTGTTATAATGTTACTCATTTTGTTTTAATTTGATTAAGTATTTACACGAATTACATTGATTTTGAATAGTTGGTTTGATCAATTTAATAAGTATTTATTCATTTTATTTTAACAAGAAACATTATCATTTAGGTATAAGTATAAATAATACTATTATCACAGAAAAAAAATAAAACAAATTTACAGTAGAGCATTATTATTCAAATATTCTAATATAATGTAATATTATGATGAAAATGTACCAAATTTTCAAAAATCTTTAGTCTATTTGAAAAATAAAACAAAATATTATCATGCCAAAGTTATGTTTTAATTATTAGTACCTACCTAACTTGAAGTTATACTTTTTAATATGTAATTGTTTGTACTTATTTTTCTGTTAACTTAAATCAGTAAACGGGGTTTATATAAAATAATTATGGATACTGAGAATATAAATTATTTGTCAATTAACCATTTTCGGTTTTATTAACTATCCAAAATAAATACAATCTTACTACAGTGGTCCATATCGGTCTTCGAATTATTACACAATCTCAATTATTTATTTATATTTAATATTACTTATTAGATGGTGAAACTTATATTTAATAGACATACTAACATTGAGTTAAGGAAGAATTTAAATTAGTGATGTATAAAAAATGTCACATTATGATTGATAATTATGCCCGATCTGTTTATTTGTTTATTTTTACATAATTCTTTCTATTTTTCTGTAAGTTTTAATATTGTAATAAACGAGTGAAATAAATGTAATATTTAAAATTTATTATACAATTTTACACTTTTACAGGAATGTCAGAATAATACAACAATATATAAATTATATGAATAATAAATTTGAAACATATTTTTAAGATATAAATTTGGAAAAACCAAATAGTATTATTCAATTTATTCCAAACTAAAAATGAACGATATACCTAATGGAATTTCGAAACCGTTAAAAAATAGATTAAAATAATAATATTACTTAAAACAAAAAATTAAATTTTGCGAGCAATAAAATAAAATAAAATTAGAAGATAATTAGATACATTATTTCTTCGACTTAAAATCATTAAAATGGATCAAATCTAGTTTATTAGAAAGACCCAAAATCGTATCAAAATGCGTATTGTTTTTGGTTTGTTTGCTTTTACTTTTTTTTATTGGAAAAGCTAAACATCTATATTTTTATTGAATAGACAATAAATAGTTGGATCAAATACAATTTGAACATAATACTTTATTGTAAAATTAATTACTTAACATTTTATTTTTGAACGTTGTTTTTTTATAATACTGTACTTTTGAAAATATATCAGAAATATGAATCTCCCTACCTTATTATAAAATATATTATATTTAAATTGTTTGAAAAATGTATATAATATATAACTCAATTTACAACAAAATCAATCATTTGATATTTATTTTTTTACCAGAAAGCAAGTGTGCTTTGTTGTTGAATTGTATATGCTTGATTAAGTTTAGGGATACACGTTATATTTATTCAGAATACACAAATTGTTTGTGAAGTTTATATGATAAACTCCAATAAAAATTAACACATCAAATAATAATAATAATAATAATAAAAAAATAACCATTTTAACAGATATTTTGTAACACATTTGCTTCTCAACAATAGGCATATGCTTAATTAACGTAAACTACCTATGTATTATTATTTATTTTAGGTTTAAAAAAAAAAAATTCTGAAAAATATTCTGAATAATAATTTAACTAACATACAAAGATTTTTAAACTATATTCTTCTTGTTTCAATGATTGACAAATTTATAAGAGTTACGTCGATTTTAAAGACAAGTACATCGAGTGGTTTACTCTCCGCTCCACGCGGCGCCAGCCCTCGGCTCTGGTTTCCTTCTTTAAAAAATGCCTGATATGTCACATTTTGAAAAAAATAGGTCAAATATAAAATTATAGTGGAAATATATATTTGTACTTTTTTCTTAAAATAAATCAATAGTAAACTTTTGTATGAAATAATTTTGTTTATTTTGTTATATTATATTAATAATATTACATTTTCGAATGTTCCATACGTTTTTAGTGTATAATTTTCCGATATATATTTTCTCCAAATCAAACAATTGTTTGAAGTGTAGTCTATTGGTCGAAATTCGAGCATAAAAACCGTTTTAATTGTAAAATCAAGTATCAACACGACAACATGCTCTAACTATTGCATTTTTTTTATCGCACATCCAGTTCGTTATCGTTGTTTGAGGTTCATTTCCTTTTATTTGTATAAACGTTTTAAATGGGAAAAACAGGTATTTTGTATTTTAGCTTTAGAGTCTTTAAGCTATAAAACATTCGAACAACGCTTTTTGATGTACACTAACAAACAATAATTAACTATTATTTTCCTTTTGTTATATAAATGGTAACGGCTTTTTATATTTCAAATTAAACGACTTTGCTTGGTAAACTGTTTTTTAAATTTTAAAATTTTATTTTATTGAAAAGATGGTACACACTACTGATGTGTTCCTATTTTGGTATTTTACTTGCCTTAGAGTCATCATATGTGTAAATATTTATTTATTTTTTCAAATAAACTCTATAATACCATTCCAGTGATATATGTATATATTTTTCTCCCCCTACTCTATGTATATTGGTGGAGTTTTTGGCAGGAAAAAAAGTGCTTGCAAATGAATATATATGAATATATAGAATCCTTAATATGCCATTTATCAACTAGAGTGTCTTTTGATATTTTAAACGTAAAATTAAATCATAATTTACAACTGATATAATTTTTAAAGGTACAAAAGCTAACGGCTATCATTTTATCCAATTTGTGTGGCTTATTTTAAATAAGAGGCAAAAAAAGTTATCTTTCATTATCATAAAGATAATCTAAACGTGTGGGACAGACATTTCTCAGGTGACTAGATACCAATCAGTATTTCGGCTTGGCTTACTAAGCAAATTTGCATAAATCGATAAGCTTAAAAAATATAAAAATACAATATTAGTGTAAATTAACATACTATTTTGAAATTATTAAATATCGAATTATAGACTCCAGTGACCCATTCATTGGTTTCCCTCAATATTTTAATTTTAAAGTGAGAAATAAAATTTAGATTAAAAACAAATATTGATATATTATTTGCATAAATTTACTTTTATACACACATATATATTTTGAATGTTGTAATAAAAAATAAGCCTGTTTTATAAAAACTTATTGAAATTAAAATTTAAAGGTAAAAAATAAAGGAAATTGAAAAAATACATGAAATATACTTTTAAAATATTAAATATTATAAAAAACAAATCACTTATAAAGCCAATTAGTCGGTCGTGTTTTGATCAATAATAATAAAAAAAAAAAGTTTTAATATAATATATGATAATATTGATAATAATTTATAATTATGTTATGTCTTATGATAGTTATGTATTGTTAATTTGTTTCAATAACATATTTATTTTATTTCACTAAGTAAGTAACTCAATCAGTCAGAAATGATTACATTTACACAAAAACTTTTTCTAAAAATTTAAAATTGATTTTTAGTTAAATTCAAAATAATTTTATTCGTCTTTTGTTCCGTATTTTTTACACGTTATAAGGTTCACGAAAAAAATTAAACATTTTATGTATGGACAAAAAGCACAAAAAGTTCAAAACAAAAGCCGTCAAAATACAAGGAGTTCAAAAAAAAAATTAAATACATTTTTTTTTATATAAAATGAACTGCCGTGAAACTTTTTGAAAATAGTTTGATAGAATTAAATATTCTAGAAAAAAGTCAATATGGACTTCGTTACTAATTTATGTAGGATAATAGCTTTAGATAGAATCCACCACCAAGACCTACTTTTCACATAAAATCAATCGTTCGAAATTCATACTACCTTCTATTCAAATCTTATCTAGAAGAAAGGTCTTTATGTCTTTAGAACAAGGATTAATTTAAAGTTATAAATTATATTAAAGGTTAAAATCATTAAAACGATAAACATTAGTCCATTTGGATCATGACCATATAAGACATTACGTTACCTTTGTGTACACTGAGTGATATAAATTACATTTTTGTTTTCTTCCCGCATTATTTAGGTACCTACGACCTTATTTAATAATAGAATTGTTTATACTAAAATATACTAAACTATAAGTTAAAACTAAATTGAAACTCAAAAACATCATAATTTATTATTTTTAAATGTATGTACCTACCTACTTGTACTTGAAATTTCAGATTTCCCGATACAAATAATTATAGTTCAATAAATGTTTCAAAGATAAATAATGGCGAATTTAAATGATTTTTCTTTTTCTTGTTGCAAAATAAATCATAAATATTAAAGTCTCATGAGTAAATAAATATTAGGTAATATTAAATTGTATTTAATGAAATTACAAACAATCCATTGGGTTCTTGTACAAGTTATCACGTATATATATATTGTAGGTTAATAACTATTAATATTGTATTAATTATTCACCATCGTAAATGTTTGGTCAAGACATTTATCCGTGGTTAAGCAAGAAGAAGAAAACTGTTAATTACCTACATACTTAGCCTTAAGACTTGAAACAAGAACAACCATAACTAACGGTTTAGAGAATTTAACATACGAGTGTCTAATGTGTATGCACTAAAGCATGGTGTAGAGCAGTGGTCTTCAACTTTTTTGGACTCGCAACCCACTTTTTTAGGCCTACATTTTTCGCGACCCACGTAAGCTTTGTAGAAAAACAAAAAAAAAGCTAAAATTGCTTAATGCTTTGTAGTAGTAGTATTATCATTATAACTGAATAAATAAAAATTACATTTTAGTAGGCAGAATATTTAATTATTATTAATTGAAAATGTATAGAATTCACACGAAAAATATAATAAAATAAAAATACAAAGCAAAAAATGTAATGTGATGTTTGTCCTTGAGTGTTTTCACATAATAAATTCCACCTGCTACGTAGAATCATACCAATATATGAAACATATACTGTGATTTGATATCCATTATATTATAGAATATAGATTATATAAACTGTATTTTTATTTATTTCAACTATTAAACCTATTTTTTATTTTAAAAATAAGACGTATCGCGACCCAATTTTAAAGCTTACGCGACCCCCGTTTGAAGACCACTGGTGAAGAGAACATCATTTTGTATTAGAAAATGTGGAATGGCGTTCATTAAATATGGATGAATAAGTTAAAATGGGTGCAAAATTAATTATCTACAAAGCTGTGGGCACAGGAAGTAGAGATTTTTTTCTTTGTGTAAATTTAAAAACCCGTGCAAACTTCAAGATGCTTACATAAAAAAAACTTACATCTTATAGTTGTTGACACAGTTCTTTTTACTATATTCGTATAATTAATTTTGTAAACGTATGATACAAGTTCTCATGCACTTAATAGTACTATTTAACTGATTGTATAATTTAATTACAGCTATAGTAATTAAGCATGACACTATGTTAATAGTTTTAATCATGCTTTACAGTTTTTAGAATTTCATGAGCTGGACAAAAACATATTTACAATTAAAAGAAATTTCACTAATTTCATGATTATTAATGATTGTGTAGGGCAGTGGTTCCGAATTAGTATGAAACCACGGACCCCTGGCTAAAACTTAAAATTGTACGGGGACCCCTTTCTTGTAAATACTTACTTTTAAATTTTAATAAATAAATTATTTACATTTTTCACGATAATCGAGTTTCAACAATCTCAAAAAAATACACGCATTTTATTTCAAACGACTACGAATTTAATAATTTCACTAAAATTAAATTAAAATTAAAAATTACAACCATCTTTCTCTCTTTCATAACACTATTTCTTATGTTTCATGTTAACTTTTGACTTATTGAGTTAAATTTATGATTTGTTAACTGTTAATTTTTAACTTATCGATACTGCGTGTCATCTTAAGTTAATTAGTTAATTAGTTTATCTTGAGTTAATTATTTTCATTAACTTGTCTACCTCTGTAAAAACGTATATACTATTATCATTTATAATATGGTAATATAACATAAAACGGTTGAAAACTGTAACTGTGGTATTTAAGCAAGTAGATCAATCTATTTTCCAATAGGTGTATCAGTGTATCACTACTTTATTCAACTTTATGGTGTATTGACGCAATACTATATATATATATATATAATAGCACTTACAATATGCTTTAGAATATTTGTGTATAATGTGCATTGCACACTACATACGATTTGAATAGATGAAAAGAGCTCGAATAAAGGGATATGACCGAGAGAACATTATGAAAATGAGAAAAAAAACGGATCAGCAAAAAGGAAAAATTAAAAATGCAGTCAGTTTCAATTTGTCATATAAAATCAACAGTATACCACGCCTTCCGATCGCTAACATTCAGTGATTTATGAGCTTGTAGCATCCCATGTACGTATCCTAATACCTAGAGAAAGTATCGATAAACCAACAGGAGACCCTTTCTTATCTGCTCTGTGCACAATGTAATGTGGACACCGATTTTCAGACTACATTTTCTTTGTCTAACAACAACATCATAAAGTATTAGTTTGTTTTAAAAAATTCACATTATAATGACTGTGAACATAAATTTGTCCAGCGTCAAGCTAAACATATTCAATCAATTATACGACACGACTACAATAACGCATTCATAGGTGGAAATTAATTAAAATGTAAACAAATTCAATAATTTCAAATAAACCGTATTATAGAATGCAAATGCAATGATAGTTTCAAGGTGGTATATGCAATGGTAAGTTAAATAAAAAAAAAAAAATAATAATATTTTTCACAAATAATAAGCCGATACATTATTTACGTATTAATTAAAATAAAAAATTATTAGTTGATATTGTTTAACAAGTGAATGATGATTTGATACTTGTTGAAATTCAATTAGGTATATCAAAACTATTAAAAGCAAAATAAACTGGCTATCATGTTATGTTTTTGGAAATTAAACTGTGCCTACCATATATTTACTAAAGTTAATGTTATACAACAATATAAATATCATTAGGTACATATCCACATAGATACTAATAGTTATACACTAATATCGCTAGTAAATAAATTGTAAACTTAACATCAATAATGCAATACCTAACTTTATACAATTTATTTTGACAATATCGTAAAATACATAGTATCTATCTTATACCTACATATTGTATATTCATAGAAGTGTTTATACAGATAAGTACATATATAGAAGTATTTGTTAACATATGTAGGTTATTGTTGATATATACCTACATATATATATATATATACCTGCCTATAAAATACACGCTAAAATACTATACATTTATATACCATGTATATTTAAATATATATAGACAACTTGTAAGCATATAAATTGCATTTTATTTTATTTTATTGAAATATTAGATTTTGGTAAAAATAAATGATATAGAATCTTTTAAAAATTGCAATACACGTCATTGAATATTTCATATGAAATATGTCCCACTTATACAATAAGTAAGTACACATATTTTATATTTACAGTAAATACCAAAAACTCGGAAGAATTAGTATTTATTGCCTAATAAATACTATAGTTATAACAGTGGAAAGTATTTATAATTACGATTTGTTCCTATAGTAGCTAAAAATTAATATTTGTATTTTTATAGCGTTTAAGTAAATAACCGATTTATTAAATTCTCACCTTGTAATAATATAAAACATATTATTACAATAGTTTCAGTAAAAACGAGTTTTTATATTTTACAAACAAAACCACCATTACAACTATACATTTTCATAACTTTTTACATTTTTAAAATCCATAACAATCAAAAATATTCAGGTTGTTAGTTAAACACTTATCAATTTTTTTAAATTTTCATTTGAATTAAGCAATCAAACAATTGTTGTGAAATAAGCTTAAATGATATATAATTAAGTTTAACTGGAAGTCAAGATGGGAGAATCCATCCACTGACGACGTTATTTACTACCAAAAGATAAATTTTTTTTTATCGGTAGAAATTAATAAATTATTATAAATAAGCTAAGTGTGACTTGTGTTACAACTCACAGGTGTACCTACATAATATATACTATGAACTACAATGAAGTGTGTTTTTTAGCATTGAAAATTATAATTTTCGTTACTGTTTATTTGCATTCCAAATGAATTAAATTTACCACTTTTTTTAAATAATAGAAGAAAAAAGATTTTTTTTAAAGAAGTACCTACTATTTCAAACATGATATAAAGAAAAATGGAAACGATTTCATTTGGCTATTTGGATAAAAGACAAATATGGTAAATTACCCCAAGAAATAAAAAAAAAGTAGTGTCTAAAGTATTTCGATACAGCACTTTAAGTTATAACAATAACTCTTATTCATGACTACAATTTATAATATACAATAATATGAAAAATATCAAAGTACAATATTCTAACAAGGAAATACCGATGATGAGAGTGATGCTAAAAATTCAGTTTAAACCGTTGTATCGTATGTACCAAGTATCTTACTTTATTTGATGTCGATTCAAATATTTATATACATATAATATTGATAATTACTACAAAGCTCAAAATATTCAACCTATTGATAAAAAGAAAAAATGCACTATTGTAATTATTTGTAAAGTAGATGATACCTATAGCTTATAGCTAATGCTTAATGATAGACATCCCGATTTGTTGTTTCAATAATTATTTAACATTTTAATTTAAAGGACATAGGAAATGTTTGTAAGATTTCTTTCAATCGTTTTACAAAGTATTCGATGTTGCTTTACACGTTTTAAGAACAATTTTAATTTTAAATACATTTACGCTTTTGATGTGCACTTAACCAAAAAAAAAAAAAAAAAAAATTTACTAAAAACCAATTTCAAATATTTTAATAGAACAAACAATTAACTCATTTTACTTTGATAAGTTTTGAAGGATCTACAAAGTTGACTGATAAACAGTCGGTAAAATTTAGTATTTTCTCCACAAATAACCGAGAAAATTAAGTTTCTTTAAAAGTAAAATAAAAAAAGATGGGTAAGTGGATGTCGCTCTGCTGTACAGTAGGTTACAAGTGGGTCACTGTAATGGATGGTGTTAAATTTGAATTCAATGATATAATATCAGTGTATAAGAAAAACAATTCTGAGCGAAAACGGTCAGTCAGCCTATGATATTACTAAGTATATTTAATAATGATATTATTGTGAATAAAGTAATTTATATATAACCTATTTACGTGGAGCCTTGTTTTCAATTTTCAATCCTTAATAATAAAAATTAAAAACATATAGTTCTATAAATATCTCTATTCAAAATTAACTTTAATAAAAAAAAATGCCAGCGATTTTACTTTCCTCAACAATATATCGATTATTATTTATTAAGTCTGTACATTGAAAACTAATTTATTATTGAACTCAATGTTTTTTTTTTTTTTATATTTGCGTTTACAGGTATGACACAGAACCCCTAAAAATAATCACAGTATAAAATATTTAAAGCATTGAAATTAAATTGATGATATGATGTTCAACAGTAAATCCACAAAAGAATACTGAATGTCCAAATGTTAGTACAGTAACAATAATAACGATATTTAATAAATATTGAACGAAACAAAACTGTTGTTTTATTTTTGCATGTTTATACATTATACGCCATATAATACACAGAAACAGCAATCAAATTTTATATGTACCTCAAATGCAAGTATCCCATTCCCATACTATTGAGCCCCTAGAATAATAATAACAATAATAATAAAACAAATGGTAAATTTTCACATTCGATGAACCACTTGTGAAATTAGTCGAATGTATTACCTATTTACCCACCTGTAAGATTATAGATGTATGACATTTTTAGTAGATGGTTTAAACCTATTAATATTTGTTATAATTATTTAATTAAATCAAACTCATATTATTATACTATGTGATCACTATGTTTTAAAGCTCCGAATGCTCGCAATAATCTACAAATTATTGCTGGGTGAATGTGTTGACTGTCGAGTACTATATTATAACAATAAATATTGTCGTATTTCAAACTATTTTAACAATAACAATACATAGGTACTGCATACTTTAATAGAATATTCTACAAATTGAAATGCATAGATATTAACACAAACAAAATAATTGATACATTAAATGAAAGCCCATTTTAATTGATTTTATTATACAAAGGCCATCAGATATTTTATAGTAAAATCTTGCGCAATAAAAACATCAATAATGTGTTGTTTAAGCGTAGAAAGTAATTTATTTGCATTTTCATTGCGTGGATATTAAATCAATATGTATGATGTAAATTATATGCCTAGGCCATCTTAATTCACATTAATATAGGAATATATGAAGTATTATTATTACATATTATGCGTATATTTGTATTTAAAAGAACAAGGAATAAAATTTATTTTATTTTCTGAAACAAATGTATCTAATTTAATGACCCAGACTCGTTTTTTTCATGATTCAAATGAATATTTGTAGAACATAAAAGAATAAGAACTAGGTTAGAATTTTTATATTTTAATTTAATGGGAATGAGAGATTTTATAACAATATTATTTTTTTATTCGACATTTAATTTTTTGAATACAGAAAGAATATTATTGTATTATACCTACATAACAACGCAGCTAAAATAAAAAGTTCTTTTATGTTCAAATTTAAAATTCTCAGGACACAAATATTCAATTAAAAACAAAATGAATTAATTACCTAGATATTTTCTCAACCTTTGAATAAATAATTAGTCTCGGGCGATTAACATCAAATTATAAGCACGAGAAAAAAAATTGTTTAAAGAATCAGCATTTTCTGATAATGTTATCAAAGTAAGATTTAGGTACGGAAATAAAAACATCACAAATAGATTTTCCGTACATTTCACAGCCTGTTTTTTTTAAAAATTAAAGCTATAGTTCTAACATTAATTTACGACGAAGATTGCAAGTACTTACGTACTACAGGCTGAGCCCTGAGTGTACCTATGTAGCTATAAGCTATTAATAATTTGTTGCATTATTAAAATACGAAATTATGTTTACATTCATATTAAGTCCCTTGTAATTACAGATATTTAAATTGGTGTTTCTAAATAAAAAAACTATTGTCATTAGCTTATTTTTTTTTTTTATATACATTTTATTATAGTACTAGATTAATAAATTTAAACCCATAGGCCATAATCCCTTTATGTATTGCAAGCAGACCCTGCACCCCGTGAAAAAAATCCAACTATTATATCATTCAAACTTTGTTTAATTCGTTATTTAATATTAAAAACATAAAAAAAAAAATAGAAAAAAAGAAAAGATATTATTTTAAATCAGCGGATAATAAGATAGAAATAACTTATCATAGTTATTACTGATAAGGACCTTTTTTTTCTTACGGGCAAACCAATTGCTAGCAAAAATAAACAAATAAGTAGGTATCGCTTGGGTTAAAAATATAGTGACAAAATATAAAATACAGGTTTAAATAATATCCAATCATAATAACAATTTGATTTTATGTAACCAGTAGCAACCATTTAAATATAAAAAAAAATTACTAATTTTCATTATTATTATATAATATGTAACCAATGGTAACTATTAAACATTAATAAACAAAAACAAATTTTCTATTTCTATGGTGAATCTCAAAATTCTTGTGTGAGCAACTCTTTAAAATGCGAATTTTGGAAAATCCTTTCTTAGTGCACACTTAGTCCCTTACCCTATAGGTATTATGAAAACGTAAAGTCTCTAGCTATTATAGTTATCAACTTATATCTACATTGATCAGTCAGTCAGGACACGTTCAATTATATAATAATATATAGATTAGTTCATATTTATTTTACAGTCAATGATGATGTGAATATTGCGAAATTTATTTAGTATTTTTGCACAAATTTTTATAACAGTATTATAAAAAAAATCAAAAAAAATCAGAAGGTCACGATACCATTTTCTTTTCAGGTGTCTAAGTGGGTTTTCAGGAATAAAAAGGACTGCGAGATTTTGTATATTAATGGGTTATTGCTTAAGGTAAGACGGTTTCCGCAAGCTTCCACAGCTTTGATAGTAAATTTTAGCTTTATCGTGTACTCATTTTATTTTGAGATCAGAATGGATAGTGTAGTTTGAGACGTAAGTGTGCATATTTAAGAGTTTTTTAAGCGCTATGTATTGTATTTTATTTAGGTTTGATTTTTTTGCATTACCCCATAACTGTATACCATTTGTCCAGGCTGGTTTGATTAGAGATTTATAGATGAACGGTTTATTATTAATGTTAGCGTGTTTATTATTGTTAAGACATGTTTTGAAAAGGCGTAATAGGTTGCGATAAGCAGTAACGGGGTCAGAACTTACTGGGATAATAGCCTTATAATCAGCATAGTCTGCGACAAGTGTGTGAGGCGTGGTGGGTGATCATAGATTTTATAGAGTACAGAAAAAATAATTCCACCTTAGGGAACATAAAATATCTTAATAAAATATTTCGGTTTTTATTCAACTTTTTTTCATTAAAATAAAATTGTAATTTAATCGATAGCAAACCGTTAGATAAACATGTATTAAACAAGATTATTTTTTAATTTGATTTATTTAATTAAAAAAATACAGTTAATTCAAATTCAATTTATTGCTACAAGCAGACAAGCAGTGTATAGATTGAATGCATAAAAATTAATATTTAATTGTTTGTTCTTCCTCTATAGACACAACATCTAATGGGCCGTTCTCAAGAAAAGTTATATCAACAGGTTTCTTGAGACTTTTCAAGGGTTTTGAGTTTCGTTTTTCAACTCATACAATTTGGTTGTATAGTGGCTCGCTGCTCACAAATAATTTTGTTTTGGCTCAAGATAATTGAATATTTTTTTGTTTATTTTTTTCCATTGGTTACAGATAATAAAATAGATACTATGATTGGATATAGTTTTATGATTGTATTATATGTTGTCATTTAGGCTAGTATAGCTAATCTGTATACCTAAATGTAAAATTGAGTATCATTTACAGGTATTTTCGAGGCATACACTTTTATGGTTGAGGGTTATAACTAAAAAAATAGTCGATCGATTTTGACAAAATGCGATTGAGAATATATCAACTGAATAAAAACGGAAACGATAGATGGATAAGTAGATTATAATAATAGATAGACGGCTAATACAGATACTATAAGTCGGGTTATATACAAAAAACGCATATGAAAATCCACAGATTTAAACCAATTTGCACCAAATTGTGGTACATATATATTATCTGGGATCCCGGTCGGGTTGTAAGAGTATTATATAGAATAGAAAACACAGGTAATAGCTATTATATTATATAAAAAGCAAAGTGCTGAGGCTTATATAACATCAAAAACATTCTCGACCTATTTTGACAATTCAAGGAAATTTTGTATAATAGATTAATCCAGTTATTTTAGGGTGGTTTACCTGCTATCAATAATATTAAAATCATAACCACATATTCGTTTATTTTTGCTTGCAATATTGGTAAAACTTAAGAAAAAAAAGTTATTTATTTCTATCCTCCGCAGGTGGTTTGCACATCTCGGATTTATTTACGCCCTGGAAACGCCAGTTACACAGCTGCTATACATATATTATATTATATTATACAAGCATATAAACACAGAATAATATAATAAATGTGCATCAATAAATATCCAAATACATAATCCATGCTAATATCAAACAACTAAATACAAATAATTAAAACGTAAAGCATCAAAATATTATTTATTTAGTGTTCAATGAAAATATCCCTCACAGCAATATAAATAATAAACATTACGTACATTCAGCTCATGTATCCCTTTTTTGAATTTTCTATTAATCGTAATGTTTATATTTTGATATTTATGATAATATTTAGGTGTTTTTTTTTCAAACGTCAGGAAGTTAATATGCAAACAAAATAATAGACAATAAAATAATTGTTGTGTTTACTAATGGTGAATACGTGTTTTGTCACCGTTAGATGTTAAAGCAATATCCTGTTAGTTACAACATATATGTACATAACACATTATAATAATATCTAAATATTTTAGAAAGTTAATAAATTTAACTAATTTACACGTGAATAATAAAAATGAACAAAAATGTAATCTAACGAATGTATACAAAACTTTACACGACATGTTGGAGCACAAGTCTTTTGGCTAAAAACAAAACTGAAAAGGATTTTAATATTAACGAACAACTTGCATTGTTTATGATACTGGTGGCAATGTCAGCTGCTGTCCGTGGAACATTTTAAGCACACGTGCATTTGATTTATATCACAAATCATAGATAACGAAATATTTGCACTTATAATGTTATGGAATTCCATTTTAAAGTTATGTACAGCAATATACAAAACGAAAACTAAATGTTAAATTATATAATATGCTCTTAATTACGAAATTGTCCATAGCAATATAATATGGAATATTATGAAAAAAGTAAAATGCCGACCTACCCGTTTGTAGACGAAAATATATATTTATATACTTATAATAAAAACGATTTCCACTGTCGAATGCATATTTTTTGGGACACTTATTGAATCATAAATTTGATTTAATAATATATTATGATTTGATACGAATAAACACTCGTTACGATATTTTTATCAACCATGGTCTACCAGTTTTTGGGGGCTCCCAAAGTCAAGGATTTTCTTATTTACCCTTATTATTACTTATATAGTTAAGAATATAGATTGTTACAGTATGATCATTATTATTACTTTATATAAATAAAAGAAAATCTCAAGGTCATTAAGGCGGGTTATGGGACGCCTGGTTACATAGATAATAATATATTTACCTTTTTTAATTCAATAATAACATTAGATAATAACAAACAATTTTAAAGATTGATTTCCCCTATCTAGATCCCCGGAGTAATTGTGAAATAAAATTATTTATAATATAGTAGATACTTTGTTTTAGGAACTATACTAGATACATAAAAATCAATAATATTGTTCATTGCTCAAAACCACTATAACGGGCTCTATACAAATAAATAAATAATTATTATTATTCACCTTTAATTTAGCATACGACTAAGTAGTAATAATTAATTAGCATTTGTATAATACACTATTAACACAAAATAATTTACAAAGAAAAAATGTCTAAATTTTTAATTAATACAGTCATCCATAAATAAAACAAAATACGCCCACAATACCATGAAAAAACTTGTTTACATAACTGCAGCGATTTTGCATACCCAATGTGCCGGTGTTGGTATTTTTTCAATTAACCGCAAGTAATTTGATTTTAATTTCCATTAAATACTTTTCAATCAGAATAATTAAAAATAAACTAGTGACTTTTCATTGTTTTCACCATTGAACGCCATTTAATTATGATGGACGAATATCGTAAATTGTACTACAACAGTAAACTAATGTTCATATACCTATGAGTAATGAGTTTGATAAAAATATATAGGTAGATATTATAAAAGTTAAATTGTCTTCACTTTACCCTCAACGGAGGATGTGGGGGTCAGATCCCTCCCCCGTATCCTTCTTTATTTAAATTTTATAAAATAGTGTTAATCAAATAAATTGTGTACTATAATTGTTTGATTCAGAAGCGTCATTTAAACTTTTTAATAGGTATGCTAACCACTATCGGTAGGTAGGCCAAAAAAAAGTTTAGGACAATATAATAAATATAAACTAATAATACTAAGTTTGCAATTAAATTATTGAAACTCAAATTTTAATATTTATAGACACGCTATAGTACTTAATTATATCTATATTTTGTTATTTATTCTTTTAATGGTAGGTACCTAAATTTAAATGTTTTTTCTGATCCCCCTCCCCCTTACCCATTCGAAATGCGCCCTGTTTACCCTAACTTTTAAACCATAGTCTGTAAGTGTTAGATTGCATACTGTAACTTTTTCATAATGAAGGTTCCTATAGTTATTAGTTAGGTACTTATTTAGTATTTACATCCCTCAATCACACATTCTACTATTATCATGACATAATTTAATTATTTATATCTTGATGCCATACACTTTCTATAACTTCTAACATCATATTAATATATTTTATTTAATAGTTGTGTTTCTTAACTCCTAGAAAAAAATAATAAAATATAAAACCCACTTTCTGTGCAGTTTATTTTTTCGACGTGCTCCCAACAAGAATTATACTAGGTAGTTAAGTTTGGCAGAACCATGTTTAAATACTACATAATAATTATTGATGGTTTTTATTTAATTATGTTTGTTTAATATTTTAATACATTTTTCCGTCTGATACAGCAATGCTTCTCCGGTATGATATCTTATTTATTAATTATTGATTGTTTTTTTAGTAAATACAAGTAGAGATTGTGAGCATAAATTATTATTTTTGTCTTATTTGTATTTTTTCACGATTTCTTCTCTACCCCAGTTATTTGCATTGCAAATTTTGCACTTAAGTGTTCTTTGAAAATAATCTTAAGTTTCCGTACATAATACCTAAAATTTCAAATGCAAATATTATAATTATTAATACCAGTTTGCCCCATCCTTAATTTTGGTAGTTTCGTAGGTTATTTATATATTTCTTTGAAAATAAATTTTATGCGTTGAAAGAGTATCTCTAATTTTCTTAGGTATCTCATCATACTATATTATTCTTATTGTTTTTTTTTTTCAGTAATATTTTATTATTTAGAAAATATTATACCTGCACTGTTTACAAAGGCCTTCAATCTTTTAAGCCTACTGGTAACTGTCCAGTTCACTAATTCGTATTTTTTATGGTGTTAAGAACATTATTATTTAGTCAATACTTGATACAGACAAATGCTATTTCAATATCTGATATTTTATCTTGTAATTTATGTACACATTACAAATTATAGATTACTAAAGGGTCTTAAAATCCAGTAGTATTTATAAATATTATCTACTTATGTATGACATACTTATATATATAATATAAAATATTGTAATATGTTCTTCGTTGAATTTAACGTTATTTAAGTATAACCTAAAAATAGTGAACCGCGTAGTGAACCGTTGAAAACAACGAAATATTATATATATATATATATATATAATATTTTATAACATTTAAATATTTCGTTGTTTTCAACGGTTCACTACGCGGTTCACTATTTTTAGGTTATACTTAAATAACGTTAAATTCAACGAAGAACATATTACAATATTTTAAGAAATAAATAATATGATGCAATTAATAGCATGTTTGAATTCAAATTAATTATTTTGACAGCTAGGTAATTTGTGTTGAGTCAATCGTGTAATTTTATGTAATCCTCATTCCAAACCTATATATTTGCTGATTGATTACATAACAGTAAATTAATATTTTGAGTTGTTATGATTCAGAATTTTTATTTATTTAATCCTTCACCATTTTCAACTCTTAACAGGATACAGGATAATACATGATGATCATCAACTATTGATTTAAACAAACATAGCTAGTGAATATAATATATCTAGTAGACAAATTAAGTAATCCCTAACATTGTGTATTTTGACCATTCTGTAAATTATTAATATGGTTTGTTAAGAAAATTATAATTCCAATCAACAAGAATAGATATTAAGATAAAATTTAGTTTCACCGTCTGATCGAATTACACAATCTACCTGAATGATTCATACAATATAATATAAAAATATAACGACATGTAAATCAATTCCAATTCCAGTAAGTACGGTATCTTAATAATTAGATACCTAATTCATAAATAAATCACATACATGGGATATGGGATGCATTCGAATGATTTGACAATTTTACTTTGAAATTACATTTGATATTTGAATATATCAGAGCAATATGATCATGACTCGTGTTATAATCTTGTACGGACATTTTAAGTCTAAGATATCTATACTGCAACAAAATTATTCTTTATATAGCAAGAAGTGGGCTTCAACATAATTTTACATTTCCATTATTTAATGATGAACACTAAGAATTGAATATTAACACTATAATAAATCAAATTTAAAAAGAAAAACGAACACAAAATGAAAAACAGCTTAGCATTAAGAAGTTGGATCATTGGACCCCCCCCCCCCTTCCATCAAGCCGTCCAGTCCTGTATACTTGTATCCACTTCTACCCCCCATATTCCATATCGTATATTTGTATTACAGATTGTATATATATATTATTCTTGTTTGTTCCAATAATAAAAAAAATCAAATTTATTGAAAATACATTATCAAATTATTACCATTTGGAATTTTACATTAGATTGTATTAGATTGTATTAGACTATTATATCCTATGATAGTTATAATAGTAGTATAGAACTGTTAAGATACCTAACAATACCTAATATTATATTTTTCATTTATATTATGTTAACGAGTTGCAAATCATCTAAGGTTACCACTACTGCTAGTACTAACCACTACTAGTACTAACATACAAACAAATTAAATATTTACAAGCTTCTAACAAGCCTATATGGTAGTACCTACAGCATCCAAGTATTGGGTTTTGCCAAAAATCCAAACATTCCAGTCAAAAATCTTTGTCTGATCAGTGATCACAAATACTCCTTGTTATGCCACAAATCGTGCTACCTTTCTTTTATTCATTTCAAGACAAAGTCATCCATTTGTATCGTATTTATATCAATCCTCGCTCGTAAATCTTCAAAATTCACTCATATGTAAGATGAAAGAGCCATGTCGAGAATCCTCCTCATCGACTCAAAATAAAACGGTGCGGAAACTAATAAATTGTAAAATTTCATACATAAAAGTGTCACTTTAATGAGTGACAACTTTTCAAGTATTAATTTAAAAATTTAATAATAAACAACAAATATACTTATCGTATAAACAAATTATGAGTAGATCGTTTGTATCACAATAAAAAAAACAAAAAAAAGTTTACGAGGTCAACGAGGCATAATCAAATAAATTAAATATTTTAATGTATATTACATCACAATACTAATTTCAACCGTATTATATAATATGTATACGGTATACTGCAGTATATTATACCATTATAACATAAATAAATGTATACATATTATACAGTTCAAAGCAAATTTTCCAAAAATAATTTCAAATGATTGAAAATACTTTAATCATAAATACTTGGTATATTTTAATTATTAAATTTTTTATAAAACATTGTATTATATAATTATATACCTAAAATTATGTTTGTAATGTACCTATAATACATTAAAATAAGATTTTTATATTTAAATTAATATTGTTTCAAAAAAAAACTTTATAAATTGTATTTTAAAATGTTTAATTAATTTAATCATATATTATATTTCAATGATCTTATAATTTACAGAAATGAGATTTTTCTTTAGTTAAAATTAATTCATATAATGTGTAATTATTTCAAAATGTTATGTACTTACCTAAAATCTAATCTCTAACTAACACTCATAGAATAATAATAATATCATTCAAATTTATAAGCAATTAAGATAAAGATTCTTATATAAAACGATAACTGTATATATTATAATATTATATATATTTATATATTATACTATTTAAGTTTAAATTTATATTTTACTTGCATGTTAATTTGAAACATCAAACAATCATTTTAAAATGTACTTATAACTTAAACAAGTAATAAAGAACCCATTTTTAAAATAAGTCGTATCTGATAATGTATTATTTTTAAATACATGATAATATATAGTATTGTTTTTATTTTTATGAGTAATCTACCTATTTAGTTAAAATATTATTCCAATTATTTAAATAATCGTATTTATCAAATTCAAAATCACAAAACACTAGGTAAATTCTCAAAAATATTAACATATGATAGCGTAATACATAAAATGTATATAGATTTCCAATATATATTTTATCATGATAAAACTATGTTTTATATCTAAAAATAAATTTTAAAATCTGTATAATTTACCTTACGAATGTAATGACCCCGACTTTTGCGATGTCCTCCTCTAACAATTTCCACATTTCAGTGAGCAACTCTTTCTGTCGCATAGTCAGTGGTTCTGGCGGAGGCAAAACCGGTGATTCTGGCGGAAACTCTTCTTCTTCCAGAAAAGTATTTTGTCTGCTTGAAAGTCGCTTGTTGTGTCGTGTTGAACCATCATCACCCGTAGAGTCCTGCTTGGAGAATATCGATCCTCTTCTGGTCGTTCCCGCGTTTCCCATTGAATTTGAAGTACGATGCACACGGATACACGGGAAACAATTATATAGGATCAAGGATGATCACTAACACCAACAATTGCTCATGGAAATCATATTTTCAGATTCTTCCCAATCCAATAGGTCAACTAAAATATCACAAACAGAAAAAAAAATATTCATTTTCATCATTTATTTTTCTACAACATTGATTAAACATGCTCATCTAGTATGATTACAAGGATACGGTTTTGTCTAATTTTTAAATGTTATCAAATTGTATAGAAATATAGTATCTTTTACGCTATGAATGTATCATTTAATGTATATATTAAAATAATATAAATAGCATGTACATATTATAATATGTAGGTTAACATTTTGTAAATACCCACAAGAGTTTGAAAAATTAAACTAAAATTCTAACAGAGAAGTTGAATGATTTATTCAAGGTTTGATATACAAAAACGGATACAGAATTTTCATAAAAATATCAGTTGGAGTCAAATCCACTAAAAACCGGTACTTTTTTATGGTAATTTTACTATGGAAATATTGTTTTTCGCTAGTCCTGGTCTGAAATATATTTTTTACACCAACCACGGATATCAAAAATGCCTAATAGTACAACCACGTTTGCATTTTTAAGTTATTTCATATTTGAAATATTGTGACCAATATATATTTTGTTTGATCGTTGGATTTATTATATACACCAAATGCCACCAAAGAGTGCGTAAATTACTAGACTAGTATACAATATAATACATATTATATTTACTAATTGATCATAATTTCATAGTGCAACACTATAGGAAGCTAGGTTTGTATACTATTTTTAAATGCTAGTACTATTTAATTATTTAGCAATAATTCAATTAATATTTTTGTAGCTTTTATTATAGTGCCTATATAAATATATTTTATTTTGTACCTATATATTAAAACTTTTTAACCATAGCACCCAGCTTGTATACTCAGCTGTATACTGACAAAAGCGTTTTGATATGACTTTTCCCATCTTCCGTCCCGGAATTTGTACAAAATATTTATTGGGTTCACTTATTTATCGATTATTATAGATTATTTATTATTTTTTTTTATTATTATTATTATTGTATTTGTTATTTGAGTAATATGAAACTTAATTATACAGCGCTATGTATATGCAATTTAGGTAAGTACGTTGTGTTCATTTTTCCGAAATTTCAAAGTAAAATTTTTTTATTATTATTTTTAATAACTAAATCATGACACATTGAGAAGCAAAAAAAAAATTGCATTTTTCCTACCCGTTTTCCCCTTTGAGAGTGTTCTCCATATACGACTAATCGTCACTATAGATATCCAATATCCATATAGAACCTACTATCTAATTCTGCTGAGCAATCCTTATAAATTAAAATTCAGAAAATATTGTACTCCTAAGGTAAGCAACCATTGATTATAACTATTATATTATTATATAATATAGGTATTATTATGGTATTTATAATCAATGGTACAACGATACTGGGATCGCTTTTTAACATGTTTGTTGAACACTGTAATTTTAAACCAGATATACCTATATATTTTTTATTTTAACAAAAAACATTTTTCTAGTTTAAACAATTTATTAAAATAAAATGATTGACATTATGTTTTACATTAAATTATATTAAAATATAAAAATATACTTTTTTAATATAAAACTGTAATAATATATTTATTATTTTAAATTATACCTCAAATAAAATAATACCACTCGCAAGTTTTATAATACCATTTTTAATTTAGCTACCTACGTGATCCCGTTATTATAAATTGGGCTGAATAATTCAATAATTTTAAGGTAACTTTAATATTTTACCTTAAAAACCATAATTAAAACTTTCCTTAAGCATTTGAAGTTAAATTTTAACCCAATATACTTTGTTTATACTAATAGTTATTGATTTTTTAAAGAGACACTAGATCCTACAATTATTATTATAACAATTAGTATTATACTAGTTTTGAATCGTCTATAATCTATTATAATATAACTGTAAATTATTATTAATTTGCATGTACATTGAAATTATTCTACGAAGCAAATACCTATGAGTTATAATTATATTAATATTATTTCTCTAGCCCCGTATAAAATTCTTTGTTCATATTTTGTAAAACATGGATAATAATGATTAATTTTTGAAACTATTTATGGAATATTTTATTTATCTGAATTATATTATTGTTGGTAGAAATCTAGGTGGTAATTAGGTGCCTATTCATATTAATCTAGTGCATGTAGGTAGGTATTTTGTCTTTCAACATTAAATTCTTTATTGTCTTAAATATTTTATGAAAATTAAATAATTTAATTGTTATTGATAATACTTATACAATTAAGTTATTCAGCGTTTAAGTATTAAAAAATAGTGGGTCTATAAAATACGTTGTTTTGTAAATAGATGTATTACCTAAGAGGCAGAAGTACCAAATCCATTTTTATCAAAACTGAAGTTATACGCATGCATCTTAAGTGGAATTTTACCTTCTTCGTTTTAATCTAATGACACATATTAACCAAGATATTGAGAAATAACAGAAAGAACTAAGTTCAAATATCAATTTTGATTTATGACTATGATCCAAGTCCATGATTATTTTTACTATTATAAAGATGTAATATTTTAGGTATTACAATATTAAACCAAGATGGTTATATGCATTTTAATGTTATTTATTCTTTATGTTTTGTTAGATTTGTTTTTAAAATATGTTTTGTTCTTATTTTTGCTTTTATAAACACTGTTTAATTAAATATTGTTTATTGGTCCTTTAAAGAATAAAAAATGTTTATATTTTACTGGAATACATTGTAACTTTACTATTACCTTAATTAATTCCTAAAAATGGTAAGTTATTCAAATATAATATTATAATTTTTACCTATAATATTACAATTTACAACAACCAATGTTATATTATAATATAATATTTTTCATAAAATCAAAATTAATATAAAGATTAATAGAGTCCAATTTTGTTATTGAGCAAATGGATCCAAGTCTAAAGGGTTTCATTTAAATCGTAAAATAAACAATTACAGGTAAACTAAAATTAAAAGAAAAAATATTTATCTTATTGAGAATATTATAGCCTATAATTTAAAACAAACCTCGTTGATATAATCATTAAATTTATACCAGCCATTTAAGTAAAATAAAAATAGTTGAAAAACTGTTTTTATTCTCCTGAAAAATTACAATTATGAACTTAGTCCCTTCTGCTTCTCGGGTATATAGTGTTCATTACGATTTAACTTGAATATTTTTATTTGTTTTAATTAATATGAAAATTCATGACATATTCACCGTTGAATTTCAATATAATAAATATTATAAATTCAAAAATGCTTACTATAGTACACCAACAACATTCATACGTATATCACTTTATTATTTATATTATGTATGTCATATGATATTAACAGTGGCGGCTTATAACAGTTGTAAGTTGGATGAGACTAAATTATTTTTAATTTCATAGGGGGTCAATATTATGATATTTGACGATAGTTAACATCACTAAGCGGATGCCATAAAAAAACCATTTTATTATAAACACATGATAGAAACATAGTGAATCAGAAAAGGTTAGATAAAATACATACCTAACTATAGTAAATAAAAATTTAACTATTTAATTACATAAACTACCTAATTGCGTCTCACCTTTTTTGTCCCCATCATTAACTCGTTTTCTAATTAATATTTTTAACAATTTTAACAATATTCGTAAACTATATTTATTATAGTGATGAATATTTTTTTGACGTACCTTATTTCAAAATAAAATAATTACAATTTAATGTTGTTTCTTAAAAAGGTTTAGAATTCTCAGCACAGTGGCCAGAAAAAAATTAATCCTTCTACCACGGGTTTCATATACAATCGCACTTGTAACAATTGTATTAGGAACTCGTATATTAATAGACCGTTTAAATATTCTGAACATGTATATAATACTAATATATACCTACTATATAAAGTAATAAATAAATTATATATATATATATAAATGTATTTATTATTTATATGTTTAATTGCTTATACTTTGTTGAATTGAACTTTTATTACTAAGGAATAAAATACCTAAATTCAGAGGAACAGACCCTAACTTCATTAATTTAAATATTTTATTTTTTAATACAGTTCATGTGATTTCAGGGACTTGCTCCATTCCAAACAATACTGGAAAATGTTATAGCAAAATTTAATAAAACAAATATATTTTAAAACTCTAGTTTCTATGCTTTAATAATACAATTGTATAGGTACAAATTAAATATTAAAAGAAGCAAATTAATCAAAAATCTAACTACGGTTTTTGTAAATTTTCTCGAAAAATAATATTAACAATCTGTAGTTATAATCTAATCTAATGTTTATTCTATTTGTAATTATTGCTGATGTTTAATTTATTTGTATATACCTAATATTACATAATATTTAATTTTAAAATAGTACAATAATATAATATACGCTTGTAGCATATCGTAATATATAACCGTACGCACCAGTGTCGAAGGAAAATTTTGGTTTTCTGGTGGGGAAGAAAAAATTACAACGGCCACGACGGCGGTGGCGATGACGACGATTTCGCGCGGGACTGACGGACGCGGAAGCAAAGTTGCGACGGCTTCGGACGCGGCGACACGACTGGTCGGTGCGCCGCGTCCACGTGTGAACTTCTCGGTGGCATGGATGATGTGAAAGTTCGGACAGCGCGTGCGTGTCACGTGGTCGACGGACGCGACGGTCTAGAGATGCCGTCGCGTTGCGCGATCTGTCAAAAAGGTGTATCCGTGGATTTTCCGAGAAATTTCAAATGTCTCCCCGGTGGATTTCAAGCGGTGTTCAAATTTCGAATTCGTGCACTTAGGTTTTGCCGAGTAGTTTATTCTCCGAGAATATTCTTATATAGGTACTCATATAATTATAGTAACGACAAAAACGCGTAGGATGTATTTTATTTATTTTTCAGCTGGATATTTAAGATTTTATACGGCAACATTTTTTAAGTTACGCCCAATAATATTATAATACATTTTGAAAAGTCTTGTTATTCCAGTCATTCTTCATTATACCTTGACTGGTATATTATAAAACATTGTTCCGGTCATCTGAAATGGATTCGCAAACCATAAAATCGATGAACAAAGTCGGCTCTTGCGTTCCGTCGGGCACTGGAAACACTGATTACAAAAGCTGTGCCCGAAATCCAAACGGAAATTTATGGGCGGCAGCGCCGTCATCGACGAGACAGCCTGCTCATTGCGGCGAGGGCGGAAGAAACGTCGGCCGACGTGACCTTGTAAAAGGCGGAGAACGCGGCCGTGGACACCCTGGCGATGGTGCGCCGCGGTTTGGCTTGCGTGAAGGCGCCGATGGTGCGTTGACCGTGCAGGAGCGGCGCCGCGACCGTCGGATGCTAGTCAGACGCTCAATGCCGAGTCTGGCCACCTGTGCAACGACGCTTGGAGGAAGGATTCCCAAGTAGGCCTTATCCACCGGCCCGTGGATGCTGGATCCATAGATAATAAAGAATGGATTCAACATTCCAATACCGGACATGTATAATGTATTATTCGGCCCATGGCGTCCTGAGGCGATTTGTTTACATCATGTTATCATGTGATAATATTATGATAAGACAACTTAAATGATATCTGAAAATTATAAAAGAAAAAAGAAAAACAGACGCGCGTTAGAGTAGGTCATGCGTATAATTAAGCACCTACATCGAAGCCCGACACCGTCACCGTCGTGTACTGCAGGTCGAGGTGATGATGATATTGTGTATCGTAAAACGGTTATCCTAAACATCGGAACACATCGAACGACAAGCGCAACTTAATGCTAGTAATGACGTGGTGATGGTTACCTTGTATTCGGAGCCCGCGATCCAAAACGGTTGACCGATGACACAGACTTTTAAAGTAGGTATTCATAATGACAATATGTAATAGGCAGAGATGGGCATCACCTAATTGAAAAGTTTAAGTGATGTAATCTAAAAAGTTTACGAATTGTTTTAACTTTTTAACTTAAATATTAATTTTCTAATTAACCTAGAAACTTGACCAGTTTAATTGTCTGTTGAAATAACTTAACCTTTTGCAGAATGGAAATACAAATAATCCATCAAGTCGAAAGAAAAATGTTTTTGAAATTTTTGGTTTTAATGGTTTTATACATTAATATTATTGTTGTACTTACACGGTTTTAAATTAAAAAGTGTCTGGGAATCTTTCAAAAGCGCAAGGAAAAACAAAATAAAAATTAAGGAAAGGTGGTAATTTTTACGCAAAATTGGTTTTCGAAAAAATCGATTTTGGTTATTGGTGTTACTCTAAGACAAATGACCGTAGATACACGAAAGTTTCACTGAATGTTTAAATTAGCATTTTATCTTCGCTCAGAATCGTTTTTCGTACCTATACAATGATATTGCATCATTGAATTCAAATTTAACACCATCTGATGTGGGAACACATTGACCCACTTATACCTACTGTACAGCAGAGGTCATTCACTTGCCCATCTTTTTTATTTATATTTCAAATTTTGAGAAATTTCATCAAAACTACATAGGTACATTTTCAAATTATTTTATTGTTAAATATTTATAAAATGTTAAATTTACAGGTAAGGCTTGACAATTTAATATGTGATTTCTCAAAAGTAGATCTTACTGTAATCAAAAAAATCACTGATCATTTTAGGATAATAATTGGTATACAATATTTTTTGCAAAAATCAACTTACCTATTATAACTAATAGCAATATAAAAATAATATAAAGTATCCTAGGCTGACACTATGATGATTTATCATTGAATTAAAATTTAATATAAATTTATATAAGGCAATAGTTAAAAACTTGATATTTGTGATATAAATGAGATTATTCACTATCATAATATAATATTATTTTTTATTAAATACATAAACCTTATACTTAAGTCAGTGATTAAATGGTAGTTGAAACCAGCGCTAGGCAGCTTATTCTGTCGATGTATTTTAGTCATTGAGTGAATTAATAGTTCATTACATGGACAATACAAATATGTTTAAGATCATACTATTAATTATATTAATTGTGAAAAATAATATCATGATATATCTAGTACCTAATCCAACTGCGTCATTAATTAAATACACTTTAAAATATATAAGGTCAGACAAATATTAATCGATATTCGAAAAATCACTTATTTTATAATTATGAAGAGATCAACATCTCTGTACATCGAGCCATCTAGAAATAGAATGAACTCTTGATTAGGTAGTTACTATTTAATATTATGTATTTCATATGATTTCCCACTGTTGATTTATGATTTTCGTAGATATCCAACAGTCCTGATTTGCCAAGAAATTAATTTATAAAAATACACTTTTTAAGACACACCCACCAAATATAAATATTTATAGATTTAAAAGATGATATAAAGTTACATATTAAGAACCGTATAGGTATTATATAGTATTTATTTTTATTGTTATTCATTTCTTTTCAATACGTACTTTTTACGATAATTTAAAGAATAAAGAAAGTATTTTGGGACATAATATGAATACGCAACTCACTATAATTTATATATATTTGATTTATACCTTTTCATATTTTTGATTCGTAAAACAATGTTACCCTGATTGCTAGCAAGTCGTTTCTTCTATACAAGACAGTTGTCATGACGAGAAGAAAAAAAAGTATCAAACAAGTGCAAATAAACGTTATTATTAATAATAATATTTCAGAATGTTATCTTCCGATTTTTTAGACTTTTTAGTACTTGAATGTTCCACCAATGAAATCTAAAAAGTACTTCAAACCACACTGAAAAATATTTAAAAGTTTCAAATAGCTTTTTTTTTATATAAATTTGAAATTAAACTCGAAAAAAAAGATCAGTTCTCAATTAATGTTGTAATAATTCAAAACACAATCTCGAAAAACCTCTAGTTTTTAACAAAATTATTGATCATTTATGTTATCCACGTTTGGCTCTATTTCACATTTATTTTTATAACGTATTTTTATTTTATTTCAAAACAAATGTAAAAGAAAATTTAAAGCAAAATAGATTTAAAAAAAATCCTTATAACATCAAAGATTTAAGAATATGTTCTCATATACGATGACATCCGTTCAGCACATTTATTTTTCAAATAGATAGAATCATTTTTTTTTTCAGGATCGTTTATTTTAGTGTAATTATAATTTATTATATGAAAAATATAAAACTAATATACCATAGTTTAATCAATAATTAGCATATTATATTGAGTGTAACTTAATTTAAAGGGTATTATAATTATTATCAACAAAGGTATAACAAATAACAGTTATTCAATTATTAATTAATAATAAAGTTGTTTTTCGTGCGTTTATTAGATAACTATAAGACCGGTGTTAGTAAACATATTTTTGACGATTGCTGTTAAAATTTAAAACATTACAACAAAAACTGTTCTCAAAACATTTCTATGACTAATAACTGAAAATTGAATAAGAATTAAACAATAATTTATTCAAGTTTTGATTTAAAAAATATAACATTAAACATTTAGCATGAATAACATATTATAGATATTTACAAGACAGCAAGTTAATTAGTTCAAGTTCAGTTGGTTGTATTTGTTTAACTGAACAGTGAACAAACCCATTTCATTTGTTAATTAAACAAACAAAATTCATTAATTCAACTTAATTCCACTTGTTTCTTCTGCACTAACGTACAAATAATCTAATGTTTTATTTTCAATTTTTATTTTACAGTTTTTTTAGAAAATAAAACATGGTTTTTATATAATCGAGTCAAATACACTCAATATCAATAAAATTAAAATAGTGCTAACAATATTATATTATATTATTTTATTTTTGAAAAAATTAATGTTTATTTTGTCGTACAGCAGAGATAAAATTGAATTCTTTGTTCACCATGAGCAAAGGTCCAAAACTTTTGTACAGATGCAACCTGTAAGTTTAAACTATAATGATCATGTGAGGGCGGTGTAGATACCTACGCCACTGATATTATGTTTAATGTCCATAATATAGTTCCAAATGTTTCATAAATGCTTTCATGTCACTTAATGAAAAATATATATCTATAAAAACGATTACGATTGTCTTTCCCAAGATTATCAACTGCACATTACCGTAACACTAAAAAGAAAACAACTGGAAACTCTCTATACTATAGTAGGTTTTGAATGTAACCAACCATCGGTAGGTCAATGTAAAGATGTGTTAAATTTTTATTCAATGACAAATCATTGCGTGTAAAAATCGATTTGAGCGATGGTAACAGGCAAGCTTGGGCAAGTTAATAATAATTTTTAATTTAGTTAAGTTGATAGAAAACATTTTAAAAAGTTTAAAGTTAATAGCTATCCTAATTATTTTTTAACTCAGTTAAGTTAAAAGTTATATGGAAACTTATAGTTGACTTATTATTTTTATGTATATAAATAGTAAATAGTATGGTTTAAAATAATAAAAAGTAAATGTTTATGCAATATGCATCATTAATAATAATTTTATTATTTATAAATTTATGTATCTTGGATTTGATTGAAAGTAATTCGTTATTCAATAAGTTAATATCAATAAAAATCAGTTAATTTAAAATTAAGTATTTAAAATTAAAATTTAAAAATAAATTAACTTAGCTTTTAAATTAACTTTAACTTTTTTACTCATTTATGCCCAGGCTTGGTAACGGATAAATGGCATCACTTAATTTGATAGGTGGATCTAATTTTTGTATAATATATCGCCTTTAAGGTTTTACAAGTCAGTATAACTAGTCTACTATAGTGCGAAATGAATTAGCAAATAATATATTATAGTATTATATTATATACTTAGCATTCAATGAAGCTTCATAACAAAACAATATATATACACATGAAAAACATATTATTCAGGGTGTTTCACCAAAAATGCTCATTGCTCACCCCCATGGTTCCCTTTAAAAATGAATTCAAATTCTGATTTTTGGAATTTTTAAATATAATCCGACATTTTTTTTAAATTCTTGAAATGTTTATACTATTTAAGGAGTATCGACTGTCTGAAACAACCTTCTGTTTTTCAAATGAAAACCCCGCATTTGACTGTAAATTATTTAATGGATAATAAAATTGAAAATGTTGATACACCTACCTACTTAATTCAATATTCGAATGAATAGTTTTGAAGTTATTAAAATGTACTAAGGACAATAAAGGTAAAGGGGTGAGATCAGTGCTTGATAAAATTTGAAGGAGCAAGCAAAGTGAAAAAAATTGATTTATTAGGATATAACGCTAGAAGGGAAGGGGTACGCATAAATATTTTCTAAAACTCCGTTTCCCCGCCCCTTCTCCCTTCAATTCAATAATTGGGTAAGATAAGAATGGATTTGAAAAAATTGCATTTTAAAGATGGGCTCACACAAGAATTTTGTTCTGGCAAACTGAATTATAATATTTTTTTGTATTTATGTATGGTTGCTATTTTTTATAGAAAATAAATGATTGGATATAATTTGCAGTATTGTATTATACATTTTATAGCTGTTATGAAACCTAAATACCTATATATATTACAATGAAACATAGTTTTCAACCGCAGCTGCAGACAATCTAAAGTAAATTGTATTACATAAATAATGTTAAAACAGATATTTTATTTATAAATATAACATTAATATAACATTAAATGGTACACAATTAGTTTTTACGAATAAATTATTTGAGTCACTTTAAAGTTCAAACGCTTAACATTTTTTTATACTACAATAAAAGTTCCATAAATTGAAAATACATCAGAAAAAATCGTTTTTAGTCGTTCACAAAAATAAGAATAGAAGGACGGTAAGTATACTTCAAATATTATTTTGTTGGCAACTGTCGCATAGCAACTGACCACAAAAATATTTACACACATTGTCAATATAAATTAATAAGTTTTATGGTTGTATTGGTTTAATGGCTAGTTAAGTTCTTCGCTTAACTGTAATAAACAATTTTTTAAATAGAATACAGGTCTTACTTCTGTATACCTACAAAATACAACAATAGGAATGTTTTTTTGAAAAACTCATATCACTATTTTGTCAATACGTACACCTAATTATATATTTATTTTTAATAGACATTTGATCAATAATATTGAGATTTCAATACAAAGTATCTATAAAAAAATAATATAATAAAAATAATATTTATATAATTATTATTATATTAATAACAAGAATAAAGATTTTAATTGCATAGATACCACTGATAAAATAAAATAAAAAATTTTAGAATAATAGTTTATTTTATTGACCAAATAAATAATACTTTACATTACAAATCTCTCTGACTTGTAATAACACATAGACGTTTTTAAATAACCAACTATTGGTGTTTCAGTATTTTTTAATAGGATGTATAAATAACATAAATAAATTCTATAACATAATTCGCACTAGATATTTAATGTTATAATAGTATACTATTTATTGAAATCGCAATGTTATTGACATAATTTCGACCAAATAATGCTTAAATTTTGCTCGGTCAAGGAGAAAATACAAAATTAAAATTGTTATATATTTCTAATAGATTTTCAATTATTTTTTTCATTATTGTATTACCGAATATCGACAATCGTAATATAGCGATAAACGCTCATTTCTTTTATTCATTCCATTTTGCATTGTTTTTATTTTCAAGTAAAATAAGGATTGATTTCGTGATGAAAATATATTAGCGTTTTACGAAAAAGTAAAAGTGTACAATTACAATGAATTGAAAAAAATTAAACGTAGCCTCTTCGTGAGAATTAATGGGCTTATAAAGTGAATTATATTAGCGCTAATCACTTTTATCTAAATATTTTTAAGTGGTTATAGATATGTAACGACTAATAAGTAGGAACAATAATAAATATTTAATACAAACTATAATAGTGTTATAACACTATTAACGTAAAACAATTTTTTTGAAATCAAGCTTTCAACTCCTGAAAATATCGTTTATGTTCAACTTATATATTCAAATTGAGTCCGGAGTACCGCCTTTAGATGCGTGTAATATTGTGCTAAATTTAGATTTTTTTTTAGTTATGCTTCTTATGGAACGCTTGGGCACTGGACTGCTAGGGGTTAACGAAAAAAATTTAGAGAGAGACAAATCTAACTAGGGAATATTAAAAACGTGATATAAAAATTATCTTATAAGCTCCTATTAATCTATTATTTTATAAGCCATTTACTAATTCCCGTACGCATATTCAATTTATTTGTCACATAAATAGACTATGCAATGTGCATACGAACATAAGATATTTAAAAAAAATAAAATACATTCAATAAGTATTTAGCAGCACACACTAACTTAAAATATTATATTCTTTCAAATGAGATAGGTACTATATTGAATATTATGTTGTAAATCACTGTACAGTTACTGATAAATATATTAAAACCTGTGTCCTACACTCCTATTGTAGGTACAATTGAATATTCCATAGTGTGGTTACACATTTACATTTAAAAGACTGATTATGGACTAGTTTAAAGACTTATCAATTGAATTTGTTATTTTTATTATTTACAACTAGGTAAGCAACTACCTGTAAAAGGACATTTCGTCCCCGTCGTTTTATCCCCATCAAAAACACGGGTTCACCGACGTTTCGTCCCTGTCTATTATTAAAATAGGACATTTGGTCCTCGGGGACATTGTACATCTATAAGCACTCAATAAAAATGTATATATCTAGGTGTCATAATATATATAAAATATATTGGCGGACGTCATACTAAGCAAATCGTTCCGTACTCTTTTGGATTGGAATAGAAATACGTGTTTACATAAAGAAAATATTATTTAAAAAAATTACAAATTACCTCTCTTTACAATATTGGTTGAAAGAAATGCTAATGCAGGAATCATTTTTCGGTCGATCTGAAGTTTTTGTCTTCTTTATATTTTATATCTAAACTCAACTCCTGAATTTTTCACCTCTACTATGGGGCACATATGATTATATGAATAAAAAAGTTACTTGTAATTAACACTTTTTAATAAATTATTATTTTATCATATAGGGTTTAAATAATTACAGAATGATGTTAAAATAGTATGAGAATTTAACAAGATCATTAGGTATTATAGTTCAAATTATCTAAAAACAAAAATGTCATTTTCATTCAAATCCACTGCACTCTTACCTAAGTTAAATTATTATAATATTTTATTACAATTAAGTATACATAATGTAGTCGAAAAAAATTTTCTTTCTGTTTGGAAGAATAGCTTCTGCCAGGGGTCGTGCCCACAGTTTTTTTCATTGATTACAAATTTGACAAATAGTCATACATATTCATATATTCATATCAACTGTATACCTATTAAATATAAGTAAAAAAAAAATTATGAAAATCGTGTGTGAGGGTGCAGGAGTTACGTACGTGAAAAGAACTGAGAATTATTTTTTTTGATCCAGATAGTACCAATTACCAACTAGATCCAATTTTCTACTGGAAAAAACTCACAAAAACTGAAGATTGAAGCATTTTTACAACGGTGACAACAAACGCACTAAAAAAAAAATAGTAAATACCTACACATTTCATTGTAAAATCGATAACACATTCATCGTTCAGGCCTCAGAATCTAAAATGTAGTTTGAAATTTGATATGATCATACAACTTGTCACTCCACGGTCCAAACAATATAATATTTTTCATCTCACGATAGTAGTATAATGCTGAAATAATAACAATATAAATATTTTATACAGTTATAAACTTATAAACATCTTAAATTAAAGTAGGTATAGCCCACCTCATGGGTAAATTAAAAATATATGAAGAAATCAGAAATCATAATTTGATAATGTAATATAATAATTAGGTATGTAAAATCTGAGCTGTAGCCTATCAGTAATTGCTTAGTTTTAGAAAATGCGTTAAGTTAACTGTTACCGCAAAAATCATTGAAAAACTACTCTGCACAAAATCGTTTTTTGAATAAGATTAATCTCTCTGGTTGATTTTAAACTAAAAATTCACAACACATCGCTATCCTTCTCCAAAATGGCACATCCATTATTCCCAACATGTAAAATGCATTTATAAATTAAGCACGTCATTATCGTTTATTGTCAACATTTTATAGAGGCCAGAAAAGAATTCTCCATACAAAAAATCTTTACGAAGTAATATTGGACTCTAGGCAAATATTAATAATTGAACTTCTTACTTAAAAATTAAAATGAAATTATTTACTGATTGATCAAACGTGAGCTAATAATCATGTAGATGAGCTTTAAAACAGTTTAGAAATGTAGGCTAAACCAGTGTCAAGCACAGTTTTTGTCTACGTTTTTATCAGATTTGCGTCAAGGTGTATATTGTAGATAGGGTATTAAGTAAATACTAAACAGTTATACGATATAGTACCAACAATATATGATAACAATATCGCAATTATTGTAATCAAAGTATATAATGTAATATATTAACATAAACACAACCAGTCATTTTGACTGCAGCTAGGTGAATGGCGAATGATCAAAAACTTTTATTACCTATATTTAAATTTTATCTTTGATATATATATTATAAACGCAACTACACGTCTTGTGTTATTGTAATCTATACCTAGTTGGAATACTAAACCAATAAATAAATTGTAAATATTTATTTGCGATTGTGTAAAAAACCGACTGACGTTATAATTCTAAAAAATAAAATAGACTTTTTCTTTTCTTTTGTCTGTTATTGTTACGACATCAAAAATATTAATATTACATATTCCTTGTGTATATAAAAGAACAGGTCTGTTTTATGTACAATTTTCTGACTAATGAACTTTTTTCCGATTTTTTGCACAGAGTTGTTCCAAATACTTTCCTGAGTGTCACTGATTTTTCATTTTATCTGTAGAGGGTGGAGAGAGGGTGTACTGTATTTAAATGTTCCGGTTTTTTAGCGTGTCATTTAAATAATTTAACGATTTTCTTTCACAGAGTTGGTCCAAATACTCCTCGGAGTGATCTATTATTTCCAATTTTATTGTTACTTAAGAAAATGCAAATCCTGTTGTTTAAGAAGCCGCGATTTTGTTCGTAATTTCAGTTACTGAACTGTAATCCGTTTTAATGTTTGAAATATTCCTTTAATGTCTTTTGTTTGCGAGAAATGTACATGCACAGATTATATTATAATCATTTACGCACTTTGTCGTAAATAAAGACTGGCCGAAATTATAAACTACAAATTAATATAAATTACATGCATTTAGTTTCAATATTAAATAATATACATGAGAGTTGTATGGAAAAGACCGATCACTTTATTTTCATACCAAGACTAGCTGAATTATATAAATTGCGTTATCGAAAAAATGTAGTTTCAACTTTTACATAACTATAACGGTTAGTTAAAATAATATATTGTCTTTATGACCTTATCTATTAACGAGATACGCCGATATACGTAGCACTGCATTTTAGGTTTGTTAATTTTTTTCTAGGGTGAAGTCGGGAGATACAGATCGTATATTATATATGAGTAAAAGAGTATCTATTTCAGTTGTTTAGTATGTAATTCAATATTTGATAAATAATATTTTTTAGACTTTTTCGAGTTAATAGCCGTCCGAGCATATTTTGAATATAATGTTAGATTAAAGTTTAAAATCCTTGATTAAATGAACCCTTGAATTTCGATTCCTGTTTAATTAAAGCTGATGTTTACATCGAGCAAATAATAATACCTCAGTACTTGTGTTGATATTAACACTTTACGGCTCACAAAAATAGCCACATGAAAATAAAACGAAAAAATCACACGCTATTGTATTGTAACAACCAATAAAATGTATCTCATTCCACTCAAAATCAAATGATATATAAATGTATAGGTAAATAGTGTAAAACCAACAAAATACTTATAGTATTTGTTTTTTTTTTATTGCTCAAAATCTGAATTGTTCAGACTTCTAACATAGGTAATATACATATAACTATTATTATTTTATTTTTATTATTTTTATTATTTGTTTATTGTTGTTTGTAAAGCATTAGCCATTACATTCATTAATACAAATTAGCTAAAAAGGTAACATATCCTCAAAAGCCAAAGGCTGTATTATAAACTTGTCACTTTTTTTTTATTAGCGTCGATAATACTCATTAGGAATTAATTTTATGAATATTTATGTTTTATTACGAAAGTTGTCTTCTGCAGTTCTTATGATAATTAATCTGTGAATGATCAATGAATAGTGCTAACATTTATACGTAATTACTAATTATATAGATGCAAAGTATGTAAATAAGAATATTACGAGAATATTTCATTCTTAATATGTAAACAAAATTAATAACTTATTTTTAAGATTTTTTAAAACAAACGATTGACATTTGGGTCTAATCCGGATTTATTATCGTGACAGTAAATGAGCAAAACTTTTATAGAAGTAATTGGAGTATACTAGTCTTCATATTTGAAATATCCGAAAGATCAAATTCTATAAATTATATTCTATTTCAGTAAAAATTCTACAATGTATATTTCTATGAACTTAATCGTTTTTTAATCGTGGCATTTGATATAATACATTTCTTAATTTCGGCTAAATTAACACTTCTATTTCCTTAAACAGTTTCAATATTTTTTAAATCTAGGTACTTCTTACAATATTTACGAGTTCAATATTTTTTCATATATTTAAAGCCAAAATTAACAGAAATTAATTCATCAATTATGATTATGAATACCTACATAATATTAACAATAAGTATCAATGACTTAATACTTGCATACATAAATCCATTATAGTGTCAATAAAAATAAACTGTAGAATACTTTAAACTTTAAAGGGTATGGTGAGTACAAGGTAGGTACACTAAAGTCTAAACACAGTAACGTTGATGAATATTTAACTAGGTAGGTTACTATCTATGTTTAAACGTTATGTATATATGGCCAATAGTCATATCCAAACAAGGTAATTCTATGTAAATATTGAACAGTCATTTTATGGTTAATTTATTCTGTTTAAAATCATTTTTATTTCAGATAGGTAATACCATACAACTGACTTTTATATTATATTTTATTTTATACAGTTATAGATTAAGTTGGTCTAGCTGTCCCGTCAGGCATTTCCCTTGCCAAAGATATGTTTTATCTTATAAATATATTTGTAAAAAAATGACGTATAATATGCAATAGTTCTACTAATTTATTATAAGATTACTGTATTAGTAATACGATAATATGTAACCAATGGCAACCATTTGAATCAACAAAAAATATTATTTTTTAGTGAGCTGAAAAAAAATATATTTATACCTTTAGGTAGCTGTAACCCATGGCAACCTGGCAATCTCTGAAACAATTTTAAATTTTCATCAAAATCGGTCAAGTAGTTTTTAAGTATATAATCTATAAACATACATTCAACCCCCGTATATTTTGTTTTAAGATAGGAATTTATTATAGTATTTTTATTCGAAACCATAAACGCGACGATTTGATGCATGTGTCCACGGTGGTTTACTTCATCTGCCCAAGTAACCAATGTCAACCATTTATATACAAACAAAATATTAATTTCTACAAATTCTACTATTACTATAAATTATAATCTGTAATCAATAGTAACAATTTATAAACAAAAAAAAAAAATTTAATTTTCATTGTGAATCGCAAAATCTTTGTGTGAGCACCTCTTTAAAATGTGAATTCTTTTCCTTATTTCTTAGTGCACCTCTAAATGGTGAAACAAAGGTACCATGAAAATATCAAGTCTCTAGCTATCATAGTTTAGGGCTTTGGGCTTTACGTATTCAGTCAGTAAGGCCACGTTCAATTATATATATATATATAGATCCTATTTGCATAAAAGAGACAAGAATACAAGATAAAGATTAATTAGTTAGGGTGTCTTATAAGAGTTAAGATTATAATTATTACAATACAAAAAAAAAAAAAAAGTGTAAAACATTTGATAATCATAATATTCAACTAAGAATTTTATAATATACAATTTAACATTAGTATTGTTCATATATATTCTTTAATAGTAAAATGTATTTTGTTGTAATACAATTAATAATAATGGGTTTAATTTTAGCACCAGTCAATAGCCCACCTACCAAGTCTTAGTCTCAAAAAAAATAAACAAAAAACAAATAAAAATCATAAATTATTCATAACGTAGGTAATATTATACGTAAATTAAAAAATCTATACTTCAATAAACGTGATATAGTTATAAAAATATAAAAATGTTGTTTATTTTAAACTAAGGAGTATTTTTTTTCTGTATTTTATATGTGTTTATATTTTTACACGGTTTAATAATGTGTTATGAATAAAATATATTGAACATACTTGTTTACACGATATAATATAAAAAACACATTTTGAGCTTATGATCGATGTGCAAGTAAAACATCCTAAATATATCGTATGTTTTTTGACACTTTTTTCCAGACATCTCTAGATAATTGTTTTCTACTTTTAAAGATTACATTTTATGATTATAATTTATCAAATATTATGTGGTTAGCAAGCCTAATTATTGCGTAGTATTTATTTGAAACAGATAAACGAAAATATCTACAATTACTAGCATAATATTATACTTACATCATGAATAAGTGTACGAACCTTAGATTATTTACTATACTATTTACTAACCCATATTCTTATAATTTTAAGCACATATTATCATCGATAAGTCACTATCAGACGAATAAACTGCGCATGAGCGAAGAGAAATGTTGCATATTTATCTATTTTAAATGATACAGGTATATCAATTATAAATATAAATCAGTCAGCGACCAACGGCTAATTATGCCAGGGTTCGCCTCACGCATGTACTCGTAAATCATTAAATACAGTGATTCATCGCTTATGCGTGCGTCTAATATTGTCTATATGGGTGATATGGACATGGCTCCATCCATAGTACATAATTTGACCGAAAACTTAAGGATCCAGACAAAGTCGATAAAGCAAACAATTAGAAATTCAAATAGGCGAGTAGGTGCTCGTATAGGTACTACTCTGCTAATTCTGGTATTCTTCTTTGGTGTTTTCTACTAATTATTGTCATTCATGATAAGATTGTAAGCGTGTTACACTGTTCTAACTTATGAGAATTCAAAGGGCAGTATACGACAGATGATGCATTCGGGAAAATCGAACACGCGATTGAATACTGCACAAAACACCAATCACTTAAAGACCATGAGGAATTAAGTCCATCGCAATATGCCAATACAATTATAACAGTCTGAAGATGGATCATAATGGAATGTCCCATGACCATCTTTCGAACTTGTGGAAAAACATCAAAATGAAACTGTGCACGCCGAAGCTAGACCAAAATTTGATATTCCTATTGTTTGAAGCACTGAGCGATAGTCAATTTCTGGAATGTTCCGGAAACACAATAATTTTAAAAAGCAATCAATACGTCGTAAAATCAAGTTTAATTACGTCATTATTATATTAACATTACTTTTTTGAGTGGATGTTAAGTTAATATAACCATGAACCATTGTAGGGGAAAATTAAAATAAAAACATTCATGTTATAAATTATCTAATTTTTATTCTTCATAATTATATCTTTAATATATCATACACATACCTATTATATTGTTATTTAATACAATCATTGAAATATTTTGTTAGTGGATATTCGTCTGACAACAATATTTTCCGTAATATTTCGGTAAAAGTCTACTTTCAAGACAATTAGAAAAATGTGCTCATTGTGACGTAAAGCCGTAACCGTGTATTAAAATTATAATAACTTGCTGCAAAAGTCTAAATACCCCCCACAAAACTTACAAGGAAACATGGTTAAGCTTCCATCCCTAAAATCCTGGCACGCCATCGGAACATTATAATTTTATAAAACATGCAATTTAAATTTTATAAATGTGAACAATATGGCTATTTTATAGCACCTTACAAACGTACTTATACAACAATAGCTTATTTTCTCGGTCAACATCAATCTTTTGTGGCAAATTATGAAATTAAAAATACTTTTCGTATAAATGCTAGGAAAAAAAATGCATTTTTTGCCGTAGTGGTTTTTGTGGAGTCTTTATACATGTTTTTTATGTGTATATTAATTCAATATTAATTTCTCAATATTCTGTTTACTGAGTATTAAAAGCAAAACAAACTTTAAATTCAACGTTAAAAGTTTTACAAAAATATAATTTCTGTATCCAATTTTTTAAATTACACACAATTTTTTTTAAAAATAAAATCAAAACAGTCAAATGTAATAAAATGACGAAGTTATTGACAATCAATCAAATTTGGGTACTCCAATGTTCTAGGGTCATACGGATAGAGAAGGGACGAAATAATATGGTTAAAAATTTAATGAGGTTAGATAATAATATATTTTAAATATTTTAATAATACTTTATTATTTGTTCAAGAGAAACCTGAGATTTGTAGATAAAAACGTTTGTTTTCTATTAAAAGGATAAAATACCAGGTTGAAAATTTGAAATGTTCATAATGCAAAGATTGTCATTTTTAAATTCACATCCATTTTCATTTCCACGTCCGTTTATTTTCTAAAATATTCAACATAATATTATATCAGCAGTATAATGTGCGAAACTATTGAGTCATACTTAATTTCCAAGTGTTAATTATTATTATAGTAGTCATTAAGTACATTTCATAGTCTTTGAACATTTTATTGATTTAACTTATCCATAGATTTGGTAATTTGTTATACTTATATCCATTTTTAATAATTATTAAATATGTATTTTGTAATTTGTAATTAATAAATTTAAAAAAAAAAAGTTTTCATGGACGTTTTATTATTAGAAAAAAACAATATTATATTTCTGATTGACTCAGTAGAGTTGACGTAACATGCTGTGCAAAGTATGATTGAGTTCATAGAATATGGAGGTGATGCAATTGAAATAGGAAATAATTTCCTGTGTTGTATGAGGGAACATGAAAAGAGAGTAGGTACCTATGTCAGAAGCATCCAGAAAGCCATCAAAAAGATATGTGATAAAAGAGAGATTGGACTCAATTCGTCTGATAGATAAGGTAGACATCTCTAAAAAGGTAGAGTAGACACAATAATTAAAACTTATTTTTTTGAGTGTTTGTTTTACAGTAAGTAGGCAGCCAAGGATAAAAATGTGTATTGGTGATTAGTCTTATAAGGATAAAATTAAACGTCAAATACTCATTTAATACCTACTTAATGAGCATAACATAGTCAATGTTCGAGACTCTCCTGCTATAGCCTATTAGGTATATATAAAATGTATAGGCATAAACCTATAATAGCTATAGGTACATATAGATGTAAAATATTTTAATAATTTTAATAACGTTTTCAGATTCTGAGCAGTAATATACGAGTAGTTCAACATAATGAATTCAATTCAAAACGCCTTTGTATTTACAGAAATATTATTAGTTACCTACTGGGTTAATTATTAATAAAATAAAAAAAAATAAAAAAAATATGGTATATTTTATAAGTTAAAGTAGTCGCATTAACATTTCTTAATGAATATGTGAAAAAAAAGTGTGAACTCTAAACCTATACCATACCTACCCCATTGGCCTATAATATTATAAATAATCTCTAAGCAGTAATAAAATATTTATTAATAATAATTATTATGATCCGTGTATTATATTGTTATATTAGTATACTGCCTAACACCTATCTACATATTTTCATAATATTAACAAGCATTAGAAACGAGTTGTAGTCGTAGAAAAAAAATGTATGATATAAAAATGTAATACCAACTAAGAATAATATTAATTTAAAAAAACTATTATGTTCCTTATACGTGTATTGATGTAGCGTGAATATTATGGTAGACATTTTATTCAGCCAAATCGAAAGTTTTTTAAGACCCAACTCACCATCACCCTTCTAGTAAGTATAATCATTTTATCAATTATTTGTTTTTAAATATTTATAGCTTTATATTTTAATGCTGCATTATCATCATAATAATATATACACCGTCACCATGTTAACTAAAAGTCACTCAATCTTTTGAATAGGTATGCCAAAATCCAGAGGGTTCCATTGTTTGTAGAAGAACACAATACAAAACTTTTTACGTATCTTTCAGACAGCGAGTGAAGTGAATAGTTTTTTAAATTTGAGTTTGAAATGTAGGTATAAACCGAATATAGATAATATTGTATACGAGTAATTAAAATTATGAAGTGAAATAATAACATTATTTCAGTCTTTTTCGAGGATGAGTTGAAAGTGAATAGTTATAATATAATACACAAAGTGTTATATAATGCCGGTCTACCTATCCTCGTCATCAACTTGACACGTTTCAATTCATTCGTTCCATGTAAAATATGACTTCATAACTCCATTGTGATTCGGTGCATGATATTATATTAGACTTACACTTTAATTTTTTTTTTTTTTGCAAATCTATAATGCAGTTACGCCTAACTTCAGTCTCTCTCTCCCAAAAAAAAAAAAAAAAATGTAATAAGACAATATTGATTTCCGATTTTATTTTTACTGCGATAAACGTAAAACCTTGAATTTATCATAATAAATTCATTGGTATGTATAAATAGAGTGTCTAGTGAAACTTGCGTGCGGTGTAATACTAATATATTAATATTAATCGTCTATTTTTATTTTTATAGGTACTTATGTTATATTAATGTTATAATAATTATAAATCAAATGAAGTTTACTTAACAACTTTTCGCCTTTACCTAATGGATTTGTGTAATATCTATTAATGTTCATATTTGTACATAATTTTTTTTAAATTAATAATTAGCATAAGTACCTCTAGTTCAGTACATTTTACACATTCTGGTAGTAAAAATAAGATTTTACCCTAGTAACCTCTAGTTCAGTACATTTTACACATTCTGGTAGTAAAAATAAGATTTTTGATTTCCTGTCGAAAATCTTTGCTTTTGAGGGGAGTAAAGAATATATTATATTGGTTATAAGTCACATAACTTATAATAATACAGCCATGTTTTTTTAAACATGTATATCTACTAATAGTGTAACGATTGCTTGATAATAATATTATATAACGTATAGTACATATATCTACTTAAAAGTTTCATGCAGCAACTTTTTAGATTGAAAAATTACATTTTGTAAATATTATGGTGATGTCATTTATTGATTTTTGTTTCATAATTTTAAGAAATACAACCCACAGAATTTCAATAAACTCTGAGTAATACGTAATACTGAAAAAAATTGTTTGAAGTGTATTTAATATAATATTACGTTTTCGATGTTCAAATTCAACATATCGTTTAACTGTAATATTATTACCATTTATTTAGTTAAGTATTATAATATAATACACATAAAACAATTGTTTTGGAAAATGTTTAAAAAGTCTTATAGATAACGTTTGCCAAAATCTATCACATAATATTGTTTTCAAATCAGTTTGTAATAATATATACCTATCATTATTAACTACCGACGTAATGAAATTATAATAATACACTGATATTAAAAGAATTGAAATGAGTGAAACAAGATGAGTTTCTAACAGACCTGGTTTGAGGTTTCTACAGGTAACAAGGCGTAATGTATAGACAATAAGTGGTACATAACTTTTTATAGAACATCATTTTACAGTTTTTAGAAATATGTACCTATACTATTAGTTATTTCAGTAATCTCTATCGCTCATCGTCATTGTATACTATAAATTATAATTTGATTCGTTATTTTATTATATTATAATATTACCTATGTACATTTTCTTCAGCACATTTAATTACACGCAAAATGAAAATTCAAGATTGATATTATAAATGCATTAATTGAATCGGCGAGAATCATAATAATCGTTTTCGATAATATTACGTAAAACCATAATGAGATAATAAAAACGATTGGGCAGGAGCTTATGATTGTAAGATGGAACATTTAGGTATACCACCGTTTATCCATTTTGTATACTACCCTAGTTAACAAAATTAACATGTGGCCATCTAGCTAAGAGCGCAATCGGTATTATTAGAGATTGAATAATTAATTCATAAACAAGACAGTAAATTGTTAAAAAATTGACCAATTCCGCCACTGTAATTTTGTTGTAGTTAGTCGTACGCCCAGTTCTGTTCGCTGCACTCAGGAGAGAATAATAATATAATATATGTTTTTGTGGAATTTTTTTTCTCAGTCTATATAGGTAGAGGTACTTATATCCGAATATGTGCACCGACTTATACTGGGCGTTGGCCACGGCCTGGTTGAAATTATAATGGCATTTTTTCCATGCGTTTCCCGAATTACCTCATCACAACCTTAAGCAAAAAAACCTGTGTGGCCAGAACACTGCTGCTGTATGATATATAGTAGGTACCAAGTACCGGCTATTAATTCTGTTCCATATTACAATAACGTAACGATTTCAAAATAAAAATTAAAAAAGTTTGAGCTGAAATAAAAAAAAAGTCCAATTTCTATATTTTTAAGTTTTTAACTAATTGCACGTTGAATTAATTTAAACAAATACCATATTATAACATCCAGAAAATAAAAAAAATTAGTACTTATATATTATAAATTGTATTAGATTCTGAGCAGGGCAATGTATTAATTTTACAGGGAAGTATTTCTAAAAAATTGTTTTGTTTGTGAAGTGGCAAAAATGCTATGCTTATTTATTGTAAGTTCAAATTTCAATGTCAGCTTTTTGTAATTCATAATGAATAGTTTTAGACGGCCAGCTAGTCCCCCGGATTTTCATCTAAACTATTATTGTTAAGCTCCTGTCGATTTATGCGTTGTTGCGAATTGCAATTCGTCTGATTGATTGTAATCAATAAAACTATCTATACAAGTATTATCATTATTAAATTTAAAACAATACATACACGTTCCAACTGTGTAAGACCAACATTGAATATAATTTTTAAGAAATTTGTGAAAACGAAATTTGAAACTAATGCAACAACTTTCAACGTTTTATTCCTTTCGTTTTTAATAACGTTAATTTTTATTTAAATTTAAAAAAAAACAATAGTAAACTCATACCTAGGTACTTTATTACAGCGGTTCTTAAACTTTGTGTAATGGTGACCCAAGATATTTACCAAATTTTTCATGCGACCTTTTTATAAATAATGATCAATGGCGGAATAAAAAATAACTATTGGGTACTCTTAATTTGATACATTTTTTTACTCATATTACTTGTACTAGTAACAGGTCATAATATTAATTACATTATATTTAAAAATAAACATTTCATTTAATAATTGTATTGTACATATTTTTTTAAATGGCTTTTATTTTAAATATTTTTTTTTAAATAATGAAGAATTTAATGACTTCCCTGGTCTTGATGTTGCTTCTCCAATGAATCGATTTGAGCTTCTATGGAGTTAGTAAGTGAAATACGCATCGTGGGTTCGACATCAAGCTTATTTCTTAATTTGGTTTTGATTGTAATTAATGTCGAAAATCCTGATTAGTTTATTTGGCTTTAAAGAAGCATTTGCTAGTACAATACCGCAAATAACACATGGTGGCAAATCTACTCAGTTTTTATTTATATAAGTAAGCTTATAACTAATATATTTAGCAATGCATTTATATGTATAGTTCGTCGATATTTTTTCCTTTTTTCTAGGCATTTCGTCCATCTTTATTTCTTGTTTATTTGCATTTGATTCCGTCATTTAATTTTCATTATTTTTAACTACCACAGGTTTTATGAAAAAAAAATGAAAGTGATGTCTGTTTACTCATTCTAAATGTTTAAATTTAAATAGGTACACAAAATTATTAGTCGATTTACGAATAATATTATACTAATGCTAACGACTATTCCGCACTGTGTACAGGTGGGTTGACGTTAACCTCCCTAGAATACACGAATAAGTACGATTGATAATTGATTCTAAGAAAAATGCTGGTCAAATACCTAAAATACCTACTATAACTTATAGCCATAAATAATATACTTAATCAGTTGACATTAACGGATACGAATAGATTTGATAAGCTTCTTTGTACCAATTATCAATACTGTGAATTTACGAAAACGGTTTCATTTATTATTTATAAGACTTAACTCATCATTTTTTGTCGAATAATCATACTGTAAGCTAATAACCATGATGTTGATGCTGTAACGATAAAAAAAAAAAAAATATTAGACCAACGTTTTAAATTTTAGCCGACCCATTTAAAATTATTGGCGACCCAAAATTGGGTTAAAAACTGCTTTATTATATTAGTACGAATATAATATTATCTAAATCGTAGACTATTATTAGTTATATAAATTATTACTTATTACTCATCTTTAAATGGTTTTTCCTACTAGAAATAAAATACCTCTGTTTCTCAAAACAGAATATCCAGGGCCGCACTGGGGGGAGGGGGGGGTAAAGGGTTCCACCCCCTCTAGACATTTTGTTCAGAGTACAACATTACTTGGGACGCAATTTGCGTACGTTTCAAAATTACAGAGGACGTCACCTTTTTTTGGGGATGAAATTGTTCACTCCGTAAAAATAAATCTATCAAATCCACCATTATCAAAGTCACCTTAATCTTCGGGATCGTATATCATATTATGTTGGTAGTCAATCATATAAGGTAGGTACCTATGATGCGCTTGCTATCTAAGTACATATAGAAAAGCCCAAATTATTTTTACCAACTAGATAAAATAATTATAAGCGTTTATAGTAGTTAATATTTTTATTGTTTTTAATAATTGATTCCCAGGTAGGTAGGTATCCATTAAATAAGAAAAAATATGAGATCTCGGCTAATGCCTTATTCTTTGCATTGAACGCGAATTTCTAAACTTGCAGATTTAATACCTATAGGTAATAAAATTGACAATATTATGATGAGATAAATTATATTGCATAAACCCTACAAATTACAATTTATTTTTTGACTTTTATAACATAGATTTATGTTATACTTATATTATCTTGGAATGAAATCCCAGTTCAGCAATCGGTTATGAAATTTATGGCTTATAATTTATTAAATGAAGTGAATATATTTTTTTAAGTTAACCAAATAATGAATAATTAAATAATTAATTAATTATTGTTGAAACAATAGTGTCGTAACACAATGTAATATTACGTAAAATACAGTACCTAATATACAATGTAATAATCATAAACACTGTTATATTATTTCTACTTTATTATTATAAAATTCCGTCGAGTGTTACTACTGGGTAGCCACTCCCCTCACGCCGTCAAAACCAATTGTATTCCATTCCATATGCTCATTGTAAATTATTACAGATTGTATATATTCAAATAAATGTTTAAAAAAAAACTTTATTATTAAAACTTTATTTTTCTCTTTTGTGACGTATATAGGTACTACCTACTTCCTAAAAAAATTACATTTCTCACAAAGGTGAAGTGTTGCAATACCCACGAGAGACGAGAATACCGTTGTAATTAAAATTACATTCATTACATTCATATTAATTTTAGTATATTTTGAAAGTGGTGTTCTTAAAAAAAAACATATTTTCTTTGAAGCTGACATTAAATTCAGCGTAATTCGTAATTTTATAACAATAGTGAATGTTTGATAACTTTTGCCTTTAAAAGTTAAATAACACACATAAGTCAATTTCTAATCACAATACATACTACAACACTTTATTATCATTTTTTTTTTTTATATATAGCTTCTAAGTTCTAGTAGGTACACAACTATTATAGCTCAACAATTGTGTAGTATGTGGATATATATATATGCTGACAATATTACGAGATAATTATAAATATCTAACATTACAACAATAGTATAAAATTACAAGACGGACTGTTTGCACATATAAAAGTGTATAAATATAAAATATACACAATATGAAAAGCTATTATATCATATTGTAATGGATTATGAGTGGTTTCTAAGAATTATCCATGGAGATAATTGTTTGAGTAAGACCTCGGTTAGAAGGGAGATTAGGGGACCAATTAACGAATTTAGATTCGAAATAAATTGAGATAACGTTGTTGAAACGATGTCTAGTGGAGAGTTATCTGAAACCGCGTCTTCAGCGTAACGTTTGGGCCGAGGTCGAGCATTAATTTCTTTGGCCCCGTCGGGCGGAGCCTTTGGAGGTGTTTTTCGATTTTGGCGGTGGTTTCTTGTGAGACGGTTTGAGCAGTTTGTATGACGGACATCCTTTGAAATTGGCACTGTGTGCTCCGAGGCATAGGTCACACTTGGCCGGTTGTTCGCGCGGCTTACTGCAATCTGAGGTGAGGTGATCTAAGCCACGTTTGACGCAGCGGAGAGTATATAAAAAATACATAAACGTGTGCCCGTAGATCTGGCATCGCTTGCATTGGTGGGCGGGAGTCGAGCTTTTCTTGTTTTCGGTCTTTCAATTATAATTTTGAAATTCAATAGTTTAGTTAAATTAAATATGTTTCCATTGAAGACGTTGTTGTCAAGCTCAATAGTGAAAAGTGACATAGATTGTTTGTTGGTCCTATTTATAATGTTACGAACATTACGGACGGAAAACCCCAGTTCCAGTGCCTATCTTTAATACCTGTTAGCTACTTATTAACACTATGCCACTTTAATAAATAATAATATACAATAAATGCAATACACCACAAAATAGAAATTGTGGTGGATATTGTCGAACTGAAATAATGTTGAAAATAACTGATTTTCATTATTGACACTTAACAGTAACTTATTATTTTTGTAAACCAATAAGTAGCTAATATATACGTTTTTTAAACGGACGATACATTAAATTTTAATGTGATAGACATTATATAGGCCCTAAATACCTAGTATCTACCTACGTATTATATTAGTTGGGCGTCATGCGTTTGCCCCGTTTGGGTAATACTAAATTGCCATTTTACGCACATAATAATAAAAGTAATGTAATTTGGACTTCGGCGCCACTGAATACGGACATACCTTCCAAGTTCTAAACAACAATCCAGGCTCTTTGCTGCAGGAGCATATTTATAATTCTATACCTATATAACGCATTCAGTGACCGCTCACCTCAAAATAGTATGATTCTGAGAACCTACCTATACCTAGAAAGGATGGCTATACTTAGTTGAAAATATAAAAAACTGGATGAAAATTATCATTAGATACTATCCATTAGATACCACAAAATACGTCAATACGTCACCAATAATCAATTATAATAATATTATTATAATATTATTATAATAATCAATTATAGTAGGTTATGCATATAATATTTTAAATATAAGATTCTGAGCGATGAATGTATTAATATGGAAAATTTTATCTAATTGGTACTTATGAGTGGCCAGTTGAAAATCCTAGTACTTTTTAAAGGCGTCGGGAAAAACGAAAAAAAAAATTAAAGAAAACGGGAATGTTTACACAGATTGTTTTTTCCAAATTCACCCCACAAATCTGCAGGAGTTACCCGATTTTATGGTAGCTATCTACGACGGACGTCACGGTTTTCGGCCAAAACTTACCGTTCTCTTTTCAGCCAAAACATACTGTTCCCTTTTACAATTATAACAACTGAACTTAACAATTTTTATATTTAATTAAATATGATTATATCCAAAAATGTGATTTTTTGATAAACATTATTACCTACAACTGAGTGAAAAAATAATAAAATAAAACAATTGGCAATAAAATGGTTTAATGTAACCGGAAATCCTAATATTTTGACATATTCATGAATTCATATTTTACAATCATAATTATTATTACCTATAGACCTTCTTAATTCTTATTACCAATATGTATTATATGGGCTATATAATAATTTTTATTTGATTAATGTATTATGTAAGTAATAACATTAAGTTAAAATACTAATATAATATAGCAGTTTATTGCCAATTGTTTTATTTTTCATTTTTTTTACAGTTCTAGGTAATGTTAAAAAAAATCACATTTTTGGATACAATCATATTTAATTATATATAAAAATTGTTAAGTACAGTTGTTATACTTGTACATTTTAAAGAAAACTGTAGGTGCTGGCAGAAAAGGGGCAGCCCCTTACGACCTATCTAGGGTTTATTCTTGTCCCAATAACTAATATGGTGGTTTGCGTTTGGGTGAGTGATTTTAAATTTTAATACACTGTAATGTGTTTGTCCACCTTTTTTTAATATCCTGGGTTCCGGTAAGTACCTACTTTAATAATTAATTTTCCCTCTCATTTTGACAGACTTACGACCATTAAAATGATTGCAATGATTAAAAATCAAGTTAAAATATTATTAAAATTAAAAAATATTTAAGTGAAATATAAGTGTGTATGATTACTGATTAAAAATTGAAATGATGTGCCAAATTTAGATTGACATAAAGTTCCTATAGATTTTATATATTTTTATCTTAATCTTTGCAACTTCATCTTATATATTGTACCTATAAATTACTCGATCAAACACATTACTTTTATTATTATGTGCGTAAAATGGCAATTCAGTATTACCCAAACGGGGCAAACGCATGACGCCCAACTAATATAATACGTAGGTAGATACTAGGTATTTAGGGCCTATATAATGTCTATCACATTAAAATTTAATGTATCGTCCGTTTAAAAAACGTATATATTAGCTACTTATTGGTTTACAAAAATAATAAGTTACTGTTAAGTGTCAATAATGAAAATCAGTTATTTTCAACATTATTTCAGTTCGACAATATCCACCACAATTTCTATTTTGTGGTGTATTGCATTTATTGTATATTATTATTTATTAAAGTGGCATAGTGTTAATAAGTAGTTAACAGGTATTAAAGATAGGCACAAATAGAGGCTGAGCCCCATTCAATCATTTCCTACATTTTGTTTTAAGTTTATTTAATATTATTAAAGTAAGGCTTTAGCCCCCTCCCACTAAATCCCAAACACTATTTGCGCGTATGGTACTAATCTACACAATATCACAGTAGATACATTCGTACATAGTAGTGGTATGTCTGATGTCATACCTATTATATCCAAATTTTAGGTCAGTTTATACATTATTTTCAGATATTTAGTTGCAAAGGAAATAGGACTACATCAATGGATTTTTGGTAGTACCCACTTCTTATAAATTAAGACACCAACGAGACAGCATCGATAATCTTACCTTTAAGTTTGATAATAGGTAAATTCTTTCTATTAATAAAAAGTTTTACACAAAATTGAAACCAGTGAACATAAATTTAATGTCAAATTCATATTTCATACGGAGATAACACAATATGTGGATGAGGCATACCTTTAACAACAATAATAATGAATTATCTTTATGTTTTAAACTAGAAGAAAACCCTAACTTAGAGAATGAGGAAATGTATGGATTAATATATAATAAACACATTAATATTTTGTTTTTTTTTTTTAATTAAGTATTTTATCATGAAAGAAAAAAATGTTCATATACATAGGCTAGTAGAGAAAATAATATACTAAATCTACAATGAAGATGGCTTGCATTAGCATACAAATAATTATCCATAAAAATAATTAATCATTCAATGATGATAAATTATTGTACACATTACGTCACAGTATGTTTAACGTGGACGTAACATAGTACGTCATACAATGCCTATAATAACTATAAGTAATAACTATTATATAGTTAACATATTTGAATAAAAATTGTATAATTATAAAAAAAACCGTTTGAAAAAAATACTATAATATATGAACCAAATATAATTTTGAAGCAAAAAATTAAATTAAATAGAAAAGAACAATCTAAAAAGCAACATATTTTACAATATAATTATTTATTATTATTTTTTTTACACCGAGCGAAAAGGCTTGAGCTTAAAACAACAACACTAAATTCTCACCAGTTATCAAAATGTATATTATGATTAATTTGATAATTATTAAAAAAAAATAGTATATATTTGCACCAAAACATTGGTCATGACAAGGCCATGGTTATCTACTTCTAAATTTGTAAATTTTATAAAAGTACAAACGGTTTTAAACTTAAAAAAAATGTTCATTTAAAAAAATTACACTTACTAAATTTTATGGAAGTAACTATACACTTAAAATGTAAAATTTGTTGTAATAATAAGACAAAAATAATATACAGTGTGAATCGCCTTTGGAAGATGTAATGTGAGATGGAATGTACCGTGTATGCGATAATTCGTTTCACATAATGATTGGACATATATTATGCCTCATACCAAAAATATCATAATATTATAACTAAAACTCACAACAATTTTTTCTTTTTTAAATTAACACTAAATCTTTAATTTGGGGTGAAAATAAAAATAACAGAATTTTTCTTAACGTTTTATAAATATTTTTAAATTAAAATAAATACAATTAATTGCTAAAAAAAAAATGATATATATAATATAAATAAACTTACAGAAGTTAATATTTGATCAAGTTGTGTCATTTTTTTTTGTTTGTATATATTTATATTATTTATATAAATATATACAGGTATATAAAATAGTAAAAAAAATAACTATTTAAAAATTAAGTTTGGTCCGGGAATGTTTTTTGGTTGTAAAAAATTTGAGCGTAACGTTTCATTATCAAAAGAGCAAATATGTGTAAAAAAGAAAGATATTGTAATCAAATCATATTATAATGACTTAACTTTAAATTTCAATCTAATGTTATTATATTTAGTTATTTTTTAAGTATAAAATCTAATATAATAATAAATAATAATAAAAAAAATATTTATATTTATAAACAGCCGATTAAAAAAAAAATTGTACAAAAAAGTATTATGTCGCAGAGATTTGTTTCATTTCAATTTACAAAAATCATGTATAAAAATAATTTGAAAAGAACAATACATAAATTTATTTATGATCATCAAAATGGGAATGTGTTTTTTAGTTTTAGGATTTAAAAAAAAAATTAAGAGGAATTATGAAATAAAACATTTTTTTTCACATAAAATAGTAGGTAATAACATTAGTGTAGTTTTCGATAACTGACGTCAACGATACATTTAGTGAATAATAATAATAAAAATAAACTGTAGAGCATATTTTTAATTGCCTTCGTTGTGACCAGAATCACCATTTGTAACTGCTATTGCATCACATACACCATTTATTTCATGCAAATCCTGTAAAGTAATAAATAATAAATCAAATATCATTTTTTTAAATTACTTATGACCAACATTAAATAACGCTTAAAATAAAAATCAGCTGTTTCGATCAAATCTGAAAGGTTTAAATCATGTCCACAAAATACAGAAGGTTTATTTAATGAAGTCAAGCACAATATAGTTTTTCTAAGTAAAAACCCAAGGGAAATACTAAGAAAATCTAATTACATAGAAAATTGATACCAAAAGACTTACATTTGAAATTTCATTGGTCGCATCATTAATATCAGCTGCGTTGGATAACTTGATTGCTTCAATTTTTTCAGATAAAGAATTTACCTAAAACATTAAAATATATTTGAATAAATATTATGTATGTATAAAAGTATAATATACTGAGTTATAAATTAGATAAATAAATTCAATTACGTCAGGCGAGGAAGGCTCGGATTTTTCACCTTCAACGTGGTTACCGTTAACCAAAGGTACCTCAGCCACTTCTTTTTCAATATCAGATGTATTTAAACCTTCAGGAGGTTCAGCCAAACCTTCTCCACCACCAACTGTTTCATCCTAAAATAGTCACTTATTTAGAATAAAATTCATAAATGTTAAATGAAATAAATATTTTTCTTACCTCAGGTTCAGCTTGTACAACCTCTGGTTCCACAGGTTGGACTGGAGCAGGAGTTTCAACAATAGTTGGTGTTGGTGCAACGGGGGTTGGTTCTACTGGGGGAGGACTACTAGGTAAAGGAGGCGGAATTTCAGCCACATTTGTGATCTGAAATAAAACAATTGATAGATTAATACTTGGATAGAGATAATGTAGCTATTGTGTATTTACATTTAATTCAACAGCTTCAGGTTCTTTCTTTTCAACAACAGTGGCAGGTTCTTCAGTGACTTTTGGAACTTCAACAGCAGATTCAGGTTCTGGTTTGGCTACTTCTTTTACAGTTTCTTCTTCGGCCACCTGGAAATAATATTAATTAATTTTTATTTCACAATTGACTATGCTGGATTTATATTACTAATGTGGGCAAGGTCAAAAACAGTTAACAATCAAAAATGATTCACAGGAGTCGGGAGATGTGTTGACGTTTTTTGTGTATACAATGATCGAATTATGTTCAATTAACAGCGACAATAAATAAGTAAGTCTTGTAACACTGAGAGGTCAACAACTAAGGAGATTCTCCCATTAATCAATTCGCCCCTACGGGAACCAACCAATAAATTAGACCACTATAAATAATAAAGATATTTTTCATTCTCTCATTCAGCCATCTATTCTATACTCGTTAAGGGCTGTTTAGTATAATTTATACTATAATATACATGTTTAAAATGAGTGACAAATAAAGTAACTGAGTAACATTTAAATGTAAAAAAATTAAAGAAAAGATTTAAAATAAAATATAAATCGATATTTAATCTTATTATTTTTAAAAAACATACTGTTTACGAAATATTTATGTATCGAATGTTGAACTATAAAATATACTTATCCCATTTAAATATTAACATATATTTATTTTTAAACCACGTAGGTATAAAAAAGTTATATATAAGTATTTAAAAAAATTCTAGGTTCATATTATGGAATACATATTTTGTTAAAATGTATTTATTAAATTTATAGACACGAGACTCGTAAAAACTATAACGAACTTCATACTTTCAAATGTTTTACTTTTTTAAAATTATTTTCAATCACTATATTTTAAGTTAAGCGTAAATAAATCATGAAGATGTTTCAAATATAAAGTGCAACGTGCAAGACGTATTTTTTATTATACCTTGGGCAACAAAGCGGAATCCCTAGAAGACATTATAACGGTAACGAAGTAGATCGTAAATTTCACTTAAATTGCTTAAAAGCGAAATAACACACGACAAGCACAACCGGACTAGACACTGTTGCTTAGCGTTGGCGGACATTATATTTATAGCGCCATAAGGCAACGGGTATTATGGAGGGACGACATGATGATGAAACATATTGTTTACAATTAGTATTTTTTATTGATTTGATATCGTTTCCCGCCACGCTTACTCGATTTTCGGATACGCTTACAGTTGCTATACGCAATATATGAGTAGTTGCATAAATTGTAACTAGGACGATACGCGAAAAGGATCCTTGAACAAAAATGATCAACCGTGATGAACACCGACAGAAAAAAAAATAATGTAGAGAATCGCATAATGTATACTTTAGTACATAAAAAATCTTTTTGAAAATTCAAACTCGAGCATTTTTTAAAGATTTAGTTAAAAATATATACATTGTATAGCAACACCAAAAATAATAAGACGTAATAATAGGATACCTAAACCATGTATTATAGTAACAAATAATATACAATTAATGCTAAGTCATCCCTAGTATTTAGTAATAAGGTAAATTAAGAACGCAAATAGATCTCAAAAAAATCCAACAATACAAACTATTCAAAGAATATTTACTATTTAGTTATGATTAAATTAGTAAAATGTAGTTATACTTAAATCAGACATAGATCAATACAATTTCTTCGTTTAAAAATTAAACCGTTGTCCGTTGTAAAATAAGTAATTAATGGGAAATTAAATCTTAAAATATTATGCTTTTTTATTAAATGGTTATTATCAATACGACATTTGCATGTTTTCATAAGGAGTTTAACGTTTAAAATAAGTTACATAATATAAGACAAGGACAAGGATAAAAACAACTTTTAAGTGGATACTTATGTGGGTTAATTTTCACAAGTTTTTATAATAATTCGTTTTTTTTTTTTAGTTTGGAAATAATAAACCTATAATTTATTGATGGAATGAGTCATTTTGAATTTTTAAACTAAACTTTTACTAACTACCGATCCAACTACTTTTATTATTAAATAAAACAATTTTTAATCATTTTGAGTTTTGACTGAAAATTCTTTATATGGGTATTTTATATCCAAGCTAATACACATTTTGCCACATTTTATGTATTTATTACTTTTTTTTGAATTAACGTTTTGGATTACTTATGAATTGCACACCATCGTCGAGCAATTTTTAATTTAATAGGCTCAAGCTTTTAAACTGTGACAGTATTTGCGTACTTACAATATTATGTGTATCGCAATATATTAATACAACGATTTTAACAATATGTTTATTAGAAAGGACATTTTTCAAATTATTATGTCAATATATAAAATACGATCGTAAATAATTAACGATATACGATTACATTTCATAAAGAACAGTATCAATGTATTTGATCCAGCTTAAACCTATCGTATATCTAACGCCCCAGTTCGATCATATGACAAATGCATAGCAAACACGTTGATTTCACTACTTTAAAAGTATATAAATTGAATTATTCTATTATCACTCTAGAATGAAAAAATTAAATAATTATAACAATATAGGTACCTACGATTAAGCCGATATAAAAGTTTCTGAGTTATATATAGGTAGTTGAGGTTTTTATAATTTATCATAACATAATTAAATAAACACAAAAAAGAAAATAGGATAATCTAATTTATAGCAATAAAACTAATAGGTAGCTAATAATATTATAAAATGCTATTGAAATTAAAATATTTTATATTATAATTTATAAGTGTATACTAATAGTATACAACACTAAGTCTTGTACTAGTGATGATCCATAGTTTGATGCTGGAGTCGTTATGATCGGTTTTATGTTTTCATTAGTCTTGAGATTTAGTGGAAATGGGCTTGTAATGATATGAAACGAATTCAGAAGATAATAATCATGTTGGATAAGCAATAAAAAAATATATTTCACTCACGAGACTTATTATTTAAAAATGATATAAATATCTATTTGGATTCTACAGATATATTACCTACATACAATTATCTATACAAATTACTAATCAAGAGGTATGAATACATTAGTTCCGATTCAGATTATTTAAAATAATTGTAGATACATCAACATAAATACCTATTATTATATGATGAACATTTTTTTAACTATCAAAATAGCATGGGTTTAAAGTCCTTATTTAACAAATATTTACACCGCTGAACCCAAACAAATATTCGATAGGTATTTAATAATAGATATTGGGTTTATAACTATCAAAAAATAACCTTATCCTAACCTTCAGAACATACCTATATTTTTAATCATCACAATATATTACATGGTCTTTAAAATACCTATAAGTTATATCGATTTGTTAGTAAGTAGAATTTTATTAAAAACATAAAATATATATTAAATGTGCTTACTAATGTTTAGAAACATATCTTTATAAAATTAAAATACTATTAAATAACTGCGATAAAAAAAGTTCTATATAGTATAAATTATTTGAACGATTATTAATTGTTTTATAAAATACTTTTGAAATAATAATTAAATCTAATAGATTGCATTTTTTTTTAAAAAAGATTATTAAGAATATGCATTTTGATGCAATTTGATGGTCACGAATACAAATATAACAACGATTATGGATACTCCAGTTTATTGTTATAAAGATGTACCTATAAACGTTTATTTTGGTTTTTGATGTATGAACCACCATTAGGTTGAAAAATCAAAAATGGCGTACTTGACTTCCGGAGACAAAAGCTACTGTCTGATGAATAGGTACGGCACACAATGTATTCATATTTCATAATATTACAATATCGGGGGAGCAGAGCAAAGACTATCGTATGGCAGCATCAATTTATCAACGGAGTATCCCCATCATGTTTTATTAACCACATTTTATATTGTTAAAATAAGTTTCGAGTACACAACATGACTGTTTTTATTTTTTTCCGCGGACAAAACGACTCTTCATGACGTAAAAAATATTTCCTCACATATGTATACCACCCAACTTCCTATTGTTTTTTCTTAAAATATATTTAAACAAGCATTCCATTCCATATTATATTTAGTACACTTAATAACATTTCAAAAAAAGCGTTTATCTCACGTACCTCGTAGAATTTGACAATTTATTATTATTATAATGACTATATATATAATATTATATGTATACAAGGCGAGTAAAAAACCTGGCTGATGGTGGGGCAGTAGCAGCGTATCGCCTTCGTTCCGCAGTTACGCGCCATTTGAACATCAGTAGCAGTATCTAACAGCCAGTGTGTGTGTGTATAAATATAGTACGCTGCTGCGGAACACCACGCCACAACTGTTGGTAGGTTGGGTCTTTGTCGAAAAACAGAAGAAAAAGAAAAAACCAACATGGTTCAATGTACCCCGGCGGCACATAAACCGGTTGAAGACACGACGACAAAGCTATTATACAATGCCACAATATTGTGTGTATCGGGAACTATCGGTTAAGGGGAAAAACGAATATAGCGCCTTCCGCTTTTGTTAATCTTCAATGTCTTCGAAGGACGCGATCTTTGGATTTAACCGTTATCTCCATTGTTCATACAGACCCTGAAGGTTTCCCCGCTACTGTATTATGCATTTCTTACGGGTACCTATATTTTATGCGGTGTTCCCATTAATAAATAGGTATATGCAAATTTTCGGAATCCATTAAGATAGAACTCAAACAACAGTGATTAAAGAACAACACTATTAATTTTATTTTCAGCATTGACCTACCTACGTACTATAAGACTTTGGTTTGAAAATAACAAAATATTACAATGGGTAACAACAAGTTAGTTATTAACTAATATAACACCAAATATTATATTTATCAAATATATTTTTATATAAATGATAAAACTGACATTTTTTTTTTTTTAACAAAATGTTTTTACAATAGATATTAGGTACCTTGGTTGTACTTTGATATTGAAATATTAAAAAGTAAGTAAATTTAAATTTGTATAATTTAGTATATTATATTATTTAAAAATTAAAATACAAATACCTATCAAATTATAAAAACGTATTGAATTGGTTTCTTATAAACATTTATTAAAACGCAGTTTTAAATTGATAATTCTCGTTTATAAAATATAATCTTATGAGAGGCGTTGTCTTATATTATATTGTTTAAGAAATATGAGCTTCAATTGATAACTGTCACCTGTAATTGTTATGTAATTCACAGAGTTCTAATAAAATAACAACAAATGTATGAAAACAACTGCTTCTAGGTACCTACCTACATTTTTATATTATTCACACTTCAAAAGTTAAAAAAAATTATATCAGCAACATATTTCAAGAATTCTAGATGCAGAATAAAACAGTTTGTTAAATGCGTACATCATAGATTCAATTATCAAAGCAGAGAAAACACGATAAACGATAATAATAATGCTTGAATAATGTAAGCAATTAAAAATTGTGGTTGATTTTGCAAGACAAGAAATAGTTCATATTTTTATTAATTTATAATGTACCTAAATATTAACAAATATGAATACACTAGCAGGATGCCAAACTGCAAAATTTTGTTATTTCAGTTACACTCATTAATCGAAACATCTTCACAAAAATATGTAATAAATTAATGTAAAATTAAAATGAATGCAAAAATATTCCCAAGTTTATGCTACCGAAAACAAATATACCTAAACAATAATAATTAGCATACAATTAATATAGGTAGGTATAGTATAATATTGAAATATAATGAATCAAGGCCACACGATTTCAAAAATATTTTTTTTTACATTTTATAATAGTGTTGTTAACTATGACATCACTTTCCGATCATTTATAAAATACTTTTGTGAACTTATTTTCCCACGTGTGACATAAGCATCGGTGTGACATCATCTTCTCTTTCTTATAAACCATACGGCCGTTATTTAAATTAAATACATATCCACTATGCTATTATTTTTAATTAGTTACAATTTGAAGCTCTTATATTTGTATGCATATATTTTTTAGGTAAATACATACACACTTATATGTACGAATATATACGAAAAAAGATAATGAAAAATTCCTAAGATTATTATGTTATTGAATGATAAGAATAATGGTATGTATATTGGCACATAAGATAAATCACTACAAAATATTAGCTTGAGCCATAATTTAAATAATCATAAATCATAATAAATGAAAACATATTAAATTGTTTCACTGAAAAATTGAAGTTTATAAGTATATATAAAAACAATAATAATACTATTTGCCTTCAAAAAAACAAGCAATAAATCCCTTATCGTTTAACATATATTTTTTTTTTGAACTGGTAATTTGTTCAATATATCTGATGATCTGATTGATCAATTAATAATGTTAACATATTTGCATTTCATATTTTAATTAAATATCGTCTTAATATTTGAATGAAATATCGCTATCTATTCCATCAAACGGAAAATACGATTGAACTCGGAAATTATCATTTACCAGTGTTTGATAGAAGGTAATAATATAATTTTTAATAAATAAGGGTCTTCCTATTCCTAATTCACTTTTTTTCTTATTTGAATACACTCGACGGGGTTGTAATTTCAGAACATCTCGCTCACACCTTGTATACTTCCAATTAACCAGTATTATGCGTATTTAATTGAGTAAATATCAAGTAATGTCAATCGGGATGTGGGTGGAATAAAACGTAATAAATATCAGACCGGACAAATCTTGATGGTAACCGATGTGGGTGGCGGATATATTCAATTTTGGGATAGTTGGTAACCGGCCGGTTTGATATTATAATACGTACATAAACGCTACAGTTCGAGCCCACTATACAACGTGTTGCTATGGATACTGGGGCGTCGCGACGGGTCTGTAGCGATCGATCGTGCGCGTCTCGCGTTCTAGACCCTCCCAGACCAGATATATTTTTTTCTTCTGCATGACAGTTTTTGGTTTTTGGTTTCATGCCCTCGTACAATAATTTTTTTTTTTTTGGTAAACCATTCCCGTGACTTTTCAGACTATTTGTTGGTTTTTTGGGGCAGTTCTTATATTTTTTCAATACAAAAACCCATTTATTGACCGAACGGATTACGATTTTACTGTAATTTCGAAATGGGGACCGCTGCGAGTATATTGAAGTAAGGACTTAACGTGGAATGCCTTTTGACAGAAAGCTAGCCGTTTTAAATTAAAGCGCATGTTTAATAACGACTGTAGTACGTAGCTATACATTTTATTTATTTTAACCATGACCTATGATCATAAAAACGACTCAGAAAGTCTGAAATGATAAAATTAAGTTATTAAACAATAGGTAAATAAGAGATTGTTTTTATTTTTAAATATATTTGTCTTGGCAAGTAAATCGGGAAGTTTCAGCACAAATTAAAAATAAGTTCTTGATACACTGTTTAATAATATTTTACTGAACAAATTATTATATTCAAAAATATTTAATAACAGGCCATTGAAGATTAATAATATTATATATTTTAAATGAGTAATTTAATTTAATAATAATATACTCATAAATAAATTTTAAAATAAGCATATAAATATAAATTTTAAGCAATTTAAGATAACAAATTCCTTACAAACTGTTCATTGTAAATATTAATTTTCAAATTGATACACAATTATTTTGTTATTATTTATGAAACAAATGCTTTTAGCAACTATATTTCTTGCAAATAACCTCCAAACTCGAAATGAAAATACCCAACGGACACATTTTTAAGCCAAGAGTTCATTTTATGAGTCTAGTTCTAGTACGTAAAGTACCTCTTAGAAAAACTGCTATTGGAGTTAAGTAAGAGGAAGTCATTATTCTTGACACCCACTCAAGGAATCCCTTTTCATTAAAATTAAACAGTAGAGAGGGTTACTTTATTTACTATTAATATAAAACTTGTTTAAACAAATACTATAACATAACACATTTTCAGAAGCCTTCAGGAACAACCGAGTATATTATAAATTGTTTGAATGCTTAACAAGGTGTGGTTTACGAATAAAAAATACTTCAGAATTAAAAGACACGACATTATAATAACTTCATAATTCCTAGATCGCAGTTTCCTGTAAACAAAAGTCGTGTAGCGCATATTGTATTGGAAGAAAACCCTCGAACTCTATCCATGTACGCCTGAATATAATAAGCTATATTATACTATAATCAAAGAGGTGCGTTTGTATGTTTATTGTTTACGCTGACAATTTTCGAGCTGCTATTGTTGTCCATTTTTAAGAAATCAAAATGTTATTAATCCTGATTGCGCGTGGCACATATTATAATATACCAATACTATAACAGTGTAACCCTTTCCACATCTTGTAGGCCTCTCCGTTAGCAACAATCAAAAAATTAAAACACATAAAATTCGTGACTATCAACACGCGCGCGATCTAGTACGTTATATATATGTGTACAACACCATTAGAGGAACCGATATATAGGGCTATCACACATCGGGTGTTCAAACACAAGTCAACGTCCTCCAACGTTCTAGGTTCAAGGTTCCACGATTGCTTTTGTGACTACGCTGCTGCCAAGAATAATAAAAAAAAAAAGTAAAACAAAACCGACAAAACTAGGCCGAAAAAAAATAAAGGATTTCATCTTATCACTCATCAAACACTAGCATTTAAATAAAGATTTGTATTTTGAAATTTATAATCTGAACTTCGCCAAAACAAAAAAATAAAATAATAATAAAATGTGCAACTACTTCTGTTTGGAAGGATTTTGCAATTATAATAAAAACAAATTAGGAAAGCTAACTCTACGAGTGTTCTAAATTCCCGGTTTCTAAGTATATTTTATAGTATTCAACGCAATTAACTACGATTCCATACACAATTTAACCTTTATATTTGTGTACTTATCTACTTTTTAATACTGGCTAGTATGAACTTACTTTGAACCGCTATTATACTATTTATTTGTTCAATGTTAAGGTATATTTCTAGTTTTTATTTTGAAGTATGAATACTTATATTAAAATGGAAAAATTAATATTAACAATCGTAACTATGTACTGGTAACTAAAGGACGGGTGGACATAACGAAGGTTAAATTTAATAGAATGTTTAGAATCTTAGAAACCTAAAACCTACCAGTGTATAATGAAACATAATGTAAAATGACCTAATCTCAGAATAAATAATATTATAATATTAAGTTTTTTAGTATTAATTTGTTGAACTAAAAACAATTTCTTATGCGTATATTATTATTTATATTACTGCAGCTTTATTAAATAATCATGAACTATAATATTGGCAAATACCTATTATAGTTAAATTCATTTAAGTTAAAACTATCAAATTTAGTATTTTATAAGTAAAACCCAGATTATAATAGGTGTACATACTAGTAAAATATCATTGAAAATAACTTAATAACTTAATTTAATTTATTCGACTCATATACAACTAGTTGAAATTTAAAATTGACAGTCCTAAGTTTAAAGAACATTAAACTTAATTGTACGGTTTAAAATAGTCTTCAACAATGATAATCATATATACCAAATTAACCATAACTGAAAGTACTTGACACCGTAACTATATATACCTACATTTGATTTTAATATTTTTAATTTGATTGTATCTTACCTCTTTAACTGTTTCGGTTTTTACGTCAACAGCGGCTGCTTCCTTAATTGTTGGTTTGGATTTATCTTTTTTAGTGAAACTGATGGTTCTGAACGACCAGGATTTCTTCTTCTTGCGCTTCTTTTCGGCAGATGCTTGAACCTCTTCTGTAGCTGTTTCGTCAGTTCCAGTTTTAGACAATTCATCGGCAATAGTCTCCAAATCACCATTAGCTTCAGAAATCAGTGCCGCAACTTCGGTTATTTCTACTTCAGTTTTAACAGGTTCTTTGACATCTTCGGTTTCGGCAGTTTCCTAGAAAAATAATTATTATAATTTTATAAAATCTACAAACTTTGCCATATTTATAAATATTTAATACAATTAAGACGTATTTATAATACAGGTGATTTTTTTTGACGATAATTTCAACGTAACAAAAAAACGAAGTATGCAAATCTGTTTGCATTAATATTTTAGCACTTTTAAGTCTATATTATGAACCCTAAGCTTAATTTAAACAATCGTACAACAATAGATCAATTTTTTATTATTAATTTACTATGTTATAATTTTTGGTTTGATTCAAAAATTCAAAATTACTTCACAGTTGTCAACCGATAATTGAGTAAATCGCATTTATTATTATTATATTAGGAAGCACTATCATTTTTGATTTATTTACAATAGGAAACTAATATTTTTATTTTTAAGCAAATAATTTCATCGTTTAGGAGAAACTACTTAAACCTACGCAAATAATAATTTATTTTCTTGATGATCGAAGACTTTAAATAATCCCTGGCATTTGACATTATAATTTATGTTTACCATTTTTTAATAATATAATATTATTTTCTAATCCGATGTATATCTATAAAGAATATATTGAACTGTGTTAGTATTTAGTTATTTGAGAAATTATTTTGAAAAATTCAATATGCCTACAAAAAATAAAATGTTTGCATAACCTCACTATTCATAAAGTGTAGTATTAAATATTTGAATTACTTAAATAGTGATATCGTGAATTATAACGTAACTGGTATTAAAACGTATTATCTATGTTATTAATAAGCATAGGTAATATAGATAAATTCAAGTTTAAAGTACAGATTCACGTGACAAACAATAGATACCGATTTTGTATTTACGAACAAACAGAACAAAAGAATGTTAGCCGAGACAATCATACATTATTTAAACAACAGAATTTAAATCATATCATTTTGTGCGCTATATATATTTAATGTCGACTCTAAATAATAAACCAAAACTTAACATAAACTAAATATTTTTATATAACTGTTGGTCTTTTTTTTTGAAAACCCACATAAAAAACATTTTTTTTTTTTAAATATTATTGTTACACCTAGTAATAGTTTTTAAGCTTTTTACTCTTTAGAATGACATCCATTTTTATACCAATTCTATAGCAAAATGTTTTTCAGAAAAAATCAATTTATAAACTGAATTTCGAAGTATAGTTAAGTTAACTTAAAAATTTTGGTTTGTAATAAATTCAATCGTGTCAAAAAATATTCCTTAAAACGTTCAGTTTTCTAAATAATGAATGAGCTAAGGTTATTGTATAATTTGCGCTGTAATAATAATATTATATTAAAAAGGTAATTAGGAGTTTACGTGGTAAATTATATGTATAATTATATTAAAATATTCACTATTTTTTGACAATCCGCAATGGTATGACACAAACAAAATATTTCAGATGAACAATTAATGTTATCTAGTAATTTCATTAAGAAATTATAATATTAAATCATAAAATACAATTTAATATAATTACTAAACAATTAATATTGTAGAATATTTATAGAATGAAATGTTCAAGTTATTGTTATTTTACAGTCCATGTTCATGACCGGCTAATTAAAAATAATTCAACAAAATATAATATAGAAAATATAAAATAAGTTATATTTTAACAAGTAATTCATTTTTTTGGATGAATCAATTTATTCCTAATTAAATATGATAAATTATTATCATGCCAAACATTAGATAATGGAATTTATACTGAGAATATTTCACTACTCACATACCTACCATAGAGCATAACAACTAACAAGATAAAACAACTACAAATCAAAGGTCTAGGTCAGATTACAAACTGAAGTAAACCGTGACGCTAAAATTAACATAGGTTAAAAACAAAAATGCTTAAATACAACTGAATATTTAAAATAAAATAATTACGGCCATTACATAATTATACTGTTATAATTAAGCTATTGGACCTCTTAAAATATGTTTTGTTTTAAATGATTTATCCGGATCAAACTATCAAAGTATTTATTAAAAATAATAAAAATATGTTATTTATAACACCTTTGTAATATGAGTCTTGAACTCATATTATGATTAATATGTTTGCACGTAATATGTCACTATAACATTGTTATTAAATAAAATATAAAATATAATAAATAATAGTTATCCCATTAAAATCAATGGTTTTTATTAAATATTTTCAACGTGCCATTATTGGGAAATTAAATTAATTGCTATTGCTACAATCAACCTATTATATAAAACTATGCATGTTAAGTTTTATAATATCATAGTTAATATCCTAAGTAAAATTTTAAAAATGGAATACTATATAATTTTATAATAATTTTTACAAAATCATACCTTTTCATCTATGTGGGGTGTTGATCCATTCTGTTTGGTTGTTTCTTCAACTCCACCATTTGCCTCTACCACTTGTTTTTCGTCAGCTGAAGCAGTTGTAATAGTTCCATTTTCCAAAGGTTCTCCAGCAGCAACTTTTTCTGCTTTTGTGGCTCCGGCAGATATGTCAACAGATCTTTTGCTTTGTCTGGCTCCCATATTGTGTAATTTATTCAATTAGTCACCGAAATGAAGAAAAAGGGTTTTATACGTGTATGCAACTTAACAATTACAAAGTAAACCACTATACAGTGTTTTTCTTTCGATTAACAGTGTTCGATTCGTGACACAACTTCTTTGTCAAATTATTCTGAAACAATAATAACGAAAAAATCAAAATTGGTTATCGTTAGCCCCACCACTAATCTAAATGTCACACCAATGCAGTGTTATCTGTGAAAACACTAGTCTAAATTGTCGGCGGGGAATTTGTTCATTGAAAATAAAGAATTATAATTTGTATAATACTCAGATTATCTGTATTTAACGATTTATTATTCAATAACACAAAAAGTTGGTAGTTAAAATGAGAAGTAAAACGGACTACTGGTTACAATACGTTTAAAATTAATAAAATAAGCGACAGTAACAATCAATATTTAGTTAAAACATTGGGGAATGCGTTGATAGTGATGATTTCCGGTAATACACGGTGTTCAAAAGAAAATATCATAGTTTGTATTATTAAACAAAAATATAGTAGAACATGAGAATTCATAAGGTACGTGATTTAAAATAAACGTTCATCTATACGTGCGTCGTATACGAGCGTGTTGCACTGATAATAATAAAAATTAAATAGATAGACTAGTGGTAAGCGATTGACTTGGCCACCAGACATAATTCAATTTGAACGGGTATGTCTTGCATACATCCTGTGATCATTACCTTTGTCCTTGAACCGAGTTGTATTATGTTAGTTATGATGTATATTTAAGTTATACTATGCTACTTAATCTCTTGCTATGCTATGCACACCCAATGCAAAATGTATCGAGCAGAGATTTGCAGCGACAGTTTTGAAAGAGAAATGTAATATAATTTCACTTATTCCAACCAAATAAGCATTTTTTACGACAGTTATATTGTAAACATAAAATATTAACAATTGCTACCTGTTAGATGCGATCGTACATTTTTAATTTCAACGAATAAATGGTTTATTATATTTTAAATCTTTTCTGACATAATAGTACATGTAGTTCAATAAATATGATTTTAATTTTTTTTTTTTTAATTTAATGTTAGATTGGTTAATAATCGAACACTAACAACATTAAAACTCAAGAAGCCTAACAATATTACAAAAACTGATGTTTTTATAACTACTAAATAACAAATTATGCTAGTATGAAATATTTTAAATCATTAAAGATTCTTTTAACTATTGTAATGCATTTATTATTAATACAGCATAATAGAATAGGTAGGTATTAAATATTTTATGATGTTGGATGATTAAATTATCTTATTTTTCTGCACAACTATGATATAAAATTTTGTAAGTACAATATACATTTTATATGAGATATAGACCTTTGCGATTAAAGATAAACAATTTTGATAAGAAAATAAAACCAGACAATCGTATAACCGCACAGGTGATATATTTGATAAATTAATTCCGATTGTAATTGATAAATAAATAGGTGTGATTTTTAAAACTATCTATTAACATAAATACGTTACAGATTAAATGTATTTGTAATTTTTAATAAATGCATGTTTTAAGAATGGAAAATTAATTTTTTTCTCAACGTTTACCTAGTTATTATTAATGTTTAAGATTAATTATTCGTATATTAGTTACTAAAATGTCTACATTTCTACCGAGTATAGTATTGATATAATACAATAACAATTTGAAAGTATTTTTAATTTCTTAATTTGTTCCTTTAAGTATAATTTAATATGAAAATATAACACAGCAACTATTTAATAATGAGCCCACTCTAAATGTTTTTATTAAATAGTGACGAATATTAATGATCTATTTTAATTTAAGTCCATAATAATCGATTGTACTCAAACTTAACACATTCTTAAAACGTCAATTACAATCATACCGTATCTGACTTCAAGCGATCTACAATAATAAATGTGTTGACAATACGGATTATACATTAAGACAGATTTTTAACATGAATACATTTTTATTTCAGAACCAGGTACCTAAAAAAGTTGGGTTTAACTTTAAATAAATAAATCAATACTATAAAATAAAAATAGTAATATTATTAATGTTTTCTTTTTATTATTAATATAAATAGTTTTGTGTAAAATATATAAGTAGATAATAATATAATATTATAAAATAGTACAAAACTATTTATTGATTAGTTTAATTAAGCAGTAAAATATAAACATTACATTAGGAATTGATAATGAATAAATAGATAAAATGTATAATATAATAATATTTATTCGTAATATCATTGATTATGAATACTTTAATAATATAATTTATTATTATAATACTAATATGTATTTATAATCAATGGTAATACATAATGCAAATTTATAAGTATTTGTACTAAATAATTAATGTTGGATTATTTTATTACATTTTGAATAATTAAAAAAAAACATAAATATAAAAGTTCAACCAACATAGTTATTATCATATGATAAATTATTAAGAACTTTCTCATATCAGCAAACCTATTTTAAAATTAAAACATCGTGTTGGTAACACAAAAATAAAAATAAATATACTAAGACGTGTTATGAAGTATTTTATATTTTGAAGTATTTAAGTTAGTTATTTAAACAATATAAGGTACTTGTTTTATTTTGATTTATACCTATTAAACGTTATTAAAATGTAGATGTAAATAAATGATTAATAAGCTCTAAATTTTGATTTTAAGAATAACTTTTTATACATTTTACTAAATGGGAAAATTGAGGTTTGGCTCTAAAGAATTAAAACGAGGGTTATACCTACTTACAATTATAGTAATATTATATAGCCAATAATTAGTTCATCAAATTACACCATACTATTGAAAAAGTTTTGTATAAGAGCTTTTTTTTTAATCAAACAAAATAATACGAAATAGTATTCTTTGAAAAGTATGTATCTACAAATGAAAAGGTAAGGTATTAATAATTTGCATTGTACGAGTGCAGATTAAATGGATGTATATAGCGTGTGGACGTTTGGGTGAATCAATAAATAAAACAACTATTCACCATCCATTACAATGGACAATTTATAACGGTAGATATACACGCTTAACATAAGACGACACTTTCTCCCCTTTCGTCTGCCGCAATCGACTAGGAACTAGTGACTCATCGTCGACGCCAGTGGTTTTCAACAGTTCCACTGTTTATACTGGACAGAGGGTAGTCGAATGAGTCATTTATCGTTATATTGATTATTTTATAAAACTCCGCATTAAAATTAGGTCCCATATACTTGCATATTATTAAACCTATTTAATATATTTAGTTGGACATATTCATAATATTGTTTGTAGATTACAAAAATATAATACAATTTAATAAACTACTGAGATATTAATAATAATGTTGTAATAGCATAAAAATAAATGGTCATTATTTTTCAGTTTTAAAAAATATAAACACACAACTGTATGAATTATATTTTATTAAAAGTAAAACATTATTACAAAATAAGTAACATTGCAATAAAATAGAACATTTGATTGGAAAAATATGTAAGTTAAGACACCTGAAATGCTTAACAATGATGCAGCTGGCAAATGTCTGAATCGAATATTATACTACTATGTTTAAGACAAAACTATAAAAGAAAAGCTGGCAATAATTGGGGTTTGAGGTGGTAATTAAACGATTTCCCCCAGGCTATATTGGTTGAATAGGACATTTGGCCCTGTTGATTTTTACAAAGGGTCATTTTAAGTGATGTTTCCAATAAAAAATTAGTAATAAATATAAAATATTTGAATGTTAGTTAAAGAAATTCAGATATCGAATTCATAAGCTATAATATTATGTATCTCATAAAATATGGTTCATTCTAAAAAAAAAAAAATACGAAGACTTAAAACTTTGTGTTTACTATTTAGAGATAACAAATGTTGAAATGTTATGTCAAAATAACTAATATTTTTAATATTTAAATCATTAAAAATATTAAACTAAAAAATAACATTATAATATACCATTAGTTTTAAATATGTATTATTATAATACAACTTTTTATTGTATCGAATAAAAGATACAAAAGAATCAATAAATAAAAATATTTTTTTTTCTCGAAATAATTCTAGTAATATGAGGAAACGGTATTCGGAAAAAAAAGCCCCGATTTCAAAACACGGTAAAAAAAGCCCCACCTATAGGAAAAAAAAGCCCCGTACTAATTAAACACATAAAGCATTTTCATTATAGTGTACATTTTATAATTTAATATTTGTATATAGGTAACCTAACCTTTTTTGGACATAGGTATATTCTATAACCATATATATATGTATAGTAACATTTGAAATATAAAAGATTAAAGTATAGTAAGGTAATAAAAGTAATTTTTTCGTTCATCTAGTTATTATCTTGTCGTAACGTTTTGATTATTTTGAATTAAAAGTGCGAATATAAAATGGAAGTGATTCGTAATAATAATAAAAAACCTCAAATTGCACACGATGGATATTTGTACAACATTCAAAAAGAATGCAAAACTATGATTCGTTGGAGAAGTACAAAATCAATTAAAAAAAGTTACCTTTTAATAAAATAATATTATATTAAAGAAGTGTTAGGTACATTGATAAATGTAATGATTATATTATGATTATATTTAATTATGTAAATCATAATAAAAAAGAATAATGTATTTAGTTAGTACGGGGCTTTTTTTTCCAATGAATGTTGTCCGGGGCTTTTTTTTCCGGGGCTTTTTTTTCCTAGATTCGAGGAAACATCAGCTTTAAAAAAAGTACATTCCAGGAAAATGTCCTAATCAGGAAAAATAGGAGGGATAATAGTTCCAGATTATCGTTTGTCACAAGAAGCATAATAAGTAAATTTTATAATAAAAATTAACATTCATATACAATACAAATTGTAAGTAGGTAATTAAAATTCGTGTACATTATAATAGAAATCCGCAATAATCATTTACACAGAATTAACCATTAAATATTTTAACAAAATAACTTTTTGAGAAAAATTGTAAAATAATTAATTATAATAATTATAAAAATAAAAATAATTTACAATAATTAATAAACTATGCAACAAGCAATACCTAAATTGTTATATTCTTGATAATAAAGATTATACGGTATACGATTGTAAAGGATAAAATAATACATAGGTACATAATATTAGGTATGTACCTATAATAAATTAAAACGATGACCTTGCTCGAAATTCAATGTCGACATGGCCAACACTGACCCGTGTCGCGAATTGTGCGATAATGATGCGTAATAACGATTCGAATGACTCACTCACTACGGTATTGATCGATTCACGTAAAATTAGTCAGTTTCAACGATGTGATACGACGATGAGTAACGAGAAAACCACTGATCTATAAATAAGGTAGGTACCTTCAAATTAAAATTAATCTTACATTATATTATTGTTTAATATAACTATTTTATAGGTATAATACGACTATAATACTTATAAGTTAATACTAAATAAGAGAAGTGGTATAACCAAGAAAATAATATAAGTTATATAAACGTTAAAGGATAACGTTAGTCATCCTGTTGGCTATTGATCTAGATCAGAAATGTACATAATGAATATAATACGAGTAGGTACATAATTCCTAGCCAATGATGGATAATATAGGGCGTATAGTAAGCTTTAAGATTTAAGATAAAAACATTTCATTAAAACACTATTGTTCTCTTTTTTTTACACTAAGTAGTACTCATACTCATACACATAAGTTGGAGCATCATTATTAATTAAATGTTATTAAACGTATCCATACATATCAAATAATATTAGTTGTAATCACAGATGGAGTCTAAGAAAAACATCCCCAAAGCTATACCTAACTGTTGAATCCTGTTATTAAAAATAATAATTAATAATAGTAAAAAAAGCAGTCAAATTTATATAGGAAGTAAGTCTGACTTTAGTATAAAGGTAGGAGGGTTATAGTAGATTATAGGCATAAAGTTATCAAAGTAAAAATAATTTAATGAAAAATTGAAAGTTTAAGCAATGATTCATAAGAAATTGTTTATTGTTCTCTTTATTTAAATAATTTTAATTGAACGAACATACCTATTATTAATATATTAGAATTTTATTTTCTATATCAATGCAAAGTAAAGAATTTCAGTCTACATTTTATGACTAGGTCGTAAAAGTGATAAACTGTTGAAATACAATTGCAGAATAGCAATCTATAAATATATTATATTACACATATCGATTAAACGATCGTTGACACCGTTTTATAACTGTTTATTATAGTTTTAAGCTCAACAATTTTCACGTAATCCAATATTGATAGAATCATACTATATTGAATAAAATAAGACAATACGTGAACAAATATGAATCAGCTGCTGTTCAACTATGTGAATCTCATAATTTTAACTAAAATATTAATGAATAAAAAAAAAAATTGTGGAAAAAATGAGGAAATATAAATTTATTTATTTATATATATATTTTTCATTTTATTTTTTCAGCAAACATTAAACCAATCATACATGCCAAATGCTCTACCGAACACTATATTATGATACTTACCTAAATCTACAAGAATGAAAATAACTTAATTTAAATCAAAACATTTAAAATTATTGATTTTCAATAAATACGATAAAATAAGTTACATTCACATCGTAAAAATTGTTAAAGTTTATTACTACTATAGTACCTATTACTTGATTATTATTGAAAATTGTTATTTCATAATGTATTTCTCGATATCACTATATACTTACTATATATAATATGCATCAGAATAACAACGTTTACATGCATATAGGTACACGTGAATTTGCCACAAAAGCATTATTTTAAAGACGATTTAACAAAAAAAAATACCAAGCTATGAAAATACTACTACAAACTAACTAATTTAATTACACTTAATCATATTACTTTAATTGTCTATACACTAGTATTTTGTTATTTAAATACAAATCAATACGACTATTGTCAACAAAGAAAGCTCAACAAAATGTACAAAAATGTATTTGTTTCTAAATTGTGTTAAGTATGTCTAAGATATGTATGCCAGGGTGCACGAACAATCACTTAACTAAATAACGAATTAAATAATCAATAGTGAGCTATTAGTCCCTTAAACACGATATTTAGTTGCCCGTGATTGGTCCATTAATTTTTATTGAACCATTAGATTTACATTTTTCATGCATTCCGACATTAGTGTATTAGTCACAACGTTTAATAAACATATATATTTAATATAATATAGGTGTTTAGTTTTCAATAAAACAATAATACGTTAGGCATCGTTCAAATTGATGTTGGTTGAAAATTATTTTTATTTTAAAATTATGTGCAAAAAGAATATGTATTATTCCTATACCAACAATATTATACGATGTTAACATTATTTGTTACACCTACATTGGCTGTATTCATACTTGGATTTTTGATATTATAGTTTTATAGTTTAAAAAAAATTGTAATTAACACGACATAATTAAGTATACTGGATCACACAAACACACATAGTTTTGAACGTCATAACATATATTATTTTATGACGCTAAAATATTTAACCATTTTAATGATGGTGCTATATTATAATCAAATATATTGTTTTAACTGCGTAAATCAACTTCATATTATATAATATTTATAAAATGAAACTCTTTGTCTTTGTTTGCATACTCCAGAATTCAGATAAGACTGTATAAAAATTGAATATATTTTATTTTATCAACATAATACTAATAAAATGTTTTATCAAAATATTTCAACCAGTGAAATCTATACTAATATTATAAAGCTGAAGAGTTTATTTGATTGAACGCGCTAATCTCAAAAACTAGGTATTCGTTCGAATTGAAAAATTATTTTTAGTTGGATAGTCCATTTATTGAGGAAGAGTATAGGCTATATAACATCCCGCTACGACCAATAGGAGACCGAGGAGGTGCTCAAAAAGATGTTTTGAGATTTATTATGGAAATGTTTGTTTATAAATGGATGCTATTGGTTATATAATATAATATATATGCTATTGGTTATATAATATTATATTATAATTTATAGGAGAAATAACTAGTAGAAATCGGGCAGATAATGTACAAGCATACATCAAAATCGAATTTTCGCACATTGCCTACCAGTTGCACTTACAGCAGCGAGTTACATTCCCAAAAGGAGTTGAACATTCTCAATTTTTTTTAAGATTTATCATTTTTTACAAGCCACGAAGTGCGCGGGATCAGATAGTGTTGTTATATATACACGTAACCGGTGGCTCATCCAGGGGGGTAGGGGGTTTAACAAACGATTTTCAGATAAAATTCGTCAACAATGAATTATAATTCCTCTCGAAAAAAATTCTGGATACGCACTGCACGTAACTTAATACTTGTTATTTATGTAAAACTGATTGAACAATAAATTATTATACAAATAAGCATATTATCTGTTAAAAAAATTATAATTCCATCACAAAATATAATATAAAATGTTATCAATACTAGGGAGGTATATCTAATTCACTAGACGAAAATAAAAACCGTTGTATACATATCAGGAAAAAAATGTAACCCAAATGACTACCTCCTAATTAGAATACAAAAATATCAAGTTTCCTGTGGTCACGGTTTCGGTTTTCATTGATATAGTTATCATGTCAAATTACATTACATGAGTCGAGAGATACGCATTACACAAGTCGATTAAACATGTGAGGAAGTTCACAATAGAAAACAAATAATACCATCCAGTGGAATGTCGCTTCAGAAATATGGGGAAGAAAGTAAATTATAATATAGATAGTCGGTACTTAATTTTCCTTTATCCTAAATATGACATATTATGCATCTTTCAAACTTATCCAATTATTATATGATTATAAAAATATAACTATATTTTCTCAAAAATATTAATTATTTTAACTCAGAGTAATATATACATAAATATTAACGGAAATCTTTTCATTACAAAAAATTATGTCAAACTTAACCTATATTGCTATATAACAATGTAATTCTGTATGATAAACAACATAATATAACATATGGCTAACATAGCATCCATAAGTATATATTTTGTTTGCTTTTATTTCTCATAAGATAGTATCAAATATAATTTAAATGCATTGGGGTTTGAGACAATTTAAATAAGATGTTGAACTCGCATGAGTTGTCTCGAACAAGGCTTACTTAACAATTTTATGTTAAATTCTCCGTTAATTATTAAGATAGGAAATTTGGCTCCCGGGAGTTATAACACGTTATTTAGCCATATTTAAAATTTAAAGTTGACTGATGAAAAATATATTTTAGGCAATGAATTTAAATTTAATAATCAACTGAAATTGTATATTTCTAAAAATAATAAGTAATTTTATTGTAAATAATTTAAATATGGTAATGACATTTTAAATTTTAAATAAATAGCGACTAAAATATCAAAACATAAATCATGTAAATGTATTTTATTGTACCTAAATGGTGTTCTATTTTTATAAAATTTACTTATATTATTTAAAAATTAAATTTGACTGATGAAAAATATCAGAAATATTTTAAAAATGTTAGATTTTATTACCTATTAAAATTTATAGACTGAAATTTTTTGCTTTATAAAAAGAATTAAAATTTTAAATAAAAAAATAATATATTGTTTTAAAATACCGGGGGACCAAATGTTTTATCTTAATAATTGGCGGGGTCAAAACATCCGTGGACTTGTTTCTTTTGACGGGGCCAAACACCAAGACATAACATTTCCTAAGGGGGCTCCTGTCGGTCGTGTTTTAAGCCTTTCAGACAGGAAATTAATATTATACGTGATGATATTAAAATTACTTGTAAGCGTGTGCGAAGTAAACCAATACTAGTATATGTGAGTGTAATCTGAAATCGTTTTCGTTCAATATTTTCTAGAAATGTCCTGAATTATAACAGTAAGCATGCCACTCGTATAAATCCAGCAGGTAGGCTAAGTAGGTTGTTATTTATATTCGCTTTCAATTTAAAAAAGTGGTTTTTAGTCGGATTTCAGTTTTTTAAACCGATTTTCATTGATTTCCTTTTTCCAAGTTTACACGGGTCTCAATAGAGACGATTTTGAGTACTAATCTATTATTTTATTTATATTGTTCATTATGACACTAACAATAATTGAAATATTAATAACCACCTCTGTTCAAACTTATAGTTAACTTGTTAAGTTTTCAAAATTGGAATTTGTCAAACCAAATTCCTCCAGTTTTGTCTGGCTTTTTGGTCTAAACGTCACTTTTATTCATCGCCCTTAAGCTAAAATGGCATGTAGGTTGTTAATTGGTCCTACAATATATTATCTTCGGTGCTACGTAGGGTTTGAGAACCGTAAATTGATTTCTAACCAAGAGGCTAGAAAACTTTCATTCCCCCCATACATTGTATACAAAATACAATGTTCAATATTCCATTGTAATTTCATGTTAAAAATTATTCAACGACAGTGATAAACTAAAATGTAAACAAATGTATGTAGAAATATTTAAGAAGTTAAAATATTATATTATGTTAGATCTAAAGATTGTTTAACATGTAAAATAATCGATTATTATCATATTATAAGAGGTTTGATAGGTGTAAAAAAGAATATAGTATATAGATAACAAGAGCAGAATACGTTTTTTGTAGATTTAAATGGACTTCAAGTGAAACGGTTCCTCGCACTGCATATACGCATCAAATAAAAACGCCAAGAAAATGTTTTGGGCTTTTCACTTTTCATTGTTTGAGGGGGCGCACGGAGTTGTTGCTTTCATTCGATTTGTTACGTGTTCGTAATAAATTTCACTATTATTTATTCCAATCGCGACAATGTGAATCCGGCGCACGAATGCACGATGCGCATTAAATACTGACGATTCGCCGCCACCAGTTCTTATTGTGATCGAGACGATAACTACCGACTGCCTCCTCTTTACCATTCCGTCCACGCACGACAACGATGCATTTTGCTTTTCAACAACATAACATGAATAGTACCGTATTTTCACCAACAGTCTACAGGCAATTGTCAACAAGGACCAAAAAATTTAAAACCGTCAACAGAGTAATCCAAAATATTAATCTAAGTATTTCTAGGTAATATGAATATTACGAGCATAAAAATATAATTAAAGAACATTTTCCAAAAAAAATTTGACAAATTATTCTGCTAGTAAAAAGAAACTGTACATCGTACACCAGCAATACTATGTCGAATATTTATTTATTGTTAATATTATGAAGCAATCAACATGGATATTCAAAACAACGAATAACTATAAGGGGCTCACAAATAATATACAAACATTTAAATATAGTCATAAGACATACACAATGCATAAACACAGGCTAAGGAAATCTATTTCCGTGATAAAACATCCGGTGGTTTCATGTTTACTCGAAGTATTCAAGCATCCGAAAATAGGATCAAAAACAAACAAGAGCCATCCTCGTTTAAAATCTGGGTATGGTCAACTCGACCATACCCGGAGGCTGAACGGACCGGTTTCTAAACGCCGTTTCATGCTTATAAAATGTTATCTTAAATACTCATATGGAGGCTACTTATTACTGGATAATTTTTCACGGTTCAAGGTCACGGGTCGTACGTACCGAGGATTGTGTCGGAAATTACATAAATAAATAAAAAATAATTTACAGGACTTTACAACGCTGCTAACGTTGTTCCTTCACAGCTATCGGGAGAAGAACGAGTTTTTACTAACCTGTATGACACACAAGGTGATAAAGGAGTTAATCTATATCAGCCAATGACAAACTTGGTGCCCCTCTCTATTGCCAAGTTTCAATCCACTGTAATCGATCAACAAAGAAATCGTGTGTACCTATATCTTTATTATTTTTTTCAGTTGTAAAAAATATGACCTTCGCAAGGGAATGGGGAACGAATTGAAGATTTTCTTTCGTAGGGTTCTTTCTCTAACGTCCACTAGTTATTAACGGCGAAAGTAAAATAAAAAAAAAAAAATCATCTGAATATATTAATAGGTAACTAATATTTTACTTTCCATAAAATCGTCGTAATTATGGGTATAATATTATACCTATTCTATTTCTGAGAGAGTGTATCTACAGTATAGTGGAAATGTTTGTAAACCACCCAATCATTAACAAAAAATAGCTCTCAATATATCAATACACAAAAAGGTAGATTATAAAAAAGAAAAAATACCATTCAATGCACGTGATCAAAACTTTTGAACTAAAGGTACAAAGAACTAAGTATTGTTGACACATTTAAATGTCTACCTATGCTACTTATGAAAACTGGTCACTTAAGATGATTTGTTTTACAAAGTTACATCTTGAAAATATTTTGTAGATACTAGAAGATGCAATATATATATTATATATAGATTCGAAATTATATTACAAAAATACAGGTTTTAAGTGGAAGCGAGACGTGAATCTCATTAATAAAAAAGATGCAGTCGATACTGGAATATATTCTGTATAGTTAAATAATACATAATAATACTGGAAATAATATATACCTGACTAAAAAAAAAATAAAAATTATGTTTGATATAAAATTTGAAATTATAGCATTCTAAATATTATAACTCGATATAGATATTATAGACTTAAAGTACACCAAATTTCGCAACAATATAATAGTATTTAATAGTATATGTAAACTATATAGGTAGGTAAGTATAGTTATCTATTTAAATAACTTTTAAGTATAACTTTTCCAATCAAGAAATCCCCAAGCATATTTTGTTTCACTTGTACATATGGAATAAAGTATTGTGCAACAAAGGTCAAATTACAACATAATTTACGGTTGGAAGTCAAGCCCTACAGGTGATCAACTTCAATAAATCATCTGAAAAGGGGTTAACGCTTATGGAAAAATTCTTAATACTAAAAGTAATATCAAACTATTATTTTTAACGCTATTCTGTGACCACGTGAAATATAACAGTAATTGGTGGTAATGATAAAATAATGGTAAGTACACCTAAGGTATTTATTAATATCAAGTTTTCACTTCAAGGCAGTTGTTGCTAATTAAACAATTATCTAAGATGTAAAAAATGTATGTTTAAACCATTGATTAATTGCATAGAAAATATTTAATTATTCAAAAGTACTATTGTTATTTAATTCACCAATTTAAGCCAATTTTAGGTTGTTGAGAGTTCTTATAGGATAATTTTTAGTATAATATACCAATGTTTAAATTAAAATTAGGAGTTCAGTGTTCAGCACACATACTAGAAATAATTTACAGTATAAACACACCGCAGAGGTTTATGGCTTTAAAATTAATTTAATATTAACAAGTAGATAGAGGCTATCGTTTAGATTTTGTTGCATAATAGGTACATAACATTTGAATACAATTGCAAAACATGAACTCTTCAAACAAAATATTATATACCACCTTACTTTAATAACGATACTGCAATAGATAAATCGTGAGTAGAAAATATATACTGTAAACATTAACTCGGTCATTGTTGTGTAACCGGATTCCAACGAATATTGTGACAATTTTTCTTCGTGACGTAGATCAAATTTATATTAGGTAATATCATTGATTATAAATACTAGTATTTATAATCAATGGTAATTTTAAATAATATTTAAGATAAATATGAAAATATTGGCACTCCGCCGCGTCAAAATCTTCTGAACAAATTGTAAGTAACTGTAAGTTCAATCCCAGAATTTGTAAAATGTAATTTTAATTTACAATTTTTTCGAGGTTGGGTGGTGGGTTGTGATGGCAGCACACAAAACATAATTCATTCGATAACTTCAGAACATTCAACTTAAAATTCCGATAACAAGCTTAAAATTACTTACAGTTAAAATACTACGAAAAAAGGTAAGTACTTAAAATTTTTTGGGAATTTTTTTTTGGGCAGGGGCCAAACACATGATTACAATGGTTATTGAATATTATGTTCCAGGGACAGTTTTATTTGAAAAACCAATTAACAAATGGAATTGGTACGTAAAATAAGTATGAATTGAAACGAACGACGATTGCGCTATCATAAAATTATCTGTACTCTGCAAAAGTGTCTATTTTCGAGAAAGACAATTAAATACATCCGGATTAGTAAGAATCCTCTAATAAAGGTATTACTTTTCTAATTTTGTACTAGATCAAATTTATGTTGACACAAAACGTCAATGCAGTTTAAAACACTTAAATAAAATGTTTTCACCTGCACCCAATGATTCTAGTCATTTTTGGGTAGGTCCCCGGATATTTTACTTATTTGATTCTAGACTACACCTTAAACAAATCTACTCGGAAAATAAAAAAAGAAGGAAAATGCCAAAATAATTTAAATGAGACACAACTGAATTAAATACTATCAAAAATTAAAGGGAACGCCTGGCGCCATGATAACACAAGGTAAGCTTACATAAGGTTAATGTCTTGATAAATATATAAGAAAAATTATAGGTACCCATATATTATGTGTGTTCCACCATTGAATTTTCAATTTACCATGAGTCATATATTTTTAAAAATTTTTGAATTATTACATTCGAATATATATTACAAAGTAGATTACAAATATTGATTAGGAACTTCATATAGGGAAGAAAACATGGGTAGATATAAATTTAATTACCACACACCTCAATAGTAATAGTTAAAATTACAAAAAAGGAAGTATATAAATCCAATTATTTATATAGGTGGAGTATAAAATTCAAACTGTGACAAAATTACACTTTACAAACCATTATATAGTAAAAAATGTTCTTCTTGAAGAGGTTAGGTTACCCAGTAGCCATGAATTTGCTGTCTCAGTCCTACACACGTACAACATACCAAAATATGTTCGTTCTCTAGTTTCAATACTGTGTTGTTAGTTTTGATATTAGAGTGAATTATCAAATTTTTAGGTAAAAACAAATTATCTGTGATAAGCGACGGTGATTTATTAATGGCAAGATATGAGTGTGTGGTATATCAAAAATTAAAAATGGTCATATCTCGCTTGAAAATTAAAATATCAAATAAAAGCCGACGCTTAAGCACAGATAATGTTCTTATCTAAAAACATAATAAAAGGTCAATTAATTTTAATATAAAAACTAACAGCACACTATTGAAACTAGTGAACGAAAATTGTCTATGTCGTAAGTGTGTGAGATGGAGACAACAATTGCATGCGTACCATCCTCTTTAGTTTCCTTTCTGAAACTCAAAAATCTTACACATATTATATAAAAACATTTTTTTTAGACATAAATTTCAAATTTTAACGAAATTGAATATTAAAACAAAAATTACCTAACAATTTCAGTTATTTTTTGTAATTAAAAAATATTCGCAGATACTTAAAATGTTTTACTATGCCCAATTTTCAGAATATTTACGATTAATTCTAAGCAACTGCCTATTTACAGTTTATACTGTATAATATTAGATACTGACAAATAGTAAAATAAATTACTATAATAATTAATAGCATTATAAATATAAAATATATGATAACACCTATATATTATCTACTTAGTAATATATAGGCAGGCTAGCGACCGTCTCCCCTTAAAACCGTGTTTCGTATTCAATGGTTTATCATTATATTCAAATTTAACACATCCATTACAATGACCTACTCAATTACGAGGTATACTCGACTCCTATATTATGTAAGAACAGCAGAGCGTTGTCCCTTTTTTATTTTAATTTTTGATTAAATATTTTATTGAAAATAAAAATACAAATTACGATTAAATTCGAAGGACTAAACGAAATGTTTAGATGGCTTACACGATCGTTGAGGCCTCATGTTGTCCGGTCCGTACATTATATTATAGCAAAAAATTACGAACTCGACATTGGACTATACAGTTTTGAATTGGTTAGCAATGTGACCGAACAACAATCTCATATCGATATTCACAACATGAACAGGAGGGAATCTTGGGGGGTCCTAAATGTACTAAATAGTAGTTTATTCTTTGCATCTCGACGAGAACAATTAAAAAATAATCTTATGCCACTAGTCATATAGGTACTCATATCTTATGACTTATGGACTAAATTAATCAAACACGCCGGTAGGCTTATCATAACATATACTTATAATAGATTAATTAGGCACCACAATCGACAATGCACGGTTCGTAAATAATACGGTTTATATTATCTTTAATTTATACTTAACAGTGTTAATTTAACGTTAGCTTAAAAATAACAATGAAGGTAGGTATTACAAGTTGATACTTTTCATGAATCGACTTAAGTTGTAGTCATTAATATTTTGAATAGAAAAACACGTTAACTATAATTAATTTTTGACAAGTCTTAAAACATATTTTATAGAATTTTTTTCAATTATAGACCTAGTTACATACACACTCAGGTATGAATACACATTTTAAATTTTAATTCAAGCAGATCTTCATTTACAACCTACTGTGACCACATTTTACCGTGTATCTGCTTTATTTTAGGCACCTAATCATAACTACTTATTGAACAATGTACTATAATGATTTTTTAGCTGTTAGTCAAATTAAATTACTATATTGATACAGTCTAGTATAAATTATATATAGATAAACTAGGTATAATATTATAAATTATTATGTAAAAATAAACCATGATCTAATACGTTCACTTTCTACGATGTGGGCGTAAAAATAACTCCTATAGGTAATCCAAATAGTCGCACGGTCATGTAGGTATTATATTATAAATCTAGTATAAATCTCAACTAATCTGTATTGATATAAATAAAAGTTGATATTATCAAAACCTTGAGAGTATATTACTTTAAAGACTTCGACGTTTTAGTGCACCGATAAAGAATCAGATAGTAAAATCAATACATGTCTCAATATTATAAAAATGAAAATTATATGAACTTAATTTCCCGGGCGTTTAGTCACTGGTCACGGGCTGCTACCATTTTACGTATATAATTTTGTAACAGTAAAAAATAAAGAAAGAATAAAAAAATCGGTATCTCTGTATTATAACCCATTGTTATACCCCCACCACGAGTTTAAACCGTATTCTGACGAAACAAAGAAATAGTTGGTTATAATCGAAATTGCTAACAAAGTAAAATAAACTCGCGTGTATTATTATCATTATTATGTTATACGAATTCTGACAAAACATCAGGTGCGCATGTCCGTTTTAGTATAAAGTATAACTAGATAAAACCAACTACAGCAGCACTGATCTACTCGAACGACCATTAAATCCTACAATTTGTTTTATTATATTATTTATATACACGACAATAGGTATACATTATTCTTAATATTATATAAATACACAGAAAACATAAAATACGTAGAATACAAATATTGTAATAAGAAGAAATCCGAAAATCATAATGTCTGACGTAGCTTTTAAACAGTAAAAATAATAAGTCGTTTTTCGGAATTGATATCGTTTAACTCTTGTAGAGATAACATAAAATACGGTGAGTACGGAGTACATTGGGTGTTATCACAACATTATAAAATTGTTATTTTTTAATGCCAGGCAGTTAGATAGTTAATATTAAATACATCGATATATTGTACCGATCAATTGTTATATTAGTTGTACGTAATATAATAATAAAATATTATAACGATCCTCGTGATCATATTATAATATCATATTCATGCGATTGCAGTCACTGGGACTGCCGGTAGGGCAAAATGAGAGTCGTCGATGTGTGTTGCACGTATACTTAGTGAACTGTTTCGCTACATTTTGCGTTATAGTAATAGACCCTTTCGGTTTGTAGGTATAAAAAATTTCGCAGTTTATGGCAACATGGCTAGGCTGATACCCCACTGCAATGCGTTGTCGCACTTTTACAGTGTTGTACTCACTCACACACACTCGTTTACCATCTGACTCGTGATCGCCATATTGCTCCCCCACACGACTACTACACATTAGCTCAAACATTCCACACGCACGACGTATACGTCAAATGGGCCGCCGCGCCGCAGCCAAAAATGCAGAGCTGAATGCGGGTAGCATTTAATTTTGTCCGACGCCGCGGTATTTTGTTGTGTGGCAATTTACACGAGAGCACATGGCACTATGTCATCACGACGATTGTCTATATAGATATTATTAAATAATGTAATAATTATTATCGTGTGTAGTTAGAAGACTGCGTATGTTATAATAACGTTTTAATAACTTACGCGCACTATATATATATATATCACATCTACGAAACACGTCAGACGATCGATTATGTCTGTAATGTTTTTAATTGGCAGTAATTTAATCGGAATCACGTCAAATACAAACAGTTGATTTAAATTTGTTAGTAACCCCTTCGCCAATTACTTAGTGATAGCACTGTTATAGCAGCGTGAATCAAACATTACAAAATTTTCCCGACAGCAAATTGTATATGAATAAGTGGTACAACTAATCCACAATATTATAATATAATTCGACAGCAAAAACAATAAATATAACTAGGGCACCGCCGACGACACACGATGACGCGTATGGCGTATAGTTTCTGTATTACAATGCCGACCATTTGATTCGGTAACATATTATGGCTCCGCACGAAGTTGACAACATTGACAACCGGTGTCGGCAGTTAACATATTACTATAATATAATGCAGCTTATGACGTCCGAAAATATTTTAAACGATGCCATTAGAGCAATATTTACGAAATACCAGACAAAAACAATATGGAATGCGTCCACTGTCGCCAGTAGATTCCAAAATAATATGCTTACGAAAAAAGGGTGAACACATTCCACCATGCGGTATTACACTATAAGATATAATGTATATTTATAGAAATTAGACGAGGGGTTTGTTTGTTGTGTGTAGAACGGTCCGAAATAACCATTTTATGGTGTGCTACTAATAAAAACGACGTCGTAAAATAAGAAAGGGACAAAATCCAACACGCTGGGGGTAGGTTTAAAATTAGATTAATTTTGCGATTTTTTGTATGAAGACGCAGTAAAATTATTTTTAAAAAACTACAACACCGAAAAAAAAAGTTATCTACTTAAAAACTCCTTTTTTCGAAGATGTACCGCACAAACCATTCTATAGGTATCTGTACACAAGGAACAGGTTTGACTGCCCACGCGGGTCGAACGAAAAGAAAGATTTTCTATTGAACCTGGTAGGTATGACTCATCCGCACCGATTTGGTTTCGGTATAACGAGTAACGACGCATAGTATTCAAATATCTAAGGTCAAGGAGCAGCATAAACCATATCTCCAATCACACATATGTTTATCAGACGGTACGAAAGAAATTATGGTAGGAATATATTACGTCGTATGAAATACACACTGGTGAGATAATAAATTACATCTATAGGTGTACAGGCATCAGACAGTTGAATAGTTACATTAATAGCAGTTATTATTAATAACCACATCAATAGTCATAAAAATAAAAATCATATTTATGTAACAAAACAATTGAATAGGTAACTAATAATAAGTTTATATTTATATTCTTTACTCTATGGTTTAGAGGAACAAAGTAAGCAGAGACTTAAACGTTGAGTCGTTGATGCATCACATTCACTAAGTATACAATTTTAATACAGACTTTTTTTAAAATTAGAACCTGAAGAACATTGTTTAGTTTTGGGTTAGGTAAATTCAACCACCTACCTAAATGATTGATATTAAATTAATGTAATACTAAAAACAATAATCATCTGATAGGTAGTTCGTTCATAGTCAAATAGAAATAAAAACCGATTCCATTAAATTGTACATTACATTTGATATGGACCATCAAGCAAAAACATATATACTGAGTCAGTTTATTTGTATTGAATGTCGTTAAAGGATAATAAAAAACGAAAAACATGTCTAATTGGAACATGGTTAGTAAAGTACGGGTGGTTTAGAGGGATAAAACTCAAAAAAAGTACATAATGAAGGGTACAACAAACTACACAGTACATACGAATACGATACATATCCACACATAAAGTAGGTACAATAATTGCAGAGGGACGATAGGCGATTAATAATACACACACATAAATATTTTACTTTTCGTCTACCCGCACATGAGGATATAAATTCATTTTTACGGTCTTTTGAACGACAGTACGTGGTCAACCAGAATAGGGTTGCCCCATCCATTACCAGACACGGGCCACCCCTCCCACCGATAGTAGAGGAGTAGTATTACAAACGCATTTTATAAATATAAACATACGCACAGACGCACCCCAAAAACTCGTCTGTGCGACAATGGTTGACGGCGACGATCGCGCGTGCGTTTGCCAGCATTAAACACACAGCTCCCGCACACGGCGAACCCACGGGGCGGCGCACCCCTGTCCTGATCACACCCTCCCACGAAGCATATTTTACCATACGAGCAGTATTCCATGCACCGTACTGCAATATTATTTTGGTCTCGCTAGCGGGGTTGTTCACACACAAAACTCATATTTTTATTACCATTATCACTATTATTTAGGTCACGTGTTTAATATCTGAATTTTTTTCTCTCGGACATAAAATATAATTTTCAATTGCGGGACAAAGTAAAAAATAATATTTCTCCACGCCCTTTTACACACGTATGCGCCCGCACCGGATACCTGAATGCGGTTGTTGAGGGCGCGGACACGTACGCGTGCATATTCTAGAAAACGAAACGTTATATCACATTAAGTAAAGTATATTATAGAATAATATATAATAATATGCCGTGCAGCAGTGGTGGTGTCCGAGTAACAGGCAAGCAGCTGCAGATGGTCGGGGGACGGGTATCGCCGATGACGACGACGCAGAACCGGTGAACCGTGCGCGCGCGCCTCGCGTTGTCTTCACGGTCTCGGCCGAGTTCGCATCCCGATTATTGTGTTATAGAGTACCATTATAACGGACAGGGGTTCGAAAACGTGTTCATGGACAACTATTATACTATACAGGCATGCATGGAGGAGAAGGCAGAGGGGTCGGGTCACGGCGCGGCGGTGGCTGTTGTTGTTGCTGCTGCCGCTGCTCCTCTCACTGAGAAGTGAAAAGATAAAGGAATTATTATATTTTATTTGTCCAAGCAAAATCTATGGGCATATCGGTTATCACTTATCACACATAACATATTATGAGTGACACACGACGGGGAATACAGACTAACTGGGTACACACCACACGGACGCCCGCATCCAAAAATATATACCTGCAGTCCACAAGGAAAGGACGACCGGAAAACTACAGGTACACGAGGTCGGTCTGTCGTCCCCAAACAGAACATGCAATAATTTAAAGTTGACAATAAAAACAGTATTGAATATATATGCTAAAACCGATATAATATTATCAAAAACCGATGTCGACGAGGTCGTTACGATAAAACTATAAAAGTCCAAAAAGAATTATATTACAAAATATATACCTAATGGCTAAATATGAGAAAAATGAAATGGTTCGAGACAACTTTTAAATCTGTTGGTTTTTTTTTATAAAACATAATAGTACACACTATTGTGATTACCGACCGAACAATTATGGGACAATTAGGATAGGTAACGACGTCACTCGGAATTAGGAAACTAGAATAATATAGTAATAGGTTCGGGAGGAATACCAACGTTGCGTAACACAAAACAATTTGGATTTGGAATCTATTTACGAAAATATCGATTAGGCCAAGTTAATTTGTACACCGATTCGCTTTGGATCATTAGGTTGACGAAATGTTTAATATGTGAACGCTATCGAAATAAGATACCACGGTCCACGACGACATGTCTTTCAAGCGAAACGTGAAATTGCATCTCTTCTAATAAATCTAATCTTCCTTTACTGCGTTTACGGTTTCTTAAAAACGATTGTGAACACGAGAAATATACCTATACGGTTTTAATTTCGATATAATATTACTATATTAGTGTTATAATGTGATATATAGTGTAAAGAATCTGCTGAGGCATAAGAAAAACTACATACACATTCTTTTACACATTATCTCTCATGCCACAATACGTACCTGTGGCAAAATTATTTATATCGACACCTCTGACCTATCGAATATTATTGTAATGAGTTTGGTATGTTCATGAATGATAATATGTAATTTGATTAACACAATTTTTTTTTACATTGAATATATTTACTTGTTATAAGTACGTATCATACAGAAAAATGCTGACTTAACAATAGAATTAGAGCATGCAGTAAAATCATTTATTAGTTAATACACAAAATAATTTACGATTTAGCTTTCAACATTATCATTTCGGGTTATGCGTAAAAATAGTAAATTTATTTTTCATTTATTTAACGGAAGTTCGTGAACAAAATATTAACAAATCCGGAAATCGCCTGAGGTCACTGAACAGTACTTACAGACACAAAAAAAATAATAAACGAGATAGGTACCTAACACTTAATGTTATTCCAACAAGAACAAATTACGTAGGTATCTGATTTATTTTGGTACAATTACATATAATTTTTCAAAAATTACTGATGGTTATCAGGCTCCATTTATTAATATAATATAATAAGAACAATTACCAAATTACCTAGGTATTTATCATTGTCTATATGCGGACTATTTATAACAATACTAATATTGTAGAAATAGTTAAAGATTGTACTTAAAAAGAGCAACACACAACATACTACTAAAACGTAGTTTGCTTTGTCTTATACGATATAGGAACACGCGTGTTTCTTGAAACAATAGTGCAAAGCAATTCGTTTCAACGTTAGGTACACTTGGAGTACAAGCGATAGAATAATTATTATAAAGCGTACACAAAAGTTTGTATTTAAACAAACAATAATGCATTACAATATTTAATATAATAAGTTCCTATTCCGCCCCGCAGACTAATATATTATTCAAATTGATTAAAAAAAGTTATCTATGAAAATCCATAATTCTTGATGGTCAAGAACACTTTTCGAATCGACCATGCCAACAAAACAACGCCCAACGAGTAAGGGGCAAGGTTCGAAACTTCGAAAAAAAAAACCACTAAAATCACAAATAAGGGCGTGGAAATTATCGAAAACGACAGCGGTAGCGAAAAGGAAATAGGTACTACGCAGGCGGAGGGGACCGTCGAGACTTGAACGGTGGGCTAAGCTGGTGAGTGTGCATGTGTGAATGAAATACCCGGCGACGTTTTTGTTCGTTTTGTTTCTGGTCTCGTTGGGGAAAGGGCAGGTGCTAAAGAACCCGCCGACAATGGCTACCACGGGGGCAAGGTAGAGCACAAAATAAAAACCCTACGGGAACAGTGTCGTGTAACTGCGGTATAGCAAATGAAATGTGTAGCGAATAAAAATATAATAATGATAACTAATAAAATAAAAACCACTCACTTGACAATAGGAGACGGTGGTGGCGGCGTTGTCTGAAGACTTGAACACCGCGTAAATCACTACCCAAAAAACACTGAATCGTATTAAAATGGTCAGCCGAACGAGGAGGTTCGATGTTTTAATCCGGCGATAAAAAAATAATAATTTTTTATGAACAAGATGAATAAATATGTTACGTACGTAAATATAAATGTGTAATATTTTGTATACAATATAAATGTCTATATACTATATTGTGAAGAAAAAGACAAAATTAAATAAATCACGAATATATATTATATCGGCGATCCACGGTCAGTGTACGTGAAGCATCGAAAACAACGACGATCTGCCGGAGCCGCTAGGAATCGGTTATGCCGTTTGCCGTTCAGCCGTAGCCGCGCGACCGACCAGCCAATCACAGTGGTCCATTACCCACGCCGCCAACAATGCTGCCAACTTAGGGTGTGGTCGACGCACGATTGCCCATCATATCTCTGGCACGGACCCACACTGGTTCGCGACGCAGAATTTGCGGTGGTTCTTATCAGTTATCACTTATCACAATTTTCTGTTTTGAAGAACATCGATAACGATGATAAGATTTGATTCTGCAGTATTGCACCAAGATGTGTAAAATTTTAATCCAATTTTCGACTTTTTTAAATAAACTAAGTCTAAAGGTACTAGCCGTTAATTAAGGAATAAAGTATAAAAAAAATAGAGAAATAATAAGAAATTCACCACATCTTCAGAGTAATAGAGTATACATGTAAGTATTAAAATTGCCACAATTGTATTTACCTAACTGTTCTGTTTGTCCATATTTAAATGCTGATATCTAATGGTTAATCTTTCCTCTTCCTTAAAATATTAATAAATTCAAATTTCAAATGCTTTCTGTCTGAAGGGACTAAATTTGAATTTGGTCATTGCTGTGAAAATTAGAAGGATATTACCTATATTTTTTTCCCATGAAATTGATTTCTATCATATTTTAATGGCAACTATTTTAGAAAACCTTGTAGGTTAGGTATTTAATCCTATGCATTTATTTAACACAAAATAAATGTTATTAATTATTATATAGTATAAATATGTCAATTTGAAAAGCAAACCTTGTAAAATAAACTGTTGGCAATAATTAATAGGTATAAACAATAAATAAGTATGATATTATTATATTATAATATTTTCCCAAGTTAGATTTGTAATTACTGTTGTACAATTAATTATATGAATTTTTAACACACATTTTTTTTAGACATGCTATGTGATGTCTGGCTTAAATCATGTACAAGAGTTCGTTTATTGTATAAAACTATTTTAAGGCTGCACCGAGGCTTACCAAATGAATTACAAGAACTAGGTCAAGCATATGTGCGTGATGAATTCCGTAGACATAAAAACTGTAATCCTAAAGAAACTCAAATATTCATGCTGGAATGGAGTGTATGTATAAATATATTAATTAATTAAATTGGTTTTTTAATAACATTGAAATAATTTATATAATTTTTTTCCTCTTAGAAATACACATTGACACTATCGGAACAGCTTTTAAAGAACGCAAAATCAAATATCGGTTTTGGTAAAAATATTGATAAAGATGATGGTGTATTAGACTCTTTCACAGATGATCAAATTGTACAACTTTATAATTTATTCAAGGAAACAACTGGAACCGTGGACAAAACTATTGAATCTGAGCTTTCAAAATAATTTAATTAGTCTATATTACATACCTAATATAATATGTACTTAACGCATATAGAAATGTATATTTATGTTATTACTGTGTAACTTTGTTAGTTTTAAATAGAATATTGTTGTTACTGCATGTATTTTTTTAATGTGTTGAATAATCAAATTATATTGGCACATTATACTTTTAACTTACAATATACATATTATAATGTATAAACTAATTGTATTTACCAATTAAAAATAAAAATATTCTAATGTAAATGGTTCTCTTTTAATCAAAAAGTAACTTGTATAATTATTGGTGATTAAATAACAAGAAATGATTTTAATTGTTTTCCATTTATTAAATTACTCAAATAAATCTTTTTGATGTGTAATTAAGAACTTTGTTCTTGCACACACATATTTTAAATATTAAATGTTTTATCTAGAACAATTAATGATCTTTTCAAAATATTATTTTTTTATTGTCAATTTTAATGTCTTACAAATTATTTATTTATATAATATGTTAATAAACATTGATAGTATGTTCTAGTATAATATTCAATCAATTATATTAAAATTATTATACTACATAGACTAATCTTCTAGGCAGTATTTTAAGTGATTGGATGATGACAGTCTAGTTATTTCTTAACTATTTAAAATTAATTTTAAGATCAATTTATAATTTGTAAATTATAATATGTTCAAACAAACAAAAATGAAAGGCTGCTGATACTCATACTATTAATAAATTCCTACATTGGGTTGAACTATTTGAAATATTTTCATAGATGCAAGTTGTATAACATTTATAATATAAAACTGAAACTAACCGAATAAATGTTATTTTATCTTGTTGTAAAATCATTGAAAACTTGTATGAAATGTATTAAATTGCTAGTTAGATATTAAAATATGTTCTAAGGTCATGATAACAATAAATGCCGTTGATATTAAAAATATGGATATGGCAATTTCTATTTAGACTAAACTTACGCTTTTTGGCCAATAACGAAGAGAGAAACAATGGTTTTCTTTGGCATAGAAGCTTCTGAGTGATTCAGAAACTAATGTTTAAACAAAAGTAAAAATAATAAATAAATACTGATTAGTGATGTTGTGATGGTATCAGCTATGTTTCCTAATAGAATTTATACAATGCTACATCCATAAGTTTAATATTACTGATTATTTAAGTTCATCGCACTAATTTTATTTTGAAACACAAGTGGACAATTGTAAACTTTACAATAACTTGGAGTAATAAAAATATCAATATTATAAACTATGCCCCAAATTTAGTGTAGTATAAATTTTATATTATATTAACTTGATTTCAATTTTTTCGGTAATATAAATTTTATGTGTATGTTGGGTCCATCTATTATTATGTAGTGATTTTTATCAAACTAGGATTACTGTTTTTATTTTAAAAAATTATAATTAACCAAAAATGTTAAGGATGCATTTATTTTTTTATGATACTTAAAGTCATTCAAATTGTTTTAACCTAGTCCCTAGGTACATAATAAGAGTTTAACAATCTACTAATAGGTGATGATCAATTTTATTATTATAAATATAAAAATACCTATTACCTAAACCGTTTCATTTTCTTAAAATAAATCAAAGTTATATGTAAATAAAACAATATAGTTACTAGGTAATAATATATCACAATATTTTATTGAGGATTTTTGAAGAAATAATTTAAAAATATGTATAACAATAGTACATAATCATTTTTAACCTACCATTATCTACCTACTTATAATATTTTTTTTTTAAATGTGTTTTGTTTTCTAGAATTAAGATTTTATAGTTTAGATTTAAAAGTTTTTAAACATAAAATATTTAAATTATGTTAATTTCCTTGATATGGATATTTATTTGTAGTAGATATTTCACTAGAAAAGCCTTATTGACTATTTTCATTACCTATAGTTGGGAATAGTACTATATTATAAAATATGAAATTATTTGAATTATAAGTTATTTTAATAGATTTAAACTAACATTTGTTGGTAAATTAACAAATTATTCTCATACATGTATTTTCTTATTTTGTTGTTACTCAAAAACTATTAACCGTAGGTACTTGAAATTGTCTTCAAATGTTTATTTTATCATTTTCTATACAAGTAAGATTTTAAAAATATTTTGATTCATATTTTGAGTTATTCATAGAATTTTTTAGTTTCAATATTTTTAATTTTTGATCCTTTAAATGTCAAAATAGTATTTGTTGGGCCAAAAAGATTGAAAATGTAATACAAGGTTCTCCTTATAAATAAATATAATAGCAGTCGATAAATATTAAAGATCTATGAGCACAATTTTTTTACAAGTATTTATAAACATTACACAATTACACATTTATCAAAAATTTCGAAAATGTTCAAATTATTTTTCAGTTAGTAAACTATAAAATTTTCAATTTATATAACTTAAGAATGAAAATTTAAATCGAGGATTCTCATAAATAGTCCATACTGTTACCAAAAAATCTTTTATTAAATCTTTTATTTACAATCCATACAATATAATTAGTACAATGGGTAAATTGGATACAAGGTTTATAACAGAAGGTAGCGTTTACGGTCAGGCACTCAGCAGTGACACCCGACCGACCAGATACTTTTTAGACTATGAACTGTCATTTTTTACAGACATTTTATGTTCAAATTTAGACAAAATTAAAAAATAAAACCAAGAATATTTATATTAGTTATTTTGTTGTAATTTGAAAATATTATTCATGAGTAGGTACTTGAAACGTTTAGACTGTTTAGAGTACCTATCTACCTACATTATTATATTGTACCTGTACAGTATAGGTACCAAAGGTTGGTATTAGTAATGCGGTCATTCTTTATGTGATCCACATACTAATTAAGAAAAGTAGATAAACTTTTTTTAAACTGAGTTAAGTTAATATTTTTTTTATAGTAACTTATCGATTGTGTGCCATCTTAAAGTCTTAACTTAACTTAAGTATTTTCATTAACCTGCCAACCTTTGCTGTATAGGTACCTACACACATAACACAATGACATTTTCAAATGCAATTAATTTAACCTACTGTAGTAGGTACTAATGCCTAATACCTAGTAAAATAAATTACTTTAATCGCAATAATATCATACAATTTACTTAGTAATGCTATAGGCTGATAAATCGTCTTCGTTTAGATTCGTTTTTCGTATACAATTATAATATATTGAACTCAAATTTAACACAATATACATTACAGGCTACAACAGCAGTGACTCTCAAGACAATGCACAGCAAAGTGTTAGTGTGTTACCTAACTACTTATGTAGGTACCAGATTTTTGTTACCTATATTAAAAAAAAAAAAAATTGACATTACGTTTAATAATAATAATATTTTCTGTACCTACACAATACATTTTTTTCAAATATTTAGACTAATGTCAATTCTATACCACATTACCACAATCTTATTCATACCGTTTTACGGTGACTGGTACATTAGTACCCACAGATGGGTGATCTACTTTTCCGCCAAAATCGACCTTACCGTTTACCGCCAGTGCAATAATATATATTTCCTTTCAGTTTTTATATTTTGGTAACCCCTTACCATGTAAACAAGTGAAGTTATTGATAATTGGTAATGATTTTTAAAATAACAAAAATAATTAGGTATTCAATTTTTGATTAAATATATGATTTTACAAAAACACATTCAAGTGATACTTAAAATTAAAATTATATAGAATATTGTATAATGTTATTACGAATGAGTCTATAATATTACGACGTAAAAACAGTCAAACATTTATTTATTTCTTATAGTTACACATTATTGATTTTACAAATGTATATCGGCATATTACTCCCCTTTTATACTGATCAATTAAATACTGGTTTTTTTTTTGTCGTTTTAAAATTTGGTTTCGCGGTGATTTTTGTTCACCGACGCTTCTTAATTTACAATAAATGTCAATTTGGACTTCTTGGATTAAAACAGTTAACCATTGTAAAATAGATGGCGAATGTCGATAAAAACTATTTTTAAAGTGAGCATGAAATGACCCACAGGCGTTTGTTGTGAGTGTAAGTTCTGAAGATGCAAGTGCCCAAAGTTTTGGAGGATAAATAGGTACAATCTTCAGAAATACATGTTTTTACAAAATAGTCAGCAAACTTTTGTGGCTTTTCATCAATCGGAAATTCGCTCATAAAGTCGTCGGTGAAACAATCACTTACATCATCCGGATTTAGAAGTAATAAGCCAAATATATTATGTAACCATTTACCAATTTCAGATGACTCGTCTTTATACACACTTGATAAGCCAATTTCTTGAATTTGACGGTACCAAGACTGGGTAAAGTGAAATCGGCATCCTGAAATATTGGTCCACATTTCAGAAACTGCATTAATTTTAGCCCTTTTAAAGTCCACAGTTATGTTGGTGGGAGAAAAATTTAATCCCAAGTCTTTGCACTTTTTGCTTATTGCACGAAAAACATAAGTATACGTTTGTTTACATTTCTTTGGTAATAAGCTTCTTCAATGCTTGACTGGAATATTCACTATGGTTCTTGTGCTGTGGCGTATTTGTATTATTAATAACTTTATAATTTTCATCTGTATAAACTTTTGCTGTAAAGTTTTTAGTAGTACGCCGCCAACAAATAAGTGCTTTATTACATGAACCAATTCGAAATTTAAAATTATTGAAAATCAACTGCTTTTTACCACGATTACTCTCAATTATATTTTCCATTGTGCGGAGCGTACTTTTTTTTTCACGAACTTCAACACAAACTAAAATTTAATAAGTATCGTAAAATCTATAAAAGATCAAATCAGAAACATTTTATTTTTATTGTTAGTTATCGCATGAATTTCGAACGTAATCTTTCCTCTCTTTTCTATTAATCGAGAAAAAATATGATTGTGAACATAATATAATATTATCTACGTGATAAAATACACGATATAATACAAAATTTTAATTTTTTCAATCAGGGGTTACCAAAATATAAATTTGTAGTGGCGGAAAATGGAAATATATATATTATTGCACTGGTGGTAAACGGTAAGGTCGATTTTGCGGAAAACGTTGACGCCCCCACAGATATATAAATAGAGTAGGAATAGGGAGTCGTCTATCTAGTATTTTTACATCTCAGTGATAGTAGGTTACCTACCTATTGTGTTATAAGTTCATAATTATGTATTATATAGGTACCTACCTATAGTAGGTATTATAATATTTTAAAATATAATATTAATATAGGTATCTACTGGCTATAGTAATTAGTAGCGTGTAGCTACTATCAGTGTTCAGACTTATCTAGATACATTTATCTAGATCAACATCTAGATAATTATTTGTTTATCTTTTATCTTATCTAGATAATTATTTGTTTATCTTTTATCTTATCTAGATAAATAGTTACAAGGTATCTAAACGTTCATCTTAGATAGTTTTTTTAATAATCTAAATAAATTCATCAAGATACATTTTTTATTGATAAAAATCGCGAAATTGTACAAACGCATTTTAAATATTTATACAAATTCTCAAACCAAGTTTATGGTTTATAAATAATGTAATTATTTTTATTTATATCATTATTATTATTATATTCCTAGTGCCCAACTAAAATATACCTAAATTTAAAACCCATTTAAAAAAAAAAATGTATCTTTTTTTATCTAGATAAATATGAGTTAAGTTATCTTTTATATGTATCTAGATACATTTGAGTTCTATATCTTTATCTAGACAAAAAAATACTTATCTAAACCGAACACTGTTTACTACCTATGTCCTATGGCCTATGCACGGCCATATATTTTTAATTTAGCCAATATAGGTAGGTAAAATATATAGTTATAGGTATATATATATATATACCAATATAGGTACCTACTATGCGTCTATTCTATTATTGCTATCCAATAATGGACAAAGGTAGGAATATTCATAAGAACAAACAACCCATACAGCCGCAGTTGGTGAGTTGATTCCCGAGACCTACTTTATGTATTAGTTGATTCCCGGGTCATTATATGTCACGGTATACTGCAGGTAATCTCATTACCAGATACCAATTTTTAAAACAATGTGTTATACATTCTTAACAAATGACTAAATTTTTTAGTTTTTTTTTCTGTAAATATCAATAAAATATTATTTGTGGGTCAAAAAGCGTGATAAAATAAGGCTCCTGATATATCGTTCTAATAGCAGTTGCACATATTAAATATACATTAGCACATATTTTTTTTTATAAGCATTTAAAGTTCAAATTTTGACAAAATTTATCAAATTTAAAATTTAATAATTATTTTGTAGTTAAAAATTTATAAAATATTTAACTTTTGTAGCTAAGGATTGAAAATTTAAAACAAGGTTCCACGTAAATAAGTAAATATATAAATTACTTTATTCACAATAATATCATCAAAAATATTAGTAATATCATAGGCTGACTGACTGTTTTCACTCAGAATCGTTTTTCTTATACAATGATATTATATCATTGAATTCAAATTAACACTATTCATTACAGTGACCCATTTGTAACCTACTGTAAAGCAGAGCGACATCCACTTACCCACCTTTTTTAATAATAATTTTTTGCCTACTACATTTTTATACTAATTATTTTTTAACAAAAAATTGAATGGTTTTCAAAGTATAAAAAAACTAAAAATAACAACATTTTTGAGAAACTTGTCAGTCAGCCAACCTCCTCATGGTGTTTCTTGGGTTAGGCTAATAGGCTGAATATTTGACTAAATAATGAAAATTATATATAATGTCTAGGGAATCAACTCGTACATACATCTTAATGACCCGGGAATAAACTTAACGGTATCATCACTATCATCAGTGCAGGTAAACAGGTACCGGGAAATCAACTCGTAAGCAGCCCATACAGCTTACCTATCTACTCGTATAATGCAAGAGACGATTGTTTTGTATTGTTCTCATAGATTATTTTAAATACAAAATACTGAAATCTTGTCGATTTGTAAAGGATTTTAATTGACTACTTATTTCAAGCCTCCTCTCCACATAAATATAGATACTTAACTATATTTAATATTATATATATAAGACATATAATATTATAAGCTATAATATTCTACATTTATAAATAGATACATGCAATTTTCGTTTTAAAAAAATACGTTGAATTAATTATTATCATGGTTAATATTGTGTCGTATAATTATATTGTGGGCCCCTTCCATTTTTATGATCAATTAATTGTTATTACGGAATTGATTATAAGTAAGTATGTATTTGAAAAAACATTTTTTTTTTGCAAAACTTTAATACTACTATAGGTAGTTATGAACTTCAGAGATTGATAAACATAATTGTAAATTTACAAGAAATAATTATTAGATGATAGTAGGTCAGTCGTAAATCACTAATCGAATAAAAATAGTATTTCACCTTGACGGTTTTTTTTTTCAAAACCTGTTTTTTTTATAGGTACTATAGGTATATAATGGTGAAAATAGATTCTCCTATTGTACCATCACATTGTTGCAGGCTTATTAATAATAAACCAGTTATTTATACGCTTTTGCCAAAAATGTTGTTTTATCTGAACAAAACTATTCAGATCTAACTTTTTTATAAGCAAACTATTCAATTGTTAATTTGCGAACAAAACGGGAATTTTTAGATTTGTTTGCTACAGGTCTTAAAACTAATTCAATGCAAATAAAAGGTGGCCGGTGGGAAAGTGGATGTTGCTCTGCTGTGCAGTAGGTTACAAGTGGGTCACAATTTAAAACTTGAATTCAGTGATATAATGGTACCTAATATCATTGTATACGAAAAACGATTCTGAGCGGTGACAGTTAGTTAGTGTGGATATTTTATATTATATTTATATTGTTATAACTTATTATTAATAAGGTAGCCGGTAAGTTGAATTAATATTATAAAATTACAACAAAATAACTAAAATCGTTATTCTTGGTTATTTAATATGTAATTTCCTCCAAATTTAAACATAAAATAACTATAAGAAAATTGTGTTTTTATATTTTTGAGATTTTTGGTTACAGAATAACCTATTTACGTGAAATCTTGTAGTAAGTTTTGATTTTTAGCTATAAAAGTTGAACATTTTATATACTTTTAACTAAAAAATCATTTTTAAATTTTAAATTTGACAAATGTTGGCAAAAAACGAAATTTAAATGCTTAAAAAAAAACCGTGCCTTTGTATTTTATTATTTTTCAACTGCTATTTAAACATTATATCAGGAGCCTTGTATTAAATGTTGACGCTTTTTGGCCAAACAAATAAAATTTTATTGATATTTATAGAAAGAAAAACTAAAAATATCGAAATTTTAAATTGTCTGTAAAAAGCTCAAAACAAATCATAGTGTTTAGAATAAAACAAAATAAGTAAATCGCTACATGAGAAATCGAATAAATATCTAATGTTGTAAACATTTGAGCTTCAAACGCTCATAAAAATGTAATTTGACTTTCTTATAGACATTGTTTTTTTAGACAACCTTATAAGAAATCTTGTATTATATTTTAAAATCTTAGATTTAAAAAAAAAATTTTAGGAATTTCTAACTCAAAATAATTTGCACATTTTCGTAATTTTTACGCCTTTTCTCAAAGGCTGAACTTTAAAATGCTTATAAAAAAATTTGATCTATGGAGTTTTAATATTTTTCAAATGTCATTGTAACAATATATCAATATTCTTGTATTAAATTTTCAAGCTTTTCTACCCAACAAATAAAGTTTTATTGACAATCATAAAAAAAACACTAAAAAAATTGGAAACCGAAAAGGTCCGTAAATACATCAACAAAAATCAAAATATTTTGAAAATTGTATGGTGTATAGAAAATTATAATATAAACATTCAGTGAAAATTGCATGTATCTAAGATCATTTGTTTTAGAGTTACACCAAAAACTTAAATCGATTTTGTCAAAAACCTATTTATTGCTACCTGAAAAGATAGTGTTGAAGAAAATCTAAGTATTTTTACTGGCTAAAAGGTGATGACAGACACAAATGAAAATTTTTTTTAAAAAACACACATCATTGTAAAATCAATACATTCATTGCTCCGCTTGGAATCTAAAATAAAAATAACGTTCCACATGAAAATTATTTGTACACTAAGATGAAAAAAAGTCTGTTTTGTTGTATTATTTCGAATTTTCGATGATAATATTATTATATATTTTTAATTGATCAAAAAATACATCGGTAGTCATTACTGTTGTATTAATTTAGGTACCGCTATAGAACCGCTCTTTAAGGGGTTTTATATAGGCAATTTTAATAAAATATTTTACAATAATTTATATTTAAAATCTTTTATAATAGGTATTTTTTAAATATTGTTTCAAACTAATTTCAAAGTAACTGCCAAATGGTACAGCGTGTCTGTATTCAGTACCATTGTTGTTTGAAGTGTAATTACGATATAATATAGACAATATTATTGTTTTTTCGTGAAAAAAAACAACTATGAATTAATGTTGCTATTAATTATTTCCACACATATTATTATATTTTCCTGATTTTTATTTTACGAATAATTATTGTTCCCTAGTATTATTTTCTTATATTACTTTCCATTTTTTGTGATTCTCTATATAACTTTCCTGGTTTTTATAGCCCCTCGTAATCAAGGCTGGGCAAGGTAATAATTTATTTTAACACAGTTAAGTTAATATGCACCAATAACAAAAAGTTAACATTTAAAAGTTAATTTAACTATAGGGTTAACTCAGTTAAGTTAAAAGTTAATGCACATTTTTTGTTAACTTTTTATTTTTTAAATTTTGTTAAAAAAAAAGTTAATTCGTTTATACAACGCTAGTGTACTAAATTTTTTTCCAACCCAAAACTAAATTATAGACTATAGTGTTTAATGTTTATGTATTTCCATATAAGTTAGATTCAAATGATATAAGTTTTTAACTCCAAACAATTCACGGTAAATATTTTTTGAAATAAAAACGAAATAGACTAAAATAGTGAAATGTAATAAAATTAAAAACAAAATAAATTAACTTAACTTACTTTTTAAAATGAAAAATTAATTCGTTAATTACACGTTAATTAAAAAATAAATTTAGTAAGTTAACAGTTAATTTAATGAAAATCCAAAAGTAACTAGTTAAGTTAAAAAGTTAAAATTAAATTAACTTTTTAATTCGTTAATGCCCAGCCTTGCTCGTAATAGGTTTATTAGTATAGGTGAAATAGGTTCGGCGCTATACCTAAATAATGAAAACCACAGTTTTGCAATACAAGGAAGACAATAAATTTGTTGTATCGAAGCATTATATTTTTCTTATTTGAAATCCGTTAATTTTTTATATTTTTGGAACTTACATAACTTTTTTTATATAAATGATATTTCAAAAAAATTAAAACGATATAATACAGAAAATCGTGTCTCCTATATCGTGTTTAAGATTGGTTTATAACTATGACTTTAGATTGGGTGTTTCTTTATCAAGCAAACGGTGTTCACAAACAATTATTTTTGGGTGTAATATGGCACTGTGATGTCTGAAAGTTTCAATAGTAATTTATTAAAGTTGAAAATGGTAATATAGTGAATAATACAGTTTGGTGCGATATAAATAGGTATCGCTTATATCTATACAAAAATGTAAATTATTGAACGAATTTTTTTAAGGTTAAATTTCTATAACTATAGTTATAAGTTATACAATTATAGGTGTTTTATTTTATAATGTTGTGCTATTATTTCTAATCACTGGTGAAATAAATTATATCGTTAAATGTTTTAATATGTACCTACCTACCGATAAAAAAAAAGTTCTTTACAGAAGATTGGAAATAAGAGATAAGTAGGTACCTATAATAATATTATAATACTATTAATTATATTTTTACTAACCACGGCATTCACGCATTACTAAGTATAGTCTATAGACTATAGGCTGTAATACGTAGGAAATAATTAGTAAGTTTTTACCATAGTTATATAATATCTCATTTAATATAAATTTCATATTCGAATATTATTATAAATTATTATTTAAGGTTAGAGGTAGGTAATAAGGTACATAATTACGCGTCTACCATAACCGAATCAATATAATATAATGTATTTACTATAAGATGTGATTTCTATGGATATAATATTGTAGTTTGTACAGGTTATTCAATATTATATTATATACTAGACGAAAATGATGATGATTGATGATTCCAAGTTTCAAAGCAAGTTTGATAGTATAGTGCGCTGATTTTTCATAATTGTTAGTACGGTAGAGCGTAGATCTAAAATCTAAACTCTAGTTTAGGATTCTGGGACTATTCATTATAGCTAGGTACTGACATTAATTTTATCGATAATAATATTGTTTCGCGTCTATATAAGATCCAATATATTAATTTGTATATATGCTACACCATAATAATTATATATTAATATTGTATTAGGTATATAGCCATATAGTCATATAGGTATTATTTTATTAAAACATAATATATAATATATTATGCTATACTGATTTATATGTTTTTAATACAGTGATATACTAAACACAAAAAACCAAAAGAAAACCGTCATAATAAACTAACGTTTTATTACCAAAATAGCACAATAACGAATTAGACCGTATTTTGATGTTAAGATTGTATACATAATAAAGTTCCACATTGTAGTAAGTATACCTACTGGCTACTATGTAATATAGTTTGAAGCAAACACGCCGCCGTCATAATACACGAACGAGGGCGGATATGGGCGAGCTCGCGGCAATTTGTCTCCCTTGATCATTATAAAAAGGTTATTTATACTGACATTTACTCAAGCACGAGTTACATATATTAAGCCGATAAAAATGTTTTGTTATGAATTACATGAACGATTAATAACTCAATCAAATTTCGGTTGAAAGGACGGATAGTCGATAGAGTAAAGTAACAGACGTCGGAGAGCTGAGTTGGTACAATAGCTGGTTATTTTTATGTCCAAGATTTAGGCACCTCGATTCTATTTTCCATGTTGATATTGAATAACTTTGTTTATAATACTATGGTTATATAAAGCTGAAGGATTTAAGACAGACAATTAATCCCGTGTAATACTATAATAAAAAAGGAAACCTTTAATTATTAAGAAAATTAATTCAAAAATAATATTTTTAGGAAACTTATTCCAAGTATGTAGCCCGAATATCAAAAGTGAGTTTTTCACCAAGTATTTATAATAGCATTTTCTAGACATGATAATATTTAATATACGAGTATTTTGGCTCGTTAGTCGTTGTGTGCTACTTATTTAATATGCTCTATTTTTTTTTTTTAGTCTTTTTAAATTTATGTTTGATAACATTTTTGTTTGTGAAAAGAAAGATTGAAAATGTAATACAAAGTTCCTCATAAGTTGTTAAAACAACCTAAAAATATCAAAAATACATAGGTACGCAAAACTTTTTTTATATAGATATAGAGTTCAAATTTTAACAAAATTATATTAAAAAATAATAATTATTAGTAGGGTCTTGAAAATGTTCGGTATTTTGTACATTATTATGTGCTGTACACAATGACATTTTAAAAGCATATTATTATAGATAAATACATTTTAAGCTATTTTTACCATGCAACTATAAACACCTACCTATGGTTCGACGTTATCGACTTATAAGTAGGTTGTGGATTTAAACTCAAGGTATTTAAAATTTGAATACCGATAAACTGATAAATTAAAATTATAAAAATGTTTACAACATATTTTATTGTATAATGAATAAATAAGATAAAAATAGGTAATTAAAATTATCATTGCTTCATCCTATACACACACTGTGGTAGTTAGGTTAAGTTGATTGAAATATGTAGTCGGACAAAATGTATTGTTAACATACCAATGTCTGTCTTGTTTTAATTTTATGCCGTGACAAATCTGATAAAAAATATGTCGTAAGAAATCTGTCATTTTTTTGTGACTACTCGCTGTAAATAAGTTTTACTTCAATGTATTTATTGGTGTCTGATCCCTCAAAACGATACTCTGCCCTACACAGAAAATTGGTAATTTGTTCATGATGTTCCTGTTGACGACTTTTTGACAGTTTGACTTTGACTAAATTGTCACTTTGCGTAAAAATATATAAGCGATAAAAATAATCTACATTTTCATTGATGCGTTTACAAAACACTGTCTTACTGCATAATTTCATAAAATATAATTTTTAGCAATGGTGGCTTATTGGCTTGCTCAGAATGGTATTTCGTACCTATGCAGTGATTTATCATTGATTTAAAATTTAACACCTACATTACAGTAACGAGTTACATTTGAGACCTACTGTACAGCAAGAGTGATTTTAAGGTACTTATAGTAGTTAGTTCTACATTAGTTAATAAATAATAAATATTGATAAAACATTTTCTATGTCAAAAAGCTTGAAAATTTAATACAATAGGTTTCTAAATGAGTTGTTATTATGTATAAATGTAAAGAATCGGCAATACGCATGGGCATAATTTTAAATTATTAGCAAATTTTAAATCCTCCTCCCCAAACATACATTTTAAGAACAAATATCGATAATACCCAATATAAATTATTAGTATGTGTTTTAAAACATAATTTAACACTTTTCATATTTCCTTATGGAAATTTATTGTTCTCAGTAAAATAATCACTCTGTAGATAATAATATAATTATATTATACACTATGATTCACCCCCACCATGCTTACCTTTATTAGTTATTTTCTTATAATAATGAATTTATTCAAATTTTAATTCGCTATTACCTAGTTATTAGTTATTACCAGCCAGGGGTGGACTGGCTAGGATGGCGGGTGAGCGATCCCCGCCTGAACCTGGCAAAAATGTAGGCTGCTTGAAATGATTACATTTGGGCCGATAACTTATAAAATATTTTATTTAACCCGAAATTGGGCGAATTCCTTTTTCCCTGGAGTCATTTTGTATTCCCAACCCGTCCCTGTTACCAGCTAAATATTAAAAATAATAATATGGTTGTAATGTTTAATAATTAAACTATTAAAGACAATACATTTCACTGCATATCTTTTGTTTCACTTCTTTTTTATTTGTTCCATATTACTTTGTTTACTGCTTTATCTATATTATATGAATATATTAATGTGCAAACTATATCAATCATTGACTAAGTACCTACAAAGTTCTACGCTAAAAAAGTTTCAAAAAAGTTTTAAGTTATCGAAGGATAATTAAAACGGTATCAATAATCTATATATTTATAAACATATAATATTATATACTTGTTTTAGTTAACAATAAGTGGATTAGTTAAAAACTAGAAAATGTTTATGGAGCGTTGAGAAGTATAATAAATATTTTACAAATTTGATCAGTGCGTAGTACCTATGTAGCTATCGAGAATTATGAATTATTTTAACAATATTTAGTCATAGTCATATTACTAAATTGTGAAAATATGTACAGTATATTTCATAACGGAGGTTAGTGAAAAAAAAAAAAAATAGAAACAGTTCTGAAAAGAAAAAAAAATTATCTATAGGTAGGTATTTATTACACGCTATACAGTTGAGTTTCCCACAAAATGAAAACGAAAAGTTCCGGCCAACTTGACTAGACCGATCGAAATCATCTTTGATTTTTGTGATGTATAGGTATAAACTCAAACTAAACATACTTTGTATATCATGTTCGGGATTAAAGTTGGTTTAAAAAACAATTGTTATCAGCGTGCTATAGCATTATTACAATTATTATCATCATTACCGTATAATGATTATTGTGGACTGTTGCAATGCGCGAATGCCTCTTAGGTACGGATTTAAATTTTAACGATAATTTGGACGCTAATTAAATCGAACCTCGTCGTACGTAGCGAACAAACTACGCAGATGGGTATTACAATTTATATTGATATAATATAATATAGAGGCACACATGCATGTATTTTCACGGCTAATTGTACTTTGTGTGTTACCTATACTGTTCGAGTACCTACGTGTACTATTGTTATATATTAACGTTATATAGCGGTATTTTTGTGCGACCGAGTGAATAACCACCAATCTGATATAAACAGAGTGTAGTACCGTAGAGGAACATCGGTTTATAACCGAAGTGAAACCGGAGAGAGGAGTGAGTCAATTCTCCTGGAAATAAATTCTACCCTCGAAATAATTCTAAATACGTCGTTGGCCGGGTACATCGCGGAGATTCGACATAATATTTGAATTGAAAATGGTCAAATCTTCGACTTGAGTTGGACCGAAAACGCGAGAGGTGCGAACAATGACGTCATCCGTGGGTCGAGTTATTATTATCTCATTGTTATTTGCTGTAGCCTAGGGCGGTTGTCTAGTGTTGGTTAGGTATATTAAAATTTAAAATGTGTTGACTGTTTACTGTTTCGGTAAAATATATGATGTTCGTGCTACGATTGCAATGTGCAGTCAACTGTCAGTGGCGGTCGATCGGGAGGGAATGAGGGGTTTTAGGCTTAGATCTCCCCAATAACCTTTTTTCAATATTTAAGAGATGATAACCATAGATTATATTTTTAGTAATCAATTAATGCATGTTAAAAATCAGCTATATCCCCCCCCCTCACAAAATCTGCGCGACGATTTGATATAGCATGGTTGCACAACGAGCTATGATAAGACGGCATAAGACTTAAATCTGGATGCCGGCACTAGCGCTTCTGGTGGACTATTTGTTTGTACTTGTCATTTATTCATCTTATTAATGTCTGTATACACTTACTATCAAATATTATAAGTAAATAATAATTAATTAACTAACATTTCAACAAATTTTAATTTACCACCTGTAGGCTGTAGTGCTGTAAGTAAAGTCACCAGATCACTTGCATTTTGGATTCAAATCGTATACCGTGTGATAACATTTTTCTAATGGGTCAACCATATACTATCTTAAATTGTGGTCTGCACTCGTCTGGTTGTATCGACTGCTCCGATTTTCTTCAACAGTATCTTGTTCGATGGGAAAGTGAATCTAGTTGGTGCATTCGGGAGGTCAAATTTTAAAATTTTCAATAGTTTTCAAAAGCGCTAGGAAAAACAATACAAAAATTAAGGAAAAACGGGAATTTTTACCCAAAAATCGGTTTTTGACAAAATCGAATTTTAGTTTTTGGTGTAACTTTAAAACAAATTAACGTATATGCATGCATTTTTAACTAGTTGTTTATATTTGCATTTTCTATACACGATAAAATTTTAAAAATATTATATTTTTATTTGTTTTGAACTGTTTAGAAACATTTTCTGTTTTCCAATTTTATTAGTCTTTTTTTGTTGAGTAAAAAAGCTTGAAAATTTAATACAAGGCTCCTACTATATTGTTACAATGACATTTGAAAAATATTAAAAATCCTTTATCACAGAATTTATTTATAAGCATTTAAAGTTCAAATATTGACAAAATACGGAAAAATCACGAAAATTAGTAAATTATTTTGAGTTGAGAATTCATAAAAATTTTTCTTTTTAAATCTAAGATTTGAAAATATTATACAAGATTATCCATAAGTTTGTCTACTTTTATCAAAAAAAAAATGTCTACAAGAGGGTTAAAATAAATTTTTATGAGCGTTTGAAATTCATATTTTTACAGTATTTGATATTCACTTGATTTCTCATGTAACGATTTTCTTATTTTGTTTTAATAAAAAGACGTATGACTGTAGATACTTGCAAATTTCACTGAATGTTTATATTAGCATTTTCTATACACGATAAAATTTTGAAAATAATTTGACTCTTTTTGAGATGTTTACGGACATTGTCAGTTTTCAATTTTTTTAGTTTTTTTTTCTATAAATATCAATAAAATTTTATTTGTTGGGCAGAAAAGCGTGAACATTTAATGCAAGACTCCTGATATATTATAAAAATAGCAGTTGAAAAATATTAAAAATACATAGGCACAATTTTTTTTATGAGCATTTTAAGTTTGAATTTTGACAAAATTTATCAAATTTAAAATTTAATAATTATTATGTAGTTAAAAATTTATAAAATGTTCAACTTTTGTAAGGATTGAAAATTGAAAACAAGGTTCCACATAAATAGATGAATATATAAATTACTTTATTCACAATAATATCATCAAATATACTTAGTAATATCATAGGCTGACTAACCGTTTTCGCTCAGAATCGTTTTTCTTATACAATGATATTATATCATTGAATTCAAATTTGACACCATCAGTGACCCACTTGTAACCTACTGTACAGCAGAGCGATATCCACTTACTCACCTTTTTATATTTAGTCGGATTTCGATCTTTCGATGGAATTTAATCCGTAATTTTTTTAAAAACTCGCAACTAGAAACAAAATGTCAAATAATTTAATGAGCTAAATTTATTTGTAATTAAAAAAACCGTGGACTTCGCTCTGTTGTAGTGAACTGTATTGTCACAACGTTTTCACTATATTCTGCGTATGCAAAAAACAGTAATTGGGTAAACTTTTTTAGGAAATAGAATATAGAATTCAATGGAAATAATCATTGTATCGGATGAAAAATGAATAAGAGCAAAGACTTTCCTATGTTTCTAACGATACCTATTTTATTATTTATTTATGTTGCTATAAGTAATTATTTTTTCTATTAGGGTGTTTCATTATTATATATTATATTATTGCATGGGTACTGCAGCACTACTGAATTTCTACGAATTATTTTTACCTTTTAGTTTTACCATCCAAAGCACCAGGTACTTCAATTTTTCAAACAGAATGCACCCTCAAAGTGGAAGATATAATATAAACATTTTTTTTTTTTACTATAACACAAAACAATAAATAAAAAACAAATCATCGTAAAACTATTGATTATAAATACGAAAGAATGCCCACTGGACGGTTTTTTCGGTGGCGCAAAATATTTACCGGCGAGACGAAAAAACTACCAGCGATTACAACGACAATGTCCAGGGCCGGCGCTACTTTTTGCGAGGCCCTGGGCAAAACTTTTTAACTTATTTAACCAATAATGCAATAACTATAGTTATTTATAGTTTATATTCTTATAAGCTTATGCCTATACGTAATTAAAGGCAACAATTTAATAAAAAATAATAAAAATAAAACAATTTTTTAAATTAAGTTTAATATATTAAAGAGTTAAGCTCTTCCAAAACATTATAAATTTAAACAAAAAAAAAAACAAAATTATTATTGAATATTTAAAATTTTTTCCTTGACTTTTTGGACGCAAACAATTCTATTACATTTTTAAAATCCAATGTATCTGCTGTTTCGTTTTCTATTGCAATCGTAGCCAATTCAGTCAATCGTTTTTGAGATATTGTGTTTCTGAGGTAATTTTTGATTATTTTGAGCTTTGAGAAACTCCTTTCTGCCGACGCCGAGGTTATTGGTATAGTTAACAAAATTCTGAGTGAAATTACGATGTTAGGAAAAGCAGTAAAAGCACCGGGCATTGTTTTTAAAAAACTTAGTGCTTCTATAGGTGTAGAATCTTCTTTCATTGTATGACGAAAAACTAGTAACTCTTCATACAATTCAGAAGCAACTATATCATATAAATCTCCATCACTCAAATAATTTTGCAAATCTAAACAATTCTTCATTAGGTCGTCATTAGTTACTTTTGAAAGTTTACCAATATTGTATAAAAAGCTGAAATTGTTGTTATAAATTTGAAATTGATTAAATCGTTGACTAAATGAAGATATAGCTCCATCGGCTATTACATTAAAATAAAATGTTCGGAAATTGTTTTCAGGATCATCATTTATTTCATCAGAATTTTCATAATCAAAATGCTTTTTTGTCTTTCTAATACGCTTCTTTTTAAATGTTTTGTCAATATTCAAGACATCTGATATTTCATTAGCTTTAATTTTTGAAGATTCAAAACCATTCATTCGAAATGATTTTAAAAATTGTATAAGACCATTTAAAAGGTTACTACATTTATCCAAATGAATATTAATATTTTGTAAAGTTTTGCTTACAGTATTTACTTCGACTAATATTTCATACCAAATGATCAAACTAAGAATAAATTCATAACTTTCTAGTTCATTTGTAACTAATGACTGAGCTTCGCTTTTCGTTTTTGGATCTGAAGTATTATCAGCCACTTCCTCTAATGCGGTAATAAGTTCAGGTACTTGGTAGCGTATAGCTTTGATACTGTTGACTTTACATTCCCATCTAGTTTCTGAAAGGGGTTTAGTGTTAAGAATGTACAATGTTTTTTAAAAATACCCCAGCGTTTTGTAGAAGATGCAAACAAACAATATATTCTTTGTATAGTGCCAAAAAACCCAACCGCTACTGTGGAACTCTTTGCTATATCGCCCAACAACAAATTTAAATTATGACATGCACATGGTGAAAAATATGCTCTAGGATTTTTTGCTATTATTCTTGATTGAACCCCTTTGTATTGGCCTTTCATATTGGCACCATTATCATATGCTTGTCCACGACAATCTTTTAGATCAATACCTATCCTATTTAATTTGTTCAATAAAATATTTGTTAAATCATATCCAGTAGTAGAATGAACATTAATAAATTCAATAAAATATTCTTTGATGCAAGGTATTGTAGACATACTTTTGTTTCCCATATCTAAAATACGAATAATTATAGAAAGTTGCTCTCTTTACTAAGATCTGGCGTGCAGTCCATCATTATAGAAAAGTATTTAGCTTCTTTGATATCTTCTACAATCTGTTGACGAATTTGTTGTGCTATAAGTTCAATCAGTTCATCTTGTATTTGGTGACCTAAATAATGATCATGAGTTTCACCATTTTTTATCCGACGAACATGTTCTTGAATAACTGGATCAAATTTGGCCATCATCTCTATGAGGCCTAAAAATTTACCATTATGTTCCGTATAAATTACATCTGAGGATCCCCGAAATGCATCACCATGTTTTGCCAAATAAAAAATTGCTGATAAAATTCGTTTCAGTACATCTTTCCAATATTGCTTTTCTTTATCTATTTCCTTTAAATGTAAATCATCAATAGTTTCGTTTTGAATAATTCGTGTTTGTAACTCGTTCCAAGATAGAATTGTTTGTTTATGTGAAGATGAATTTTCGTGTTGTTCCAATTTTAATGCTATATGTTTCCAATCTGAAGTGCCATTGTCAGTTAAGCTACCAGGATTTGGAATTTTTAATTGTGAACTAAAAAGTTTGCAACAAAAACAATAAACTCGATCATGTGATTTTGAGTACAACAGCCAATTTCTTGCTATTTTTTCACCATTTTTCATTATTCTATAATACAATTTATTACTAAATTTCCTTTTTTGTTCATTTTTCGGATAATTTTCGTAAAATTCGATTTTTTCAGATTTACTAAGAACAATTTCAACTCGCATATCATGGGTTAATAACTGTGGCCACTGAGCTGGATCTCTAAAATCAATTCTTCCTTCTTTGGTTTTATTCACTATTTTATTATTAAATGTTAAACTATTATCTTTTTCAACTACCTCAATACTATTTTGAGTCACAAGTTCTTTGGAACAACACGGTTGTTCTATATCACACAACATTAACTCATCTTCATAATTTTCAGTTTCGTTTTGGACAATCTCCGGAATATTTGAAGAAAAAACAAATTGGTCTAAAGCACCACGTTGCTTTTCTAGATTTTGCTCAAGTTTAAGTTTTCTCAATCGTTTTTGGTGGCCTGAATCAAATTTACGATACTTATCTCGCTGCCGACTACTCATATTATCTAATTAGTTTTTTTCTGTTTCCTAATAACGAATTAAAAATAAAAATAATATATTATATATATTGACAAATTACGATGTTTTTTACACAATACACAGATCAAGATATTTCGTGTGTACCTACACGCTCAGAAAGTATTTAAAATCATTAAACTAGGTATTCAATATTTTAACAATTATTACCTGGAGAAATAAATTGTAATTTTCAATACACTTCAAACAACCTGGATGACAGTCGAAAAACAATTAAAAATCTTCGGATTGTCACTAATCGTTAGCACACAAATTCTCAAAATAGGTATATTAAATCGTTTATATAATATAGTAGCTATCGACGTTATCGAAGTATAGACAGTATAGTCGGCATATTATTATGTAATTTACAGACGCAATAACGACTCACGATGTGACAGCTGCTCGCGATAACGGGTAATGACTAAATAGTTTATTTAATTTTAGAAATGCGATAATCTTTCTAGGAATCCAGGTTTCCCATACCGTGCTGCGTGCCATACCGATTGACGTTGGTGTATACATATTTAATATTATATTACATTGTTGTTTTGTTTTATTACAAGATCTCCATACAAAATATTTTTCAATGTAATTTTTAAAGCGCGAGGCCCTTGAAAGCGCGAGGCCCTGGACAAATGCCCCGTTTTGCCCCCCCTTAACGCCGGCCCTGACAATGTCCATTACTAATCACGCACCCACACCTAGCATTTATATTTTATAATCAACGGCAAATTCACTATCATCGCTCCGCTCACAATCTAAAATAACAATAAAAATTTGATTATTATATTAATATTTGATATTAAATTAGCTCTTCTATGCAATCTACAGGAAACTTGCAGTGTTGCAGTCAATTGTCTGAGCAGTTTTCTAATAATTGAACACACCTAAAATAGAGTTGTATTGTAACGGATCATACGTCATTATAAGATAGGATGAGGTACCCACTAATATACTTCGCAAAATAACTTCGGACGTTTAATGTGTAGTTATTGCTACTTACTAAAAGTACCTATGGGTACATGTCACTATATCAGAGAATTAATTCCACGTCAGTTACCACACTTCAGTTGTATCGGTGGTACATACAAAAAAACATATTATAAATTGTAGGTATAGCTAGGCACTTACCTGAATTACCTAACGGTTTTTCAGTCGATTGACAAAATTAAAACACATGTTGTGAGCAGAATACGTCATTACAGGGGAGTTGTTTTCGGTATCAAACCGTTTCTGCTGCACACTTGGATGTCAATCACGTCGTCATTCGACCAGAAACATTATTAATTATTTCCAAATAAATATCAAAATAATCGACAGTCTCGTTTCATTATTTTTAGTACATTACGTAGGTACGTTTTAAATAAACAAAATCCAATCATCGATGTATTATATAGTACCTATAATATGTTGCGATAGAACAATGGCGAAACAATAATAATATGTCGACATAGAGGTGTTTTTTTTTTTTTTTTCATTTTTGCTGTACATACCCGAAATTATCTCGTTACATTGTTGTACGACTAAAATTATTGCAATTAAATATTAATAGAGAGTAACGTGTACAACAAATTTAATTTAAATGTTAATAACTGGGGGATGGGAAATGCCAATTTTCCGTATGCTGTACTCAAGGGATACATACTATTTTGAATACGCACCGTGTTCAATAATTTCTAGAAGCTATGTACCTATGTATTTTGTTCGACTCATTTCAAATGTTGGTCAAATATCGATTTCATCCGCTAAAACGAGAAGGATTTCTTTTCAATAAAACGTACCTGCAACATATTATCGTATTTATGCAATATGTGCTACTGGCAACTGATGAAAATGTAATTAGACAAACAATGTTTATGATAACATAAATAAATGTATCACTGTACGGCCTAAATTCCCACAAAACATTACAATAAATGGAGCTGTGGGTAATTTTTGTGCCATGCCATAAATGTTATTATTTGGTGAATGTTAAAAAAGAAACATGTACCTAATAATAATAAATAATAATATTATATAGTAAATATATTATAATAACAATGCGATAAAATTATATAAAATCCAACTACTTCTCATCATTGATTTTTTTTTCAGATTTTTAATATTTAATACACATTTGAGTGGTTTGCTTTTGTTGTTATACATACGTTGTGTGCTCGTATTACATGTAAAATGAAATATTACAGTGAAATAATATATTGTGTTACATTGGATAGTGCATACTTATTTAAGTGTTTTTTTTTAAAATGTTTTTGCTAAACTATTACTTTTTAATTTTTCAAAATGTTTGTTACATTAGTTTACGGGGTTTATGGTTTATTTAAATAAGAAGTTGGTACCAAGAACAACTGTATACAGAATGTATAAATAGTGATTATTATCATATATTTTTTGTTGTTTTAATTTTAAAACAATTTATTGAATTCTGTTTTTGATATTTAAGTTTTAGAAAAACCGTATACGCGGCGTTTGGTTGAATTAACATAATATACTCCAAAAAATAGTTACATTTTACATGGCGTGGAATACGATTATGATAATTTTAAAATGATATTAAAGGAATGATAAAGTTAATACGTCATTTCAAACATCCCGTACAGTATTAATAATAACAATAATAAAAATGAAAAAGTAAAATAATGAGTTTTAGAAAAATGCAAATGTATATAATATGTATATAGGAGTGCAGTTGAAAAAAAAAAAACAAAAATATGACAGCTGTATGTTTGATACTATATAATTTTATTAGCTCCATCTGCACGACGATAAAACCAGGTGGCGCGTGTACAGTCGAAATTAAATATTCATTTTTCATTTGGGACTTGATATAAACGGGGCCGTGGTGGCGCGGCGGGCTTACAAATAAAAATCCACTATTAGGTTTCATCCATCCGGCACAACAATGGTTTTAATTGTGAAATTAAATATTAACATTGTTTCCGACTTTCGGCAAGAAAGAAGATTTGTTCGTCATCGAGGAGTGAATTAAAATAAATAAATAATAAAAAATGACGGATTCATCGCAATAAAACAAACACACTAAGTTATACATGATATATATTTCCAAAGGTACAATATAATATAATATTATTAAAGATTTTTAACTACAGGGTGTTAGCATATTTTCAAGCGGTGACTAGCATATTATTTATCATGATAATATAACAATATTATAGGTACTTAAATAATATGTATTAATAATTTAATATATACAGCCGGCGATATTATTTACGAGAATCAATATAGACATCGGACCACGCTCTATCCGTATATAATATGATTTGCTTATGTACATGATATTATATTCAAACACTAAACAATTTTTATAAATACAAATTCAATAAAAATATGTTACAATAAAATAGTAAATAATAATAATTATTTAACAATGATTGAACATTTTTTTTCAAAGTTTACAATGTAAACAATAGATTACAATGAAATGTAACAAAACGTAGGATAAATGGTGTCAAATTATAAAACAATATACATGCCCCGCATAGGGAGACTGATTTTTTAAAAACACAGAAAAGTCTTAGGTACTTATTAACATTTCAAAAACTAAAGTTAACTTATGACTTAAAATTGTTCATTTTTTCTTCTTTTTTTTTTACTAATTTTTTTTTTAGATTATTTTTTTTAAATATTATTATTATCGTTCAAAAATCGTTGTCACATAATAGGTCTGTAACGTTGATTAGGTTGCGGTCAATCGCTACCGCAGAAGTACTATAAACAATGATGCTGACACGTAGAACGCGATCTTTTTGATGTTCAGTGATTGAGCAATGTTTATGGAAGGCGAGTTGCTCGATGCTAGAAAAATATTTAAAAATAAATATTAGTTAGTTAGGTTTTCATGTTATTTTCTACGCACATAGGTACAGATAAATAGAACTGATGAAACAGTAATTGAACAGTTCAATTTATGTACCAGCAGTGCAAATGACAATTAGTTTATAGTAATACATAGGTAAAGACATTATTTGTATTATCATATTATATAATTTTGATGTCAATAAACGAAATTATTTTAATGTATACATAAAATCTTGGTACTACTATGGGTATACCTAATCGATTGTTGACATTTTAGGTCAAGATGATTTCGTAATAGATACAACTATAAAATGTTGCTAAATTGTCGATTCTATAAAATATAAATATTATATTACCTACATACATCAGGCTATCGCGTACACAAAGTTGTTTTACGCGACGATCGGGTGAGGAGGTTGACATATTAAATTATATTAATTATATATACAATTTATAAAGTAAAAAATTCAGAATTAAATACGAATTATTTCTACTGTATTAATGAAATATTAAAAAAACACGGCGCTTCATATATCACTATAACCGAGTGAGTAGTGACGAACAAAAATAAAATAATAATATAAATGTCATCATTATTTGTTGAGGGTATCCTTAATATCACCGTTTCCCCCTGCAACCACCATAGACATCAGGATCCAGATTATATATAATAAAAATGTCAAAAAAAAGATGTTTATAAAGATGTCGATATCTTATTATTAAATTGCATGTGCCATGCCCTTTAAATTTATTTGAAGTTATTGTTATTTTACGAAAAATTATTTTCTGGAATCGTTTTGTTTTATATGTCATATAATAATAATATTGCTCATCGGTCAAACTAAATATACAGTAGAGAAATAAGTTATAGCATATCAAATAAAAGATTAGTGTCAATACTATAAATAATATAATAACATCAGAATATAATATTTATAAAAGCAAAAACTAATTAAAGAAAATAAAAGAAGAAGTCAGTAAGTGGTTGGAAACTTAGAAATAACTAAATAATATTAAGAAATTGTTAAAATAAAAAAATATGATCATAAAAACAATTTTATTTATTATTATTAGATCAATTTATTCTTACTGGGATAATTGAAAATCTTAAAATGTTTTCACCAATATTTAAACCGAAAAATCTCACAACATGAAAATCTAACATAACGCTTTGTACTTCAATAGCTATTAATCGCTATACACATTTGTAGAGCTGATTCTGTTGTTTACATTTTCTAGTAAATTTTAGGAAATTTTAACCTACATCATAAGTTTATAATTTAAATAAAACTTATACAATTAAACAAATTTGAAATTTGAAATAATTAAATAATCCATTTTTGTATTATATTTTGTTGGGTAATACGTTTCTTCATTAACGTAATATGATTATTTTTATGTTTTTAGACTAATAAAATCAAATATATTCTATGGTAAGTTGCAGTATTATTAGAATCTGTATTTTGTACCTAAATATGTAAGTATTTATTAAGGAATAATATCATATGATTACCTGTACGAACAATTGAATACGAAAATAACCATTAGCTAGTAGCCTAGTATCACATAATATTATTATTATTCAGACACTAATAATTTTGATCAATACAATACAATACTACGAGCACTACAACTTTAACCAGGAACATAAAATGTATATAAAAAAATAATTAAGTCGTAGTACCTAACTCGATATTATGATTTAATATTTGAACGGGTCATGTGTAGGGGAGAATAATTATATTATGCGATTTTCGTGAAACCAATGACATTTGCTAGCATTGTATCATGATACAGGTATAACGGGCGAAGGACTTCACAGAGAAACGTATTATTATATTATATTGTAAGGTCGCCCACAATGACCATTTCCCGACAGCTGAAAGCCAAAGACTTACCTACAATTTATGGCTGATATATTATATACTATATATATAGTAATCTATATTATTTTGTCCGGTCCTCCTCCGTGCGTATTCTGATCTTCTCCTCCACCCCACTCATAAAATATGGATGCTCCGAAGTGCAAATCTCCGTATGTCATACGCCTCTTTATTCAAACATATTCCATGTTACGGCTAGCTCGTAATTAACCCCCCCCCCCTTCCCCACCCTCACGAACACGACTATACCCTACGATTAATACTGTAGGACTGAATATTTTGAATTCCACAATTTAATAATCATACCTACCTACCTACCTATTTATTGTACAGATCTTTCTCGAACAACCAAAAAATTATCTCGCCGTTTTAGTTACATCGATTATTGACTATCCACAAAAATAACACGTCCAACAAATTAAAATTCTCATACATTTGATGAATGTATTTCTACTTTCTTTATTTCTCAAAAGTGGAACATATTTTACACGGGCTTTGCGTAATATTACGCTATTTTCTTGCGTCGATCAGAACGAGTGGCGGCGTTACGCTTACCGTGAACGGGATCAGCCCTGGAGTCAGCGTCCTGTTCGTCGCCCCCTACCATTCCATCATCGGCAGCCGGCAACGGTAGTCCGGGGACCGGCCGCGGCCGGTGCGCCAGCGCGCTCTGCTCCTTCGACTTCCAGTATACAGTGCCCAGCGTGGCCACGCATTTGAGTTTCATGTCCCGGTCGAGCCTGTTCCGGTGCTGCTGGTGGCCACCGGCGCCTGGCAACCGGAAGTGCTGCATTCCAACCTCGAACTTGAGGCCCAGCGTGGTGACCATCAGCCCCTCGCGACCGACGTAATCCGTGTACGGGCCTCGCAGATACGAAGAGTTTACCTACGAAAACGAACATCATATTATTGCTCATATAAAAATATAACATGGACACGTATATTGGATTGTTTAGGGTGGATCCCTGCGTTGAATGGCATGCACTACTGACCAATGTCAGGGTTTTTTTTTTTAGGTAGATAGTGGGGAGTTAAAATAACAGGGTGCAAACAAAACCTTAAGCCACCGACGTTTCTAAGAAGAACTGAGAAAGGCATTGATACCCACTTTTTAAATAGTAAATATTTTCATGGAAAAAGTTTTTTATAATTTTTTTACATTAATTAATCATAAGTGTAAATACCATTAACTGCAGTAATGGTGAGATTTACATTTCATTATGACACAACCTACATATTTGTATACAGATATCAAAGACGTGTGTCATCTTAAATTTATTCTATATTATTATCACGGAGTTTCACTACACCTAATTATTTTTGATAACTTTAATACATTTCTATAAATTCCGCTAAAAAAATGTGTACCGAATCGCTATAGCTCCATGTATTGCTACCAGGCCATCGGTAAAGTAAAACGATCTATTATGTTTAGAGAAAATTATTTCAATCGGTTCGTGGATTAAATGTTGACAAGTGTTATTGGATTATGTATATACATAGTTGATGATTCACTTAACACAAATATTCATTAATTCAAAATCAATTAATGATTATGTTTTTGATATTTTTAAATATTTACAAAGCAATATTTTTGAAAAAAAAACAGTAAACAATTTTTTTCAAAATAATGAGTGTTTTTCGATAAATTAACTATGTTCCATAGTAGTACAAAATATATCTTTTTTTTTGTGATTTTTTCTCATATACCTAAAAGTCCAGTATGTATTCAGGTTGTTTTTAAAACGTCATAGGTTATACGTAGGTATTCTTAAGAAAATGTAAGTTACGTAAATTAATTTCCACACGAACCATATTTAAAACTAAATAAATAGTGGTCAAAAAATTATGTACTGTATACATTTTTAAATTCGGTGTACCTAAGTAGATATATTTTTTTTTTTAAATATGTTTTTTTCTATTGCAGTACAATTCACTCCAATCGAAAGTGATGAAAATAATAATATAATAATAATAATTATAATAATTTGAAAAGATATTATTTTATTATAGAAATAATTGCATGCCAACCTGTTCGCCGTTGATATACCAGGCCAGCTGTACGGCGGGTTTCGATCTCCCAGAGGTGCAGTTCACGTTGACAGTGTCGCCCGGCTTGTACCGATCCTGGCCGCCAGATATGCGAGGTCCTTCGTCGGGTGGGGCTGAACAAAAATAAAAAATATATACGATATGAATATAATAGTTTGCAATGACTTTTAATTGTGTAAAAATAAATTATTCTACAAAAACGTTCTCTAGTTTTCTAAATAATGAGAAGGTATGTTACGTTTATTTTGTATACCTACAAGTTGTGAAATTAATAATAATATATTAAAAACCCGAGATGAAAAAGGCCAAGTATTTGGAAATATGGCATTTGAGCACATTCAAAATTCCGGAAATCCGATTTGTAATAAATGCATACGTATATAATGAACCAGGAGTTAACGTGTGATCGCCTCCCAATATTCTATTGATACGGCATAGTGCCGGTCGAGTTTTTCCATATCAGCCATAACCGTATAAGGGCTATCGATGACAACTACCAATACACTTTATATATATATATATATAATATATAAGTTATGCCCAATAATAAGAACGCGCGCCGTACACGGACTTTATTAAATTTTGAGAAACGTTATTTAATACGTTTCGGCTGTGTAGGAGACGTTTCGAATAAAATGCACGTGGAAATGTTTACGTCGATATCAGTACGCGATTCGAGACTTTTCGGCGGCGGTAATCCCACGCGTAAACTGTATATACGTATAGGTACGACTGTACTCTCGTATAGGTAGTTATGTGGTTTAATTTTTTTTTAAACTAGTTTCATACCGGTGGAAAAAAATATTGTCGCAACTCGGTGTCCAACGTCGACATCGTTAATCAGCCTATTCGAAAAACTTTTACTCGTTTTACAACTTTTTCTTGTCTAGCGATATTGCGAAATAACATTTCATTATAGAAGTTTGAAATGTCTATGAGAGGCATCGCAACTAACTGCCACCGGAACTTGTAAACGAAATATTTATTATCTCTGTCAAGTCAGAGAAGAGTGAGAAGACCAACCTAATTTCGACTTTTAGTCGGGAAAAAAGTTTTTTTGTTTCAAACGGGGATCATTAACTTTTGGACATTTATTTATAACATTAATAATATAGAACACTATGATAATGCGAACAAATTTTATAATATTAAACAGGCTGTCTCAGAAAAAAAATAAAATAAATATTACATCAGAGTTCAAAAAGAATAAAAATTCAGTATCGGTTTTTTAACATTTTCATTTTTCAAAATGAAGAACATTTGTTTTTGTTACATATCCTGGATGTGTTAAAAACGATTTCTATATGATATTCTTGAGCTAAATTTTGTACAAATTGAAATAAGGTTTGGCGTAAAATTATAATGTAAAATTTTGGTAAATATAATATATACAGAGGGTACTACTACTTTTAAGTTCTAATTTATTTTTGGATGCAACCATTGCTGCTTTCAAATGAAATGTAAGTACTACACACATAATTATCCTGAGCTGACGGTTAACGTAGCGAGATGGATGCTTAATATCCGGTTTCTGTATCCTGTCTGGATTACTTTTATTTGAACTTCCTCCAACTTTAAATCGTATAAACTGTTACCTCCAAAAACGATGTAAACCCACGCTGGCTAAAATTCAATAATTTACATACCTATACCTAGGTTGCCGGTATTATTTTCTTGGGAGTTGTTAGTATTAGGGAGGGAAAAAATCAATAGTTATACTATCTAAATATGATTTTATAATATTACAAAATTCACTACAACGTGAGTTATCTCATTGATGTCGGTTATGTTACTTGAATACGACACGTAACATGTTAATACTCAACAATAAATAACTTAAATTTGTAAAATGTATCATACGCATCGATATAGGAAACATAATGCGTGACTTTCTTAAAGCCTATCTTCTAAAGCGACCGAATCAAATATTATCAAGAGAGGGTAGGTTGTTACTGTCCTGATCTTAACTTTTAAACCTAAATGGTATACTAGCTATTAAAGATAACACGACATTTTGTTACTTCAATAACATTTTATATAATAACGGTATCGCGCATCCATTACGTTTTGTTAAAAGGATACCTACTCTCTATTATTACCGGTAGGTATTTTAATGAAATGCCATCAAGCGACAAGTCATATATATATATTGATTTATTTTCATAAAAAAAACGTAAGGAGTCATCGTGAAATCCATTGAAAAAGATAAATTCTGCTTACATGCGCGCGCAATCGCACACATACACACGTATATTTATAGTTTTTTTTTTTTGTCCCCGGCAATAAACATTTAGAAACGTAATCGTAAACGTCGTAATGATCCTTTGCCGTTAACGCATATAATTTACCAATCGAATCGATTCGGTCTACCTATATCTGTGAGATTACGCGCATAAGTGTATATCCATCGAGAGAGTGGGGCACATATATATATATATACATATATAATATACTTGTCTCCCACCTTCAGTTCGAGTGGTAGACAGTGGCGCGCTCGAGAGGGTCGGATTGAATTGGATCGCCGAGACAAAGGCGCGCCACCGAGTTAAACCAATTTGCACGTGCGACGACAATATTCTCGTATATATCGGGTTTTACGAGGCGCCGGGGACCGAAGACTACGGTGGATGTGTATTGTTCCCGGTCGTTTAAAACGCACTAAGGCTGAATAAATATTTGGTCGAGTACCCGGAGACTTTTACGTGTAATATATACTCTTAGGTCCTTCTCTCTGATCCTGCAGTGTAATAAACGTGTAATAATATGCACCTCGTTGACGACGGCGAAGACGATTGGGAGACGGAAGATAGTAACCTAAATACGATCGGCGACCATAAATGTTGTTCTTCTGGTAAAAATGTATTGTTTTCCCGTGGAACGGAACGAATCACAGACAATTACAACAAAAAATCATCAATGGAATTTTACAGTATTCGGTTTGACGTCTTAATCATTATTCTGCCAGGGTGAAATTCATTTGACAGCGCATAAAATATAGAGCAGACGTTTTAAATTAATGGAATTTAATAATAGCTATGCACTGGTTAGTAGTCTGTACAGTGGTAGTAGTAGAATTTTGAATAACTCGACTATTGTTAAAAACAATTCACGTCGCTTTCTGACTATAGTCTTTAATATAAGTATATTACTCATTTACCTACTCTTATATTAGCTTTATATAATATAAAAAGTTATGATTCCGCGGCCACGACGTTACATTAAAAGGGTAACTAATGTAAAACTTATACCTTTTATGTAAGTCATCTCGACACACATTTTGAAAATGTTCCATTACAAACTTTACATTTCATGAAATAATAAACTTTAAAACCTCGGCAGTTGGAAAATATATAAATATAGTGTAATTAATTATACTACGAGTTGATTATTGAAACGACAAATGTGCATGTGGCTATTGAGTGAATTTCACGATTCAGTGGTGTACATTAATTAGGCATTTATATTTTGCTCTCAACTTTAGTTAGTAACAATTATTGATCTCTGTGGCTAAAAAACGTATTATAGGGTTTAATTTTGAAGCATCTCTCCTCTCCTGCGTATGATTTTACGGGTCAAACATAAGTGATTCGTTTGATTTCAAAGAATTGATATAACAAATCACAAAGCAAACAATAATTATTTATATTTTATGACGCAATAAAACGTAAAATCATTATCGTTTATTTGAGGTAATATTTTATTCGGTTCCTTAGCCTTTTTAATGAATTTGTTTTATTTACGGACCCATAAATTTATTTGCTTACTACATTTTTCATTCTTAACGTTTGTATTGATCTGTTAAAATTGATTTTTTTCTTCTCAAAACAAATAGCAGTTTAAGCGACCGAGATAATATATTTTTAGTGTTACGAACAGTTTGCATTAATATATAGCATTGAACAGAATCTCTAGTTTTGAGTTTAAGATATTAGAAACACGTCATATAAATATGTTTGATTATTGTTAAAGCGTTGTCGACGATAAAATGAAACTTACCAACTGTAAGCATAGAGCTGTGATTGGTGACCGTTTGGAACGACGGCGCTTCGGCTGAAACTTCGCAGCGGTATTTGCCGCTACTCGCCAATTCTAGGGGCCTCAAAACAACGCTTTCTGCAGTTGACTGTTTCTCCTGAAATTAGACAAACCGGTAACGATGTTAGTATTATCTTGCAAATCATCTACAATAAGCACACCAAACGTAAATTGTTCACGTTCTTTGGTATTAACCTAGTTATTGATTTTCAAAACGTGTATTGCATGTACCGTGTGGCATACGTCTGTGGCAAGTACAGGATACGTGACGAAAATACCACCGTGGAGTTAATAACGATAATAATAGTTATTATTCCTCTTATGGTATAATATCCACACACATATAATATGTCACACCATGTAGTAAGATCGCATTTAATTTACCGTCAAATGCGCGTGCTATAGTTTCTATTAAATTAAGACCGTGATAATGGCTTTGCGAGGTGCACACCCTAATATTCAGAGTGTATAATAATATGTCTCCGGAAAATGCATATTAGTGGGTTCTTGCCAAACGTCTTCTAACCACTCCCATTGTAGCCACAACCAACCTTTTACCACATACCTAACCCGAATTCCCGATCTACAGCTGGATGGATCATCACGTAACGTCGTTGTGTTACATGTAAAACACCCGTTTACTGAGTTGAATCACTTACATCCATCTCCTTTATGACGTAAATTATAATATATTGTTATTGAAGTATATTATATTATATCATGTAAATACCACGTGGCGAATTATTTTCGCTGTGGATATGGTTTATAAAGTTCGCTAAAACAATGTAATAAAAAAAAAAACAGAAGCGATGCATAAAACTTTTTAACTACCCCGAACGACACGGATGCTTTTTATTGATGATTTGGTAGGAGGGTTGTGCTTCCCCCCACGAATAAATGTATACACATATCGTTTTTCAATAATGTTGTCATGTGTAATGTTGTTGTTTTATTATAATGTTAAAAAAAATAATATATATATCGCAAAATTTGTATGGCAACTTATTCTTATCGGCCAATACAAGTTCATTAACTTTATTTAGGAATGTAAAATCACTTCTATCATTTAAATATGTACATAATACACTGAAATATATTCGACATCTAATTAATAAAACTGGTGTTTAAATGTACTATGTATTATGTTAGGATTATGTTTACCAATTTTACTATGGAACTATTGCCCAACAGATGGCACGGAATACGAAAATAACATACAGAAAGTCTTATAAACGTCAATCACAAAAATAAGTTAAAGGGCAGATCAATAGGTTTCAGATTGTACTTGAGGCGTGCATTGAAGAAAAAAAAAACAATTAAATGTATTACGTCCACCGTCGTTTGTTCAGTGCACACATAAGATACAACACATAATATTACTCTGTTCCATAAAGAAACTCAAGCCAATAGAAAAATCTAGTGAAGCCACTTTCTTGTAAAAATAAATATCAACAATTAGAAGTTCTCTGGTTAAATAAATGTCAATAACTATAAAATCAAGTATGAGCGTACAATAAAAATAATATATGAAAGTACCGAACTAACATTAAATATTTTGTAACATGGCGCTTTGTATATGCAATTTCACTACGGAAATGTTTTTTTTAAATATTAGTGAACGTAATATGCCACGATAAATGGCTGTCGTAATTGATAAATCACTAATAATATATTATACATAAGTACACACAATGCTTAAGTTAAAATGTTAACGGTTACATAATATTATAATAAGATGATAGATTATAAGGTGAAATACTCACCTACATATTCATGTTAAACACCTACAGGTAATATTAATGTTTAAAAATAATACTTTGGCTATATTATAGGATTTTATTTCTACCAAAAAACTTGACAGCTATCATTATCACATCTCGAAAAATATGGTAAAGAATTTATCACACCGTTATTCTTCCTTGTATGATTTTTTTTTTTTAGTCTATGATTATAACAATTATATATTATAAACAATCTATTATGCCTATATTAAATTCATAAAATTATATAGAATACAGACATTTAATTCAATCTCGCATAATGAATAATCCGACCGAGTTATAATGATATAGTATATTTTGTCACCATCCGTAAATTATAGTAAACCGTGTACCGTTATCTTGATACACAAGCAGACGACTACTGTATAATTCAAAAATGGGAAGTGAAGGTGATTTCCGCAAACGAAAAATCAGGATGCTTGGATAATAAAAAAAGATATATAGTCCATTTATTTTGTTATTTTGAGTACACGTTCGATTAGTGCGACATTAAATCTAATGTAAATCAACCAAGTATGATTTCATGTAATGTGTAGATTGAAAAAATCTTATTTTATTTAAGATGGTATATTCGAATATATTTGCGTAATATCCGAATCAACGAGATTGTTTAGTTGGTGATGGTTCTGCTAAATCATTATACAGTATACAGAAATAAACTTTTACCTAAATTAAATCAAAATTGTATAAATGTATAGAATTATATATGTTTCGAGCAAAGTATTCGTCATGTTTCTGCTATGGAATATATGATAAATTTTATATACACTCACTATACGCATATATACGACAAGGTTTATATTTAACATGGAAATCATTTTATCAGTTAATATGCCTATTATTATATTAGTATGATTTGTATTCTAAGAGTTAAAAATATTTTTTTTAACAATTTTTAAAGCTGTATTACTATTTTAAATATATACAAATGCTATTTTTCATATTTTATTGTGGGATTTGTGGGTGTACAGTTAACACTTTTACCCATATTTTAAATTAACTAGTATTATTTATAACTTTATATGCCTATGACATTTAAGTTTAGTGAAGATGAAGGTATCAGGTAAGACATGTACACATTTATTTACTATTTTATTTAATAATATCCATCATACATTTTTTTGGAGATATAATATTATACATGCATAAGAATTGTATTAAATTTTTCATTGTAAAATTACATCGAGTATCTATAAATATTTTATTTTGGCGAGATCATTTTTGGATTTCATCAGTTTTTTTCGAAGCGTGAAGAAAAACAACCTACGTATAAATTAAATAATAATTATTGTGAACATGTGAAATTTGTGATAAACTGTTTCGAAGAAATCGATTTTTGTTTTATAATTTCAATTTATAAACCTATAGTCTTAAAAAATTGAATTATATTCTATAGAGATGTTTAATATTAAATTTATTTACTTGTCAAATAACGTATTATAAATTATAATTAAATAATGAATATAACATACATAAATAATTATCATTTTATAAACAAAATCGTTTAAAGCAAATATCTACAATAACGATAAGAACAAAAATTAATGAATATAATATCACTTTTAGTAAAAAAATAATTTATTTTTAAGATGTTACTATATTTGTTTAAATTAAACATTCTTTTTTATAATTGCGTTTTTATTGATGTTTTACAGTGATTATAAAAGCTTTTTGCAGGAAGAGTGTTTTAGGTTTTTCACCAAATAATGCATACTTTGCTTTTCAATGTTTTGGTAAGTTTACTTTTCTTAAGATGTTTATCGATTAAAATGGTATTTTTCTTGTTTTGATAGTCTTTACAATATTTAAAAAAAATTAAACCTCTCATTTTTTAACGAATTTTCCAGACGAGTGTTTATTTTTCCCAAGGATCAACTTCAATTTTCTTTAAAAATATATATTTGTATTTATTTTTTGAAATGATAACTTTATGTTTAAATATAAATTTAGTTTAATACTCTTAAAATCATTTCCATTTCATATCTATTATCTAAAAATGCTCAGAGCGTTATTAAATGAAAAATGAATTTCGTTAAATTGGTTGTTTAGGTGATCTGTGTGATCAGGTTGAATGTGGATTAGTTTGAAAATATGTTTCACATTGAAAGGAGTTACACTTTTATATGTAATTCATGCAAACAAAATAGTTTAAAATTTGAATTATTAATTTTTTAATATTTGAATAGATACTCTATATTTTAAGTTGCGAACGTTAAACATATCATTGTATATTATTTCCTTTAAATTGTAATGTGTCTAAAATTTCAACTTATATACTAGTACCTATAATATAATAATATTATAGTAAAATGACTGTATGCAGACGTCGTAAGACACTTGTTGGTTCTTAAAACGACTGACCCAAGAGAAATAAAATGAAATCATCGAAGACAAAACTCGAATAATATGATTCCCTTGTAATGTTGCATTTATAAGTGTATGTGTATGTTAATATTATACGAACTGAAATTGAAAATTCCACGCAACAATAGTGATATTATAAAGATGTATAAGCACGCCACCGATAAAATGGAAAAATCAGGTACGCATACATACCTACTTTTGGAGCGAAAAAAAACGACATAAAAAGCAACGGTCAAGTCTTCATTTATATTTAACTCGGAGTGCGTGTTTTTTTTTCTTTTGCTCATTTTTTTTCACGTTTTTCATCCTTTTTCCGATGGATTTAACGGGGTGCTTGTGTATATGTGCTGCGTGCTCGGTGACGGGGGTGTGTTTGCGTTTGGCGAGGGCTCTAAAAGGAGCGACGACATCATGAATATGTTTGCGCACGAACCCGCATTAGCCTAAACCTACGTATATATTGTACGGACGAGTTTTCAGGATTTATTTTATTTTTGTGTACAATATATACTTCTTATATTCAATATGTGTTTACTACCCCCGAAACCATCCTCCAACCGGCACCACCACCTTCACAGATATTATAACTTTGTCGGTCATACATCCCCGTTACATACAACAATTGAGCATTAATATAGCAAGAACGTCGACATGCTCCGAACTGACCATGCATGGGAAAACACAATTGGACCCGTGCTGTTATAGTATAATAAAATGTTGAATGTTTGAGAAAATCGATAAACTATTTTACTATATAAAGAACAGGTCTTAATAGCAATCATAAGTCCACTATATATGTATACAGTACCAATTGTAAATGTTTTCGGAAAAAGTACTTTTTCTCTCTACTCCATTCGGAGGTAAGTAAAAGTCCGTCCTGTAGAAGTTAAAAAAAATATTTCATTAAGCCATATAAACTTCTATGAAATCTCAATATTTCTGTTTCAATTTTATGTTATCAGCTAAATCAATGTATCTTATGTATCTGTGATAAGTTTGCACACCTACCAATTATGTTTATTCACTTTTGTATAATAATGACTCGAATCTATAAGAAAATAGTACAATATTCCTGAATAAAAACAGATCACTATTTAATACACGGATGCGTAGTTTTATATTTTTGAGAACATTTTTTATGACACATTATTGTTTTTGAAAGACATCGCGACGTTTAGAATGGACAAATGAAAATTGACACGAAACAGACAGAAAATATTGCATTATGTTAGTAAATCATTTTTTATCCAACGAATTTATGATTTTTTTTTGTGTAAACAGCATTTATAGTTTCTAATTACAAGTAGAAACACAAGAGAGTGATAAATCATAAATGTTTAACATTTTTCAATTAATAATTCATGTTAGCATGATTATAGTGCATCGTGATGATAACTAATTCCCGTTCTGGCCTATACGGTACTTTAAAATAACAGTTTTACAAATAATAATTTATGAACTCACTATTAAGTTTTTTTTTTAAAACTTTTATTTTGAAATTATGGTTTTATATAAATATATTTGATTGTTCTCAAATATTTTTCATTCGTCCTTCTTTGTACTATTTAATTCAATCACCTCTGCACGAAGTTGTATTGTTATGGTAAAGAAGCTCTCTCATGCCTTCCCAACTTGCATATTTTTAAATATATCAGGCCTAAGATGAATGTTTTAGCGTTGAAACTTTAAATAGGCTATATAAAACAGTTTATAAAGCATAGGTGCCGTTTTTCAGAATATTTTAAAATAAAAATTTACCAAATTATTTATTTTTATGAGTTAAAAGTAATAACTTGTCATATTTTTCAGAATTTATTTTACAACGCGTTGCAATATTGTAATTTAAGCTTATTTACACGTTTATTTCTATTTCATTTATACTCATACGGGTAGTTTAGGGTGAATATTATTAAGTATTAAATGTTAGTATATATATAATTTATGTGTAATGTGTAAGCTATATAATATAAAAACTGTATCGGTCATATTATTTTATTTTACTATAAAGTATATTTGAATTGATGTAAATAAAACCTTAAAACTTCTCACATAAAAAAACCACAGAAGTTCAATTGAAAATGGCAACAATAATGTGTGTGCTTCAGTTGCACATATTTACATAACATATTATGTTATGTTCATCGTATACTTATTTATGGAACCAATGTGACGGCGATATTAATTTAAACCAAGAAATAATAGGAAATTAAATATACTACTGCCATTATAATAAACGGCCATAGTTAATCATCCCTTGTGGGCTGACCGTAGTTTAATGTTTAATTATACGTTCGCGCTTAATATGCTGTAGTATTATAAAACGTGTTAGGTTTTGAAAAAAAACCACCAAACGAAGTAAATCGTAAATGCCGATCGACAGAATTTAAAATTACTGTTTATATACGCACACAAATTATGAGAATTGTATACAATGCACATATTATAATATATTTAAAATTTAATTATTAAATGCGTGTTTGGTATAATATAATATATTATGATAAAGTCGAAGTTAAAATAAATGTTCTAATTACTGTCTATTATAAAAATATTATTATAATATTATGTTTTAGAATTGTAGATGTATAGAATGTACCAATAATAGTGAAAGATACATCTTGACAAAAAAAATATTTTATTTTTAAATTTATATTTCACATTTTCTTTATTACCTATTTTAGTTTTAATTCATATTAAAACTCACATACCATGCATTTATACGAAACTATAAATAATTAAATGTGTTTACTGACGAAATGAAGGGACCATTATGAAGTTTCGAAATAATGAAGACGAATTTCTGTTAATTAAGTTTAAGAGGTCAATTTCAAATTAATTGAATTATTTTTAAAAGGTACACTTGGATATTTTACTCTCGTAGCATCATTGCAATAGCTAAATAGGGTTTCACCGCGAATTTGATTATAAACAGAAAACTTCATAATTTATAATTAATTAGTTCGAGTCAATATTTTAACGTAAGTGTCATAAGTATGATAAGTTATTTAAATATGTTTGTGTAAAATATTATTGTTGCACAAAATTCACGTAAATACAACTAGTTCGCTAACGAATAAAGTTTTAAAGCAATTTATGAACACAGATGTACACCTATATTTAGCAGTGAGATAAACTTTAAAATCATAGCACTAAGCTATATTTTATGGTTATTTAACAAATTCACGGCAATTATCGTTAACTAGATATTTTTGTGATATATTTGTTGAACCTAATTGGCCGGGTCTTAATTTCGTAGTTATGCTAAGCCACTATAACATGTACCTGTTTAAGAGTTAAATATCTCAAGTTAAATGGGCTTATTTTTAAACATAATATACAGTGATGAAATTACAATTTTAGTATAATAATATGATGACGATAATATATTTTTTAAACGATTTGTATCTCGAAATTGGTTGGGAGAATCGAACTAACCGTGAACTATACGCATTATAAGTATTCGACACATAAGACCAGCTGACCAGCTGGCTTAACCACGAAAAATAAAAGGACAGTTAAATATTTTTTTATATCGTCTTTATTCAAGGTTTTTTTCAAGGTAATCCTCGGCGACGTTTAAACCGCAAACGGTGGGAGATCTTTTTAATTTATAATAGGTTATAATAAAAAAAGAAACAATAAATAAATATAATTATATTAATACTAACTAAGAGCAAAAAAAAAAAAAATAATAATAATAAATTATTACCACCCATATTAACTTCAAATCGGTAGTGTCATTATAATACCAATGTATTTTCATTTAACACATTTTCTTATTGTACTTAATTGTACAAAATATTATAAATTATATTGTTTCTCAACAGAAGAAAAGTAAAATTAAAATCTATAGTGATCACGATTACCACACATAATATTTAAATTGTACGATGAAACAGCAGCAGTATTATACATATGTATGTATTGTATCTATAATATATTACAATATTAAGGGATATATACTTCTTTGAGCAATCGTGGAGACTGGATATTAAATTATTATCACGCCGTTGTCGGACGGATTCTATTTTCTCCCAAATATAAACCTCCTTACCTACAACCATTATATTTTTCATATTGTGCGTCATAATAAAATATTCAAGAAAAAAAAAAGAAAAAAATATTCATGGTAATATTTTAGTAGGTGTACAATACATACCCATTACCCAGTACATAAACAATAGTGTAATTTGCACCATAATTGTAGTTTAACAAGAATTTGTCAATGTAATGATTTTATGCGTTTCTTACTAAGGGTACTTACATAATATTTATACAAAGTTTGACAACTACTATTTTCATGAAAAATACAATGTAATAATATAATAAGTAAAGCTGATTCATTTAGTTAATTTAAATAATAATTTTTTCGAAAAGTCTTAACGTTCATGGAAATATACTTTACTTTGGATAATTTGAAGTTATTCCAAAAAAATAGTTCTACTAATTTTTTAGTTTTGTTATCTATAATCAGTAATTGCCTCACATAAACCGTATTAATATCCACAAACTACTTGATAATGGGTTTTAATTTTAGGGGATTTTTATAGAAAAAGAAAATTAGCCGAATCGATTAAGTGGATACCTAACCTAACCATTATAAAAACAAAAAAATATAATTCATAACACAGTTACAATACGTTAATGCTATAAGAAAACTGATAAAGTTTATTTTTACCTCAGTTGTAACTTGCGGATAAGTGCGTCTTCAATAAGCCACCGATTCCACCAATTAAGTAAATAAAAAATAAAGAATGTGACTTTGAAAAGATTATTTTCATTTCATGTATTTTTGGAACCTATAGGTAATCGCTATAGCATATACGCAGAACTCACCCCGATAAATCAAAATACTGGCTAATGTTTTCAACATTTTAAAGTCTTTTCGTTGTGCGTTTACCCTTCCCTTACCCGTTTGGGTGCACTGCCAATAAAGTAAGCATAATACTCGTCATCTTTGCACTATACGAGCCTTTTAACCCCATTTTACCACAGAATTTCGATATTTTTATAAGCCACGCGTATTGCACTTATCGACGGCGGCGTGTACAAACACGTAAGTTTATATAATAATATGTAATATAATAATAAATTATTGCGCCACTCGAAGAACAAAACGAGGGTCTGCGGATTACCATCGGGCGCGGTCAGGTGCGGTATAGGAGAGAGCCCGAACGACGACGAAATGCCGTAATATATCTGTATAAAGCGTAGTGGAAAAAAAAAATGGATGGGTGGGCGCCGGCGGGGTCTCCGAAAATTGTATGTTTTAGGCGAGGCGCGAACGTTTTTGCGCACGCTGTACAAAACGGGCATTAATTTTCCGGGCCAAAACGTTCGCGTTCCATCATTCCACGCACAAATCTGACAACAACACCTGGCGCAGCCCGAGACTAATTGACGCGCGGCCGCCACCGCCGAGGGTGTATATTTTTTTTGCCCCCATCCCGCGGTATAACTCGGCCACCGGTCGAAGGCTGCACGCGCTCCCGGACTGGGGACTCTAAAAAAAAATTGCATTTTTTCCTTGGGTCGCCTCGGGTTTCACTCCCGAAGCCAATAATACCGCGTTTTGTCTATCTATATAGTTACGCGATAGCGGTGATAATTTGGTTTTTGTAATTTTTTTGACGACGACGACGACGTAACACTACCATCGAGTTGTAATAATAATAATAATAATAATAATAATAATATGTAATCGCTTATTCGTGAATCCGATCGGATTCAGAGGAAACTCGAGACGAATCCATATTAATTATACGGCACTACTAGAATATTCTTTGACCCGATAAACCTATATCACACCGGAATCTATTAATTATTGTATTATATACCTAATATATGCATATTGACTACGTAATTTAATACATTATATTATGTACATAATAGGTAAAGGGTATATTTCGAGAATTTAACAATAATATTACACTGCAGTCATATACATTCGAACATGTCATATCTTTCAGACACGCATTGTACATTAGTTTTCATCTCTATTATACATCTTACTGTTGGAAGTGTTTCGGTGTCTGGGAATTTTTTAAACATTTATGTTGATTTAAATTTTGTTTTTGACAAGTTACTTTTGTCACTCTATTTCATAAAAAAAATTGTTTTTTTTTTTAAATAGTCCCTCTTCGATTTTTTATGCTTGTCATAATTGTAATTGATTGGGGCAAAAGTCATAATATTGAATTCCTATAAACAATTGTCATATTTTATGTATTTTATTACATGATAAAAAACGAATAACTGACATTAAAAATAGACTGTATAGATAGAAATAAGTTTTGTTAGATATTTCTAGTACTTAAAAATTAATGTTATATATTATGTATTCCATCATCCGGCGAGGAGTTATTCCGTAAATACGCATGCATATATTGAATTCATATAATTTTTTAAGATAGAGGTATAAAGTATAAACACTAAAAATAATTGAGAAATGTTTTACTTTTTGAATGGAATATAATAATATGTGCCGAACATGTACTTATACTTAAACTGTATTATATAATCATGTATATGTTAGAGCAAAAAAGCACTTTTCATGATTAACTATAACAATTTTCACGTTAACTTTTAGATGATTTTTAAATTATCAATTTTTCACATGAAACGATAAGTCTGACTTGTGTATGACGTACCAACCTAGATATTAAGTATATGGTGGGCTTAACCTATATTTATTTGATAAGATTTCACTAATTGTTATTTTTCTAAATAGTTTATAATCAATTCTTAGACACTCAGATGTTAACTAAACCCTCAACATTATGACGAAGAATAGTCAATTTTCATTTTTTTCTGAGGAACTAAAAATTGAAATGATAAACATGGCATTTAAATATGTTTCGATTCATTGGAGAGTTTACAGTCTAGACTAGATAATAAAACAATTGACCTATATAATGATATGTTTAGTTTGTTCTTCTTTGACGAACAAAAAAAAAATAAATACGTTATTTTCTCGACAAGAACAAAATCTTTGAACAAAGTATGTCAACACTGATTGTAAACTATACTTGTGTAGTTCAATTCCACTTTCTTTTTTTCATTTCGTTTGTTTGCTTCGGGACAATCAGTGTTTGAGTACTGCGGTTTTAATTTAAGACTTATATTTGTTATAATAGAGTAGACAGGACAGATTTAGTGTATTCTTGTTTTTATGTAGAGAATCATGAATTATAAAAACAAAACACAATTACCGAAGGTAAAGATGAACTCAACCACGGTAAAAATATGTTTAATCAAATGAATAACTTTAATAATGGTCGACTGAAACTGTAACGACTGAAATTTAAATGTAACAAATTTCAAAACTGTGCTTGAAATAAATAAAAAATGTCATTCATTGCTTGATATAAACGAAATAAATCATATGATTATAATATTATTTGAGTTTTGTAATTTTCTTTTTCGGTCAACACATATTTTGCTGTTAATAACTTTTTTGTCAGTTAATTTGGGATTAAAACTATATAAATGTAGACACTGCACGAGCTATGAAAAAAAAAGAATGAATAGCATTTTACTATAGTTTAATAGAGTTTTTATAATGTTATAATTTGTAGGCAGAGAAATGTTTTTTTTTTTTGTTATTTAACATTTACCAATGCACCGGCAGCTAAGGTCATTTGTATGCTTTATGGGGTAATTATGGAATTCGAATTTGTTACTGTAAGTTTTAGAACTATTGGGTTTTAGGTTTGGGAGCTTGGCGGCGGTCTGTAACACGGCAGTCGAATCTATTACGTGCGACATTAGAGACCGATACCCAGAGCCGAACGCATTAAGCCACAAAAGTTCTGTACAAACTCCAACAGCAAAAGTTGTATTAACAACATTTTTCATTAGAATTTAAATGATTTCGATTTCAAAATTACCTCAGCCGCGTGTTTTCTTCTGGTTCTATTTGAAACAATGCAATCATATGGTACACGTATTATTTCCAACGTTTTGGTGTTTTCTTATACACATTCAGCTGTTGCATTAATAATACCAAACAGTATTAAATGCAAGGATGCCTCGTAAATTCAATGCAATATTGGGTTATTTTTTTCTTAAATTTTGTTTATGTTTATGGAGTAAATATATGACGTTAAAATATTTAATAGTGAATGTGGCAGGTTAAAAACTAACGTATCGCAATTCTTTGTGCCGAGATTAAATACACGCATTCATACGAGCATAATATGTATTCGAAACACGGTGGGAATATTTTACATCGCACACGGAATATTTACTGCAATATTGTTCGCGGATAAAAAACAGAAACGAAAATAAATATATGGGTGTATTATAAAATTAATGTACTTACATCAACGTGCACTCCCGTAACATCAAATACTTGTACTTCAGGAGATTCCCCGGGCAGGAATCTATAAAATTCGTTCCCATCTTTGTACCATTTTACCGTGTACAATTTTTCACCCTGTAGGTCATATTTGCACTCAAGTCTTGTGCTGTTTCCCACGAGAGTATGTTCCTCAATTTTCAACTCCGTGAGTCTGAGGCAAAATGCTGAAAAAAATTAATATATTTTACTCTTAACATATAAATCACACAAACAAAACTAATACCTACGATGTGAATACAATTTAATAATTATATTTTATGAAATAGATATTTTTTATAAGAACCAGTAAGTCAAATGTGTACAGTGGAACACCTTTGTAAAGGTTCAGTATTATATTTGTCTAGAATCGTATCATTAATTATTGATATGATATTCGTATGACATTTTAATTTTAAACATCTATAAACCGTAACAAAACTGTAGGTATTGTTAGTTCTAATTAAATTGAATTTGTTTTTGTATTCACGTTGAAACTACATAGACGTTAAAAATAAATACATGTCCAGAATATAAAATAAATTATAGATATTGAATATAATATAATATGGGGTAATCAATTTATTTATTTCAATACATTTTACACTATTAAACTATTTTATCATATGGCTTTAATAGAAAAAGTTTAATTAACTTTGAAAGTTAGTAAAAATATGAAACTAATACATATAAATGTATAGTTATTATAATAGAGAATCATAAATATTTTTAACAAGAAAAAATCATTTATATTTATTCTTTTTAGAACTAAAAAATACAATACAGCCTAAATCATTATCATGGGATTGTGTTTAGATAAATGTTCCTGTTGGGATTTATGAATGACAATTGTAAATGGGTTTACATTTCTAATTAAATTATTAATGAGTATAATAACATTGATACACCATTAATAGTGCAGATTGTCAAGCTTTGGAAAATATTTCAATGAAAACGAATTTTTAGATTAAACAACCATGCACGGTAACAAAAAGAAATGTGACAAATATGATTTAACACAGCTGCTTTTTTTAAAAATTAATTTAAAATAATTGTATTTTCTTTCCGACACACTTATAAAGCGACGAAAGAACGTAGGACATTATATTGAAAATTACTTGAAAACCTCGTATGTAGTAGAAGAGATCCTCGATAGGTGTACGTTACATACGCGATCACTCAACCCATATTACACAGTTTTATACAAAACTTAAAAATGGGTCATAATAATATATGATGTCACGGAAAATGTTATGCACTGCTCCATTAATATGACGTACTTGAATAACTTTATTTTTAACAATGTCAATAATTTAACGTATTTTAAAGACAGTCTATTTAGTCTATACATGTTAAGGTTATTATTTTGTTCTAATTTCATTTTGTATGCATTTTTATTATTATCATTAATACGTAATTATTTTTACGATAAAAAAAAGCATCAATTTAAACTTGTTATTTTATTTTAATATTTTGTTTTGTAGATATTATTATAGTATTTACACTAGATTATACATATATTTAATTGCAAATAGTAAAGTGTATAGCTAAGTAAACTTATTAAATTTTCCTTCAAATTTGTATGCTATGTTTATGTATAGAATTATGAATTATAAATTATATTATTATTGGATCTCATTCTGTGAGTGTAAATGTATTCATTATTGTCGAGTTACATAATATAACATTATTATGTATAAAATAAAAGAAAAAACGTATAAATTAAAATCGATTTATATTGTAGAGTTCAAAATTCCCACATTTTACTCTTATGTTAAAATTAAGTAAGGAATGCGATTTGTTATCCTAGGTTATTTATGATGTTTTACTTTACATTTGTTAATTTTCAGTATTTAATTAAAAATTTTCTTTTTTTAATATACTATAATATTCTAAAACACATTTTACAAGTAAAGCACCTACCTACCGTTAACAAAAATAATATATTTATAATTTATATTAAATTAAGATAATACAGAAACTTAAAATAAGATAATCACTGAAAATTCAATAAAATATGATATTTATTCACACATATCGGACGTATACGATAATAAGACTGTACCTGTAGGTAGTATATTATGTGATATCATAAGCGTTATGCATCAAAACCTTACGCAACGTACAATAATTTACATAACCCATTATAATTTTTATATATTATGTGACATTTGCGATGGTTTATTATTATAACAAATATCATTCAACGCGAACAGTCTTGTGGGCACTTTGAAAAATACATAAATAACACTATTAGAGATAAATTCATCGTCGCGGACAGTGAATTATTTCCGAAATTCGGATACAAGAAAATAAGATAAAAAAAAAAACGTTATACTACCCACCTATAATATACTGTGCGCAGTGACCTTTTTTGCGTGATTTAGAATTTTAGATAATTCCATCTCCGGTATAATGCATAACAAACGAGGAAAAGACAAAGAAAAAAAAACCCATCATAGCTTGCATATTATTTTTTACACGTGCAACTATCTGGAACACGACGGAGGTTATTAAAAGAACAAAGTGTTCCCATATCAAATAATATAATATTCAAATTTACGACCATAATAATAATATTATATTATCATCGTTGTATAATAATAATGATAATACTATAATATACTTTTGTATTACGCACAGACAAACACGGCGCTCTGTGCTGGCAATATGTGTACACCCATGCGTAGGTATATCGCTAAATTAGTTCAAGCAAGCAAAATAAAAACAAACGAGAACAAAAAAATATGTATAAAATCGAACATAAAGCACCTACCCATTTTTTTAAATTTTGTTTTACGACTAAATATTATGCAAATTATGACATTTTCTTTGGCCCTCAGTAAATATTTATTGTAAAATTGTTGCTGTAGCAAGTTATTTTTTAGATTATGTGAATTATTTTGTTATGACCATAACCCTTTTTATATAATTTGAGGAATATTAATATATATACGTATGCATTAAACATATATATATATAAAAAACATTTGGTTGTTTTCAATTAAAAACATTTTACATCACAATGTACAATATGACGTATATTGAATTATACTTATTATTTAAACTTTAATTGAAAATGCATATCAGAATACAAATTCAATATTGAAGTAGATAGGCGTATAATTGTGTTAAATATAAACAAATATGATACCTATTGTGTTGTAAAATCTATGTGTAAATTAAATATTTTTACATGAAAATTGTATTTAACTTTGTTACTTACAGATCATCTATAGATCTTATATATATATATACATATGGCCTTGATTTAGCATTAGTAGGAAAATATTTTAATACTATTCAAAAAACAAGGTATAATCGCCACTAATGGGTGGCTTCTTACTCAAGACAGTAAATTCATGCTATGTATAGCTTTTTATCTTATATGCTTATTGTGCAATAATTTGTATAGATTGTGTATGCGTAATATTGGGAAATAAAATAAAAATATAATTTGAAAACATTTTAAAACATTTGAACCATTTAAAGATAGATTCGTAAATAAAATATACGCTATAACTACAAAAAAATAAATCATTGTTGTATAGTAATACAGTCGACATACAATGGGTAGTTCACCTAGATAATTTAAATTTCTTCTACCATCAGGTTCAAAATATTTTAATATTTTGTTGAAATTAGTATTTGCCAATAATAATATTTATTATTCTGCAATGCATTCGCGGTACCTGTGCCCGTATTACAATCGTTAAACCGAAGGTTAAACCACCGAGTTCGGCCGAGGTTTAAACTATGATTGTAAAACAGGCCCTTACTTGTGTTCACTAGGTACATAAGAGTACTAAAAAGTGATATACAATTGTATTTTAATGTTAATTTGACTAATTATAAACAGCGTAAACAGTAAACTATAGTCTTTTAAAACTAATACTCAAAACAAATTTATTAATACAACCAGTAAAAATATTTATGATGAATAAAATTGATATAATATTATAATTTATTAACAAGGTTAGATGATATAACGTAGCAGTGAGGCACCATAACTGCAGGTAATATTATCTAAAGATGCAAAGATAAATGTAACGTATAACATGATGTTATATTATCGCCTATAAAGCTGTATTTTGATTGAAAATGTATAAATTATTATTTTACGCTGTAGTGTCCTGTACTTCCAATAAACTAGATGTCTAAAATAATTAAATTTTGAGTTAAAAAGCAAGGAATATATTGGTTTAACAATTATTATTAGTGGTTTGTTTCTCGAATAGTTAATCGGGTTAAAAATGTCAAGTAGGTAGCCGATTGGAGATTGAATATAATTGGTACTCTAAAGTGGTAATTACAATGGAATCCTAATTGCTTTAGGATTTAATATTACAATACACACCGCAATGGCACTCTCGAACGAAACGAAAATAATATAATATAATAAATATAATTTAAAATATTAAACAACAAAATATGGTGTCTGTACGACGTAGGCACAGATGTTTTTTAAATAGTAAAATAATTTTAAGAAAACATAAGTTGGTACTTATTATAGCGTTTCTCGTGGGAGAAGAGTTTATTTCTTTTTCTTAAGAATTATTAACAAAAATTATTACTTTTCAACAATAAAAAAAGAAGAGTTTATGTTAAGTTAAAATGATTGCATCTTATCTTACGATATACTTTTCGATTTGCAATAAATTGTCGATGAACGCACCAAACAAAAATAGTAATAAATTCAAACACGGTCCAAACTTAAAGAGCTACATAGTACATATAATTTACTGTTATTTACAGACGTTATTGTATAAATATTATCAATGATTACTTTATAATAAGAAGCTTTCACGACTTCACACAATCGGAATTCAGAGCACGGATTACGGCGAGCTCCACCGTGAAACGAAAAATGTTATTTTATTTTTTTGTCTTTCCTCCTGCATTACTGTCTCTTTTTTCCACGCGCTGTCAACGTCCTGGACACCAACCGCTTTCGCAAATTGAGATGATCCGCCGGGCGACCGGTCGCGTCTCAATCATCGCGACAGGGAAAATGCGCGAAAAAACATATAATTTGGCGCGTTTATAATATAGTTATATTCATACTTGGTGTACCTATATAGTATAAAATATATAATATAATGATATCAATATATGATATTAATTTATTGATTTAATGTAGATATATAATATTATGTATAAACTATAAATATAAAAAATATATGTTGTCAATAAATGACGACGACTAGTATAATAAAGTGGGACGCGCTTATTCGTATATGCGTAATTTGTTATTATTATTATTAAATTGTCTTTGTTTTTTTACATATTTTTTTACACATTTATTTAAATACCACAAATAACATCCCAAAGGGTTGAGTATATAAGTGTACATTATTAATATTATATATATATATATGTATAATATATAGACTGATAAAAATTTATCCAACGTGCTATACGGTATTACAACAAAAAATTAAAGTTAAGTTGATAAATTGTTCACATCAACTTTCAACAGTGTATAATTAATAAAATGTCTAATATTTATAGGTAATATTTTATTAGCGGAGGAATGGATTATTCACAGTGTAATTATTTTTATTCATTGACACTATTTGAAAGGGACAATTGATCTCGTTATGATATTAGAAACTCTTAATTTAACTAGCTCAAGTAACTTATCATAATCTATTATAGCCTCACCTTGTTAATGTTTGGATAAATGGCTACATCGTTAGGTATAAAAACGCATCGATTTCAGAGACTCTAAACCTAATTTTCTTGACACGTCTATGATAGATACTAGATAGGTCTTTCATTTAATCAAAATTATATAGAACAAAAATATTGCCTCTGGATTTTGTCTAGTTGGTTTACTTAACCTACTTGATTTGAGTTTCAAATTGTGGATCCAAACTATAGTATTGGGCGGACTTTGGCAAAATATAGCACTTTTTAACATCCGGCGTGTTTGAATTCGTTACAGATCCAATTTATCGTTCCTAATATTTTTAAGCAATTACCTTGAGGTATTCCTGAAGTTAATCCGATTTTTTCTGATATAAAATCATAAAGTGAGAGCGTCTATAAATGTATGATGCAATCTTGCGAACCTCGATAACATGGGCTCAACATGTCAACTGTGTCAAATAATTTTTTCAAGCCGGTGTAATCAACCACTGCGACATTAAGAACAATACCTACTCACGATGGCAAATTTTATCAATCGATATTATTAATTTCATAATAGACGAATAGTTTTTTTTTTTATAAATTCGTATTATACCAAGGGATTTAGTGGACCACAACTTTTTTTGAATACGACTTATTGCCATTTCAAACAACTCATCTTAACTAAAAATATAGACACATTCTTTGTTTGTCTCACTGAGAATTAAAAACACAATAGAATTATAAAATTAGTTTAACCACATGTACCCAAACGTCCCGAACCCTAACCGTACCCATATTATGTAATAAAAAATAGGCATAGTCAACGGGAGCCGCATAATGCACAGGTAGTGTGCGAACATTATGCTGATGGTGGCGGCGGATGTTAAGAACACTGTTGCAGATACAAAATAATATATCGGAGCCTTTTTCGGGTACACAACCTTCATTAGAGATGGAAACCAACGTGCGCGTCCGACAAAGCAACAAAAACCCTGCAGGACTGACCCGTGCGCATAAAATGAAAGATTGCCTTTCGCCTAGGGGTCTTACGGGCGGAAAATGAGAAAAGAAGGGGGAGAAAAATATACAACTATATACCTACTGTACAATATATATAACCTACCTCGCTAGGGAAATCGGGTATTTTGTGCGGTTTTTCGTTGTCCGACAACCGTTGTTTACGTATTGTTCGCCGACACCGGTGATTTCGGCGTGAAAAATTATACCGTCGAACAAGGGGAGTAAAAAAAAACAAATCCGTTAATGAATATGACCCCATCCCACAAGGGCATGAAAATAGTAACGATTGGGATACGTTGTGTGTATGCGTTTTACCACGGCATTTTTAAAAACTATATTTTTTGATTTCAATTTAGTTAACCATATTATAATATGTTTATATACATATCGAAATAAAAAAATATAATAAAAATAAATTAAATATACTTCTTTATATTTTCATATCTAATAACACATTAGAGTTTAACAATAGGCATCAAAGCAAGTATAAAATATGCATTGATTTTGATTTTGATTCTTAATAGAGCGTAAGACCAGTATTGGTTTTAAAATTATGTATTATACATTTATGCTGTCCGGTAATTAGGTAATAAAAAAGTTTAAAAAGTTTCATGGGTTGAAATTAAACCCAAATTAATTATTACAGAAAATTGATTAAATAGAAGCAAATATTGGTCAAACTGGGCATAGTACATTTTCCCTTCGAATGAGATGATCTATCACTGTTTTTGAATTTAAACAAGCGTAATACGGTCGACCATCAAACTATAGTTGCGTGACTTAAAAGCATATATAATATATAAATGTTATATTCACAGAAAACAAATTATCTAAGGAGCATGGAAAGTTTTTGAATGATCTGTATACTTAGCAACTGTATATGGTCACTGATTATTAATTAATATATGAACATTTGCATTTCGAATGGATGAATATAAATTTGAACACAAGTTTTGTTGAAGGTATGAAAAGTCATATTTTAAACTCGATTATTTATTAACTATAAACACGAATAAAATGATAATACATTCATATAATCATATCCATTAATGATGTATGCCTTACAGGAACACATAAAATTATAAGAAAATAATTTTTTTTGAAAAAAAAAATATATAAATACAGTTAGTTTATTTTGTAATAAAATTCAAAACAATTCCAACGAAATTCGTCTTAAATTAATAAAATTATAAGTAAGAAGCGGGGGTGGCTAAGTCGCTAATTGACGGGCTAAAGTTTAAATCTGTTGGGACTATTTAAACCGGATTTTACACATGGACTACAATGCTGACAAACATATCACCGAGCTGGTGTGTGTTTGTGTGAGACGTATTTTGCTCACTCCGATGTGTACGTTGTCGAGTGAAATGGGAAATTTCAGAGAAACGACAAAAGTTTAGGAACGTCGAGGGTTAATTCCAAAAACAAGCGCTTAAACATTCCTTGCTTGGGAGAAAAAATTCCCTTTCCTAAATGACCCATTGTTAACTAAGAGAAAGGGTATGGACCGAGACTTGGATATAAAGTTTTGTCTTCATTGTCATTGCGGGTATTATGGGGGTCATGTGGGCGGTGCTCATCTATGAGTTTCCAGTCAACATCCGGTTTATACAAGGTTTCAAGATGCGCTGTCATGAGATGGCGACCCTCCGAGATTATATACATATTATATACATAGAGTTTAAAGACAGATGTATGTAAACTTTGCCGATATAAATACGTCACAATCGAATAACGATGGCGTGAGGTTAATAATAATAATATTTAGTACCTATAGTGTAAATTATATTTTATTACTTTAATATAGAATATAGAATTACAAATATGAACCTGATATATAAAGCAAAATAAAGTTTATCAAAAACTCGACAGACGTTCATCACCCTACCTAACGTCGTTATTATACTAAAAATATTCTTGTACACGCGTATATCAAACGTTTGTTAAGATTAATTTTCATACTTTTGTACGTACATGTTTGTGAAATATTGTATGCCTATTAAATATAATACCATACACGTAAATGGTATTTACACATTATTTTAGTATTGATGATGAAGTTTAAATGGAAATACAAGTAGTAATTATGCAGCTAATAATGGTATACGTTGATAGACTTTTGAGAATAAATAAATAAAATACACACAATATAAAAGATAATTATTGCATTCAATATATATTATTTTTTTTTATTAGAAAGCAACATATTTAGTTTTTAGAAACGTTCTTAACGGACGTCGATAGTAAGCAGTATACCTACGCTCATAAAAAAAAATACACAATTTGTATTTACCGCGCATAAAATATTATATACTATAGCAGTAGGTGTATTCGATGAAAGCTTAAAACTGCATCTTTTACTGTACAATATAACTACTTCATAGCCACGCCACGGTCAGGTTTCAACACCTGCGTCGCAGTCCCCCGGGTCTTATGCAAAATAGCCAAGCGAGAAATCCGACTTTTGTTTTATTTTCACATCAGATTTATCGCTAGGGATTCGCCAGTTTAAAAGAATAGGTTCAGTTTTTATCCGTTGCCTTTTTTTTTCAATCCTCACCACAATATAGCGGTTGAGGAATTGCGCGGAGGCGGTGCAAAAAAAAAAAAAATAAACAGCAATAAATTTAGGATTTTTTGGATATACTCGAGACTTGTAAATTGTGAACATTTCTTGGGTAACAATTATTTATGGTGTAGCGCGAGAACTGGATTTAGATTTTCACAATCTGACAATTTAAAAACAAAAACTTTGACTCGCAATAGAGAAAATTTTACGGCGCAAATGCGATTTTTCCCTTCTCCCTCTGAGAATTATGTGTATTTCATATTATCTCTATCAACATTTTAAATTTAAATAAGTCGAGTTATAACTATGACAGATAAATATACTGTTCATTTATGATACATTTAAATCGCGTTTTATAAATATTAAAAAAGTGGAATACCTACTTAAATATCCGAATTCTGAAATAGTTTTTAAAGAAAAAAAAAAATTCAAACAACAAAAAAGCACACATTTTGTCTGATTTAAACTTAATTCTTGTTTGAATATCATTCTGTCCATAAATCAAACTGCATAAGTATACATAGTTTATTTAGTTGCATGCGAGCGTATTCAGTTCTATATAATTGTGTACGTGATGATTTTCTATATAAGTGCGCTCATAATTCATTATGATAACAAAATAATTTAAGAAATAACAAGCTGGAAACGAATTCGTCCAATAGTTAGTATGTTTAAATTTAACGACCCCTTTTCACTAAATACTTTTTTTTTAAATAAGACGAAATATATCATAAGGTGAACATAATGTTTTTTATAGTGAATACATTTTTTGTGAACAATTTACCGAATTAACAAATTATTAATTTTCAGAGGAATGAAATAGGAAGTTTGTCTTGCTCAATTATTTGAAATTTGAAGTTATATTAAAATAGTACAAATTATAATTGATTTGAATATTTATAGTTTTACCCCCGATGTATAGTGGAAAACGAGTAATGATAATATTAAGAATGATAATTTTCGTGCTTATAGAAAGTGTTAAAAATTTGAATATTTCTAAAAATAAGAATTTTAAAATCCACCATTAAATTATGGTAATCACCCTACATTAACCCTCATAATATTATAATTTCACAAAAATATTAATGATACCAAAACTAGAGATCTGTATTGATATACTGAACATTTTATATTATTATGTGTTTTAGAATAAAGTTTAAATCATTACTAATCGTATGCTAATAATCAATAAGAGTTGAAATAGTAAAATAATATATAAGAATATTGACGTTATAGACATTAGTTGTAAACAGTGGCGCTAGTGATGATAGCCTCCGTGAAACATACATCAGAAATTGGTCCATTAAATTTGTGTACGATATTATATGTTTATCTCAGGACCTCGCATTATTGTTTAACATCTATTGCGAGTGGATTTAGTGTTAATTTCATTATTGTGATGCAAATAGGGCGTGTCATAAAATTGATTTTCGCGAGCTCTCGGGAGAGTGTATATACATGCGGATATAATAGCGTCTGATTCAATTATGAGCGACGATGAATTTTCGTAAAAGGATTTAGCGTAACGGGGTTGACACGACGCAGCCTTCACCTGATGACTTCTGACGAACATTAAGAACATCCACTCGCACACACGACACACCCCTGCCATGCAAGTACAACAGACACGCGTGCCCTCTCTCATTGAAAAGGCAGTGTTTGTCCGCCGCCAACAACCGTCAACACACAACAGCACAGCGGTGATAAAACGAAGACCATTTTACACGGTGGTCGGCGGCGATGAATGTTTACTGTACAAATGGACAGTAGCGGGAAACCGACTGCAGTGTGTTTCTCTCTCGGCGAGAGAGGGATGACGGTTACTTAGTAATTCCATTAACAAAAGGTTTTCTCTCTCACTCTCTCTCTCTCTCTTTGCACCTCTGTAACGTGCGAGGATCAAACATAACTGACCGACCGATCGACCGACCGACTGACCGTTCGCGGTGAAAACAAGTCGTTGAATAATATACATTCTACACAATAGTATGCACACACGCGACGACGTATACCGATGACCATTCCCAGCATCGTTGACCCGAGGGCGAAGCGTAGTTGTTCGAAATCCATCACCGCGAGTATTATGGTGTAGAATATTATGCATTCGCGAAATCAACAGATATCGGCATACCGTACCAAATGGATCACAGTGGGACTCTGCGCACGGCCAAAACGATACAATTTATAGGATTGGTTTTCACTATGCAGTGTATTATAATAATTATAATATGGACATGGCTGCTACCTACGTTCAGAACAAGTCGGATAACAATATTATTATCGTGTTTTATACTTTATTGTACCTGTGTATTGTTATATTTCATTATCTCGGTCAAAAGCGACGAATATTTATAATATTACATATATTACAATGTGATGTGTTCAGGGTTTGGGCCGTGTCACTTGTGTTTCAGTATCTATTGATTATAATAATATTACATACTCGTCACGTTAATATAAACGGGTCAATATTAAATTTTTAAATTATGTTTAAAAAAATATTTGTAGTTAATTTAATTTTTTTAATACTTGAAAAAAGACTATCATATTATTTTCAATTTTATTAGGTTTGTATTTCACCCCCATATAATATTCTATAAAGAAAAAATTAAAATAGAAATTATCAATATTTAGACATATAGGTTAATTTGTATTAAAAAAGAAAAAACACATAGGTACACTGCATAGAGTATACATTTTATAATGACCTATCGGTTATATTAGATTTGTATACACAAAATTTGTACTTGCTTCATAATCGATTGAACTAAATTTGTATAATTTTAATTAGAGAATGTACGTAGAATATAACAGCTTAGTGTTAATCGAACAGAAAAATTGAACATCAAGATAAATGGGAAAGAAATGTCGACAGCAGTAAGGCACAAATTGTTAAGACAACTCGATGATTGATGACGGTCTTCTGAATGACCTCTACTGATCTGGCGGACACGCATACTATACATAAATCGAAATTGATAAAACAAAATTACTTATCATGTTTTTTTGTCAGTTAAATATCAAAGAGTCTTAAAAAAGTCCAATTCTAAATAATTAAGTAAATCACGAGATACCGCAAAGAGAATATAATATACTTAGTGCGTTCTTGCCGATTCCATGATAGTCACTATCATAATAATAAACATGTTACGTATCATAAAATATATCCGTTCACTGGTTCCATTCAATATATTATATATAATATGTGACAATACAATTTAAAAAAAATTAACACAACAATAACAATCTAATGCGCATCCCACAGAGAATAAGAATGACAAATAACTCGAAGGAATAATTTATAATGCAGAGTTTCAATAATTCCAAAATGACTGAACTAAGCACCCACCTCTCCCCTCATCCCCTCTACCCACAGTGTATAAAAACCAATTAAATGTCACTATTGTGTTTGATTTGTGTACGTATTAGTTTTAATGTTGATTCAAGTCATAATAATATACATAACGTCGCATTATATACACTGTTGATTAAAATGATACAATATATTTGGGTTGAATAAAATCAATAACACTAAAAATCAACATTGTATTGAATATTGAAATTTAGAATGATTATATAATGAAAATATAGTTAGTTTGCCATTGATTTGGTAGAATTCCATTTACTTAATATCAATTTTGAACGGTTTTGATGTAGGGATAATTTAATAAGATATCAGTAGACAATAATATTATGTTTTGGGCAATCAGCGTTATATTATTTTATATAATTCTGACGAAGGACTGTGAAAATTTATATTGAAAACTGTTATAAAACCTTAAACATAATATATTTTTAGAGACCGTTTTTAAACAATTGAAACTCGTATCGACAAATATTTGATTAGTACGGGAGTACTTAAACAATGGAGTGCCAATAATGGGTTTTAATGACTATCCTCGACAACGATGGAATAGGAAATAATAGCAATATCAATTACATTTCTTTATAAACTTTTGACAATTAATAACGGTCCAATGCATTATGAGCTACCACATTTAAGGGGAAGTTAAGAGCGGACGTAGGTTCCACTGGCCGGATTTAAAATTTATTTTAAACTGAATCGATTAAAATAGTACTGGATTGTATATTATTTAAATATTGTAGACGATGATTATTGACGATTTATCAGCAGATTAACCACTGAAAAATTGTTTGTAAAAGTAATTGGATTTAGAGAATTTTATTTTGAAAGTAGATACCAATAAGTGGATGGATAGATATTTTAAAATAATTAATTTATGGAATTTTTGAGTACCGACGGATATTTCTAGCAAACAAAATAGTTTATGATGATAAATTGTAAAATTAAATAGGTATTGGTACTGTCTAAGGGGAGATACAACGGTGATCACGGTACACCTTATTATATCGTTATCATAATAATTGTTGCAATGTTTTTTTATAACCGTTTAAGAACAATAGCATAGGTATAAATTATAATTAGCGTGTCACACTATGATTTGAAAATTTATTTTTTTTTATTATTAGGTAATGAATATAATATAAATATGTACCTAATATAGGTATTTATATTTGACAAATATCAGAAACATGATTTTTTGAGCACATTTTGCACACCCATAATAGAAAGCATTTTGTCGTTTGTCACAAATGGCAATTCTCACTCGTGTAAAGTCTAAAGCGCCATCGCAGCGTGAGCATTAGTATAAATATGTATATATTGTCACATTGCCAGAGCGAACTAACAGTAGCTGATATTTAGGGTGGCGTGGTTACTTTTACTTTTTATGCATTCCTCCCCTACTCCCAAACAAAAACAAAAAAAAAAAAAAAAACAAAGCCAAATTCACTCCTTCGTGAGTGATGTGTATAATACCGTATAATGAGATATAAATATATGTATAATATATACCTAATCTAACCTATATACATATAGGTACATATCATTTGTATTTACATACATCGCGTCGTAAATCATATAATGTGTCTAGCCATTGATTTATTTGTAACAATATATTGTATTGAATCATGAAGATTAGAACTGTGATGTTATTCGGTTATCATAAAGCGTGTTGTTTCCTATATAGTTATAAAAATGTAAGTGGAATAATTGCCATCGTCAAACATAACTAATTAACTTCTAGCGAGACGCGAGTGTTTAGAGGTATATCTATAGTTTACTCAAAATTTCAATCAGAATGACTCTCGTGTGCTATGCACGCAACCTAGTGGTGTAGCATTGCTAATGTTTGTTTTGATAACAGTGTACAATAATAATTTATTATACCATCACCTGCAGCAGAACAAATCGAGCGGTGCCTTCATCGTCGATGGATTAATTTCTGTTGGTTATTTATAGAGGCAAATATATAAATGACGATGGGAGCTCCTCTTCGGCAGACCAAATAACGTATATTATTAAATCTTTTACACGTTTACATAATATATATATATATAATATATGTATACACACATAGGTATATTATATATCATATACATATATAAATTATATCGCAAATGCCGGAGAAGACGGTAGCTCGTCAACAAATAATCGTCTCTGGTAAATAGTCGGGAGCCGAGGGAATAAAACCGTTGCCGCAGCCGCTGTTCGAATATATATATGTTATCATGATACTTGTGTTATACCTATCGAGCGCCACTATATAATATATATTATATATATATATATGATTCCACAGGAGTGTTTGGATACCGAAGGCTGAGGCGGTGACAGTCTGCAAACAAGCGTGGTCTGGGAAATTAATAACTGTTTGTTGTTGTTTCATCGTCGAAGACTGCGTGTTTATATCACCGTACTCTTGTATTGCCACTGATACCTACACAGCAGATTAAACGTATAGGCCATCTGAAAATTGAACGGACAGATATGCGAAACAAACTGCGTGGGTATACCATATATAGATACGTCGTACGAGCTGCACCGACGAAGAGGTATTTAAGACTATAATATTATTATTATTATGGGTAGGTATTAAATTTAATAACCGTTCTGCTACAGCGCGAACACAATAATAATATAATATAGTGTTTTATTATTTCATGACATTTATTTTCTTGACATGTTTAACAGAATATTTTTCAAAATATTTCATTTTGCAGAAAATAAAATAAAATCATCACGAAATCGTCAAGTAGGTAGGTAGTTATTACTCTTCTGCGGTATGAATTAATATTATATATCAAATTACACTAGGTCCATTTTTATATCATAACTTAGTTTAGGCAACCATAAACCAATAGGTCATAGTTGATAAATTTTATATTGAGTAAGTAGGTACTGGCATAGTAGTACAGGGCATTATATCATTTATATTTTAATAATTTATTTATTGATTGTATCACAACTAGGGTCGTGCAATTTTCTGAAACGTAACTTGCGAGGGAATTACAGGGAATTCTTAAGGATGGTCGTTCCAATCGACACAAAACAGTTTCGGAGAATCAATTACTATTACCAATCATTATTTAAATGAATTACGTATCTCGGAAAGATATTCAAATTGTTTGAGTACCTGTACAGTTAAACTATAATTTAAAAACAAATTAAATTGAAATTTTGAAATAAAACTATTAAACTATTATAATGTAAAGTTATTTATGGTGAAAAAACCTAGATCATTAAATTAAATGATTGAATAATGTTAAATTGACTATAGATGTTAAAATGTACATCTTGTAGCAACATCCAATTCGCAAACACTACACAATATACAAGTATACGACTCAATATGAATACGAATTTAATTACACATTTCAAATATCTGGGTACTTTAAGTAAAATAATAACCTAAGAGCTTTAGCCTGTACTTTTTTTGTTTGAGCTCTAATTTATATAAACATGTGCAGTGATATAGAAAAATGGACTATGTATCGAGTATAATATGTAACTTTTGGATGCGATTATAAAACATCAAGTTAAAACTGATAAAGTGATAACATATGAGAACATACACGTGATCACATGGCACTTATAACAGCAGATATTAAGTTCAGAATTTAATTTAAATTTACCTATAGAGAAATACTGCATACCCGTGAGCTTGAGAATTCATTGAGAAAAATTCGCCATTCGCCGTCGTAGGCCAAATAAGCAGCCAAAACAAGTGAGCCAAATAGTATTAAGTTACAGTCAAGCAGTGTTGTAGCTACATCACCGCCCACCAAAGTTAAATAAGTTCTTATACATTCGATCCACGCAATCACGTGTATACAATTTCAACATCCGATTGAAAATTTATAATATTAATAAATTATATAATATTGCAATGATTCACATTTACTATTGATTGGCTTACTTACTAATATTTTTTTTCGGCACGAATACTGTTGCTCGAATAAAATTAATAATTATTTTAAAATGTTAATTTAATCTAAAATTATAAAGTGCTGTTCTATTTTAAGAAAAAAAATCAGTAAAATAATACGTTTCAATGTGTTGTACTCCCGAGAACGATATACGGTTCCCGTAACTTCTGAACATTTCTAGAAGTGCCAATCACAATCGCAATTATCAATATTGACGAAATATGGAGCAGTATCTGCATCGAGCTATCCGTATACCGAATTGTGTCCAACATCATCCCCACCACCTTCAAAATTTCACGGTACACGACACTAATGTGCATGCTCAGAAATATATGCGAATGATACTGTCATAGTGTCATATTGTTAACTTACTGATAACGTTGAAATTAAATATTGAAACGTTTAAAATCAAATTTTTGAATTTTGTCAACTTATTAAATTTGCTACCAAGTGGCAAATACTAACTAATTACTAATTGGATATCAAAATTGTATATTCAATTATTAAATTGTTTTCATCAACATGGGCAGAGCGTGTTGTTTTTATTGCCAATCAATTATTTATTTAATAGAATTTGGACTAAGTGTTGTTTAATTTAAATATTGTGTACTATTGTAAAAAGTAAAGGTAAATGTAAGGTTAATAAATATTGTTAAAATGTTAATTAATATTTTTTATGCATGGACATTATACAGAAATCAGAATGGTAGTTACTAGTTATTAAAAATGTGTTATCAGTTGGCATTTTTGATACTGATTACTGACTTTCGGGCATGCGCATTAGTATCGTGTACCGTGAAATTTTGAAGGTGGTGGGGATGATGTTGGACACAATTCGGTGCTGAGGCAATTATACGGATAGCTCCATCCATAGTATATGATCTAAGGCAGTGGTGCGCAACCTTTTTTGATCCACGACCGCCCAAAATAATTTATTTTTAATACGACCCCCCGTCCTACCGACATTATGTAAGTGTGTAATTTAAATTTACTTAATAGTCTTAATGTATACACAGATTTTATTCATATACATTAAATCGTTAATTTTAGAGCAGTTTTAATATTTCTTTAATTTAATTAATCAAAAACATGAAAAAAAAATACAAAATTAGAGTTTTATAAAATCTAAAATTAAAAAATGTATCATTATAATGATAATCAAAAATTTTAATATTTTTAAAATTATAAAATTACTTTTTAATTATTTTAATGAGAGACCTGAGCTTGCATTGTAGACATGATTGATTCTATGTTTGGTTTGATATTTGTCGGTCGTTTAATTAAAAATTTATCCATATCGTTTTAGTTTATATATTATAAAATATTAAAATATTAAAAATGTTAATTTAAAATAATACAAAATACAAATAATTATTACAAGCTATACAAAATTATAAGCATTAATACGATCAACTCAACGGCTCGTGCATGACTATCGGACTATTTCATAATAACTGTAAGATTAAATAAAATTACTGATTAAATTCAATTTAAAAATAACCCATATACTGCGTGGTTCAATAGAACTTGTTATCGCAACATTAAGATATGACATAATGTCATAATATTACGATTGACACAGCCATCATCGGTACAAAATAATTTTACTTTGTATAAAACTATAAAATAATATACAATATACATAGTACAAAACTTTTTTCATTTGGTGATTACTGGCGACCCCCTTAAGGGTCGCGACCCCCAGGTTGCGCACCACTGATCTAAGGTATACTCTGAAACAGATGGAGTGCGGAGCGGTACGTCGTGATATGATTAGACACCGTTACACACACATACACACATTCCGTCGTCGTCGAACATCGGCCGCTACCGCTATCGGTAGAGCTCGACCAGTCGAACAGCTGGTGGGTGGAGTATGCGCGCCGCCCGAGGTAAATTGGTCGCCGCCGACTCCCGATTTTATTTGGAATAGAGTATATATTTAGACAAAAAAAAAATTTTAAATGTGAATATAATTATATTATTTTATGTCTGTGATTTTTATGATTTTATGATTTTAAAATCCCACGCACAAATATATGTACTTACTCGTATGTTGTATATTGGGCATTGTTGAACAAATTTTTAAAATAGGGTAGGTACCGTTATGCACATTTTTTAAGGTCGGTTGGCATTTAAATGTTGATATGTTTTAGAACGATAATAATAACTGTACGTCCAACTTTGTAAGTCCGCCTAACACTATACCACACTACACGGTATCCGTATAACATTATAATATATATACCTATAGGTACCTACCGCATATTATATACGCACACACTGCGGTGCGATATTATCACTGATATAATTTATCAGTAATACGTATCGATGTGTATACAAATAATTATACTCAAAGGTATATAATAATATGGGTACTAATAGGTATAATATACCTACAATATATATATATATATATACAATAGCTTTTTGTCTGCCGAATCGATTGATATCCGTCATATTATTTCACACACACCCACGCACCCACACAGGAATACAAACGTGGCGGAGGTGTGTTATAAACGGGGAATCGTGTGCATATTATAATATAATATTATAGCGTTACCGCACGGACGCACGCATTATACACGCTCGTCGTCGGGCGGCGCGGTAATCACGCGAGCCGTATAATTTATAAACAAGGAGCTGATGGGTTAGATACGCGAGCACACCCACCCACATCGCACCCCACGCCGAATTGACGCCGATCGCGCGGTCGCTATTGCTGCAAAACGAGGGCTATGATAATATCATGCTATATTATTATACAACTATACCTACAGTCTTATATTGATAATGTGAAAAGCTGCAGTCGACTTTATTCTCCGAGTCGCGACGACGTTGGTTTTGTGCAAAATGTTTTACATTTTTGTCCGTGTTTAATTCATATTATTATTCAACTATTCCATTATTAGATACACGTAATATTAATATACTATTATAATAATTTTCAAAGTGTTTAGCCGTCACCGGTAACGAGCAGATATATTGTATAATAGGTACCTACATATCGTATGCAATTCATCTCGATGATACTAATATAATTGGTAGGAACGCTACACAAACGATAACGACTCCGAATCATCATACGAATCCGATCGCATAAAATAATAATAAACCGCCCTGTCGAATACTGTATTTACAATGAATGCAAGCTGAGGAACTACGTACTATATAATATCGTCACGGCCAGTTGATGTACAATTTATATGATGTCGTCTGTGCAAGCACACAGCAAGTGTAATAGGTACATCAATAGTTGGATTAGTAACTTTTTTTTAGGTCGATATATTACACAGTAGATGCCACAATAGTAGCCTAGCGGATGCTATATCCTTGTTTAATCAAGCACGGAACAAATTTTTTCATAATATCTCTTTGAACGTTAAATGATACTGAATACTGATATATATTTTTATATTGTAAAGTACATAATTAAACAATTTAATGCAATCAAATTGTATTTATCTTTTTTTAAAAGAGATGTGTTAAAATTAAATAATATGATAAATTAACTATTTTCTCGGTTAGCTTCATCACATAGGTTAGCGGTAAATCTCATCAAAAATTAATTTTGCTTAAACCTTTATATGAACTATAGTTATATGGACTTCATATTACCACCAGCACAACTGGGAAACTTCTACCATAGATCATAATATATTGTATAACGTATTAATAAAATAAAATTAGTGATATTTAACTTTTCATCAAGTATTTTGACTAGGTATTAATCTACTACAATACTTTCTATAGAAAACCAAATCAATTCAATTAGTCCCTAATTTGTATGTAAAATAAATTAGACGGTTTATTAATGTTTTTTTTAAAAATAAATTACATAAATTCATAAATTGAACAAACACATACTTACACATACATGTTCATGGAGCGTTTGTAGAAAATATGTCAAAAAAGTCTGTAATAACAGTTATCTTAATTTATCACCAGAGAACATTGAACAATCGACTTTCAATATGCAAACTATCAGTTAATATCATTGTTATTTTACATTTTTCTGGTTGTTAATATTAGTATGAAAGTATATTTTAATATAAGATAACTCGATTTGAACTTGTTTAAACGATGTTTCTAAAGATGTGTAAGGGCATGAAATATAAGAGGTCTCGTGATCATATTTTTGTACTTGCACCCTGGCCAACCACAGAAAACATAAACTATTGCACACGCAAACTAGCACGCACACAACAATATTTTATATTTATATATATAACACATAAATAAATAACACAAGTAGAATTTAGTAAGTGTTTGGAGGAATTATTCCAATCGAGGTTCAAATTGTTTTCAAACAAAAATAATGCTATTGTTGTTATTAATTGCTGACAATAATAATTGCCTATTGAACAAATAAATTATAGAACATCAATTTATTTGCGGTCAATTAACTAAATTTAAATACAATATAATCACTATCCTTACAGTAAGTACCATAATAACAGTGAAAGAGTTAATATTTCATAGACATTTCTATAGGGCTCGAGGAACAAGCTAAATAAATGGTTTTTGGACTAATAACGTAAATAGGTACTGTTATTTTGAGTTAATATTATTTGTTTAAAATAACTAGTTGAAAATAATCGTTCAAAAAGTTTCAACTTTTAAAAAAAATATAAAGATATAAAGGGTTAAGCATCCCCGATGACTAGTGATGAATAAATTTCGTACCCTTTTCAGCATTGAAAAAGGTATGACCTTATATGAAATATGTTTTAATCATTACAATTTTGATTAAAATGTTAATGTAAATATAATATTCAGTACTTAAAAAACTGTAATGTTTACATTATTTTGAAGCAGTAGAATAACTATATAAGAATTTAAAAGCTTTCTATAGTACAGATTGATTTTTGTTTAAATGTTTTGTATATAGAATCGAATGAGTATATCATTATAATAATTATTGTTTTTATATATTATGTTACACTTGTATATTATAGAACAATAACCAACGACCAGGTAGGGTCATATGCCTTAAAATATACACATAGACAAAACGCACGCTAAACTTACAGACATAATTTATTTTAATTCCTTAAACTATGTGGCAATCGTTTGTATGTTAGAGAAGATATTATACTTATTGACCGGAACGGCAATTTTTAAACAGAAATTATTATTATCGTGAAAGAAATACTCTTCAAAGTAAATTTAATTTAAAATGCCTTCACTTTTAATTGATCGAATTTTAATTTAAACGAGAATTATACTTGTAAGTTAGTAAATTGTAGGGGTATTGAAAATAATGGAAACGGAATGGTAATATAAATCAGAAAAATTGAGTTAAAATGGGACTAAGAAATACGCGTTTTGCACCGCGATCGACACATATATACACACACGCATACACATACATACTATACAAATAAGAAGAAGCTTGTTCCAGTTAGACATCTGCGAGCAAAGTAATTTCTATAAAGACAGAAACGTGATGCTTCGTCTTCTTCAGTCAATTTGCATGTTATTACGAGCACAGAAAGTCACCTCAATTTAGCCAATTAACGAAAGTGGATGCTATTTGAATATTAGAGTCACATTGAAAGTTTTTAGCAGCGGGACAATTCAATAATGTTCATATAATTTAAATTACTAGACAAGCTTTAAAAAATTCTCATATAATATAATCAGTAATTTTACATAAGCAGTACCAACCTAAGCAACGATGATATCTATTTCTATTAGTAAAAGCAACATTTATGAAGAATCGACTTTATAAAAATGATTTTCATAAAATTTAATAATTTCCTATATAGGTACATATAAATGATAAAACGTAAAGAAAATAGTATTTATAATTCGTAAATCTTAATGATATATAACACTAATAATGAGCGTTGTAGCCATGTATAAAAGTTAACGTGTTTCTACAACTTTGAATTAGTATAATTATAAATGGTTTAAACGTGTTACCTAAATGTAAGATGAATATCGTACATTTTAATGCAATTAAAAAAAACAATATTATTATCAATAACCATCGGTTATAATATTATTTTTTGTAGATTTTTAAAATTGCATGTTTTTAAAAAAAAAAAGGTGGGTAAGTGGATGTCGCTCTGCTGTACAGTAGGTTAAAAGTGAGTCACTGTAATGGACGGTGTTAAATTTGAATTCAATGATATAATATCATTGTATAAGAAAAACGATTCTGAGTGAAAACAGTCAGTCAGCCTATGATATTACTAATATATTTGATGATATTATTGTGAATAAAGTAATTTATATATTAACTTATTTACGTGGAACCTTGTTTTAAATTTTCAATCCTTAGCTACAAAAGTTGAATATTTTATAAATTTTTAACTACAAAATAATTATTAAATTTTAAATTTGATAAATTTTGTCAAAATTTGAACTTTAAATGCTTATAAAAAAAAATATGTGCTAATGTATATTTAATATTTTTTAACTGCTATTGGAACGATATATCAGGAGCCTTATATCACGCTTTTTTACACAACAAATACAATTTTATTGATATTTATTGGAAAAAAAAACTAAAAAAATTGAAAATTGACAATGTCCGTTCACAGCTCAAAAAGAGTCAAATTATTTTCAAAATTTTATCGTGTATAGAAAATGCTAATATAAACATTCAGTCAAATTTTCAAGTATCTACAGTCATACGTTTTTTAATTACAACAAATAAGAAAATCGTTACATGAGATATCGAGTGAATATCTAATGTTGTAAAAATATGAATTTCAATCGCTCATAAAATTTAATTTGACTTTCTTGTAGACATTTTTTGTTTGAAAAAGGTAGACAAACTTATGGATAATCTTTTGTATTACATTTTCAAATCTTAGAATTAAAAAGAAAATTTTTTATGAATTCTCAACTCAAAATAATTTGCTAATTTTCGTGATTTTTCCGTATTTTGTCAAGATTTGAACTTTAAATGCTTATAAATAAAAACCCTGACTAAGGATTTTTAATTTTTTTTCATCTGCCTTTGAAACAATAACTTAAGCGCCTCCTATTACATTTTCAAGCTTTTTTAACCAACAAATAAAATTTTATTCAGTCAAAATTGTATGTACCTACCTACGGTCATTTGTTTTAGAGTTGCACCAAAAACGAAAATCGATTTTCTCGAAAACAGATTTTGCGTAAAAATTCCCGTTTTTCCTTAATCTTTCTTTTGTTTTTCACGTCGCTTTTGAAAAGTACTGGGAAATTTTTACTTTTGACCCCCCAAAGTACCAACTAGATTCACTTTTCTATCAGAAAAGTTACTGTTGAAGTAAATCCAAGCACTTTTACTGTCCTAAAAGGTGATGACAGACAAAAAAAAATAAAAAAAAAACACACATCATTGTAAAATCAATTCATTCATCGCTTCGCTCAGAATCTAAAATTATATTTAAATTAAATTTCCGAATCACAAATAACATGGTCCGGAAAAGTAAAAACTTTAATATATGCATTAAAAATTAGTATTCACTAACTAACCTGAAAGCACTAATTATGGAAATAAATGCAAACAAGTTTTGCTATTCGTTTTAAATTTATTACAAAATAAATTGATTACCAATCATTCAAATATGACCTATTACGCATGTCATAAAATAAGAAATGATTAAAGATTTTATATAAGAAAACGTTTTTTTTTTTAGTTCATTATTAGAAAATATCAACTTACAAATAAATATTATAACTAGCGATGAGTACAATAAATAACAATAAACGTTGTTAATTTGTTAAACGATTACCGATGCATTTTTATACATTTAAAAATATTATATTATAGTATAATTATTATTCTGTATAAAATACAAAAGATTATTTTATTTTTTCAATCAATATTATACAAGTCATATTTAAGTCAGACCAACACTATCATTACAGTATACAGATTATGATTTAATAATATCATCATTCGCTTCGTGGCTGTTGATTACAACGCACGTAGAATTATTTATTCATGCAAATAGTTTTCAATTAAAAAAAGGTAGGTAAGTGGATGTCGCTCTGCTGTACAGTAGGTTACAAGTGGGTCACTGTAATGGATGGTGTTAAATTTGAATTCAATGATATTACTAAGTATATTTGATGATATTATTGTGAATAAAGTAATTTATATATTCATCTATTTATGTGGAACCTTGTTTTCAATTTTCAATCCTTACAAAAGTTGAACATTTTATAAATTTTTAACTACAAAATAATTATTAAATTTTAAATTTGATAAATTTTGTCAAAATTTGAACTTTAAATGCTTATAAAAAAAAAATTGTGCCTATTATGTATTTTTAATATTTTCAACTGGTATTAGAACGATATATTAGAAGCCTTCAAACACACATCATTGTAAAATCAATACATTCATAGCTTCGCTCAGAATCTAAAATATAATAATAAACCACTCAACCTCATAGATAACGGTGTCGGAAATATTGAAAAATCGGTGAGGATATTCCCTGTTGTTCAACACCTAGGTATTTTCAACTTCTCAAGCCCAAATCTCGAAAAATCAGTGATTATATAATCGCTTATTTACGGCATTGACCTGCGATAAAAGGTCTGTTGTTTCGTGCTCCCCGGCATAGCCGTCGGCAGCCAACAATTATATTTCGACTAAAGTTGCGATGAAGATAACACATAATGAACTGCAATATAAATACTATAAACTCTACCACCGTTGTGAGCACTAATAGCAATAAAAACAAAAATAAAACAAACTCCGTTTCGTCCAGTCGCACAGAGTACATTAATTTATGTTTTCGATAATTTTTTTTAAATGGAAACATTTTGTAACTCAATCAAATAAATCCATTGGCGAAAGGAATCTCTCATCTGACGAAGCACTCGCAAATAATATTATACAATTAATGATAAAAAAGTTTATTTTCAACGACAAATAATAAGTACTCCTGTGACAGGATTTCTGTCTCACTGTTGATGACAATGCTGAGGTAGAGAATACATTTAATCATCCTTCAAATGTGGTCTAAACGTTAATATCAAGTAGACAAAACCCCCAACATCACCACCACCAATTACAGTAAAGTTCATAGGGTATTCAAATCGTCCACTAACTAAGAACTCCGATTCTTATAGAGGTGTTATAAAATATCTCAATGAAAAAAATCTGAATAAAACACTTACCAATGATGTGAAAATAAAGCTTTTCATGTGGTTCGCAATACCTATTCAACTATGTATCCTATTAAATGAGTTTGGAATCGTCATTCCTGAGACCATCGCGCTGAATACCACACATTCTCATCTTGAACAAAATCTAAAGATCAACTTTAAAAATACGCTTTCTGTGGAGAAAATTCTCTGGCAAATTGTCATAGAGCTATTGTTTATAAATACTTTAAAAAAATTCAATATGGGTCCAATGCCTATAAGAAAAAAAAAATGTTAGTACAAACTATAGAGTTAATAAGGGTAAAGTCTCTAGCCATCAAACACCCTTTGCTCCACTCAATCTAATTCTTAATGATTCCAAAGCATTTTCAATTTATTCTTCCAGAAAATAATATGTCTCACACCTATTATCAAAATATCGATAATAATTCGAATCAAAAACATATTCACAACTCGCATTACATACTTAATTCCCATCCTGATAATACTTTAATATCACAATTTTCCTTATTCTTACCAAAATTAAAACTAGTAATTAATCCTATGATTCAACTTATCACTGCCGTCATAAACAAACTAATTCTAAAAGATGTAAAATAAACAAGTGTAAACTAAGCAAATGTAAACTCTCTCAGCATTATCCTTTAACGTGCAAACAGACTTAAATGTCATGAATCTAAACTATTAAATCTATTCATAGAAAAACACACACACATACATATTTATATACATTGCACTTATCTCTGAAATCCACTGCACTAAAATTGTATTCCTTGGTTGCAACATATATTGAATCAATCATCCGGATGGTACTGCCTATGGTGATCAGCCATTCTAATATTTAAAAAATAGCTTTGCCTCCTGGTATTTTACTAATGACTCTGAACATAAAGTGTTAACATCGATAATTTTTACCAACCAACCAAAATCTTTTTCAAGAGGTTTTACTCAAAACTTCAATACCGTCCAAATCCTCAAAAATCTAAACTATTGTTACGCACTTTTCCTAATAAACCTCCACGTCACCAATACGTAAATACCTAAATTAACTAGTATGATAAATAAACAAATTATGTCCTGAAGATTTATACTGTATATCAATAATGGATGGTATCCTTCATAATGTGTTTTTTTCATACGTTATTTAATATTATTCTGTACATTATCCTATTTACAAATATTGTGTTTGAAAAACAATTTTAAGTTTTATAATAAAAAAAAAATGTCAAGTTTTTATTTTTTTTTTAGTTTAAACGCGTTAACAGTCGAACTACATAAATAATTATAATATTAAATTCTACACAGAGTGTAACATAAATAATTGACAAATGTATTTAATTAACTTAGTAACAACATTTGTTCTTATCAGTATACATTTTTTTTAAATACATACAATTATTTTAGTATTTATATTATTGTATTATATAATTATTAAAACATACTCATTATTAACACACTATTTAAATTAAAAATAATAATAATAATATACGTTATTAGATCTGTCAGTATATTTTCTGTTACGCTCTGCAGTATATATAGTATATATATATATTATTTTTATTGTCTTTCTTGCAATATCCCTCGATTTTATAAACACGCCGTCTTCCGATAAAAATTAATCCAAACGCGAGTCTCGTAATTTTTAACGTCACACGAATAATGACGAAATATTTTGAATTTCGTGTTTTCTCAACTTAACAACGTGATATTTTGACCACCCACATCATCGTATAAATTAATATATATACGGCATGTCACATTGAAATGAATGTACAAATCTAAGTATATATATAAAAACGAACGAAATCGATTGCGTCACGGCCACATAATTTTTTGTATGGTCATCATTATAACCGTTGTATAGTATTATAGGCCAACGACAATATAATTCTTCAATAACGCGTAAAAGTTGTCTAATAAAGTGTCTGTCGTCGGACTATACAATATCTGGAATAATACGGGTACGCCGCCGCCGCTGTGGACGAAAACTGCTGTGACTGGACTCGATAACGACATCAGTCCGTCTTTTCGAGCCGACGAAAGAAGTTTTCGCATTAAAACCCGTGTAAATTGTTGGCCGGGAGAACTTATATATATATATATACCTAACTTGATGCGACATACACGACACTATGATGCGTGGTAGTGCGTATATAATAATAATGTAGAAGAATAGGGTCAGCTGAATTCCGGTTTTTACGGTGTAGGTATATATCAACCAACTTCTCTGTCTTATTCGTGCTCTTCTCATTTTCCCCTCCCCCTCCACCGCCACCACCGTGCACGCAAGTTTTCCTGCTGCAGAGATCCAGATAAGTAAAGCATATCCAAAGTTCCGGGCCGTTTCGCCGGGCTCAAAAGTTTCTGACATCGTCGTAATTTATTGTAAGCCGCTCTAAATCTGGTTTCGAATTAATGTTTAACCAACGGTGCCCTCGGCTGCCACGTTACACCTACGACCGCACGACTCGTTTCATCGATATCTCCGTACCTACGCCCGCAAGACAATGACTTTAGGCAGATATCTTCGTTGTTGGCGACTGTGCGCCGACGGAGACGATGGCACACGCGACGTCCCGCTACGCATATTAATAATACGATTATGCGCGTTAAAAAGGGATTTTCTTTTGCCGTGGCACGTGCAGCGTTTAAATTATTTGCGATTTCCGATGACAACAGTGGAATTTATGACTTTGCCAATGTACAAAATACCTACGTCCCCGAGGATACTCTGTGGCCAGTAGTTCCACGAATCACTTAACGCCTGCACAGAGAAGCACACATATGCGACATAACACCGTTTGTATACCAAACTAGGTATCAGGTTCCGGTATGTGTCTACGACCATGTCAAAATCTGGCGTCTGCATTAATCCTATATGAAGAATTTAACAGATTAAAAGTCAAACGGCTGCTCGCAGAGATTCTGGAGTAAAACTTTTTTTGAAGAAAAATAAAACAATTGCCATCCACCACTTGATTCGGATCATTACGTTTTGCGAATCCCTCGAAGTAGATTATCATCATTTATGAGTCTTAAAGTTTATAAATTTTTTTTGGATTCTAGTGTTATTTAACTGAAACCATATGAACTATATTAGAAGTTATAATTCAATTTAATATTTTTTCTTATAATATCTATGCACATCGTTAAAATGTTACAGAACACAATATTAGGCTCACGATAAAACCATACACATATGAATTTGTTATAAAAAAATAAATAAAATGAGCTTCTTAGAACACAAGCGTGGAGTGCTTAATTGTTATTGCCGTTTAAATTTATTAATATTTCAAATAACTACCTAATAAGTATAGAAACATAATATTACAAACTGCACACTTCATTGCGCGTACAAATTATGGCCAATAAATCTTAACACAATATATGAAATCAAAATTCTTGCAAGATTATTAATTATTATTTCTTAAATTCCAATACCTATTCAAACATATTTTTTATGCGGTTCATTTTAAAATAATTACTATAAATAATAAACCTCACGTGTTATGAAAAATACTTGTTTGAGCACTGACATCGAAAGAAAATATTATTGGATTTTCATTTTGTTTTATTTTATACAACTAACCAATAGGTAGTATAATTTAGTAATAGTATTAAAAGTTAAAAATAAAATTATAATTTTATTCAAAACTAAAATGTAAGTACTTAATAGTTAATTTGCAATATTATTTAATCATGCTGTATATTGGTAATTACTTAGAGGATAAGGTCAAATTTGGTTGTTAACTGAAAAGTAAAACTCACATTTGCATGAACTTAGTCGTCCTATAGAACTGATTAAAACTTTTGCTTATGAACGAATTACCAGAGTGGAACAATACTGGATCAACCGGACATGGTTTTATCCTTAACTTAAAACTTAACACTTTTTCCCCATTCAATTATATGTGTATCCATTATATAATCCACAATGTCTCCCACAAGAACATTCCCGGTATTTGTTACAAATGACTTTTTTAAAAATGTTGTTTTGATTATAGGCTAATAAATACGGTCGGAAATATAGATGATATTTATTTGTATTATTTGGACTTTTATATGACATAACAAATAATGATTTATATAATGGATCGGAGACGTGACAATAATGATCAAAATATTTATGGTAGGGTTTAACAGACGTTGAACAATTCTGGTTTGGAAATTCCTATTTTTTTGTAGGGGTTTTTTTTTAATTCAGTTTGGGTCATTATATTTTATTCATAGAAATACCCAAAGCTCGGAATTTCAAAGTGTAAATTCAATTTCACCCGACGTGGACACAAATCAAATTTGCATTTTACGCAAACAAACATACAAACATAACCATGTAATAGGGTACACGGGAACACAAAATAATAGGTTTCGTCGTCTAAACGAGTGCTAGAGGTAGATTCGTATGACAAAATGAACAGGAAATTATACAAAAATAGGTATAATATGATGTTCAATATTATATATTATATAAACTTTAATTTTTTTTAATATTTCATGTTCTATGATGTAATAATGCTTTATAAAATACAAGTTTTTAATTACTTATATTATTCCCTACACGTTACATCGTAAAAAAAACATTATTATAAATGAAATCAGGGTAGGATACAGAGACCGGGCGATATAATGTGGTCATATGTTTCAAATGTTTCAATGCTAAATTAAAGAATTTGATAAACGATTTTGGGAATTTTAGTTAATATACAGAACGTTTTTCAAATTTATATATTATATATAACCATACGTTTTTTATAACCTAACCTAACCATAATTGTATAGGAAGTTTTTCTTTATTTTTAGTAAAACTCAAGTGAAAATCTAAACACTACTCTCTAATAACTATATACTGCATACTGCACAATTTTTTCGTTCCAATAAATCTTGTTATGGAAAATTAAGATGAAAAAAACACACATAATTATAAAATCAATAAATTTATACGCTCCGCTCAGAATTATAATCTGAATGATAAGATTTATCATGGTGTGTTAGAAAGTGACTAGTGTATCTATTATATATTTACCTATGTAATTAATAAGAAGACAATGCCCTAGTTCTTTTAAAGCTTTTTTTTCTATCCATTTTCATTTACATATCTTATACATCTGTAACATATACTGAAATTCTAATCATGTTGCTATCAATATAGAATTTCTATATAATTTAATAATCTTAAAAGTATTGTGGCTTGTATTAATAAATATGATACCTAAATGTTTATATTATTTTGCAATGCGTTTTTAGGATTCAAAAAAGAATAAGAAAGTTAGGATTAAAAAAAAAAAATTATTTAGGTTAGTACATAAATTTAAATTTCTACAAAACTGGAAGGTGGGTAAGTAAATCCAGTGTCTAGTTATTTTAGTTAGAGTCGTTATTTAATGTCCCTGAGTAACTGTAGTTCGTAAAGTAATTGACTTAAATACGCCTGATTTATCGACCAACAAAATAATTATAATAACTCTAAATAACGATTTTATGTACATTTTATATAACATGAATCATTACGTATGCGTATGTAATTATATATAGGGTATTTTAAATGTTCAATTTTAGTGAAATGTATGATGCAAATATGTGTAACTATAAAAGTTTAAATAATACAAAATAAAAACATATTGGAATGTAACAAATATAAATAATATTTTTATTTCCAAAAAATTGGGACTTTAGTCGAGCATAAATATATATATATATAATATCAATAATTTCATTTTTATTAATATTCAGTGTACTGTGTTGATTTACTATCAAGCTGTGACCCCACTCTCGATCATAAACTCCGTTGGCGTGGACGAAAAGTAATAAAAAATATTTGAAAATGAAAAAAAAAACTAATTTTCAACGGTCATAATATGGGCAGGTCGGTGCACGTTTTATTTTATACTATAGCATAATACGATTGCAATTGGTACAGGAGAGCATAATACAAACCATTCATGTACCTATACTATGTGAAACAAATGATATTGGACACATATATTATACATATATAAATAAAATATACGTGGATGTGTATAACGATGGACGAGCAGACAAGAGAAGGGGATTCGCTGTTCAGGTGCCTTTTATTCTTGTGCGATAATAATAATTACTATTATTGCCAGGCAACGAGGGACGACGGAACAGCATGACGAAAAATACGACCAGTGCCCGGGGGCGATAAATTGTATTAAAAGTTCATAATATTTATTCAATAGACGTGGTAGTACCTTTTTTTCCAATGAAACCCACAGGATGTTCATTGCGTATTTTTAATTATGCGTTTGTAGTCCGGGGGAAAAAAATAACGACACTATAGTGAAGTCTATCGAACGATAATACATTTAAAACACGTGACTAAACTGAAAAAATGAATTTGGTGTTTTGGATTAAAGAATATATTATAGGTTGTCATAAAAATAATAAACTATATTAAATTATTTTTCTTTAATATTTGTACTATACAACTTCAGAGTGTCAGTTAGTAACCTTATAAAGATTACAATGATACGTCTATACTTTTTATTTTATATAATAATTTGTTAATTTAACTAACGTTTAACTCAATGTTAATTTCAATGCACATTTTATAATAATAATATGATAACATTAAAATAATTATTGTTATTGAGGATATATTATGAATTTATTATAATATTATTATGTCGGTATACCTCGTTAAAAATATTATAGTTTTAATCTTTGTAAATTCCACCAAATTTTAAATAATCGTGTGATAACCACTGTGACAGACGCTATAAAATATAATGCCTGATTCATTGTTTACGAAAATAATCCAAACAAATGACACTATGGTGTAGTCAAGGTATTTTTTTATTTTTTCGACCGAAACCATATATTCAAGTCCATCGAACCGATAATACGTAGTCCATGAGATAACACACGAACAAAAGATTATCACAGACAATCGTTTTTATTTTTATACGATATAATATTATACTCAACTGACGGTCTTTGTTTGTACTACGTAGATCGTCATAACGAGAAATATTCAAATCTCATCATTACGTCATGAATGGTATTATAGCCAGCTTCCAGTTATTATTATATCTTTGATACCGTCTTCAAAAAGGTTAAGTGCGTACATTAAATACGTACTGGAGAAAATCATTTTAAATTCAGCGGGCTATGTTGCTGTATAAAATAATGAAACAATAATAGGGTTTTGATCGTTACACAAATGTTATCGCACCTAGGTATATATTTTATAACTGCAAATTAAATTCACCTAATGTTTGTTCAATCTTATATTTTAACTATTAATGGATGGCCACTTCAAACAAGCCCCCTGTATGAAGTTTTGTTCATTTAATTCAATTTTTTCTTATATTTTTATATGAATTCACAATATCATTTGTGCTTATTGTAAAAACGTAAGGAAATACAAAATATATTTTAACTATCAAACAGCCGAAGTCACATGAAATATCAACACCTTGCAGGTAATTCTATTTTTTTTTTAAACATATATTGGAATACAGACAATCTGTAATAAGAGTAACAATAAGCATATGGACGTAGAAAAAAATAATATACATGCCATGAAGCTTGCAAAGAGTAGCTACACAGCAGCAGCAACACTCAGACTTGATTGGTTATTATATTAAAATTAAATATGAAATGATCCTAATGATTATCGAAGTATAGGTAATATAACTATGATATAATATATAAATCTTTAAAAACAATAATTTATTTGATTTATTGTATTTATTTGTTTACAGTACATTCATCCTTAAACAATAACACCAACATTCTTAGATTCAAAACTAGTGTTTGAACAGTGGGTTAGGTACCCTATTGCACCAGGTGGCTTATTATTCTATCTCATATAAGTATGTTATTTAAAACATGAAATTAAAATATTTTATTTTGTTAATTATGACGAATTTGTGATTTGAAATAAAATCAAAAACTATACAGTCCACGAATACTGTAAATACCTCTTCCAAAATTAAGGAGACGGACTGGTCGAGCCGGGGAATTTCACAATTAGCTAGGAAGGACACGCATATATTATAATAGGTATACCCATGGAAAACTGAAAATCTCTCACACATCACATCAAAAAAGGTACCCAATAACATATTTTGATGAATAAGTTATGGGACTGGGTTAGACGTCAGTTATTACGTCCAAGCGCCAAAAAAATTTTAATCACTACAGTTTATAACGCAGTCATAGCGGACCGCTACCACGAGGCGTGCAAAACAATAATTTATACTAATATAGGCACTGTAGGTACTATATTATACTCTTAACAGGGAATATGTTTTATTATTCCGCGATGGTATATTTATCAATATATTATTATTTATAGGTATCATATTACGTTGTACTACCGTCAATATTATAACACCTATATAGGTATTATTATTACTATTATTATATACGTAGGTATCAGATATATCTATGCAATATTATTTTTGACCAGCAAATTATTATATATTTTTTAAAACGCGTGTTTACATCATTCTTACCGGAAATTAAAACCTCAACTCGTTTATCGTAATATTGATTTATGATTTGAGCGAATATTTACAATCGTGTCTCGTAAAATTACCTACACACATGTTTGTGTTACTAACGTCTTCATGACACGGCGTTTACATAATAATTATATTATAATATACATGCAATCGTTTGTCGTAGTATCCGTTAATGTGTGTTATGTATTTTTTTTTTTTTACGCACTGGAAACAATATTACAACCATCGAATGCATTTATTTGTACTAACTTGTAGGTAACACATTATTTTTGGTTTTACACAACATCATCTGACAGATTATATTATTTTAATACCTTTCGGTATCCATTTGGTTCTACCACACCATTCCCCACGAGTTGAATAACAGCTACTTTCACTTTTGGCAAGTTTTCAAAACCCTGCGGTACCCTTTTTAGGATACTTGACACCTTTTTTTAAGTATTGCGATCTTGTAAGAAAAAATAATACTACATTTAAGGGGCTTCGGGAATGCGATACAATTTAGGGAAAACGACATAGTGCATTTAAAAAAATTCATGATCGCACACCATCGACAATGCGTAGATACGGTAAATTATCTGCTGTTTGTATACAAATATATAGATAGGTACGTTTTGAAAACAATTCACGTTTTTGCAATGTTTGAATTCGTAAATACTTTACAAGCTGTGTTTAATAAATAAAAAAAAATATAAGACAACGCTGTAAAATATATTCATAGATTAGATTTGCTGTATTTTAATTATAATTTAGACAAATTATTGGTATTTAATGCTATTTTTACATATTTTATTAGTTGTTCAATAATTGCACAATACTTAACTAATGCAATTTACAATCGTAACTTTTTAACATAGGTATACATTTAATTTAAAAATTATGCATTGTGATCTATTTATATTTATTCAAACTACCTATATGAATTTAAATACATTATTAAAAAGTGATATTGTTTCACATTTTTATTCATTTATCGCATAAATTTAAATTATTTATGCATTTGTCCATGTACAGATACATTGTAATAAGCAATTTGACATCCAAAGAGTAAACATTTATAGAAGCTTCTCTCTTCGCCCCTCTATAACAGTGAGTATATGGGGGTAAAGCCCCTGACCAAAAAAGTTGGCTGTACCTATAGTCTAGTCTATACTTTATTCTATAAAAGAAAAGTTTAAATAATTATTCACAGCAAACTATTTTTTTTAACCACAGTTAAATTGTTCTTATTCCTACCCATAAATTAATAAATTTAAATATTTTAATATCATACCTCATAAATGTCATAACTCAAGTTATGACTCATAATATATTATTAATATGCATCGAGTAGGTAGATACTGAATGTATCATGGTATATCGAGTAACAGTGATTAGAATTTAGAACCGAGCATTGGTGCCGTATAGTTAGATATCAGTAGAATTTTTTTTAAATCAATATTATAATAATTTTTAAATTAATATGCGGATGCCCTATAATTTCCTAAGCTGAGACGCCCCGGGGCGTCCAACCCATGGCCTCTCCCCCTTTACACGGCTCTGAATACAATAAATTATATGATTAAATATGACTTTTTTGCATTACTCTTTAACACTGTTTTATTAGTTAGTCGTAAATAATAAAAACATTAAAAACTATAATATACGTAGGTATATTTTAAACCTGAATAAAGGACGGTCTAGAATGTAGTCAATGGTCAGGTAATGGCACTCGTCTAAATTCGAACAGCAGTAAGTGGTAACAGATAAAAAGTAACGCCAGTATAGATGCAATAAACTCAAAGCAATACATTTTTTAATAAATCAAAATAACATTTTTTGATTCATTGTACCATTTTAAATGTTGGTATTGTTAGTTGTCATGGTCACCAAATAAACTTGTAGAAAAACGGAACACTTAAAAATACCAAGTATTGAATACAAAGCTAGCAATGTATGATTACTACATATTAACTTCATTAGCGTGACTAAAATAGACTTTATGGTGTTTTACTCTTTACATTTCCAAGAAAAATGCCAGGTTTCTTATTAAAAAAAACATGAGTGACAGTTGTAGTTATTTCATATATAATATATATATACACAACATATATCACGATAATAATGGTTTAAGACTGGAATAAGGAGGAATTGGCAATTATATTTTTATTGATAGACGTAATAATATATAGCCCAAGAATAAAAATACACCAAAACAATATTTTTTCTGAAAATAAATTATCAATATAATAAGTGCATGTTTACCATCACATTAACGGTTTATTATTATTATTATTATTATTATTATTATTATTATTATATTATAAATATTATATTATGAGAGAAAAAGAAAACTTGTGCAGGTAAATAGTTAAATTTAAAATGAATGGGTGTTCGCACAGATTTTTTTAAAAGTCTTCTTGGCACTCGTCTTTACCACTAGGATTTGTACCCTTAATATTATGTAAGTTGAAGCGACGTGTTATCTCCTCAATAAGACCTCGACTGCACAACACGAACGTCCAACATATATTTTCTAGGAAAGAAGACGTGTATCGATGTTGATAAATCTTTGTGATTTATTCTGGCGATACACCTGAATCGATTGATCATCTAAAATATGTCGAAAATCTTTTATGGGTGAAATAATGTTGTAACTTACTGATTATAATATCACAACTGAAGAAGAAACTGAACGTTAGGACATATTTTAATTGTGTAACTCATATCTAATTGGAATTTGCTTATTTGACGTATCAAATGAAAAATCCGAAATTAAATACAGTGAATCGAAACAGTGACTTACAGACCATTTTTCATTAATATTTTAAATTATACAAATTCGTGGCTTTTGAAGATTTTTCTTTTTACCTAGTATACGATTAAAAAGTAAAGATTTGTAAATATTGAGAAAAGAGTATTTCATGCAACCAAAGTGAAATATTGACAAAAAAGATATTATGAACATTAATTTCAAAATTACTGTTTTATTTTTTTATTTTTCATAGACATTACAGGGAACATTACTTATAAATTTTTGGTGTCTAATATAACTTGAAATAAAAATATCTTCACGAATTTTGTAAAAAATGTTTCCCAAATGACACTATAAGGTATCTAAGTATTATTATTTATTATCACTTTTTTTTTATTACAATTTTTAATCAAACGTACTTCTGACCTAAATTGAACATTTATATTTCTTATCTAATTCCGCAGTCCCACTTCAGTATATTTATAGCATTTGAGTTTATTCGAAAATAACGATCGGATTATGTAATACATTATAACCGAACAAATTTTATATCAACAAAAGAAAAAAAGGAAACAACAGTGAATAGGTACATAGGTACACGAAGGTAAAATTTGAACTTTTAGCTAAGTATAGTAGAGGATATAAAATATTATATACTATATACGTAGCCTTCATTAGCCCTGATTTGTGTATGCTCTACGAACAATGTGTGCACTGGGCAAATATATTATACACGTACGTTGCGAATTAAAAAATATTTGTATTGTGCTTTTGCGAATTTTGTATTTATTTAACAAAAAATATAGGAACCGGCATGCATGCAAACAAACCAATAATACAAATTACTAGAGTTATTGTTAACAGCATATCAAGGTTAATAATTTATACTATCTAATAATAATAATAATATTTATTAATTATTTTGGTATTGTTTTTAGATTATACCTAGATTATCGATATGTTCATAATAAATTTAATTTTTATACCATGATAAATAAAATATATAATGGTAAGTAAAAAAAAAAAAAAAACAAACGTCATAATGCAATTATTATGAAACTATGTTTTTGTCAGTTATTTAAATACCCACCATATAATTATCACTAACATTAGATAAAAAAATATCTATTAAATTAAAATAGAGTGCTATTTAATTCAATAAACAAAATATATGCTAAATAATGAATTTAAAAATTAACACAAAGAATTACAAAAGTAACTTTATAGATATTAAGACTTATTGACTGGATATTAAACACTATTCATTGAATTTATTAAAAAGGTTTATTATTTTTTTTATTTTACATTTATTAAATTTTCTTTTGTAACTAATATAATAATATTTTATGTTTGATCATGACTTTGTTTGCTAGTACTAAGTAGGTAATACATGTATATTTGTTATATTTTTTATTTTTTTAGTAGAACGAACTGTTTTCCAAGAGTTTCATATGACAAGGGTGACCTACTGTTTGTTATAATGTCTATTTTATAACGCATATAATATTCCAGTGCCGAGAAAAATATACTTAGAATGACTAAATGTCCTAAAAAATATGTAATAGTTTTGATTATACCGAGGAGGAATCAGGTAATGAACAATGGCGACTTAGGAGGCAATTATTTTCTTGATTGGATTTTGTTAGTGAGATTTGAAGATAAAGTTAATAGGCCACAAACAGTACTTAGTGTTTGGAGTTGGTCATTCATAGATATAAGGTGTATTTGCGACTTAATTTAAATGTTTATTCAAGTATTTTGACTATATTATATTTATTACAAAATTATAAAACATAAAACGTGTTATAATATTTAGATTAAAAATCGTTAGATATTATTTTCTGATCTGTTTTTAATATTTTATTTTGTCGTTTACCAGAGATCCAGTGTACGTTTTCCGTAGGAGGTATTGTATATTATTATAGTATACCGGTATGGCTTGACGAAAATATGGCAACCCTACAGCGAAATAATAATATCATTTCAAAGATGTTTATAATGGAAATGTTTAGTAAATTGAAAAAACATCTGAAAGATATATTACGTAAAAAGTCATAAATTCAGTAATGCAATAATATTAAACTTGATACGCTTATAAACATAAACGAAGATTAGCATTTATATTTTCAAAAATGTATAAACATATATTTAAATAATAATCTTAAATTTTTATCTGAAAACTCTCGGAGAACTAATTGATAAAAATGTAGTTTATCATGAAAATTCAGATGGTATTGTCGTAGACATTGGGTATAAAATCCATTGTATTTGTATTATACTCAGTAAATATATATATTGGTCTAAATGGAGTAAATTTATAGAGATTTAGCGTAGTGAATTTACTATCAGATAGCATATATATTTTCAGGACGTCTAAGTCCATTAATAACTGCAACCCTTAGTTTCTGAAATGACCGTCGTAATTAAAAACTCAGCCGTAAAAACGCTAAAAAAAAAAAAAAAAAATTGAAATTATAAAAAAGTGCACAGGTTCTTTCGCTATCTTTCCAGCAGTATTTCTGTCGAGTTGATTCTTCACATTGTGCGATAAGCGTTAAAAAAATGTAAAAAAGTAAAATAACTAGCGAATCGCTTGTCGTTTGAAAATGCTCTCCGGTGTAACGCCGGCCGGCCAGGACTGTGGTATATGTGTGTTGGGGAAGGATGAAGAGGTGTACCGGGCAAACTTGTTAAGGAGAAAACTTTTTTAATCTGTTCCCAGCAGAGTCCCAAGGGCTAACGAGCAAGGTCTCAACGGTCGGGCGTAGGTAATTAAAAAAAAAAAAAACACGTCCCACCTCCCGGCAGCCGCATGGGTCACGCAAAATTAACATTAATTAACTACCAAACACCCGACGACGACCCAGGATTTACTGTGTATTTCATACTCACAGTTACTTTGGTTTCTCATCATTATTTTTTTTTGTCCATTGTGTTAAACGTCGAAAAATATCAGCACCCCCAAAATTGGCATCTCTAAAGGTGTGTGAGTGAAAGAGTGGTCAGCTGTCCCTCCTGCAGGCTAAATTGTATTCTCCAAATATAGTGTATAAATTAGATATTAGGCATAAATAGAATTAATATTGGTCGATGTTATATCTTGAAATTATTTAAAAAATATTGTGTTGGATTGTGTTGCCAAAAATACCCCCATACCACCATTTTGGCAAAGTCTGCGTACGGCTACGGGAATCGCCTTAACCGTTCATCGGTTTTGATTGTGAACCGAATTCCTTGTCGAATCTCATCGGACGCTATTTTATAAGCGTATGGGTGGGACATTATAATAAAGGAATGGTAACGGAAGCAGTTAACAAATCATACTGACTATACTTTATCAATTTAAGGATCAAACAAGAATTGCACTGAGAAAATGTCATATAAATGGCTATTATTAATGCTGAGTATCGAGTATCAAATGAAGTTTACACACTATTGTAGGATACTGCGTAATATTATATTTAACATATGTTACACACTTACACAATATGTTAAGTAACAATAATCATAAATGGCGAGGTGGGTGATTGACAAGGGAAACTTCTGCCAAAATAATATTCTATCAATTTAATGTTATTTGTATGAATTTGATATCATAAATAGCGGGTGTGTCGCTTTTTTTATAATACGCATAATATATTATATTATTTTTGTATATGTATATTAATGACAGTGTTTAGAATTTTGTACGGTATTGGTATTTTTGAGTTTTGATCTTTATTCCGGTTAACTACAAGATACTATTGGCTAAATATATTTTTAGTAAAAACTAACTGGTCTTAGTCAAACGTTTAAAAGATTAATTGAGGAGAAATTTCCTCCAAACATTTACTTAGTAATTAAGACTGAAATGGATATTTATGTAAGATAGCTAGTGCTTTTAAAACGGTATAACTTACCCATAAAATAAAGTTTAAATTATGTGTTTTATTTCTTGAAGAAAGTTGTATATAGAAAAGCCACCAAGTTATATAAAACATTTATAAATTTAATTTAAAGCACAAAATATGTATAGGTATAATATAATGAATGAATGATTTATTAAATAGCAAAAACTAAAATTTGTTGGTTTAATTACGTAGGTGGCTGATATGTAATTTTATAAACCACCCTAAACATTATTTAGTTTACACAGATTACTTCATAACGATAATGATCTCTGACAGTGATATGTTACATTTTCTAGGTATAGAAGAGGATTTGGTAAGTGTGCATGTTACTTGAGTATATAAACTGAAACTCTACCTACAGTTTTGAGATAATATCTGAACCTTGATTACAAACTTTACGTGAACAGCACACAAATATTATACTGATTGATATCATGACTAACAATGTCCGAAAATTTGTCTTTCTAGTGGACGACGCGTCTCGGAATCACCTCGGGCGCGGTTTTCGAACGATGTTAATGGTCGAAACCCGATAAGACCATCGGCCGGATAAGAGAGAAAGAGAGAGTGAGAGAGAGAGAGTGAGTGAGCTAGAAAGAGAGCAGCGAATTAATATCCGGCAATTTGTCTTCAGCTACGGTCGAAGAGGATCGTGTCGCAGTGCATCATAGAGGGGAGTGGAAATGGGTGGGAAAAACAAATTATGGTCCGATAATATAAATGATGACACGACACAGCCAGACGGTCGCGGCTGAGACCCTCAGCAGAGCAAGGGTAGGAAAAAACCATGGAAAGAAAAAAAAATATGCGGGCTACCAACGCTAATGGCAAACCGAAAGTCCCTCCCCTACTTTATCGTCCCTAGTTTGCCGATTTTTCTTTTGAAATTCAAACTACCCTACTAACACAGCAAAAAAATATCGGCGCATAATGAACCGGTGGTGGTGTAGTATCCCGCTGGAGGTGGCTGAAGCATCGCCGGCGTCGGTGCGTTTGTGTTGGCGAATCTAAGTCTGTTTTTGACTTATATCGAACGCTGCATTAGAACGACGATGTTTATTAATAGCTTTTTATTTGTTATGTGAATTTAAATGGTTTACTATTCTCGTATTATTTCCCATTCTCGCCACGTTTTACGGTTAAGTTAATTCACTGTACGATTTTACTACGTGGCGAATATTATTTTTACAAAATCGTAACCAATAAATGATGCGTCTCAAAAAATAAATACAAATTTAAACACTTTAAGAATTTAATTAAATCATATAATATGAAATACATTCATAGTGTGTAAAGTTGTTAATAGATATTATATACAAAATTGTATACAGTAGAATAGAACAAAAAAATTGTCTGAAGCGCAAACGATTATATTAACGAATAAAAGACGTGCGTCTATTATAATATAGTATTGTGTTTTGAATAGTTGCAATATGAATATTAATAGTATGCGTGATATTTTAATAACAATAACACTACATAATACACCATGATAATAGTTTCAGTCAAAGTAAAGTTTACCGTATAGTAGCGATTGCCACTAAAGAGTTGGCTAAATTTTAACTTGTTACTATATGGATCCAATTAAAATAATACATATGCACTGTGTATAATATAATAAAGTTTAGATCTACTAAAACAGTGCGTCAACAAATGCACATAATATTTTACAATTAAAACGACCTGTCATAGTGTCATTATAATATAACATTTCAAAGTTCAAACACGGCAAAAGTTTTTGGATCGGTCTAACGGTTACTCACTGACTCAACCATTATTTCGCAGATATCAATAAATATTATTCAACCGCCGTCATCTGGAGCGCATCTATATTGACAACCGGATGCTCTCCCAAATATGATGAGATCACTATAATATTGCGTTAAATTTTACGAAAGTTTTTTGAATTCGGTAGACGACGACGACGATGAGTAATAATAATAGTACCTTATAATTATAATCATAATTTAAATCCATGATGTACGTATTTCGGTTAAATTCCTAACTCAACGCCCTTCCTACCCGGAAAACATGACGACGTCCACTAGCGTATACATGAATATAACAATACAATGCTCTGTATATTATACAAACGATGGTAGAAAATTGTTCCAAAACGTTGACCAGTTTTACGACGGAAAACACATTCGCCTAATTCGAGCAATAATACGCCGATGAAAATATAATTCACTGAGTGATGTGGTTTTAATGCAAAACATTCTCAACCCTCGAATTGTGTGCTATCGAAAACATTAAAAATATGGGTTTTTGCTTAAAATATTATTTAAACAGAAAAAAAACACCACGTTCAGTAATTGACTCCCCCCCTCCTATAGGAATACAGTAGTATAATTACAATAAATTATTTTATATTAAAAAAATTAAAAAAAAATTAGAGAACATAGCGTTTTTTTTTATTTGAAATAAAAATAAATAGACTGAGCCAATAATGAAAGCATTCTTTGCAGTATACTATAGCATAACTATAGTTATGTCATAAACAATAATCATATTATCCTATGAGTACCTAAATAAATACCACGGCTGGATATGCCGGAGTGCTGGGACGTTTTCGTATTTCGTCTTTGTGTAAGGTTTATTTTATCATATTTATTTCTTGTACCGTCCATGACATAATGCGAATTATAAGGCTGATATATACGGCTGCTGCTGCTGCTGCTACTGCTGTAAACAAAATAATAAAAACAGCGTCGACGGAGATAGCGCGAAATTTTTCAAACGCCTTGGCGTGCGCCAGGCCGGGTGTCAGCTGGCGACCAAATTGGTTGAAGCGCCACTTTTATTATTTCTACATTTACTAAACAGGAAGGCGTTAGATTAAAAACTCCATTGTTGCCGACACACACACCTTTCGAGAGTATATATTATCATCATGACGTATACGGACTAAGCTACGGAGTGATTCTTTTGTCACAATACACGCAGTAATTTTTCTCGAAAAATGTGTGTGTCTTTTGAAAATTTTTTTCGACATAATTTGGAGTCATTACACATGCCACGCAATATTCAAGTAAATAATGAAACATATTAAACAATGTCTCTCAAAAACGTATATTGTGTTGTGTGTAATTTAAATGATGGGGGAAAAAAATAACAGTTTCAAAAACACATACATACCTACACATACAGCAACGATATTTTGATAATGTGTACATATGTACGTATGTATATTTATATATATATCACGTGCACGTGTTAATTATAATATATATATATATAAATAAATAAATATGAATATCTGAAATTATATATACATGGTTGTTAGAAATTTTCCATTGTAAGAGAAAGCTGACGCGTGTAATTTTTTTTTACATGCACGGTTAGGACATCTAGCCTGAATTTTTTAAATGTTCGGGATATTCCACCTGTATTCCATAGTATTTTAAATTAAACATTCTTCGCGAACAAAACGTATTTCAAACGTTCAGATATATCATACGAGCATAGTACGTATATAAGTACACAATATTATATATTATACTATATAGAGCCCACCAACCTTCTCCTGACCGTACAAATCGGAATTCTGCGCTTGAGAACTCGCGTTTCTATCAGTGAGACGATTCTGAATAGTTATATAACATGTAGGTATATGGCATGAATTATATATATATATATATTGTACGCGATTGAAACGGAAAATTCGATCGAACCGAAACTGAACACTGCTATACGATAAGTGCAACAGTGGCTGCTAAAATTGCACCCAGGTGGTTGTTTATACACCTATACTGCGGCTTGTTGTATTTTTCCTCGGAAAATAGTTATCAATACCGTCGGTCGGTTATAATCGAATTATTTTTTAAACGACAATTGCGATTTGTTGAAAAAATAAATAAAACAACAACGCCATATTGTGACATGAATAAATATTGCGGAAATCATTTTGCCCCGCGGCTATCGTTGAAACAAATAGTATCCACTTACTTAATTTTTATAATCGTACAAAACTATAACGAGTGACGATAAACATAGCGATTTACGATACTGTTATTTAACACTTGTGGTGTTTTTTGTATTACTTTTTAAATTATGCTGTTCTGAAATTGGTTTATTTAAATTTAGTTAAATAGGAATTCACAGTTGTTTTTAGATAACCAACTAATATATAACAATATTATTACATTAAAAAGTAATGCAAGCAAAAGGTTTTTAATGCATCCGTCTTATTTTGTATAATCAATACATTTTTGGAAATTGAAAATATTTTCATCAAACTTTATATTTTTAATATTTAATATTATGTTATATGTTTTTTAAGGGATTAAATCTAAATTTTCTCTACTTGTGCTTCAAATTATTAAACAAATTTTAATTATGAGGAATTGAGGAATACGCCTATAATAATATAACCAAACAAAGTAGCAGTTATGCACTATGTAAAATATTTTTTTTATAATCATTTTGATAGGTAGTGTTAAACATTAAGCAGAATAAACGGAAATGTGTTGTTAAATGTAAATTGCTATACAATATTGGTAAAATATAATTTAATTAAAATGCACATCAAAATAAAGGGAAATAATATATATTTACTCGTAAAAGTGAGTAAATTTCAATTAGTAGTCTTGTGTAAATTTACATAAAGAATATAGGTGAAATTCAACCTTCCATGGTAGAAAATGTGCTGCGGCACATTTTGTGTAGTTTTAATTTTTTTTTTTTAGTGTGTTATTCATAAACAGTGTTTTTTATTATTTAGTTGTTGATTCATTACTGGCTTAAACTGATATTCAATAATAGTAGTAATAATAAATACTTGCAATTTAAATTCACTTATTTACTGATTTTATTTACAGTAGATGAAAATATTTTTCGATGTTTAATTTATGTGTGTACAGTGTACAATGTATATATACTTAGCTTATAACTTTTTCTCAGTAAAAGTTGGTGCATTGTTATTGAAAAGTGATTATTTAGAGCGGTTTAATGTATTTTACCACTAACAAGTAATCGATACATTTAAGTGTGTAAAACATTGCATTAAATTATGAAATAAATTACTTATAAGGTTATAAAACGCGCATGCGTTTCAAATAAACTAATTGTGTTCTATTGGAATCATATTTCAATAATTAATCTCTTTAAATTCTTAGCTGAGCGATTGCACGTTTTCATCATAATTTCATCAATGTACATTTCGATTTTGTGTTATGAACGATAATATCTATGTACTCGGAGAATAAAACCAATGATGAAAGTCTATCGTTTAATAATCTCAATCTGTTTAACAAATAATAGGTATGACAAAATATTTTTTAAATATGCAAATATTTCTACGTAGGAACCTATTCAAGATAAGTAAATTTATTTTTTTAAAGCCATATTTGTATTGAGGTTATAATGTATGTAAGGTATACCTAAAAATGTATTAAATAACAAAAATAAAATGTGTAATATTATAATACGGAAGAAAAATCATTGTAATGACATATTATAAATCAATAATATATTATCCTATTTTTCATAATAAAAATGTATGAAAATTAAACTAGATTTTGTTTGCGTGTAAAATTGTTAAAAATAATGTATTTGGAAATGTGTGGAATGTTTGTATAATTGAATAATGGCATGTGGCAATTTGCCACTCAGATCACCCCATTTTTAAACTACAGAGGACCGATTTTGAATGCCATGCTATGTATACCAATACTAAAACAGACAATAGATTTGAAAACAATAGTAACACTGCTATACAGCCCTGATCAGTGGTTGTGATTTTGCCTTTTCACAAAACAATTAGTCAAGGAAACAACGGTCAAGTATATAAATCTAACTCATATGTTTATCGTAACATATTATAATAATATATTCTAATGATGTAGAATTTCATTTAGATAAAATTCAAAATAAGAGAACATATTCACACGTAAGATGACGAAAAGAATAAATATTAGGTACGTTTGTTAATAAAAAAAAATATTGGTAGATAAAGTCTGTTTTGTATATGATTAGATTATTGTTATTGTAATATTGCAGTAGGATTGTGCATTGTGAATGTATTGCATCATCGGTGGACAATAATGCGGGTGCTTATATATTGTATTGTTCTCGTGAAAACATATCGATGGTTTTATGGATGAGTGTTTTTTAAATAAATTTCGTAAGAATATACAATTCAATATTCGAAATACTCAGAACATTTTTTACTTTATTATGCTAAATTTGTAAGGAAGACTCCTGCCGCACACTATATGGTTGTAACCAAAAACTTATAAAATTATAGGATATACTGGTATTAGAATAATACTTATTTTTTGTAATAAGTGATAACAAACAGCTATGATATATATTATAGATGTTTTTGTTTTCACAAAATATTATTATAATTATCGGCGACCTCCACAGCTAATGTACTTATTTATGATTGCAATTAACTAATTCTATAGTTATTTTATAATTTCATAAACAATAATAGAAATAACTAATTTACAAATATTTATAATTTATGACATGATAAGCCGGATGATTAAATTTTAGATCTTAAAAAGTAGTGTTTATAAACTCACTGATAATCAACACCTATTTAATAAATAAGTAAAAACAAAATGTAATAATATCGGAATTTTCAATATATTTCTAAGGTATCATATAAATTGTATTATAATTTTTTTAAATGTGAAATAGCTTAAAAAAAATAATAACATTTTTAAATTGTTTTTTTTTAAGTTTATCAAAATAGTATATAATTTCATTAAATTTTTTTTTTCATGTATATAATATAACTACTTCATCCCATCATCAACTCGATTTCAAAGTCTGGCTATACTTTTAACACTGAGGTTTTGTAAGGTTTTTTCTTCGCTCGCTCCGCCTATGTTAACACCACAAGCTCATTTATCACTGTCGACCGAACACGACGAGCTTTTAAAAGCGATATCCACAAGGTTCGGTTCGCATTATTTTCAAATATAAAAAGAAGGGGAAAATTGTTATACAATATATATCATACACATTTATATAAAACATACGTATTATTATACCGTAGCTGGTAAAGATAGAAAAAAAAAACCTGAAAATCGATTGCATTCAACTTGCGGGAATTTGTCAGAATTACCTACCTATATAATAAAATATATACGAGTTCGACTCTTAAAAGTTTTACTGGTAATTTAAACCCAATGAAACTGTAATCAGAACAATTTGTTGTTCTAAGCTTTTTCAAAGAAAAAAAATCAACCGTAGAAACCAAAACAACAGAACACGGTACTTGAAAAACTAATAATGGTTCATCGTAACGCACGAGGACTAAATTAAATTTCGACAAATCTATCTATTGGTTCTGTTTGTTTGCGGCTCTCTATACACACACAAGAGTAATTTCGAAATACCTACTTTTTTCTGATGAATTTTTTTTTACCTACTCGTGAAAATAATACTGGCAATTAGATCGTATATGGTATACGTTTCGTCTTCTTAAGCTACTATGTACCATTAAATGCGAGTTAAAAGCTTGCAAGTCAAAAGTCATAAGCTATCTGATATTGTTATATAGTAACACTCGAATTGGCTCCCAAATTTAGGCAGGTGACCTTCTTTCACTCGGATATTCTGCGGGTGTTTTCGGGGGCGATTCGAGTATACCCAAACGGGTATCTACTCGAATTACCTCCAATAGCATACCTAGATAATTATTTAATACATACAGTTGTACGTATACTAGATATCAATTATATCAATTTCTATATTCCGTCATGTTCAAAAATGTTTTTAAGATATACAGTATTTCCTAGACAGATTAATTTGTTGAATACAATAATTTTGTCGATCACTGATTATCAACTGAAGATTAGTCCATTATTTCGAGTTCAGCATAGTCAGTTTCGTTTGCTGAATAAAAAGTTTTTATTCTGATATTTTTGGAACTGTCTATTTACTTAAATATTTATAATAATATATTAACTTTAATAAATTGACATTATTAATATTTCCTATAGTGTAAGTTTAGAAATCGATTAATTATAGCTAACGGTGGCGATTCCAGTACTAGAGGGTTACAGGTCTAGCCAAAGTAGAAGGAAATTCGTGTAAATGATATTTTTGAGATTGGGAAGCAATTTTATAGAAACTTTTTTAAAAAGAAACTCATGGGTAATGAGTGAGCGCCCGATTATATATATTGATAACATCGTCTGTATAAGAACGATCAAAATTAATTATACATTAGTCTTAGGGTCTTAGGATAGGTAATATATATATATGCAAACATGAAACATAATGAGTAGGCTGCAGGTACTCGTTGTTTGTACGATTTTTGAACAAATATAATATTTAATTAATATAACAACACCGTGCACTATTATTTGCATTATAAAATAGAAACTGAATTAAAAACTATGATCGTTATTTTTAGACCTAATAGTATTTTATGAAAACGCATGTTAACTAAAGACTGACTTTATACTCATAATTGATTGTTTATGTTGACTGAATAGAAAAATAAAATCAATACGCGTTTTCGAGTGTTAAAATAATAATTTTAAGACAAACAAACCTTATTTTAGCAATCCAAATAAAATATGAACTAAATAATAATGTTAGAAAGCAAATTGGGAAAACGGTAGTAACCGTTTATTTATACTGCATAACGTATAACGTAGATTGTACCGAAGTAAAGTTTTCTTATCTGTGAATTTATCGATAGTCTTCAAGTTCAAATTTATTTGAATGAGAGTAAGGTTAGAAAGAACATAGAAACTGATAAGTTCCCGAAGAAGTATTTTGAGATTGTTCAGGGATTTTGTTGATGCTGAAATATAACATGTTTGTTGATAACATATATACTTCATGGTTATAGCTCTACCGTATAGTTATAATAATATATGATACTATATATTCGTATTAAAAATGGTAAACCATATATTACAATCATAAAGTGTTAAACATCAAAAGTGTAAACAGTGTAATTTAAATCAATAATATTAATTGTTATTCGGTACAATTTTATCAATGCATTATTTTTTTTAGAAAATAGTTGGAATGCAATGAAATTTTTTCAAAATCCAGTATAATAAAATACCATAGCTGTACAATTAATATCTCAATGTGATATACTGATATAGATATATATTTAAATATTTACTGTGTTGAAAAACTTAAGTTCTAAAAAAAATCTTCAGTCAAGACCAGATACACTTAAAGGAAAAAAAGAAAATGGTCATGGTTTACACGAGACATTAATACAGCATATAATAATTTTTATATATTCATTAGCTTAAAGAAAATTAATTTGTAATTTGGTACACTCAAAACCTACTTAATCAGCAGATAAACTCCCCAGGTTTCTATTTTTCAAATTTATAAAGTGATTTATTTGACATACACAACTATATTATATGGTTCATAATTATTTACAAAAATACAATTTATATATCCTATTTTTATTTTGAGTGATAAAATAAAATTATAAACTTTACGCAGTAGTTTTAATACTTAAATAGATATTAATATTAATTTTTTCATTACTCATTTCTCATTAGTAATCAATAGAATTTAAATCAATAAACATAAAATATATTTTTACATATATTTGTTTACATTTTTTTTATGTGATTTATTTATTTACAGTCGAAATAAAACATTACTACGGGCAAGTGCTGATAATATTTTTAGTAAAATACTTAACTAAATATCATAACTTTGGCGTAAGTTTATAATGACAAACATTTAATATTATTTATTTTAAAACTATGTGGATTTTACTGAATTGTTACAAATTACTTTCTCGTGAGTTAAAAAAAAGTTTTCTGGATAACTAATAGATTCATATTAGGTAAGTACTATAATACTATATATGTATTATAATACAGATTGCGTATTTATATAGTGTAACAGATTATTATGTTAGTATTTTAATACTATTTTTGATTAGTAAGTATAAAAAGAATATTTGGTTTTAAGATTTTAAATGTAAAATAACTTGTATGATAAACAGGTAATAAAATTCAAATATAAACGTGTGGGTAAAATGAATTTCAGGAAATATTTATTTTTGCCATTTTAAAACCATAAAAATCAATTTGGTAGTTTACGTAATTTGTCATTATAATTTTTTTAATATTTTTAATTAAAAAAAAAGAATGAATAAATTATAGTTGCATTTCATCAAGCATAAAAAAAATTAAGGATAATAAACAATGCATTTGATTGATGAATATAAATAACTAATTAATTAAATGATTGTATTAGTGTCTGAAGTTTATAGCTGATTTCTTAGTATGTAATGCAATACATAAAACTATATTGATTTTTACAAACTTTGTAGGTAACTGATAAGACAGTGAAGAAACAAATTGTGTTACTATACTTGTTTAAATTTCATTACTCATGGAGTAAATAAAGATCTACACTAAAGTGCTTAGATTGTTCTATCGAGTCCTTGTAAGAAGTCTATTTATACAAATCCATTTGTTAAAAAGAGAAATTCCATTAACTTAATTTTTGATTTATTTCAATCTACTAAGATGATAAATAGTAAATACCAAACCTTTTTTACTTCTTGATGAAATGGGCTTCTACTCGTCTCAACTATTTCGAGTTTTAAACTTACCTGAAACATATATATCAAACCAATAAATAATTATAGTCAAAGTATTTTAGGATACAGTTGAGGTTAAAATATACAGGCGCGTGTTAATAAACTTAATCCTACTCTTAACAATAATTCTAAAAACATTATAATACTAAATACAATTTGACTGAACAGTTTATAGATATTATGCCTACCTACAGCTGTAGCATTTAAGAAATGTCAGTCATTGGATAGAAATGTATGTATAAATCAAAATTCCATATTACTATGCGCAATGTCATTATTTATAAACATAATTTTAATAATTAAAAATAAATCAGAGTAATCGTCCAATTGGAAGTTTGGATTTGTTAAATTATATTAATTTAAGTGTTATAATAATCTACACATTTTTTTTTAACTGTAAAATTAAATAAATTTAGCATTAAAATGTTATCAGATTCTTTGTGGGGGAAGAAATTCGTTATAGTGATTATTACCAGTAAAAACAAACATAAATTAAATAACTAAAGAAAATATGCGTAAAACCTCTTAAAATAAATTTATGTAAATTATGATATTTAAAAAATTTTGAATTGATGTTTATATAACTTCTACCAATATAATAACTAATATAATTATCTGTTTCTTACGATGATTATAATAATCAAATATTGAAGGATGAAAATTTCACATTTAAATAATTTGTAGTAATTTACAACTACACATGGATTTAGGTTATTTTTAACTAACTTGTTTTATACTGATGTTAATTTATATATTATGAATAATGAATATTATATTATTTTTTTCTCCAAAAACAAAGCGGCAATTGGGAGCTGTTATACAATTTGGTATAGTAATATTTTTTGATTTTAAGTGTATATAAATGTATATATATATTTGTAAGTGAAATACATGAGTAATTCTAAATTTGTTAATAATTGTATACATTAAATAATAATAGTACAATTATAATACCTAGTATATTAAATCAATTTGTCTAATTCTGACTTCTAGATGAAAGAAAAAATGTAGAGTATAACAATTTCAGGCACTTATTATGTTATATTATACATATATATTCTAGTGAATCATATTATCAATAATTCATATTGTAGTAACATAAAAAATACAAGTACCTATGCTGTATACAATGTTTAACATATCAATCTACATAATTAGTTTTATTAATGACTATTTATAACCTATATACTTAACGACAGAGATTAATATCAACCAATACCTTCGTACAATATTTATTTTTAATGACTCTCAACTATGTTGCACGTGTCAGGAAATAAATTAAGAATTAATTGAAAAGGATACAAGTGAATGAGATTTAATATAGCAATCTATGGTTTATTTTGAATTCATTAAAATGCAAGCAAACCCGACCAAAAGGAAACTAATCAGCGTAGAATAAATATTTTATGACAGACAATAAATGTTTTACGTTTAAAATGTGATTTTAATTTCAGGGTGTAAGTTTATCAAACCAAAGAACACTTCAAGAACCACTTAAACCAGACTTGCCGAGTAGAACATTTAATCTTCATTCATTTACTTTATTTTATGATTCCTTTATATAGTTATATTTAACGGCTGAAACTTTTACCCGACATTATAGCAATTTTCCATGTACATAAAATGCATGGAAACGTTTTAATTTTCAGTATTTAATTATATTCAGTCATCAGTCAAAGAAAGTTAGGACATTATGTTAATACTCAGCATATATTTATAGCATTGTGATCAAAATATTATATTGCATACGCGATTGACATGGAATGAATTTTTAAAACTTTTTCGAGAATTCGTTTTTGTAGCAAATTACAATACTATGTGTATAAGACTCTATTCAATATAGAAATGAAACATTACTAAAAAGCAAATACATTTATATCAGAAAAGATAATAAAATTGGTTTAGGTCGTTTGGTAAATGATAAAACTTAAGTATAAATTATTTAAATATTAAGAAGGACCTGCTAAAAGTTTCAATCACAATTTTGTTACATATGTACTCTAGGGATTTTATATCCAGTTTTTTTAACCATCCAATGATTACGTTATACACACTTAAAGTATTCAAAAGCCTAATTTATAACTATAACCTTATTTACCTATATAAATATGAAAAAAATTATGTTATATTATTATGTTCGTTATAATCGCAGAAAAAAATCCACTAGGTACCTGGTACCTATTTTTTTTTATTTTCAGAAACGTGATGAATAAATAAAAAATATTATTTTTTTCAAGTTTAACACACTTCGTTTTGTTTAGTGAATTTGAGTATTTACCGGTTGAACGTGTTAATAAGCACAAACCGTGTTTTATTTCTCTACAAAAACATGTCATAATAGTGCAATATTGATTTAAATGGGAAATTCATTGGAATAAAAAAAAAATATAGTAGAAAATAAAACGCTTACTAACAAAACATAAACCTCTCGGAATGACAAACAGTTGTAAAAATTAACGTTGAACACATAAATGCATACGGTACCTAGGTATAAAACGAATTCGGTTTATTTACCAAACATGATAACATTGTATTAACATTTTTAAATATGAGCACTGTTGAATGGTATTAATTAAAAAAAATTACGTGTTTATGGTAAAAATAGTTAAGTTAGCAGATGTGATAATCTCGAAGATTCGTGGACACGCCTAATTCGAAAGCTGCAAGAGGAATGTGGATGCAAATATAAAAAAATGACACACAGAGGCTTCAATAATTTATAATTTTTTTTCTATTTGAGATACTTTCAAAAACATTGTTACGACGCATAAATGCATATTTAAGAGGTGAACAACAAATTATTTTATTTTATTTAATAATTCTTAAAATATTTTGCGACGAAATAAAATATATAATAAAAAAATGTAATTATTTTAAAAGTTTGCAATTATATTTTGAAACTAATTTACTTTCATCGAACTTTTACAAATTAAGATGCCTACATTGCTATAATTTTATATCATCCATATTTTTTTACTCGTATACCTACAATTGATGGCTAAATCATTATCAATAATATAACTTCGATTTTTAATGAAAACTTTTATTAAATTATATTATTGAGTATATAAATATCTTAATTTAACAACCTATAAATATTGAATAGATATAAGTTTCTATTTAGTTTTCACTGTTCAAAGAATTTAAGTTGGAAGCTAACATTTTTATTAAACGTTTATCCTTCAAAAAAAATAAAAATAAAAATAAAATTGTTTTTAATTTAAAAATAGATTAGTTAAATACTAATAATGTTAATGTTATACCCGTGTTATTTTAAATTTACTTCAATAGTTCTATGATTTTTTTTTCATCTTAGTGGAATATTTATTTTTCATTTACACAATAAGCTCGTTATGTCGAGGAAATTATTTAAAATAACCTCCTTTATTAAAGGAAATTTTGTTTGGGCGTGTTTGAATAAAAGTAGATAAATCAAACAACTGTCTAACAACCATTTTTTTTCATTAACTTCTCTTTTTTTTATGATTGATCAATATTTCAGATTATTGGCCAAGTTTCAACAAATAATTTGGGCAAGTTAAAAAGAAAAAAATACAGGGAAGAAAAAACTAACAGTAATTAATACTATATAGATTAATTAAACAAAAAATATTTTTAAAAAAAGAAAGAAAGAATGAACGAAAGAAAAGAGACCAAACTTTCAGAAGCGTGCAATGGAAATATGTAAATTTATGCGATAATAAGCTGATGAGTGGTGTGCGGGAGGGACGCAACGAAAACTCCATGTGCTGTTCCGGTTATTGCAATGGGAATCAAGGTGTAATGCTCTGGATTTCCCATCATCCACACGGTTCACTTAATTGCTCGGTCCCTATCCGCAACATTAAGCATCTGGAATAAAATACACTATCCCCACCCTTTCTTCGCTCTCAGTTTTTATCGGTCCTCCCCTGGATATAAAAATCCATTTAATTCACGACCCCAATTTATAAATACACCCTCGACGGTGAGGGAAAAAAGAAATGAAGATGGTCCGTTTCATTAAGCATGGGAACGATATATTTCGGCATCATTAAAAAATAGAGAAACACATGGAAAGAGTGAGAATACACATACACCTCTATATATATTATAGACGGAGACCAGAAAAAATGATACGGGTGAGAAGTGACAAAAAATGAGACAGGAGTTGAGTAACATAATAAATCTCTGACCACACGCGAGGAAAAATAGATAATTTTCGTACTCTACCTAATGATACATCTTAATTATTCTTATTCTACATAGGTACACTATGAGATTATATAAATTAAGGACATTTATAATATGTATTTATTATATACCTATTCGACTCTAACAACTGTAAATCTAATAAATATTTCAAAATTCAATCAACTAGTAAATCAATTTACTGAGGATTAATGAATTAATATGTTATTTAGGGAAATTTACATAGACTGATGATACTTTAGTTAAATATATCTATATATTATAAAGTATTGAAAAGCGTGAAAAAAAAAACATTTATTCATTTTTATATCAATCAAAGTGTAAAAGATAGACAAATTCAATTATAATACAAAACAACCTTTTTTCGAGTATTGTATCTAAAACAATAGCTGTCTGTACTCCGTATTGCCACGACAGCGGATTTTGTGCACCCCAATAGGTTTTTAATTAAATATTGCAATCAATGGATACGCAGATTATTCATTTATTTTTAATTTATTTTTTTGAATAAAAATAAAAATAAACAAAATTGACAGGTTAAATTCGAGTATTTGTATACAATAACAATCGAAGAATACCGCATAATATATATATATATATATATATATATATATTTAATTTGAACTTTAATAAATAATAATAGAGAAAATATGATTTTATCATTAAAGTAAATAAACGACAATCTTTCATGTACAGCGTGTGTCAAAAATGAAATGATTATAATTTATTTTGTGTAATATACATAATATACTCTATTATTATTATACATATTTTTGACCAGCTTGTTTAGTTTTGTTTGAATTATTGTAATTGTATGTGTTTCAATTTTTTTTTTTTTTTTTTGTAATTTACCTATAGTTTTTCAATTTGATGTTTTATACTATTAAATAATTATAGCTACTCATGGCTTATTAGCACGAGTACAATTTTCGCCATCCACTGTGTAAAATGTAAATTTGAAAAATTAAAACATTTTGGAATGATCGTTTAATAAAAAAAATGTATCGTGCGTTCGGTTGATAACCAGAATCACACCCTGTCATAATCAACGATATTTCTGTGCTAGTGTGCTACTATTATTTCGAGTACCTTAATACAATTCAGAGTAGTCAGACAGAGTCAATTGTAATATAACAATATTGTAGAAATGTCGTATATATTATTAAAATCGTTTCTAAACCAACGGTAAGCTATATATAATTGATTAACATAAAATAATAAATTAATTAAAGAACACCTGATGCAGATAATAAAATAATATTAACATACAAAAACAATGAAAACCTCGTTATAAATACATACGATCAGAATATAATATAGAACCCTTGCTCTTGCGATGTAGTAATAATTGAATGCCAATTTAAGGTGTTTGGAATAATGGAATATAGATGGGAAATTAGCACTTGGTTTTGCGAAGGCGATCAATTAATGGAAGCAAATAATGTAATAATTTAGTAGTTACTTTGATTTGTAATTAAATTATTATTATAAAAACTTAATGTCATTTGATATCTTTGTCATTGTTCAGAAACTTAAATTATAAACATAAATATTATTTGCCAGTTTATAATAGTAAATAATTCATGCAATTATGGCGTTGTTATTTTATTATAAAATGTATTTATAAAGTGAAAAAAACATGGTAGCGCCCAAAATTGTTATGTTTAATACAAGATATACATTATAGATGTGAATTATCTATCTTTGTTTTTTTACCCTTAACTTGTATACGACTCATAACACGTTGGCCGTAAAATATCATATTTTGCAACATTTTAAGTCATGCCTATTTATAATTGTTACATTTTTAAATCAATTTAAGTAACTTCTTTTATAATAAATTATTAAGAAAAAACATAATTTAGAACATTTACATTAGTATTTAATATACTTAAGGAAATATTTTTTTTATCGTAGAATTCGATGAACTTCTTTGTATGATTATTAAAGATATAATATTATTCAACTGCCATGATAATGATTTAACTGTTTATTATAATTTTCATAAATTACTTAACATAATGATACAATTTTGTTTATGTGCATAAATATGTTCACATTTATTTTTTTCAACCAGAGGTTATCATCGCCAGTCAAATTGTCTATGGGTTACATCCCATTTGTATATAGGTACATAACAATAAAGTGTATATATATTCAAGCAATATAATTTGTCGTCACAGCAGGTTTTTACGTAAAATTATATTCTGTTTCTGCCGTTGGCTACAACTACAACAAGTAAAACACGAAAACGAATATCTTATCATTTACAAGCTAAGGGTCGTACCGGAGGGAGCTGTGAATTTTTACTGTAATATTCGTAGAAATGAATAACTTCCAAAATGATAAGAATTGAATGTACAATTTTACGGGTTTTTTCTGGTTTTAATTTTTCAATTTTTATCTTATTTAAGTTATTCTTAACCGTTATAATTTATAATGAAATAAAATAATAAACATTATTATTTGGAATATCTCACTAATATAATATCTACCAATATATCTTTATTTTATGAATTAATATTTTGGGGTTTTTTTTATATATCATAATATAGACGTACCCTAATACCATAACTTATTAGTAGATACCGATTCGACAATTATCAGAAATTTAAATATTTTTTAAAAATTTAACTAAAAAATAATAAATAAAAATGTAGGTAACTACCTATACGTATATACGAAATTATTTATTTATTTTAGATCAGGTGGAAAGAATGGTGAATGGTGATTTTAAAACTATTATGTTTTTAGATGAATGTTTTTTTTTTTTTTATGCCTAATTAACAGTTTTCTCTAGTAAACTCATATTTATTTTAGAAATATTCATCCATTCTATATTTTTAACATGCTTTTTTATTTAAAGAAAACAATAATCTTGAGATCATTCCGTACACTTTTTATCAAAATTAAGTCGATGCTACACTAAATAGATATCAACAATTTTAAATATTAATCGATTTAGTATAAAATAATAAAAACATAAACTATTACAAGGTGTTTCAAAATATTGTTCTATTTCATCTTAATCATTCTTGACTGATCTGCGCAAATCTTGGTTTTGTTACAATAACCATCTGACGGGTTAGACACCAGCATTACAACAAACCATAACATATGTGAACTTATTTATTAGATCAACTATAGCTTTAATGAATCGTTTGACAATGTTTACTACACAGTAAATATTATTGTGTAAAGTTAAATCAATGCAATTGCTTTCCACAGGAATGGTTTGACATAATATTATCTAATAATATTATAATAAGACTATTTGTATCGAAATACACATGCTTTTCATTACGTATTCAGAGAGTCATAATTTCAATTAAAAAATAGGAGTTGCCGAGACCCCTATGTGTTCAGTCCGTCTTGTGATCATGGAATCACATAGGTATTTATAATGACGCTGTGTACTACTGCACCTGCGTATTAATTATATTAACATGACAGAACAAAAAATTAACTGCAGAAGGGAACACTTAACTACGAGGGTGCTAAGTTGACAGTAATTTCAAAACAAGGCGTGGAAACATCTCAAGCATCACTACCGAATCGCACCTATGGATATAGTATAATATAAATAATCTACCAAGTAATTCAAACAAATCGAAAAAATGTTTTTAAATAGCCTCATGGTGTATTCAGATATTTATGTATTTGTACTGTATTATGTGCTGAGTATGTAGCTACTAGTCTTGTATTTTAAATAATTTATGATCTTGGACATTTCGGGATAGTCGAATTATACTTGGATTCAAAAAAATTCAATGGTCGAATGGCACTCATATTCAAAAAATAAACTTAATTCTAATGTTTTGAAAACGCTAACTAACTAATAATTTTTACAGGTATGTTTTAATTTTGCATTTATGGCGTATGCATATTATATATTATATTTTAAAGAAAATATTTCTTGTAAAAATTATAAAAAAGTGAATTATGATTTATGACATAATAATATTACAAACAAACCTGTAGACATGTATAAAAAAATTTGTGAAAAGTACAATAAATTAGGTTTAATATTTACGCCAAATTTATAACATTCGGTGGGAAACAGTTATTTCAGCTAAAACATACCAATTTTTATTCCATCATACATATCGACCTAGTAATGCGATAATATTTTTTAAAACTGATTTGAATTCATTTTTATATCTACTTGAGATCGGCCAGTCCACTCCCCCCCCACCAAATATACATTTAGTTGGAATATTTTGAAATTTCATAATTTTCAAACGTTGATTATTTGGAATTTAAATCTGAATTCTTAAAATGTGAACTGACTGATCTCAAGTTGACATTATAACGAATTCAGATCAGTTTTCTAAAAAATAATCTCAATATTAGGTCGATCAGTAGGATGGAACAAAATACATACAAATGAGTATAAATTATTTACCATTCATGAACTGACTATATATAATATTACATGTATATAATACCTATATAATAATAGGTTTATTATAATTATAAATTTAATAGACAATTTTGTATTTTCGGACGGTAAAAATGTACTCGGACTTTTTGTCCGGCAATCAAAAAATGAATCCGGACTTTTTGTCCAACTTTTTTCTTACCGGACTTTTTGACCAATTACCATTAACAAGACCCACTTGCATGCAATTTGAAAACTGCCTAATTCGAACTCTTTAAAAATTGACCGCCGCCGATCTCCTTAAAATATATATTTATTTGAACCCGAGTGCAGTTGGACTATTAGTTTTTTTTAAATCAAATGCAATTTGACTAAATTAAGTGCAAATCGACCTCACCCGGTCATCTCACAGAAGTATGCAATGCCATTAATAATATGGTTTAACCTACCACGAAGTTTTGCATAACAAAGTTCAGCAAAAACATATGCGACATATCTATGATATAACAATGTTCACTAGTACCAAGAAGAATGAAGATAATATAATATCTGCATAATGGAATTGTTCTGCTTGACCCTTTTAATATCTATGGATATTGGGAATGTCGTTCGATTTTTCCGGATGAAAAGGAGGGGCTGATGTAGACTTTAAAGAATTTAATGATATTTTTTGATATTAAATCTGATTAAATGTTCAAAGTATCGCGAGAAAAAATGAAAATAGATTAATAAAAAATGTGTTCCAGTATACTTTGAATAAAATATAAAAAAAATTCCAATAGACCTTAGGGAAGCCAATTGAATAAAAATATATTTAAAGAGAAGATATTGAGGGAGAACGGTGTCTGTAGATTTAAAAAAAAAAACTTTGGGATCAAACTTTTTTTCGAAAACACCGATACAAAATAAAAAGTCAATTTACAAACTTCACTCATACCACGTACTTTATACTTGTGTAATACTAAAATAAAACTTTTTATTTTAGAGCCTTTTTTTCGCACGTGTTGAATTTTATGATGATTCCTTACTACCTGACTGCGTCTATTTTTAAAAAAAAAAACTATCAATATTGTTTCATAACAAAGTGTACAATTAATTTTCGAAATTAATTTTTATAAAAATGTGTAACACAAATTTCAAGTTTGATCCCAATTTTCTACAATAAGTTTTTGAATATTTCTAAAAAAAATCTTTCTAGATTGTAAGGCTTGATGATATATTTTCAATATATATAATAGGTAAATCCCAATTGAACTATTGAATATTTTTTTTACCTAACAGGAAAAAAAATCGGAACACGTACATTTTTTTTGTTAAACCAATAAGAAAATTGTATCGTAGATAAAATGTAGGTATTATTTTAGAATTTTACTGTGTACACTAACGAATCGTTTACAATAAAAAATGGGGGGGGGGGCTTGTAAGTAACTGTTCTGCTGTACATTGGGCAGTTGTTGGTATTCTTTCTCATTGAGTTACTCACTTTGTAATGTCTTTAAGTAGTTTATGTGTTCAATTTGTATAAATTAATCATTGCACACCTACGAACAACAATTCCAAGCGAAAACTGAATGATTCTGCCTGTCAGTCTATATTATTAGTTTATTTCATGATATGTTTTTTGATATTTCTATTAGAGTAATATAAATTACTATTAGTATTATAATACTTATATGGTAGGTTGGTTCAATTTTTGCCCAAATCATTGAATTTATCATACCTACCTATTATGATTGTAAATAATAGCTATAAATCTTCAAACGCTCATAAATAATTATAGTGGATTTTCGTTAATTTTTTTTTTAAATTTAAATATTAATATCTTATAAAGAACCCTGTACTAAATTTTTAAGATTTTTAATCAAATGAACATATTTTTTTGACATTTATAAAAAAATTATACAAAAAAAATGCTCCAAACATCAACTCCAAGGTTTCTGGTAACAATCTAGTATGTAATAGGGAAAGAGGATGTCAAAAGTAGAAAACTCCCAGTACTTTTTAAAAGGTAAAATCAGGAAAATTAATTTAATTAAAATAATATTTGTTTGGTACTCATGGTTACCAAGTATTTAGACTGCAGTTTCCGTCCTAAATCGTTTTTCATATCATACAATTATTACATATCGTTGAATTCAAATAACATAATATATTTATTGCCCGTACACTCGACACCTACAACAATTATACAGAATTTTATTTTGTAACATAATTATTTCATAAATATAATCAATACTTTTTATATTTGTACCTCGAAAGAGGGCATATTTGGCCTATCCGAGTCTTTTAATGACTTCCGGTTTCACCATCTTAATGTTAATCTTCCACAACGAATTAACTAACGATCATAACGTTCACCTCATATTATACTATGTACTACGTATTAAAATTATTTATAGCAGTCGTTTACAATAATGGTTAGTAATTAATGTATGTAGAGTGGGTGACTCTTTTAGGACAACAATACAGTATTATTGGGATACTCATTATAATTGTTTTTTGAAATATTATTACTATTATTGTGATATAATAATATTTTAAGTACTTTCAGCAATAATGTATTACACCATGGTAATAATATAGTATTATCATAGCATAAAATATAAATTTTTATAACCACTTTTACTTCTCAGAATTGACGAAAAATCGTTATGAAGTTTGCTTATGTATTCAAAATAAAATAAACAACCAAAAATTACTTTAGTTTTCTTTAAAAACACCAATTCTGCATTCAACTAAAGTAGCGTTATTCCCAGGATTGTCGTAAACTTGCCTCAGATCTTGTATATACATATAACAAAATTAGTATTTAGTTAATTTTATTTTGAGGTTTTTTACTTTTATTACTTTCAAAAACACGTGGGACTTAAATTTAACTGTATTATTAATGCATATTATGCAATTTTGAATGAATTTTAGGCAAGCAAAAAAACGTAATCATAATAACCGCGAGCACAATATAGATATAAAGATAGATTTTCTAATAAACCTTATTAGAAAATAACATAATGGTGGTTCACACCATTACAGTCACATTCGATTTAAAAGCGATACCAATTAAGTGTAAAAGTATTTGAGTACAATTGGATCATTTAATCTAAAGCAATGTATTTTAATTAACTCCACAGCGCAGATACTTACCACCTAATGTTTTATTTTCTATACAACTAATATAAGTAAAATAATTAAATAAATTATGGTACGGATGTTACAGTGTATTCTTCATAGTATATATAGTTATAACGACAATTAATATTCTTAAACACTGTTGCAACATATGAATTTATAATTTTTGTGAAACATTTAGATATGAAGGATACTTGTGAAATGAAGAGTTAATTTTTTTACAAATGAAAGAAAAAATCCATATTAAACTGTAATGGAAATTACTTGTTATGTATCGGAGGTTGTAATATAAAAAAATATTATTTTAGATACATTTGAAATTTTACCAGTACTTTTAAAATGTTAGGATTTAAGATACTTATAGTGTTAATTAATAATATCCGTAATTCACAATTTTAATTAAATAAAAAGTTTTAATGACAATATACTGAGTTTCATTTTGTATTGATATTTGATTGATTTTAAATTTTATAATATTTGTTTTATTCAATAATTAAAAAAAAAGTTATCAAAGTATGTCAAAAATACCTATTCCTAGTGTACCTAGTTATCGTTCTTACGATATCGTTGTGAATGATAACAGGAATTGACTATCTAGGTTTTTTTATAAGTAACCAGAAATATTTAGAATTTTGTACACTTGGAAAGTTGTGTTTTTATAATAAATTATGAATAGTATAAAGAATCTATTTTATTTTGAGATTAAAATTTCGTTCCAAGTTGTGTGAATTGTGTAAAATCGTATTTATAAAATAATTTAAATTCAGAATAAGTATTTATAATATAAGTAAAACTAAATATCGTTCCGCGGAAAGGAAATTAAATTATTATCAATAGTTCATATTATATCTATCTAATACGAATATTTTACAATTTTATTATTCGTAGTTTACGTGTTATATTCATTTATGACTACGATGGTGTAAATAAACTTGTTTATATTAAAAAAAGTATCAAGACATGTTTCCAAAAAATTTACACTTTAGTACTACGTGTTAATTGTATATGTATAGGTAATTTATTACCTACTTAATAATAAAACTAAGCATTTAGTTGATTATGTTTCATGTATAACACTTAACTAGAAAATTTAACTTAATGGTTTATTATGTTTATTATTAAAACAATACAGACGTGTTTCGAAATATGTTAGTGAACATTTTAGGTTTTATTTAAAACGAAAAATTCCGTATACAAAACGAGTTTATTTCTCAAGATGGTTAAAAAGAATTTCTCATATTTTTATTATACGTATACGCAGAACAACCAGAATAGTTAATATTGATAATTTTCATAACACTCTAGCTATTTACTTATTAAAAACATCAAGGTTCTAGTATATTTTGTAGTTTGTACAATCATATTTTATAACATGAAATCATAATAGTAACATGATAAAGTTAATGCTAACACTATTTACCTATTAATTAAACTGAATATGCGTTATAATTAAGTTCTGTTTGAAATTGAAAATCGTACCTACATAGATATTATTGCATTTGCATCTAAACAAATTATTGTCATATTTTGTTAGCTAACCATGGACGATTTTAAATCATATTATCTTATGACCATCATAATAATAATAATAATAGGTAAAGATGCCTTCAAAGGTAGTACATAAATCTAATTTATCAATTAATATATCATTGAATATGAAATGATAAAAATAAAATTGAATATTGTTTGTTTTTTCAAACCATTTCATAACATATTATTTTTAAACGTTCTTTAAATATTTAAAAATTCTTGTAAAAATACTAAACATTTTTGTATTATTAGGTATATTATTATTTCTAAGCTAAAATTTTATTTTGTTCGAACGTTGTGCAGAAATGTGCAATCGTAATAAATCTAATTAATGCATTCAGAATTTAAATTATAAACGTAATAAAAAGATATTAATATAATATTATAGTTGTATTTAGTAACTAATTATCCACTCAAAAGTATCAAGAAAATTATTAAATTACTAAATTAACTGAAAATATTGTAGCTATTTATCATGAAAATATGTATAAATATATTTATTAGAACATTGTGACGATACACTTAAAGTACTAATATCATATTATTACACTCGTATTAATATGAGTATATGACGTATTGTACGGTTTAATTCGAAGCCAATATTAATATTATATTTTGTATACAACATTTTGTGCACAGATTATTGCGAAAAAATGTAATATATAAAAATAAATTATTTAAACACAAGAGATTATGAAGGAAGTCTGTACATGTAAAATTGTAGGCAAGGAACATGTTTCATTAATAATAATTATAAAAATCATAGCCGCTGTCATAATTTTATTTTTTATTTCTGTTTAATTAATTATTCTTCCAAACAAGTTTGAATAATGGTAAAGTATATTATGTTGATATAATTCAATGTCTGATTATTAAGCACGGGACACATTTTACGTATAACTGTTCAAGTCAGATTAAAAAATGGACACAAACCCCAGCCATAACGTTAAGTTTTTCAGTTTAGCAAATGAAAGATGTTATTTTCGATATTTCTTAGTTATTATTAATACCAATATTATTTACTTGCGTTGAACGGCGCGGCATATAGACAATTGTACAGCATCGACGTGTAGGTGGTTTTCAGAGCTGTTTTTAATAAACGAATTATTCAATGTTTTATTAAATTTGAATACTACCAAAAAAAATATAATAAAATATAATATATTTAATTTGGATATTTCATAGCGAAAACATTAATAACGTGAAAACAACTTGTGTAGACACGCACGACTTTACTGCGAATGGCGGAAAATTCACGGACTTCGAATATGGCGTCACAACGGAACGACCCTTTCAGTTATGGCATAGTTAAGTTTCCATATTGAAGTATTCAGTATTATTATGTTATTTGAAACGCTATTCGATGTTGAATGAATCGTAATAAAAAATAAATTACTTGATGAACAGGTATCCAAGTCTAATAATATACCGAAATATTGGTTTTATTTATTATACAATCACACATTAAGTCCGGATTATTTTTTTCAATCTTTTCTACATTTGTTTAGAAAACGTATCTAATTAAACACTCCTAGTATATATTATTATAATATTAATTCACAGTTTTTTTTTCGATATTTACTATTGCCATATGGCAACATTTGGCACTTCCACTGTCTTATTATAACTCTCTATAACCTTTCGTATTTATATCTTATCTTTAAAATGAATTATTTACAAAATTATTAATGAACATCATATAAAAGTGAATAATCATCAAATATACATTTTATAATTAGTTATAATAATGTAGTAAATAATTAGTTTGAAAAAATAAATGGACCAGATAAAAAAAAAAATTAAAAGTTAATTTATAAACACATTATTATCATAGTAAAAGCTGAAAGTTTTAAACGGTCAATATAGGTACACAGTCAACAAAACTTTATGAACGTATTGTTCTTACATTGAGTTGAAGGTTTTTCTAACACGTTTTTTTCCGTATTTTTGTTCAAAGCGATCAATTGTATTACATATTTTTTTGCGGATTATTCCTATTTTCTAAATATTATTTTATAAATTAATACATTTTAACAGGAAAATAAATTAGCCATGTAAAAGGTATTTAAAGAGAAAGCATCTCTTTTCTTAGGGAATTTCCTCCGTAAAAAATAACAATGGACTAATAGCTTTACCAAATAATTGTTCGTAGAGAGTGTTAGCTTTTGGACTTTTGGCTAAAGTTCAAAGTTTACTGAGTAAAATATCTTTGTGTTCAGATACCATACCTTGTACCCAAATCTAATTGCGTTCTGACAAAAGAACAGCGTGCTTCTGTTACTAAAAAATATTTGACAATAGTTGTACTTTTCGTGTTTTGCAAAATGTTGATCGGGACTAAAATTCTCGATACAATTTTTTCCAGTATTTCCAAAAATGGGCGTTTTTTCGACGTCAAATGGACGCATAAATTTGGTCGCGTAAATGTATGGTCGCTGGTCAAATTGATTACATATAAACATTGATCGCGTGTACACATTAATCGCGTGTACAATGTACACATATTTATTTTATATTTAATCAGATATTTTAATATATATATATATGTATATGAAATAATAATAATAAACTTTATTTGTAGCACAAAAATACATAGGTAATAATAAATTGATTACAGATATAAAGCTACAACAATGCCCGTAAGCTCAGTTTGTGTTGGGAGAGTTAATTTCTAAACAGAACAGTGATTTATGTTAAAATTATACAATAAAAAATATGATTTTTAGAATTGTATACATTTAAACAATTTTAATAAATATGTATAGTAGTTACACATTTATACTCAGTTTTAATCATATAAAAAAAAAATGAAAATTTTCGTTTTAATCACAAATTACGAGCAATGGGTACTACCTAGTAATATATAATTATCAATTGTACTAGAATGAAATGGTTGGCATATTTAAGAATTTCTTTAGTTCTGTCTTTATATTTGTTCTGTTTCCGACAAGGTTCTGCATCAGTGGTAATTTGAGACATTTTCAAACGATTTAGTTTTTCCTCTTTTTGAAGCATTTTAATGAAATATAAAATATTCAAGAGAAAAGAATTTAAAATCAAATTAAATACATTACGCTATCCTTCAACCACTTTATTTGTCTTAGGTAAGTACTAAGTTATTTAGAACTGTATCAAAGCATTCAAAATTGCAATAGAAAATTTCAGAATTCTTTCCTATTCCAATTATTGAACACGATACTAAAAAAGAGCATTATTAAATGATATGACATTTTTGATAAGTGTTTCATTGTACCTACTGATTACCTAGTCATAGCTATATATTATAGACACTTAGTAGATATTCTTAAATAAGATAGGTAATTGATAAATCACCGATCAATATTTTATTAGTTCATAAGGTATTTTTAATATAATTTATACGATTTTGTTTTTTGTATTTAAATATTTTAAATATTCCGTGACCAATATTCGTGTTTTAAACTTGAAATTATTTGATTATTTTTTACAATGTTTACATTTATAACGGAGGGTTTGTAAAATAATTTGTTTTACTAGTAAAACGTTAAAATATAAAATATCAGCTATTTTTGAATGCATACATTTTTTTTTTAATGTAATTGTTACTTGTTTAATTTATTCGTTAAATTTAAAATTATACTATAGCACATTTATATACCTACTAAAATATTTACAATTTTAAATGATTTTGACAGTTAGATTAATTTATATAATGATTTTTGCAGTAAAATATCATGTACCCTTAAAAAAAAATTATAATAATATGTTCTGTACGCAGTGGCCTATCTGACGATTGCTTCGTCCCGAGGCTATGCGGGTTATAATTTAATAATTTGTAGTTTACTGATTTGCATTGTGTATAATTGTTTAATATTTTTACTTTTGATTTTTTGTCCGGGGGAAATTGTCCCGTTCGGTGAGAGGGGGGGGGGAAAGATCCTAGAATCTACAATACTACTGTCTTTTTAATCTCTTTTGGGGGTTACTAGGTATGGATTTGGATGCGAGTTGAGACATAAATGGATTGAGTCGACGATTATATAGTTAGTTATTGAAGCGTTTTTAATGTAGTTAGACTAATTCTATGACTGTAGATATTTTAGATCAGAGTGGAAGGATTTATTTAAGACATAGAATGGAACTTTTGAAATGGTACGAAGCACTTTTAACTGAATTCTTTGGATACGATGGTTATTGGATATTTTTGCTGCGCCCCAGAGCTTGATGCCGTATGTCCCAGATGGGTCTAAGCAATTTTGACATTTTAAATAATAAATGTTTATTACTTTAAAGGTGTTGGGGGGGGGGGGGGTGTTAATCGGTCTTTCACTGACAAAATACACTATGCGTCTGTACGTCACAATATTATTATTAATTATTATATTTTATGTACCAATTTCGCGTGTATGCGTACATTTTTAGCCTGTTCGGAGGATTACAGCACATTACGTCGTTACGCAATACACACGTCATTACCCTATCTGCAGATCTACAGCAACTCTAATTCCACGTTGTATATATATATATAAAATATACGGTATCATGAAACAGCCGGGGGACTGTAATAATATTAATTACTCGGTCACCGTCTCTTCGCCAGTCGTTAGAAAATATATATTCGCCGGCATCGCTGCTGCTGCCGTTGTCTGCATGAGGAAATTAGTCATCGGCGGCACCCTCCTATATATACGATATAGGCGCCGACCGCGTATATGAGGGCCCGAATTGATGACGTAATAATTACAACCGATGGGACCCGAACTTGTACCGTTAGCGTATTATTTTTAAGAAAATCTGAAAACATCGTAACGTATACACACTAATAATAATATTGTAACAATTCGCGGCACATCAAGTCGGTTAAGCTTTTTTTTTTTTTTAAATTTCAGATTTGTTCTATCCACGATTTCCTAATTAAGAGTTTAAAGTAGTAGGTATTTAACAATATGTTTTAGATTCTGAGCGAAGCGATGAATGTATTGATTTTATAAAGATGTGTCTTTTTTTTTTCAATTTATTTTTTGTGTCTGTCATCACCTTTTAAGACAGTAAAAATGCTTGGATTTATTCTTCAACAGTAACTTTTCTAATAGGAAAGTGAATCTAGTTGGTACTTTGGCAGGTCAAAAGTAAAAATTTCCCAGTAGTTTTCAAAAGAACGTGAAAAACAAACGAAAAATTAAGGAGAAACGGAAATTTCTACGAGAAAATCGATTTTCGTTAGGTTAGGAGGTTAACCTTATATCACGCTTTTTTACCCAACAAATAAAATTTTATTGATATTTATTGGAAAAAAAACTAAAAAAATTGAAAATTGACAATGTCCATATACAACAAGTCAACAGCTAATATAAACATTCAGTGAAATTAGTCATACGTTTTTTAATTACAACAAACTAAGAAAATCGTTACATGAGATATCGAGTGATTATCAAATGTTGTAAAAATATGAATTTCAATCACTCATAAAAATTTTATTTGGCTTTCTTGTAGACATTTTTTTTTTTTGATAAAGGTAGGCAAACTTATGGACTTTTGTATTACATTTTCAAATCTTATATTTAAAAAGAAAAAAATTTATGAATTCTCAACTCAATATAGTTTACTAATTTTCGAGATTTTTCCGTATTTTGTCAAGATTTGAACTTTAAATGCTTATAAATAAAAACTGTGACAAAGGATTTTTAATTTTTTTCATCCGACTTTGAAACAATAATCTTGGAGCCTTCTATTAAATTTTCAAGATTTTTTAACTAACAAATAAAATTGTATTAATATTATAGAAAAAAAACTAAAAAAAAATGGAAACTGAAAATGTCAGTAAACAGCTCAAAGTAAGTCAAAATATTTGGAAAATGTTATGGTATATAGAAAATGCTAATATAAACATTCAGTTAAAATTTCATGTACCTACGCTCATTTGTTTTAGAGTTACACCAAAAACCAAAATCGAAAACAGATTTTGCGTAAACATTCCCGTTTTTCCTTTATCTTTCTTTTGTTTTTCACGTCGCTTTTGAAAACTACTGGGAAATTTTTACTTTTGACCCCCCCAATGTACCAACTAAATTCACTTTCCCATCAGAAAAGTTACTGTTGAAGAAAATCCAAGCACTTTTACTGTTCTAAAAGATGATGACAGACACAAAAAAAAAAATAAAAAAATCCCACATCATTGTAAAATCAATACATCCATCGCTTCGCTCAGAATCTAAAAAATTATAAAAATGTAAAAAAAAAAAAAAAGGGCCACTTTGAGCCATTTATATATTAAATATTGTTCAAAATTAGGCCACTTTGAGCCGTCAATCTATTTACACTTTTTAATGTACTTAATATAAAATAATTATATTCCAAAATTGCATTTGTTGTTTGTTAATACACAATAAAATTGTCTTTATCAAAACAAAATATTGTTTCTTTTTTACGTATTAGAGTGTATTTGTATATTTATTTATTTCAACAGAATAATGGGCTCCACTGAACCATGCCCCTGTTAAGGCCCATGTAATGCCTACCTACTAGCAAGGTTTTTGGTGAAAGTATAATAATTTATATAAGACCGACTTTCTTTTTTTTTGTTCCTGTATGAGAGAACTTTGTGAAAATAATATTCATATATAAGTAATATAATAACCTAGAAATCGTCACTATTTGAAAATTGTGTCCAATGATTATTTTAAATTACGCGTTTACTTTTTTCATAAACAAATATATATATATCAACAAATTTTTTTTATTATTATTCATAAAAAAAATCTTTATGATTTACATCAAGCACTCATTATTCTGTTCTTTGGAATACTATATAAATATGCTAATAATCACTTTATTTTAAGTGCTTTGACTTTCAAGACTGATCATCATAAAGTAATATATACCTAGTGGAAGTCCATTGCGACGTCATCTCATACGTTTGACCACACTAAGCCGACAGAATATGTTTTTATTTATTTATATTATTTGTATGTCTCTATTGAATTCAAAATATAGAGGAAATACCAAATTTATAAATTTGCGATTTCATACAATCAACAATGCCATTTCCAAAAAAGCAGTAACTTTGCTAACGACTTCGTGGAATATTTATACTCGATCACACTTTCTTTTGAGGGCTTTCAAAGTTTAAACTTTTGCGGCATCCATCAAAATCATGAAATTATTTGGTAGTTAAAAAATAAAAATGCATACAATTACAATAATATTATGGATTACTCTAATAGGTAGGCTATTGTTTTATTTTCACAATTAAATATTCAAAATATTTAGACCAATAAAATTATTGTAAGTTATACATATTGTGAACTCAATCTTATTACATTTTACAACAATTTAAAATATGTCGGTATTGACGTTAAAAGTTTATGTCTAACAATAATAAAAAACTTATTTAATAATTATCCACCATCCACCAAAATGTAATTATTGTATCTCCATGTTTTTTATGTAAGGGCATATTATATGTGTATAAAATTATCATTTCAATATATTCCTATATTATAATTGTATTTTTTAAGTGGACTTTTCCGGTTTTAGCATTCACCGCCATTTGGGAGCACCTAATATATTATAATATATTATTATACCATTGAAAATAGTGAGTTTAAGGGTACTCTTAATTTGCTGAAATCAGTTATTTTTCTGTGGAATTCATTAATTTAGTGATTTCTGGAATTCAGCGTAACACAAACATATATTTAGTTATTTATTTTTTGCATTCGTGAAAGTACCTATTATATTTTGTAATCTTATTATATCTATAGAAAGTGTTATAATAATATATTTAAGCCGGTTTTAATTCAATAAACAAAATATGAAGAATATAAAATTAATTACTATTAATATAGTCGTTTTTATTTGTATTTTTGTGATGTGACATCCAACTAACAAAAGATGACCGAATTTGTTTGATAACGGAACAATAACAAAGTTGGTTACAGGAACAATTAGTAAGAAAACACGAAGCGTAGTATTTTATAATAAAAAGAAATTAAAAAAATTGAATCTATTAAATCTAAAGAAATTACTTTTCATTTAATTAAAATAAAAACAAAAAAAAAATCGAAATACTTATTTATTAACAGGACGCTATACTCACATGCGTTTTATCCGCCTTACAAATTTAAAACATGGCAAACTGTATTGCGCGGGATATAACCACTCCCTCGGTATTTATTGTAGAATTACCAAAACTCCACATCGCATAAGGAACAACTTTATCTGTGTCGTAGCGTTTTTATTTTTTGTTGATAGCATTTGCCAATAATTTTTAATAATTAAATCAAAAAAATTCTAATGTTTTCAAACTGATAACTTTAGTTTTATTTATGTTATCCAAATAATAAAACGCTCCGACACAGATAAAGTTGTTCTTTATGCGTTGTAGAATTTTGGTGATTCTACTATAAATACCAAGGGAGTGGTTCTATCCCACGAAAAACAGTTTTTTTCTATATTTTTAAGACGGAGACAACGCATGCGCGGGTATAGGGTCCTCTTAAGAAAACTCAATAGGATCTATTTTCTTTATTAATAGTATATTGTGTGGCAGGGGCGGGAAGTGAGCTATTTCAGTAGCAGGCGACGTGTGCGGCACGAAGCACAGGCAAAGGCAAATACGTTTATTTGAAATACTTCAATAAATACGTCACGAATATACGACAATGAACATTTGAATTGCGTGTCCATATCACAAACTGCAATATGCGTCTATATACATTGCGTAATTTTGTTGAATTTCAAATCATACACACCCAGTTTACGAAATAGATCGATATTACTTTAAGTGGATGTGATGTATATTGTATACCTTAGACCAATATTATGTAGCACCCTCGGGTATAGTATTAACAATATATAATATTATACTGTTCAAATGTACGAGTGTGTGTGCGTATATATATATTATAACTATGAGGCTCGTTTCGAGTTGGATAAACTGTTCGTTAAGTAACCTGCATCAGTCAGATGTTTGTTTACGCAACTACGTGACTAGAAACATAATATTATATATAATAATATAAAATGAGGTATGCATAATTAATAATACTTATCGATAAAAACCTACTCAAACATATTTTGAACCCCAAGCGCTCGTCTTCATAATAACGGTATTTAAGACCATATACGATAGGTAGGTATTATTATTTCTCCGGCGGTGAACATTGAACCATAATAATACTTATTGAGCCGTTCGGCTTTGCAGTCGATATTTCTGTAATATAATTCGGTAGGCTGAATACAGCCCAGACAGACCGTTTAATTATTTCTACACCGTTGCACAGGACGTAACATATTCTCAACAAACGACGTAGGTTCTTTATAAATGTATGCACATTTTTAATGTGGTGAAAGATGAGCCATGTGATATCGGTCTACTCGTATTTCGTTTACTATTACTATATAATGTATATTATAATTCATTATTTATTTCAGTGGACTGTAAATGTATTGTTATTAAATAACTGTTACATACTTATATATTTATAAATAATTATTATATAATTATTTACTAATAATTTGGATTTGAAAAAATAAAATTTTAATAATTTATAATCCGACCGGCATAGATAATAGCATGATATTCCACCAATAATTATTTAAAAGTGCAGTATCATAATAATATTGGAGGCTGAAGCTACATTCGTCCGAAATCGTTTTACTCCCCATTGCCAAAGGTTTCCAAATCCAAATGAGCTACAACTTCTAATTCGTCAGTCTCACGATGCCATAATGAAAACGATTCTACAATTTTGATTTCTCCTCTGTTGTATGCCCCCGCATACTTATTCTAATAATAGTGACATCGTATATTTGCTCTACAACAACTTTACAGACGATCTCGAAATTCCACCAAACATTTATCACGTGATCTTTAAGCCTCTATATTCATAAAAAGTATTTTCGATTTCACCGTATTAAATAATGTACCACCGGTATAAAATACCATCTGCCCAAATGGCTACTCGCGTAATTCAAAGTCTTCATATCGTATTTTACGATTGAAATTATAATTCAATAATTGATATAATTTACCTGTAATTGATTCTTTTTACCGCACTTTTCACAATGTAGGCTTAACGAAGATGTCCATACAGGATTCTAATCAAAGACTTCCGCTCCATTAACTGATTTTCAACTTTTGTCAATAGAAAGTCAATCAGCAAAGCATTTTAATTTTTAACTTAGAACATAACTTAGATCTTTCTATCATAACTTAAAAAATTAACTTGTCTAGCCTTGGTAAATACTCCAAAACACACAACTGATAATAAACAAAACAATGTAAAAAGAGGTTTCCAAACTTTTCATGGTCTACTCATTTTTGAACATTTTTAAATATTGGCCACCCACACCAAACTACTGATCTTTTTTTTACACATTAACTGTTACATTATTAAACGCTATATTTGATAACTTTTAGTCTAGTAGCGTCATGATGACGCATCGCTGGTACACTCGTATTCGTTGCGAATAACGTTCAACATTAAATTAAATCTTGATACCTACAATACGAAATATACAACATTTCGATATATTTGTACGGCAAATTGTATACCATACATAATATGCTCGTACTTATACGTGCAATATATATTTACTTTTTATATTTATAATATTCTATGGTAGTCTAATATTAAATATTCCATGATATAAAAATAATATTATAAATATATACATGTACATGCATTTTAAAACTTAACACAGTGTCCTGGTGTGGCGAGGTGAATGGCTTTAGTCACAAACGTGTGCTAGCATCTACCAGTGTCACTAGTTCCCGGATGGGTGACCACCCGGGCAAATCCTTGCCATACATACCTACACGTGTTCCGAACCGTATACCTCTCATCCTCTCCTACAAACGCAAATGGCAATAGTTCCCGAGCTTAATAGGCACTACACCCGCAAGAGTTCTCTCTTTGCTACAAACAAAAAATATATCAAACTGTACGCTCGGCAGATCAGGTTTAGCCCTGTTGGTTTAAAAAGTAAAGTGAATTGACCTCTTATACAATTTAAGGGTAAGATTATTATCTGTAGTGATCCTCAAAGGGTTTTTTATATTTTAATTTTAAAGCAAATTATGAGAATTTTTAAATTGTAATTTGTTGTGAATTTTAAAATACCCATAATTTGTTTTAAAATTAATATATAATAAAAAGCCTAAGAGGATCACTAAAAAAAAAAAAAATTTAACACAATCCACCAAAAATAATAAAATCATGGCCGACTTTCTGGGAACCCCTGGTGTAGAATATTATGGTGAAAAATATGCATACATTCTCCAAACCATTTACGCTACCAGCGACTAGGCGAGTTATTTATTATTATATTGATATACAGTAATAAACTCCAAATGCGGTCATGTTGATACTAATGAAATTAGCCACAGCACTAGAATAAAAACAATGGACTTCAATTTTAAATCTACACAATAATTTGATTCTAAAGGTATTACCTAACAAAGCATATTATAAAAAATATACATTTTTAATAATTGTTTAATCACAGGAGTGTATTACTATACACCATTAATAAAGTTTTTTATTTTGAAATTACTTAAAAAAAGTGATAGGTATGCGTTCATTAAATACCTACTGTACATTGGTCGTAATGTTATCTAGAGGTTTAGTCGTTTTTGAAATATGTATAATATAATATTATAAATATTAAACGTATAACAAGTCACACACACCGAACTATTTATATATTATATGAATCATAAAATAGAATACACGCGACTCATTCATTTTTATTTTCCATTTGGAATAATATATGATGTACAACGCATTTTCTCTTTTGTTATTTGAAATTACATAAAAGTTCTACTAAAAAAAAAAATTACTACCTAAAAATTAACTATATTTGTTTATCGAGATTTTTATTAAATGGACGCATTAAATAACTTACATTTTAGAAATCATTGTTTCATACGTGTTCCTAAATTAAAACTATATCTTTTAATATTTGAAAGTTAACAAATAACTTTATGCTACGGCGTTATTGAAAACTTAAAATATGCCAATTTTCCGAGACGTCAAAAATAAGTGGGAAAATGTCAAAACGAGATTAAATTCATAATTTTTGCCAGTGAAATCAAATAAAATAACCACATACATTAATATAAATTAGAATAACTGATAAATAAGTTATAATTGATTCGGTAGTTATTTTGAACCACTTTAATACTTAATTGATTTAAGTAGGTACCTAGATCGTACACTATCAAGCCTCGAGAGTTAAATATTCATAAAAAATATAATATTAATTAGTTATTTACAAACTTATTTCAATTAACAAGTGATTCTTTGAATAGAGTTTAAACGTACCATACGCGTTTGCATTTATTTTTATTTATCTACTCTATGAAATAGTGACGCGGTTACTTATTTAATTAACTTCAAACGAGCTACCAATCAAAAATAATATCAACAAGTATTTAAACCTCACTCATAGTATACCCTACCCCTACTTATATACGCCGTTCGTTTGATTGTTCTAATTGAGCCAATCAAACAATACTAACATTGTTATTGTCTACATATTATAGTTGGATACATTTATATAATATAGTTACACCGCAAGATCCGTGATAATGTTATCATGATTTATACGAAATACAAAATACGAAGCCAAATACAAATTAGGTATATAATTATATAACAAACATATCTATTTTTAAATTTAAGATTCTATAGACATTCAATTATTTTTTTTTAGGTATTTACTATTCAAGTACTTATATTGTAGTCCAAATATATTATACAATATAAGTGTTGAATAGTACACAGTAGGTATAATATAAAACTAGAAATAGTAAGTGATGACAAAATTATATTGTATATTTAAATGTAAATTATAATTATAATGGCAGTTAAAAATGTGTAATGAGTAATGACTAATGACAGCAATATAACTGAAAACTCTACAATATCACATTATAGTTTTCAAAGCGATTTATTATAACGAAACATATTATTTTTTCAAAATTAATAGATTCATATTAATATATATATATATATATATATTACACCAGTTACATAAATTATTTATTTTATTTAATAAAACGTTATTGCACGGCTTGGTTGTTTGCGGAAAAAAAGGTAAGAATCGAGTTTATCTGTGACATTCTCGAACTTTTATAGGTATTACTAAGTTGATTATCTATATTTATTAAATAAACTATAGGGTAAGGAAGTTCATACATTAAAAACTATCTAAAATGCATTTAATTTTTTTACGTTGGGTTTATTATGTTCTTTTTAGAAATAAAAGTTAAAAGAAGTGGAAAAATATGCATAATTCAATGTTTAATATGATATTCATTGTATTCATACAACCTAAGAATTACAACTAAACACTGCACTCAAACTCTCGAAGCTTAGAACATTCTTGTAACGTGGTATCCGACACGGAACACTATACAATTTTTGATGAGGGAAAATATAAAATAATTCATTAAATCATATTAAGAATACTTGGAATTACTGATTGCTTCTATAAGACAGTAAACATAATAGTTCTACGGATATGGTGGGGTATCCGAGAATATAACGATTAAGATTTTAATTAAATTTTACCCAAAGTATTATAAATAACAATATTAAAGTAGTGCCTAATATTTTTAACAGGTTTTTATTTTATTTTGGCTACGTTTTTATTATTAGGTTTTCATAAAGATATGTTTTTCAACATATATATTTTAAACTACACTTAAAGTCTGACATTTTCAAAAAATATTGTTTTTTTAAGTTATATTATTATAATTTTATTTTAAAATCTCCATAATATTAAAGACAAAAAATGCAATCTAAAATTTCATTTTTGAACTGGTTAGGTCGTGATTTGAATTTGTATCTAATCCAGCAACTTTTTAATGTACTCAATAAAAACAACTACCGGATCCTATGACTAACTATATATTTTTATATATATATATATAGGTACCCGGCGGCCAATCACATTGATTGACTGTTTGCGACATGTATAAGCCAAGGGTGGTTAGAGAGGCTCATTTTCAGATAAGCCATTTAAAAAACGTTCGCGGGCATTGTCACAGTATAGGTACGCGATTGGTGGTCGAATCACCAACCTGTAAAAAACCAAAAGCTATATTTTCCCATCCAAAATCATTTAGATGACGAAGGGACGTCGCAGATACGGGTGGTGAACACAGTGGAGATGCAGTTTACATGTCTGTTGGCGACTGTAAAACACGTAATATTATAATATCACGAATATAGCAACATTTAGGCACAACATTTGCTAAAAGCTCATTAGTCACAACCGTGTCGGAGTTGTCAGCACATAAACATACAATATATTATATCGGTATATAGGAGTCGGTGTGACCCGGTGGTTACTAGTTGACCTCAGTCACTATCGTGTTCTGAAGTCAAGCATCGGCTCAACGGCGCTAGTTCCTGGATGGGTGACCACCCGGGTTTTTAGCGACGACTCCTCCGCTACATAGCATAAGAATAACCATAATGTTTGTAAAATAAAAAACAACAGACTTCAAGGTTAGAGTTCAATAATGAAGAAAAACATTGAAACATGATATTCAAATTTTTCTAAAATAAAATACCTAAATTAAGTAACATGCACTTTAAACCCTAATGGCGGTACATGTAAATAACCTTAGTACACGATTGACTAGTAGGTAAACAAGAAAAAAATACATTATAAATTATAATATGTATTATTTAATACTCTTGCCTACCTATAGCCATTTCAACTATTGCGTCTCAAGTACTCATATATAATACAAATATAATTATACATACATATCAAGTAGGCACCACAATTAATCATCCGTAAATTGTGCTTAATTACATAAACTATTCATTAAAACAAACTGTTGTTCAATTAAAGCGTAATAGTATATCCGATGTTGTAGTAAACATCCATTAAAATAATATAAATAAAAAAGTAAAATTAATGAAGAATATTTGGTCCATTAACTGATTGTTTCTAGAAACCGCAATGAAATTGAAGTTCTTTTAGAAACGCGCGGTCACTAAATAAACCCTGCATTTGTAGTTTGAGAAAGTTTGTTTACCCTCTTGGGATCTTTTGTTTCTGTTTTCAAACTGGAGTCTGTTTTTTTTTCATAAGCTATTTTTAGAAAACTACTTAATGAAAATTAGTTCTTTGACTGATTCATATTGTAATAAATCGTTTTAATTTAAATAAAAGGTTTCATATTATACGTGTATACGTTACACTACCTCATCGCCAAACTGTTCAATAGGAGACCGGAGTACAGGACTTTTTAAACTTGATTTAAATTTTAAAATGCACTGTCTATTTGAAGAACCGTACAATTTCTTTCCAAGATAAGAATAATAGATTTACTGGAAGCGAAATGATTTATAAACAACAAGATACCAAACAAAGTGGTTACACAGAAACCTTATGAAATTAATTATTTACGTATGCAACATATAATTTTAAAATACGAGTATAGTTAATATGGGTATATTATATTATTAAGGTTCGTATTATTTGAGAAAGTGTGGTTCGGATATAAAAAGTTGGTAATACAGGTTAATATATTTTAATCAGATCAAAGTTAAAATAATTAATACATGCTATAGAATTCATAACTTATTGAAGCTAAAATATTCATCCAAGTAAAACATAATAAGCTCTATGGATAATACAAAATATTAATAAGGACGTCTATATTGTATAAGACGCAGTCTTAATAAATGATTAAAGAAGGTTAAACTAAAGTCGTGCCAATTAAAACAATGTATAAAACTATTTCAAAAATACTTATTGTAATAATTACAATACTTATTGAGGTTTTAAGACGTAAATTCGAAATACCAATAAATAACACATTGTTATATGATAACTAAAACGATTCATAACTGAAATAATTTTAAAAATTTTAAACAAGCATTTTATATATGAAATATGTGACAAGTTTAAGTTATGAAGGAATATTATTATATTTATATAGGTAGTCATTAATATTTAAAAAGTTTTTGAATTGCAATTTTATCTAGTTGATAATTTGATTTATAATCACAATGAAAATCAAAAGAGCAACATTTCTAGATAACGCAAATTAGTCACTTTTTTTATTAGTTTCTATTTTTTTCAGTTATGCTTTTGCCGTGGTTTTTTTTATTTATTTTTTAGATGACCTCATAAAAAGCCCAGCGGGGAACCCGAAAAAGTAAAATATTATAACTGTTTCATTTATTAGTACGACGCTTGGGGCTCTTAACACATGGCCAGGAGTAGAATTTCAGCCAAATCTGCACAAAATAACAATATACTAGCATTCCACAAGGGTCAGGTATACTCCGGTGAAATAAAAATAACCCACGCCTAATTGTTTTTTATTGCAGTGTAAAATAACAATCACTGTGTGAATAAAATAACATGTTCTCTACAATAATAACATTTTGGATAAAAGTAAAAACTATCATATTATTACATATATTTAATGCTTAATTAATATTTAATGTTAAGTTATATTATTGTTTTCGTACATTATACCTACTTCTTCTCTAGTGTTATATTTACTGGACAACAGCATCAAGCTTAATATACATTATACAACATGAGAAGTAAATTTTTTTGTTCACTTATTTCATATTATCCTAAAGTAAATATTATAATATATTATATTGACGTAACTCTAGACTTAAAACTAATAATACATTAAACTGCTTTTGATATATTATTATTATCTACCTAATTAATTAGATGGCAAATAATTATAAGTGCATTCAATTTGTATTTTTACGATTTACCACAAAAGTTCAAAGTTTCGAATTTTATTGTTCATCAATAAGTTAGATAGTCTCCATTAAAAAACGTCTGTACCTATAAGTACACAATGATTGAATTTAAACTTAACACATTCATTAAAGTAGGTAACTTACATTTTTTTTTTTTATTGAACATTGCTACGTTTGTTTATCTTTTAATTTGACGTAATTTATTAAAAAAAAAAAATTACTTTCGTTATTTATACCTATTTTTATGAAATTTAATTATACACCTACAATGTTCTACTATATAATAAATAAATGTACTGATAACAACTATAATAATTATTTTAGGTAATAATGCTTTACTATGTATGTTATATCCTTCTAGTGAATTTATTTTTAAAATCCAACTATAATTTATTAATACCTACAATTATTCCTACTAATTATAACGCGGAAACGTTTGGAACTTTTTTTCATACGTCAATGTTGTCGTGACATGTTTTCCCCTATTGTATGATCCCCAAACAGTATATAACAGACACGTTTTTTGAAAAAAAAACGTATCGACGAAAATAGCAATCAAACCTTTTTTCGTTTTTGACGGAAACGGGCTTCCACGGGGACCGGTTGTTTGGTGGTCTAGAGGATTGATTTTCGAAACGTATATTGTGTTTAAAAATCGATTTATTTCTCATCAATGCTGTGCACAATTATTATATTATAAACACAAGTTTTGAGCGTAATACTTTTCTAGAAAATTTGAATTTTTCAACAACAAATCTATGAATGTACATTAATTATGGATATTATTTTTTTTTTTGCCACTGTCGATTTTTAATACACACAATAATATTATACGACTGCCGCGAATTCCATCCACGAAACTCAGATGGGAGGGGGGAGGGGTTTACGATAACGGCCCGTCGTTTCAATTATTTCCGAACGCGCGTGAGTCATTGGCAATCCAATTTACGCACAAGTAACGTATCGCTATATTAAACATTTATACACACCCTAAACGCATATTCCGGTGCTTACTGAATTTATATTCTTATACGCATAAATATGCGCACATTCGTGTGTGAGTGAGTGTGTAAACGATCGAACTGAGACCATTATTCCGTCTCGTCGCGCAAAGATGGCAACGACCGATTATGTAACTCATATATATGTATATATCGGAACACATCGTTTTTCTCCCCTCCTGCAAAACATCGACGACGAAAGCGCATCTCGCGAGGGGTTGGCTCGAAGGACGAACGAAAACAATAACACGAATACGCGCAGTGGTGGTGGTGGTGGCGCTTACGACGCACTGGCCCTCACACAATCACACAGACGCGCTCACTCAACTCATACGGTCGACCGCACGCAGCCGTTACTTAAAACATTCGTATAATAATATATAATATTACTATTATATATAGACGGCGACCGGTCATCGCGCTTTCCCTTACGTATTATATTTGCGCGCACGCACGGAATAAATGAGTCACTTTTCTATATAATTTATTATTATTATTATTATTATTATTATTACGATGCCGCCGCCGTGGTCGGTTGGCGGGGAGAGTGCGCGCGGTGTTTGATCAACACGCGGTCGACCGATGCTGTTGTGGGGGGTGCGTTTGTCGCGTGGAGTTAATGGTTGGGTAAGGGGAGGCGGCGGCGGCAGTCACGCGTATCCGGCAAACCGACTTAAACGGTCCCGTCGGTAAAGCGAACCGCCGCCGCGCTCAGTCCACCCCTCGACCGCCACTGCGCCGCCGACCGACTACATAATATTATACAATGTACATTACGCATAATATAATTTACCGTCGACAAATGCCGCCGACCGTTTTTCGAACGCATAGGAATGCGCACAGCACAGGCTGGTCCTGCACAGAAAACGCGTACACCGCCTTTTGTTTTAACGTAATTATTCGGCAATATAACAATAATGTGCAATAATAACAAATAATAGCAATCGCTTTCATGCGTTACGTGTAGATAGCCAATGTTAAAAAAATAAACCTAGGTATAGCCTGCAGGTATATCGTTTGTACCCACACCGTTTGGTCAAAACAAACTACGAGTTAATAAACATATTATATTATTATATCATATTATATTATATTATAGTTACTCTATTGTGTCATTACGAAATCGGCCCAAAATATGTGCGCAGGAATATGTGCATATTGAATATACAGTACCTATTATATACATATCACACCCCCATCACTTAGAACTCAGACACAGTGATATCATTAAGAAGTTTGGAACCAAACCTAAAAACTGTTCTTCGCGAGCACTATCATACTTATGTAGTATATTTTTTTTGTTATTTATACAGTATGCAAAATTGCATAGTATAGGGAAAAGTGTAACTATGAATGATTCCATTTCTCAATTCTTCGTGTAGCAATTTAAAAACCAACAAAACATATGCTCAACGTTAAGGAAATAATAAAATATGGATTGTAAATTACAATTTAAAGTAAAAAACGTTTTCTCAGTTAAATATAAAAAATACAAAAACCTAACCTATCAATAAATATCATACAGTTGTGTCTAACAATTATCTTCACGCGCGTCCAATCGAAAATTTCAATTATTATCAAAGTGTGAAGTAGGTACAATATAATAGGTTGATAAATTTAAAAAATGAGCACACAATACAAAAATATAATTAAACATAGGTATAATATACATTTATAACATAATTATAACTCAATTTAAATATTATAATTGAACCCGTGAAACGAGGTCACTATATTACAGTTTATAATATTAAAACTTGTAAAATCGCTATAATAATTATAATTACTGGACATGGAAAATCACAGGAAATTCATAAAAATTAATGATACAATGCAATATTATTATTGTACGATGACAAAAATAATGTTTTCTGTAGTCAATATCTCTGATGCAGACGTTTCGTCGATCGAAAATGTTTTCAACAAAAAACAATTCATGATGTGCTGCTAGTGCGATGTGCGATTTAAATTGACGTACCTACATAAACCTGGCATAATCCAACGTCAAGACCATATAATATTAATTTAACTATCAATTTAATAACAATAGGCGTAATACGAATACGCATAATAATTGTACATTATAATATTATCGTACTCGTGCGGTGCGATTGAACGCATTTTTTCAAAGACTATTAAAGCAAGAGGCACAGCGGCTCGTATCCCGTTGATTTCTAAAAACCTGCAGGATCTCGAAAGCCAATAAAATATATATATAGGTGTCTACCTGCCTATATATATATATAGGTTTAAAACGAAACCTGGGAGCGGGTTCGAAGCAGTATCGGTAGAATTACGACCCGAAGAAAAACGGATGCCCTACTCTTATACTACAGCGAACAACTTCCCACCGGGACGTCACGTACGTGTGTGTGTGTGTGTGCGCGCGCGCGGTATACATATATATTACATACATACATACATACATACATATATATTATATATATACATACACACATACATACATATATATATATATATGTGTATGTATGTGTGTGTGGGTGTGTGTTTTCCGTTTAAGGTAATGCGTTTCGGGCGTACGCCGTTAAGAGTTTTCCTATGTTAGCCATTCGGTTTCCGTTCATGTTCGTACACACACGACCAAGTCACACGACTGGACGCGAGGAGAACTTCAAAGAATATAGACTAATACAATTTCACCGTTTGCCACATCTCGACGTGTGTGTTTAACGCTGGGGAGGGAGGGGGATTGAGAGTTTTGCGGAAAAGGATATAGTACGCATTAGCATACATGAATATTACCTGTTATTTCTTTAGCCACCACTGCCATTATTGCGTTAATTACGGAAAACTCAATTTCGCTGCAAACAAGTCACAAGATTAACCCTTTGGAGTGCGTGTAATTCGAACTTGAAACGAGGAAGGGTAACATAAAAACACTACTCGAAAACCCCAAGCTGGACGTTAGTTTATAATTATAAATCATCCAATAATTACAATTATTACTACTGCAGTTATTGTTACACACCGCAACATCGTTTTTTATTCACTAACATATATTATTAGGTATGTGGAGGTCTACATTATATATGGCAGATAAAATATTCTATCATATAACATATTGATACCTACTATAAACTTTGTCATCGCAATAATTTATTTCAATGCGCCATCCAAAACAGAATGCATCAACAAATAATTATTTAAAATAAGTGTTCTATTTCAAGTGTGTTTAATATAATATATATTATTATAATAAACAATGTATTTAGATAAAATAATGAAAATGTTGAAAGTATACATCATTATTATTTATATTTAAATAGGTAAATGCAATCATAAAAACAAAAATTGTAAAATTTCAAGGCGACGTCGCACAATCTGTAATGCAGACGGTGGATCAATAGTTGGGTAGTATCTATAATTTACAATATTTGATGTCGACGTATGGAATAATAGGAAGACCTATATTAAAAGGTTAACTGTAGATTTACCTCTATTATACCGTACAATATCCGTATTTTAATATATTATACTATCGTGTATCTACGGATTTCATTAATTAGGTATATACAATTTCGGAACTATTTAACGAATCTAAAAACAAATTTTGATTTTAGTTTCAGTAAAGTATAATATGTGGTTATTAATATTTTGATATCTATATATGTAAAATTGTGCTAAAAGGGTTCTGGCTATATTTTTTTATGTGCACTAGTGCGTAACGTTAAATATGGTTATATAAATGTAACATGATAAGTGTAAATTTCCAATTTAAAATCATGGTAGAGATTGTTTATAGAAGCTGAGTAAACAGAAACAAACACCGAGCAATGATATAAGTGTGTTTACTCTGCACGAGCTGCTAATAATGATAAACAATAATAACCACATTATGTATCCCATATTATGTAAAGCGACAAAAAACACGAATTTAGGGAAAATTTATTATATTTCAAAAATCGTTGTATTTTGTTATTAAACGTGACACTCGAGATTTAACCAAGGATCCAAAGTTTGTCACGTAGAAAATCGTATTAGACAGCAGTACGCTATATACTTATAGCTAAACAAACTTCTATAATAATTTATATTTTATAAATGATAATTAATAATATTATCAGTGATTTATAGCTCAACGGATTAACAAATAACTACTGCAGCAGACTCGACGAGTATTTTTTTTATGATAATAATATAATAATTAGACGATTTATTATTTCATCCGTTAGGTAATGAAATATTAAAATGATATATAATCTGTAATTATAGTCTTACAGTTCTCATTGTCGATTATAGCTATATGTAAAATATGTAGGTACTTAAAAACCATTAATAATAGTGTTATATAATTCACAAACGAGTAGGGTGTATAATAATAATATATCACATTGCTGCAGGATTCCTACACACCAAGTTTATTTCGAGGTGATCAATTCGCACCAGACATAACCCAAACACGGCACCGTACATTTGAATTACAAAAATACGCTTTTAGTTTGCTGTTTTCTAAGTTAATGACATATTAGGTAATAATTCGTTGTAAACAAATATAAAGTTATAGTTTCATTCTGGCGAACGTTTAGTGATGCACTGTCTCTAAAATATTCTTTGATCAAATTTTATTAGAAAATATATATATTTTACAAGCGTGGGTATTATATAGTTAAGAAATGTTGTTCCACATTAAAGCAAATACTGATATAGGTATTCAAATTTTTAAATTCTAGAACGAGTTAAAAATTTTTTTGCGAGAGTGTATTATAATATATAAACATATTCATTTTGCTATTCAACTCGTTGATAACATTTTGTTATGAATATTTCCCATGCATAAAATCGCAATCCCGTGAAACGTCCACTTAAAACAATACCCTTTACACAACAACCACTGTTTATTTTTTTGCACTCTAGCACCACTTGACGTGTTTTCTATTGAGATAGGTAGTGAAAAAAATATATATATATATAAATATTCAACATTATTATTGTATAAGGTCGTTTGTAGGAATATATTTTACACCATGGTATTGTTTGGACCAGACTGCAAATATGTATTTTTACTAAAACTTTGATAACTTCAAAAACATTTATATATAGATATTGCAATAAAATAGTATCATAATTATTATTTACCATGCCATATTTAGGTACACCGTTTAAACACACAATATAATATAAACAATAAACTGCAATTCACTATTGGCCAACATTAATTTTAAGTCTTAGTTGATCATTGTAGAAGAAACAATTGTTACATTAAATCAAAAATTTATAAATAATTAAAACCGAGCATACGTTGGAAATACATATGGTTTATATTAAATACATGGTGGGTGATTAAACTAAATAATAATATAATTCTTATAATAGTAATAAAATAAAATTAAGGTAAAGCACGGAGAACGTCTTCCTGATAATAATAATCTAACCTAACTTAAATTAGGTGCAGGGTAGTGAGGTGTTAGACAATAATATATGTAAATAAACTATGTCTATAAATCATCGGATTTTAAAAACGGTTCATAACGGAATTTTAGTTAAAACCATGCCTTCTGACATCTCCAAAGTACATATAGAACTTTATGATTATAACAGTTCTATCAAAAAAAATATTAAAAAATATCATAGCAAGACATATACATATTGCTAGCATTACTTGAAATCTTGTATATTATAATTTATAGTTTGTACGTATTTATACAATTTATTGAACGTTTTACCGTTATGTAAATACATGCTTAATTACCTACGACGATATCCAAAAATATATTTAATTATAATAATTTTACTATACTTATTTTCCAGTTCGCTGTCCATTACCATACGTATATCTCAGATCAGTTCCATACATAAAAATGAGAGTACTTCAAAGAGAAAATCTGTACCCCGACTCTTCAACATCCTTTCAAAAAATCAACCAGCTACTTCAAACACTACAGTCGCAGAAAAATGCTGACGACATAGATATACTTTTCATTCGTGAAACACGGTTGTAACAAATGCCAATCCCATAACCTATAACTACAGTCGTGAAACAACGTGAAACGAAAAAAAAACAAGGAGTTAAAACAAACTGAGGCTAATCAATGAATGACATCTTTACTTGAAAACAAAGGCACTTATCCCAGACATAAATAATATTATACCTTTCCGATTCCTACTTCTCAAAGGTTAGATTATTCAGTAGATATATAATATAACTCTCAATAACCAAATACGTAAAAAGGTAGCCTCTAAAATTTTCAAATTTCAACTAAAAACTAAGCCTAATTTAATATCAGCTATCAGGTGATAGGTACCTATATAATTTATCATTTCTTAGTTAAAACCATTTATTAATTTTTTAATTTTGCCACTAATATAATTTAATATTTTTTTTTTATTTTAATTTTAATAATATTAACGAATTGAAAAAAAACGCAATTTATTTATATTTATAATTATAATTATAATAAACTGCTGTCAGTTATCAGTCACGGAATACGTTTATTTTTAATATTATTAAGCGTTAAATTCGCAAGTAAAATTCTTACATAAGTATTTTTTTTATTATTATTATTATTATTTTCATAGTAAAAATAAAATTGTGTATGATGTACTTATAATGTTACGTTACATTTAAATGTTTTGATGTCTACATTTTTTCAAAATTATTACTGGTTTTGTTTGTTTCAATGTTTATGTGCATGAAACGTGTTTAAAAAAATAAAAAATAACAATTATTATAATATAATAAATAACATATTAGACACATATTATAGTTGGAAATAGAACTATAGAAATAAAAGTCGTATAATTAATTAATTAATTCGAATATCTAAAAAGCACGTACACTGGTAACGCTTATAAAAAACGAAAATTACAATTATTTAGGTACCTAAGTATATCTATACCTACTACCTAAGTTTCACGATACGGAGTCGCGAACACTTCGTAATCATCTGGTGGTGACGTTACACCATCTTTTCAGCATCTTCGGAAAAACAATTTACCTATAGACAACCGCGACATTGGCCCAACGGTAACGGTACATACGCTATAATAATATTTACTGCCGGATATCCTGATATTATGCCGACGAGTTGAACAGACATCGTGAAACCACAAAACCCGCCATATAAATGCCGTACCTAATAATATTATATAAATGCATAGAAATCGAACTTTCAATAACTATCGAATTATCCACCCTACACACCAGCACCATCACCGCCGTAATCATAACATTCTATACCTTTGCAATACGTATATACTGCACACACGGCACGTAATCGTAGCTGTGGTCCTAGGGGCTCGACAAGGCGATAGCGGATTAAATATAATAATAATAATAATAATAATAATAATCGTATGCACATCCTTCGGTCCATGTACAATACGGGTATCTTGCGCCAACGCCGAACGTACAAAGCACTTGCAACATTATACTGAGATAATATTATGCGCTCTTATGTAGATATCTATACTTACTGGTTTATAAACTGTGAACACAAATATACAACGTTGTAAAATTCAATAAAATGTATTAAAAAAAAATCCGATGAATACACGACGTCCAGTAAAACTCAACATCAGTGTCAATATATTATTAATAAAACATTCGTATCAATTAAAATAAAAATAAAATCGCTGTTTGATCATTAACACGATATTTTAAATGGCGTATCTCACACGTATGGTATGGAAATAAATAAATATAGGTACCTACACTAGATTTTAATGTAGATCGTTTTTTTTTATATTTGTATCTAGTAATTTCGTACTTCCTAATTAATAATCATGCTAGGCATTAATAAACATTGTAATATTATGGTATTGCGTAAGTAAAAATTGGAAAAAAAAATAATCGAAAAACAAAACATAGAGGTACATCAGAAAATAAAATAACAAAACGGATATAAAATTGTATTACAAATAATTTACAGGAATTCCATTCAACCCGCCGATTGGATTGCCGCAAGCAGACCGCGGGATTTGTTGTTTTTTTCAATTTGTCCCCACTCGTTGTTCTTTCGCAGCCACCCACTGCCGCCGATCACCCGCCATCACACCACACCGACCGGAATACATGTCACGTATTGACCACCGGCAATACCACTGCTATACCAGAATCCTGTTACCAAATCGAAGGGCGGCCGCGGTCGGACAGATAAATATAATTTATAAAACGGAATTTCGTAAAACGGTCGCGCTTCACGCGCGTTGTACGTACAGTAGTTAAGCTCTCTCCCTTATACCCGACTGTGATTTCAGGGAGGGGGAAGGGGGCGGAAATTATCGAACGTTGCCAACACGCGTGACTGGTTTTGCCAAATCGCGTATCAACAACGTAGCAAATTAGACGGAAAATCCCATTTCGAAGACGGGAAAAGATTGTTATCGTCGAATAAAATCAAAGTAACGAATACAATTTTGTCCCCGGTGTGGTCTCTGCTCTCCCATGCCGAACACTTTGCGGTTGTCGTGGCATGGCCTGGTGTGGAGTGCCGTACGGGGTAGAGAGTACAGCTGGGGGGGGGGGGAGGCGGCAATATTGTAAGAGACGAGAACTGTGTTTAAACAACAGTCGTTCACAGATTTTTACGCCATGCTAAGACACGTGATTTAGAGAAGGACGTGTGTAACGCGCTGCGTGAACACCAATACTGTAATCTACGTATTAGTGACAAATAAATTGCACGTAACGATTGGCCAAAGAAATAAATATCGAACAATTACCCGAAAAAAAGGTGTAAAGGGATGTATTTTTACCCCTACCCAGTAGTTTTTATTGCGAAAGTTTTCGTTGAAAACAACGGTTAGTGACAGGCGAACGCTGTGCTTTTAATCGCACCGGCCATTGTTTTAGTTTTGTATTTTGTTTGTTTGTTTGTTTTTTTTTTTTTTTTTTTTTGAAAGAGGAATTAATGAAAAAGTTCGAGAACAGTAGCTAACATATTATTTGTGAAACTGCGGTCGCATAAATTGATGAGGTGAAAAATGTACAAACATTTCTGATCAAATACTTGTTGAATAGGACGTAATTAATGAGAATCAGGGACGAGTTCGAGATTTCACACAACCTCAGTTAACTTTTTGTGCCAAATCCTGAAATGACCAAAACGATCATCAAATTTCATAATTTATCTAAACTATATTATCACAATATTATATTAATTAATCTACCATTTAACTATACCGTATGAATTATGCTATTTATTTGATATTCTTACTTTAAGATGCCATATTTTGTATTAGGTTAAACACAGATAAAGTAAATAGATACTGAGGAGTATTCGTGTTGTGTTGTGTTGTAAAATAGCTAAATTAAAACAAAACATTGATCATGTCGCAACAATTGGGAAACCATTCGTAAATTTGACATCAGTTGATCAATATTTATTTATGTTTAATGAAAAATAAAAACAAAATGATGATTATTCAGCTGTTCTGAAATTACTATTTTTTTGTAACAATATAAACAAACATATAATATTGACATAAAATAAATTAAAAAGAAGAAATTTCTTAAATAAATATAATTTATCTGCCAATTTCTATTTCAAGTATTATAAATTAATATGAGCACGTAAAAAATAGATATTATTGATAGGTATGATATATTTGACATAATAATAATAGGCAAAAATAATAAAATATAGGTATAACTGTATTAAAAAATAACTTAAATACATTATCTAAAATAAAATAAAATTAAACATTTTATTTTGAGCCTTACAAACTTTAAAAAATTTTACAAAATTATGTATTTTGATGTAAAATTCAATATTTATTTATACATAAAAAAATAAACTAGAGTTCCAAAAACCACATTCCATTTTCAAGTATTAAAAAACATTTACCTAAGTAGTAATAATAAATATTTCATAAAATGCACAATGTTGGTTACCAAAGTTTTGAAAAAAAGCTACTTCAACCTTATCGGTACTAAAGTTTTCGTTTTAATAACATTACATACTCTAAAATGTAACATGTATAAAATGTAATAAAAACTTAAATATATACAAATATATATATATATATTATACACTATTAAAATATAACATTTCAAGAGGAATCAATGATCAGACGTTTATCTAAATTTCTAAAACACCTGGTGTTAATAATTATGGTCAATAATTTATATTTTATATTTAATAGTAATTTAAAAAACAACAGATATTGATTTAATCCCAAATATTATGTTAAAATAGTACACATACCTAATGAATACATATTACGAATGTGAATAAATGTATTAATATATTAATTTACACATGTTTGCATGTCTTCCTACAAAATATATTTTTAAATTAATTCAAGTTGTAGACAGCATAATTGTTTTAGAAAAGAAAAAACATTGCCAGATTCCTTAGAAACTTCAAATGTCACTGGTAAATCAATGAAATTTCGTGGACAAAATCCACAATTAAGACCAGCATTATATTTACCAGAATATTATGGTCAGTATAGTTGAACGGGTTGAGTCTGCATTTCCATGCACAACTATAACATCACTGAATCTTGGCATAGTCGATTAAATTGGGTAATTTTCAAATTAATTTATTTCATAAGACATTTTATATTTTATAATATAATTATTATTATACTAGCGTTGGTATCAAAACGTCTAGTCATCTAGGTGCACATAGATGTATAATATATTCAACTACACAAAATACAGAACGAGAACGAGCATAATTTTTATAGGTATTTAATAATTTGCTTAACTTTGTTGTTTTTTTAACAATACAATTAGAAAAAACAATTTTAAATATACTTTTCAAACATACCTAAACATTTTTAAAACCGTTTTTATTCAAACACATAATTTCAGAATACACGACCTCTCATCGATAAAAATGGTCTCAATTATATTAGGCGCAACCCTATAATTATTATATCAAATGTCAAATTAGTACCTATCCCGAAAACGTATCCACGCAGGTCAATAAGTAATTCATCGTAATGTATAGTTTCGAATTCATTGCATCTGTAAAATAACATTGGACGTTGTATTCGTAATACAACAATGCAGGAACTGCAGACTGACCTTGCGTATACGTCGGAAACTAATATGGCACATTAGCGATGACGACGACCGTTTAGAGGATTAAAAAGGGTGATCATCCACGTGTCACTATTACACGGGCCGTTTATCAGGGTAGGTCGTCTGGAGAGTAAGATAACTGTGCGTGTAGTGCGCATGGTATTTTATGGTATAATACGTATACGATGCACGGTGGATAATTATTATCAGTTTTATGTTTCCGATCTAATTATCACTATATAAACGGTAAATAGTCAACGTAGTGTAAACACGACGACGACCGGTGGGGAAAATTTTCCTCCGCGTATACTTATACATGTTTATATACATATACATATTATTCCTGTCCGTCTTACCCACCCTCGGAAACTGTTGTGTACGAAACCCTATACAACAAACTTAAATTCGACTTTCTCTGGTCCCGATATTAACTTCGGACTAATGGGTGATTTGTGGTGTTGGCAATCTGCTGTTGGGTACGCAGGACCAGAGAGATATTAACTTTCGTCGACGGCTGTGGTAGTAGTACTATAAGTAGTTGTAGTAGTATTAGTAGTAGTAGTGACGTTATTGGTGGTGGTGGTAGGGGTTGTGATGGTGGAAGTGTTAGGGGTAGTAGTGATGATGGTGTAGACTCGTGAATAGTGTATGCGGGGAGGCGGGCAAAAGGCATATACAAAGTTCTGACATAATTGGTGCATTGTTTCCATCACATAGTAAAACGAAGAAAGAGAAGAGGACGGAAAGAGGTATAATGTACTCTGTGAATTTTGAGCGTTATACCTAGACAGGCGAATTCGATATTTTGAAAGGACTCAACGACCACCCATCATTGTAGTACCTATCTATTTAAGATAAGGGTTTGTCATTTTATTTCTAAAAAGCACGATGGTCAGCAGTACCTCAACTACGTATAAAATTAATTATTGCTTTTTTTTTTATTTCGAACCCACTTACTCCTACTTACTCTTATACAAAATACAATTAGACAAACAAAAATAGTCAGAGTGCAAAATGCAGATTAAATAAAAAAAAACATAAAGACATAATATTAATATTTTGTGAAAAAGTTTAACAAATTGGATAGGTAATATAAATATAAATACAATATACTGTTGAACTAATGTATCTTCTACACAACACAATCGACCTAAATATGATGTTATATACAGATAAATAAACTGCTGCAGACAATGACTTGGGCATCGAGTATCACTTACAATGTTTCGTCAAGTTGGAGGTTGCTGTTTAAAGCTCTGCAGAACCAAGCGAAGAAAAAATTGTAGTCTTTTTTAAATGCAAATGGGAAAAGAGCGCAAAAGTATAGAGGCCGAAGAAATTTTGTTTAAAGTACCGTTTATTTTTAAGTGTTTCTTTTCTATTGATAAGGTGCGTAGGTACTTTTGTTTCGTGAAACAATGAAATCAATTCACCAGAAGAGTATCAATAGCATTAAAAAATATTTAAAATTGTTTAAAACATCTTTTTGTTCCAATATTTTAAAACAATATCTTAAAAACAAAGCGAGCACTATAACTGATTATTTTTCGAAAAAAATCAAAACTATACATAATAATGCTATGCATACTATGCATAATATACTGCATAATATTTCTGTAATTCATTTTTTTAATTATATGTTATGGAAGTCAATTGAATCAATATAATATACCTATACTAAAAGAAAAACAAACTAGGAAGTTTATCAGTTGAAAATTAGATTTCAAGTTCAACTCGTCATTGGAAACGTAATAAAAGTAATTCATGTGTTAAATTTAAATTAAAATCATAATTCGTTTCATACGATAAACGATTCTGAACGGAGACTGCCTGCAATATTATATTTCTAGAAATATTTTATAATTTATGTTGAATTAATTTTGGCTAAATGTTATAATACATACTACATATTAATTATAGTATGTAATAATTATTATAATATTATATCATATTCTTGTAAGTCAATATCAACGTTCTTTAGAACTGTATGAATATACTAAGTTTGTCGAACAATAATTTAATAAATGGTTTTTTTTTTTTAAATTAATTTATGTTTTCCTGAACATTGTCATCTAAACTTATCTAAACATTCAAAAAATTCCATTATGTATGGAAATTAAAATACTGATTATCATAATCGCATAGCCCCTCAAGATCGTTACATGCAAATTTGACTGTATTTATAAGTCAGCGTACTGTGGGAATCCGCAAGCCAAATATGTTAGTTTAGTTCTAAGTACAATGCACATACAAAACTATCGGCAATACTTAAATACGGAATGCCGTTCCAAAGATAATGGTGATGTATTTCTGTAACTTTATAGATCATAATATAAATACTTGTGCACCCAAGAAACTTTATACATATTATAAGCCTTAGTATTCATACCTTTCTCCTGGAAAGAATTACTATTGGAGCTGAATTCAAAGCTTTACATTCCGCACTTACCTAAAACAAAAAAATAAAAAAACAATTAATACAAAATACCATCAATGAGACACGGTGTCAGCATTTTAAAATCAAACGCAATTGGTATTTAATCAATGATTTGGTAACGAAAGAACACACCACGTCACTGTGGGTCGTATATTAACTATACAGATGTATCTATACACAAGTCTCGAGTTGATATACATTATTCTGTCTTATTGAAAAGCATCATAAACACAATATTTACCATGAAAAATAATAATAATAAGAATGATAAAATATTGGATACAATTTTATACAAATGATGCATTTATTTAAATTGTAGAAATTCTCAACATTTATTATATATTATTATTTTTATTTTTCAGTAATAAATATCAAATTTAAATTATTAAAATAAAAAATGAAAATAAAATTACACGTTAACTGACAATGATTGAATATCTCGTATACGAAAATAATAAAAAATAATAAAATAAATGAAACTTTTGAAACGCATAGTCAATAAACGCGTGCAGTTCATTTTGAACGTAATGATAGTTCATCAAATATTATTAAATCTGACAGCATCAGTTACGGAGGTGTTAACTACCGAAGAAAAATCACTATATTAAAACAATTTTATATTACAAACGTTTTCACGCTCAATTTAAATTTAGACAAGCCGTCCGTTATACGAAAATCAATGCGTTAATATCGGTTTAAATACTTTTCGTTTACTGCTCTCGTTCGACGAAATTAAGTTACGTCCATGTTGAAATTTTAAAAATAGGACCCTGGAAACGCAATATCTACTTATAACGTTATAATATTACAATACGCTTGTCGAACACGGTCTGGTCATAGCGAGAGCTTGCATTCGAACAGTTCCAAGTATATTATAAATGTACCTAAAACGGCGGTTGAATAAAATTTACTATTGTATGCTATCGAGACGGATAGATTATTATTGTTATTTCGTTTTTTATGCGTCTGTTGAATTTCCGCCGATGATATGGGCACGTATCCAATATGAAAAAGAGTAGTGACAAAATGATAAGCCTTCTTGATGTCACCCGCTACGGGCGTGTTGGCAGCAAACGACTTTTTGTAGATATCATAACCACGGTTACAACGCACGAACTGAGTTAATAAAAAAACGCTACGCAGCCAAAGGACATTTTCTTTTTTTCTTTAGCAGACTATAAAATTTCGGCGGTAAACTGACTAAAATGTTGAAAATGAAAACCCCCAAATGAATGAGGCGACCAAAAATGTTCGGGACGGATCACACGTAAGCGCGCAAAACACGTGATGAGTGCAACACTACGATGAGACACAACCTAAAGGTAGGTAGGTACTCAACGAATTTTCTAGATGAAAATTTATTATGAACCGGAAATTATATATCAGTACCTACCCAGCTAAATGTATTAAAATAAATCCAAGTAAAAAACGTCACCTCATCTATTTATTTATTATTAATACAGAAAGCGTCTGTCCGAAACTCCGAAATAAATAAATAAAACCACATTCACCCTGGGGGATGGATTATCTCTTCGCTATCTGTGGTAATGCATTCCGAAAACACTGTGGTACCAATGCGCCTGTGAATGTAAATTCGATTTGCCCAGTATAGGTAGATCGTGTTTGGCCACAGTTTCAAGATTTCCGAGAGGTAGATATTTCTTTCTATTTCCTTTACCAATTCACTGCAGCCTTGTTTCTTTGACGATTACTGCAACACTTTTTTTATTTTCATTTTATCCAACTCGGCGTGAACACGCAAGTGAAATAATAGATTTTTTTTTCTGGTTTGTTTCATGGAATACCACTATTGACACTCGAATCAAATTCAAAGCACGCTTACCGTAATTGTACGAATGAGGATCAAAAGAGTCTATACCGCGTGGATGCAAGGAATCTAATAAAAATATTTGTTTATCAACGGTAAAACTCGAAAGGGAAAAACTTGTTGTTTCTAATAAAATTGCGACTATTGTTAATATTCCAAACATATCGTTAATGTTTCGCATGACTACTGCAAGGCAGGGTAAAGTGAAAAATTCTACGGTTCTTTTGTGTGTTAAACGTGATTTTGTTGTTGTTTTTATTTTGTATTACGTGTGCATTTTTTTAGACGTCATCTATCTCTCAACCGTTGCAATAAGGTATACACGTAGAAAACAATTACAAAAACTCCTGACACGACTGTTATAATCCGCCACATAAACATTTCTTTAAATGGACACTTTATAACTAAAAATCAATAAACAAATACATAAATAAGTAAATATATAATTGTTTTGCAACATTATCATGATTTTCATGTTAACATATGAATTTATGAAATGAAAACAACACGTATTTCATATTGAAATTACCTACAGAACAAATTACTCGAACTATACTTGAACAGTCACACTAACGCGCATTAATAGATACTTATATATTTCGAATATAATATACAAAATATTTGTGTAAATGTAATAATAACACCTACGCATACAAATAAATAACACGCTTGTAATGGCTTGGAAAAACTAAAACAATGATTATACGTATTTAAATGATATTTTAATTTAGTTTTCATAATATTGAAGTAAGAAAACTTAACAAATGTAAGGAATTTATTTCGTTCAATATTTCTATAGTGCGGTATTAAAACTGAGTTCAGGATTTCTAATACTATAGACTACGGAGTTCTGTGGAAAGTACATCTGAATAAATTGCACAAAGACCCTTTAATACGGAACTTTAACTGTATGTCATATTATAATATTTTTTTTTTTAAAACACTGTAAGCAAACATAAGCAACAATTTATAAAAAAAAAAAGTCATGGTTTGTTTAATAATACCTGTAGCCGATATAACCGAACTGACCGACCGCCATTGCTTTGACACCGATTAATTTCTGTCCAAAAATTCTGTATAAATATACATAACAATGCATATTTTCATTGACATTTTTATCATCAAGTTGAAAACATATTTAACAGTAAGCGTAATCTTTAGTTTGGAGACATTAGGATTAACCGTACAACTATTATTTATAACGCAATTAACTTGCGTAAATGTCTATTTTCCAGAAGCGTATCTCCTCAGATGCAGATATAATTGCTTTAATATTATGCAAGGAAAAATGTAAAAAATAAATAAAACAAGTACTACGATCATATTTTCAAAAATATTTCAAATAGCATAATGTTATGTAAATTGTACCTATCTTAGATTTTAGATCTATTTTAGATGGATGTAAATCATAATAAATCGCTACTTGTGATAAATAATTCACACAATACTTGTTAAAATATTGATCACTATTAAGAAATATTCAAATATATTATGTAAGTACGTTGTATTTATTGAATTGTTCTTGAAACCCTATAGGTAGGTAGGTAGGTATAGATAAATACAATGACATTATTCAAGAAGTTCATAGGCTTGCATAATAATTGATCTATCCAAATGGTCTTTAGTCGCCTGGAGAGTTTAATCAGATTGGATGATGGGATATATAATTACCAGTAATACTACTATGGCTATTATTTGGACCGGTATAATACTTATCTCTATTGGTATTATACCCGTACAATACCTAAATAAACAATTATGTTGTAAATATTATAAGCTATTGTGAGTACTGAGTATGGCAATAAATGATAATTTCACTAATTTTCCTATACCCTGATACCGATGATTTGAGATACTTCAATAAATTATGTATAGTATTATATTGTATAATATATTTTTTACTGAAATTGAGTGTATTTACATTGTAACTAAACAGTAAAATTAAAATAATATATAAAGTTAAACATCATTGATTTCATCAAACTGTATAATAGGTAATATTATTAAATAATATAATAATAGGAGTATGGTCGATAAGTATCGAAAATATTATATCAAATCACAAATACAACCATACGTATTTCTTACCCTTTCAGTTTTTACATTTAATTACATGAATAATCATAGAAGAATATAGATATATTATATTTTCGATTATTTTAAGTTTCCAATTTAGTTGTTTTGAATAACTTCAAATGCAGCAATAAATATTAGAAACATATAAATTAATGTGTGGAAAATAGTTTTTAATAAATACAATATTAAAATAACTAAAACTCAGTGAAATATCGATTTTTTGGGTTGGTCAATACTCAATAACAAAATTATCAAGTTTAGAATGTTATGTTTCATTAATGTTGTGTCATAAAAAATATATAATAACAACAAAATACACTAAAAAATACTGTAACATTATATCTTTACAACTATATAGTTGAATTATAATATATATTTAAAAATTCTCTACTGAAAATTATGTTATGTCAAGTTTTATAACGAAAAGAACAGACATTAATGTAAGCAATTTAAATTCTTTTAAATTGTCCACCCCATAGTTACATCAAAATGAATAGTAAAAGAAGTCTTAAAGTGTTATGTTTTTGGAAGATCAGAAAAAGTGGTTTCATAAAATATGAGTTGTTAACATTTTTTTTCCAACACTTAAGAGTTATGAAAAACTGCTATTCACAAAAAATGTGATATTAAAAATAAAATAAAACAATGGTTTAGTATTTCTATACAGTGATAAAATTTAAAAACTTTTATGATAATTTGAAAATTATAATAATAAACATATTAAAACTTGAGTAAAAATTCGTATACATATAGAAATATTTCTACGATAGATGCTTATAAAGTACCTACTTATGGTTTTATTTATCGAAATCAATTAATACCTATATAGGAATATTCACAAATAGTGCGCAATTATATTTTGAAGTTATATTATATAAATATTTAATTTTAGAACGAACAAAAGTATTAAATTATTTTGAAAAAATCAATAAATAAAAAAAGTTAAAGTTTTATAAATAATTACGGGAACCTTGATAAAATGATAACGATATTGCTCGTTGGTCAATGCAAATATAAATAATTTTGTTGTTTCAATTAAACTTCAAATCATTCTGCACAGCTAATTAATATTGTATTTTTCAACGGATATTAGAACTTATTATTACTCGGCACTTACGCAATAGAACTATAGAAGTAGAATTTAGTTTTGCGTCACAAATATGGAATCGTAATTGTATAAATATGACCAAAAGCGTTTCGCGTAGGTACTTCAAATAGTAATCAATTTATGCTCAACCTATAATGTATAAATAAATTTTTTCATTATTGATATAAATATATAATTTATAAGAATCGATTAAATGATTTGAAATTTATTTAATTCAAGATTCTGTGGAAATTATCGAAGAAAAATAAATACCCTACTGCAAACAAAAATTTAGATATTCTATTAAGTACAAATATGAATGATGTAATTAAAAAATTTTCTTTTTCTATAGACGTAATTCAGTTATAGTGAACAAAAATAATGTCAAGTTTCTTTACCTTTAAAATGGACATTTTATATAGTTGGTACTTAAAATGCATACCAAGTGATTAGACTTAATAGTTTCTCCAGGCATAAAAAAAATTACTATTCAGTATTGTACCTATGCATTTCTCGAAAACATTTTTTTTAATGAAATAATTTGTAATTGGTTGTAATAGTACAAATGTAACACACAACCTATGCTTAAAATAGGCACACCTAACTCCTACGTTTCATTATATAGTTTCCGACCATTAAAGATTGTAAGCAAAAGTTGAACAGTATATTACCATAACACTTAATTTTTTTATGAAAATTACTTTGTAATAGATTTTAAACTCTAAAATAGCTTGTAGATTAGTACACATTGGATTCATTGTCACTGTACGTACGGTTGAATATATTGTTATACTTATGTTATATAAACACAAATTTTATACAAATTAAAAATAAATGCAATATAATTAATATTCAGTTAATAAAACCGTACCAGTTAAATGATTCAATGTATGTCTACGTATCTTCAAAAACGATGGAAATAAAATCGAAACAAAATAGATTCAATGTAGACTAATGAAATTTATAGATTATGAAAACATAAATCGTCATGAACATATAAACACACCATTTAAGATATACTATACGATCGCATGGTTATGTTATATCTACTAACAATAATCATACCATATCTAAATGTTTATATATGCGTAGGTAACTAAATATTTTGCAGAATATAAACAGGTCCGTAACAGTTCATCAAATTTGACCTTTTAGACCCTACTACAGAACAATGAAAATGTTTAGTTGTAAAAAAAAAACATGATTATACATATACTAATAAAATTTTCATCGGAATAGCTTCCGTTTGATTTATTACAAAATATACATATACATTATTTTTAATATTTGTATGAGTTGATATTATATTGTTATTTGTTTTTTGAGGTATTGTTTTCATTTTTTTAAGGGTCAGGACAGTATGGAAATTATATTATAATGGGGAAAAAAATATATAGGTACGTAGTATCTATTTAAAAGTAGAATAAAATAAATGTGTGTAATATAATGGTCATCTTAAAAGTTCTAGGAAGGTAAGCAAATTTAATTTTGTAAATTATTATAATAAGCTAGTACATTATAAATTATGAATTATTTAAATAATTCAATTAAGATACTACAACAAAACTTGATATAATAATAAAACACAAAACTATTTTGAATACAATACTAAAATAAAAACCAATAATTGTTGAATAAGAAACCAATCAAAAATCTTAGAGTTACCAATATGTTTTGACTTAATCTGTTAAGCTATTAACTTTTTATTTTTATTTTGTTTAAATTTATAATTAGTTACCTAAATACTAATCAATACGATGATATTCAATAAAATAGTGATAAATAAACGGAAAAAAATCTTCTCAAATATACTTATATAACTAGTGTATGTACAGTATACGTTTCGTTATGCAGGTATGTCAAACAAATGTATCCAATAAAACACAATGCTTTGAACTTTTAAAAATATTTAGAGCAGAACAAATACCTAGTAGAACGTAATTGACCTTTTATCTAATTCGAGAAAAACTGAATATCCCAACAATAGGGACACGTAAAAAAATATCTATGATCTAATGCATTGGCGAATTTATGGGGGGGGGGGGGGGGGTGCTTGGGAGGTTTTAGATTCTGAACGAAGCGATAAATGTATTGATTTTACAATGATGTGTATTTTAAATGTCTAAATAATGGTTCAATTTTCAACTTCAGTTTCTTATTCGATGAGAAAGTGAATCTAATTAGTGCATTGGGGAGATCAAAATCCCATATTCAGATTTTAAAAGCGCTGAGAAAAACAAAAATACAAGTCAGTTTATAATATAAGATTCTTCGTAAGTTTGTCTAATTTTATAAAAAAAAAAAAAAAATCTCTACAATCTTTAATTGAAATAATTGAAATACTTATTATTAAATACAAATTATTCTGTCATGATGGAGGAGGATATGCCTGATTTTTTAACATGCATTATTTTATCATTAAAAATATAATTTATGGTTATGTCTAATACCAATTTATAAAATTATGGTAAATACAAACTTTATTTATAACTTAGGTACCTATACAGACTTTATAAATATATGTTTTTTTTTTTTTAACTAACTCGTCCAGTACTTTGATAGTTCGATGGATGTTATATTTATAACCTCACGATGAACAGCCATAGTAAAAATATTACCGCAAAGTCTACAACTTGATTTTCTGTAACGATATTAGTGATCTTACTTATTTTTTCATCCACCGAGCGTTTAGAAGTAGAGCAACTTGCATCAAAATATCTAATAATTTTTCTTTTATTAGACATAGTAATTGTGAAAATGTGAAATAGACAAAATAGCCAATATTATAAAAGACACCGACCGTATAATAGTTATACACTTTAGTACACTACACAGACACACAGTAGAAAACACGAGTACGAAAGACTAAAGACGAATCACGGTGATTAAGTGATAGGTAACTAAATATTATGAGTTATGACAAATAATAAGCAATCGATGTTTCAAGTTATCAACCAACTAATGACTTGGGGCTGAAGCTACATAATATTGTAAAATATACCTACCGATCGCACTATCGCCCGTATGGGCCTACGTTCTGGGAAAGTGTAGAGCTGGTTGTTATTGAGCATTCTCGATCATCCAGTGAAATAATCCCCATATTATATTTTGTGTAAACAACTAAATATTAATAATAATAATAATCTGACAACGAACGAATCATAATAATATAAAGACGACGATTGTAATAAATATTTCTCTCTTTAAACAAATTATATTGCTTTAGTTATACAAACGTGAATAATCAATATATATCAGAGTATGTTTCTAAATTCGATACAGGAAATTGTTATTTATACTTAGATTTCTGCGCAAATAAATATAATTTTTTCCAAGAACCTTTCGTTTTGTCTATTATATATGATCGGCATGCACTACCATTGCCATAGTTTAAAACGGTGGATGATATTAAATTTATCGAAATTATTATCAGACTTTCGTAGTAATCTAAAAAAGTTCTGTTTATATAATTTGTTAATAATATGTTGACTCAAGGTTGAAATGTTCAACTATATGACGCATTCATCGCATAAGCTCTAAAAATTAAACGTGAGTCAGACTCGTTTAACATCACTTTCAAACTTTTGATGCAGTAGGTATAGGCACCTACTATTTTTATCCTGATTTATTGAACATTTCACTCAAGTATTCTTTGTTCACTAGAATTGCGGGAGTGAATTACCAAAATCCAGTCAACATGAGTTGTTAAAAATCCAACTTTGAGTTTCACTCCGAACATACTGTGTAATAACAACGCGTTAAGCACCTTTAACCACACACCATATTTTATCACCCATATTAAGGTAAACCACTTCAGACTGTTTGTATGAACAATTGTTTTAAGCCACGGAGCGAACATATTATTTACAACGTTCTGATTAAATTGTTGGGTAGAGCACTGCGCCCTGAGCTATATATTATGTGCGGTTTATTTCGTTATAAACATTGTTTACAAACCAATATAGTTTGAGAATTTTTAAATATCTACTCTTTCAACATTCGTATAATCATGACCATCGTAAATCACTCCAGTCCAATGTACATACAGGACGCGACAAAAAAATATTCACATTTCAACTTATATAATATATTGAACGTTAAGTGCGTAAATACTGCTACTGTAAGGTATTCTTTAATATTGTCACCATATTAACTTTTATTATTGAACTAACTCAATATACTTTTATTTGGTAAAGTAAAAAATATAATTGTTCATATCAAATAAAAACATTGTACACACTTCATCAATCAATCAATGATTGCACTTTAAATTGGTAAAGTGACAAATAAATGTTCGTAGAAAAAAAATAACGGGCAGCGTACCTATACTGCAATGTTAAATTAAATTATACCTTGTGGGTAACTATCGATTATAAATTACTCTTGGGGATGCAACTGATTTACTGATTGGTTTTTTAATAGGATAATATAATACAGCCTAAGCGTAGGGCATACCTACAAAAAGCAGAAAAACTAAATAAATGATTAGCCATCCCTATTGTATTTCCAAACACTAAGTTGTACGCAGAGAATACCGCGATTGTTCATTAGTCACACCAATCTCGAAAGTTTAGTACAATTCAATTCTTGGCCAACAATCAGGTCTACCTGTATACCTATATAAACCTATTATATATCATGTATATAAATCTGAAATCTGTACGTATAGATATATAGATATATTATATATCAGTGAGCACGATTTGCAATTACCGTGAGCGTTACGGCGTGCTTGTGCGAGTATAAACACATAAATATATTATAAGTATCTATAGACTTCACAGAATCTTCGAAGCTGGGAATCACGCAAGAAGTTTGCTGCACGTGAACTATTTTAGAAAGAAAAACAAAAAAATTTCATCGGAAAAACTAACTTCTCTTCGCTATTTCTCTGATCTAAACGACCAGATGGAACAATTCGTCGGGTCACGGCAAGGGTGCACTTAAAAAAAATTTTTGGGGAATCAAAATAAAATTATTTTCAAATATTAAATAGTTTTTGTTTTTAAATATGTACAAGTATTTTTTAAATATTTTTTTGGCAGTCCTGTTCTTATAATAACTTATCAACAACCATAGACCTATAAACTAATGGACACCGTATACCACACCACCCTGCCTACAGTTCACGAGGACAAGATAGAGTGAGAGAGAAAAAACTATGCGTTTGGGAATATCATGAAAAACCATTTACATTATGGGTTTTACATGTATTCTATATCTATATCGTGGCTATAATATTGATAATAAGTATGGATGAAAAAACTTAATGTAAACGGTCCTCCATGATATTCCCAAAGCATAGTTCTTTCTCTTTCGTATCTCGTCCACTGGTTTCTCTCTCTAAGCGCTGTCCATTAGTTAATAGGTCTATGTCAACAACTACTAATTAAATCAGAGTAATAGTAGATACTAGAAATGATAAGAACAACATTTTCAAAAAATGGCGGTAGATTTAAAAGTTGCGCACTTTATGGGACATCTTATATAATATTTGAATTTGAGTATGAAATTATTTTATGAATGAATTGATCAGTTGTTAATATTTATGAATTTTTTGTAATATATGACTTTTAATTGAGTAATACATGCATTGAATTGCATTGATTGGTGTCCCGTATTTTTTCCGTCGTAATGAGTTAAGTTATTATAATATATAAAAAAAATACAGAAATACAATTAAAGGAATCTTCACAATTAATCCATTGAAATAGATTGTGTTGACGCATTTAAACTTTAAAATCCAAGTATATTTAAATTCTATAAATTAAAATTATTTCAATCTATTAATTTTCAGTAACTTCTTGAGAATTGATTTTTAAATGTTTTCAAATCATCAAATATACGCAGGAATTAAAAATAACGATATGATAACGATATTCCCTAGTGATAGATTACTACAAAATGATAAAAAAAAATTTACGAAAAATCGTTGTCTGAATAAAACAACCTGTACTTATACATTTTTTCTATTTCTTTTTTTTTTCTATAAGCATATTTTAGCATACATATATAATAGTATGTTTACAATCATATTCTAAAACACATTTTTAAGAAACAAACAATTGCTTAATGCTTATAAATATGATTTTATTTATTCAAATTACATTGCAATATAGAATGATTTTATACGTACGTTTTATACGTATTTGAAAACTAATGTGGTTTGATTTAACTTTGAACTAGAGAATAATATAGGTACTTAATTCATACTAATCAATTGATCTACACCAAAATAAAAATACTAAATGTCTTCATAATATTATCTTACAGTCGTCTAGATGCGGTACGTATTTTAGAAAATCGAATATATAAGAATTGGGTTTTACATGTCTGTATTCACAAAAATACGTTAGTATTATACTATAAAGGTATTATTGCGCACGATTACGAATGCAACGGAGAATATATTTCGAGATCGCAGTTTCTAATTGCTGCAGTTTTTTCAGACGCGTACAAGTCATATCATTATGTATACTGACGAGTCTACATAGTATTCTCATATTAGCTAATATTTATAGGGCAGCAACAGCAGCGATAAGACACTGGCTACACTATGTTCCCTCGTCAACGACGACGATGAACACAACTTCGGTTTTTATCTCTTTTTCCGTATACACGCGTGTGTTAAAGAGTATATACGCGCGCGCCAAAAAGTACTGGTCGTAGCAAAATTTACACATAATTAATTCAATTAACGTCGACAGCGACGGGCAAAAGTTTAGCTCCAGTGTTTACTTTTCATCGTCCCATAACCAAACTTCCCATCCACTTAACCGGGCACATTATTATACCACACTTTGTTAAATATTTACCGCCCCACCCAGCAAGCGCTGTGTATTACAATACATGCATAATGCGTATAATATAAGTATATTATAAATGTATGCGTGTGTGTATGTGTACCGGGGGGGGGAGTAGAAAAACGGCGGGAAATAAGGAAAATGTCATGAAAAATTCGACGAATTACTGAAACAAAAATGTCGTCATAATGTTTTGATAACATTTATATTAAAGACACACAACAAATTAAATTAAGAGGTAAACAAAACACATAAAAAAATATTGTTCGCAAATTGAAAACGAAACGGCTAAACGAAAATGCAAAAGTAACCAAGGAACGTGTGCGTATATGAGTGTTTGGGTGGTGATTATGACTGTAAGTGTATGAGAGTTCAAGCTATATTATTATCTATGAGTCGAAACAACGAAATTTTGCCGTATGTATATGCTTCATGCGTCTTAATTGAGGAATATATAAATGGTATACGTATAAAAGCTCTACTTTGAAAAATATTTTTTTAACCGAGTACCTACTTCTACCATTTATAACTAATTTTTATTTGATGAGAAATATACGAAAAGGTAAATAAAAAATGTAAATAAATTGAAAAAAACATAATATAACCGAAGAGAGTTTTTGCTGAATCTTTTTTTTTTTTTTATTAATAGTGGTTTCGGTTTAATTTAACCTAAAAGAGAAATTGATCTGGGAAAGCATCAGTATACACATCTCTGAATGGGAAATCGGTCTTGCGAACCTTCTAAGAATTAGTGTACTCCCAGTTGAATAATTAAGGAGCGTACTTGCATACTTTACTATTTCATCTCCTCTCTACAATCAAGTCAGGGTTGAAATAGATGAATTTGGAACCTACAGACTATAGGTATTTCCAATAGGCTCAATACAAACCTATATAATGTATGTTCTATAATTTAATAATAATTGCTCTTAATTATGTCGACTTCGTATGAAAATCTACAGAAAAAGAGTTTAATAAAACACTTAGACTCCAAGTTTAACATTTAACACATTTTTCATTTAAATTCATATCCTTATTTCATATAAGAATCATGAAAGATTAAAATTAATTTTTAATGCAAATGTTCATCTTCTTTTTAAGGTCATAAAATGTAACCTAACCTGTATTAGTATACATATTGAATGATAATTAAATATTAATAACTACAATTTATATCAACGACTATATAATATTTACGTAGGTACATGAAATTCAATATATTTTGGATGATTTATAACGTAAGTTATATTAATTTCTCTCTGAATAACATACTATTATATACTATATACAATTTCTGGTTGAACATTGAACAACCGACATTAGATTATACACATATACCTAATATATATATATATATATAATAGTATAATATTAATATATGTAGGTATATATGGCTGTAATGCTATATGATATTGTACAATCATTGTGGATGTATATTAAAATCCATATAATTACTAATTCCACAAACTGTTTGAATGGAACAAATGATATAATTGATACGTAACACTGTAAGTAGATATTATGAGGTAATATATATATTATTACCTACCAAGACGTAATATTCAACTATTGCGCGAGGAACACCACAATGAACACTTCAAACTAAAATAATTGTAGTGGGAACATCATTGGTTTCGTGTACAATAATCAAATATGTACACTTGAGAAAAACCCTTTGTACCAATTTTAATGTGGATTTCTACGGGTTTTTCTATAGCTCACGCGCTATTTTTTATACACTTACAATTTACATCACAATACAAATTAAGTCATACTATAAGCCTACTACATAGGTAATCAACGACAGTTAATCGAAATACTTAAGGGATATTTTACGCAATACATTGTCATCTCTCTATTAGCCGAAAGTTGGTCAACAATGCATGATAATGTACTCTAAATACATATAGCTGTATTTCACCATAATAGTATTTATAAAATAGCCACACAGTATAATGACGCTGCACAATGTATAAATACATTGATACCAACAATAAATATTAATATTCAATTTATTATTTTATTGGTTTAATTAACGGGTAGGTACCTACTAATTTGTACTGTCCTTTCTGGATATCTGCACAGACTACAGAGATGACATTATAACAATACAAACGTATACATTAACGTGTTTTTTATTATATTAAGTGTTTAAATTGTGTATTATATACTTATTTGTAGGTTTATATATTTCGAAAAAAATCAGGAAAATTCTAAAGTTTAACCATCTAAACAACAATGAAATTCGTATTAAGCTTTCCACTTACAATAATACATTCACTGCATAAAAGTGTTTCACTCCAAAACCAACAAGAACAAAACGAGTAGGTACTCTGAGTAAAAAATCAGACATCATTGAATACAAATAGTTCCCTTTCTCCATTCAGAATCTAAATTGTCGTTGCCGCAGAAATACGTAGACGACTATAACACATATCCTCATTCCATTATTGTTGCTTATTAATCATTTACTATGTCAACACATACAACTGGTCCCGGCAATAAATTGTGTATTTGTCGTAAACCAACAGCCTCTTCTCACAACTATTATTATTAAACAAGGCCCCGGTGTAAAATGTTTACAACGCATTTGGATACATCATAGAGTGGTGGAATTTAAAAAGACTTATCTTTTTTCCTTTTTTTCTTTCCCAGAACGGTTTTTTTTCCAACTTTATAGAAAACGAATGCAATTTAATGCAATTGTTAAAGAAGATTACTATTATCCTACATGGCATCATTTTTCGAAAAAATATACATTTCAAAGGAGGCAATTTTTAACAAAGAACATTCGCTGAAAGCCATTATAATTTGCATTTGTGCTTTGCTTGAAAAGATCTATTTTGACGCAGAAAAAAATTAATTTTGATCTTATTAACCATAATGTTGCCTTCATAAGTTTTTTCTTCGAAATCACACACTTTTATTATTATTATTTTATTTAATTTATTAAATAGGTACATTTTTAAACAATATAATTCTTTTATAAGTTTTTAGTTCTTTAAGAAATCGTGTATTGTTTACAAATATTTATAAATATCATAATTTATAATACATGTACAAGAAACATCAAACAAGAAACCATAACTTTAAAATAATACCCAAAAACCTCATCTTTACAACCTCAAGTTTCCCAATTCTATATAGGGTTACCTATACCTACATATTACATAGTATAAGCTACTAATATTTTTTAAATCATATGAATTATAGGTAATACAAATGTTCAATATAAAGTACCTACCTACATTTATACATTATAATGTGATAAAATTATATTACATTATATTATATTCAAAGTGACACATATTATATTATATAAAAACGTGCCAACAAATTATTATAATATTATGTAGATCAGAGAGGTGAAATTTAATTTTAAATATTTATTTATTATTGTTACCATAAGCAAGCGTTTTAGCAATCCCATGATTTTCCTTGGGGGCGATATTTCTATACATGTCGTGAACTGTGAGTAATAACACCAAAATATTTGTCGTTTTTTTCTCTTTTTTGGTGCTCTCGGCTGTATTCAAAATGTATGAATAGAATGATTTATATCAATCCCTGCTCTCATAAATTGCAACACAATTGGGTTATTCGGCATTTACGTATGTGACGGTATTAAAACCAAATGTTAGAAATCTATGTCACTATATATGCATATAATATATGTATAAAAAATTTGTTTTAACCATTTCTATAATGTATAGTTAATTAGATTTATAAGTATAAATAAAAAAGTGGGCAGTTAAGAAACCAAATGTACGATAAATGTACAATAGTTGTGAACTGTAGTTCTTTATTTATTATGTCATTATAATTAGTGAATTTGAATTCAGTGATATACCTATTTGGTTTACAAAAAAAAAAAAAAAAATTCTTCTCTGCAGAAACAGTCCATCAGCCTAGGAAATGTTTTTATTATATTTATGTTACTATTGGTAATTTACTTTTTACTTTTTACTTTTTACCGCCCCTCCCCCCATCCAGAAATACAAACAAGATCAATTTTTAATCTGAAACCATCCTGATGATAGGAACATTTTTTTTCTAGGAGGAAAAAAACTCTTCAGAACATAAAAAAAATAAATTTATCATTCTCTAAAGACATTACATATATCTTTTTCGCTTAAAATCTAAAATATTTATTAAAGTCAACGATAAGAATAAAAAAATCGCTATGTCCATGCAATCATGTCTGATATTTATAATAATATAAAGAATTTAAGAATTTGTACCCAACTCGTAATTATACGCTTTATGTAAAATGCAAAAGAATATTTAATTCATTAATAATCCACATAATATTATACTTAAAATAGGTTAATATATACTAGTAAAAAAAATTAAAATAAAACTAATTGTTAGATAAAGTTTAATAATTGTATTTAATCTGTGATAAAAGTTATGCTACATTTTTAGATAGTTAATATTTTTTGAGGAGTTATGAACTGTAGTTTTTCAACATTATCCACAATATTGACATTCATTATAAATAATATTAAATAATATTTGTTATTTCAATGAATCCCACTGTCTACTAAACTATACAAATGTGGAAAGCCAAATCATCGTAAAGATAAGAATTGAAGTTAAAATATTATTGAACCAACTTATAGACATAATGTGCAATAAAAATAAATCGTTACATTTCACGGAAATTAGATCGAGTATCAAAAGCAACAATTGTTAAGTATTTTAACACAACACACAGGTTACATTCAAATTAAAATATAATAAATCCCTCGAGGGATCTGGCCTTATTTAATAAAACCAAATCCTTCATAGCATATATGACTATCACAGTGCGTAGATTATGCTGGATCAAAGCTGGAACATCGCAGAGCTCAAAATAAATACCGTTATTATTTAATATATATATATTTCTGATCTTCTTACTAATGAAATCAAAATTCTTCCATTGTATAATACGCCCTATAACAGCGTTATCTGTTTAATTTCAAATTATTAATATTAAGAAAATATAAAACATACAAGATCGCAGTAATTAGGATTACAGATGGGCGAAAAAAATTTCGTATCTATTTTATTTAACCCTTAAAACATGCACAGTATTAAACACAATTGGACATCCTTAAAATCATGCTCCAATTGAATGCTCACTTAACTCACAAGACTCCACTCAAACGCTTACACTTGAAACCACAAAATAGCTAGTTAACTTCCAAAAGACAACCAAATGCTCAAGTTGTAATACTCTATTTTTAATCAGCATAATACATTAAACTAAGTTGAAATGATCACTATACTGTTGTATAAAAACAGATTAAGCAGATTCTAAATTTACTTACACCTAATGCATCGTCAATTTGAGAACTGCTTCGAATATTGGTAGGTACTCGTATACTATCATATATTAAGAGGACGTGATACCCACATGTATTGTCTTTGTCTTACAAGTGCGTAACATAGCAAATTCTATGCAAAGCAGAACACGTGTAGCTCCGTTAGTTTCAAAATTAGAGTGAATTGACCTCTTATAAAATTTAAAGGTAGGTAAGATATTATCTAGACAACCTCATGGGTTTTTTATTATATTTTAATTTTGTGAGCTATGAGTATTTTAAAATTGTAAATTGTTTGTATAACTAACTTAAAAATTAAAATATAATAAAAAGTTCATGAGGTTTTCGAGATAATAATCTTACCTATAGATTTTATACGAGGTCAATTAACTCTAATTTTCAAATTAACGGAGCTACACGTGTTTTGCTGAGCGTACAATTTGCTATGTTATGCTTTTGTAAGACAGAGACAACACATGCAGGTATCACGTCCTCTTAACAAAATACAATTATTTCAATCTAAAATCTAAAATCTTAAAATAAAGTCGAACTATATACCCAGGATTTGCCAGAAACTCGACAATTCACGCAACGACTTCTCCAAATTCACACTATCAAAAATTACATTAAAACAGTATCGAAAAAAACTTTAGGTAGGCACAACTAACAGTTTTGAAAATATAACAATACCTATAAACATTCTTAAAAATGTAAGTATTGAAATCTTTTCAGATATGAGTCATTTAAAGTTATTCCATTAGAAAACTTTAAATTGTTACTCATAACGCAAATATTTGTAATCCAACGTTTTGCTGACTAAGAATAATATTGACAAAGACAAGAACTTGTTATTTCGAAAGATGCTGCGGGCTGGAATTATTATTAAATATTATATTAACATTATATAATACATTTTCTGTTGAGATTAAAAAAAAACCATACAGAAGTGTATTCAACGGTAGTATATCACAGTAGTCATAAACAGCAACATTAAAAATCTGAGAAAAATAAAAGTGTAACTAAGACTGGGTATTAACGAGTTAAAAAGTTAAAGTTAAGTTAAAAAGTAAATTTAATTTTAACTTTTTAACTTAACTAGTTACTTTTGGCTTTTCATTAACTTAACTGTTAACTTACTAAATTTCTTTCTTAATTAACGTGAAATTAACGAATTAATTTTTCATTTTAAGAAGTAAGTTAAGTTAGTTTATTTTGTTTTTAATTTTATAATATTTCACTATTTCAGTCTATTTCGTTTTCATGTCAAAAAAATATGTATCGTAAATTGTTTAAAGTTAAAAATGTTATCATTCGAATCTATCTTATATGGAAATACTGTATGAAGTATTAACACTATATCCTATAATTTAGTTTTGGGATGGAAAAAAAATTAAGTGCGCTAGCGTTGTATAAACAAATTAACTTTTTTTAACTTAATAAAAAGTTAACAAAAAGTGTGTATTAACTTTTAACTTAACTGAGTTAACCTATAGTTAAATTAACTTTTAACTTTTTGTTATTGGAGTATATTGACTTAACTGAGTTAAAAAAAAATCGTTAACTTTCCCAGCCTTGAGTATAACTATACCATTCACACAAGATTTTGGATAATATATGAAAGTGGTTCAAAAAGTTATTTAACCACAACACATAAATATCATAATAATTGAATCATTCAAATTGTGTAAACTACATACCTATTTGACAACATTAATTAATAATAAACGAATATTAAATATGCAAATAATTTCGTATATGAAAATCAAATTACTAAATTACCGCCGAAAGAGACAAGACTAATCATATCTGATTGATATGATAGCCTGAGATTAAAATTCCTTGAATTATTTGAATTATTTTAGGGTTGACTTCTATTAACACCGATATAGTCCCCGTTATAGGTCTAACTAAAACACGTTGCTATATCAATTCGATGAGGCAACATAAATCACAGTACAAGTTAAACTTAATTTGGCATATAGAAGCTGTGACGATGACCACCACAACCTTCCCCAACCCCCTTCCCCCCCAAAAAAAAAAACATCCTCCAACAATATCGCATCAGTTATACGAGACACTGTGATAAAACGATAAAACGCCGAATCGCACAATATTTGCATAGATATCGCAAAGCACACATTATAAATTAATATAAACTGATATTTATCATTTGACGTAATTATAATTATTAATTTGAGTGAATAACACGGATGTATCGTGGTATTGGGAGTTCTGATTTATTATTCAAACAATAAATTATACACATATTGTCATACATTTAAAGTTTTTAAGTATTCGTGAGGATATCCACGATAATTATATGACCATTAAATATCTATGAATATCGTATACTGCAGATTCTACGTTATACGAGTACATCCATCCAAATGCATCATCGCCCTCACTACCACACCAAGTGTGAATTAAGGGACCACTCTACTAAAATGAATAGTTGAAATATTCCAAAATTTATAATACTTTAATTTAACAATCTAGTCGGGTTTTCAAACATGATAAATTCCTAAGTACCTATCTACAATAAAATTCCATTCATTTCTGAGAACGTCACCGGCCCTTACCACTTTAAAAATACTGCATTAACACTATTATTTTACGGCAAACATCATTTTCATCCACATTTAATATTTATATTTTAAATATGATGTGTCTCTGTGTTAAATGTATAATATTTTTTATCATTATTTAGGTATCAACATATGACTACTAGCTATAAAAATAAAACGTAGTTCGGAAAACTAATTTTGTATAAAATGTATTTATGTGCAACGCATAAATATTAGTGTACCGAATGAGCAATTTAAAAATGTGCTACAAAATTTAAATATTATATTAACTACAGGGCTAGAACATTTTTTTCGGAAAACCGACTTTGCCATACTCGTTACGTCCCACGTAACAATGAATAATGATATCAAACCTTTATAACATTTTATTTTACACTTTTTTCGGTTTATTCAGGCAAACGAATACATCTCAAAATACTTGTAGACTGGATATGTAAATACATATTTGAATGATAATTAAATACATATTATAAACAACGCGATACGTATTTTTAAAGTCCCAGTATTAGATTTTGATAACGATTACATTATACGGACTGACTGAAAGACTTAAACAGAAAAAAAACTCTTCTAAAAAATGTTTGTTTTATATTCAAATGTATATTAAAAATTAAAAATCAAATTAAAATGTTAACAATTAATATTTTGAAATTATTTATAAACTATTTAAGCTCATCATGAAAGTACTTAGCATTAAAATATCAAAAATTATATAATATAATATTTATAATAATATTATACTCTTGAAACATTTTTTCTACACTCCATCAAACACAAAATGTAAGAAAAAAATTCCCTCCACCTTAAAGTCAACATTATACGCATTTACATATAATGTGCATAGGTACATTTGTATGAATATCATACACAAGTTATAATTATTGCATGAAGTTACTGACTCCTTGCCAATTACACTACGTTCAAAATTAATAAGCATCATAATCCATTTTTATAATTTAAAAAATAAACGTTAATTTTTTTTGTTAACTATAATCAATACCTGCTCAGTACTAAACTTCATATCGTTATCGATGTGTCCACATAAATTGGGCCACAGCGTTTATTCTAGCTCATAAAAGGAAAACCTGAAAGCGTAACTTACTTTATGTTTTTCCATTAATGAGGATTTAATCATGTTATTCGTCACACACAGACGCTCTTCACGATTTCAATGTACAAACATGCAGAAGATAATTTATTTGAAAATTATAAAGCTCACAGCCCAAACTATACACTGTTCATCCAACAATACATAGAAGAACTGAGGCTCACAAATAAGACATTTGTTTGGTGCTTTTCGTATCCACCCTACTTTGATTTTTCTGTATTTGCCAAGTAAATGATTACCTTTTAATAATATTAATGATTATAATATATGATATAAAATAAACCACATGAAAACTGTTGAAAATCCTTCCAGCACAGCTTAAGCCTACTACAACGCATTATTATGGGGGTGACAGAAAAATTCTCGCCCTATGGTGCTTATTTTTATAAGGATTACATTGTGTTTTGTATATTTAAATGCAGTTAATATGACTAGAAGATTTGTATATAGAAACTTGATTAATGTAGTTGTATTAAAATAGTTCTAGTACTTAAGTACCTACAGATTATTATTTTTATTTTCATAACGATAAATATAAATATAAAATGCTCATATTATTCTGTAACTCAGTTGATAATCAACGGCTTAAAACAATGCCATAGCCAAACATGAACGGAAAATTATTAAAAAAAATTGAATATAGTGTATTTTTGTCATGAGGCAGTGCCATGGTATATTACAAAAAATATTAAGCGGAAACACCAATATTTATGGGAAATCAATAGGAGGGGTACCAGTGATTCCCCTTAGACTTTCTTTCATCGGTTTGGCAAACGTTAACCATCACCATTTCAAACGTTATATATTTTCTCACCAAACGCATTTTCTACCATCTTACATATTTTACACACAGACATATACTATTTTTTAAAAGTTCACACACCCAAATTAGTTTATCAATTCCTTTGAGCTTATAAATTTCAACATACATTTGTATGTGTATTTATTCAAACAGTAAGTTGAATATCCATAAATAGTTAACACAAACAGTAAGTCATGTGCTATATATACCTCGCCGAATTTTGTTGATGGACAACTTGAAAATAGTCGTCTTCCAACCAATATTGTCAAATGCGGGTCTCATATCAAACAAATACACGATATTAGCAATACAATAAATTAACATATTTTATCACTCAACTAGAAATAAAATACACGTCCTAGTCCTAAAAAAAAAAAAAAATATGTGAAATTGTCCACATATAGGTGTAGTATATAAATGTACAATCAACTATTAATATAACACTAATGACATATTATATGATGTATTAAACATAATTTATTGAATTCAACCTTTTTTATAAAAACCGTCAAATAGGTAACCATTCTGCTGTACACTAATTAGCCGGGTGCGGGTGGGTACTTACTAAGTCTTTGAGTAGGTCACTGTAATGGCATTATAATGTATGTGTTGAATTTTAATTCAAAGATAAATAATTGTTTATACAATACAAATTATTATGAACGGAGACAGTCTAACATTTTGGTTACCAAGAGATGATTTTAATAATTAATTATACTTACAATTTAAACAAATATTAATCCCCCCCCCCCCGGTCATTTAAAAATATATTGACAAATATCTAATTTTGACTCTAGACTCACCAAAGTACTAGTTAAATCCAATCTGTTAACAGAAACCTCATGAGAAGTTGATCGTCAGATAAGCATTTTTTCTACCAGAAAGGGTGTCTTTACTCATTAGACACAAAAAACACACACGCATGCATCATTGTAAAATCAATAAATTCATCACTCAACTCGAAATCTTTTTTTTACTTAATTTAAAAAAAAAACAATTTGTAATTCATTTGTTACTTTAAGACTGTACCTATATAGATATAATATATTAATGATATGAGGTATGTGAGAAAAGTAGCCACCAAATATCAACACTTTACTTGGGGATTTGGTTAGTTTCGATAATGAATTTTAATTATACCTATTTTTTTTTTATTTTTTTTTTAAAGATTTAGTTTGAGTTACCAGGATCACTTTATCCTGTGAGCAGGGTTCCCAGGATTGGTTTCGGAATTTAGCGCGGATATGAGTGGATTTGAATGGTTTGTTAGTCGAGAGCGGAAACGTTTGTAAAGTACCTTTGCGGTTTCTTCTACTGTGTTTATTTTTAAATCAGTATAATAGAGAGTGTGATTTAAGATATAGAATAGGACATTTGTAATAAATTATAAGAAGAGTTTTTATAAATAACTACGAATAAATGAAATAAAGTTATGAACGGAGAATAACTTCATGTTTAAATTTAGTATCTGGAGACTGTTATTTTACAATTATGTTAAATGTTAACACAAACGGCAGTGCATAAACACAAGGTCACCCGAGGCGGTCATTTTAATCTCGACATGTAGGACCTGTCTGCAAATGAAGGAAATAAATAATCTTTTTAGTGATAAAAAAATTACTGCAAACGTGCTCCGAAATGCGTATCCCCCCACCCACTATTGTGCATTCGATGACTCTTTCGTCTTGTTCGCACACTTTTTATAAACACACTCACAACCAAAGAATATAGAACAAAACGCAACCCACAATATTTCCGTTAATCGAACGGAACGCGTCAAAAAACATTTGTACACTACAATGGTTAATGGAAGAAATGTGTAATCGTGTTATTTTTCACTCAGTAACTAAATATACTAGCGCGCACCCAACCACACACACCCACTTTCCCCCCACCCCACACAAACCCTGTACATTATACAATGGACATATTATATACTTGAATCTCATTCACGCTGCACACAAGTTTAAGACTAGAATCTATATAATATACAATATATAAAATAGTAAACTAAACTATTTTCTTTACTACCTATTTTATTTTTAATTTTAAGTCATCTTTCTTATTCCAACTTTCAGATTGTTAAAAGTTAACTATCTACTCCATCACAAGCTTCGGCTTAGATAAGTAGATAATTGTATTTATATATTATATATTTTATAAAAAAATTATATTATATAAATTTAAATAAAGAAAAAAATATATAATATAATAGGTACCTACAACAAATTTCCAAACTAACATTAAATGAAAGAGAAGTAGGTAGGTATAGCTTTTATGCGTATCAATACGCATTGATAGTATTATTTATGAGTTATATGTTTTGTACCTGCCAAACAATGTTAGGTAAGGCTTATTATTATTAAGATACATCAGTTCAGTTGTTTGCCATGTCTATTGTTTTTGTAGTACGTTGAAGTCTGTACTAATGTTGTACCCGCCATTAACTTTATAAAATCTGTAATACAGAATATATTTTTTGCTTTTCGTAATAAAACGATCAAAGATCTATAATACATTATAAATAATTTTATTGTTACCCTTACTATTTATCAAATCCATAGCATTTTAAATACATTAGAACATTTTTTTTCGTCTTGCACTATACACTAAATGTTATGTAAATCATATTAGGATTGTAAGATAACATGCCATACCAAAAAAGAGTATCGTCGTTCGTGTTTAGTTAAAATATGCAATAATACGAATCATATTTGAAAATTAAAATATGAAAATAAAAAAATGTATACCATTTGAAGGTGATTCATAGTCACTACTAACCAAAAAAAGATGCTGCGAAAAATAACCCATATTGATGCATATTATACCATACTACTGCCATATTTATGACCTACGCCACTTCAACACTGCACATTCGTTTGCTCGGTGATCTCCTTTTTTTTTACTGGATACCTATAGGTAACTGACCGTTCTAGAGCAACTCAATTTAAGTAATATTTCAAATGCGGGCAAACGTCAAAGCGTTAATGAATGCAGTGCGTACGACTGGCGCCGCGCTATGAATATTCTAACACACATGCGTACTGCACATCGTTCACGAGGAAGAGAAACGCGGAACTTTGCATATTATATTTTTGATTTATTCATTTTTTATATTTCTCTGAAACTATGTACTCTAGAAAACAAGACGAATACATCATAAAGCCGGCTAGAATTCGATTTTATCAGATTTTGATTTCAGATAGTCAACAAATTTTGAAATGCAAGTAACTATTCGGTTTCATACCTAATCACTTCTTTTACCGACCAGATGCTGCGGATGTTCGTGAGAACCCTGTCTTGAATAACTGCACAACGAATTAAAATACACTTTTAGGTGTCTCGTAGTATTACAAAGTCTGCAATAGAGACCAATAATAATGTTAATAAAAAAAAAAACAATACAACTACAAAGGTCAAACCGATCGGAGAACTCGAGTTCTTCCATACAGTTGTTCTTCTAATAATTCATCATACCTACGTCATTACATACACACACACTTAACACATTCTTTGTAGTTACTAGTAAACTAGATTGGTACCTAACCTATATTACACCAGGTTACAACGCCAAGGTATATGCGAATGAACTAAATACGCACGTAACAATTACCATGTTCACCTTTCTTGGTATTTCTAATTTCCAAACAATGACAGCACACGAGTATGACACATTTTCGGAGGGTTATTATTATTGGCGTATCGCTTAACAAAGTTAATATAATGCGCACTAAATATATTACTACAATACGATCGTCGTCGCGTCGTACAATATTATACGTCAACGAGAAATTACCAATAATATACAGAGCGGAAGTAAGCATACCTATTATATGTCTACCACTATTTCAAGAGACAATCGATTCGTTTACCAAAACAATTAAATAAAGTAATCTGCACCCATAACCATACCTACACGTATATATATATATATATACGCATTACGCACACACAATCCAACATACGCATTATAATATATGTTTCAAATGTAAGTCAAGCCGTACAGCATTGTCTCGATTTTATGGTGATTAAAACGATCTTTGTGGAAAATACATTGCTGGCGAAGACAATAAGAATACTACCACTACCACGCTAAAGCAGTTGAAGGGTATATATTGTTTATATAAATTACTATATTATATAATATATATATATGTATTGTAAGATGCCATGTTTTAGGACAATTTAATAGTCCCATAAACAACATAAATTCAGACAACAATGGAACATTCAATTTAAATATTATCATATCGTAATAATCATTTCGTCTAATCGAACGCAATTAACCCACCTAAATACCTAATACACTAAATTCGGATCTCAGTCGTCGTTTAGGTTTCATTGGTTACACGATTAGCAATTTCTACAAAGGAAACGTCTGATAACAATAGCCGACTGATAGCAGACTTAATTTGCCAATTTGATTATATGAATGTATTCGATTATGAAACAAGATCCAGTGTACGATAGAATACTCCATTTACCTGTATAAATACGTACAACTCTTGGCAATGGCAACGCTTTTAAACTGAGATAACAAAAAATGTAAGAATATAAGAAAATTAACTAAACTGTCTATTGTTTTGTTTTGATACATTTCTTAAAAATATAAATAATATGTGTACGTAGGTATACAATAAGAAACAGGGTTGTAAATAACGATAGATTTCAATTACACAAAGGAAAATATTATGATAGTTAGCATCATTAAAAGTTAAATTAAGATTTTTTACAATCAACGGCTTCCCCAAAAATGATAACGTTAAAATGTAGAGTAGCAAAACAATTAAAATGAAAAGTTTCAATCTCTTCACCAAACAACAAAATAAATAAAACAAAATAAAAGCCACCGAAATAAACTTAATTATTTAATTCGGTCATTAATATAAATCGATTATTAATTTCGAGAAATTATTAGACATGACTTTGTCAATTACACAGAACACTATAATATTATAATATCAAATAACAATGTTATTGGAAAAAAAAATCACGCTATAAAAATTTGGAATAAGAAAATAATATTCACATTACAGTAGGTTAAGATTGGATTTTGTGTTAGAGAGAAACTGTCACCGTGGCTATACTAGAAACATAATGAACTGAATAGGTATACATATGGGATGCAGTAAAAATACCATGTCACTTTTTGGTACAGAAATGTAAGCACACATACTGAACATTTGAAAAACGAGTTTCAAACAGATATGGTCGACAGTTACACAGTAAAGCAGCCGAGACGTCTATTTAATAAATAAAAAAAAAAAGAGAGAAAAGAAAATAGTACCCAATCTGACAAACTTCATCAGAAATAATATATCTGCATGATGGCTTATCGCCGCATATTATACTATTGAACATATATTCTCCGTACGTTTCAATAAAAAAAATTATGAATTTATTGAATCCATTAAAAAAAATATTTTAGGATCCGAACATCGTAGACTTACGTGGGCCACTCACTATTAGAATCCAAATTTTAATTATCACCTAGGCTCACTAAAAACATTTTGCAATTCCGAGCCCCGATTAATCACACCGATATCGCGATATTTTCGATAATTATTTTTAGATATCGATATCGAAATTATTAAGAAAATACCCATGATATCGATATCGTATCGAATTATCGATATCGTTGGCCAACACTAATAACACTTACATACAGCATAACACTTCTTATTTACAAATCTCTATAGTTAAACCTATCAGGATAACATAAACAGAATCCAAACGTTCCAAAATACCGCACTATTAAAATTAGTAAATGTCCAATCTTACGTCTCTAAACACACAATATTTCGGTTCTCTAGACAAAGTCCGTTAGAGAAGAAGCAAAACTATAATACAAACGTTTTCACAGAAGTTGAACTACCCACACTGACCCACTTGTAAAAAATCTAGCAATCCCTGCGATTCTCGGTAATCCCTCCTCCCTCAAAAAATGTCTTGAACCCCCAAGCAGTAATGACCTGCTAAATATAGAAAATCAAATAATCCCCTCAAAAAAAAAATAATAAAAATAATAATCTGAACGAAGTATGAAAATGGGTAGTGTCATAAATAGGGTGGTTACTTTTATAAAACGATAAATAAAATTACTGCTCCTAATCAAATTTTCTCATTATTCCTACAAACAGACTGTAAATATCTTGGTAAAACTAAAAAAAAAAAAAAAAAAAAAAAAAGGTGGGCAAGTGGGTGTCGTTCTGCTGTACAGAAGTTCACATGTGAGTCACTGTAATGGATGGTGTGAAATTTGAATTCAATGATATAATATTTGTATAAGAAACACGATTCTGAGCGAAAACGGTCAGTCAGCCTATGATATTACCAAGTATATATGTTGATGAATTTTGTCAAAATTCAAACTTTAAATGCTTATAAAGAAAAATTGTGCCTATATATTTTTAATATTTTTCAACTTTTATTGTAACAATATAACAGGAGCCTTGCATTAAATTTTCACGCTTTTAAACCCAACAAATAAAATTTTATTGATATTTATAGAAAAAAAAACTAAAAAAATTGAAAACTGACTATGTCCGTAAACAGCTCAAAAAGAGTCAAAATTTTATCGTGTATAGAAAATGCTAATATAAACATTCAGTGAAATTTTCAAGTATTTACAGTCATACGTTTTTTAATTACAAAAAAATAAGAAAATCGTTACATGAGAAATCAAGTGAATATCAAATGTTGTAAAAATATGAATTGACTTTCTTGTAGACTCTTTTTTTTTTTTGATAAAAGTAGACAAACTTATGGATAATTTTGTATAATATTTTCAAATCTTAGATTTAAAAAGAAAAAATTTTATGAATTCTCAACTCAATATAATTTGCTAATTTTCGTGATTTTTCCGTATTTTGTCAAGATTTGAACTTTAATGCTTATAAATAAAAACTGTGACAAAGGATTTTTAATTTTTTTCATCCGACTTTGAAACAATAATCTTGGAGTCTTCTATTAAATTTTCAAGCTTTTATAACTTACAAATAAAATTGTATTAATATTTATGGAAAAAAAAACTTAAAAAATGGAAACTGAAAATGTCATTAAACAGCTCAAAGTAAGTCAAAATATTTGGAAAATGTTATGGTGTATAGAAAATGCTAATATAAACATTCAGTTAAAATGTCATGTACCTACGCTCATTTGTTTTAGAATTACACCAAAAACCAAAATCGATTTTCTCGAAAACTGATTTTGCGTAAAAATTTCCGTTTTTCCTTTATCTTTCTTTATTTTTCACGTCGCTTATTAAAACTACCTGGAAATTTTTTCTTTTAACCTCTCAGAACACTAACTAAATTCAATTTCCCATCAGAAAAGTTACTGTTGAAGAAAATCCAAGCACTTTTACTGTCCTAAAAGATGATGACAGACACAAAAAAAAATAAAAAAATCCCACATCATTGTAAAATCAATACATTCATCGCTTCGCTCAGAATCTAAAATGATCCGTAGGTATATAATATCAATTGTTTGATAGTTAAATGTCGCCAATTAAAAATATGCGTAAATTATTAATTAAAAATAATATCTTAATAGGCACAAATTATGTTGCATTTTAATAACAGTGTCAATATTATTATCGTACATTCACTAGAAGTATGCCTATATAGTCGAGGCAGATAGTGTCGTGTCTTCGGATGGCTCATTATTAATATAACTTGATACAATATAATAGACTATAATAATATGGAGTACGGATACACGTAAGAATGAAGACGACAGCTGAACTCGCACAGTGTGCCACAATGACAAAATAAAACCCCATATTTGTGTTGGTTTCAAAAAAGTAATTTAAACATTGTTTTTTCGGCCAAAGGCGGTTTTTTTGTCTGTGACTTGCATGCCATCTCTCGAGGCAGCATACAATAAGATTATCTGCGAAGTCTGTAGTGCAAATAATGCTTATTGACGCGCTCGTATATATTGTATTCATCTCGCTAGTTTTCACCGTTTCTCGGACTTTGTCCTTTCACTACATCGTCGTTCCACCTCTGGGATGAAATACACATGCCTACATAAGGTGGTTACGGTTGTACCACTGAATAGAATAACGAAAAAACCGAGATGTTTGTAGTTTTTTCGCAAAACGAATGGAAGTGCAAGATTATCGACCACGGTCGCGTACTTCAATGATAAATTATTTTAGCTCGCTTTCACCTATAATCTGTATACTATATACTCGACCATATACTATAATTAAATTATTTTATTTTAATTTGTCATTAGTTGAAAAATTAAATAATACATTGTCGTAATATTATTTAATATTTGACGGCACAGTTTGAATAAGCTTGGTATAAATAAAAAAAAAACTTGAATGTCATTCGAGGACTTAAGATTTTTAACATTTGTAGCTGAACGAATGTAGGTGAGCTATTCTTTGCGCTTCTCTCATCTACTAACAGATATATGCGTGACGTCGTTCATTTCTCCTCACAACAATTCTATCGATTCGCTTAATATTGTATACTATAACGCCCGTATGCATATCTCGGATATGGCCTCGGTAAGATGACTGTTTGCATATAAAAATCTGACAATGTTGATAACAGATATTCAAATTTAACTCTGTTGAACCACGTGCCGAAAAAAAAAGCACGTCTGATAATAACCGCTAGCGATCGGATTCTACAGAAGATCATACTATATGCAAACATATTAACTTCTGAATGTACGGGAAACACACACACACACACACACACACACACACACACACACAACGCGCGCGCGAATGAAATGGAAAAACCCACAATAGCCATTACGAAATAGCACGAATAGTCAGGGGACAAAGAGTTTTCATAGCTTATAATATAAGATATTATTATTATTTTTTAACACGATCGCATTTCCAAATACTAGTGCGACAAACACACAAGACAAAAAAAAAATAAACGAAAACAATAGAAACACAAGAACGAATGAGTTATTTACAGGAACACGCAAAATTTAAAATAATAATTACAAACGTCGCGTCGTGATTTTTAGAAAACAAAAATTATGTATTAAACAAGTTTTTAACGTTACTAAGACGGTATCGAAACTTTGTTGCTAATGGTGTCAACATACGGCAGTTGGGTCTTGCAAAATAACAAGCATTTCGAATATACAATTTTAATGATCCCATTAGTACCTGATTATACCCTATGCATACAAAATTGGCAGTTATATATTCGTCACTCATACCTGATACCTACACAATTTTCACAACAAACAATAACAATAGTCTATTATTGTCGGCGCCGAAATAAAAATTTTTTATATTATATATGACACACACACACACACATCTGTAAAATATATTGTTAAAATTATTTTAATAATTTAATTTTAAATTCGTTATCGAATTCACCGCTGAACGGCTAGGCCCACGTGGAGTAATTAACGCGGCCGCCCAAAAGCATGTGCTCTCACGCCACCGTGTTTTATTATATTTTATAATAGGTATGATGCGGAAAATAATTTCTATTAGGAAAATATTGCAACAAACTAGCTACCTAGTATTTTTTTATATTATATTTTTAAAATGGTTATAATCCAGATTTCAATGTGAGTTTTAATATTATTGTATTTATGTATAATATTTAATATACGCATTAGTACATTTTGTACAGGTCTAGGTAGTGGCTGGCCTGTCTGCGCGCCGTCAATTCAGTGCATACCTGATTATTATTGTTTGAAATTTTTAATAACACAATATATTATTTCTATATTAATATTTAAATATTATTGTTTGTTGAACCAGAAGGACTTAAACATACTATTTATTTTCACTATTTTTTAAAATTATATACTTAGCTCTAATAGTCGTCAAAAAGTATTATTATTTATGTTCTATACTATGTTGATCCCATATTATTCTGACTCAAATTCAAGTAATTTAGTTTAGTTTAATAGTTTATTTAATTTGGTCACGAATTCAATATTTCATATAGGTACACCATTAAGTCGGAAGAAATAAAAATAATATATCTATCGGAATTGCATTTAAAATAGCCATATTTTAATTCATGCATTGTTGGGCCATACATTATTTTTATAATATTACTATATCTGGGTTAACAGGATCATTAACAATGACCAATAAGTGTACTTTTAAACTATATAAGGACTAGCTATTATTACATTTATACATCATAAGATCAAAGTTAAGCTTTTAAAAGTAAATAATAGGAAATTACATCGTATTATACTCGCACGAACATAAACACATTATATAAAACAGTTACAAAAGAAGTGTTGACTATCATCAATACGTTCAGTAACATAAATTTAAAATATTTACGTAACAAAATGAAACTTTAATTAAATTAAATGCAACAGAGGTATTTTATTCTTTTATTTTTTATCTTTGTGGCATTTCATTTGATTAAAGTTTCTTACTCAAGCGTTCCTCTATACAAAACTGTAATTAATTATTATTTGCAGTATCTACGTTGTCATTGTTAAAATCAGAAGAATATTTAATGCTCATTAATTTAAACAAATTTAAACTATATCTGCCATAGGAGGTATCTAAAATATACATTATATATAGGTTCTGTTTATTTTTATATTATGGAGTTTGAAGTCACTATTCTTAAACAATATTATCATTACTATGTATAGGTGAATTCTGAACTTGTTCGTGTATGTATTGGATATTTGATAAAAACTGATAATTTCAAAGTTGAACTGAATGTAAGTATAATGATTGCGGATACATTAAAATATATCATGAAATTTATGGTGATATATTTACTGTACAAAACACTGTTTCAAAAACGTAAAATAAATATAAATTATTAAATTAAGATATGAAATAGGTATACTTATAAACACATAAGTATACAGAATGCATTCCCAACAGTATTGGAACAGATAGAGAGTAGAGGAGGACTTAGTTCCCCATATTAAATAAATTAGTATATAGCACTAAGCATGGTAAATCATTTTTATAAAATATTATGGGGGTCATCCCCCCCCCCAAATAGGTGTATTTTTATTAATTCGCAAGTTTATAGAGTAGGTATATAATAATTAGTAGGTATTAAATAATAAACCCAATGACAAATGTTCTGCAACAATAGAAAGTCAATAGGCCGACTTATCTACATATATTGTATTAAATTTACAAATCGTAAAAATTAGATATATCTTAATAATAAAACTAAATAAATACTACAGCATAACATTATTTCGACCGAAAATATTATTAAATTATAATCGAATCCCGTTCTTTTGAAATATATACCTACGCATCGACATTTTTAACAATAATTTGTATCAGTAATTTAGTTTCCTGCTATAAACGTACAACAAAAAAATAGGAGATCAAAAACTTACCTCTTACATGCATAGTTATACTAGTTTTTTTCAAACTTTTGATGCACATTGTTAAATTACATATTTAAATAATTTAGTAGATGACCAACCCTTAAGACTCGACTAATCGATTTGAACAATACAATTTATAAATTATATGTTAAATAAACCCTCAAATATGATGACCTAGTATACTTAATTGTATAGATATAACCTGCTGTGTCCACATAATAACTGAGCATGTATTTTTGGATAACACTAAACAAAGTCTAGAAGTCCAAAAATGTTATTTGATTAACTAATAAAATATTGATTGATAATATAGGTAATACTCGTGTTTTTATGTATTTTAAGCATAGAAATTTGCCATTAAAATCGGCAAAATAATAATATTAATAATATTATTCAATTGGAATTTAGTTGTACGGATGTTGCATTATTATTAAGTGATAAAATAGAAAATTTTCCAGATGGAATACCTTATTGGTTTCATAGAATACAATACGGTGTATAACATCACAGTGGGTTCTTACGAAAAAAAAAAAAAAAATAAGAAGAAAAAATTGGGTTCTGTAATAATTTGTCTCTTGCCAAAATGTCTTATTTCATATTATTCACGATGGAATGAAAATATTACGAGATGGCAATGAAAAATCCATTGTGCGCTGTATGAATAAATAAAAAAAAAAAAAAAAAAAAAAACGTCACGGTCTTGTACACACGGGCCGTGTAAAACGTATTTAAACTGTTTCTAAGATAAACAAATGAAAATAAACAACATCGATTATACTGAGTAAACAACGGATAACTGTTATCATTACACCGGATAATACACGATGCTAAGAAGAAAAGTTCTATATTTTTAATAAGAAACTATATTTTTTTTATTTAGTGTACACAATTAAGATGAAAAAAAAAATGTTGAATCGTCATAATTTAATTTAAAAATTATAAAATCGGCATTGATTATTTTAAAATATGTATTAATTGTTCATTATCAGATGTTTCCGTAATTTTCGATAATCTATAGAAATATTTTGACTGTAGTATTTTTGGATGTCCTTCAGTCGTCACTGAATCGGTCAAATAATATATTGATTGTAAAATATAAATTACTAACCTACTAGAAAAAATTACCTTTCAGTGACTCGGGACAACATATAATTAAGGATGTAAATGTGTGTATTTGTGAGAAACGAACCAAATGTAATCAAAATTATATTTGTATATCGTCTATACCTATAATAACCACCGAATTGACAACACACACTTAACAACTTTTTTTAGAAGTTATATTATTACATAATGATATATATATAAAAGAACACAACACAGGGTGATTGTTTTTGAATCGTAAACAAAGAAATATATTCTTATCCAAATTTTTTTTTTATTTTTTTTTTTTTACTTAAAAATATTAAATTATTAAATAATTTATAAGACATACTGTACACCTCATTATTTGTAATTCATAATGTTTCCGTAAACGTGCATAACTGTTACTATTATACATTCGCTATACTGCTATATAATAGGAAAGAACAAAGATAGTGAGTCACACACATTAATGACTAATGAGCATTTACTACACATAAGTTTGCACAGCATGCACGTCCGTAAATTGTTTATAATATTATTATATGTTTATATTTTATTGAATGCGTTTGGATGTGATGGGCATTCAATAACTTTGTACACAGTAATGCACCTATATTGCCTACACACTACGCCGTGCAACAACCCAACATTATATTATTATTGTTATGTTATGTTGCGAATAATAATAATAAATAATTATGTATAAAAAAAGTAGTCTGGTATCTGGCACGCATCATTATTTGCTCTGAGAACAGGCACTGTAACTAAATATTTTTAAAGCGAATATGATAAATATATATGAAAAAACTAATATTATGATAGGTACACGCATTTATCATAATTTATATCCATTTTATCTAACTAAAATGTAATTACATTTACGAAGCTTTCATAAAGAATTAAGGAATTTTTTACTGGAAGTGATTTTATTGTTTTAAGTTTAAAAAGTTCTTAAATTCTTTCCTGACCCAGGCATTTCTTTTTTTTTGCATAGATAAAAATAAATTAATAAATAATATTATTATTACTGAATTCCATTAATATTTAATCAAAGAACAATATTGACACATTTTTGTACATGCTATTCAATAATATAATTCAAGTTTCTACTTATATAGGTATAGTAATACATTTTTAATTATAATAAATAATATGCTCAATAGCAGTACAATCATAAATATTGTAAAACTCGTAATACACATAGTTTAATATTGATTATTAATTTAAATTGTAATTATTAGTTGACTTATTACCCACTCTAGCTTGAAGTTTTAAAATATTTAGACAAATTTTAAATAATTTATACCACAGACCTAATCAGACTATGGAACGCGGTATTGAGTATGAGTTACAACACTTTAATATGATGCAATAGATAATATTTATTAATATATTATTAAGGAGGAATATCCGTTATTTCTTTTTGATTAGTATAGTTATTGTTTTGATGTCTAATGGTAGCATATTATATATTTTTTGTCCAATGTACAAGATATACAAGTATAAATACAGTATAGTATACATACAAGTATAAGTAAGTAAATTGTGTTAGTTTCCTGTGGATTAAAGGTAATACAGTAATATCTGATAATTATCTTGTGTTATAACCTTATGCAATACTAGGATTTGGGTTATTTTTATAGATGCAATTACTGGTGCTTTATAGAACAGTTTTTTTATTGGAAGTACATTTAATCCTTTATACAAATATTCTGCAGTGTGATACAAATGATTTTTTTGATATTTTGACTTGTATTATTTTTAATGGAATTGTTAGTGCTGTATTATTTATATAATAATAAAACATAATATAAGGCAAAATATTCTTAGACGCATGTAGAGACTGAAAACCCGCCTCCGCGTAGAACCGTTGTTTGTATTCGATGATTTATCACTGAATTCAAACATAAAACTTCCATGGCAGTGACTTACTCAAAAACTCAACAACGAGGTGCACTTGAAACCAACTATACAGCAGAACGCCTTCATTAAAATATTAAATGTACTAAGCTGGTGAAATTGAATAAAATCAAAGTGAATGAGAGATGTTAAACGAATATTTATTAAATCAATTGAAGTAAATCAGAAAATATAAAACGGTGAAATACTGTTGAGCGGTACAATTTTATAGCACAGCTATATTATGTATAGGTTTTAATGCGATTAGAGTGTGAAGTTGGATTGGAATTTACAAAAAAAATAACAATTTGATGAAAATAAAATAATCAACGAAGGACTTAAACAAGTCAGAAATCATAAACGTAATGGTTTTAATACCGGTAATAAAAGTTAGAAACTGTCAACAAAAATAATCTGTCCAACGGGAATGGAGGGGGGCGCTATGATTTTTGTTTTTTGAATCTCAGTAGACAATTTATTGAAATTGTACGTGGGGTTATACGTGGTTCAAAAGACAGGACGGACATTCACCGTTAAAAAGGAAATTCAGGGATAGCAATATTATTGCGTCGCATATGTTTTTATCGGGATTATAAGCCAGACCAGGCACGCGCCGTAATCGTAACATAAAGCAAGTTGTTGCGTTGTAACATGAATAATACATAGTATTATATAGGAACACGCATAGTAGCACCTCATATATATACATTTATAATATATATATAGAAAGCGAGAGAGAGAGAGAGAGAGAGAGTTTCAGTAGTAGTGAATGTAGTAGTATTAACATTATAATCGTACAAGGAGCACCGGCACAGCAGCGTCAGCAACATCAGTTGTACCAGTGTGTAAAAACGGTCGTATAATAATAATTAGCGATACGTCGGCTTCGTCGTCGTCGTTGTCGTTGTCCTCCTTCTTCTATATTCCTTCTCGACACACTCAACTTTGCGACTTGCCGTACATTATATTATTATAATAGTAATATACTTAGTGGGCGGATTATTGTTATTATTATAGTATCGTGTGTAATGGACTGCGGACACGAGATCGGTTCTTCTTATGAGGGAAACTGTTGTGAAACGGGCGCGACGTGGTAGTGGTTAGCGATGGTGGTGATGATGGTATAATGCATATGAATATAATTTGCGTGCAACCTTACACACCCACCCCACCAACGAGGAAACGAACCCCTTCTTTGCGTAACCTCCACGCGCCTACACCGCCGGCGCCAGAAGGATTAGGGGGGGATAGCGACGACGGTAGTCTGAATATTAGCAATTATCTTTATGGCTAAAACACATCATTATTAAACCATATATATACAGCAGAGCCTCGCACCCTTTAACGCCACGCCGGTCTTCGGTCGCGGTACCTAACTTATCGCCACCCGCCGAGAATTATATATACCTACAAACATGATTTAAGCGCGACGGAGAGACGATGACTTGAACGCCATCCTTTCACGCCCGCCAAAAATAAAACAAACGAAGAACCCTCCCCAAACGACGGCAAGCATATACTATTATATAACGTGTATGGTGGACGGAAGACGGCGGAGAAAGCTATGGTGTATAATAATAGGTGGCAGCTCTTACAATAGCACCAGCGTCCTACACCTGGGCCTTTATTTTAATAGCGTTCTCTGTAATACCACGTAAATGCACGTAAATAACAAATGTTTTTTTTTAAACATAAAACCGCAACAATCCGGAGATTCAATACATTTACAACTCGTTAGTTTTAAATTTTTTTTTAGCGTTCAATAACTTTTTTACACAATATATTAAATATACCAGCTAGTATACAAAAATTATCCCTGTCACGATAAATAATCATAAAAATTGTAACCTACTTGTTTTATACCTATATATTTATAACTAAAAAATTAATGTGGACATTTTAATAAATTAAAGTTATAGTGTGGTATAGTGAAATGCACGCCAGTGTAATATTATAATATTTCAATTTATCAATTTTAATTACATATTTTTGCACGCATAATAAGTATTAAAAAACATCGATATACGTGTGTATGTCTAAATCCTATTATATAGATAACATATCACAATACAAAAAGAAGTTTCGTGAATCTTAGTACTAATTAATTTACTTAAAATATGTATAGGTAATCAGCCAAGTTAGGTATATTCGAAATTAAAGTGAATTAAAAATTATTTTGAATGCACAACTTTTATTCTGGAGAAAGATAAGCACCAGATTATACATTTCCGCTATTATTAAATTAAGCTGAAAGTTTTCATTAAAAAGATCTAATGATTTATTTAGCTTAATTCAACGATTAAATAAATTATTTGCTTAATTATAAAACAGTAGTTTTAATTGTTTATTTTATAGTATATATGAGCCAGTTTATTGAAAACTTAACACCATGATTGTGTAAATATATAATTATTTATTGTTAACATTATAACAAAGTATGTATCACTGTGAAGGGCCCGCAAATTATAGAAATTAAAATCAATAAAATATATGCACAGCCGAAAAACCTAACCGAATAGGTAGGGAAAAAAATCACTTTTTGCTACTTCGCATAAATCATTAGGAAAACAATAAACCTCATAACATAATTTAATATAAAATATATAAATATTAAAAGTATAATTTTTTTATAGAAAACATTTGAAATGCATAAAATGTATATAAATTCACAAACTATGCAAAATATCAATTTTCAATTTTCAAACTTGGTCATCATTAAAACCGAAAACTTATTTTTGAAAAATTTAACTCCTACAAAACTCATACAACTTTCGAGCCCTAAATTAATTATATTTCTCTAATATCGTGATATTATTTGTGTTAATATCTTAGTGGTAATAAATATTATTGAGACGATTAATAATATTTTTTTTAAATATTTCTAAAAGTCTAAGACAATATCTTCCACGCAACTCCGAAGTGAAATGATGGTAAGTTTATGCACGTTTGAGGTTTAGGCATGTCTGTTTCACTGACGAGATGTTTCCAGCACAAAACGTATAATAACGTTTACTGTATATAATATATAAGATGGTTGGCGCACATGTTAAACGCCACTGGCGGTAATCTGCAACGTCTGACAGGCGATGTCTAATGGCTCTTTTCATGTTGTCATCGTTGTCCTGTTTACTCAATTCCCTAGGATTATTACTATTATTATTAGATCATCATAATTATAATAATATTATAACAGTATCGTCGTATTCGTATCACCGCGAAAAATTAAAATAATACAGCGGTCACAGCGTCGTGTGTTTAGTGAATAACAAAAAAAGTTTTTGAAAACTTCGCCAAAGTCGACAAAACGGTTTCACGATTTATTGTAATTGACAATTTGTCGAATTGCGGTAGGTAGCGAAGTAGGCACGTATATTGAAACAATGCAAACAGAATATTCAACGAGATAATATATTCGAAAACAAAATCCCGAAAGGTTTTCTAAATCGGTTCTCCTCTGTTTATCATTAATAACGGTTAGCATAGTATATAAATACACCATGAACAGCACAACATAATCCATATCAGTTCTTCGTTAACGCCATTCTCGGTTTACAGTCGTAAATGTTACATTTCCGGTGTCGTCATAATGGTTATAGAATAGATACGCCAATTATTGGTATGGTAAAAACGAACTTTTTACATAAAAGAAAATTAGATTGTGGCCGTATACATTACAACAATAATGCAAGTACCTACATCTTCCGTTTTATTATAAAATATAATATATTTTAATAGGATAAGTTTGTATCGATAACATAATCGTAAGTTGTTTAGTATAAATGACTGTATAAGAAACTCATGGAAAAAATAATTTAATTTAAATGTTTTTTAGTAAATCGCTTTATTTAGGTACAGAATTCCATACGCTCAATAATAATTAAAATGAACAAGCAACACACACAATAAGTTTGTTCTAAATATGAAATATACCGACATACTTATATTATCATTATTTTTACCGAAATTGAAAAAATTGGAAATAACAGATCTTTGTTGCATTTCTACTAATATTTTCTAGTATTTTTTATAGCTATACATCTTCCAAGTAAGGAACTAAAATCTATACTGAATTCGGGATCTTTAAATAGTATAAATATAAAACTTCTTAAGCACTTCATCCAATTGAAAAAAAATGTAAAAGATAATAACAAAATAAATAAAACATCATACTGCGATGACTAATAACATATTCTTAATTTCGATTAAAATCAAAAATATATATTTTCTGTTAAAAAAAATGTTATGAAAAATAAATTATGGAAAGCAACTGTACAAATCAAAGTTGAGCGAAAATTAAAAATACAAATACAATCTCTACCATCGATTTGAACAAATCATTAAACCGTTATTTTATATTTCCATCGATACAAAGCTTAAGTATAATATCATAAACGTCAAAGACATTAACATCTTCGGTTTTTATTTATTTTTTACCTTTAAATCTTTGAACTAATTTCAGCGTATAGTAGTCCATAATTCTTAGTCTTAACGAATTTCCTCTTTTCCCCTTTGTTGTTATTTACACTGCTAATCAACATTATTTTATACGTTCCACAAAAGCGTGAAAAAGAGGATTATTTTATAAGTCTTTAGTAAAACGCCATACCACCGGTAAACATCCAAGAAATTCACATTTATTTACGTCAAAGGTTTACAATTTTATATATGGCATTTATAAAAAGATTTCAATTGATTAAGTTTCACAACCTTTTTTTTTTTTATTAAGGTTTCTACGACTGTGGTCTTTAGTTCGTAAGGTTGGTAGGGTTGATACGGTAAGGTTAGAATGGTTGGTACGGTTGACGACTCGTCTATGTGAAGCAAGATTTTTGTGGACTACGAACCCGTGTGGTCACCCATCCGGGAGCGACCGTTACTTACTCACAGTCACGTTGCGTGACTGATTGCACTGCGCCAAGCAAATTTAACTTATTTATTTATCGTTATATTACTTATACTTATTATATGTATTAACAAATTCCTGTGAAATCGTATTCGTTTATTTTTTGATTTAGTGGTTGATAATCGCATGTACTTAACACAGCTATACAATTTATAAATACCTATAGTTAATTTTTATATTAAATGAAGCAAACCCCATTTATGTAATCCGTAAAAGAAATTTTTTTTAACACGATAAATCATATGTTTATAAAACCAATTTTGTTTCATCAGTAAAACTAAAAATAATATCAAAATAGCAAGTGTACATTTGTAGTATAAAATGGGGTGTGATAAAAAGTTGAATATTTTTAGGGAAAAATAAATGTTAACAAACATTGGCAATTAAATCGCAATAAAATCATATTATGTGATTGCGACGACAAAAAAACACAAAACAAAAAAACAAAATGTAAAAAACACGGTGGTATTTATAATACACTTATTCACGGTGTGACGTGAAGGCCGTAAATTCATGGTTCGTGTTAAAAATCCATTTCCAAGAGGATTAAGAGGAAAGGGTAGCTTTTTTAGTTTCGGGAGCCGCTTATATTATATTATGGAGCATTACTATGCGAGTACAGCCGTCGTTATATTATAATTGTATACAATTCTTACACGGACTGCAGAATCGAGCAGACTCGATATTCACTTAGCTGATGTTTGCGTTGATTTTTGATGTACCTACTACATAAGCAGGTACGAAATAATAAATCTCCAAATCCGGGGACCCACTGCACATGACTAATACTATAACATTATCGTTATATAATAATATAATCAATATCATTTTATTATGATGAATATTGTAACATATTTATTTTTATGTTTTTCTATTTATAACTTGACCCTGTTTTATTTTTTTACCGTCTAAAACTTGTATTGTGTTTATACAGTATTTCTGTAGATTACTTCATTGAAGTTTTACGTCACAAAAAACCCGAATAATTTTTTATCGTGAAAACAAAATTGATTGAAACATAATTGAATGAAATAAAATTGAAAATACCTAATATAAATTAACTTAATTTCTTAAAATGAGAATTGAATGCGTTGATTTCGCGTTAAATAAAAATCTATTTTTTTAAATTGTTAGTTAAATTAACAAAAACCCAAAAGTAACAGGAAAAGTTCAAAATTTAAAACAAAATTAACATTCTAACCTAATTCTAACTTTTTTACTCGTAAATGCCCAGCTTGATTACTATTTGTGCACATTCAACTCCTTCAAACCCGTATAGTATAGTACCCCATGTGATCGTGAACTGAATTGAGGTATATAATATAATACGAACGACAAAAAATAAAATATATTATACTGTGGACGCCGCGCCACCATGACATTACAATATAATTAGTACTATTATTACAGAAGGTACTAAAATAACGCAGGACGAATAAATTATTTGCACTTTCTTTTTTTTCTGTGGTAATCGTTTGAATGCAATGCTTGATAAAATAATAACGTTCCAAAAAAAACCCTAACAGGGGGTGCGGCCAGTAACGTATATAATAATAATAATAAAACTTACTTTATCGCAATTACTATTTGATGGTAAAATAATGTTTCATAGAGATACGGAAATTATTTTTAACCACGCCCGCGAGTATATCATTATAATATTTGGTGTATTTACATTGAAGAAAAACTAAGGAAAAAATGAATAAAAGGAATAATAAATCAAATTAATAATTTACTCTTAATTAGCTTTTTTTTTTTGTTACAATAAAAAAATGTAAACTATATTTCCTGAGAATTTCAAAGTGTTTATAATATTCATAAAACAATAAGTAGCACATTTTACCCTTAACAACAAACTATGTTTAATATTATATTATATTATTAGTAATTTATACTTCAATATCATAAGCTTCGTTTTAATCAGTTTGACACTTTGACATAATACAATAATTATGCTGAATTTTTTCCATCATTTCTATAACTATTTAATAAAATTGTTTCTTAGAAAATTGTTCTGATAGACAGCCAATATAAAAATGCGTATACAATAGTGCTTTTAATATGGATTCTAACCTATACAAAGGTAGTGAAAGTAAAATTCACAACAATAGAAATGTATTGTTATATATTATTTTAATATTCCTGTTACTATTTATAGAATTTATGTAGTTATAAATTGTTTATTTTTTATCATGGTAATTTTTTTTTTATCAATTCTAAAACTTTTCAAATACCATATAAAAGTAAAAACCTTCGTACCTATAAAATGTTCTGTAAATTGTACTATAAATAATTTGCGTTAGATGCGAACGAATAAATCTAAATGTAGAGACTACTAAACTATTAATGCCGTTTAAGAAATCCTAATGCGGATTAAACATCGAAGATTCACACGAATTAAAACTTTAACATGATATAAAATGTACAGTATGCGGTTAACTTATGGGTACTGTAGAAAATTAACAATGCAATACACTAATGTCCAGTACTGCAATTAAATATGATTATTATCTATCCATCTTATTTATTGAACCATTACTTTAATTACGAATTAACATATAAAGTAACAAGTCAACACTTGTCAAGATATAAACGATTAAAATAAATAAAAAATAATACAATGATTTAAAAATGATCTTCTCAGTATAAGTAAAATACCTAAGTTTGATCATGATTCAAAATCAAAAATATAAGAGTATTCTCAAACAATATTTGTTAACCAAATAAGAATATATATTAACAGTATCAATTTATACATTCAATAGATGGTGTAAATGTCCGCATTTTATGTAAAATACGACAGCGGATTTGAGTTGTAGTTATTGTACTGCACTAATTAAATTTCGAAAGCAAATATGAATAAATTGTGAAATATATGTGGGTAACTGTCATATTAATACCAAAAAATCACTTAATAACTCACTAGGTAATCAAAATAAATTATGAAGTAAATGATAAACTTCTAGACTACGGACATGCTTGGAGGGTGAGTTTTGATAGTAAATATGTAACTTTTTACATTAAAAGTAGTATGAAAACTGTAAATGTAAATTGATTACCTTGATTTCATGGTAATTAACATTCATTAATTTTTTATATACATATACATAATTTATAATCATGTTATTATAATCAAGTTTTCCACGGATAAGTGCCTTGTGTGTCTATTTACATTTAATCCTACATCTTTATACTTAAAATATTATTTTAAATATTTCAAAATTACTTTTATTTTTTTTACCGGAATTTTGATATTGAGATCTATATTGTGTATAGAGCATTATATGTTTATAACTTGAAGTACCTATTTTTCAAAAACTTATTATTCCGGTATTCTGACCACAATACAACATGTATGATATGAACGATGTAAGTACAACATATGTTTACATATCATGTATGAATAAATAATAAAATAGTACAATACACTATAGAGGTTATTCATGGCATTTCTATATTTATATTTTATACATTGTCAAATCAAAATATCACGCATACAAAAACATATATATTTTTACGTATTTTTCATAATATCAAAATATTTACTCCTCGATGGTTTTAATACTTTCTGTAAATATAGAATAATATATACAATGTAACAACAAGTATTATATACACGATAAAGCATAAGAAAAATGAAAACTGAACTCCAATATTTAAATGAAAGTCTCGATGAAATCCATTGTATTATGTCCACGTCTAAAGCAATACTTTACGCAATAACATATGCTTATGATTCAATGTTCAACATAAAATATAGAACTCGGTCTGGTTTATAATATAAAAATGAAATAATTTATAAAAATCGATCCATGGAACTTGATGCTTGTAAAAAGGCGTTGTTAAAGAAAATACGTTATAGTTTACATAACATCATTTCCGAAATGAAATATAAAATATATCCTGTATCTATAGATATTCAATATTATATAATAGGCAAATAATGTTATAAACAAGAATAATTGCAGGACGTAGTGCCGTGAGTGAAAGACCGTATGTTGGACTCCAGTGACATTACTTCAAAAATACAAGCTCAAGTTTTTTTAATCCAAATCAACAAAAAACGTATAGTAATATTTGTACTTGTAATAAAAGTTAAAATAATTGTAATAGTAGAATAAAATAACAATTATTATGTGCATTTATACCAACAATGTTATAATAACTAACAAGCATTTTATCGACTTTTTACATATAAGTAGCAGACACGAATTTAAATTCTGATGAATACGATTTATGAAGGAAAAGGGGGAAACATAAAAAAAACGTGTCTAGCAACATAAAAACCACCGGAAAAATTGTCAAAATAAATTAGGTTATATATTATATGGTTAAGTATATTTTCATAGAACAATAAATTCTTGCAACGTTTATATCATTGCAAACATGATTGGTTGAAGAAAGTAAAGAAATTTTATGAAAATAGAGAAAATAAAGTTTTAAACTAGTTACTATAGTAACATATATAAAATTAACTAACCTATAAGACTCTCGAAACTTAGTATTACTCGGGGCGACATAAGACTGGTTGTCTATTTATTTATTTATTGTACACACACACATTATATATATATTTATACCTTTCCGGAGAGAAAAAACTTGCAAAAATAATATTGTCACTAACTAATACAATATATAACTACTTCTTTTCAAAACTCGATTCAGTAACGAGGTCAAGTTAACCTAACATGATTTAATCCAGTTTGACTTTGCAGTTTATTATTATTATTTTTTTACTCTTGCAATAATAATAAAAAATATAAAACTACTTCTACAGTTGTATAATATTTTTTCCGCTATTCTCCTTGAGCTAAGAATATAAGATATTTCTCTGGGTATACCTACCATATCGATTTAGTTTCCATAAATAAAGTTCATAGCCGAAAATTTTTAAGGAAAGGCAGGTACAGCATTTTCTGATATATTATGTGCTACAACTTGTACCACACCACTTTTATCTGACCTCAAATTTTTTATTTTGTCCTCTCCAGAGAATACCTATCCGAAATTCGGAAATATATATATATTTATACCTGATTTTCGATTTAAAAAGACTTATTCGGATCGTTTTTCACTACCGAACTCATTTCCTTACCTATCCACATCTACTCATAAAACTTTTAACTGATATACCATTGAACTTAGCAATCGTTTTATGACAATGTATAATAATGAATATTCTGATCATTACAAAATTAAATAATCATGCAAAGATTAGTGATTACATATGTAAAGACTTATCAACAAATAACATGATACCTAAATATTCATAAATATTTATGACTTGTTGAAATGTATGAACAATTTACTGTTTTGGATAGTTTGAATTTGATTGATTATGAATACGTATTAATAGTATTGAATCGGTCGTAAAACTAGAACTACGAATTTATTTTTTGTCACGCCTGCACCGAAAGTTTGGTTTTTGATAACGGCTGAAGCGTTGGCAAAATGGCAAGCGACCTTTTTCCGTCTAGCGGGCGGTAATGTGGAGATCCCAGAAAGTGCTGGGCGCGCATATCACGCGTACCTCTTGCACAACCAGACACTGAAATCTATACCACGGTTAAGGGTCCTTATAAAACAAACTTTTGTATACATCGTATATCCATTACCTCCTTGCACGATGCGTAAGTATTTTTATTTCATGAAATTGCTTTCGTAGAATAATCTGATTGTTGCATAGATCCCTGCATAGAGCATTACGTTTGCCATGATTACATTTTTTTATTCTTATTTTATTTTAATATAATAATTATTATTTTTACTAAAATCTGTACCACGATCCTTACAAAACATAAACTTATATTCATATTAAATCTCCATGCATGACGCTTAAAATAAATAAAACCAAATAGGTTCTTTCATGAAATTACTGCGATCGATGAACAAATAAGCGTAAAAAAAAATAGTATGTGTGGCTCGTGCGGGAAGGCAATTCAGTCTTGGGCGAAATGCGGCTCTCGCTTGCGACTCGTGCCGCACACGTCGCCCGCGACTGAAATAGCTCATTTCCCGCCCTTGCCACACAATATACAATACTAAATGGAAAAATCTATACCTATTTTTATATTTTTTTTTAACGGCGGAAGTCGAGAGCATAAAATAACGGAATCATTCAATAATAATCCGCATTTTTTTATAATTGGCCACTCGAGTTACCCATTTTAGACACATTGAGAAAAAATCAAATCTGTGTGTTGTTTACCCACCAGTCAGCGGTCGTGAGTGTCAAAATGTCGTAAGCAAAAAGGGTTTACGGTCGTCGAATGACAGAGGACTGGAATTCGAGGCCATTCCTTTTCACAACACACGAGTTGCGACGATCCACCGGAGTGGTTTGTGGAGGAAACAGTGTACAATACGTATATTATAAATAATATTAAAGTGAAAAAAATAACAGTGGTGATAGCGGGGCGTTGTATGCCGGGAACGGCGGCCCGGATAAGTATACAGTGGGCGAAACCGTGGAATTCGGTTCCCGTTTTATATTATTATTATTATTATTATATTATTATTATTACAATATACAAACAACAACAACGGCGACGACGACAAAGAACGTATGTGCATTGTGGTATCGAGCGGTAGTAGTGGTTAGGGTTGGACAATCTATGGCGGGATGCGGGGGTGGCAAGAGTGAGTGGAATCCCTGCAGCGGGTAGAATGGAACTCCAGAAAAACACGGCATCCATAAATTGTCTTTACCTCTCCGTAACAATGGCTCGAACACTCACGCGCACCGACAGCACATACTAAAGATTCGCGAGTATACTACACAAAACCTACCTAAACCACCTACCTACCTAGGCGATGCGGGAAGAGTACGGGCAACTGCTGCTGAGTAGGAAGCACGCGCCAGTAAAAATAAAACAGGAGAAGGAAAAATAATATATTTACATTTTTGTACGCGTGTACGTATAGTATCATGCTGGTGCTGGGGGCGAAAGGGATGGGCTAATAATGCATTTTAATTCGGCGACAGACGGGTGCGCATAAATTACGGTTGCGATGCAATCAAATTGGGTACACGGATAGAAGCGGCTGCGGAGGCGAGGGCGTGAGTCATAATTCCTGGAGAGGAACCAAAGCAGACGGGGCCATAAATACAATGCACTGTGCCCGACCCTTTTTGGATGTCCCACGTGACGTCTAATTTGCGAGGAGCTCTCAACTCCTTACCCCCTCTCCCACCACCACCACCCGAGGCGTCACTACACCACGCCAGCTCGCGGTGATTCATACAGGTGTGTTTTTCTACCCGCGTATCCTCTATTCCACCATATTTTGGAGCAGAGCCGAAACGACAACCTTAACGAACGTCACTGTAACAATGCGGAATATACAATATTGTTATCATACAGTTCATAATGTCAAATACAACAATACATAAGTTTCCCAAGAAATCACATAAAGAACATTATCTCGTCATTCAGTAACCCTTCCGGAATGGACATAGGTAGTTTTAACAACAAACTAAACAAACTAGCTATAGTACCGACTCCACCCAGGTTAAATTAATCTATCCACACCTATTATTTATTGTTTTTCGATACTTATAATATACAATATTTGTGAAAACTCCATCAAAATCGGTACATCTGTTTCGATACTTTTTCCAGACATACAAATTTATCTGCACGCGTTTCGAGAAAAATTACATTTAAAAATACACGTTTGTTTAAACATTATCATCTGTATAAAATGTTTGTACTTTTCGTCTTTAATACGGAAGATAAATTAAAAAACAATAATACTAATAAGATCATTTTTTAATTGAAAAATAGTCAATTCTTCAAAGCTGTGTGGTAGGTAATTGTAGTTTTGTCATGTTGTTAGTAAAATGTACGTACACATCGTTAACCCTCTTGAATTGTGAACAATACTGGAGTTTCATTTAGGCATTTGATAACATGACAATAATAAGCAAGGCCAACTTTAATAGAAATAACAAAATAAATGTAAGTGAAAATAGAAAAACTGGCCTGTACTCGTCCTCTAATCTAGTTTTGATAACCTCATAACTCATCAGGTTATGTTACTTTTTCACTTCGAGAAATACTATTGGTATGAAACTAACTTTAAGTCACAAGAAAAACCAAATGAAAAATTACCAAACAAAAATTATAATGATAACATACTAATGTAATTTTTTCTCTGTGACATCGAAAAGCGGCCAATACTTTTATGTCATATCTCTACTAATTATAATAGAAATATAATCTGTAACCAATGGCAACCATTTATATAAGCAATAAGCATTCGATTTTGGTGAGCCAAAACGAAATTCATATGTGAGCCCATATAGTAACCTATAGGGGTTGAAAAAATAATATAGACACCCTCCTATTCTCGAGAAATCTAATAATATACCTTTTACTGAAATCAGTGCAGTTGTATTTGAAATACTATCCCGCACAAATAATGCATTTACAGCTTTATATATAAAATATATAAGTACAGTTTATAGAGTATAGATAACAAATGTGTAAACATTGAACATTTTAACGTCAGTGACGGTTTTTTTTTCCAATAACTAATAACGCAATATAATACAACTCCTTTTAGAAACATTTAAATTTAGAAATCAGATACGTTTTCCTTTCGAAATTCTTCTTTATAAGGAAATAAAAGAAAACAAGAAATTGTAAACGGTATCGGGTACATTATACGGTTCAAATATGTAATGGGTCATTTTATCGAGTCAATTATTTAAAAATACAATTTTTCCATCAGCCATTGATCGCTTAGAATTTTTACAACCAGTAAATGGAGCGATCACTGGATTGATCTTATAGAAGTTTTTTGACTAGGGAAACAACTTTAACCTATTTATTTATACTGTCCACTTGATAGAAGGTTTCTAGGGTTTCTACAATAAGAATCAAAGCAAAGGGGAAGCATTACAACTAATTACATAAGTATTTTACAGTCAATGCCATGCCAACTTCGGACAGAATTGTTTTATTTTATTGACGTGCTTTCTAGAATATTCAATACACCACCAATGGTAACGCGCGCATAGTGCTTGTCTCGATTACCAAAGTTGTACGTTTAGATATTTGTAAAGGTTTTACAGAAGATTTATCGCATTAAGTGGAAACGTTTATTGACGATAATACCCAAATAATTGAGCACATTAATCCCTCGGGAAACATCAGAGATATTAGACCAACGTTAACGTCGAGTAAGAGGGAGGGGGGTAGTTATAATATATTGTGACGAGCATAGGTTTCAATTTGTTGACTTACCTGTTTATGTATATATCATTGATCCTTTTAATTCGATTGAAACCGTTTATATGCATTATAAAAATATTAAATAAGGTACATTTTCTGGTAAATATTGATATTGCTGTTGTCCGATGAATAAAAGAAAAATTGTATTTGAACACTTAATATAATGTTTGTCGTACATAATATTGTCTAAAATCATAGCCATTGTGCTATTTTGAATAAGTGACATTAAATATAGTACGATGCACACTGCATTGAAAAAAGAAGGAACACAAATATTGTTTAACATGATTTCACTAAAAATTATTAACAATAAAGACAAAATAAATAGATAAAAATCAAAACATGATACAGAAGATTATCTGGTTCACAGGCACTCACTTCGATTTTATTATCTTATCACTAGTGCGTTGTGAACTATGATAATTATTTTAAATATAAAACAAAAATTAACTATTTGAAGATAATAAAAATAAAATAACATAAATTCGGTTAAAATCTAACTAAAAGTATAAGTTCCTTATTGTGGTTGTAAATAATTATCAAAAAAGTATTTAGCATAAAAATATAATAAAAATAAAATACTAATATAGGTAACTATAAAACCAAACATTAGTGTACATATCATGCATAATATAATATATTAAAAAAAAATTGATAATATTTTATTACATTACTTTTATAACAATAGATAATTACTAATATTAATATAATTTAAAATGTACGATATAACTTTAGGTCAACTAAAAATTTATCAATTATTTGGTTTATTTTATTTCAGGGAGGTAGTCATAGTCTATAGATAATGTATTAAAATATAACCATACCAACATCATAAATGAAATATAAACGAGATTTCTGGTCACTAGATAGCAATTCTGGGAATTATACATCTATTATATTATTATTAAAATAAAAATTTCAAAATACATTTTATTCGAACAATACGTAGGTACAATAAACAACTGGCCCAAAGAACAAGCTACCTATACTTGGACCAACGTTATCACATATGCCACTTGAACACAACATGTTAATTTTAAATATTATGTTATAATTTATTGCTAGTTATTTATTATAATTTAAAATTACACTATTGTGAGTATAAAACAGCTCTTATCAACTGTATACATCCTTCTTTTAATCTAGAAAATTATTATCATGGAAAATTAAAGAAATAAATGAGCCGGGCGCGGCTTTGGTAAACACGGAGACAAGGGTTATATTGTTATTACGTATTTGAAGTTTATAAATATTACGATTTTGACCATTATGTAACGACAACATTTATTATACGCAAACGTAATAATTCATAGTCTCGTATTTTCTGGGCGTTATACACAATACTAAGGGACGTTAATAAATTGCTTTTCAAGATTAAAAAAAAATATATATAATATGAGTGCCCTATACTTTATACACAGTAATGAATTGGTGGACTTAATGAAACGGTAGTGAATAACTATAGGGACCGCCACAAAAAAAAATCAATGATTACGTTAGCCATTGTTGATTATGTTATTATAGTAACACGTCATTATACATCCACGAGGTACTCTTCCCACCACCCCGTTCACTTTCGACATATCGAGGACTAAAAAAAAACGAATGACATTGTAAAACGACCCCCAAAAGACATGAAAGTATTTTGTTCCTCGAAATAATTCTACGTATTGATGCAGAAGACATCCGATACCGTATAACTGTGTCTCATTAATACATTCATGATCGATACAAAACTCTTTGAGTTAAGATTAATGTACAGCTGGCTTAATAACCAGTAAATATTTTTAATACCTTTAAACAAAAAGAGTTGGTTAATAATATATTTCATATTCCTGCCAACCAGTAACAGTAGGTAATAACATTTTAGATTACACGTCTAAAAAAAGGGGAAAGTAGATAACCGCTCTTGTGTATAGGTACTGTTGTATATGTGTCAAGTGTACCTTGTCATTGAGATAATTAAACCTTTTAAAAATAACCGCCAAGTAGGTAACCACTCTATTGTACACCAACTGTCCGAGTGTAGATGTGAGTACCTAGTCATAGAGTAAGTCCATGTAATAAATGTGTTAAATTTGAATTCAATGATAAAATGATTTGCATACGAAAAACCATTTAAGTAATTTATTTTCCCATTATAGTAATACTATTATACCTACTACGCTGAATTAATATTTGCCCAAAATATTGCACTTGAAAAAGCAATTGTGTGTATAAAATATAATAAAGTACGTACAATTCTCCAAGAATAATATATCTAAATTCTAACAAAATGACTTGATATGTTTTTTTTAGTTTTAGTAAGAAATTACCTACTTGTTAATAGTTAGGAATTGTATACTCATGAGTCATGACCTAGGGGGTCATTAAAGTACCAACTAGAACAAATTTTAATTCTAAAATAATTTACATTCTTGAGGGGGCATGAAGTTAAGAATCGAATCATTTTCACTGCTCCAAAACGTGATGACTAACATAAAAAAATCAGAATAAAATATGATACAGGTACACCTGTGTTTATATTATATTAATCATTAAAAACTATGAAATTAACAAGATACTTGTTTTTCGACTGGGTATATTAAACGGAAATTTCTTAATCAATTTAGCATAATATTCATTCGTTGACAGTCCTATTTATTATCAGTTATAATATTAATATAAAAAATAAAAAATACATTTCACCACCTCTCTTCAAAATTAAAATTATTAAAGAACCAATAGTACGTCAGAATATCAATCGATAACAGTTAAAAACGTATATATCGATATAAATGTATACTTTAAAATAGCAATTTTTAATACGCAGTGATAATATAAATGAATAATATTATATGTGTCATATACGTAGAAGCCGAAACCCACTTTAAAAGTTTCAACTCCAACGGTGGCGTGCAAGACCCGGTTAACCAGTGTAAACACATTCTTGTAATTCCTTTGGCTTACAACTTCATAAACGAACAAAGGTAATATTTTCAAGACTATGTTTCGCCAACTGAAAAAATGTCCAATACTCGTGTTGTATGTGATGGTATTATCTTATTCTCATTTCTGTGCGTCGATTTCCGAGACAACAAAATTTACTGCATCGTTCACATCGCACTACGCCAGACATGAAACAGTTCCGTACCACAACGACATATAGCAAAACACGCTTTTAATTGGTTTTTAACCGTTTGCGTTTTATAAGCGTATTGTAACACTATATTGGAATTATTGGACTACTCCCCACCAAGGGAAGAATCAATAATTTCATGCCCCGGGGCCAGGATTTTTCACGACTTTTTAAATATAAATGAAAATGTATATATAAACAAATTAATAACATTATGATATACTAATAGACAAAAAATTAACTAAAGATTTGGCTTCAAAATAATTATTATATTTGTAACAAATCAATAAAATAATTCTAAATTCTAAAAATGTATATTAGAATATTATGTTATTGATGAATGCTTGAATGAATGAATATTATATATTGATTTACATACGCGTTACTAGTGCTTATAAGGTAAACTATTCTAATTCAAAACATAGAATTTTGATTCATTCAAGTAGCGTATACTAAAATAAAATATACTATAGGTAATATTGTAAGATTGTACGTGTTTTAAAAAAAAACTTAAATCCATGGGGAAAGTACACATCTGCCACCTCTTAAATACGGCTGGGAGTCCCAATATATAACAGTCATAAGTAATAAACAAGGACACGCGATCAAGGCTACGACCTAACCTGCAAGCACAACCAACTGGGGTTCTGGAAACACATGATTTTGGGAAAGTAATTATCGAGATTGCAATAATCAGTTAAAATACCTATCACAAAACTTTTCAAATTATAAATATTTAAAAAAATAAAAATTTGCGCAAAAATAATGAAGATCATACTAAATTAATGTAAAATCTTTAAAAAAAATAACACATTTCAACACAAAATAAATATCAGACAAATAGGAACAAAAAAAAATGCAAGCACGTTTAATTAGTGTTTGCTTATAGAAATAAGTATCGAAGAAACCGAGTAAATACCGTGTCATCTATACATTTTCTCAGACAATTAAATTCTTTACGTTTATTATTATTTATGGTATCAAATATTTTTAAAAAACCAATTAAAATTATTAGGGAATTTTAAATTCAATTCTAAATCAAATATGACGTATTAAATAAGTGAAACCTTTTAGAAAAATTAATATTTAATTTAATGGGCAAACAAACAGTTTAATATTTCTGAAAATAACTAATGGCTTTGTGTATATTAAATGGAAAAAAAAACGATAGGTATTTGAAATAATATATATTTTATACGATTCTTATATTATTACAGCTATAAGAAAAGATTATTTGGAACTCTTTTTACAAGATATAACAAAGTACCTACCTACCTATTGAATTCAATATATTTTTGTTTCATCATTGTAACACAAGTTTAAGAGCATTATTTATTTTAAATAAACAAGGCAATATCCAAGATACGTAATTATATAGTCAATTTATTGGCATATTCAACATTAATTAGAAGACTCTCACCAAACTACCAATATATTTAGAAATATTATATGACCGAAACATTTAATAATATTTTAGTACATTTTTATGTATATAAAAAAAACAACGATGAAGAAGAATCATTTTTTGTTCACATCATACCATTTTAAATAACGAAAAGTGTAAACATACGAATATACGTATATAAATTATAACGAGTTATCAGAATTGGCTTACATAATGAATGGATTTGATGGACGTTTTTACAACAGCAATAAAAATGTGCATTCGTATTTCGTTGTACATTAAGAAGCTAAAAAAGATATATACATTAAAAGATATCCCGAAATATTAAATGAAAATTCCTTTCGATTAATATTTCAGTTGGATCCAAGAGCAAAAACAATAGTATAGAATACACAATTCCTCATTGTTTAGCCATGTTTTAATTTTAAGCTTTGTGGTCTTGACATTTTCATTCAAAAAATCAAAACAATCGTAAAAAACCAAATAAGACGGCGTTTAACTATTTTTCAACTAAAAATAATAACAATAAAAAAAACCTAATTTCAAAACACCCATTATACTTTTGTATTTTAATCATTCAAATTCATTACAAAATGACGACGGTTGTTTTTGTTGTTCCTTATTTATAAATAAAGGCCAATTTTGGATTATCGATAATAAATCACCTCGCAGCTTAATTTTTTTTTTCAACATAATAAAAGCAAAATTAATCAGAATTGTGTAAAAGCGAAGCAATAATTACGATGACATCGTCATAAATAATTTAAACATAAATTATAATATATATTATATAAATTATTTTTAATGTCAAAAACTAATTATCATTGTTGCTGCGGCTAAAAAATTGATAAATATTTTTAAAAAGAGGATATAATATATATGTATAGATATAAACTCAATAAAAGTAACCATTACCTTTTTTTATTACAAATTACGATATTACGTACCTTAATCTATATGTTAAAATGTGATAGTTTAAATGCAGTCTCTTATTTGTATGGTTCACATATATTATACACTATATTATTATTATAATACTGGTATCGCTCCTCTCCATTAATATTACATCAATCACTTACCTGAAACAAATAAATACAATATATTTAAAAATGCATGAATATCATTAAACATTTTAAATTAATTTCCAAATTATATTTGCCTACATATAAGCAATAACACATTTTGAAGCACTTATAATAAAAAATCGCCATCCTACAATTAAAAATATCATAGAGACTCAAATACTATGTGTAACCAAATTCAATTTTTAGTGATTAATTTAAAATGAAAATGCAATCGTCTACACGTAAATTATATTTGTTTTAACATATTTTCATATCCCAATAGGTTACAACAAATTGAATTGTTGTTTACTCTACAACAGTTTACAATATTTTATAGTTTATAATAAATGAATATTTATTTTTTTGAAAATTGAATACTAAAGTTATCATAATGATTTAAATACAATTTTTACAGACATTATTTAAAATTAAATTTGATTAAATATAAATAAAACAAACGCAATTTGTCCATAAGATGTTAATATTACACAAAACAAAATCCAAAAATAATCATGAAAAAATAAAACCAACTAAGAAATTTCATTGAAAAAATAATTACAAATATTTCTAGGAAATAATCGCAAAGTACGAATTAAACGCAGTTTTATAAAATTAACTTTTAAAGGACACTGTATAATCTAATATATAAAAATAAGTCCGGTTTTCCTCCCTGACGCTATAACTCCAGAACGCACCAACCGATTTCCATGGTTTTGCATTCGTTTGAAAGGTCTTGGGCTACGTGAGGTTTATAGCAAAGAAAATTCTTGAAAATTCAGGAAAAATTCAACAGAAAAGTGTTGAAATCGTTTTTCACATACAGCGCCATCTATTATACATCTATTATATCTTTTATATATTATTTTTATGTACTTCAAACCAATAGCAACGGTGCGTGATAAAGTGTTTGACAGATAGTCATTATTCTCTGCTCAGTTAATTTCATTTAAGCTCAGTGTAAATTATGTGGATCGTGCATTTGAAGTTAAATTCAACACTCTGTCCATAGTCCAAAATGCCTAGAGAACGACGTTCGAACATCGGCCGCCGCACAAGACATGCAAGCCAGCAACAAGTCTATTCAAGGAACTTAAGAGAAGAAAGACAAAATATAATAAGAGAAAATGACCGATTGAGACATCGCGTGAGCACACGAAGATCATTGGCATCATACAATCGCTTGGCATTCCAATATGATCCCACTGCGAACTACAGTGATGATGAAAATTTTGATGTTGGACGAATGACGACTATATGCAGATATTGCAATGCGTTAAAGTTCAAAAGAGAAACGGTTGGATTGTGCTGCGCAAATGGAAAAGTCAAACTGGATCCTTTACTTACACCACCACAGCCACTGAAAACATTGTTTGATGGAAGTGATCCCGATTCAAGCCATTTTCTTAAACACATCCTTGAATACAATAACTGCTTTCGCATGACTTCCTTTGGAGCTAATATCATTCGAGAAGGCGGCTTCATGCCGACTTGCAAGGTAAAAGATACAACACACATAACCAACACATAATTACAACACATAACAACTTCATATACACCACACACTACACCATCACACGATTTAAAATGTATTCATGAACAAATTTTAATGATTATTTGCAATTACAGATACAAGGTCAAATATATCATTTGCATGGTTCAATGGTGCCAACCACACCAGATGAACCGCATCAATTTCTGCAAATATATTTCATTTCGTCGATGGTGGATCAGCTGAACGTGCGGTGCAATATACAGGGAGCACAACAGTTAAGAGACGAATTATTGAACAGTTGCAAGCATTTTTTCACGCTAATAATGCTGTGGTTAATATGTTCAAAACAGCATTGGAACGAATGCCATCGGATACGCACAAATTTGTCATAAGAGCGGATTGTACTCCAACAGGTGAACATGTGCGAAGATTCAATGCACCCACCGTTAATGATGTTGCTGCAATTATTGTTGGCGATCCAACTAAATCACGAGACATTGTCGTTCAGCGAAGAAGCAATATCATGCATCGTGTAAACGAGACACATCGTTTGTACGATGCGTTACAATATCCAATCATTTATTGGCAAGGGCAAGACGGATACGACATCACGTTGAAGATGGTCGATCCAATTACAGGTACAATATTCAAACACTAATTATTTCCATTATTACTTTTATTGGTTTCCATTAATCATTCATTTAATTTCAGGAGTATCAACGAATAATAAAAATCTAAGCGCAATGAATTACTATGCGTATCGTATGATGATTCGTACACATGAGGAGAATGTCATTCTGAAGTGCGGTCGGCTATTACAGCAATTCGCCGTCGACATGTATGTCAAAGTCGAGACAGAACGTTTAGCGTTCATCAGATTCAATCAGCCAAAGCTACGATCTGAGGACTATATACACTTGCGTGATGCTATTCATTCAGATGGTGATGTTCAGAATATTGGACGACTGACGGTTCTCCCATCAACTTATATCGGAAGCCCACGCCACATGCACGAATACGCTCAAGACGCTATGACGTACGTGCGAAATTATGGAACTCCGGATTTATTTATTACGGTCACATGCAATCCGAAGTGGACGGAAATTGAACGCGAGTTGGAACCGGGTCAAAAACCGCAAGATCGCCATGACATAATCGCCAGAGTATTTCAGCAAAAACTGAAGGTTATGATGGATGTGCTTAGTAAGTATCGAGTTTTTGGTGACACACGTTGTTATATGTACTCGGTGGAATGGCAGAAGCGTGGACTACCGCATGCTCATATCCTAATTTGGTTGCTGAACAAATTACATTCTAATGAAGTTGATGACATCATATCAGCTGAAATTCCTGATCCAGTCACTGATCCCCGTCTACACGACATTGTGACGACACAGATGGTGCATGGACCGTGCGGTGCATTAAATCCATTATCGCCTTGCATGGCTGATGGAAAGTGCACAAAACGATATCCGCGACCGTTAGTTGCTGAAACAGTCACAGGGAACGATGGATATCCAGTTTATCGTCGGCGTTCAAAAGAAGATAACGGTCGAACTATCAGAGTTAAAGTTAAAAATAAAGAGGTTGAGATCGGAAATGAATTCATTGTACCATATTGCCCGCTGCTATCACGAATTTTCGAAACACATGCAAACGTTGAGAGTTGTCATTCGGCAAAATCAATCAAATATTTGTGCAAGTACGTCACAAAAGGCAGCGCATGGCTGTGTTTGGTATTGCGTCGGAAAATGTGAATGACGAAATCAGCAACTTCCAAATGGGAAGATACGTCAGTACTAATGAAGCACTGTGGCGATTATTGTCATTTCAAATTCATGAAAGATATCCTACAGTTGTACATTTAGCAGTGCATTTGGAAAATGGCCAAAGAGTTTACTTCACTGAGGCTAATGCGGCACAACGAGCTGAGAGACCACCATCGACAACATTGACTAGCTTCTTTGCAATGTGTGAAGCAGATCCATTCGCAGCGACGCTGATGTACGTTGAAATGCCCAAGTATTACACTTGGAATCAATCAACAAAGAAATTCCAACGTCGCAAACAAGGAACCCCAGTTCCAGACTGGCCACAGGTGTTTTCAACTGATGCACTAGGTCGTATGTACACTGTTCATCCTAGAAACGATGAATGTTTTTATTTGCGACTGCTGTTAGTAAATGTACGTGGACCGAAATCATTTGCGCATTTGAAAACTGTGAATGGCAACCAATGCCAAACATATCGAGAAGCATGTCAACTATTGGGTTTGCTGGAGAACGATTCTCATTGGGATTTAACACTTGCAGATTCAGTTGTTTCATCAAATGCGTACCAAATACGAACGCTGTTCGCAATTATCATCACCACATGTTTTCCTTCAAAACCAATTCAGTTATGGAACAAATACAAAGACGCCATATGTGAAGATATCTTGCATCGCTTGCGTATTCAAACGAATAATCCTGACATCCAAATAACCGATGAAATCTACAATGAAGGATTGATTCTGATTGAGGATCAATGCTTGACTATTGCAAACAAGCTACTGATTGAAGTAGGAATGATTGCGCCAAATCGATCGATGCACGATGCATTCAACCAAGAATTAAATCGAGAGCTGCAATACAATGTTGATACATTGCAGGAATTAGTTAGAAATAATGTTCCGTTGCTGAATGAACAGCAAAAACAAGTATACAAAACATTAATGCAAGCGGTGGACAATAATACTGGTGGTCTATTCTTCCTGGATGCACCTGGAGGAACAGGGAAAACATTTGTCATTTCATTGATTTTGGCCACTATTCGATCAAGATGTGACATAGCTTTGACGTTAGCATCATCTTCTAGAAGAGTCGCCGCAATTACCACTAACCACTAATATGAGAGTTCAACTTCAAAATGATCAAAGTGCTGCACAATTTTCAAAAGAATTGTTAGATCTTGGAAATGGAAAAGTCCCAGTTGATGCGACATCTGGATTAATTACTCTTACCAACGACTTTTGCCGATTTGTAGACACTCAATTAGTTCTTATTGAAAATGTTTTCCCAAACATTAGTGAGAATTATAAGAATTATGCTTGGTTAAGTCAACGAGCAATTCTTGCAGCAACGAATAATGATGTCCACGCACTGAATTTCACCATTCAATCAAAAATGCTGGCGATTGGTGACATACAAATCCGTTGATTCAATAACAAATCCCGATGATGTAGTAAATTATCCAACGGAGTTTTTGAACTCTCTGGAGATACCAGGATTTCCACCACATAACTTGCAACTGAAAGTTGGTACAGTTATTTTGATACTGCGTAATTTGAATCCACCGCGACTTTGCAACGGTACTCGACTTTCGGTAAAGAGACTTATGCCGAATTTAATTGAGGCAACCATTATTAACGGAAAGTACGCAGGTGAAAATGTATGTATTCCTCGAATACCAATGATTCCGACTGATCTTCCATTTGACTTCAAACGATTGCAATTCCCAGTTCGCCTTGCGTTCGCAATGACAATAATAAGTCGCAAGGCCAATCGCTTAGTGTTTGCGGGATAAATTTGGAAAATCATTGTTTTTCACATGGACAGTTATACGTTGCGTGTTCACGAGTTGGGAAACCATCCGCTTTGTTTGTGTTAACGACAGACAAAAAAACAAAAAATGTGGTTTACCAAAGAGCACTACAATGAAACAATTAAATAACACTTCATTTTAGTAGGTAATTGTAATGAATTTATTACTGTTGTGAAATGAAATAAATATTTTCCTTTTCAAATATATAACAAAAAAAATTACAACGTTACTTAAAACGAATCTGGTGGCGAAACGGAGTTCGACGGGTCTGCTAGTATATAATAAATTGTACGTTAAATAGTTTTTCTTATTAATTTAATTTTCTTTGATGCAAATAATATTGAAGTTTTATAATATAATGAATCCGCGAAAAGTGCATTCCAGAAAGTCCAAGAATATAATTTTTAATGATAAATACGTTCTACAATCTCTATATTATCACCGGCAGCCCTAAATACAAAACTGTTACTCTGTAGCCATTATTTATGTTTTTAAAATTTAAATTTCACGTCATACATTTTCTGTGAATTCCCGGAGCTTACAGTTGTCACACACCAAGCTAGGCTCTATTTAACATTTTACATAAATTGACACAGACACAAAGAGAAAAATTAATATTTCCTGCGAATAATATTTATTTTTATACTCACGTTTATATCCAAACCAAAATTGGAATTAAAGAAGACATTTATGTTATATATTATTTTATTGTTTTAAAACAAAACATTAAGATTATAGAAGACTATTTAGAATAAATATTTATATTCCGTTCACATATTGAATGCTTCAAATACCCCGTATTATTATTTATCAGAATAAGCTATATTATAATGTCTGTGTAACCAGAACCTCCTACGCATTACTAAAATAATAAAGAAAACAATTTAATTCGTATTAAACATTTTATATTATTGTCATAGTATATTATGACATAATGTATGAGCAATACAAATATAATTTGTATATTATATTATAAGTATGAAAAAAATAACGAATATGAACAATAATCTCCAAGTAAATTGTACGTCAAATTTAACAAAAAAAGCGGACGTGGAATAGGATGAATTGGAAAACGAGATATGTGATAAAAATGAAGATGTCTCGTGTATACCACCATATACGATAAAAAGAGAGGATACACACTCAACAGAGACGCCCCTTCGAACTGATAATACCGAAAAACGGCGGTGACTGGAGATGTAGGGAAGAACCGCAATGTATTATATTAACAATAGGGTAGTAAAAGCGCCCTTTTGTGTTTAGAACAGACAAATCACACTTAAAATCAGGTACTTTTTATATATATGTATGTATATAATATATATAGAGACTTTGGTGGACTCTCGAAAAGCTTCCGTTCATAATTCAGAGAAGAAAATGTCTACTTGGCTGTTTTCACTCACCCCTATCTATATACGTGTGGTGGATCTCTCATCACTGTTATAAGTGGTTACTTTTGGCCCTTACCGCATTTTTTTGCTCCGTAAAATTTAAAATATATATACACTTATTGTGCATTACAATAATTGTATGCTTCTAAAGTCGACGTCATTGGATCTTACTAATACAACAATAATAATAATTACGTCATAAAAAAAAAAAATATTAAATTAAATGTAATGTGGTTTGGAATTCCAAACGTAATTAATTTAATTATGTTAGTATTGTTGCAAATTCGAATGCACTACACACAATAATGAAACCAAAAGTTATATTTAGGATACTACAATAGTATTTTAACTAGATACTGGTAAAGAAACGATTGTTCATAAAATAAATAATAACAATGAAATAGTATCCACCCTATTGCTGTTGAGACCACTATATTAAAGATTCGCCACCAATGAGTAAAGAAAATCGAGAAACCCTGTCTTCAAAGGTCTATAGAAAACTGCCTACATAGTACTTTCAAGGTATTCACGATTTTTATTTCAGATTTTCAATTGCGTTCAAGTTCATAAAGTTTATCGTCTGTGTCGAAATTCGATACACTCTAAAAATGTAATTTAAAAGAAAAACACCGAACTGAGGGAATTGAATTTCTTGAACAGCAAAACAAAAAAGATAAAATACGCGAGTATAAGATGATGTCTAAGGTTAAATTTGCATCACGAGAGCGCAACCCTTTGTCACCACTATAACAGTTTTCCCAAGGTTATATTTATTATTCCGTAGAATAAATACGACATGACGTGAATAATGTGTAACATGAAAAATAGTGAAATTTATTATTTTTTTTAATTCTGATTGGTGATATCCTATCTAAATCTTACTAGGAGAGACACTTGACACATGATAGATAAGAAACTATAGGTTAGGTTTGTATTAGTATTTAAGTCAACACATAATACGTCAATTATAGACTTTCTGCATGTCAAAATTAATGTGTCATCCATCAAAAGTTGATACATTTAAAATCAAATATTGATTTTAAAAATATAACCATCCCTTTATGAATTAAAAAAAGTCAGTTTAATTAGATTATTTTTTTCAGAAGCCAGAGAAAAAGTCAAAATACGTTATCCACTTAAAAACGAGCGTCTCAGAGAGCACTATGACAGCCACTACACCCCTCGAAAAGTTTCAGAAATTAATTGAAAAAAAACTCCGAGACTATCATTACCAGTAAAACGATAGCGAGTAGTGATAGCTTTATTATTGATTTAAATACATCTACGTTTTATTATTACAATTTACAAATAAATAACACAATTATTTCCATAAACATTATCACAGATATATAATTATCGCATTATATTTTACTAGTAGTGTGATAAAATTACAATAAACATTAATCAATAAAAGTAATGAAAATAACCATGCACATATAGTAGCTATTTCCCTGATTTTACAAGTCTCTTGAGATGAAGATTTTTAATACTTCTTTATTTACCTAAAGAATCAATGAACCAATATGTTTTTAATTTTTTCTTTATGAATCAAAATACATTTTCACATTTCAAGTTTATCCAACCCAAGTTTATAAGTGTTGTCATGAGAAATCATAATTTATAATTTATATAGTTGTGAGTGACTTGATAATAGTGAACATAATGTTAATTAAAATTGACCCGTGTGTTCAGAAGTGCACCGAAACTATAAAATAGTCGACACAATTTTAAAATTAGACTAACAGACACATAAATATAAAATCACTTGTTATATGTGATATACTGACAAGTTATCAAAATAGCATCATTTCAAAATAATATTTCACAAAACTATAGAGATTAATCTCAATATCTTTTGATAATGGTAAATTTAGAATTTATTATTTTTAACCAAACTGATTTTACATGAGAAAACTTTGGATTCAATTTTACACAAATTATAAAATCACATATTACATCATCTCCAATAGAAAATTACAATCATAGCACCGCATAATAAAGAAAAAACTACCTGCTACAACTCCTTCGTTCCGTTCAGAATTTAAGCCTATTTTTGTACAATATATTATTATAAGGTTAAACTTGCCCTGAATACAACAGTTGAAAGCTATGAGGTTAGTTGTAGACGTTAACATTGTATATATGCTATACAAAAAATAATAACGTGAGTTTTCACACACATTTTTAAGTTTGGCTTTATTTATATTTTAGATACGTAAAAATGTATGTCCTGCAGTTAAACATGGCGAAAAAATGTAATTACCTTTGGCCAAAGGTCACACACACAAACGGATTTCAAATTTCGAAGATACATGTATAATATATAGAAACCGTATTACCTGTATAAGTGCAGACGACTTCCACCGTCTCATCTACTACGAATCGCGCGGGGTAATCGCATTACACGGCTTGTGTCATTAGACTATTTTCGAGTCTACCTCAATCATTATCTGTAGTAGTAGAAGCAGTAACCGGAAATTCGCATCCACCGCAGTGCGCACCATATAGTACCTAAGTGTATATATATAAAATATATTACCGCGTGTCACGTCGTATCGACGTCCGGTAAATATAAGCCCGTGGTCGTGGTAATAATAGAAGGCGAAATTAAGTGCCGCTGAAGTAGATGTATGATGTGTTTTGGAGGTAATAGATTGAAACAATAATTATATTATGTAGGTGGGTATGTATACCCCTGAAATAGTTCATACTCGAGATAACTGCTGCAGTTTCAACTAGTAAAACGCCTACACAGCTATATATTGTGTAGTAAAGTCTGATGACTGACTTTAAGCGTCGATAGTAACTACGCCCGTTACTACGGAGTGGTTAAAATGAACAAATAAAAACGAACAGAATAATATATTCTAATAAATTCTTGGTTTTTTTTTTTCAAATTTTTCAAAGTTGTGTTTTCTAAACAATATTTTTAGTGTTCAATTTAATTTGATGTTTCCAAAAAAAAGAAATGAACACCTTATTTTATGATTTCGTGTATATATATTATATTTACTTGTTGTATTAAAATATGCATACAGATTGTAATAATAAAAATAAAAACTTTTCTTGATACTTGCTACTAGCAACTCTGAATTCCCTTCGGAAAAGATTTTATATCCACAATACACAGAATAGGAATAATAGGATTTGTATTCATAGCGACCAGTGGGAGGAGGGTAGTGAAAATCAAACCCTACTATAGACATAAAATCTACTAAAAAAATGTTTTTTTTTCTTTTTATTTAATTAAAGGCGATCACAAGACGTATACGAATTTTCCTCTACATGAGAATGCTTTCACATTATTGGTGCACAATAATATACCTACATCAGTGCTGGTTTATATTATGAAATCAAAAATAGCAACACCTTAAATCATATTCACCATTATCTCGAATTAATCGAACCTAAAAAAAAACCTATAAGATTATATTATGTTACACACCTAATAAAATTAGTACCTACCGTAAATGAAGTATTTATTTAATTTTTATTTCAGCATTATCCAATAATGTATTAAATTAAAATAATAATTTATAATAATAAGAGCTAATACGTATATACCAACTGAGCTATGCTCGTACCTGCAGTAGGTTATATACCTAAAAAAGTTTCTAGATATTAGTATATTATATAATTAGTTTTACGATAAAGTTTTTATAAATTGAAATGAGTGTATTTAAATTATACTATCAATAAGTACATAGGTGTATTGGCATTTTATAATTTTATTAATATAAAAACATTCTCATCAAGGTCATAAATTGTATTATTTTACTGATTGATTTTTTTGTAACTTTAAATGCTTATAAAAACAAATTGTGCATATATATTTTAAATATTTTTCCACTACTGTTGAAACAATATATCAGGAGCCTTCTTGTATTAATTTGCCATACTTTTAGACACAACAAATACAATTTCATTGGTATTTATAAAAAAAAAAAAAAAAAAAAAATTGGAAACTGGAAATGTTCATAAACAGCTCAAAACAATTCAAAATATTTATATTATATATATATATATAAAAAAAAAATTAAAAAAAACTGTATGGTATACTGAAAATTCTAATATAAACATTCAGTAAAAATGTCATGTATCGACGGTCATTTGTTTTAGAGCTACACCAAAAACAAAAATCAATTTATTCAAAAACCGATTTTTCGTAAAAATTCTATTTTTTTTGTTTTTTCCCTTGGCTCTTTTGACAACTACTGGGATCTTTTTTACTTTTGACCCCTCTAAAGTACCATCTAGATTCACTATTCTATCAGAAAAGATGCTGTTGAAGAAAATCCAAGCATTTTTACTACGAATAAAATAAAAAAATTATAAAATAAAAACACATATTATTGTAAAACAAATACATTGGTCAGAATCTAAAAATTATAATTGGACAAGGAAAATTATTTATGATTTACTAATTATTTTACTGTCTTCAGTATTTGTCAATACCTATTACGACTCGTGATAGATCTACTTTTATAGATACTGTTTAAGTATACTTTTACATTATTAATGTACGGGTGCAAACTTTTATGTCATAGGAAAATCACTAACACCAAAGGTAGTTGATTGCGAGCATAACGACAAAACACGCCCGCATCATTTAAAATATATTGCTTATCCAATAACTTTTAAAAATGGTGCTCGTTATAACTACAGTATGATGACAGCCGAATTCCTAAAATATAGTTATGGTTTTATAGTCAATAGTGTCAAAGGTACTTTACATAATATGTATATATTATTGTTTTTATTACGTTTGTACGTTTTTCGATTGGTCCGTGAAGATAATACGCAAAAACTAATTTGTGTGACTTTCTTATTTGTTTGTTGGCGAAACTTTAAAACAGCTCATAAAATACAGAATGGAAACCAAACAAGATCTCATGATTTCAAGTCATTTTTGGCACACAACAAATTATATTTAGTCTGTTTCATAAAACTATTAACTAAGCCAATAAAACAATTCAGATAAATACATGGAATTATACTTAAATAGCACATTTATAACTTAATCAATAATTCAGTGTCTAAAACAAATATTGTTTTCTCGTTTTTTAATGTTCAAATTAAACAATATAAAAAATATATCATACTTAAATACTCTAAAATTTAGTGTAATCCACAATCTTAAAGTAGTCAAAAAGTTAACTAAAATACAGAATATTATTTTATTAACTGTAACTTACATACATAACTTTACATTATTTATGTACACACATTTTTAAAAAAAATTTACTATCTAAAAAACATTGTCTAGATAAAATCAAGGATTTAAATGTACGCATACTTATAATCAAAAAAAAAAAAAGAAGTAATGATGATTAAAAAAAAGTATTGAAAATCTGATTATTGATTGATATTCAATTACACTTAAAAATAAAAAAAATATTAAAGTCATGGCGCACAAAGATACCACTAAACATACCTATTGATTTTCAAAACATAAAACGTTGTACAAATTTTGTTACATGCGTATTATAAAATATAATCAACGAATCAATGGTGATTATAATAATTGTGGGAAAATTTGTGTCAATGACGGCTAAAATGGAGATTGTGGGCAATAACATGCTGATTTTAATCAAGGAATACGTATAGGAAACTCTGCAACGCGCACAATAATATACATTTTCGCTAATGATCATTAGAAACGCAAATCGTCTTCTAATTTGAGTTTCATTCATCTCGTGAGATTAAAACGGTCTATACCTGTCTATACCACCACCAACGCATGGTCGTATTAATATTTATTTTAGTTTTCACAACGGCAAAGTAAGTACAAATAATCGAGAAAGAACAGAGAATTATTATTATTGCTTTTAAGCTTTTTTATGTTGCCGATGTATTCCCGCTTCGGGGCGTATGGGTATCATAAAATAATAACAAACAATTTCTAGGCTAGGTCATATTATTCTCAAGATGTAAAGCGTCATTATAATACGTATAATATATTATTATTATGATGGCCAACACACTCGCTCACATCCACTCGTATAATAACGTCTATCAGAAAATTCATCGGGAGATTATTATCGTGGACTTGGGACTTGGGACGACGAGTAGGTTGGGATCCACAAAAAGTCTTCATACGCGTCCTTCTACCACATCCACAGACTACTTTACTACATAACGATAAAAGCAATTTCATTTATTTTTTTTTTTAATTTAAAATGCATACCACAATATAACGTCACGAGTATGTGTGCGCACGTCCGTCTTTATTATTTGTTATCGTTATTCTGAATTAACTTGGCATGCACACAGAAGAAAAACGCACTTATAACGAAACAATAACTCGTAAGCAGCGAGGATAGAATGCGAACCCGGTTTGTCTATGGCCCTTTGAGTACGGAAAGTTGATGTTACTACTGCAGTAAAACAGACAATTGAATTTTAAAAGAAGAAGCATACGTAAATGTATCTATGAGAAAAAAAACCGAGTGATTGACAGCATTTTGGAAGGGTTTTGTCATGCGAGGGTGGTGATTCTCACGTGCAACGTATAACCTCCCTAAAAATAAAACGTACGTTTTCCCTTCAATCGCGAATGTGACACATTTAGATATTTATTTTTAATTCTACGAAACCATAACATGTCGCGCAGGATAGTGAAAATACGAATTCGTACACCAAATATTCAAGATGACAACTGTAAAATCACTAGAAAAAAAAATAGTCGATAGTTAATTATTACCTTCTTCCTCTTAAAATATATGTGAGAGATGGAGAGAGAGACTGTGTGTGTGCGTGTTTTTGTGTATGTGTGTGTGCGCACGCGCGCGCTGGTACCCTCTCCAAGTTCTAACAAAGTAAAAATAATGATTTAAAACACAAAGATCAATTTATTACGAAATGTCATTAGGTACTCAGTTAGTTACCCGAGGAAAGAAAAAAGCGTAATTATTTTTTCCTTTTTCCATTCCATTTTTTATCCATTATACGAGTATAATATTTCCATTATACCTACGTACAATCGCGTATTACTTAGGCGATGTTAATAACACAGATGAGTTCGTTTTATTTTATTTGCATTAAAATAGTTTCGTTAAATGTATACAGCGAAAACATTCAAAGCACAGCCATCAAGACAACAAATCAAGACTTTATCGAAAAAATGTCAAAATTAATATTTAATGACAATAAAAAAATAAAAACAATAGTATTGGCATAGTATTATATTAATATTATATTGTTGCATAACAAAATCACCGCTGAAGGGTTGTCCCTAAAAACCATTTTATATGATATTATGTATAATATGATCATTGATCTATCACAAGTAGATATCAAACCCAGTTTTACTTTTAATTGATTTATATTAAATTGGAATAATTGATAACGTTTTAAATTAAAACATCGAAAATGAAAACAGAAGAATTTGTTATTGTCATTCAAGTAAAATGCATTTTATAAAACCTTTCAATTAATTTACACGCGCAGTACAATAAATATTTAAAGATTTTAAATTAAATATGAATATACCCTGTTCCAAAAGAGAAGATACCAGGAGGGGCCACGGGCAAAACCCGTTTTCTTACATAAATCTGGCGTCTTCTTTTTTGGAAAAAGGCATAGCTATAGACATTAGGCCTATTAACAGTATAAACTAATGGACAGCGTATGGAGAGAGACATCGCCAGACGGGATTGTTGATAGAGAATAGAGAGGTTTTGGGCAGTTACAGTAAGCTAAAAAATATGTTCATATGTTATGTTTTCTCTCTCAGTTATGTCGTCTGAAATAACCAATGACGAGGCGGTGTGGAAAGCGCTGTCCATTAGTTTATAGGTCTATGGGTATACTACAGCTGATATCCATATTTCAGTATCATAATAGGATATCCAACAACTACAGTCGCGTCACACCGTCAACAGCCATCAGTAATATAACATGAGTCTGTCTGCTTATATACACACAATTTTAACTTTGATAATAAACATTTTAGTTAAAACTACGAAAAGTGTATTATTTTAAATTGTATTTCTCAGTTGTTTTCGTAACCCCTCTTATTGTATTGTGTCACTATGTGTGAATATTTTATTTTATTCTTATATAAATTGATTTATTTGACGCCAAAAACATTTAGGCGTTTATACACGGCGCATAATATACACATAGAAAATACGAAAACCAACTACGCGAAGTATAACTGAAAAATTAATAAATGTACCTAAGTCAATACATAATGTATTAACATATTGTAATAATATTCACATGGCTTTCTCGGCAGTCGATATCAAAAAAAAATTACTCAAAAAAAAAACGAAATTAAAAATACGTCAATGAGCCAAAATCGATTAATGAGACATTTAAACACCAATTCAAAATAAACCGTCGTAAAAATATGATATAAGTTATAATAAAAAACAACATAAGTAATTATATAACAAAGAGAAAAATATTTAATTTCTTAGGTAGGTATCTATTTCATTTATATAGATTCTGCTCATTGTGCCATGGTCAAAAAATATATATACCTAGATGTATCATTGGATGTTTTTTAAATTATTTCGTATCACCTTTCAACAGTGTACGCGGTAAACAAACTGCGTTGTTACTTTTAACAATACGCACACGGATCTGAAAGTGGCGTTTATTCTTATTTTTTGCCCTACAGGTTTTTATAATTACTTAGGTACCTATATGTGTATACCTAATATCCTGTAACGTGCGCGGGAGGCGTCGTTTTCCGTAAACGTTTTACAACCCTATACTTAGATGTTATTACTGTTATTATCATTATGATTATTAATTTTTACCACTTTTGCGGTTTTTCCGGTAATTTTAATCGATTAATTGGCTTCCGCGAGTGTAAACACAACGCTCGCCGTTAAGTGCCGATTAATTGAAATTGGGTTTATTTTGGTATCGGCACGATATATACCTACTCTGCAGTTACTCACTGTGTAGTATCACATTCTATAGTTAGCCAACTCTCTCTGACCGCATCATCAGGAAAGGAGAAAAGGATAGGTGTGCAGCGGACAACCCGACGTTGAATTTTATTTCATTTAGTACGAGTAAATAATATAATGTGTATTTTTTTATGTGTTTGGTGTGTAGTATAATATATAAACAAGTCCGCGGGTAACACTTCGACGACCCACTCGCGAGTCCTTTTTAATTTAACACCGTGTTTACCTATTTATTTACATTTTAATCTGTGCCAGCTTTTATTTACTCAGCACAGGTTTACAAATATTTAAAAACGACGTCATGAATTCTTTAGATTCAACAAGAAGGATGGAATATTAATTGTGTTTGAATCACATCTACCTCTCGAAGTATTAACGTCAGAAGAATTTTATAGAAATACATCCCGTGAAAATAAACATATAAGATGTTCCGATATTAAGCGAAGACGTCACATTCATCAGCATGAGTTACAAATGTACAACAAAGTGAATTTGCTTACTGCAGGAGCAATTTTTTTTCGTTGACTATAATATTTGACTATAAGTTATTTCACCTAATCAAAATTAAATGTAAGAATGTTTTCTGTGGTTGTAGGTTTATTTTTAATGATATTTAAATTTTAAAGCAAGTTACAAGTACCTGTATATGTACTCCTATATAGTACCTACTACCTACCTATGTGATTTTATAAGTATTAAGTTATATGTTTAAAAGTAGAGATATAATATAGTACCGCAAAATGTATAACAGGTTATTACTTATAATGCATTAAATCATCAAATCAATCAACACATAAAATTGTATGTCAAACAAATTGTATCTTGTAAGTATGTAATACAGGTAGATTAAATAAAAAATAATGAAGTTATGAGAAGAAGAGTTTGGTTTAAAAAAAAAAAATCCGTTTACTGAAAACGATGCAATAATCACTGTCAATTATTATGCATACTTGAGAGAACAAGAAAAGTCAAACTATACAAGTTCGTAATTTCTTATTTTGAGCTGTTTTATTTATGACGTCAGAGTTCTCAGCGTCAAACACGGACTGACAAGTTTCAAAATGGTTCTCCATTTACTCCATATAAATGTCTGTACAAAGCAAATTATCTACACACGAGAGTTTACGTCTTATATAATTTACATAATACAGCCTTAATACATTTGAGATGTCTAAGGAAATTATCGCAACTTCAAACTCGTCAATTATTATTCGGTGTATAACGATATAGTCACTCTATCTCTCAGAGGTATTGCTTATAAAAAAAATATGATAAAGACAAATTACTACTTCTTTTTTTATTCTTTTCATTTTTATTTATCAGCTGTAAATTATCACTAATTAATTAAAACTTTCTTCATTTTTATAAACAATTACCTTTTCCGTCAGGAAATATTTTGTACTGACTTAAAGAAGAAAAAAAAATAACATTTAATTAAATTTATTAAAAATCTTTTATAGAAAATCATAAACGAAAAAAAAAGTTAGTTTTTGGTTTTAAATAAAGCTAATCTCCTATTAACACTAAAAATGAAACTATATACTCGTATGTAATAATAATTGTATAATTTTAAAAGCGTAACTAAATTGTATAGTATATTGCGGAAAGTATAGAATTCTTATTATAAAATCAGAACAAGACATAGAGACCGGGTGTTGAACACTCGTCTCAATTCTTTCATCTCGGTGCAAAACACACCGTAACCTACCGTAATATGAAATTTGAAAGAAATGATAAATCATCGTATAAAATAGTCTGTATACAAAGCTCCAATATAAAAACTCATTTGATATCCTTAAAACACATACCAAAATGCATTCATTATCAAAAATTTCTCATATAAAAATCTATATAAACATTTTTCTAAAGGTACATATTACAATATAACATAATATATATTATAATTATCATTGAAAATAAATATTTTACTCCTATATAAATAAATTAACATTCATTTTATTAAAGTAAGGATCATATAGAATTCCATGCACTTACAATATAATATACACACAATATTTTATTATTTTATAAGTTATTATTAACCATATAAGAAGCCTTTAAGTGTAGAGTAAAAATACGAACCAATATTCCAAATGATGCAGGAAGTAAATAACTATTTATTATGTAAATATGCGCTAATACGCTTGAGTTATTAGTTGAAATCAATGTGTCAAATTGGTCGAAAAAGTTATTTGCATTATTCGGGCTGAGTTGCCCGTCAATTATAATTAACATCGTCCGTCAATTACAGATTAAAAACTTACTAAACGAAATTTGATTTAAAAGCATATAATATTAATATGTAGCAATAATAATTATAATTATAATAAAAAAAAAAAACAACAACACATATTATACCTTCACACTCACACGCGTGTTAGGGCGGAAGAGGGTAGCCGCCTTCGGGGCGAGACGGCAATTATAGAGGTGTGGTAGCAATTTGCCAAGCGGCGGCGGTGGTATATTAAAAACGAATGTGCGGTGCAATACAATGACCTCCCCCCCACCCACAGACACACATACACACTGCCACAGTACCGTTTCTTGAATCTACCTACCTCGTACCGCCCACTATATAGGAACAAACAGCTACCGTGTAATTTAATCAAAAATAAATTATCAATTTATTAATAACAACAATAATAAAAACTAAGGTTTAGTCGGGCGCGGTCAAAAGGTTTTACCCCTCGGAGTTCTCGGGATCAATTATTAACCGTAAAACGAGCGCGATCACAAAACGCATAAGATCACTGCGAGTGCTATGAAAAAACGAAGTCCAAATCGATCATGACGCAGTTACCTATCACAGACGTGTATCAGTACCTGTAATGGCCGCTGCTAGTAAAGTCTCCTGAGACATCAATATCATTACAATAATAATTACAATTGTTGAATGAGCCGCGGACTGTAATCGCAAATATAACTTTTCGATTGATGCTCTCTAATAAATAGTTGTATGTATAACAATATTGTATAAAACGAAAGTATATTGTTCAGAATTTTAACTGGAAATTAAAGTCAATATTTATCATAGGAAGGAGACGTACATAATTGTTTGATTTACTAGGAACTGTATATACATTTTAAACTCTACATCTGTGTAGTGTGTATATATGGTATTTTAAAAGTGGTTGAGTAATAATGAAAATGTAGACGTTTGAATAGTGTTTGTACAGTAAACTTATGTTCGAGCGATGTCTATGTAAATTCGAAACTTTAAATGCGTAAAAGTTTATTGAGTTCCGAATACATCTTAGAAGTATATATACAAGATCGAACGTGTACAGACAACGTTTTGATAATATAATATAATAATAACATAAATTGGCCTCAACTAAATTATTCTTGATACCGATGTCGAATATTAATAAATTACATAAAATATGTAATACAATAATAATGTGAAATGTCGTCACCAAAAAAATTTTTTTAGAAAATCGTTATGCTTAAAATTTAAAGTACGGATATTTAATATCCAATATTGTCAATTTTTTTACTTCAAACGCTTTTTAAAAAAAAATGGTGTTGATGTATTTTTAATATTTTTAAATTGGAAAAATACCGAATCATGCAAAAAATTGTAATACGTATCCAAACTGTTTCTACTAAGTAAACAATTTTTTTCAATAAATTAAAAAAATTAATATTATAAAAATTATATAAAGCTCACAGTTAGCCTTAGTATTTTGAAAATGCCATACAGCGAAGAAAATAAATTCGTGTAAGAGTTTCAAGGCTCAATGAATATTCTTTGAATTATACATAAAAAATTTAAATAGTTTAATAAAAAATGAGAGAATATCAAAATTTGTCAAAATATAATCTTCAAACGCCCATAAAAATAACTTTAGATTTATGCTTAACTTTTTTTAATCTATTATAAGAAATTATAATGTAAAAATTTGGTGAACATTTTTGATATTCGTTTTTTAATTAGGTATAACATATAGTAACTAAGTCCTTTTTGTCAAAAACTAGTTTTTGTGAAATTACCCAATTTTTTTTATATTTTTTGTTTGTTTTTCCAATTATTAAGAAAAGTACTTGGACATCCCTCCTTCCCTAGTACCAACTAGATTCACTTATCTATCGGAAAAGAGATTAAAATTTATGATTGAAGCATTTTCACTGCTCCAAAAGATTGTGACAGACACACATACACATCATTGTAAAATCAATAAGTGCATTCATCGTTTCGTTCAGAATCTAAAGAAAACACTAAAGCAGACAATTTCAAGTATTACAGTTACTATCACTTTTGAATTAAAACGAAATAACAAAATCGATTTTGACAAAAACTGGTAGGTATTGCGTAAATATTTCCGTTTTTCCGTATATTTTTTTTGTTCATGCCAACTTTCTAAAGTTGGAGTTTTACTCATCAGCCACAAAAAAAAACCTAATAATAAATTTATCAATAATACACATCACACACGTCATAAATATAAGTACATTTTCAAACAATAGTTCATAAATTGTAACCGTAATCGGCATGATCCTACTAAATTACCTATATAACTTCGAAGAAAATAATAATTATAAATCGTATAAATTAAAACTATATTGTATAAGTAGGTAGGTATTGCTGTTGTATTCTACGGAAATATTTTATTGACTATACCTACCTAATATTGGCAATATATTGCCTATATAATCCGTTTTTTTTGTTTGATTAAACTTTACCAACCGTGAAGGCTATTTATTGCATTTGCACATCCCTCAACAACGATAAATAAAAAATGAAATTCGTATTCAGAGTAACTTTTTAGCAATAAAACATGTTTTAAAGTTGTTATTATTTATTACGAAATTTCCCTTGCCATACCATAAAGATTATAATTTTTATAAACTTTTCACAATTCAAAATTATATACCTGAATGATTCATATTATTTTATAATTGGTTTGTTTTTTTAAACTTAGCAAAAAAACAAATCAGATTTAAAACAAAAAAAATTAAAAACTTAAAATAAACAATAAATTATAATGAGTTTTAATTTGTTCACGTAGTCAAATAAACTGAATAAAGAATGAAACTACTTGCATTGAAAATAATTTACGTTCTCTTTGAAATTATTTTTATTTTACGTTCAGCTATACATAATATACATTTTAACAAACTGCAGGAAGTTGGTGTTAATTTTTTATCATTTCAGCACATGAATAAAATCTTCATCAAAACTCTCCAAAAATCAATATAATAAATCAGTGTTATCGATGTACAACTATAGTTAAATTTTTCGCACACACACATATGATATATATATATATAATATATATATATATATATTCATTAACACCGTTATTACCGATGCATTTTTTTTTTAATCATATTCCCTCGGCTACCATCGCTCAAACGTTTGGATTATTGTGACTATATCGTATGCACAATAGAAACGATTCGAGAAGGTCTGAAAAACCTAATAACCAGGATGATGCATAGCGGCCAAAAGCGCGACTGGAATTAATAACAACGTAATACATAAAATACGAGCATATTGTTTTTATTACTATTTCGTGAAATGCCATGGGGAATACGGTTTATTTATTGCACACACTATTTTTGGTGATTTGTTTATCACCACGATCATATTGGTTTCTTTGGGTAAAAATGTATTTTCTGATTCACACCGAAGGCAAAAGTGAGGTGGGTACAGGCAATGTAATATTTGAGCAGGTAGGATATAATAATATATAATATAAAATATATTGTCAACAATAATTTGTGACGGTTCACTTACCGACAACATCCGACGCGACTGCAGCAGCAGCTGTTATTAGGGTACAATGGTACATATAATATATATATATATATATCTTATGGCGATTTAATGTCGGACGTTTTATGTGGTACACACACCGAAAGTACATTTAAAAAAAAGAAAAAAGAAGAAGAATGTATAGCCTTATAAACCACAGCGAAACCTAACGGTATACACCCGCCGATGTGGAAAACAACCAACACATCTTGTCCGGCGTAAAACATTCCGATACAAATATTTTTCAAATGAAATAAAAAGTAAGATACACAATAATAATAATAATGTACTACTTCTATACCTTATTTCAAACACAAAGCTCGAGAAACATACGGTAACGTTCAACGACAAGTCCTACGGCAGCGTGAATAACGGATGAACAAGTTGGTATATACATATGTGTGTGTGTGTAAATATATATGTGTGTATATATATATATACACCTAGGTATGCACACGCGTTGGGTAACGTTTCCTCAACAACGTGCGTGGTTCGAGTATGAGAAACTTTGGTGTACTTACCGGCGTGCACAATTCCTTTACTTTATTCTTAGTTTAACCTTAGGTAGGTAAACAACATAGTTGTACAGAGTTGTACAATTTATTAATTTTTAATAAATATAATATTGTGCGTATAGCCATTTAACACGAACCGAAATCGTATACAGGCAGGCCACGCGGTAACGGTAATAAATATTGATAATAATCGTTGTTATGATATACGCGCGTGATACCTATACATACACAACTCATAATATATAAATCAAAGAACTATTTTTTTCCCAGAGAAAAAAAAATAATAACAATAAATAAACCCGCAGTGAATGAAATAATAAATCCCGTTTACGCGGGCGTAATGTTATAAAAATTAGAACCTTATATTTAATGGAACGTTTTATTCGAGAATATATAATACATAATTTATAAATATGCCTATACTATATAGGGGTCCATTTCCCCATACCCCACCAACCGTCATTCATATCGGATTTTCCAATTTTTTTTTTCAGCCCTCGTCCGCAGGTAACTTCTTTGTAATGATTTGTAAAGATATTTATTTCATTTATAACGAATTCGTTTCGGTACAAAATATAAAAAATTAACTTGGGGCTGGGGAAAAGCCCCAAGTTTTTGAATTTCCAATTTTCGTTTCAACCAACCATTATTGTAATCCATTCGTGATGGTATGTAAATATATTCATTTTGTTCGTAAGTAATTCGTTATGGATTCAAAACCAATTATTTGAGGGGGCTGTGGAAATTCTCATAAATTTCGAATAACAACATAGGTAATCGATTACCTGTATTCCTATACCACTTCCAACTGATTGACATGACTTAACGGTAAATTATTAGCAGGTTATCGCCGTACGTCAGACCATAAAGTTCAATATTATTATGTTGACGTATAGGTAAAATGTTAAAAACACACCAAACAGAACCACACTCCACTGCAACCCCCCCCCCTCCCCACCACAACACACATCACTACTAAGACCCGCAAACCCATAAACGAACAGTCAAAATGGAAAAGATGAAAATTGACGTCAAAAAAAAAATTGTAATGTTATTATTTTCTTCCTCGTAGAAAAAGTTTAAACAAAGTCTATCGTGCGCACCATCACAAATAACAGACTCGACAACGCCACCCGACCTTAATCGTCGTCGACGTATATGTAATATTATCAAAACTCCAAATTTACGAACTTAAACAGTGACGGCGGAGGGCGACCGTCATACGCGATCTCCGTGATAATGTTTACAATCACCGACGGTTATCAACGTCAAAGTCAACGTATAGTGTTTCTTTTCGTTTCGTTTCGCAATAAGTTCGCTGTGTGGCGTTATATTACGCTAAATTAACGAATAAACCTACAAGAGGTTTACAACCTAACCTAAAGGGGTGGTGGTGGTAGCGACAGCAGAGACGCGGAGACGGTTCGGATTGACTATATCATTATTAATATTGCATAGATATCATTTCATTATTCATACATATAAGATTGCAGGAGTAGGCCAGTAGGGTTATAAGAATATTATTGTTTTATTGGGCGTAGTGATTAAAACCGAAAATCTGTTTTCGCCATTTACAGAAATCGTAATTTCCCAGAAGCGGATGTCACCTTCGTGAAAAGTATCCATATCGTAAGCGCAAAATTGCATTACGTAAAATAATTATATGGAAAATTGTCTGAGAACACTTTGTTGAATAACAGTGTTGTGCTCTAAGAGTTTCACTTAATACTTTCGAAGGTAATATAAAATATTAAAAAAAACTGTAAAGATGTGATTTTTAGTAATTTTTGTAAACTAAGATTCGAAAAAAAAACGAAAAAAGAATCTTTTAGCGTAATTAAAAACTATAACGATAATAGTGATAACCATAGAAAAATATGTTCGAAGAGATAAAAGTAAACGATGTTTTTACCAAACTCAACTCAGAGTCGTTGTTCGAAAACGATTATTTATAATATCTTTCAAATTTAATACCGCCGGAACACCGGGTGCATCCTGTTTGCGCACATAATCCCAAAACGTGACCGTTTGCGCACTTTTTTACGAAAGCTTGCCCACACATTTTAAAAAGAGTCGTGGTATGTTTGCGAACAACTTATCCACACATCAATCCGTATTTTTTTAAATTTGTAAAATACAGTTACAACTTTTTTCGTTGTGTCAGTCGGTATAATATTTTATGTTCTATAAATATACAATGTATATTATACATACTAATTATAATCTACATAATAAAAATGAAATGCTGTTTATTGGTAACCGAATCACTTGAGAACAGCTGGACCGATTTAGCTCGAGAATGTTCGTAATAGTCCGAATGAGGTTGATACGGAAAGAAAAAATGGAAAAGTTTACCGAAAATTTAGGAAAAACTAACTTTTTCAAAAAGGTTTTTGTATAAAATTGGTGGCATATTATAACAATATTGTAACAGTGGCAAATTAGAATAAATTAGTAGTACTTTAATATATAAATGGTTGCCACAGGTTACATATAATATAATTGACTGAATGTAATAATTTTAACGTATACATATTGATATTTGAATACTATAATTTAACCCACGTTGGTTTATCCCAAGTTAATTGTCTCGAAAACTACTAGACGTCTAGACCGTTTTCAATAAAAAGCTATACTGATAGATTCCTTGAGATTTAGAGGGTGTTTATAGTTTTTTCAACCCCTATACTTAGGTAGCTATAATAAAAAAGAGCTCTTCACACTTGCATTTTTTTCAGCTCACGAAAAAAGAATATTTTTTTTTCTTTATTTGTATAGGATCGCCAATATTAGATAATATTATTTTACCAAAAAAGTTTAATTTTATTATTTAATGTATTGCAATCGTGCACATTCATACATATTAGCATCAATTTTATTTGTATACTTTTTTGTATACATAGTTTGTTTATTTTAACATAAGTAAAACACTAAATTAAAATCTGACAACCATTATAGAAAAAAAAGGTGTGCGCATTAAAATGTAAAAATATGAGCAAACGAATTGTTTAGTCTTTCGATACTTGTTAACGGACTATCAATTTTCAGGTAAAATTTTAAAAAAATGTCCACAAACGGTTACGCCCAAAACATCTGTGCTCCACGCTGTCTTATCCTAGACGGAGTGCTTTTTTTATACATCAATTTACGGGATACATTTTCAGGAAATCGACAATTATTTCTCAAAACATCTAAATATTTATTAACGCATATTAAATATTAATATAATATTTAAATTTAAATATAGAAAATAATTTATTTGCAGTTTAAAGTGAGTATTCACATCGTTTATTGTTATCATTATTATTTATTATTGCCTATATACAACTTTAAAAAGCTATTGTAATAACTATCGTCAATAATCATACCTTAAATTAGTTTTATACAAATATCATTGGTAATAATTTAAAGCCATGCATACTTAATATAGGTATATTAAGGCTATATTATAGTTATATTAAATCGCAGTCTTTTTGATGTTTCTCGTTGATATAATGTTTTGTTCATCAGTCAAAAAGTTAGTATAGCAATATTTAAAGGTATAATTTTTTTTACATAGACATTTCTTTTGATACAGGGCTAGAATTCTGACCATAGTATCTTAAGACTATTAAGTGGGGTTTCGCAGCGCAGTTATAACAGATACCTATTGTCAAACGGATATATGAGCGAAAACACAGGATCGCCAAAACCAGACGAGTATAGCCATCAGCGGGCACGGTGCACAAAATACGTGCGGAAAAACCTGCCCCAACAGCCGCAAACAAGGAGACAACGAACGAGCGAACGCAAACAATTGAAAGCACGGATTTGAACTATTTTCCGGCGAATAGAATGGCGTCCAGCCGGACACAAGCGAACTTAGGATAATCGTGCACGGTGACGTACTACACAGGCGCAATAAAGGTGATGAGTGAGTGAGGGGTAAACTAAACTAACTTTCAAACCAGTGCCCAAACACTCCTTACAAAACTACATTATACTTAATGGTCTATGTCGCGGTTAGCACCGCAGCAAACCATTCGCCGAGCGAATCTCTTCACCCGGCTCTATAGTGAGCAACGTTTAGGACTGGTAGCGGTTACTGTAGTTTCCATTTTTGCAGCATCTCCCAGGCCACAAAGGGATACCATTTCCTGTAAACTGGCGGTCTCCAGGTCCAAAGGTTTTGTGAAACCATATTTCGACTCAGCATCCCCAACTGGCTGTGGTGCCATTAGACTAAACTATTGCACGTCGGATTCGACTGGCTTAACCAGTGAGAAAGTTGGCGAGACGGACAACATCGTATCGATGTCGATAAGTTCTGTGGTGACAAGTGTCATTACTGCACTAATAGTTGTTTCCGCATACGGTGAATCCGGTAAATTTCCGGTAATTTCCGTGGACAGCATCGCATCAGGTGCATTTGTTAGGAATGCCAAATCGGGCATAGATTTACATAGTCTTTGAGCCTTTGAACTCTTGATATCACTAATATCGACCGCCATCTGACGATTTTCACGTAGATCTTTGAAAACTTGTATCATAAAAGCGGTTGAGGACTGCAAATCGATCTGAACGACCTCGCCTTCGGAAATTAACTGCTTTGGCATGTTGGGTAACGATTTATATCGTTGATGCAATTTTAAACTGGTGAGTTAATTGTCTTGAAACTTTTTAGGGCGATTCTGCCAGGGATCGTCAAACACCTGTACCATTATTTCGGTAGCGGACTGTATCTTGGCATAGGACGAATTATTTACTGCTATAATATTAGACGGTCAGTATAAATCAATATAATATATGCGAAAATTGTACACTGTATATTATAACCAATAATATTGGGAAGTAAAATTTCTTTCGCAATTGATTGTATGAGTTGCGTGTAATAATCGCATATATATAGGTATAAATATAACTTATTGTCCGACTATCAAAAAGTTTATGTAACAAAAAGCGACAACAATTAAGTAACAATAACTGGAATTTTAAGAGAACAGAACTTTATTTTCTCACACTAATTAATTAACAAATGCTTGTAAACCCAATATAAGATATGCATATTGCTAGAAAAAAACTCATATTTAAACGAAAATCATAATTTTGGCGATAAGTATTTAAAAACAAATAAATAAAAAAATATTGATGCCACAAAATTGAAACATTGTAATTATCATATATTTACTGTACATTCCTCTATTTGTAAAAAAAAAAAATGCATCAAGTATCCTGGTAGTCTGATACCAGTAGGATACCAAAGTAGGTATAGGTACTACGTACGTTAACATTGAGACAGCAGTTTCAACATACAATTCCGTATAAATAAATAGTATTCTTTTAGATGATAAAAGCGTGTTTTACAGTGTCAAATTCTTATTATAATGCCACGTAATATATAGCTGAACACGATGTTAAATACACGCAAATAATATCGTTTTTATTCGTTTCCTGCGGTTGCGTGGCCCCAAATAACACGCCACTTCTGTTTGACTTTTCTTCGTCAAGAGTTCCAAGTCATGTTATTTGCGTGTGTGTGTGTGAGTGTAGTTGATAGAGAGTTAAACGCGACTTTCGAGGGTTTAAGAGGCATTTTACAGACTCTCAGACGTTGTACACGTGTGAGCGCGAGTATCCATAAATCTGTTGTGTAGTCTACCGCAGAGCAAACATTTAGTTATACGCCAGTGTGGTGTATTTACTATTTATCGTAAACGTTACAGATAAAATAAAAAAAAAAGCGAAAATCCCTGGTAAATCCGATTCCCAGACACCGACACGAATTGTAAACTCGTGTTTATAAACATGTACACATAATAATATATTATAAAGTATAAACTAATACACCTATATTATTATAGTATGTAAGTATATGTGGTACCTACCCCAACGCATACTGTATTAAGTAAACCGACGTGGAACAGTTGTGGTGGTGGTGCCCAAGACAACAGTTTTAGTAATACTAATTTATGGCAATAAATCTACTTAGAAGCCGATTTCCGAGTAAAATGCGTGTACATTATGCATAATATTATAATAATAGTACTGACATGCGATCCGCTGCGGTATCTATCACACGGTATTCTTATTATTCGCCATCGCCGTTAAACACAAAAACCACCACCGTTACTACGACCACATTAGCCGACGTAGACGACCACCGTTACCGGTGATAAATAATTCAACACTTAATCAACAAAACTTTGGTTGACCTGATCTCATAAATATCGTATGACTTGTTAAAAGCATTTTCGCTTCGTTGTTTTAAGTTCAACAACAATCATTTTTTCTACAATACATCAAACGCGGTTCGGTCACTGTATTGTCTTGCAACGGTAACCATCCTGCCACTATATGTATCCGTTTTATAAGCCACGTGTACAATAATATATACCTGATATTCTAATATGGTACCTAGGTATATACGCAAGACTTCGTTGAGCGTAATCAGTAAGGCGCTGATTTTAATAAATAATAAATTAATCAGGTACCAAACTAAATAATAGTAACAGGCAATAAGAAATGCTTTAAAATTATGACTTTAAAAATATTATGTACACAATTATAAGAAAAAATTCAAGAAAACTTGTACACTCTAACCCTACACTTATTTACTACATTAAACATAATAGAAAACCATAAACGTATACGAACGGAATCATATAGCTGCTAGCAATTAATAATTAAAACGAAAGAAATATTGCAACGATATTTTTTTGTATAGGCATATATTTGTACACATATAGTTGGTAATTGTTAGAAAAGTATGAATGTTTCCACACAAGCAAGTGAACTCGTAATGTAATTTGACTCATTCACTATTCGCCTTATGAGGTCCAAAATATTAAGAAAAAACAATTAAATATCAAAAAGAAAAAGAAAAACTTAAAATGCATTTATAATAAAAAAATAAATATGCGTTAATGGATGCTAAGAATGAAAAATAAAAATTTTAGAAAATTATTTATCTAAACATTGCATCATGTTAACAAATCGATGCGTAAGCATTCAGGTAAAAATGTTACATTAAAACCCACGCCCTATAATAGTCACGTATATTTCATACACACGGTTAAACTTAATTTGTGTAAGTCATTTTTTTAATTTTAATTTATAATGTGATTTTTTTTGTGATTAGCGAGCAATACGACCACATTGCCTCGTTTGTATTGTACACTAGTTCGTTACGGTTTTATACGCTCGAAAGTATGCCTCACATGGGAATAAGGATTATGTTTCATTTTTGTTTTGTTATATTTTATTTATTTTTCGTAATGTTAAGCTTGAAAAAAAATGCTGGTTTAACCTAATGCAGCTACAAAACGTTAATAACAAATGTGTGAACGGCGGAATGACCTATAAATCAAAATAAAACAAAAAAAAATATATATCACTTCGAATATGCCCCGATAATCCCTTTTTATGAGCCATAATTTGCGCGCCCTGGATAATATTTTGTTTCACATTATTTATATTTGTTTTTTTCACGACTCCTTAATGTTTTATTTTATTTTTTTACGGTTATATGCGTTATATAGCGGCATAGTATTATTATATTATTAGTAATAGCGCCGTCACGGTTATCCGAACGCGGTTCTATGGGCGGAGGCCACGGGAAAATTATGTCTATATAATAATAATATGACGTATATATAATAATAATATAATAGTTATGTGTAGTGTGCGTACGCGTGTATAAGTATGTCTGCAGGTATACTTGGCGTGTTCGCATTTTATTTTATTGTCAACAACGAATTTATTCACCACACCTAACCTCTCCTCCATACCACACAACCACCGACTAAACAACGCCTGTGTTCCACTTGACGCAACTAATAACTCGTAAGGAATATTGAACAAACAATTCATTGTCCAACAATTAATACAAAGTGCGCGCAGATTATTAAAGAAGGATTGAGTGCAACAATTCTATTACGATGTTTTATATGTATATTAGTTGACGTAACTATATATTATACAAATCATATTTGAAACGCAATAGCTCAGATTCGAATAGGTACCTAATATAATACGAGTATAATAAATCATGTTTTATAAATATATATGCAGCTGCAGTTTTTGAGACGGAGTTAAATTTTTTTTTTTTACTTTATTTATATTTTAAACTTCCAAAATCTAAATATGACTTTGAAAATCAGAAAACGTAATAAATTGTAACAAACAATGGACAACTATAGGCTAGGACCTAGCTTTAGGGAACATTATGTATACGAAAATAGTGGTTAATATAAAAATAGTAGGCATACACAGGAGTAATATTGCAATTTAATCAATGGCCTAACAACAGCAGGTAAAACATTTCTATTTTTCAAGATACCTAACCCATTGTAGATTTGTACTTTTAAAATATACAACTAGGAATGTAATTATAGAGAATTAAGGGATAGACCCCCCCCCTAAAACTTGTTTTTTACAGCTAACATTTTGATCAAAGTATTGGTAATGACCATCAATGTTGGCTAAAAACGTATATCCCCCATCCCCAAACCAAATTCCTAATTACGCCAATGTATACAACTCTTAAAAAAATCTATCTGACCTATCTTATATATTATACAGTACCCACGCCGAACATCGCCGGACATCGTTACTAAATTCACATTTATTTATATTGTTTTTTGTCATGCTAATAATATTAAATATTCAACTATACTCACATAATTTTATATTTTTGACAATTTCATACAGCGCCAATTCCTTGAAATGACAACGCAAATCGAAAATTAATTATTTAAATATTGTATATGCATTTTACATTATATAATGTAAAATCGAAAAAGTTTACTACAACTTCAAAAAGTTCAAAGTTATCCATTATACGATATAATTCATTTTAACTTGACAAGTACAACGTCGTGTCAAGGCTCATAAACGATTTCAAAATGAACTGAAACAACTAAAATTGTATTTAAAATGTAATTATTCTAACTGTTGAATATAAAAAAAAACTTGTTCATTACTTAAATTATTACACTGAAATATTGATAACTATACACTCTAAAAACAAAATTCTGTTTTTGAAACAAATTGCATGCATAAAATGTTAATTATAATTAAAAACTATGTACGCGTGAAAATGCACAAACGAGGAATTACCTACATAAATACTAAAATATCAGCGTAAAAACCAACGATTTCAGTGACTCAGACCATATATGCGCACTGGATAATATTGGAAGGGTGTCGGTGTGTAATAACATTAAAAAAAAAAAAACAACCAAAACAAACGGACGTGGCGTTTACACTCGGACACCCACCCCTCTACACGATTTTCGGATTCAATATGGCCCCTGGGTCGAGTGACTATCTGGTCCACATAAATAAGGCGTTTGCAGAGGACTAATATTATAATTTTATTATAATATAATATTATAAACACACGTTCGTATTTCCCCCCCCCTACCACCACCACCAATTAGATATCGATTTGAACCGTGTTACCAAACAAACCAAAAAGTGCAGTGTTTTTTTTTTATTATTATTACCGGTCTGGTGTAAAACATACGCGGACGCCGACCCAACAGCAACCTGCACACCAGTTTAATACTGTATAATTCGTTTTGGCGACGCCCCTTTGGGTAATCAACTAGAAAGGCTATTTTACACCCTCGATTAAGGGAATATTTCAACGACAACAATCACAGATCAATATTATAAACATACAACGATCATAATAAACAGACACGATTAAACTTGACAAATATATTTTGATTGGTATAGCGTGTAAGCAACTGACACGAACATAAATTCATAATATTATATGATATAAATAATAAGAGATTATTGTGGTGAATAATTTTTTCCCCGCAAAGTAAAATCAATAACTCCAATAGCAATAGGTAGGTACACTGGACAATGCATTTAATGCAACCATTGAATCGTATTATTATGCAATTTGTATAAAATTCCAATGACGCGTAACAGCTAGTATTATTGGTATTGTTGTAAATAATTAATGTATCTAAAACACATAACGTATACAAAGTATACTAAAATAATTAAAATATAAATAATATATATTTGTATGTTTTTTAAGCATATAAATATTGTGCTATTGTTTTCATTTTCCGAACGAAAAATAAACAAAACAAATCGTATGATTTATGACTATTTCCAATAAATATTTGTCGGTTATCAACTTATCCATAAAAATTCAAAATAAGATGAAATCGGTGATCGATCAACTGTTTGATCGAACATTTGAAAGCTCGATTTCATATTCGTTAGAAATAATAATAATAGGAATTTCAGTTAAAAAAAAAATTTGCTAACACTTTACACATAAATACCCTCGCTGTACACTTTCACGAATAACAATAAAAAAAAAGTACGTATCTATGTATACAAAAATAGTTTGTTAAGTACTACAGACACGAAAGGCTTAACAAATAAATAAATTACAATTCTAGACAGTTTGATATTATGATAAGACTTTTTTTATACGAAGGAATATCGTGTGATAAATAATTTACGTAAATTAAAATTTAAAACCTGGATGTCTAATTATGATAATACTGCGTATAGCATGTGTTTTGTTAATACACAGGCTTGGACGGAGACATATAGTTGTTTTCATGTACACAACACGGTACCTGCACAAAATATTTACCTATTCAAATTAGGGTATATAGTCACTCTATATTATAGTAGAAGTATAGTATAATACTATATAGACGTGAATTGTTACAAATTCCTCGTAATATGTATGGATATATGTTCAGATTTTTACGACGAAAATAGGTTTATAATTATAAATAATAAACATAAAGGGTTGAAGCGGTGGTAACTATAGTACGTTTAGCTGCCATCACAAAACTACACCTTTTAAAAACTATAGTTTTAATTATCAATTGTAATATTATCCCAGAACAAAAATACACATAATTTATGTTATTAAGAGTAGGTACTCGTCACGATGATTTAGTCAATATTAATTGACGTTTTTCAGCTAATATACCAATTACTAATACCTAATACTTATTAGCTAATATAACTATGATTCCCGTAGTCTAAGTCCTTTTATTTTATTATTTAATGGATTATTGGTTCAAATATTCTAATGATAAGACCGGATGTCATTATTATTTGAGTTCAACAACTACAATTATAGTAGTCCTCAACAAGTAAAAACTGTACAATTGTGCAAACAAAATATTTGGTTTTGGTGTTTTTGGATGTATTTTAGTCGTTCTGGTAGTATGACAAAACATGAAAGCTAAATACGTGCAGTATTAATGTTATTAAATATGAAATAAATATGAAGAACGTACCTTCAATGTACGTAAGTCACTTACGGTAAATGTAATTAACAACATATATTCGATATCGTATAGTACATACATCTCTTAAATACAAAATATGTCTTACAACGTTTCATTATAATTTAAGTTTAAATTAATCGAGTTAATGCGTTTTAAAACAGTTAAAAGGTAAACATAAAAAAATAAGATTAACAACTATATATATATAGAGGTCAAAAATAATAAAAAAATTTAGTGAATAGAGAATACAAAACATTTTTTACGTTATGAAATGAATGTACCTACATTATTTATTATTAGTCAAAATAAATAGTCATTTACAGAGAAAATAAGATATAACCGATTAATAATTGTTCACAGAGGGATTTTCAAAGAACAACAAAGGTGAAAGAAAGTTAAAGAGTAATTGATATTATTTAAATAACAAACATAAGAAGGATTTTAATAATAGTATTTTATACTACCTATGGAAATAATGAGAAAAGTAAAGATAAGCGATCAGAATCAAAAATGTAAAATACTTGAAAGCCAATAATGATGTCGATAATGACTAAAGACAAAGACATCGAAGAAGGTTATATGATGATGAAAATACAAACATTTTATTTGTTTGTGGTACATTGATACAAATATAAAAAACTGGCGTAAAAGCTGAATTAATTTTAATTATATCAACTGGTATTTAATATGGTCATAGGCGCATCTCCCACATGTATCTTTCTTTTCTTATAATATCAAAATCGGTGATTTTAATAACAAAAATCGGTAGGTATTCCTGCTAACGATCATGATTTATTATTTTTGATGATAACTGTACCCTAAATGCCTACTTATGTAAAATGTAAGTTATAAAATAGGTACCTATAAAATGGAAAAGTTTGCGTGTTTAGCTGCACTAATCTTAGAAACTGCTGTACCGATTTCAATAAAAGTTATATCATTAGACTCTTGAGATTTGGAGGATGTTTGAAGATTATTAACTCAACTACTATAATAAGTTGGTTCACACATAAATTTCGTTTTGGTGCACAAAAATCGAATATTTTTTTTATTTATAATATGATATAATATAGATAAGGGTACCATTGGTTACAGAAATAGGATTAAAAAAAATAATTGGTATGGACTAGCCAAAACATATTTAATTTATAGTTATTGTTATTCAAATTTACCTACTTACAGCAAAATGCAATATCCTTAGGTATATTATGTTTGACATTTACAGACTCAAAAAATACGCGAACAGTTTTGACGAAAGTTTAAGAGATTAATTTTAGAGATATCAAGAAAATTTAAAAAACAGTTTGAACATATGTTCGAAAATATACCAAGTTCTATATCTAATCCGCCACAAACGACCATCCCGGTTGAATGAATTCACAAACCTAGGTACACCGATGCCGATTTTACCGTGAACTGAGGTACACTAAAACCAAGACGCACCGATAGACAGTGCCGTATTTTATGTTTGTTTATATTTTCCCGGTTGAGGTCAGGATATATACAGCTAGTTTAATATAAACATGATTTAATTAATATTAAACTTATTGATGTATAACGTAATAGTTATAGCTTATAAGTTATAACATTATAGAAGTATTGTTGCTATCGACATTTACAAAGTGATATACAATGGCAACATGTGATATACAACAGTAATTCTGTAAAAATATGATGCAAAACAAAATCGATTAAAAAAAATATTGTGTGAACACTGAACAGTAATAAACGAATAAGTAATGCTGAAAGACACTAGATAGCTGGAATTATTACGTGTACGATCGAACTTATAAAACAATCAATAGAGTTCACGAACGAAATAAAAAAATGAACAAAAGTTATAACTTATAAGATAAAGCTTTATAAGAAAACTGCAAGACAAAAATAAAAATAAAAAATAATTATTGAATCCAGTTGAAAAATAAAACATTACTTATTTTAATAAAGATAGTGAACGCGCAAACCTTTACACTGAGCCAGATGGTTACAATATTTTCAATAATTTGACATCATTCTACTTATTTTCTTTGCGGAATTGTGATTAACTTTTTGTTATTTATTTATAAATATTGTATTGAAAAATCTTTGAAAAATGTCTTGATTTTGTACGTCATTAAATCGCACAGAATGATTATCGACACATCACAACGATACAGGGCGGGATGAACACATCATATTATTTTTTTTATTAAAAACGGTTAAGTGTCATCGAAAAATAAACCCCGTCGACGTATGTACGATATGTGCAGCAGATTCCTCACATTGCTCACCACATTTGAAAATAACTGTCTATTACTGTCGCATGGATCGATCGGGCGACTCGTTTGGTTGGGGGGGGGGGGGGGTATATACACAACACAACTACTTAGCTGCAGTTTCGGAATGTTTCTATTCAGATTCTAGGTGTACAATTTCTCCATCGAAAGACGAACGCATTTCCGACATCAAAAAATCTGTTCGACCCGCGCCCTTCCACGCCGACCACCGCCATAACCACCCACATACCACGGCAACAAGCTCCTACGGAATCCACCCAATCTTAAGGATGACGGGAGGGAAGAGATGAGTTTAAGAACTCGGGATAAACCAAGCGAACGCGGCCGATTGCCAAACACGTCGAATACCTTTAGCGTTGTTGGCGTTATCGCGTGGCTGCCGTCGCCTTTCACACCTGGACGAGCGCAAGCAGCTGCCACCGCCTGTGTTGTTATCGGTCGCCATCCTCCTCCTCATCCATTCCCTCTTCGTCATCGTCCGCCTTACCACACTCACCCGCGTCCTCATCCTCTGCAGCAGCAGCAGCAGCAGCAGCTTTTCCTGCCCCAACTGCACTTCGCTACTTCGTTTTTACTCCCCCCGTCACACGCCGTGGCACTATGCTCCACCGTGTCGTAAATTAATCCCATTCGGATAAGGCCGTCACGTATTCGAACGCGATCATTATATTTAGGTACCTATATATAATGTGTGCCACCGTTGTTATTATTATTATTATGTAGATCGTATACGTAGAAACATATTATGTACGCGCGTGGACAAGGTTTAAAAAGCGATAAATCACAGGATTTTTGGATATGCCACTGCTGCGAGCGCATTTTACGGTACCGCTAGAGAGGATTTCGCAGCGGACGAAGATAATTTCTTTTATTTCCCTCGACCAATAGCTGGCGACCGCTTTTATACGATTTGCGTGTTGTATACACGATGTTATTACCACGCAGTAACTAAATAGATCTTTATCGGTGAAATTACGGCCGTCACACGTTTGCAAATGTTTACTAAGTAATGCATAATTCAACGGCTTTTTGAAAATAACTTAATACAACGTACTTTTCAGTTTGTTACAGAACTATTATAAGGACAAATAGTGATTTACAATACTGTATTTAATATGTACCTACTATATAAATACATTATATTCGAGAAATGAACGTAGACATATTATACTAAGCACGCATGTACATGATTATTGATTATTATTAGCATAATGAAATCGAAACATTGACACATCAAACGTATACGAACCAGTTATTACAGTCCCATTGTTTTACGCGGGTATCTATTCATATTGTATAGTTGCAAATTAAACCAATAATACCTATTTAATAAAATATTATTGTTTAATACATCTGAGTAAAACTGATAATAGACAACTCTCGAACAATCTTTTAATGTATATTTAAGTCGAAATATAACTAAAATCAAATCATACTTAATAAAGTATACAATGACAGTATACATCTTCATGATTCAAAATGTTCAACTTAAACGAATATAGGGTCTTTTAAAATATATTTCAACGTACAATTACTTCAAGGATACCTTAAAAATTATATAAACGTAGTCTCTATAGAGTATAGACTATACGAATTGTATAAACAATATTCAGAAGACTACAAGTAACATATTATTAAGTAAAAAAAAAAAATCTATAAAAATATAAGGGTCCACAATAATACCGTTGTCTTAAAAATAATTAAAATATCAATATCCTTATTAATGCTATTCTATAAGAAATAATGAATTTTTTTTTAATAATTAATATCAAAGTAATATAATACCAACATAATATTATTTATAAACAAAAATTCATATTTTTAAATAACACTTTGAAGTACCTAATTGAGTAGTTACTATAATAAGTTTATGATCATATAACAAAAGTTTTCGAAATATCAAGAAATGAATTAACTAAATCAATACTATAGGCAAGAGTAAATCATTACTGGTATAATATATTATTTCAACGTAATTTAATGTATAGATTTTCATCCCGGTGAAATTTAATCTTCAATTACAATATAGCCCTATAGGTTTTGTTCGTCGTTTCAACATTTACATAATATTCCCTTTTGTAACGGACATTATACGCGTACCTTTACTCCCGCAGGATAACTCTTTTATTGACATTATACTCGGGAGAGCTTGTTAGATTCAACTCCAAGACGTGCTCTTTAAAAACATATCCAATTTTAAATTGATAATGTGTTATTTTTACCAGAGCATATAATATAATAAACTCAACTACAGGAAGATGTGCATCAAAAGAAAAACTTCATGGATATTTTTTTAAGAATTAAACATATAGTTGTGTATTATATTGACGGAAGTAGTGGATATATCCCTGGATATATCACTTTGAAATATGATATGGTTATGCAACGCGTATCGTATAAAAATGTGTATAAACTACAAAAATGTTTTGTTATTACGTAGCAGAGAATACAAAAATAAATAATCTAAGAATCTAACCGAAATATGTACGAAATTTAAAAATGTATACAATTTATTATTGTTGGTATTTTGAATAATGCACAGAAACTATAAGTAGGTAGGTACCTATATTTTAAGTCTATGCAAAAGTATTATTTGAATTATTAAAATGTATTATATCCAAAACTACTGCAACAAAATGGTAATATTGAAACCAAGATAGAACGTTTAATGGAATTATATAATATAATTATTAACGTCTTAAATTAATGTTTCATTGCATTATAACAAAAAAAAAAAAATTCTATGAATCAATAGTAACACTTTGAATCGAAATACATAAAAGAAGGGTATAGTGGAGGTTTATGGTAGGTACCTACTGAAAAAAATCTTAAGCTACGGTACTTTCTCGTTAAGTTGGCCAAGTTTAATGATGTCGAATTAAGTCGATGGCTTGTGCTAAACGGTGATCGGAAAAGCTAGTACCATATCGGGTTCTATAATCTCTACACGCGCCCCTAGCTTTTAATAGCTTTTCACACGAATATATCCAATATATTTGGCACCGTGTTTAATGGAATTTCAGTTGTTTGCCGAAAAAACATGGATTATTGTTTTTAACTTATGACTTTGATTTCATTCGTTTTTAATCATAATGTAGAATGGAAGCTAAAAGCGTTCGCGCTAAAACCAAATTGATGGACTAAAAAAATAAAAAAAAAAAAAAACAACAACCAAATAGGTACGCCAAACATTGATTTCCCAACACTATAATATTCCGTTAATTCGTTAGATACCAGTTTACCACAATTTAATATAATATACAGGCCCACTTTACATACATATATATTTTGTTTGCAGCGCATATATTTAATATTAGCTCATACAAACGTTAACTATTACATAAATGCATATATTACACTACATGACGTTTATTTTGATTATAAGTTAAACCAGATACGCATGATATTATTTCAGAATGCAAATTGACAATAGGATACTGCTAGGAGAATATTACATAATGACATAATATTTAGCAGAACGAGTGACTACAACAAACAACGTTGGTAGTCAATATAATATGAATTGGAATATAAAACAATACACTCATTTTTATACAAATAAATCGCCTGTAAGAGAAACGCACGCCATTATATTTATATTTACCGACATAAGCGAGAATAGAAAAACGAAAAACAATAATTTACAACAAAACCGAATTATATACCAGATATAAATAAATAGCTGCAAGCTAATATACCAGCTACTACAAATGTAATCACTCGAAAAAGTGGTTTGCATAATCCCCTTCCACCTTATCACCACAGAAATAGAGTAAAACAAGTAGGGTATTCCGACAGATTTTCGTAAGTGATTTTGTGCGTAAGAATCACATTCAAGAGCCGGGAGAGGTACTATTTTTCTTTTCAACACCCCCTTGCACGCGCACTGCTGCGGCATCCACCAAAGTTTACTCTTGGAAACTATATAAGAATATGGGTGATCCTTATTTGCAGGGAGGAGGTAGAGACAAGAAAAAGATAAAGAAAAAAAGGGTAAAGGAAAAACAGCCATAAACTACTACGACAGAGAATATTATACAATATTTAACAGCCTAGCGTTTTCCGTGACGTTATTACCCTATGCAGAATTTAGCGAAGATCATAACGCCGCTTCAGGGTTATGTATACGACCACACATATACCTACGTATATATGTATATAAAAAATATTATATGATACCTAGACTATATAGTTATACATAAAATGACCCTTTTTGTCTCTATTTATACAATGTTTTACTCCGTATGCTACTCCATGAGTCCAAGCTATATATATATACTTGGATGAGTGTATATGTGAATCATTAGGTACTTTAGTGTCTTTAAAATAATATTTTTAATAAGCAAAAAAAAAATATTATTTTTTAATAGACTTAGTCTTATAAGCTATATAGGTTAATAAACGTTTCGAGAGTTGCCTTTCATCTTATTCTAAATTTATCTTTATATAACGATATCGAGGGTTATTATCGTTTTGTTTTTAATGTGTTTTATATTCTGATTGGTTTTTACAACGATTGATTTTTCGGTGTGAATGTGTGTCTCACGTCACCTTTAAGAACAGTAACAATATGTTAAAGGTGGATTCTGGTATCAAATCACTTATATTTGGTACATTTGAGTGCCCACATTAGAAAGAATACTTTTCAAAATAATCGAAAAATAAAATAATAAACACGGGAATAGGCTTATTAATACCGGTACTTACAGAACACCATAGTTTTTAACAAGATCGATTTTAATTTTTGTTTAGTACAAAAATGAATAACTTCTGTAAATACTTGAAATGTTCACAAAATATTAATACACTTCAATTTATAGTATATAATATAATTTTCAAAATAGTTTGTCTCATTTTGATTTATATACATTATTTTTTAATTTTCAACTTTTTTTTAGATCTATGTAGGTAAAAATTTTTATTTCAGTTAAAAAACTGGAAAATATAATTGAAAATTCCTCAAAAGTTTATCTATTAAGACAATTTAAAAATATCGAATAGGTACATACACTGCGCATCATTTTTATATTCTCAAAATTTTATGAAATTATAGATACTTATTTAAACGAAGAACAATGCATTTTCCGTTACAGTTTTAGTTAATTTTCTTGAACCTAATTTAAAAATATTAACCATAGTAACCTGAAATTGTTCACTATTACCTATATTATTAATTTCTGTAACATGTTATTGATAAAAAATACGACATTGTTCAAAATATTCAGATTAATACTTTATTTTGAGCTATTACATCCTGCTATACGACACACAGTACAGTTATTGACTTATAAGTTATAAGTTAAGAACAATACTGTATGATATATTATAACAATTAATGATTTAATATATGTTTCTTTGACAAAAATTAGTATAACTAATAATAGTATAAATAAATTATGAAATATCCTAAGAAATAGAGGCTAGCATTTTGACACTGCTCATAATATCGTTTTTCGTATACAATGATTTATCATTGAAATACAATTTAACACACCTATTCAATGACTTACAACCTACTCAATGACGAGTTGCACTCAAAACCTAATATACAGCAAGTTATTTTTTTCTTTTAACTTCCTGAAATTGAATTATTTTGTTGTAATTTATTTCAGGGAAAATGACGCGTACAAAGTATTAATTTTATAAAGAATTTAAAATGGATTTTTTCAAGACCGGAGATATAAAAAATGATTACAGAGACACACAATACATATTTTATTATATAGATTAAATTATGCTATAATTCGTTTCATTATTAGTAGTTACTTCAACACTACAAGTATACGCCTGTACCACGCGTGTACACTGTACAGTATGATCTATGTTTTTCTATGAATTATAATAGTGGCATGTAAATATGAAATACGTAAATACTTTGTATGTAACAATGTATTATAATTTTTAATTTTAATATGTACTTTCTATTGTTTTTCAAAGTAAATTCAAGTTTAAAAATTGAGTACCCTTGTCAGTATAGCGTCGATGATTTGCAGCCGAATATGAATGAAAATAAACTGAAGAAATACCATAATTTATACCAAAAAGATACCTTTTGTAGTTCCTACTCATTGTACCTATAATAAATAACAGAATTTTGGATTATCATATTATTATTACGAATGATGACTATAAAAACGCGTCAGGAAAAATCTACGAGTGTGTGGAATAAGAACAATATATCATTTTTTATAAAAGAATGGCACTTGCATTTGGTGCTAAACGAGATTATTGATAGTATAACATTTGTTGCCAAGATTAAATATTATAAAAATGTATATAAAGTTAAAATTTATTTTCTTCCGTAGGAAGATTGGGCAACTAGTATTAAATATACACGACATCATAATATATCATTATGCGATGATATATATGAAATGTCAATGTTATTATATTTGTTTATATTATTAACACATTTAAACATTTATGAGTTTGCATTATTTAGACACCATACATTAAATGAAATAACTAAAATTGTTATCATAATCGTTTTTTTTTTCAATATACTCATATAGCCATGCATTATTTTACTTATACACATTTTAATGAACGATATATTTTATTTTTTATTAAAAAAAATGAAATTGCACATAGCGGTAGGTATACTAATAATTTAATGAAAAATGTATTTATGTCAGATAATATAGAATCTGTAATTTCATAATTTAGTAGGTAATTGATATCATTTAAAAAATAATTAAATAATACGAATAGTTGTGTCACAGTGGAAAGTTTTTTGTATATTTGACAGTTTGAAAAAACTGCAGGAAATTGGAATACATTCAATAACTACCGGACATAAGGAGACGTGTCAATAAATTTAAGCAGAAGTATTTTCTTATTTTGTGACGAATAATTGAATATATAGAACGACTGAGGCGTATGAATATTTGTCAAAAACAAAAAACTTTTTAAAAGATACATTTTTGTAAAAGTTTATAGATTAATGTTATACAATTTTAAACAACATGCCCATTGCGCAATATTTTTTTACTGAAAAAGTTAATTTAATAAATAAATTCATTGTTAGAGTGCCTATTAATAATTTTTATTGACCAGACTAAAGACTTTAAAATTTTTATTTTTATATCATTACCTATCATAAATATGTAATATTTTATTTATTTTATTTTATTTTTATTTATTCTTCAAGAAGATAATGGGCCCCACTGAACAAGTTCGTGTGGGGGTCCATAATATATAGGTATATCATACATACAGCTTATAAAATACATCCTTTAAAATAAATATAAAAAAACAACAAATTATCAAATTAATATACAGTAGTTAATGATTAAAAAAAGTTATGGAAATATCAAAATATTTGTAGTCATTCACCACAAGTTGTTGATAGTTATTTGTAGCTATTTTAGTTTTACCTTAAGAGCAAACAATTTATTAATGAAAAATACGGAGAAAATGAAAATGTAGAAAATATGTCAACATAACACAAAAGAACGTGACACTTTTCATATTTCTTAAAACAGTTGAAACATTTCAGAACTTTTCAATTAAAGAAAGTTCTGCTGAGATATGAAATTCAAACATTTTACACGATAATCACCATTCTTACACACCTTTGCGGTATGTGTGTGTACCTATCACCAATACTAAATGGGCTTCATATTTCTCCAATAGTAAATACCAAAGATGATATTAAAATATCCAGTACCCCACAGAAATATGAAAAATGTTGAAAAAGTACTTTTTCAAAATGTCTTCCCACGTAATGGACCTCAGACAATGACAAGCATAAAAAAAATACAAACATACCCACCCAAACATACACGTAAGGATTTGTATGGGTGCCGCAGAAATGACATAGTATTACAGGTGAATTGTGCGAGACGTTGAATAAATAAAATATCGCACACTATCTCGTAAAATGCGTCTTTTGAGATCCACATAACGAAAGTGTACGTGCGTATCGGCACCTAGCTAGATAACCTCCCCTTGAGTTTTACATTTTTTTGAAAATCTATACTCAGCTTCAACGCTAAAAATGTTGAATAAACTAATATACATAGAGAGAGAGAGAGAGAGAGAGAGAGAGTACAGTCTGAAAAAACCCGTATAGAATAAAATCGTTTACATAAATAATATTCTCAGATTTCGCAATCATTTGACTTCATCATTACTACGTGAATTCAGAGAGAAGTTACAGTTCATAATACGAACACGTCAAGAGAGAAGGGGGTAGGAATGCACCCCTCACGAAACCGTGACAAGGATTCATTATTGCACTAACTCAACCACTATGTGTATTTGATCAGGAACGTTTCCGACTAACGTTGTGGAAATCACCGTTAACATAATCCGTATCCGCTTGGTAATCAAAACCTCAGCGTTTACTTCATCCTCCTAACAATGATACTTAAATATTTCGGAGGCAGATTAAGGTAAACACAATTATACAAACGAGATGTAGAGAGAAATATGTGAACAAACCCTATTCGGTGGCGATAAAAACGATATTTGGTATTTAACGTAATTATAATAAGACATGAGATTAATTATTAATTATTAAATTGTTTAATTTTTATGCTGAATACCCATGTTATATACTATTCTATATATATATATAAATATTATTTATGACTTATATTAAATGTAATTCATCATTAGCATAATATTGTACATGACACGTAAATATACAACATTATCAAAGTGTAATATACAATTTGAACAAAATGTGGGTAAGTGGATGTCGCCCTGCTGTACAGTAGATTACAAGTGATTCACTGTAATGGATGGTGTTAAATTTGAATTCAATGATACAATATCATTGTATTAGAAAAACGATTCTGAGCAAAAACGGTCAGTCAGCCTATGATATTACCAAGTATATTTGATAATTTATTGTGAATAAAGTAATTTATATATAACCTATTTACGAGAAGCCTTGTTATAAAATTTAAATCCCTGCTATACAATAAATTACAAAATTTGAAAAAATTTTAGTGACTATCAATGCCTCAAGAACAATCAAAATAGTTTGAAAATTTTACCAGATATGGAAAATACAAATATAAATATTTGGTGTATATTTCTAGAGTCTACGGTTATTCATTTTGGAAATACTTAAAAACATAAAAATCGATTAGGTATTTTAAAAATATTTTAAAAAAAAAAAACACACACACACATCATTGTAAAATCAATACATTCATAGCTTCGCTCAGAATCTAAAATTTAAGATCGACTACGTTAAATAGTAAGAAAACATTAATAGTTGTCTAAAGACATTCATTTTCTACCTGTTCACAAAAAATAGTTTGCGGATGAACGTTCAATTTATCACTAGATTTCCAATTCCGAAGTCATTATTTAATCGATTCTAATTCTAAAAGCAATAATACCCTTATAAATTTCCCAAAAAAAGGACCATTATCGGAGTACTTGTGGTACTTGTGGGGATTGATTTATTATATAAAGCTTACAGAATTTTCATGATATTCATCGTACCAATTATTATAATTTATTTTTAATACCTATTATACCTACAGACTGAGAATAATTATTTTAGTATTTAAGACACAGCATTTACCTACCGTTATATAATTATATCAAAACTTTTAATAGTTATCAAGTATCAAACTACCAACTTAGCATATATTATAATAGGTAGGTAAAGGGTATGATAAATAAATAACATTAACCAATTAAAGTGGATAGGTATTATATTTAATTATTAATAACGTTGAGAAATAAACAACAACACATAAGTAGCAATAGATATAATAATATGGGTAGGTATGCTGTATGTAATGGTATTATAACGATGAGAGCCAGGACAAAATAAAACATTTTTAAGACTTTTAAGAATTTTTTATAACATTTTAAATTTTAAAACTTGATTTAATATATTTAAAATGTCAATCATTTAGGTGATAAATGCTTTAGGTATACATATTTATAATACAATTAGATACACGAGTTTATGCTAAAAAAATAAAATTACGTCTAATTTATAAAAAAATATCAGTGTTACTACAAAGCAAAAAACATTTAAGTAAATTGTAAGGTTTCAGGTTTGTAATAAAATATACTATTATATTATTTTAGCTTAAAGTTTAAATCAATTTTCTTTAAATTGTATTCATTAACCACAATTTATTTTACGGTACAGAACTTGATACATATTATACAGTTTAAAATATGGCGATAAAAGTGTTACCCCTAACACATTCGCGGTACCTATTCACTTTATCAAACCAAACACATTAATCAAAAACGTGTTAAATAACGTAATATTTTAATTGTTTTACATATTGTGTATGATAATTTTTTTTTTTCAGAAGGTGCATAATTTAGTTATAAACAATATTATTTTTTTAAACCTCTCCAACACAATTAATGTATTTTTTTTTTGTTTAACCACCCCAAGTACTCCACTTGCAAGCAATAATTGTTTTTGAAATATTACAAACCAGCGTTCGAGTGCAAACACAGTGCAAGAGGTGAACATTTTATGAACATTTTTATGTAATTTCACTACAGCGGCTTCTCATTGCACATAATATTTATGCAACGATGCCAAGGCGGTCCGGGATACAATAGGTGGAAATCCCTACGCGTTACATGCATAATATAAAGTCTCTTACCTTTTCAGAGGATAATTTCCACCATTGATTAACATATAACCATACGTTACGCTTACCTGGAACAAAAAGCACAACACGCTTAAGTATACGTCATAATATTATGTATACAATAGCATAATATGTATTAACAGGTATCAGATTTTTTGAGTTAACAATGTTTAACAGCTGACTATTATGACCAAAAAAAAAAAATAAATAAATAAAATGGATAGACAACTAAATAACTATTACTAATAAACGCATTGATAACGAGAGGTAAACTATTTTAATAAAATGTCACGTAAAACTAACCAGAAAATTATAATATTGATTAATAAAATATGAAACAAAAATTATTATGCACACAGCAATAACCAAGCTAAATATTTAGAACAATGAAGAATATTACGCATACACTATTTACGTTTAGCGAGAATAGGAAGTGAATTAACGATGATAAATTGGTAAGTTTTAATACCAAAGATTAGTGTACACTATGGTGGTAAATAATAATACTCTGTTAATTTTACATCAAAATAGAATTATTCAACAAACATAATTTTATATAAAATAAATAAATCTCTCACGACGTCTAAATTGAAAGTATTATATATGTATTTATAAAAAACTTCAAGATCTTGGAAATTATTACGATTTATTAAACTTTAAAATATCGTTTTTTGGTTGAATAAAAATAAAATAAAATATCGATAAATTAACCAAATTGTAATTGTGATAGCTGAACTGGGAATAACATTATAAAAATTAAAACTAAGTTAAAATTAATTACAAATCTAAAATTCAAACTATATTTTATATTAAAAAATCTTTTTTTCGAGCAAAATACAAAATATGTGGTAGGTAATTAAAAACTAAAATATTCGGTGAAATGACTTTATAATATTATATTTATTTATACGAAATTGTAATTAAAACAATGTTAATGTAAAAAAAACATCCAGGTGGATTTTAATACATATTATGCATAAGTTTTTTTAATATTCATACATGACGTGTCCCTATGTATACACACAGCTAATTTAAAACAAATATCCAACGACTGATTATTAAAACGTTATATCATTATATTATTATTATGTTATTTTACATAATATAAATATAAAAAAACAGATAAACAAACAGCAAGAAATTAATATTAACTATTTAATAATTTTGTATGAAAATATTAGGCATGAACAAACATGCATAATATATTATGTAATATAATACATATAATATCGTTTTTTTAAACTGAACTCAATTATTAAAGAATAAAAATAAAAGATGTTAATAACATAATTATATAGTTTATGAATAATTATGATTCGTGAGTCATAAATCATTATATTAAAAGCATATATTTATTTCTAAAATCTACAAAATATCAATAGTTTCTAATATTAAGTATTTGAAACTTTGGATTTATTTTTAGCCGTTGATCTCAGGCCTATAGTAGTAATAATATTAGACGTATTATTGAAGGACGTTAACTGTGAACGGACCTGATTGAGATTTATGGATATCCGGACGAGAACGACAGGTTTATTACTAATAATGTGGCAAATGTATTATAGCGATTTTCTCATCCACCACTATGAAGTTTTGGCGGCGGACAACGCAAACAACAAATTGAACCCGGAAAAGCACAAATATATATAAATATATATACGCGCTCGCGCTTGTGTGTGAGTAGTGTGTATTTTTATTATGAAAAACGAAACGTAACAATATTTCATTTTTTGAAAGGTCCCTCCACCCTCCTCATCGAAATCCGGCGGTGAAGCGGCGGAGGCCGCCGCCAGTCGACATTCTCTCTCGTCTATCCACAAGGGAGGCCCACGTTCATATTTGATGACGGCAGTCCGTGGCTTTTCTTGGGTCTATCTTATGCTCGCGCCACCACCTCCCGCCCGCCCGATATATTCCTATAGCCATCTTTGCGGGTTTCTCCTTAGGTTATTCGCGTCCATACCCCGCCGACTTGCACGTCCAGGGCGAGTTGACGTATTAAATTATATACGTTCGTAGAACACATGCGGGTGGGATAGTGAGGGGGATAGTTGGAGGGGGTTATTGTGCATAGTGGTGAAGTAGTAGTTGAGTGCGGACAGTAATCTCTGTGTCCCAAATGGCCGACGAACATGATCCTATGGATATCATAGGATGTGATGGTAGACGCAGAGGCGGTGATGGTTATATATGATACATATATATATATTTTTAATTTACCACGGAACCATGAGATGAATACCTAACAACCAGCATAACAGTACTCCAGGCGCTTAAAAACTTGACAGTCACTCGGGTGTTTTTTTATTATTATTATTATTATTATTATTTCTAGTAAAAATAATAATTGTTATGCACGACGAGAACCGGAGGGTACCGCCGTGCCGTCGTCACTGAGGCAACTGAAAACCTCAACAGAGATAATATGATAACGTTGTATAAAATGTATATATACAAACTGAAATCCATCACGTCTACTACAGTAGTACGTCTGTACATTTATATACATACACAGGACATATTATAATAGGTGGGTATATAAGTATATTATATATAGATAGTATATGATAGAGTTACGACAGTGGGGATTTGACTAGGTATACGATTCATGCATTGTGTAATTTATTCTGGTCACCCAGAGGTGGACACGCGTCGTTTATTATTGTATTCAACATTTTTTTTATTATTATTATTATTATTTTTTTTTTTTTTTTTAATACCGCTGTTTGTATAATATTATTATAATAACGCAAACCGAACAGTTGGTATGGTCTGGACAAAAAAAAAAAAAAAAATAATAATAATAATAATAATAAATTTTGATACACCTAGGACGAGCGATGGGTTTTAAATTAGTGTACTTTATGCGGAAGCACGAGTGCGCCTGGTGGTCGGGTGTCGACGGTGGCTGCCCCCTCTCCCTACCCACCACATACATTACTTCTGCCGCCGAACACCGACACGCAGCCGGTTTCGGTGTAAAGACCAGAAGCGGCGCCGCCAAACGTGACTGTACGACCCACGTCGCTGCCGATACGCCGCCGCGGTCGACGACGGCGTGCATATGTTATTCACCGTTTCCCTCCACCTCCACAGTCAAGTAATTTATAAAAAATATTTCACTCTGCCTTACTGCCGTTCCACACGCTGGAGCGGAATACAAAATAAATCTCGTACTGACGTATACCTAATATTATAATATTAGATAATTTTTAAACGTCCACGCGCACGATGGACGCAATCTGCAGAGCAGATTTAATGAAAATCATCAAATCTGTTTATTTTTAATTAAAATTTTTGGACAAAAAATTAATCACGTAGGTAGGTATATACTACAAAAATACATAATATGAACGCCTTCGGTGAACACATATTAATTATTGTACACGCGGGATGATAATATAGCTGGTTAGGTGTAAAATCGTTTAAAACCTACATAATAATATGTACCTACCCAGTGTACATTGAACTTTGTCATATTATATGAAAATAATAAACAATAACATACCTAGGTGTTATTATATTATCATAGCATAAGAATAAATGACATGTTACTAAATATATACGCTTAACAGTCAATACAGAATATATTTATAAGGTCCAAAGCTATTGAATTTTGTATTTACGGTTACTACGATAGACGACATCATAACGCGTAGCTCTTAAAATGTGAAAAAAAAACGATCCTTAGTCCTCACGCTAACCGCACACATGGAACGATCGCCAAGCATGTAGACATAAGAAATAAAAAACAAACTCTCAACTTTTTATATTACATTACTTCAAATTGTACCAAACAATTCATAAAAACTGTATTCACAAAACAAGACATGATATTTATGGAATGTAAGGTGAAACACGATTTTCATCTTAACTGGTATAATAAAAAACGTTTTTAAATTGCTATATTGAAATAGTTATGCTGCAACTACAGCAGAATAAATGATTTTTCCTAAAACGTTTTAATGATTTAAGCAGCAAAAGATAAGCCACGGTTTCCAATTCTAACCAAAGTTTAAATCTCCCATTCAAACGCACATCCATAGTTTAAATGTACAATAATTATGCCGTAGTTGCCTGGCGATATCTCTTTATAAAAATGTAAGTAGAACATTTTACAATGCAAAGCAATGAATAAATTATGTTACGAAACGTTTCATAACAATTTTTGGTATAAGAAAATCACTCCACGTTGCCCGAGATAAAAATATCAATACTTATAATGAGACATTTTAACTTGAGTGGCATACTGTACATTTCTAATTTAACAAGTTCAACCAAAATTATCATCAGTCGAATTATAAGATTAAAAATCATACTAGTAATATAATACCAGTTCGCCTACACAAAACCCTATTGATATATTTTTTATTATTAATAATTTAGTAACTCATTTAGTTTCCGCACGTTACGGCTGAGTTGAAAATATATAGCAGTATTATATTATAAGTGTATAACACACGCCTACCCTTATTATATAATTATACTTACGTTTAACGGGATAATATCAGAATTCTTACGGCGGCTTTGTTGTAATGCCCTTTTTATTAAATATTCATATTATACACATAATATACGAGTATGTTAAGTTTAGGTTATGTCATTTTTAAGATTCAAGTTAAAGCACTAATGAGTAATGGTCGTTTAAAAAAAAATCAACAGTCACCTAGGCTATTTTCCCTACACTGGATATCCCACGAAAACTGTAGTGTTAATTTTTCTATATCTCTTTCTCTCGTACATTCAAAAACTAAACATGTACGGGTCGCGTGACCGTCTGATTTTACACAAACACAGCCACTTCAACCGTGACGAAGCGTCGAGTTGTAAATAGAGGAACCGGATGAAGTCGGAGGAATCGGTGATCGGCAAGTACTTTTACCACCTATACAACACTACCGTCACCTATACCACAACTCCTGTGACTTAGATATGTTTGGTTCTTTTTTTAAAGGCGTATTCCGATTTTGTTTGGACTTTGTTCAGCACACGTTTGTTTGCCCGTCTTCGACCTTTCGTCGATTTACAGAGATTTATTGTGAGTAAAAATAGCCGCGGGCATATACCGCATACAGTTTACCCATAGCGGAGAGGAAACGCGTTAAGGGATATGAGATGAATCGATCGCCACCGCCGCACACTATTGGCACACCGCCTACACAATAATATCAACTCTCTGTGGTGTCAAGAGGGCACCAATTAGCCACCAAATCTATCGCCCCCGCGGCACACCCAATCCACTCTGTGTGCTGCAGCAATGCGGAAAAAAAACATATTATACACGTGCCACAGAGAAAATTGTCTTTAAACACCAACGGTGCAGCGAAACGTAAATGGAAAACCCAACAGCGGTGGCAACATAACCAGCAACGGACTCGGCACGGTTTGGTAACTTCAAATTGGTACTTACCGGGACAGAAACAAAGGAAAGAGATAGAGAAATATTTATATATAATATATATAGTATATAAATAGAGAGAGAGAGAGAGAGGAGAGAGAGAGAGAAACGGTTTCTCGTTGAACACAATGTAATTATACAGTTATTTCTATTCTAACGATTTAGGGTAAAATATTTACCGTGAACATTCAAGAATAATAAATCTGTTCAATCCCTATCATTACAGCCGAGAGAAAATAAAACCATAATTTGAGTAGTCATCCTTTGATGGTGATTGGTGGTAATAATTATTCCATAATAACAAACAAAATTAATTGGACAAAAATTAAACTGTTTTAAATTATAAAACGTAAATTAATCACATAATAAATAGATTATCGTACGTATTTAATAATCTCGACTGTTTTAAATGTATTATAATATTACATAATATTTTATATCGAGATATGATATTATACAGATTACCTAAGTACAATATGTTAAGCAAAATTTGAGACGCTGTATATAATTTATTTAATTTACAACTTTTTTTTTTATGTTCATAATATTATACCAATTGCTTTAGACTGATTTAAAAAAGTAATATTTTAAAAATAATGGTTACCTAACTGAAATTAAAAACTGCCTAATTATTATTATAAATTTGGAATCATCATACATATGGAACAACAATAGGTTCATCAACCTATGTATACAAACATTTAAACAATATTATACTTTGTTAATTTAATGGTTAATGTTCAATAAATATAGACATTAAAATTAAGTATTGTTTTCTTAAAAAATTTGTCGTTATTTGTTGTCGTAGGTAGCTATATAATGCTAGTATATATATATATATATATACCTATACCAAAGTTTGACCATCTTCAAATAATCAAATATATATAATTATGTCTTTATGACCAAACAATAAATACAAAATATATTGAATAGGTAGGTACTACAAATACAATATCTAGGTAGGTACCTAGGGTACTTAATTTTCCTACTAACAAAAATATAAACCATACTACCAAATAATAATATTGTTGATGGAAAAAAAAAACTAATTGGAAATACAAAAATAATGTGAATGAAAATATAATAATCAATCTAAAAAAAAAAATAGAGTTGAACCATAATAAACATAAATTTATATTTAGATAATGAAAATATTTAACCATCTCTTTAGAAAATATATTGTTAACAATAATAGTTTTAACATAGGTATTTTAAGTCCCATAATTTTCGTTTAATATATTCGTATATAATTTACCCAAAGGGAAATGTTTTTAAGGTCAGTGGGAAAATTACGAGTTATTTCGTATTATCGCCCACCAGCTCACGGCCTTATAGTATATCCCCACGACGCAACGGCACGACGTTAAAATGCGTATAAACAACAATAGTGTTTTAATTTAATTATAACATTAAAGCAGCTTAATGTAGGTATTTATTATACATTATATTGTACGCATGTACCATAATGAACTCATAACCATATAATAATAATATAACAGACAACTTTTTGTCAGAGCATTAAAAAAATATATAATATAATAATATGTGCCTATTCTGCTTTAAAGTCAATTCACTACTAAAATACAAACCCGTTAACACAGTAGTGAGTGCCAGCTATGTTTAAGAATCTAATCAATTATTTTAGAAAAGATTCTTTTGGTATCCGAAAATATGTATCTAGTATAAGTCCCCAAAATCTCATAAGGTGATCGGTGTCGGTGGTGATGGTGGTGGTAGTGGTGGAGGTACCTTTTCGATAGGTCGATATCAATTTTTGGCAGTTGCGCCCCCATGCCACGTATCGACAGCTTGACAAATAATGATATATCCTACGGTAATCGGTCACGTCTCGTCGGCAAAATGAAAGTTTAGCGAAAAGAAATTGGATGGTGGTCGCACCAAAGATATGCGATTTAGCATCGAGTTTTTTACGTGGTGTCATGCCAGTTTTATTGTGCTTTTACGTTTTGTCGGTTTTCGAAGAAAAAATGTAAACGAAAAAAATCTATAAGTCACGTTTTGAATTTTTGATCAAAGAAAAAAATGTGTTCAAATAAAAATAAATTTTTAAAACCACATATCTTATTTTCAATAAAATATACTATTTTTTTAGTAAACTTATTTTTATTTCTCAAATAAAAAATTACGTATTCAAACGTAAACTGTCAAATTTAGATATACCAACCAAAGTCAATCAGAATAAAATATATACTTTTTGTTCCTATCTATATTTTTTATTAAGTAGGTTTAGGATATTATGTTCACCTACAACAAGTCGTTTGGTATTGAACTGCAGATAGCACCAAATTGTCTACGGTGAATTGTGTGTCGTACATTATACGAAATAATATTATGGGCTTTTTGTTTGACATGCGTTTGTAGACATGTTGTCATATTGTGTAAGCTCTTCAAACAAGTATAATATATTTTCCTAAAAACCACCCATACACATACAAATACATAAAATAAAAAAATAAAATATTTTCGGCTTTTTCTTTATACATTTTAGACTGCACAAACGTCCATTAAACCTTAACGGATCCTTAAGCATTAAATATAAAGTAGTAACCCATGACCCACAATCGGGCCATTTTAACGAGCCGTTAAATTTATCAAATTTTTATGCAACCCAGTATTATAATAGCTGGTTTTCAAATAGTTTATTCAAAGTTTAGATAATAATGTTCTAACAATCTATATAGGTAGAGCGAGTGCGTACAAAATTATCTCATAGTTATTATATTCAAAGGATGAAAAAGGTACATTTTGTAATTTGCATACATTTCTTAAAAGAACAATAAAAATGTAAAAATTTAGATACCTACCCAGATAAAAAAAAAAAACAACACATTTCGAATATAATATTAATATAAAAATATGTATATTTTTTTTTTACCAACTTTGTGAATTTGTGATAATAAACAAAATACCATTTACGTATAAATATTACAATAATGACTATTTATAAGGACCTTATCGGTTATTAAATATTTAAAAAAAAAAAAAACGTATTGTAATAACATTTAATATATTCAGCTCACGAATAAGCCTTTAAAATCTAGCTCACACTTTTCTATATCTGGCCAATCAATTGTTCTCAGAGGACATGACAAACTAATAAATTCCACGTCTCAGGTCTTTGCGTGACACGGCGCAATACTCAGGGGGAGGTGAGGGATGGAAGAAACAAAGCACTGCACCGGCACCGCACCGCACAAAAACTCATTTTTTAATCATTGTTATCACTGCGCGACTACTAAAACTAATCGATATGTACGTGGCAAAAATGGTTTAATAGACACAATCGTTAAAATATTATCGTGGCATGATACCTAGGCAGCTACCCACCGAGCGACCAATGCGGTCGTATTATATTATTATTACTATACTTTAAATGCGCAGAACGATTTCATAAAATATGCACTCATGGTCGACATATATGTATAATAAAATATACATAATAAAGGTACAATCGCCGGGTATTGCGGGGGCGGCGGAGATTCCCGCGGCCGGGGGGTGGTGGAGGTTAAACAATAATCGTCCGGTCGGTCACGCATATACAACAATTTCATAACTCGGCGGCGGCGGCGGCGAGAAAACTACACGAAGTCGGTTGTCGTCGCAATGACGTCGACGTCACAGTTATTATTATTATTGAAGTACCTAGGTATATTGTCGTGATATTATATTAACTGCGTTTCACATATACCACATCATCGAGTATACCATCTAAAACCTTGTATTAAAACCTTCTAAAACCTACCTATTATAAAATCATTATTATTATTATTTTATACCTATATTATGATTATTATGCAACAAAAGATGTTTTAGATATTTGACTTGACGTCTGAGAACGACGGTATAGATACTATTGATTTCCAAACAACGGAGGAGAAGAAGGGAAGAGAGTAAGAAGTGTAAGAGAGGAAAAGGCATTATTGTTTTTAGTCCCAAAATACAACGCAAAAAATAACAAAGAAAATAAAATAATAATAGAATAATACGGAATAATATGTTTTGATGCTAAAGTTTTAGTAGGTAAATTTTATTAATTTAATTGGACCCTCTTCCCCCTGGCAAAAAAAGAAATGAAAATCGAATGACCCCATAATATGTATACTGCTGGCCCCCTTTACCCCCACTTTTGACCACCGCCCGAGCACACCTGGTGACGGTGACGACTGCGCGAGCCGAACACCACTGTCCGCGACAACTGCACATGTCGTGTGTCTGCCCGCGTAGCTCGTAACCTCGACGCTCGACGCTACAGCAGCCGTCGGCCAAAATGCACAAGCGCTCACATCACACTCGCACACCTTTTTTCGTATTTTTTTTTTACCTCGCCCGTGTGAAGCCGAGCACCTGGCCGCCGTTACCACCACCCCCTACCCGTTCCACCCACACATGGGAACCGCTCACCCTAAACGCGGTGGTGGTTATACCTATCCCCTTCCGGAGCCACCACCGTGTTTTTCGACAAATTTTCACCGTGGCACGCGACACACGCACACAGCAGACGCGCATAATCATAATAATAATATGTACTCACTACTCACGTTAGAAACGTGGCAACGTCACATTACTCATCCGCCGTCCGCCGCCGAAGACTGGTGTTCATTTTTTATATTTATTTTTTACAATAATAATAAATAATTTTTTGTACTTACCTATTTATAGTATGACGACGACGACGAAAACGACAAAGGGAAGCGAGAATAACGGAAAAAAGCACAAAAAATCTTATCGCGAAATACATCTAACAGCAGAGCGAAAAAAATAATGTTTTAACGCTTTATTACCAGTCTCCGCGAGAGATGATAGCAAAAGCCGCACAACACCATAGTGTACCGTGCTCGGAGCAAAATTCATCGGATTATCACGCGCTTACAATATGCGGCAGGGAAAATAAAATATAATATTTACGTACGCCGCTGTTGCAGCAATATCGAACGACGTCTTTTTAAAATCAAACGAAAATTCGCTCTTCGGGAGTGGTGATTTAAAATTGTATTTGACACTATACAGCTGACTGAACAAATCGACAAATAGTAAGTGAGTGATTACTGATTACGAATACAACGAAAATCATGGCCGCGATTGATTGACGTTTTCCTTCCATGCTTTGGAGGTCCTTAAAATAATACGTCTATACAGCGGAATTTAACAAGTTATTATTCATTTTTTTTTTACGTGTTTTCACCTGGTGAAATTATACGTTATTCAACAGCCGTAAGGGAATAGGACACACAGAAAAATTCATATTTTTGATTTGTCTCTAAATAAAACGTTGAAGTTTTTAAATAATACAAAACAGTTACAATTTACAAATCATTATTAAAAACAAAACAAAACAAAACAAATACAATCAATTGCTTGGTAGTTATCTACTGTATAATTATTACGATGTAGGTACATAAGAAGAATGTCTTATATACCATTTGTGTCAAATGTCCACATTAAAGTAGGCTTATTTTAAAATGTCGATATACTCCTCATTCCACCCTAAGACGTAAAAACATACGATGACATTAACTTACATATATCACTATTATAAAACCAATAGATAAAATCTATGATTATAGCTGAGAGAAATATACACATAAAATTACCTCCATGAAGTCGGCCTCCACATCGGAAGTAGCTCAATGAGAATTAATTGTTTGTTAAGCTTTAGCACACAATTGTGTAGAAAATCCAGACAACTTCTATTAAATTACAGTTAAAAATATTTAGTAGAGTTGGGAGAATGAAAAGTGGCCACTGATTCGCGCGCTTCTGGTGGTGAATTGTTGTGATGGTTTCTTCAGCTTAAGAATTATTATATAGTAAGTATGTAACTACTATACGCTGCAATCACACATCCATAGTCACAATTTTAAAGCCCGGGTTATACCCTTGGCCCGTGCACATAATATAGGCGCGAAAAGGTTGTGTGCTAAGCCCACCTGTTGAAAACTCACCTCTATAACAAATATTAGTCGACAAATAGTTTTATTTCCATTAGACGTTATATTTATATCATACAGATGTAACTAACAATGAGTTTTGGTCATCTGTTTTCACACATTCGATAGGTACATAAAGGTGACAAAATGTCGGTAACACGCATTAACCGTGACCTGTGAGACGGATATTATAATATACCTAATCAACTATACAATAGGCACATCACGGGGTATATAGTATACAAGCCTCTAACAGTTTAGTATAAAGTCCTATCGTATTACGACTTACGGATACGTATCGGACTTTTGAAGTCAGCTTATAGTCAGCTTTAAGTTAGGGGGTGTTGCAAAATTTAAATTTAAGTTAATTATTGTTGCAATAATGTTATTATTATTATAAATATCAAATTACTTGTTATACCATACGGAGATACAGCGTTGTTTCTATATTATTGTTCTGTGATTAGTGTTTAACGTTGCGAGCGAGCGAGTAACCACAATAATTATACCGCTTCATCCTGTCCGAGGGAAAAGCGGTTGTCACGCCTGCCTTTTTCTCCGCGTCCTCTGCAGGGCTATCTGATTCTCGATAAAACAACAGTTTTTTCATCATCTGCGTTAGTTAATGTGGAATTGGACGACATTTCGACGAAACGGGTCTATAGAAAATTGCACACGTATATTTACGAGTCACATCACTTCCGGCACTCGTCACTCATTTCCCTGTGATTTTCAGTGCGTTACAAGGGTAAAACGGACAACATATAAGTCACCTAACTGTGTATATTATTCACTGCAGGTTCCTCATCGTACTAGAATGTATCTACAAAAGTTATTAGATCTTTTTTTTTTTAGTTGTGCCTAATGAAATCAGTTTTAAGGTTTTAAAATAAAAAAAAAAAGCTCGATAAAATAGTTACGTGATGATTGCCAAATCTCAAATATTCAAGAATAAATAATTTTAAAAAATGATGCATCTACTGAATCGCTTAGAAATTCCAAAAATCAGTATTTTAATTAATACTTAACTTTATCATAACAATATGTTGAGAGACGTGGTTAAAAAATTAATACGTATTATGTACTGCACGGAGGCCCAGAGGGCAGAGACGTATTTAGCGGGTTTAAAAAGGGCACTCACACTGGGCGTTGTCGCTTTTTATATGGGCATACTTGCGATTGTAATTTTTTTTAGTAAATATTGTAATCTCGATGGGAAACTTTTTTATTTATCTCGTTATTATGCACCGATGAATCATAATAATAGTATAACGATGTACGGAAAAGCACTGTGCCTCGAGTCAGTGCTGTGATTATTATGTTCCTTGATAACAAAATGTTAACATTCGTGTATGTATGAGAGAAAAGAAAGTGAAATAGTACCCAGGACACGGAAATTCTGAAACTTATATAACTTAAATACATTCAAGTACATATCGATGCATAATATACTTTTGTCGTGTTGCCTAAGCCTGGATTAAAGTATAGGCAAGGTATAGAGACAAGTGCCTAGGACTAGACAGTTGGAGGGGCTATTGTTTTCTAGTTTTACGTTAAACTCGTCATAGTATTCAAAACTGAAAATATTTTTATTTAATGATATGTAATTAATAATATTTGTAGGACAATATCATAAAAATAGAAATTCAAATAGTTTATCAATTTTATAAATGTATACCTATTGATATAATATTTTATATTTATTAATATTATGATAATAAAAGACAACATGCGTTCACATCGTTTGAAAACTCCACAGCCCTCACAATTTTAACATATTTTAAAAGTAAATAGCCGCGGATGTTGTTTTTACAATACCAATAGTCTTAAGAATATTTCTGAGTACTGCAGTTGGAATTCGTTCTGGGGAACGGTCATTCTCCGTCCTAAAACGGGTAAAAAAAAACTACATACAATCCATTATGTCAGAGGAAAGTTCAAATGCGTTAACATGATTAACGATTGAAAATAAATTATTAAATATCACTGATTTAGATAGAATAATCAATGACTTTTGCTCGCAAAAAAATAAAAAAAATTTTTTAATTTAAATAATAATACCGTAATACTTACTTAAGATTGTTTTTAAGTATACGTAATCACTAGGTAATCATACAATTTTATATTTATGTATTATTTGTTTATGCAGATAAAATATTGAAAAAATATTGAATTTTTTACAAGATCAACTTATTGCTATACAAAATGATGTGCCTAAGACTGTGGTTAGGCTTAACCTGACCACGTTGTTGCCATTTTAAATATATTAGAGACAACATTATTTAAATTCTATATTATCTATTTATCCGACATAATCATTATATTGTTATTGGCTAAAATATGTTATCGTTTATTAAGCGGTCCAAACGAAATCAAAATAAATACAATTTTGTACGGTATAACATGTACCTACCACAAGTGTTGCACAAGCGTCGCGTATTATTCCAGTTATAAATATTTGAGGCTTATCGTTCCTCTGACGGACGACGGCAACAGTATCGTTTGAAACAGATGTTAGTATACCAATGTTGAGTATACCGTTTTTAACTACCAATTCTTGTATTGTACAATATTTTATACAGCATTATTACTATATATATTATACGAACAGCCTTAGTATGTCTTGCTAAGAACATCGACGCATCAGTGAAATGTTCGGTTTGTAGAGGAATTCCGCAATATCCACGACTCTGAGGCGACGGCGACAGGCCACATATCACGATAAGCGAACAAAAATACTTCGTATTTTGGTGGCTAATAAATTGTACCAAGACATGGTAAATCGTACAAGTGTGGTTTTCCTGCTATGATTTCGTATATATTATTTTGATATTTATCAGAACATCGTGCAATTATGTTAATTCGTAATATTTTGATAATTATTATGTAACTAGAATTTTTGCTGGAAACTATTTATCTTAGTATGTCACGATCTTCTAAGCTCTGTAATGTAAGGTCTTAAGCCTTGGTATATAATTCCAAAGACCATCAGGCGCACGCGTAGTACCACCTGTACCGGCCGTTCTTGTTTTCACCCAAAATTTATCTTTTGGCCTAAGCCCAAAATCCAAATTTGCCCAAAATCCAAAAAAAGGAGATTTGGCTTTAACCCATCGAATTATTATTCATTATTGACGATAAAAACATTTTGGTTACTAATCACTTACCAAGTACACTTTTTTTATTGAAAATGTAATTTTAATTTAATGCATGGCAGGTATCTACCATGATTTAATTAGATAAAAAATATTTTTTTTAAATAAAATTTAATGGAGTTGGTGTATACGTCTATAAGTATGTTCAAGTATACCTATAACCTATATAACAGTTTTTTTAACAAGAATTGGTACACTCGTCAATATTATACAATTGATAAAATATACAAAATATATACACTACACATATTTATATGTTGCTTAATTAATAAACACATTTAACTACTGCTATACTTTAAATTACAAAACGTATAAAAATTTGAATTATTTATCAAAGTATGACACATGGATTTAAAAAACTCATATTGCGTTAGCGGTTCTGTATATTATCATGTGATTCGTAATTCGATAAATTTGTGCCACTTCGATACGTAATGCTCATCTTTTATTTTAAAAATAATTGTGATGTTAATTTTAACTTAATATTGATTGAACTTAAATATTTGTATCTTAAATCGGTAATTTATTCTTATTTAAACAATTAAGTTAATTGTTTCCATGCGTCACATATCATACAAACGTACGGCAATTTTTAACTAAAATATTTTTATCGTTTAAAATAAATAATATTTTTGTAGTTGATAAGCAAATCATCCTTTTTGAGTTTGCGTAAAATCAAAAACTAACCACATGGTAAGTTGAGGGAGTAAAAGCGGGTTCGCTTCGGCACTTTTACAGACAATGTCTACTGGATAACAAACCATTTCTGGTAAATAAAAGAAAAAACACCTCCTTTTACAATAATTTTAAAGTATAATTCTATAGTTTTCTGTAAATGTTTTTATAATTAATAATAAATTATAAATTTAATTTCTATATGTTTTATTAGAAGTTTGAAAAAAAATAGGTGCTTATTCATCCTTGATGGTAAATTTATTGTTAAATTGAATCATATTATTTTATTAATTATTAAAATTGAAGACAAATTAATTAAAAAATAACTAAATACAGAGTTAATCATTTATACGAGTTGTTGAAAGCATACGTTATTATTTGTTGGTTTTATAGTAACTTAATATTCGATATAATCTTACTTCACAATGTACCTACAAAGTGTATAAGGTTTTATAAATTAATTTGAAATTAATATAGGTAAATACAAAAAAAAAAAAGATCAATATAGGTACCTACTGCGAAATTGTAGATGATTTATAAAAAATTGATAACTCGTAATATCGTACAAATACACGCTGTATTTGCCTTTTTTATTCGATTCAAATCTTTTAACCTAATAGTAGCCGTACACTATACATAAACACATAATATTATACATATAATATTGATCGAGATCAAAAGTAGTGAATAGAATTGAGTGAAACGAAATCTGCATCAAAGGGGGAGGAATATGCATATTAATTTATTTTTATACGATGCATTATTATTATTCGTATTATATTCATTTTCAAGCAGTATAATGAAGTATGATATTTTAGTATCGCTCGAAAAGACATAGAAATCAAAAGCATAGTTAGTTTTAACGAAAAGTAAAATGCGCTCTTAAAAAAATGTCTGTACGCGCGGTCGTAAATTAAAAAAACGTTCCAGAGACGGGCAAGAAGCTATAAAACTGATCGTATATTGAAATCCAGCCAAATCGGTTTATTACGTTAGCAGAGTAGACAATAAGAAAAATCGACTATCAGTTAAATAAAAATATAAAAACCATTCAACCAAAATAACTATCTTTTAATTTATGCAAATATCAATTTGAATAATCGACAAGCTGAAAGAACAAGATAATTCAATATATTTTTAACAACCTGCAGTGATGTAATTATAATTACTCGAAAATCTATTCTCCTAAATGTATGTATATTGACAAAGCTTTGTGAGCTTTATTTCAAATTAAATTGTATTCAATGTAGTACAAATGAATGCAAAATAGATAAATTTAAACATACCTCATTCAAAGAATATTACAATATTGATTGATAGGTGCATAATATAATCTAAGTCATACTTATACTATACATATTAAAGTATATTAGAATTAGTTTTGATGCTATGCAAGTTTATAAGAATATCAGTTGTAAAATTAATTTGCAACAACTATACGAATGCCATAAAACCATAAAATGTTTGGATCCCAGATAGTTTACAAAAAGAAAAAGTTAATATTCTGCGGATGTTTAAATACGGTTTAGGTTCAATATTCTATCAGTTCCTAATACATTATTAAACGTTTCATTATTCAAACCATTAGTTTTATAATTTTAAAATAAATCATTCTATTTGAGTGTAATATAGGTACTATAATATTATATTGCACAATGTACATTCATTAAATTTTTTTTATTTGTTTACATCATACAACTTTTAATTTGTTCATTACTTTTGTAGTCGATTTTACTAATACTATCGTTATCACCTAATATATTAAATTTAACAATGTAGGTATCTAAAATTATTTTTATGTTTTCCCCAGAGTCTGTATGTGATTGTATCATGCATTACAATGTCATAATTACATGATCAAAGTAGAATAATATTATTGTTTGTTATTTAACAAAAATCATTATACAACGTTTAAAAAAATTATTAATATAAAAATGTTAAATCACCAATTATGATACTTAGGACCAATAAATTTGGAACTAGAGTCAAAACTCGTGTTTCTATAAATTACTTTTTTCAAGCGGAAAGTGTCAGTGAATTAGCAAACAAAGTTTTAAATGAACTCCAGAGTCCGCTTTTTAAAACTCTAAAACAATAACAGTCGGAAACTAAGAACTACTCATATTTTTAAAATTTATTAGTCTCCGCTACAGGAAATGGGTGGTCATTTCAGCCGTACCAATTCTGGAGCAAATCTTAATGGTTAACCGAAAACTTTTTTCTCGCATTACAAAAATATAGTAGTTTAAAGAAACCTTTCGTCGAGTCCCCACTTACTTTTAAAATGTGCAATTGGTGGCGTATAGAGACCTTTATGTAGAATTTATCACAACGTCAAAAGTACGGTTGAGTTAAGTTCATTCTTCGAGGACTACCTCAATATGTGTCATTGAACACGTATCGTAATAAATAAAATCAATCAAAACTTTCGGTAAACTTGAACAAATTACATGACTTTAACAAATAATTTGTTTTGGCTGTTAAAATTAAAATTAAACTTAAATTGTAGTTTAAGAAATAATATATAGTGCCTGTGGCCTCTTCCAAAACGGTTTTAGTCAAAATTTCTATTTTCAAAGTTCAAAGTTTAATTGTGTTTTTACATACCTATCTAATATTCAATCAATCTAAAGTGCAAATATACTATAATCGTAAAACGTAGATGTATGCTCAGTATTGCTCACTATAACTCAGGTTTGTTCCAGAAACGCTGATTCAGTCATCCGAATTAATTAAATAGGTATGATTATGTGAATATCTCAAAATTATACAAATAACTAGGTTCATAATACCAACATATTATACACTATTGACAAAATAGAGAAAATATTTTTAGATTATTATTGTTTTATTTTATTCTTCGGTTGTTAAACGTCAATTTATACCACCCACTATTCTTTGACACAGATATTTTAATTTTTATTATATTTTAAGATGCATTTAGTACAAAAAATCGGTAAATCTGTTACGCGTCATAATATTATGTTATAATATACATATACTTATTAATGCTTACGTTGCATACTCTTGGCTTTCTAATTTAACCGACACTTCATTAATTAGTTTGGGAATGAAACTGACACATATCAAAAGATTCAAAACCCCCGACACAGTATATTATATTATATTTACATTATTGATAGGTAGTTAAAAATTAATAACATATTTAGGTACGTATTGGATATTATTAATATGCAAAGGCAACAGCGGGCTAATGAATTTTTGTTTTTTTCTCTAGATTCCAGATAGTATACTTCGAATCCTTTTTTTTCAACGTTATTTAATTTATACATAAATTATAATATCCCCCAAATTTCATTAAATTATATGAAAACGGGACATAGCAGATACCTAATATACCCAAATAATTCTGCCGAACAAACGACCGCATTAGGCCCACAGGCATACTGTCTCGGAGAATATGCGGAAAAACAAGTATTAAAACAATCAGTAGAGGACAGAGAACGATTCCGTGAATTTAAGGAATTATTAATATTTTAATAATCATACACAATAATCCCCAAATTGCATATACATAAACACAGGACTTCGTTTAATTTTTTAATGCAGCGTTGCCCCTTTACATTTGCTTACTCTTGTTATTATAAATTATAATAAGAATATAGATTATGTTATTTATCTTATACTTTATCTACAAAGTTAAATTTATGAACTTTTGCGACAGTTGATAATGTTGTTGTCATATACAAATAATTACTATGTTTTGGTGCATATAATTAAAGCAGAGGTATGAATTTTCCAAAAAAGATCCATGTTATAATTTCTAATCATAAGGAAATAAACTATAATTCCAAGAAAGACTATCGAATACGAGAACAATGAGTAATATGTGTAAACTAATGTTTTTCCGAAAGTCTTATTTTCAAAACAGCAAAATCTTTTACTGCACAAAACTATTTGAACGTTAGTATCTTAGTATATCAAATAGAAATAAGTAATAATACACATACTCAGTGGCGTGGACAAAGAGTTTGGGTGTTTAAACCTCCCCTCTCCACCAATTTCCTTCCACCCCTAGTAAATGTAGGTATTTTTTATATTATTTTTATACGAAAACTGAAAAAAGTTTAATTTACACTTAACCCTCCTCCTTCCTAATCCTTGCTATGCCACGCTGAACTTACTTGTTTTTACATGTTGTTCGGTAGGTATGGTTTAAAACCATGTCATACCTATACAAATTTAATTAGCGGAATCCTGTTTAACGTAAGGCATTATAGTTACCTATTTCAGAAAACACAAACATTTTTGAAAATATTTTTATTACAAAACATTGTGTAAAAATTATATTTTTTCATCGTTATCATTAAATTTGTACTCTTTAAAATGAAAACATTCCTTTTTAATTGCAGGATGTTATTCGGAGTATTTTGAACTACTAAAATCAAATTTCGAACAAGTAGTTTATTACTTATGTTTTATAACTTTATAAGTATTTGAAGTTTAGATGAGAGGAGTAGCGGACCAACATTTTCCGGGGTGCACCACTACCACTCCACTCAACTCCTCATAACATGAAATACTTATAAGTTAAGTGTGTGCAGCAGCTAAAACAATAAATGATAAATAAATATTATAATATTTATAATATTTATAAAACTTATATAACTTGGATGTCCCAAATTCCGTATGAAATAGTTGGTCCCAATAAGGAACAGATCTATAAACCCCTCTTCTTAATTATCATATGGCGACAGATAAATAAATCATATTTTACATTTATAATCGTGTGTGTTATATTTTATAAAAAGTTATAGGTAGTGTACACCGAAGAACTATTGGACATTTATTGGAGTTAATTGTCGTGTACAATTTATGAGAAAAAAAATTGTCGATATTCTCGAAATAGACATGCGAATACAACAACTGCAGTCGACTATTATGACAGACAACGTTATACCGTTTATAGCCGTTTTTTAAACTATTAATAATATTCCGCCTTACGGGCGCTAAACTTCCATTTTGAACCATCAATAAATTATAATTCCCATTATGTCATCGTGATGGAAATATCATATAGAATACTACGAGATTTATGAGAAATGCTCCTTTAACATTAAAACGGTAGACATGCTAATAAGTTAAATGTTATTATATATGATGTATAATATATAAAATACTAAAATGAATATAAATAGAATTTTTTACGTTAGACGATGGAAAATGGCGTGTAGACGAATGGCGATAGTATCTTAACAGGACAGTAATATTGTCGTAACAAATATTACATAGAAAATGTTATAGGAAAATGGAGTGGGTATATCATAAGCATAACAAACGAAAACGAACTTTCGTGAGATAATATTTAAGAGGAACAAGCGGCGGTTATACGCATAAGACGACCACGACGTGGATAAAAGTTAATGGTGAATAAAAAATAAATGATAAGCACGGGTTACATAGGGTTATGCGAAATACAATTTACACTTGGCCGTTTTCGAGATTTATGGGATGCGTTAAAAAAAAGATTGAAAATATTTAAACATCCTCCATAGTGTAATGCGTTTTATCGATTTTAAATAATAAATATTATGAAAAATCAAAATCTAGTTATTTTTTCAACCCTCCACGTATAATTTAGCTTAAACAAGATTGCATACTGAATAAATAAAAAAAAAAAAACAAAAAAAAATTAACGATATTATACAAGAGACCTTTTTCCGTGTGATTTTTTTCTTTTATTATTATTAGTGTTATTAAACTACATCGTCTACTTTGCTAACTTTTTTTAATGGCGACAAGTTTCTAAATGACCCAATTTGATTTTTTAGATCTCGCGCAAAGCGTAAAAGCTATTAGTTTTATAGGGACGCGTTTTTTGTTACTCTTTTGTATCAAACACGCGTCTTATAGGTACAGTTATTCGCGATAAACTTTATTCACAAACGATCCTCGTGAATATATCATATACACACGCGCGCGTATTGAATTAATCGAAACGTTAAATTTGATAAAGCATTTGCTCGTACATTTAAAAAATAAAATCACCTGGAAATCGATTACCAATATAACGCGCTAAGAGACATGGAAAAATGTGAAACACCTTTTGTGCACGAACAAAATATTAATTTAAAACCCGGAAGATAACACATTATAACAGGTACTTAAAATATTATCATTACTCGGAAAAATAAAATATTATATTTTCGAAAACATATTATGTCGATTTCAATCAGAATACCAACAACGTTCGAATCAGCTGCACCGCTAACCAAGTTTGTTCAAGTTACACCGAAATGCGCGTATTATTATTTCAACAATAAATTATTTAATCGATGATGTATAATAGTAATATTAACAACTAGGTAATACTACGAATTAAGATATACTGGATACGGAACGGGAGGAGATAAACTGAATAGACTAGTTGCTAACATGACGTGTCACGTCGCTTAGAGCTACATTATTTAACCTTTTGTGTTTATATAACTACTATGTTATGAGTGCTACCACAGAAAAATAATTAACTTATTGATGATAACATAATATAATACACAGGAACATAATAGTTTTATTGTTTTAAAATCAAAGTTATAAAAATAAATAAAAATATTTAATTGACTAATCACAATTTTTAATTTGCATAATTATAGTTCCAAATAAATTAGTTAGTAGAGCTAGTATTCTTGACACACAGCAGCTAATCGTCTTAGCAAATTTAAGTTTCATTTTTTTTTACATGATAACCTGGATCGTTCCGTATCCAATATATTATCTTAATTTGTGACTTTATATGGCGTAATTATTATTATGTCGAATTAAAAATAAATTGCGTCACGAATATTTTTCTTGCGTATAGTTTTCCTTGGATTTTCCAAACCCACCCATTGTATTGCAGCAATATATCAATGAACAATGAATTATAATTTCAAAACAACGGCCGCAGAAGCATAATCAATACCGAATGCAATATATTTCTACAAGAGACCTGTGGGCTGTGAATAGTAACTTAGTGCATCAGTCACCTGTATTATTTACAGGTTCCTTGTATATAGAAATAGCAAAAAGGTCATACGTCTCTACGACGGTTATTTGTATTTATACGTAAGCACTACAAATTATGTGGGTTTTTGTATTTTTTAAGTAAAACATTAGTAAAATAGTCGCACGACATATAAATACGAGTATAAATATTAACTATTATTATTTTACATCATCGTCGCTTCGTATAATACAGTCAATAAGTAGGTAGTCATATATTGTATATTATGTATGGGTGTTATAAACTGCACTATAATCAATGAACTTATTTTATACCTAATATTACAGTTATAGATTATGACCACGATTTAAGAAAATTAACCGATCGCACAATGATGAAAAGCTTTCAAATTGATTTATAAAACAAATGTAGAATACAACGACTAGCGCCCATATTATTTCAACATTTCCTATAACATATTTTTATACTTATATATCTATAACCGTAGACTTACGGTTTATTATGTGATATCACCGTTCGAGAGTGCAACACATTATTAATTGTTGCTAGTAGTTGCATATGTCATCCTAGCAGTTGGCTATCCTGCAGTAATAATCTTAAATCGTAATTAAGACCTTTTTTGTTGTAATAAATAATTTGTACAAGTACATGAGACAAATCAAATGATTGTAATTCAAAATTTAAAAATCAGTAAATATTCGTGTTATGAACTAAATAAGAAGAGATAATAACGCAAAGATAATAATATCCACATTGTATACCTACTTTATTTGATATTGAATATGTAATATGTAGTATTGTAATGTATTGAAATGCGTATTTTGTGTGTATGCGTATTAGTAATTATTTATTAATTATTAGAGTTACAACAGTAAGACACAAGTATAAACCCATTACCCATATATCAAAATAAAAACTATGATTTCAATAATATTTGGACACAAAATACTATGACTATATAGGCTTTGTACCACTTCGAGAAGTGAAACCCATTTGGACTAAATTAAAAACTAAATTTCAATCTAATGTGCAAACTTTAATTAAATATTTTGATGAATATTGTGTTTTCGGAAAACCGCGGATGCGTTTTGGGAATCGTTAGCAAACTATGGGAACGATCCTTTATTTCTAATTTAAATGTATTCTTCTGTGTATTCTACATTTATACTTCGTTTTCTATATGTTGTGAGCGGAGTTTTTGGCCCTAAATACTGCTAAGTATTGCTTGAAAGTCGGTCGTACTAAAATAATTTTAATTTCTTATCAATAAATTAGGTACCTATACTTTTTTTTTCATAAATATTTAGTTAATCTTAAATTACATTTTCTTCAAACAATACACAATTAGAAACGTATTATCTTTGCAACAGAAAACCGTCTTGATAACACTAATAGATTATGAGATTCAATATTACAAAATATTTGGATATAACAATCTCTTCAATTCATAATTTTATATCACTCGTACTATCTGTGGTGTTATTATGTCATTGTAGTTGGCAAAAGTATACATTCCAGGGTAGAGTGTGGATTCAGGTTTAAGCACTACCTGTTTCCGCCAAAATATTAATTTTTTTTTTTAAAAACATTTTCGTTAGTGTTATCTGTGAACCATATAATACCGAAGAATATAAACGAAAAAGAGGAGAAGCAGAACTAGAAGGAGGAGAAGAAGGACGAGAATCAGAAAGAGAAAGAGGATTAGATATGTGTATCGTAAGAGTGTGATAAGAGTGCGCGTTTTATTCTTCAACAGGACTATGAGGTATAAGAGAAAGGAGTGTAGATGTAATATCTTGAAGTGAATGATCTTCAGCAAAAGAACTACGAGAAGCAAGAGAAGGCGGCGTAGGTGTATGAAGCAAATGATTTTCATTGATGGGCAAAGGAGGAGGATATGGACGCTCGTGATCTAGGACATTCACCACCGCGACCTTCCGAGACCGTCACAGCTGCTTCCAGACGGATTTCCGTGTTTTCAAAGTCACTGCAGTCGTAACCACGGGCTTAAGACCGACGGAGTCCGAGAAACCAACGGGCTTTGTCGCATACGATTGGTACACGGTGGTTACCATTTTTTGTACACCATACTGCCTCAGATATAACGCGTTATGTGAATTGACCGTGACGGGACACCTCCCAACGGGTCTCGGGTACGCCGGATACCTAGTCTGGTAGTCGACCGACTGGTAGTATGGAGCCCTGAGCTCCCATTGGAATTACCATCGAAGTACATTTAAAGGAAAAAACTGAGACTCGGAAAACGCTCAAATTTAAAACAATAAAAAAAACCACAATTGTCTTGTATTTTAATTTGTTTGGTCATCCTTCGTTTGCCAGCATGCTTACGATTCCGATTTCAGTCTAACGTCACCTTGGAGATGTCGTAAAAGAAATAATAAAAAAATAAACCGAATACGGAAAATTACATAACATATATGCTACTGTTTGTCCAGAGGTATATAATATTATTATATGTGCCACTACCGCAGCTGCCACCATTGTCATCGCCATCCGTCCATCGCCACACCACCGTCACGACCGCGGGCTTGTGTTTTATATTCTTAACGATTTGTTTACTAGAATAAATTAACTATCGATTTCGAGTAGACACACGACGGACAGACGACAAACAAAGAAACAAATAAATAAATGTATAAAAGAAACTGCCAACGAAACGAATTCCATATATTATTATGCAGTAGAGCAGACCTGCACCTTTCAGTCAAACTATATAATATGTGGACGACGCCGTTCTGACACGTTTATTATTTTTATTTTACGCGTATTTTATTACTGTCATAACTATTTTCGACTGTTAATAATACCGTCATTATTATTATGATTTCCATTCAAAATATGGTTTAGGTCATGTGACATACAGAAATCAGTATACAATTTTATCAATACAAAAATATTATAAATATTGAGAAATCACAAATTCAGTAAAATAAATACAATAATATTACATTATTTAATCGTTTAACTTTAATAATTAATAGTCTGTGATGTAATAACCAATAACTAATAAACAACATATGAGTAGTAGTAAAAAAACATGATTATTAATTTTTAAATCATTCTATTAAATTATAATAGATACATTGTAGGTACCTAATACAACAATAAGTAATGTTTGTGGAATCTTGATTCTCAGTTGATTTATTTTCAGGAATTTAAAATTATTACAAACATTCTTTACCCATTGTATTTCAATATTATTACATTTATGTAGATGTAATATATAAACGGCTATGGCTACACATCCTTTTAAAATCTTTTGACAAAAAATCAGAGGTAAGCGTTGTTTCTTTTGAGACCATCGTAGAATGTCCTTATTTGTATAAGTTTTTTTTTTTGTTAGTTCTTTTTTTATGCAACTATGCAGATTATGATATTATAAAAGAATTTAAAAATTATTACGGTAGTTAAGTGTGCAATAGAAATGTAAGTATTGATTAATTTGTACTTTAACGATCATACATTTCTGAATATCGATGACTTTTTAAGAAATGTCGTGTAATACGGCCGTAAAATTGTACTCATTCTTGATGGCAAATTCTAAAAAAAAATATACAAAATATAAAAAGAGCAGGTATGCACAAATATGCATTGAGCGTGATTAAATGTGTACTTTAAATAATAAATTGCATGAATGCATATCCCAAATGTGCACAATTAAACTTTGTATTCGAGTTTACAGTACTTATCATAAAGAACATTTGCATATTGTGTCCCTTGAAAATCAGCAAATTCGAAACAACACGAAACCACATTATCATTCAGTTTGTATAGAACTTTATTATGGAATAAAAGAAACATTCTGAGATAAATATTAGTTAAATCACGAGGTATTAATTTCAAACCTTAATAATTGCATATAACCAAATAAGCTGGCATTGTATACTTACTGGTAACTATAAACACTATATGTACCAGTGCAGCAGAACATAACGATCAGTCACTGGTAATTCTTCAGTCATAAATAATTGTATTAATGTCGATATTATATTAAGTATTTTTAGCAAACACGATTTTCTGAAATTAATTATCTAAATCATTTGAAAAATAATATCACAAGATAAATCACGGACTATAATTATTGGATTTTTCAAGTTAGCATTACACCTGCACTATATTATGATATGTATAATATTATTATAGAGCAGGGTCGAACTCAAAAATGTGATCTTGAAATCCTTATTTTTATCGATAAAATAATTGAAATCTTCATTTAATCTAATATACTATAATATTATACTGAGTGTTAAAGCGTTAAATCGGTTTATTTTTGATATAGGTACTTAATTTAATTAACAAAATAACGAAAAACCAATTATAAAATATGTAGATGCATTTTAAACTAGCTATTTTATATATTAACATTGTTGACTATGTAAAAAAATATGCAAATATCAATCCATTCTAAACTGAATTGATTATTTGACATACCTATTCATTATTATATTATTAATTATTACTTTAATTATATTTTGACTTTAAGTCTCTCATATATTTCAGAAGTTTATTAATTCAGCGGCCGAGGGTGGAAATAAATTTGTTAGGGTGTTTATGTTGTATTCATAAAGAATATCATAATACACTCGTGATAAAATCCAAAAACCGTAACGCATAAAATGTCAACAGGGACACAACAAGGAAACGTGCGAGCCCAGCGATGAAGAGCCACGACCTTTCGATGTCACGCTACATCGTACAGATTCTTAATAAACTTTAATAACCGATATAAAACTTGACTAACATTATAATAATATGTCACATTATATGATAACTAAAATATAAATAAGGGTATAGTTATGGTTATCTAGGAGACCCTTAGGTCTAAAGTTTGGAATGTTAAAAGTATAGTGTTATAGTTTCCTAACACTAACTATAAAATGATTAAAATATACTCATAATTTTATAAAACAAATTTTAGGGACTGTGTAGTAATTTAGAATTTTAAAAACGAGAATATTTAGGTAATAGTATAAAAATAGTTGTAATTAGATAGTAGTTAACTACCGCACACTTATTTTAACTTTATGGACCATTACGTTTTAATAAATTGTAATTGCAACAATTATACGACGATGGTCATAATCATAAACATAAGAACCGTTATTTTTATTGCGAATACGAGCGATCAACCACCACGTATACGCAATTAAAAAACTCTTCAAGTTAAAACATTTAACTATAGAAATATAGTTATACAGTTATAAATATTTTGAGTACACCTGAATAAATTACATTATTGACAATGGTCGAAAACAAACCGGTGTTATAAATATCTATATTATATTGAACATAAATCATAAGTTTAATAGCATGGACGTATAAATTCCGATTCCGTACAATTTTATGGCACACATGTGTACAACGAATAATTTGCTATGCGCTGCTAAATAAACAGATTCAGATTTTGTGATAGGCGAGGCCCACGTGTGGAATGGGGGAGGGGGTAGAGGAGATGCGGTATTACCAGCAACCACATCCAGGTTTTAAGTTTATGTTTTATTTTAGAGCCTATTTTATTTTACTCATTTAACATATTAGAATATAAAAATTCAGCTTTGTTATCAATTTTTCGAGTCGTGTTAGGTTGTGTCATACTAAATGACTAGAGTATATTTTAGATTCTGAGCGAAGCGATGAATGTATTGATTTTACAATGATGTGTATTTTTTTTTCATTTTTTTTTTTGTGTCTGTCATCACCTTTTAGGACAGTAAAAGTGCTTGGATTTTCTTCAATAGTAACTTTTGTGATAGGAAAGTGAATCTAGTTGGAACTTTGGGGGGTCAAAAGTAAAAATATTAGTCTAGTTTTCAAAAGCGCCGTAAAAAACAAAAGAAAGATAAAGGAAAAACGGAAATTTTTACGCAAAATCTGTTTTCGAGAAAACCGATTTTTTGGTTTTTGGTGCAACTTTAAAACAAATGAGCGTAGATACATGAAATTTTGACTGAATGTTTATATTAGCATTTTATATACACGATAAAATTTTGAAAATATTTTGACTCTTTTTGAGCTGTTTACGGACATAGTCAGTTTTTAATTTTTTTAGTTTTATTTTCTATTAATATCAATAAAATTTTATTTGTTGGTTAAAAAAGCTTGAAAATTTAATAGAAGGCTTCTAGATTATTGTTTCAAAGGCAGATGAAAAAAATTAAAAATCCTTAGTCACAGTTTATTTATAAGGCTTCTGATATATCGTTCTAATAGTAGTTGAAAAATATTAAAAATACATAGGCACAATTTTTTCTTATAAGCATTTTAAGTTCAAATTTTGACAAAATGTATCAAATTTATAATTTAATAATTATTTTGTAGCTAAAAATTTATAAAATGTTCAACTTTTATAGCTAAGGATTGAAAATTGAAAACATGGTTCCACGTAAATAGGTAATAATATTATATAAATTACTTTATTCACAATAATATCATCAAATATACTTGGTAATATCATAGGCTGACTGACCGTTTTCGCTCAGAATCGTGTTTCTTATACAATGATATTATATCATTGAATTCAAATTTAACACCATCCATACAGTGACCCACCTGTAACCTACTGTACAGCAGAGCGACATCCATTTACCCACCTTTTATATAACGTAAGTGTATATATAAATTGAATCAACGCAGTTTTGTCCGAGAAGTAAAAATAAATAAGGCACACAAATGGTCGGAGAGTGAACATTAAATGAAGTGGAACGGCTGTTTGAAATAAAAAAATTTGTTTTCAACTAAAAATGTACACAGTAAAAACAATTTCTAGGGTCGTTTTTACTCATTTTGAAAATTGAGGTCGGTGTTCAACTTGAGTTCTATGGAAACTGTGCACCGATTACGTAACTCTCCGTACATATTTGGCAGTCAATTTGACATGGAAAACCACGGCCATCGGACGTGGCGAAAAACACAGTCCATTTGGTAGACTTTGAGAAATATATACAACACAGGCCCTATGCTACAAATATCTGGTTAACGACTTGTGCACGACCGGATATTGTCCGCTATATACGTCATAACACCTCGCGTACCTAATTCTCTCTCTCTGACTTTATTTCTTCTCTCTTCTCGCGTACCACTTCAGTCCATTGCGAATCGACTTAATCTATTGTTTGTATATACATTTACGTTCTCTCAGTTCATCTACGCGTCTAACTTTGCCCGACCGCCGTAACTACCAAAACAAACTTTTATCCGGCCCGTTGTATCCTCAATAAAGTGTCTGACCCCCCCCCCACCATTTGCCACAACCCCATGAATTTACTTCTAGCCAATTACATCGGTCAACAACAAGGTTATGTTACTGAAAATAAAAGTTACGGCACTCGTATAGACACGTCGTAACGTTAATATCGAATCTGGTTTCTAGGAGTTTCGCTCGTACATATAACTTTACCGCCAAAGTACAAAACCTTTGTCGTTTATTTTCACGGCGCAATCCCGTAATTTTTAAAAATATATTATACGAGAAGAATAAAAATACAGTGATCATTATTTTCTAAGTCACCAAACATATAATAATTTACATCTCAATAGTCTCTGTTACGACTTTACGAGACCGATCTAATCGAAGACCGCTGTTTATAGTATATTCAAAGACTCATGCACGACAAAGAATTCTATTAAAACATAAGTGAGACTTTTACTTAAATAAAATATACAAAATCGAATGACACTATTACTATTATTATTATTATTATTATTATTATTAAAACAACAAAATACTATAGCATAATTAGCCTACATTGTGAAACCATGTGTACTTATAGGACCTAATACAAAGTATAATCTTACGATGACTATATAAGACTATTGAAATATAAATTTAAATACATATACATAATATGATAAAATATGTACATTTTAAATGTTTCTTAAAATAAATTACTTTACTTAAATAGCTAATAAACGACAATAGGTATTTATTTTAAGCTACTGTTAAATACCTTGTATGAACAAAATCACTACCTAAGAGTAGGTATACAGATATCAGAGTATATATAATAGGTTAGGTTATGTTAATGTATATAATATACATTTAAAATTGCATTAATTTACAAAAATTTTGCTTTAAAAAATAAAAATGTTGATAAATTGTAGAATTTATGTTAAATAGTAAATATTTAAAGTGTTTGAAAATTCATAGTCAAAGGAGTAATAAATCTAAGTACACGTTTAATTATCTATAAGTTTTTCTTATGGTACGAAATAAGAAAAATAATACGTTCAGCTGTTGTCGCCTGACATTTAAGATAAAGGTTACGTATACTATAAAGCTTATATACAACATAAAACTTACATGCGAGTCAGAGTATCATAATATATGTATTGATCCTTACTAAATATAAATATAGGTACGCGTGTGACTCATAATTTCCTTTATTTAATGACTTCAGCGGTGTCATACATGTTATCTATATTACTTTAAAAGAATACCTAACATTTTTAAAGTCAAACTCTGTGGTTAGGTTTATTATCAGGGCAGAAACACTGTTGTCCAAAGAAACTGTGTTATTTATTTTATCAAACGATTTAGAAAAAAATTAATTTATTTGAGTAACGTGTAGACTACCTATGGAATGATAATTTTATTATTAATTTAATTTAATTTAATATTGAACTTTAAATTGCCACCAGAACAAATACACTATTTTGAATTTAAATTTAATATTACACAACGATAACTACACAAGTTAACCAATTAGTAAAAAAAGTATTTAAAACAAAAATTACTTGTATATGTATACTAAAACATTATACTCCCATACACCAAATCAAATATACATTACACAACTTGGAAATGAGTTCAAAAACCGAAGGTAGTATTATTCAAAGAATCCAAAGTACCAATTCGTAGTTTGATTAATCTCGTAATAACCCCTATAAAAGTATTTTATGTTTTCTACATTTATATAAAAAAAAAAAATCATGGAAATTTAACGATGCGGGTTTTTTTTTTTGCATATGTTAAACTATGGTATTTATCGATTTGCCGACTATAACCCCTATAAGATACAAAAATAAATTATACATAATGTTTAACAGTCCCATAACAAGGGTGTATAATTATTGGTAGGTATATACGACAAATCGGAATACGAAAATAATGATTGATGACAAAAATACATAAATCGATTTATCTAATATTTAAACAAAAAAATAGTGTGAAACCTTGTGGTTGGAATAAACGAAATGTAAACAGGACGCATGAAGTTATTCCCAACGACGTATACTTATATTAACCGAAGGAAAAGAAAAAAAATCACAGCTCATTTAGACATAATATTATTATTTATTGTATACTTAACAAATATATTAGTAATACGCCGCTGCAGCAGTGATAAAACGTTTTAGTATAATATCATTATAATATATTGTTGCTGTGTGTGTAATGTACGCATCATGTACAATACACACATTGTATAGAAAATTTTATAAAATTATTATTTTTTATCCTGCACGCGGATTTTGGGGTAGGTACACGGTAATTGTTCAGTCTCGAAATACGGCGGTGGCACCGAAACGAAATGAAATGGGAGGAAAGACACCGCAAACGGTTATTCACTGGCATTTGAGTGCGTATATACTGAGTCGTATACTGCCGCAGCTGAAATTCGCCAATTCGCTTCGGTGGTAATGGTCGTCCTCGCGTTTTAATTGAAATCCGTTGAAAATTTAACAATCTCCGTTTTCTAAAACACACACACACACACACACTGCTGCAACCACCTCTCGCCACCACTCCCGGAGACCGTCCCGTCCTAGAGAGCTCCCGAGGTTTTCCAAATTCGGTTTTCACTCGAGTCCTCTGCTCCGCATTATTCTCTCGAGTACCACGGCGGGCACTCATTGTTCGCACTTGTTTATGACACGGTTATCGCCGTATGCGAGGGAGATCCTCGGCAGCGGCGTGGGCGTGAAGGGTTTGGAGGGGGCAACGAAGGGGTTACGAAGCGTCCGTAATTAATTACCTCTGGAGGAGCACAGAGAGCAGAAACGGGGCAGCCCCGTGTGTATATTTTAGTAATACGCCCAGGCAGCGGGTTTATAATATCATCACATATTATAAGAAATCACGCTGCTGCAGCCTGCAGTGGTGACTGAATGGTGACGCATATTATTAGATAATAAAATATTATAAACGTAATTATTATAATTATTATCATCATCATCATCCTATTATTATTATTATTATTATTAGAGGCAACTAACTTTTTAATACGATGAACCATGCCTTGTTAATACGGGCAGGTAGAAAATCAGGAAAGGAAGAGAGAAAAACAGAGCGGGTAGAAAATAAGCTCGTATCGGACGGCAGCTGAGGTCAGCGTCGTGCTGATTTTCGAGCGATGCGTTTGGACACGCGGTATGATATAATACCTATAGCACGCGAGCCATTTCCAAATTGTGTGTGGCCCACAATCAAGTAAAATCGTACGTTACAGTATGAACAAATTTAAAAAATAAAATGCCAACATAAAGTATAAATGAGAACAAAGCGGGCAAGTGAGTAACGCTCTGCTGTGTCTTTAGGAAGTCATCATTGATATAGATGTTAAAATTGAATTCAATGATATAAAAAATTGTACCTATAATATACGAATAACAATTCTGAGCAAACACCGTCTGTTACTCTATAATATTACTTACTACTAACTGTATATTTTATGATATTAGGCATTAGTACAACAGCAGGATAAATTATTTTTTTCCAAAAAAATTGCATATGATAATGTCATTGTGTGTATAAAATATAGCAATATTTTTTAAAAGTTCCAAGTACCAACAAAAAATATTTTTAAATTACAACAATACAACAAAAAATTGGTAATCATAAGCTTAAAATACGTATTTATAATATATTTTGTTAGATTTTTTGGTCACAATATGAACTACTTACGCGGAACTTTGTTTTAAATGTTCAATTCTTAGCTATAAAAATTGAACATTCTATAAATTTTTATCTACAAAAAAATTTTAAAATTTTCATTTTAATACATTTTGTCAGCATTTGAACTTTAAATGCTTTTAAAAAAAAAACCCCCGGGTCTTTATATTTTTAAGCTACTATTGTAACAATGTGTGTGAGGATCCTTGTATTAAATGTTCAAGCTTTTCGACTCAATAAATACATTTTTTTGTAAATATTCCCGTTTTTCCTTAATTTTTTTTTGTTTTTTCTGGCTCTTTTGAAAACTATTGGGAACTTTAATTTTGATCTCCCAAATGCACAAACTAGATTCACTTTCCCACCAGAAAAAATACGTTAAATAAAGTTGAAAATCCAAGCATTATTTCGACTACTTACAGTACAGACCAAAAAAAAAAAAAACATTATTGTAAAATCAATACATTCATTGCTCCGCTCGAAATCTTAAATAATATATTGTGGTTCTAATATTATATACAAAATATTTTTTGCACGAAACAGAGGTTCCACCAATAAACATTCAATAAAAAAATCAAATGATCGATATCAATTAAGGAATTAATATAATGATTTTCCTTATATTATTATAATATGCTAATCAATTTAATGATTTGTTTGAATTGCTTGTAACATAGAATTGTTTTTTTTTTTAATTGATTATTATACTCATCATTATGGCAATTAATATCTCAACTTAATAAAAAAAAAAAAAAAAAAAAAACCATAAAGTAATATTCAAAATTAATATTTAGCATTTTCCAAAATCCTAGTGAGGGCGACTAGTCAAGGTGTAGTCGAGGGTACAGTTTTGTTTTACTAGGAGAACCACGTAGAATACGTGAGTGAACAACAACAATCATAATAATGTATTGTGAGGATTTTCTTTTATATAAATTGTATTTATTTCATTTTATTTCGGATTACCAATATTATATTTTGAAAATTGTTTTATGTGTTTGTTTTCATAACTTTGGCGCATTCGTACGTTGTTTTTCCATATTATTTAGGTAGGTTTATCTTTTAATATTTCCATATAATATCATAACAAAAATAAAATATACGTAATCATATTTTATTTAAAATAAGTTTTGTAAATAAGTTTAGTTAAAATATTACTATTAAATGTGTAAGACAGTATAGATCATCTGAATCTTAAGCATTAGACAATAAGCCCACATTTAAAATTAAACTTTACACATACAATGGAAAAAATCATTAATAAAAAATGAATATTTTTATGAAGCTTTACCCCTACACCTTCTATACAAACTGTATTATATTATTATAGTAAAAAAAATTGATTTCGAAAATTTAAAATTATTCAATCAATTTGTCAACCAACTTGATTATCGTATATCATCTTGGCTGTTTAAATTTGTTTGTGAGTGTATAACTTCATTTTTTTATTGTTAAAATGAAAACCGTAGATAAATTCATTGAAATCACAAAGTATGAACTTTATATAAATAAATTAAACAAAAGTCAATTAATTTATTAAAACTTCGATTACAAATGTCTTGAAAAAAAATAAAGCTTTAACAAACCTTATAATACAATAGATGCGAAATTGTCATTACTTTAATAAAATATAATTAATAAACGACAGTTTTGAAAAAACTGACAAAATCATAGCTTTAAAATTGTCAAACATATATATAATAATATGTTTCCCAATTTATTTAATGTGTAGGTACCTATCATGCACCTTCCACTCTCGACGTAAAATCTATAAATATAATTTCAAAAATTCTTTAAGTACCTACGACTTAGTTTTGAATCTTACATGTTATATACTCCAGTGATTGACCTAGTTTTATAGAAAATGTATTGTATTTCTTTAAAACAGACTAGAAAATACGACCGCATTAGGTTCCAATATATGTCACTCCGGATTAGAAAACATGAGACCCATAACTTGAAATAAATAGCAAATGGGCCATTTTTTTAGTTGTTCATTTGTTTTATCTTATTTCTAGAACACATGGTTAGAAAATTGTTGATTTTTCCAAAAATACAAAATTGAAATATTCTTTTTTTCTCATTTTTTTTTTTTTTTTTTTTTTTTTACGATATTTTAAAAACAATTAAACTGTTATAAAATATAAAAACTATATAGTATATAATCCGTAGTAATAAAACAAAAATAGAATAGTTAAAAGTTATCCAAACCAAAAATGAAGTTTTCCAGTTCAAAATTGTTCAAAATAATTCAATGATAAGTAAGTATGTATTTTAATGTAAATCTTATTTAATTAAAAATGCACTGTTTTATAAAAACATTAACTGAATACTTCACACACACGTCAAATAAAAAAAATACAAACATAAATCACTCTAGCGTGAACTTATTGAACTTAAATAGACATTTTCTGAAATGGGTAGGTGCTTCGATTGGTTTGATTTGTAAGAAATATGTTTATTTAAAGATTTAAATCATTAGAAAAAAACCTATTTCTTCAACAGTAACTTTCCGATAGGAAAGTGAATCTAGTTGGTACTTTGGCGGGTCAGAAGTAAAAATTTCCCTGTAGTTTTCAAAAGTGACGTGAAAAACAAAAGAAAAATTAAGGAAAAACGGAAATTTTTACGCAAAATCTGTTTTCGAGAAAATCGATTTTGGTTTTTGTGTAACTCTAAAACAAATGACCTTAAGGACATGAAATTTAACTGAATTTTTATAATTGCATTTCCTATACCATAACACTTTCCAAATATTTTGACTTATTTTGAGCTGTTTACGGAAATTGTCAATTTCCATTTTTTTTCGTTTTTTTTTTCTATAAATATCAATACAATTTTATCTGTTGAGTAAAAAAGCTTGAAAATTTAATAGAAGGTTTTTAGGTTATTGTTTCAAAGGCAGATAAAAAAAATTAAAAATCCTTAGTCACAGTTTTTATTTATAAGCATTTAAAGTTCAAATTTTGACAAAATACGGAAAAATCACGAAAATTAGCAAAGTATTTTGAGTTGAGAATTCATAAAAAATTTTTCTTTTTAAATCTAAGATTTGTAAATGTAATACAAGATTACTCATAAGTTTGTCTACCTGTATCAAAAAAAAAAAAATGTCTACAAGAAACTTAAATCAAATTTTTATGAGCGTTTGAAATTTATATTATTACAACATTTGATATTCACTTGATTTCTCATGTAACGATTTTCTTATTTTATTGTAATTAAAAAACGAATGACTGTAGATACTTGAAAATTTTACTGAATGTTTATATTAGCATTTTCTATACACCATAAAATTTTGGCTCTTTTTGAGCTGTTTACGGACATTGTCAGTATTCAAATTTTTTTAGTTTTTTTTCTATAAATATCAATAAAATTTTATTTGTTGGGTAAAAATGCGTGAAAATGTAATACAAGGCTCCTGATATATTGTTACAATAGCAATTGTAAAAAATTAAAAATACATAGGCACATATTTTTTTTATAAGTGTTTGAAGTTCGAATTTCGACAAAATTTATCAAATTTATAATTTAATAATTATTTTGTAGCTAAAAATTTATAAAATGTTCAACTTTTATAGCTAAGGATTGAAAATTGAAAACATGGTTCCACGTAAATAGGTTATAATATTATATACATTACTTTATTCACAATAATGTCATCAAATATACTTGGTAATATCATAGGCTGACCGTTTTCGCTCAGAATTGTGTTTCTTATACAATGATATTATATCATTGAATTCAAATTTAACACAATCCATTACAGTGACCCACATGTAACCTACTGTACAGCAGAGCGACATCCATTTACCCACCTTTTTTATATTTTAATAATATTGGTTATAACAAAATGTATTAATGTGTAAATTAAAACCGAAGTCCAGCGAATGTGTGAGGTATTTCAAGTAACATAATTTATTAGCTTATAATTTTCAACAGTTTTATGGGATACATGTTATGGGTTACTTTTAATCAGATTTCGTTATTTCTAAGAATAATGTTATAGGTACCTCTATAGGTATTTTAAGTATTATAATCTAGATCCTTTGATGGATTGAATATACTTACCACATGAATGTATTTATGTATATAGTTACAAAACCTTTAATATCTTTCTAAAATAATTTTTAATATATGGTATTAATCTATAAGTTTCCTTAACCCATAAAAATCATGAATATTTTTGATAGTTATTTTTTTAATGAAAGGAAAGCAGTTTAATAGCTTTATTCCAATTTAAGAAAAAATCATTTTGATAAATTAATTTTATTGAATTGTATCAGTGTGATCATATAGGTAGGTACATTATTTGGAGTTGAATAACAGCTTAGTTCTTTTCGTTATAAATGTAAATGATAATATTATATTTTACATTTAATCTGAAAAAAAATTCATCTTGCAATAATAAAAGTTCCATTTTACACTTGTATTAAATATTATGTTTTGTATCTTTTGGCATTCCTATATCATTAGTGAATAGTTTATGTATAACTTTTGAACAGAGAACCTAACTACAGACAGAATACATACGTTGATGCATCGTTATTTCTGGAATGTAAAATCGTCGGCTAAAATTTCAAGTCAGCTATCATTGGTGCAACCTCCATTAACCATTTGTATGTACTGGTTAGTTATTATTCCCTGGAGGACTTAAGTCAAATTCGGCGAAATTACCGTATAATTAGTTAATCATCAAAAGTCCATAGGCACGTATGTAACTAAAACCCTTATAATTGTAGAGAACCATTTTGCTAGGTATTACAAATATAAATACATTAGATTTTAAATACGTAAACATAAATGGTTCACCACGCTGGATCATTAGAACTTCAGCAATTTATTCAAACACAGATATTCTGAAAAATAATAGATATAAATATCTCTGATCCCTATCCGCCATTTTTTTTAAAACAATATTCAGAAACATGATGATCGTATTATACCACTTGTGTTAATAAATTGACCAGTTGTAGTTTAATATTAAATAAAACCTAGCTTATTGTATTGCACGTACAGACAATTTGTATAATTATATCTATGATTAAAAGAAATAATTATTATTTATTTCCGATCAACTAACTGTATTCACATTTCACAAATCGTCATTCGTCAATAATAATTTTTTTTTGTCAGTTTAAAAAGTATAAAAAAAAAATTATTTTCTTGTCTTCTATGTTAGCATTTTTTATTTTATAATATGGATATAAATTCAGTACTTTTTTATATTATGTAGCTTGTTATTTTAGATGTCTACATTTTGACATATTATCAACGAATCTGATAAAAAATAAATGTCAAATACGATCTATACACATTTTAAATTTTCAGTCAGATGCATAATATTTATTTGAATAGGAACAGTGTCCAATTGGGTTACACGTCTGTCGGCCCGATGTAAATAATAAATTCAGCAAAGAAAAATGATGTAAGAGATACAAAATATATTTTTTTTAAAACTTAATTTGAAAAAAAAACACCCAAAAAATAATGTATGTTGACCCGAAACTACAATAAACAGATAGGTAACAATAAACACAATGCATACAATAGGTGTCCAGCACTGAGTGCATGTGACACATGAGGTGCATACTGCTATCTGGGGTGATATGGATATATTGTGAATAAATAAAAATTGCTTGTCGAAAATATATATGTCTATACCTATATTACAGTTGGTACAACATTATTACCGAAACATTCCAAAACCTAGGTTAACTTATGACATTAACAAAATACAAAATCAATTTAACATAATAATATAACTAATAATTGCATTAAATAAGAATTATAGTTTATAATTTATAATTTAATAATATTATGATACTTACAGAAAAATACATATTTTATATAATATTTTAAGAACAAAACCATTAGTATATCAAATATCCATGTAAGGAACAAATAAAAACAACGATGAATAAAATTGTTGATCAATTATTACAGGATGTATAAACATTATATAAATGAGAATGGCAGTTTAGGAAATTGCTTATTGAAAGATGGCGATTGTGGTCAACATAGTAAATCGGTTTTGCCATAGTTTTTGACCATTTTAGACCGAACAATAAAGAAGACACACACATACCAATAAACATTGGGAATTGGCAGCTCGGCAATATCCACCAGATCCTTGGTAGGAATAGGAGGGCCATTTCATCGGATCAAACGTCGAAAAAAGAATGCCAAGGTAAAGGAAGTGGTGAAGACGTGGGTGGTGACTTAATATACGCCAATATCTCCTATCCCTTAGGCTATATATGTCTGTATTATACGGTTTTTCGGACTTTGTTTGTGTGTATGTGTGTATATATGCGTGCAGTTAAAGGCATGTAATTTTTCTAACCGTTTCATCGTTCGCTAACCACCCCCGTCTCCCACACCGGCTCTACCACAACGTCATCATTTTCCCCCGCTATTCTCCACCATACGTCCGCGCCTATCACCATCGAAGTGGTGAACGGTAGTGGAAATGAAAGTCCGATACACACTGACCATTTTCAGATACGGGTAAGAGGGAGGCAAGAGGTTTCTTCTGGAAACGACAGGGGGTAGTAGGGTAGCACAGGAAGAAATGTTTTGCCGATCGAGTGTCTTTATCGTGTATATATTATGCCATCCACGTTCGGGACAGAGGCTCCTTTTTAAAATGGCCACGACTCTTTCGCAGCGGTGACACATTTGTCCTGCCAAGTGGAACGGTTCGATTTTTTTCCTTCGTACTCGCTGCACTATATACTCACGTCTCGCAACGACTTTTATAGAACGATCACGATTCGGCTAATAGCTTCTTGACCAAAGTCTCAACGAAATAATTGTAATTTACTGTTAAACCTAACGTATAAATATATATATTATATATTATATCGTGTACGCCCGATGAAACAGCGATCGTAATGGATTAGTTACATTTTTAACCAAGCCAGCTTGAGAACCCCACCTTTCAGGAAAAAAAATCAACACGACTTAAGGACATTGAAAAAGCTTACAGTCATATATTTATGTCCTGACGGTGTAGCTAGAGTAGAATATACTTTTTTTAAAGAGGAATGCCTGAGTACATGAGTGGATTTCGTTTTCATTACTAGTAATGCGTTCTATCAATATTGTTGATAGAAATTGTCGAACACTACTCTACGAGACACACGACACCGTAATTTGTTGTCCGTAAGACGTCGACGTCGAGTTACTTACCATTCACTAGTAATTTCTATAAGACATTTGAAACATGACCTTCACATAAATAGATTCAATTTAAATAATATAACTGATATGAACAGTTTTATTACGTTTTATTAATAATATAAAACGTATATATTTTGTCATATATTAAATTTAAAAAATAAGAATCATCAAAGCAATTAGTTTAAAAGAGGTATAATAACCTAAACCCTGGGATACAGAGTGGCCGAATGGATTAAGGTATCGGTTCCGACGCCGGTTCGATGCCGGCCGCGGTTCGCATTTTTCTTCGGGCAAGTCACGGTGTCCGGAGAGAAGTTTTGCCATCCCCCACACAGGCATGGCAGATACCTGCAGGTGCCCACTAAAAAATCTGCCAAACCAAAACACACGTGTTTTGGCTTACAGTACCTTCCCTCACAGTAATAACCACCCAATGGCCTAAGTTGCCGCGAATTAATTAATAAAAAAATAAATTAATAACCTAAATGTATTATAAATACAAAACCAATAGTAGAGGTAGGTACATAATTAAAAAAAAATATATTTACAGAAATATACACTTTAAAGCTCGGATATAATAATATACAATGTATTCATTACAAGAAAAAACAAAAACCCAGTTCAGAATTAGTTGGATCAATAAAAATTAGATTATGTGATGTTCGTATAAAAAAAAAAAACATTTATTTATATTTTACGTAAGTATACTATAGATGTTGAAAGAACGGTATTGGTTCAACATCTATAGTATACTTACGTAAAATATAAATAAATGTTTTTTTTTTTTTAACCATTCTTTATTTAAAAGTTAATATTGATGTTGAAAAAAAAGCTGCAATAACCAGTAGCGAATCAGGTCTAAAATATTTGCCCATTCAGATAAAGAACTAAATCAGTTATTTTATATTTTTTCTAATACGTTAAATGTTACACCTTCAGTAGTTGAAGGAAAAAAATTACAGTTTAAGGCGCCCGTGCCGATGCCATTTCGTCCTCAAAAATACACTCTACGGGAATAACAATACCACCTTGTAGAATCAACCAAATTTCATAATTTTTTTTTTAATTGCTTGAGGGGAATATTTTACATTTCGCATCGATCTCTGTTTTTTAATATTTTATTCTCAAACTTTATAATATGTCTAAAAAAGTACAAGATAAAAAACATTTTTTTAATACAACTATTTGAAATAAAATACAAAATTAGAGATCGATGCGGGCTGTAGGATGTCTTCTTCTTTCAGATAAAAAAATAGTCATCAAAATCCGACAATTCTACAAAGCTTGAGAGTTATTCCCGTTAAGTAATTTTTTTCGATATAAGACTTCCTATCAACCCCCTAAATAGGTATCGGGTAGTAGATAAGTGGAAAAGTCTTATCATTGAAGGAGCAACTAAAATATAAAATTTAAGTTTCAAATTTTATTGAATTGTAGAAATCTGAAAAACTAGCACCGGGACCCCTAACTGTTTACAAATAATTTAAATACGAACCATTTTTTTTAAAAAAGAAAATATAATTGTTTAAACTTTTATACAAAGCATTAATTAATGTCTCTCATAAAATAATTGTATTTTGAAAATGAAATCTAATGAATTTTATTATAGACAATGATTATTTTGTCTGAATTCATTACACCACACTTTTAATTAAGAGCTTTAAATATCATTCCAGAACATACTATTTAAATCATTTCATATTTTTCAAAAATATTATTTTAGAAAATCGTATCGCGCAGTAAACAATGAGGAAGCGAAGAATGATGAATGATGACTAGGAAATATAGTGTCCATTCGAAGATTGAACTACAGCTGGGTATCTGATGACTAAATGGAAGATAAAAAATAACACGCAGTGTGAGTGTGGAATTCCAGACTAAACAATAAACCATTATGTAAATGAATCATTTAGGAAACGACACGCAGGACATGCACAGTAGTGAAATAATGCATAGTAAGCTGACAGTGGATATACTATACAAACTTTATAATTAGGCATTAGGTGTTACCGCCCTTTATAGTTTTTATATTATTCTTTTTTATTTCATGGTACTTTATCTTATTTATTTATACGATTGATTTGTGTTAGTTAATTTAATGATAGATTATACGAACTATTATTTAAGTATGTATAGAATTATTAATTCTATTTTTTAAGACATAATTTCACCTTCATCTTCATCTTCTGTCCAAAAAATTACAATTTATTCTAAAAATGTAAATACGTTCTATATAACAGTACCAGTTATGAACTTCAGTCTAAACTTAGTTTTTTTCCGAAACAAGTTTTTTGTTACACGTATAGATATTTATTTAAATATAATAAATTTCAATTAAAAATGATTTTATCTACACTAATTTTTTCAGATAACTAGAGAATTATTTTATATTTTTTATTCATAATATATTTCTCTATTAAAAATTTATATAGTCATGTACATGTAATTATTTTTCTAATGCTATCCAGCAAATTACGTTGGCTTTATTAAGGGTAGGTAGTTGAAGATTTTAATTACCGATAAATGTTATTAAAACTTAAATCAATCGCGATATCTTAACGAGAAACCAACACACCCGGTAGGTACTAATAGAATTACACCAAGCCACAATAATCTAATAAAACGCATTTTTATAATTTTAATTTTAATTATTTACGGGAAATTTTATGCATGTACAATTTTTAACTCTAAATATACGACCAAGACTTACTTCTAAATAAATAAGAAAACAATTATTCAAGGTATTGATGAATCGAACTTTAATCGGTGTAACTTACACAATCTCGAACGAATGTCGTGATTTGATATTCTGTAACCATACATCGAAATAATGTATGTACCTATACGAACAGTAGCAGCTTCGGTTGGAATTCTGCAGTATTCAGGTATTTTAATCGAAACTGTTTTTGTAAGGAGAGTAAACATGGCCGGATATCAACATTCCGTAAATAATCATCAGAACCTCGGTGTACACTACCAAATACATGAAGCACTCCGGGGATGAACACTAGCAGTGGTAGAACATAATAACAAGTAGGTATCAATATGCAGATCTTCATTGATCATAATATAATGGCAGACAATAAACGATCTCAGGTCAATTATCATTACCATCCCTCCCTTAGCCCATAAACGGGTATCACTCGCTTTCCACCTTCGCCGACGATCATTCTATTAGTCCGACCACTTTCGTCACACGAAATTATAATCACACACATCCACTATACCAACAAATATACCACCCTTTCTCTCAAACCTTGAAACTTTTGACCAATAAATGCTATTTAAACACATCCATCAAATCGCCCGTTCACACACAATTTCTCTGAATGTATTTATATGTGTCCATATATCTCGTTTTTTTTTTTTTTTTTTTGTTACAGTATGTTCGCCCTGGGCCATCCACACGCACCCTCGGTACACTTCAGTCCACGTCTCTTAATAGATTAACGATTTATTGCCAACCGTAAAAACTCGGTGGGGATTTATATGACCGACGAACATTTCTAGAAAAACGACTAACTGGACGGATGAAGAAAAACGAAGTTTTATCGCGTGTACGACCCGTGCGCACCTATAGGAACTTTGCTATTGCGCCCGCCCGTCCACTATGCCTGAGATAACGGTGATTTTATTGTTGGCGTTTAAGCCGTTTAAAATTGAAACTGATAACGCGCAGGCCAGAATAGTGTTATACAGCTAGTAAGAACCCGGGAATAAGAAGAAAAAGAAAAAACCATGTATTTAATTAACTTTTATAGGCGAAAATCGGACGGGGCACTCGAGGAAGAGAGTTCTCTCTAAAATAAAATCTCCGAATCCCGGTATTGTGTTTGCATGGAATCTTGCTAACCCTTAAGCTTTTTGAAGTTTATAAAGCGTCACAATGGGAATAATTGCTCAGTAGTAGATTAAGAACATAACAATTTGACCTGGACAACATGCGGTAAAGAATGAAAAATTATTTTTTACTAACAAACACTTCAATTAATTAATGTGTCAATAATTTTTGATTGAAGAATAAAATAATAAATTTTATTAAAATTAAAGCCAAAGACTAGTATAGATACACTAAAAATATAAAATATAAACATTTTTTATTTAGATCTACCAACATTAGATTTACCAACATTTTATTCTTTGTTATTTATTCAATCTGATATTGGTGCTCATATTTTAATAAATTAGGTACTAAAATATACTTTAAATAATATGTTACGTTTATTTTCCAAAATAAAGAGAAACATAATATTTTTTCCCAACTATACACCATAACCCAACGATTATAAATTATATATTTAAATTATTATAGATTAATAAGCGCATAATATTCATTTTTCCCGTACACATGTATGGAGACGATTATTTTGTGAGTTTTTTTTTAATATGTTTAAACTACATCATTATTGGTCACAAAATTGAAAATACCAAAATATGCATATTACTATTAAAATAATATGCCAAAAAAATGTATTGTAAAATAATCACTAGTGGATTAAAAAAAAAAAAAAAATATGCATTAGCAGTATTCAAAAACTTACATTAACAATGGTTGTATTTGTAGTTTCATATTATTAAACATATTTTTGTAAATGTGGACATAAAATAAATTTAACTATAAGGAATATGCAAGTTCACATATACCTATAATTCCTAATCGAATTTAAAGTAAATGAATATGCACCACATCCAATACGTTAAACTGCTAACTCAAATGTCTTTATATACTGGAATAATTTCCAGCAATACTATTTCAGATAATAATTGATATGCTATTATATGGAGTAAAACTGGACAAGTCATAAAGATTAGTCATGAATGCGCAACAATGAAGTTAAATTAAAACCTTAAACTAAACTCTCGAGTTACAATTGTCTTAGAGTTATAGTATAGCTTGAATTGAATATCCCAAGAATACATTAAATATCAATACGTGTTGCTCTTGTACTCTAATCCACAGCGTAATCGCTTATGTAATTCAAAAAACATGTTTATGAAATAACTTTAGTCTGATTTCTAAGAAATTGTTCACTAAATGCATATAATTTAAGTAATAAGTTATTTAAATCTGAAGAGCTTTGTTAGCAAATTTAATTACTTTTTAAATAGTACTCGAGTGGTAGGTAGTTCATAAAACTTTTGAAGAATGATAAATTAAACTTTCTTCATAAAAATGTGAGTTCCTACCTATACCTACTCTACTCATATTCGTGTTGAGAACAACTTTAACCTTCCTTGGTATTTCTGACAGATTAAACGGTCCACGTATGTATGTAGGTACATGCATGCAGATCAGGTTGAGTTAAAGCCATTTATTTACGTTTTTAATACAGAAAACTCAGTATCACTTCTGAACCTTCAAGCTTTCAACCTTCGGAACGTCGCAAGTAAAACAACTATCCTTCCACATAAGGTCACGTTTAACATTTCAAATGAAGCCTGGTTGTGATAATTTGCCATCTTACTTAGCTATAAACTCTACGATAAGCATATCTATACAGTAACGTAAGACGGCTTTAACTTTTAAAGGGATAGAATGGAAAATAGCGGCTTACAAAAGTGTTATAGACAACGAATAATTGCTAGGCAGAGAAAGTCCGTGAACACTATTTGTCACGGGGAATTACAAGTATTATACTCACGTGAAGCCGTTAATTAGAGAGGATAAACGTACGTCAAACTTAGGCTAGCGGCATGTTCCAGCAGTACACCTGTCAGTTTTATTTCCGCAATTAATGCAACAAGTATTTTATAATTTTGTTTTAAAGAAAAAAATGTATAGAAGATGTTTAGGAAATAGATAATAGCTATTTGACACATGAGTATAAAGTCCACTTAGCGCCTTACCCATTAATCAGTCTGAACATTTTTTTAATGTTTTGCAATGAAAACAATTAAATATTATCAAAAAAAAAAAAAAAATGATAACGATAAATAACTAATTTCAAATTTCAAATATTATAAAAACGTAAGTCCACATTAACATATGTATTTTGTTGCGTGTATTTCGACAGCTAAATAAATCCAGAATATAATTTAGAAATATTGTTGTAAAATGTAAGTTGTAATTTTATTTAAATGCAATTTTCTAAAAAAAAAAAAAAAAAAGGAATATAATTTTCCAGCTTTTTTGATAAGAGCTTAACATACTTAATTACTGTATATATAAATTTAAACGTAGAATATAGATATAATACTTCTAACAATATGTTAAAACAATTTTTTAAGATAGCTTAATAAAAAAAAAAATACCTTTTTATGATTATTTTAAATTTAAGTACATAATTACATAACAATATAATGTACGTGCTTGAAACTCATTTGAAGACTCAAACCAGAAAATTAAAATATTGTAATACACGTAGATTATACAACTCTAAAAGTTGAGGTATATTTTCATATGATTACAAAAGTTATTCATTTGTAGATAAAATAGAAAGCTTACAAGTTTGAAAGTGAAAAAAAGATTAACGCAACGGTTATTTGTAAAAGTTTCATTGACGAGCAACTATCACAAAGATATATTTATATAATGGAGAAATCCTTTTATTACTTAATTGAAGTTATAAAGTCAACACAGCTGATAACTTATCTATCTAATACAAAACAATCGCTACATATTGTTCGATCAGAAAGAACTCTTGACGATTGAATGAATGTGACGATAACACCGACGACGTCCGGTACGAATTGTTTGTTCAGGCTCCATAACCCAAGTCCCGCACCATATTCCAACAAACGATCGTAGCCCTTTATAAGTTGCCAGAATAGTACAAAAATCGAAACCGGAATGAAAGGTCTGAATCAATAGTGAACATAATTGTAGAGGATATCCGTTACGATGTTACCCGTACTACATACATTTTTAGAAATCGTATCAATAAATCGTTAAATATATTACAATATGACGTTCACGTTGAGGTAGGTAGGTTGAACAAATAATAAATGAATCATAATGACTATATCAATATAGATTCAATACGCGATGAACTGATTTAAAACAACAATAACGTGCAAACTGCAATGACAATAAATATATGACTATGATAATATAGTATGGTTTTTTAACTGCAGTGAATAATATACTAATTATTTCGAAAAATATTAACTTTTTTGTAAAATATAAGGTACACAAAATTTCCAAAGTTTTAATTGCCGTTATATTTGTCACTTATATAAGTGAAACAACCACTAAATGTTGATTTTTAAATGACAAACTATACTTTTAACTTTATAATCAAAAGTAGGAATTTAATTTTTTATTTAATCATCGAAAAATTAAATTCACTGGTAACTAAAACCGTATTACTTTTAAGTAACTTCAATTAATGAAGTAAATACAAGTGTGGCTTAACCATTACCTAGCCACAAATTCCATTAATACTAAAAGCATATATTTTACATAATACTTGTGATTAAAAAACGAAATACTGGTAGGTGCCTACCTTAATTTCTATATGGAAGTAACTAGAATTACTACTATCATAAAATTATCATTCTAAAATATTTACATCATCTCAAAAACGATATAATTAGACCATTCAATTAAAATAATAAATATAGCTAGTATGACAATTTATGGAAAATTACATTAATATTGTAATATGCTATATAAGGCATTTTTTTTTTGCATACATACTATTACATGATATAGGTGTAAATGTTAATAAGTATTAAAATCCTTATTTAGTAGAAAAAAAAGTTATGAAAATCTATAACATATATAATATTAGAATAACAAAAATACATAGCAATGACAAAATTGTACTAAAAGTCACTGAAATAAATAAAAGAGTCCGTTTGGTATTTAAAAACACAAAATATTGACATATTTTGATATTAAAAAAATGATACAAACCAAATAAGGACAAAAAAAAAATATTTAGAAAAAAGCTGTTTCAGAAAATACTATCGTATAACTTTAGATCGAAAAAAACGAACCTCAGGGAAATAAAAAAAAAACATTCCATTCGACATCAGCAATCAAACAAAAAAATATTAACAATTGATAATAAATAATAACTAACTAACATTAATTATTGTTTTTAAATAATAATTATAGTTTAAAATCACTACCTATACATTTATCCTATAAAGGATTATCTAGTTATTTTATATAGTACATAATATATATTTTTTTTTTTTTTAATGATCCTTAATCCCGGCATAATGGGCATTAGCAGTTTGTAGGGTTGTATTGTAGTGGTGGTAGGGTTTGGAACTGTGAGTTTTTACACGTGAGTGTTTGTGTTTGGCAGAATTTTTAAGTGGGTACCTGTAGATATCTTCCATGCCTGGGTGGGGGATTGCGGTCTTTCTCTCCGGACACAGTGACTTCCCGAAGAAAAATGCCACCCGTAGCCGATATTGAACCGGCGTCGGTGCGCGTCGCAACCGACGCCTTAGTTCGCTCGGCCACTCCGTCCCCCATAATATATTTATTAGTCGAGATAGTATGATTTTAAGTAATAGATATTATAAAGGTTTATATTTTATTTTTTAAGATATCAAATTGGTTCAAATTCGTAAATATATTATATTGTTTTTAAAATAAAATTATTCTAGTTAATAGTTACAATGGTTAGTTTTACCATATTTTTACATTACTATTATATCAGGAAACCTTTGACTGGTATTTAAAAATCAAAAATAATTTATCGAACATCTATTAGTAAAATTATAAATAATAAAATGGATAAATGTTAACAACGCTAAAGTTCATTTATGCCGTAAAATTATCGTAAACAATAAAACATACCCTTAAATTATGCATGAAATGTAAAGTTTGTTTCATACGTCGCCATATACAATTATTACAGCGGTAAATAATTAACATAACGATATGTTGCACTTACCTGAAACAAAAATTATTAACACAATAAATTTTAAATGAACGAACAATTTTACATAATTATAAATACATTTAGTTGCTTTAAGATACTTATTTTAATTATTATTATTATAACTTTTAAGGTGAGTAAAGGTACGTAAGTATATTATGCAGATCTCTTGAATACGTGACCATAATAATAACTAATATTTATTGATATCATATTCAAAAAGTATAATTATCTCCATGAAGTTGGAGCCCTACATGCATGCTAGCATACATGCCCTAGCATTCTCTGCAATAGGGTTCGAAATAGTACCAAATAATTGTAAATCGTATATATTGTTTTTTTACGTATAAAAATATTTATCTAAATACCACTAACTAATTTCACACGGAAAAAAAATTACTATAATATTATAGTTAAACAAATTATAGTAAATATAACTATTGAATAGATAAAATAACTAATATGGTTTACTTATTATTACTATATATAGTTATTAGTTATGGTTAGGTTTACTATATTTTATAGTTAGCGCAGTTTTTAATGTTTGAATTAACTAAAAAATATAGTTCAAATATAATTTTTCAGTTCGAATAACTATAATAATTTGACTATAATATTTTAGTAAATCTGATTAATCTTATAGCTATCCCTATAGCAATTATAATATACAGTCAATCCTACTACTAGTTCAAACAACTGTTTTGTTTTTTTTCGTGCAAGTTCATTTTTAGAATTTGATATTTTATTCAAACAGACGAATTATTACGAAGTGCGGACAGTAAAAAACAAGTTGCCCCACAACAACAGTTTTACTCAATCGATCAGTACATCAAATTTAAAAACACTGTCTATATGAGTACTTCTATATTATATTTAACACAATAAAATGTCATACACTTGTAAACCATATTCCATACTAAAATCTTCGTAGTCTGTATATATCGATGTATAGTATGAGAAAAATCTTAAAAACACTACAATGGTAATACCTTTGGTGTACCGCTAAAACATAATTAGTTTATATTGACTGTTATTTGTTATATAGCTATACAATAGATACCACACAGACTAAATAGCTGACATAGATAGAATACTGTTAAATACCTATGTACAATACACGCATAGTACATCAAACGTTTTCTATTCAATTTTTCTTTCGTGCATAATTATTGCAGTGTATACTATTGTAAAATATATTTCCCGTCAACTCGTTCTTTTGCGCCACCACCCCACCCCCCAACCATTACCACCGTCGGCAATGTTAATTGGTAAGTAGACTATTAATATTTCGATATGCTTTTAACGGCGGTAGTAGTGAGTAAAAAGTTGTGGGGAGTTCAGTCCCAACAATGAGGATACAAAAATATAAAAGCCGGGAGAGACCATCGTTCTCCCTTTGAAACATATTATATACAATACAACGGAAAACAAAGCCGACTTTATAACCTTAATGAAAACTTGGTATAGTGTCGCATTACGCCATGGTATTCGAAAAACAAAAGCGCAAAAATGTACACCAACAAAGTTCGTCCGTAACGAACGCAAGAACATCAAAAGGGTCACGTGAATGTTTTAATCACGAAAGATCTGTCTTCCCTCTTACTCGCAAACACTCTCAGACTTTTTTCCGCCACTAATTACCTAAAATAACCTTCTCTCTTTCGGCCGTGGAATGTTCACCACCTGACCGCAAACTATCACAATCACATAGTGATAATATAACTAAGGGCTTTGTTGACATTAATAATCGTAAGAATGACGGCGACGGTTTCAATTTGTCACTAGGTATACATGTATAGCATTAAAACCAACGTCATAAACATATAATAACGTCTTTGGTGTAGGTAGACAAAGGGACACTTTACATAGTTGCATTTGTAGTAGGTAGGGTACCCACAACATAAATGGGCGAATCACAAAATATGTAGTCACCAACACACACATTTTTAGGTGAATATTGGACGACGTTTTTTAAGCCTTTAACAATGGCCGTGAACGGCGTGAACCCAAATGACAAAACAACACGAAATAATCAATATCGTTTTAATAATTAAAACTATTGTACTAACGTCCGTATCAATATGGGAATGGAAACTGAACATCGTTCCATGATTTTATACAACAAACTATAAATAATATTTATTAATCAACAAAAATCGACATTAATATGCAACAGTACTTCAAATAGAAAATAAATATATTACAAAAGAAAGAAAGAAAATATGTTTTAAAAGCGAAATTCGGATAAATAGTTTGGTAAATTTATGAGTGCCTTTGAATTTAAAAACAAAAATAAATCATATCAATCGAAAAACTATGATGTTTAGAGCTAGATTTTTAAGATACTTAGGTACCCAGTTCATATTTTATTTTAAATGGGTGTTTTTAACATTCAGTATTTTTCTTGGTTTCCCAGGTGTTTTTTCAAATAACTTAAAACTTCTTAAAATTATCTCTTCTGTTTTATCTGTGTTCAATATACTATCGGTAAAAAGTAAAAACCAATATATAAAACATTCGTTTAATACATAGGTATACAAATAAAAAGTTTTTTTAATGTATTGTTTTCTGCGAGATTAAAGTTAAACATTTTTGTAAAATACAAAGTAAGCAGCAGTAACAGCAGGGTCAGATTGAAAAGAAACTTGTGCGGTCATATGCAATGTCAGCATCATATGCATTTGTTTAAAAATGTAGTAATATAATAAATTGTACAATTTATTAACCACGCAAACATTTAGGGAATTTTAATATATTTGGCACATATACTACGGAAATCTCAGAAATGCGATTATGGCAGATATACCTATAATGTAACAATATAATACATTTTAAAGATTTTAAATATTTTGTATTTGTAGGCAGTATTTTGTTTTATGATATCACTTATTTTTGGAATAAACTTTGAATAGTCTGTAGTTATTAAAAATGAAAACAAATGTTTTCTCCCTCGATTACTAAAAGACCATGGCTCAACGGTCCTAAAGATCTCAAGTAAGTAGCGATTACATATTTTTACAGACTCAGAACTTTTTACAATTTACTTCACCCACTTGTCTTCAAAATACAACCCTTTGTGCATGTGGTACGTGTATGACACACTACAGTTTATATATATATATATATATTTGAATGTCCCGCCTCGGCCATTGAGGGTTGGTAATGTGATATCCAACTCTTGGAGTACGGGGGTTGCATGGTAACTTGGACGGAGTTAGGTCCTCTTCTTTCCTACGAATTTGTCCATGCACTAAACTATTTATTTATTTTTTAATAAGTTTTTCAATTTAAGTTTAATTTAAAAAAAGGTGGGTAAGTGGATGTCGCTCTGCTGTACAGTAGGTTACAAGTGGGTCACTGTAATGAATGGTGTTAAATTCGAATTCAATGATATAATATCATTGTATATGAAAAACGATTCTGATCGAAAACGGTCAGTCAGCCTATGATATTACCAAGTATATTTGATCATATTATTGTGAATAAAGCAATTTATATATAACCTATTTACGTGGAGCCTTGTTTTAAATTTTCAATCCTTAGCTATAAAATTTGAACATTTTATACATTTTTAACTGCAAAATAATTATTTAATTCTAAATTTGATAAATGTTGTCAAAGTTTGAATTTTAAATGCTTATAAAAAAAAATTGTGCCTATGTATTTTTAATATTTTTCGACTGATATTGTAACAATATATCAGGAGCCTAGCATTAAATTGTCATGCTTTTCTACCCAACAAATAAAATTTTATTGATATTTATAGAAAAAAAAAACTAAAAAAAAATGGAAATTGACAATGTCCGTAAACAGCTCAAAAAGAGTCAAAATCTTTTCAAAATTTTATCGTGTATATAAAATGCAATTATAAACATTCAGTCAAAATTTCATGTCACGGTCATTTGTTTTAGAATTACACAAAAACCAAAATCGATTTTCTTGAAAACAGATTTTGCGTGAAAATTCCCGTTTTTCCTTAATTTTTCTTTTGTTTTTCACATCGCGTGAAAACTACTGGGAAATTTTTACTTTCGACCCCCCAAAGTACCAACTAGATTTACTTTCCTATCAGAAAAGTTACTGTTGAAGAAAATCCAAGCACTTTTACTGTCCTAAAAGGTGATGACAGACACAAAAAAAAAATAAAAAAACACACATCATTGTAAAATCAATACCTTCATCGCTTCACTCAGAATCTAAAAAATATATTATAATCTGTTAAACGCGTTAGTATCTAAAACTTTACTACCGGACGTGGTTATTCGATTTCATTCAAAATGTATCAAAATGATACGCTTTTAAAATTGTAAGTTACAACAACAATATCTTAACATTTTTAACACCGCTTAAGAAATCCATTACAAAGACACAGTACATAACCAGTAAAGACAACGGACAAACGATAATGATAAATATTATGTTTAAAAATGTTATTATAGGTAATATTAACATAACATAAAATTGACCTCAGAACAAAATGAATTACTAATTATGAATAAACTGACATGCCTATCGTTGTTTTTTAATTTCTAACACAGAATACCTATACCTAAATATCATAATTACTTGCACACGCCTATGTAGTCGAAGCGAAACGATTTCCCCACACCTATTCAAAATATCCTGTGTCCTTACTTAAACTTTTTGAGCGGAACAAGCCAACAAGGACCTATCTTTTATTCATAAAAAAAAACAAAATTTTTGCCAACAATTGAATTATAGGTATAATGACTGAATTACGGTAGTCTTGTAACTTGTAAGTGTTCCTTTACCATCAAACAAATATAAGCCTTCTATCTTTATACTCAATATAATGCTTCATTTTCCAATCAAAAATGTACAATATACAGGTAAAATATTTTGCAACTGAAGAAAAGTTGTAAAGAATAAATTATAGTTAGTGATATAAGGGCTTAGTGCTTGTTAAAAATTTATGTTGAATCTATCTCATGTAAATATTTATCATACCACGTGGTAAATATGTTTATTTAATGAATTGGACACCCACCCACCTAAATAAATATTAAAAATCAAGACTACAAGATATTTTGGTAAGGTCCATAGTTTAGATTATTGATTAAAAACAAAATTAATAATAAAATCAAAATTATACACTACGACGAGTTAAACGGCCAATTAACTTAAAAAAGTTGAATATTTTTATAAGATTAGTAGTTAATCTCGACTTTAACGATTAGTATAGTTGCAAGTTATTTAAAACTAAAAAATTCGCTTTGCATAAATTTTTTTTCTGTAATTATTTTAATCCCTTATCAACTTTTGTATGATAATAACTATAATGACTTGAGACTTTATTTCAAACAAATAAAACGGCACCATTTTAATGTCCTTCAACTTGTAATTTCAAAAAAAAAATAGATACAAAATGTATTTGTCTTTCAATTCTGGAAAAATGTTTAACATAAATTACTTATTAAACTTACCATTATTTTTTACATAATATGTGTTAAGGTGACTAGATTAAAACACGTTTTAGAAGGACAAATAAATAATTCTTACTGTGGATAAATTTAATTAAATTATAATTTAAAAACTAATAAATTAATATTAAAAAATAACATTAAATTTATTAGTTTGATACCCACAGAAATATTAAATTAGGAGCATGACGTGAATTTAAATCATTACATTTACTCAAGTGTCCTAAAATAATTTAGATTTTTCAATACTTCTAAGAAATTCGAATAAATGTCTGTCCAAAGAATCAACTCTGTATTTTAATTTTTAATTTTTAACCTGCAGGAAATAGACAACTGCTGTATATGAAGCATTATGATATTGTTCACAGTGTAATAATTTATGACATATACATAATTGATAAGTATATAAAATCCACCCTGATCAATTCTATATTATGTAAAACTAACAATAACAATAAAATATTCTTATAAAAATTATAATATAGTTAAGACGACATATCCTCATAATAGTAACATGGTTATTGGTTGAATTTACTTTTGTAATGATAGCAACATAACTAAAATATGTTTTTATATAGACAATCACCCTTTCAGTTCCTTCCATACATCGAAGTTCAACAGACATACATGGGTGAATGATACAAATTTTCTAAAATATAAAAAATATATTATAAAACCAATGGCACCCTCATAATATTTGGAATACAAAATATAATTAAATTAAAATTAATTTCATAATTCATAAGAAACATTAAATTCAAAAAATATAACACGCATTACTACGAATGTTTAATAATTCTAGTTGTATCCAAAACATTTTATAACAAATGGAAAATGTATGGTACGTTTAAATTGATACTTTTTTGATAAAAATACCTTACGGGTTTCAACGATTATTTTCAATAAAAATTCTAAGTGGCAAACGATATATTATATAGTAACTGGGTAAATAAATGTATATTGAATACCTTATTAAAAATAAATTTGAATAAAAAAATATCTATAAAAATTTAAACAAATCAAAAACAGAACTTGCCCAAATAAAACATACTTTTGTTTATGTTATAGGTATGCATTTCTGTGTATGAAATAAATAGTACCCACACTTAGTGTTCCACTGTATGAAATTAGAATGTACCATAATAATATAATGTGGTTTCTTTAAACAGTTATTAAGTTCAAACTGAACGAAAACGAAATAAAAACGAAATTTGCAATGGTTAAATGCTCAGCGTTTTGATAAATAATAATAATCGGAGTTTCAATTAAACGACAGTGCGTAGAGCTCACAAGGTTCTATTACGAAAAGTTCGTCTGGACAACGATATTAATTCTGACGGCTTAATTATTCGCTCGGAGAGTAGACAGTGGCGGTGATTTCTGAAGAGCTGCGGAAAAAAGCAGCATAAAAAAAGGAAATAAATAAATATATATATATATAAAGAAGAGAGAGAAAAGGTTACACTGCGAGGAAAAATGGTCGTTTGTCTTTATTTAGGTTTAAGCCGTTTTAATTGATGCGCTCGTTTCGGTTTCGGCATACGCATTTATACGTATTAAAACCCGGGTGCACGGGGCACGGACCGCAACGACTTACCAAAGGACCCATTATTCTTAATGAGACACTTGTTAAATTGCATCGCTTTGGGCAACACGTCTGCAACGATAAACACGCGCACACACTCGCGACGGTGGTGGTCTCTAACCCTCATCCCGCGCGATGTATGAACAACTATGTATACTCCGATACATTAAACACGCTTTTCTACCAATGACACCGAATTGAACCCAATTACAGTAAGTAGAGTTGGGGGAGGGGGAGAAAAAACAATACATTATACGCGATACACAACCGAAACCAATTGCGTTCAGAGAACACCGGTTCGTATTATTCAAAAGACTAATTATTGATAACAACGCGCACCCTTGTTTAATGACTGTACTAACATGGTGTTTACTGTGCATAATATTATTATCGTGTTGAATAATAATGATTGTATTTCTTATGGCATATTTATTTAAAAAAAAAATAAAAACTAAACCACTAAAATGAATTATAATGATATTACTTCAGACTACTAAGTCATTACGATGAGTGTATGACTACGACTAGAGTACACGTCATTCAAAATGTATACATCACATCGAGGTGTTGTGAGGTAAACTTTGAACCATTACATTTTGTAGATGAGTATAATATAACAACACCGTTCAGTAATGGAGTCATCTGCCAAAAGTGAAACACATGATCATAGAGAGAGTATAATATATACTACATATGTCATGTAATCAGGTGGGAGTCACGAGTACTCTTGCTAAAAGGCCTAAAATTACAATTCACTTTCCAATTATTGAAACCTAAATTCATTATAATATACCCACATTGCATGACGATCGAAAAACCCCGCTTTTCACTTAACTTATGATATTGAATAATATTGACTTAATATTATTTTTGAATAGGTTATAATATTAAACTTATGCCAATACAACAATATACGTACTAAACATGATAATATTCTAAACCTAACCTTTATGTAAATTGGTAATTATAGTAATGGTCTTGCTTGATCTATATGACTATATGTATACATATGCTCCTATATTATTAAGTAAATTGTGCATCCATTCAACATTATAACAATTAAGTCTTGGCAAATTTGTTTCCCATATGAATAATCAAAAAATAAAAATAGAAATCAATTAAATTTTAATTTTTGCATAGTCTATATAAGATATAGAAATAACTAATAAGCAATAGTTTAAAAAGAATCAGCGTATAAAGTATACTAAATTATAACGTTAGCCTGCAAAGTCATAAAGAAGATAGTATAGATACAAAAGCATTCAAATATAATACGAACTTATTGATATGCATTTTAACTTGTTTTCTTTATAATAAATAAATTAAATAAATGTCATTAATTTTAACGAACATTTAATAATACATTTATATTACACAATTCCAGATATTTTCAGTTTTTCTGCCATTTCTTCAAGCATTGTTCTCCACTTGCACAGTATGTACAGTATAATGAAGCACAAAATAATAACCCGAACACGTATGTTTTCGACAACTTATTTTTATACACTTTATAATATTGTGACCGCAGTGCCACAGAAAATATTGTACGCCGATTTATTTTCTTACTGATATTGATAGTTTGAGATTGTCGAATGAAATATAATATTTCTGATATCTAAAAATGACACTTACTAAAAATATAAACCCGAGTATAAACCTAACCACACATTAAAAAATACATAAAATATGCACAAATTACAATTTATCAAAAATATATATCTGTATTATCTCACTTATATTATATTATGCTTTAATGTAATGTAGGTATCGCAAAGATAATGTGGGACCAATTTCTTAACTCTATATTATGTTAATTATAATAATAATAAATAAAATAATAACTCTATAATAGTTATAGGCTATAGCCGAAGTGAATTTAAAGAAAAAAAAATGATTAATGTACCAATTATATAGACCAGTAAATCATGTTTAAAGCACCATTAGATCACTATTGATTCATTAAATGTTTAGTGATTATATCCGGAATAGAAACGTCACAAAATAGGAGCGTAACACAATATAAAACATAAATGTAAATTGTAAATTTGAGTATGACATAAATCCAATGAAAAATTATGATCTAACGACAATTAAATGAAAACACAGTTTAAAAAAAAATAACTAGAAATAACTCTAAATCCGTGTATGCGAGAAAAAAGGATTACAGTTGTTGGTTTAAAACAAAAATGAAAGGTATAATATATAATGTAATTTAGTTGCGGGAAGATATTTTCAAAGTCTGAATTAAACCAAATAGAAAGTTGGAAAATGAATTAAAGATAAAAACAGCCGTTTCAAAAACGTAAACTCTTTTCATCGGATTTAAATAAATGAAAAATTGTTATGTTACTAAATATAAAGAAGTGGACATCTGTTTTCATATCAGTAATATCACATGAGCATTTTAAGTGTTTAAACAGTTAAAAATTCAACCGAGTTTTTTCCATTAAACATAAAAAAAATTTGTTTAAGTAAAAGGAATATTTTTGTCAGATTTTTTTCTAAAGACTGCACGTATAAGTACCTATAGTATGTAAGTTCTCGTTTTAACCTGAAATTTCCCCTAATCGAATGAAAAACTATTAGAAGTTGTATGAAAGGTACACATAATACATTTATCGTGTTTGATGTGGGGTTGGCTGAGCTGGGATAATCATTTTGGTTTTACTTAAATGGAAGGAGAACTCTGCGTTCACGCAATCCCGCGTCAATGAAATATGATTTTCGAATTTTTTTTCTTCATCTGTCTGTTAGTAGTCCATTCAATTCAGCAGTAATTTATCAAATGTTTTTCTTTCACCAAACTTAACATTTTTCATAGCTATTTCTTTTTCCTTTTTATTTTTTACATCAATTGTATAATGTGTGCTTTTTAGATATTATTCCTTTTCAGATCATTTGTATACAAACAATTAAAAGGAAGAAACAGAAATATTATTTTGTATTATTAACATTGTCGTTTCAGAATTGGTATTTTTATCAAAGCCCTGGCTATGTATATTTTTAAATAAACACACTACACATCACATACTGTCATTCAAAATATCGACCAAAGCCCTCAAGTCATAGTGTCTGTGGCTTTAGTCATTTAGGACTCATTGAACCCTGCATATATCGGTAGGGCTTCATCTCGGGCTATATTTTTTTTACTCACAGTAACAATAAACCCTTTTTGTCATATGAACTTTTTATCGCATCGTTTAACAATGAAATTACTTCTAAAATAACATAGACACTTTTAAGGGGATGAAGAAACCTGTGTTCTCGTGTTACGTGAATACATAAACATTTTCGAGTATATTTTACGCCAAACTTCACAGCATAAAATATGTGATAGTAATAATAAACTTTTAATATTAGGCATTAAGTAAATTTCTAATAATAGTATGCCTATGGCCTAATATTTAAAACAATAAGCAGCAATTCCCATTAAAGTAGATTTTCTTGACTATAATGTTTACGTTACAGAATAATTAATCAGTTAAAAATGAATATTAAAAATTATTATGAATGCTCTAAATATATGACATGGTTCAGTATTGTTTAATAAGTATGATTAGTATGAACGGTAAGGTGTGGTACACGAGTATATTTTAAAGACCATCAACTAGGGTAAACGGGATACGCATAAAATAAAGGAAACATATCTAATAAAAATACACCTTGTTTACAGCGCACCATTGAATTAACAATGTCTTTTATAGTTTTATATGTAACCAAAAGTAACTTTATACCAAAAAAATAAACAGAGTACAACAATCACTTACTAATTTATTTTAATTAAATTCACTACATTAAATACTTATATACTTGTAATAGTTGTTTCGAATTCAGTTTCAAGTTGACGAAAACTTTAGCAAGTAACATTTTTCTTTCGTAAATTTTTTTCTGTTTATATTATATGTTTAACCGTGTTTAACGTACTATGATATTTAGTATGATAATAAAAGGCACATAGATCATCTGAATACGCATTGTGATTCATAATATAGGTATATATTTTGGTTGTTTTAAACAAATTTAATCAAAACGTGTACCTACCAGGAATGCATTAAAACAGAAATAAAACAAAGTAATATGGGTACCTAGTAATAATTAAAATCACACGATCCTCGTATAGGCAGCCCTTAGCACGAATACTAATTAAATTTCTGAACTTTTCGCCACCGGTCAACATCAACTTGTGCAAACAGCTGTGTAAAAATGACGAGATGTATACAATAAGCTACTTCTCCGGGTGGGCAGACTAAACGTTTTAAGCATTTCCGCATACGAAGTTCACTTAAATCTCAACGGTGGCGGCGGCAAGCATTATGTAACGCGTCATAACTATTGTTTGACACATTAATTAAAATCACCCGGCGGATTTTAATATCGTAGCGAAATGAACTTCACCAAAAGTTCCTGGAAAATGTCTAAACAAGACCAAACTTTAAATGTTAAATACTCGACGTTTATTTATTTTTTTTTATTTAATTGGGGTGGAAAAAAATGAACCCCTTTTTTGTTACCCGGTTATGAGGAGCTAAGAGATGCACCAACCAACTAACACACTACAAACGTCGTGTTTATCAAAACACACTGTGTTATTATGTCATTACCTATGTGACATTAAATTACATAGGTACCACATATGTGACATTATTATAATATTAAACATTATATCTTATACATACGATATACCAGTTTTTAAGATGGTACTATGACTCAATGACAATAAACATGCGGGTTACCTCTGTTCCAATTTAAGTTTTTGGTTTAGCCGGTACCATTAAATTGTAATTATACCATAGACAAGAGCGGCTTCTATAATAATCAATACATTTTAGTATAACACTAAATACAAAAATAATTGACTATACAGTATGAATACATTCAACAATTTTAACAACTTTTCACGTGTATTGTGTAAATACAAAAATTTGATAATATTATGTATAGGGTATAGCGTATGTACCTAAATATATATGTTATGCTTAGGACAATGTTTCCCGTCCATGTTGAATTGTCGCAGGATGATTATATTAATGTAAATTGTTTAAATCAGCCAAAGTGTAAAAATGCACACATAATTATGCATTATGGCGTGACTAACGACATTAGGATGTTATGTGAGTACCTACAGTACATCCTTTTGTAACAAAAAAGGTATAGTTTTAATTTTAAACTGCACAAATACAATAATTTATGATATTATAATACATATATAAATATAAATATTCTAACTATAAGCTCACGTACAACAGGCATCACACAATAGTTGACTGGAAACGTTTTTATCGCGTGACTATAACAACCAAAATATGATTGTATTATTTAATAACTGAATTTAATAACGATCTGTGCAAATAGGTCCAGAGAAATTTTATGAATCTATTTTTACAATATAATTGACTGTAGTAAACTGAATAAGTTAAAATTATAAAATACATTTTCACCTTAAAATTAAAAGTATTTATAGCTATTTTCTTCGGAACGATAAAAATAATAGAATCTACATTATTATATTAAATCGCTTAATTTTAAAGAAAAAAAAGTGGGTAAGTGGATGTCACTCTGCTGTACAATAGGTTACAAGTGGGTCACTGTATAACGGATGGTATAACATTTGAATTCAATGATATAATAACACTGTATACGAAAAACGATTCTGAGTGGAGACGGTTTGTCAGTGTGGCTATTTTATATTATATTTACACCTAATTATTGATATTACTTATTATTAGTATGGTACGGTAAGTTGAATTAATATTATAAAATTACAAATAAACCACTTAATAAAGTCAACATATTTTGAAAATTGTACTGTGTATATAAATTGCTAATATAAACATTCAGTGAAAATTTTATATACCTACGGTTATTTGTTTTAGAAATACACCAAAAACCAAAATTGATTTTGTCGTAAACCGATTTTGCGTAAAAATAACTGTTTTTCCTTAATTTTTGTTTTGTTTTTCCCAGCGATTTTGAAAACTATTGAGAATTTCAAATTTCGCCCTCTCAAATGCACCAACAATATTCACTTTCCCATCGAACAAGATACTGTTGAAGAAAATCGAAACAGTGTAACTGACCAAAACGGTGATGACAGACACAAAAATAAAAATTAATAAAAACACACACACACATCATTGTAAAATCAATACACTCATCGCACCGCTCAGAATCTAAAATATTGATGAACATAATCAACGATAATTCCTATAATTTATTTATTTATTATATTATACTACATAATATATTTACATACATCAAATTAGGTATACCAACTTATTAGTTATTAGATATTACTTAAAAGTTCTGACACATTTACAAAGATTGAAATTAAGATAAATTCGCTGTTCATAGACAGCGTCTATATAATTGAACTTTCGTAACTTTGACATTCTTTTCAGTATCCTATAGATATGAGATACTTTAAATTTTAAATGTACATAGTTTCATACTGTATAGTAAGCAATTTAATTTTATATACACTTTAACGTGATAAATACACTTAATTAAGAGTATGTCGGCGAACTATTTGTTTTCTCTCTCTGACCCAAGTGCGGCATACACAATTTGTGTTCGGTAGATACAATTCAAATTGGTGATACGATAAAAATAGAATTTAAGGACTTTATTATGCTTTAATTGGTATTACATTTTAATATTTTACATAGTTATAGATTTACAACATTCACTCCAATATTAAAGCTAACCACAAATACCTACTGTATTTGATTAATGCAAACTTTCTATGTTGCACGTGGGTCAGAGAGATATATCAAATAGTACCATGACACTATCCTAATCCATTGGCGCTGTAACTAATACTAACAAAATTATTGTAAACACTATAATAAAAATCTATCAAATAAGAAAATAAAATAATTTTCATTAGTTTATTTATTTTGATAATACAAAAAATAATTAATTCCATTCAAAGCTATAGTATATAAAATGCAAAAAAACAGTACCCAGGTATTTAGCAATACAGAAGTTACTATAATAATACTTAATATTAATTAGGTGAAATATTTGAATGAATTTTTAAACAACGTTAACAATCTTGAATATCCAAAAAAAAACCAAAAAGTAATCATCAATTATCAAATTCTATGTCTATAATATTGTGACAATGATTAAAATTTAAAGTTTCAACACATACTTAAATTATAAACCTACTCAAAACAATCAGTAGGTAGTACTTCAACCAAACATTTGCAATGACCCTACTTATCCAATCAGTTCAAACCAGCTACTTCAGCCAATTTTACGTAAAATCTGACCCAAGTATAATATATAACAGAACCTAGAGTGTATTATTACGTCTTATCTCATTATTTCTAAGGATTCAAAATAAATCGTATTTTATTATATACACCTCGAGTTCTAGAGACAGTTTTACAAAAAAAATTAATATTTTCGTCAATTATTGTGTTGGAAAGATAAAATATTTTTTTTTGATCAAAATGTCGAATAATTAAATACTACCATAAACATGTTTTAAAAATTTACATTATATCAAAAAATTCTTAATTCCCTTCAAATAATATTTTCGAACAAAATAACTAAAATTGCTATGTTTTGTTTAATATCCTATTTTGTAAGAACTTAAACTTAATATAAATAAGAATAAAAAACACACATCATTGTAAAATGAATACAATATTTTTCAGTTCGGTCAGGATCTAAAAAGTAATAAATTGTAAGCTACAATTTAAATGTCAACAACTCGGCAAGTTACCCAATTTTAATAAAGCAATATGTATATCAATTATACAATAGTTTGATAGTCAAATTATTTTTAAACCTATTTTTCGTAGCATAAGGTACCAAGGTGCTTAATTAATATTGTGTCAACACAATAATATAATCAAAAAATCAGAAATTAAGATGACAAAAATTGATTTACTCTATTTTTATACTAGTTGTAACTTAATAATTAAGTTATTGGCTTTAATCGTGACCCGTTCAGAATAACCATTTAAAAATTTAAATAAAAACTGTTGGGCAAATTATACTTCGAATACCTGTATAAAATTAATAATTTATCGTGGATCAAATAACTTAACAATACATTTGAATCTACTTTCTTTACTGTATTGGCAAGTCAAAATGACGAAACACTCAAATACAATATTTATAACATTAAGAGAACGTTATACCTGCATCTGAATTGTCTACTTACCAACACATAATACAAATTATAATTTTAAAATGCCCATAATTTGATTCTAGATTAAGTAAAATATCAAAAATAAAGTTGGGACCCTGGATAATATTCTCTCCTTTAAATTTTATAATTGGACATTATTCACTCTAATATTAAAAATAACAAATTAAAATGGATTATACTGAACCAATAAAATGTACAATGTGTATGCATCAGTAATACAGAAACAACACTAGCCGGGGGAGGGGGGGTTTATCTTAAGAACATTTTTCTTTTCGTATGTTATAAAATCGTCTAGCTAATTAGCTAAACGATTATTAACTAAGACGCAGTTTACGAATACATATCATGTTAAAAGTTAAGAACCGCGAAACTAAAATCCTTGTAAAGGACTTCCAACCAGTCTGATATATCTACTTAACCCATTTCCGAGTTGTAACAAAACTTCGGGTAGCGATTCGCGTGTCCGCATCACTAAACAACACAACTAATTGGTCCAACTGTGCAGGACAATCTCTATGCGACAATTTATCGCTTTAGAGAGAAATTAGTTTATTATCCCCAGTAATGTGGCAACGATAAACCGACATGTTAAGAATCTTATCTGCGTACGATATAAAAACAAGAAACATTTTGGAGAGTGGTTGGCAGGGGAGTGTTTAAAACACGAATGTGTCGCTGCAAACATCCACACGTGGCACTGTTCCGGCCACATATGACGCCCCGATGGCATCAGCATCAAACCGACTGTGAGACAACGAACAGGACAAATAACCATACTGTTCATAAAAAAACGTGACGAGGGGCGTCTACGTAGATTACTGTGTCCTTGCCGGTGTTCGTATAAATCATTGAATGAGATACGAGAATTGCAAAACAAATTGATTAAACCCCGGTAGCAAGGCGACAAAATTATTATTTAGATTTTAAAATGATACGTAGTGTTGTATGTCAGTGTAAGACGTAGTTATTTATTGTCATTTTCATTAATGGAGCGATGGCCAAAGCACATTGCATTCATACAATACATTTACGGTGTTTTGTATCTTTATTGTTTGGAGTAGGGAAAGGCAATTAGCTTATTTAAAATTCAAATTTAACTGTAAATAATTATAACGAAATTACGCGTAATGCGTACGGTAATGAGTAAATAATTTAGTTGTAAAGAGGTGCAAAAAATATTGCAATAATAATTGGTAATATCAAAATAATTTTAATTTAGGTACAAAAACCTACTAACGTATTTCGAAGATAAAACTATTTGCAACAAATGTTAAAATTATACAGTGCAATGTAGGTAAGTTCGAGCTTAATCATTAGCATATCGTTAAAGTTACGAAGTGTATACAATATAATATTAAAAAATAAAAATAATATTCACGAAACAAATTAATAAAGAAAATTTTATTTCTAAAATTCTCTCCTGTTGTCAGGGGTTATACATGAACAATAATAAGTATAATTTATCTTTTAAAATTAAATTAATTTCAGGAATAGTTTTGCTTGAATTTGAATACAAATACTTGCAGAAATAACAATATATAATGGAAAAAGTGACAATTACGGTGATAATAACTTTACAGCAGTAAAAAGAGTAACCTTCTTACGCCTCATTTTTTTATTTAAGTTTTCAAACAACAAAACTTCAACCATTTCTATTGATAAAATAAAAAACCTACTATACGACGGGCGGACGGAGACCACAAGGGGAAAAATCGGTAACGTCACATGGTAAATTAGTTCCAATTGTTCGGTGGTTTCCAAACATGTGGTACTCATTACTACGTGTTAGTATCCATTGACTCATGACCGATATTACCTTAGGTATACATTTTTGCAAAGCTAAGGATTACGTAATAATATGATAATATCACAAAATCTTCATCTTCGTTTTTTATACGTTTAACAAATTAAAAACCGATTAAACGATATCAATTATTTTTCTTTTTCAAGCACAGGTGGAACATAAATCATAACTTTTAAATCATAATTATATTTGTATTATGTAGTAAATCGTAAATTTAGGGAAGTAATTAATTATTTTCTCAGGGTTTTGAGGAGTATACGTACAAATTCAAAACTAATAATACGTAATACCTACTACTTAAGTATAAAATATAACGTGTGGATAGTATTTTATTTTATTTTAATACAAATGGTCATATTATAGGTACCTACGTACCAACTGATTTGTATAACACCTATACAATAACTAAAACCCTTTTCGTTTTTATATAATCCTCATCTACTCCCTTCTACCAATAGTTTAAAACTTACATGATGATATGAATACTTGATGTAAATTAATAATTTAACTTTTCAAATATTTGCATAAATTAACCTCATAAATTGGCTGTCTGAGATTTTCAAGTACTTAACCCAAAAACATGCATTTTTATTTACATAATTTAATAAATGTAGCTATTTTATATACAGTATACCTATCTAATAGTTTAACAAAAAATTATGATCAGTGACAAGCGCGGCGAGAACCCAGTATAAATATATATAGCAATATAGCATATATTTAAATACATATTGTTACAACACGACAGAATATTCTTCTGGCTACCCATGCTATTAAAATGATTTATTTACTTAGTCTATAATAATATTGTGCAAAAAAACTAACATCATGGATCACATCTCGAATTGTATTTGCCATATTATTTTAATTTAACAAGGAAAAGAAACACTCATCGTGGCCTCGTTGAAATCAATGAAATTTAACTAAAAATGTATAGTACGCGGAGATGATACGCATAAATGAACTCGCTTCCAAGTGTACGGACAAAGAAAAACGATAAAATAAACAAAACTCAAATGCAATATTGAATTTTTTATGACGTTCGATTAATGTGCTTTACATTCTCTTTATGCGACGAATTCTCAGACTTTTGGCCTAAACTCTAGCGACATACTGTGAAATAGAAAGGAGGGTATGTACATCGTTTTATGGCCGCCATCTGCGCGTGTACACCCTTTATTATTCAGTCGTTAGAAGGCGCTAACTGGGGCCAACGTTCTTGAATATTACATCAGAGGACTAAAAGAAAACGTTAAAAGATAGTAAGTACGCATATTATCAACTCATTAAACGCTACAAAATAGGAACATCGGTACGTGAATGTGTTTAAACTATAGAGCACGGTTTTTAAACTAAGGCTTTCGGCATTTTGATAATTGCAAAAACACAACACCTTATTTTTACAATGTGAAACAAAAACGTTAGAAATTCCCGTTGAATGCCGTTAATGATTATATTGAAATATCAATCGTTGTAAAATAATTAAAATTCTTTATTACAAGCCTATGATAAAACAAAAAAGTAGAACTTTAGTAAGTACCTACCGCCTATTGTAATGTGCAAATACTGCAAGTAAATTAAAATAAATATTCTATTACTTCCCAATATACCTACTTAATTTTAAAACTATTTTATAAAAATAAAATAAAATAGTTTTTTCATATTATTTAACTCATACCTAAATATTTAGTAAAAATAAAAAATATTAAAATAAGATAAAATACAATACAATAAGAATTTTTCAAATAAATACCAATTACTTATTAAAATAGTTGACAATTTTTGCTATAACAAAGATTTTATTTATTGGGATTATGATATATTTTTAAGCTTAAAATAATTGTTCACAATTTGGACATAACTTATTGAATGTAATAAAGTGTATTGATAAATTATTTATAATTATTCTTATTTTATTTTTTATTTTTTTTTTTGTAACCTATTGCTGTATAATGTAACAAATATATAACATTTTTTTAATTTCTTGCATTAACAAATATTTATAAGGCTATATCTTGATAAGCATAAATTAATGATAAAACATATTTTATAACTTTATGAAATAGTATGCATATTAATATATTATTTGAAGTGCCTCAAAACTAATTTAAGACCTCAATGTGAGTACAATCGAAAAGTGATACTCCCAATAAAGTTGAATAAAACATATAGGAAATATTTTATTTCAATTAATTTAAAAATAATTATATTTTAAATAAAAATAGTTTGTATTTAAAAATCTTAAAATAAATAAGCATTTTATTCCAACTGCTAAAATAATTTGTGTTATTTATGGTAGTAAAAATGTGTTTTCCTAATTGAAGAAATTTAACATAGGTGCCTACTGTCCTACTATCTAATAATATAATAATAAAAATCAACTATCTAAAGTTCTTAACTATAAATATAAGTATAACCTAATATAACCTAACCTTTATATTTTTTGAAATTTATGAGGAATAGTTTATGTATGCAGATAACAAAATACTAACACAATAACACTTCATGACAAAAGAAACAATCATAATAGTATTATACATCTCAGAGTATAACAAATCTTAAAAGAATGAAACAAATACAACAAAATCAGAGAAAACTTAACGTATATCACATAAGCAACAGTAAGGCTCTACTAGCAGTATATAAAATCATATTATGATGAAATGGGTGAAATCAAAATGATTCTTAAAAAAGTTGACTTGAAACATTAAATTAAAACAACCAAAAACCACCATCATCCTAGAGTCTAGACGAGTGGTTTTCAACCGTTTTGACCCACTGTTTTTGTAACAACATTTTCACAACCCGTGTCAACTTTGTAGGTCAAGGAAGAACAAAAGACATAATTAAGCTGCTAGTTGTGCGTAATTTCCCGTGCATAAGTGTGCGCAAAATATTTCCAAAGAAGTTTTAATAAACATTTGTTTAAGTTTGAGATTACAAGTAAGCTCAATTTATTAATTGATTTTCTGTATCAATAAACATTTTAACTGTCAATATATCTATTGTAAAATATGCGCTTGTTCAATCTATTAATAACTTATTTAAATTCATAATTTATAATTTTATAAACTTATTTTTTTTTTAACAAAAAATATCTGTCACGATCCATTTGTATACACAACTCATTGGTCTAGACAATAATAAGTACCGTCTACATTGTAACTCTACAAAATACATTTACTATTGTAAAAATCCTAATTTATTAATCTTTTGATAATCGTTTGATAAACTCAATAAATGGGAATTTTTTTCATTTATAACATTGTCTTCTAGCTTTATATGACAAATATTCTTAGACATTTCGTGGTTACAAGGTTCTAGATCCGTCTTCAAATGTGGTCACTTATCACCTGATAGCCAAATATTAAACTTAATTATTATCATGTATGTATATAATATTATCATGTATTTACTGTATTAGATATTCATAATAAACCAAATTTAACAAGTTTTTTTATAAAAAAAATAAAAAATTATAAACTGAAATTTTGTAAAAAAAAGTACTATTCTTTGCAAACCCCCTCCTAAAAAAATCAGATATTTGGTGAAGAAAAATATTATTCAACAATGTGAACATAAATACTACCATAACATATAAATATATTATATACAAATACAACTTGGTATAAAGTATAAGCTTGAATGAAGTTTAGCTTTGACAGCTATTGTACTTACAAAAACATCAACGAAATAATACCTCCTCAAATATATGTTCCTAATTTTAACCAATTACCTGCATAATACGAATCTATGTATTATTTGTATTATATTATAATCTGTATTCAATTTTAAAAATTATTATTAATTTCCAAATTATTATAAATTATAAATTAACTTTTTAACAAATTTTTGTCTTAACTTTTAAATAAAACAAATCAAATAGTAAACCAGCTTTATTAAATGTGTAATATAATCTCTCTTAAAAATACAACAACAAAAAATGTCTTACCACTTTTACAAAACTCTAGTTTGTTTAAACTTCATAACTCCCATAACATAATGTTGTTAATACGTGAGTAAACGATTATATTGAAAATTTGCACGAGTTTTCACTTAAATTTAAGACGACACATGTACATTAGAGCTATGCAATTACTTTTTCTTAAGCAACACCCTTACTTATAAAATTATATATGTTATTAAAGTTTACAGTGGAATTTTTTAAGTAAGAATAGTATACAATCATAATTCTACTATTATAATTGGCTTTGTATAAAAACTTAAAATAAATTGAAACTAATAAAATATTGTTCATTCTACGCTTATACAAGTTAAATAGACTGAGATAATTTTGAATAATAAGTTTATTCATAAAGAATTTATAGTCAAATAAACGTTTCGATATCATATTAAGTTAGTATAAATAGATACATGATGCAATCGCTTTCTCTGTAGCCTGTTGATTGATAGTAAGTTTTTCTTTTATTTTTAATCGTTCTCAGCTTTTTAAAGCAGATTACAACATACATAATTTAATCTAAATATATAACAATAAGATATAACGTGCCAGTGAATTATAATTCACTAATTAGAAGTAGGTAAACATAATAAAAAAGTGAGGTAATTGAAAAGCAAAGTATTTTTTAAAACCGAATACAATATATTGTATTAGATTCTATTAGCAGATCCTACAAAACATAATATTAAACAGTCATTTACACACTAAACACGGACTCGTGTATTTAGTATAGATGACTATGATTATTAACGTTTTATAAAAAAATATTCAAATCTACAATAGTTAAAACTATACTCAACGTTCAGTTCAGCTGAATGGTTTCCCGATTAAGAAGTCCTGTGTAAATTTAATCGATTGTATACTTCAAATTTAATCAAGGCATTCAATTCTTACCAAAAAAACATCATGTTATTATATATATACAATATTTTTATAAAATAATAATTGTTAAGTATACTTTATTATAGGTACAAATCACAGACTTCGATACTAACTAGATAAGGTACTCGCGGCATCAACTGAAGTCTCAAGGTCAATTGGCATTGTATGGTATTTTATATGGTAATTATTAGATATGCTGTATTGAATTTTATTATTTCTAAACCTGTTGCTTAAAAAAAAAAATATTTTACATAAATCATTTTGCATTTTTTGTTTTATTTCAATACTAAAAACGATGGTATTCCTAATACATTTTGTATAATAAATGTAATGTTTTGCCAACTTAAAACATGGCGGACGTTCAATCAGCTGGCTTCATAGTTTGCAATGGTTATCATGCGGAGTACTACCTTATCTAGTATTATATAGAAATCTGTGGTACAAATAAACCATAGTCATAACATATAAGTAATTAAAAATACACTGTAAAAGTAAGTAAATATAAATACGTATACCTATATATATAATTATAAATAAATTATAATAAATGAGAATACTAAAAACAAAGCAGGAAACCATGTTTTTATAATAGACGTAAAAGTTAGTTTTCTGAAAATGTATAAATAATGAGTAGGTACTGTAGTTGTAGCTTTTGTCAACTAATCAACTGATACTAATAATTTTAAAATATTTTATCTTTAGTTTAATCATAAAGTTATCTCAGTTAGAGAATTAAATATTTAAGGACACATTGTGTGCATATAAAACTTTGCTTAAAAGAAATTAATTAAAATTAATGCGTAAAAGTGTGTTTAAAGTTTCCTTGGAACCGGGTATCGCTTAACAATTTACTTTTAAGTTTTCAATTCAAATATTTTAAAGTAAACAAAAATTATAATTAACATACATTTCTCTCAAAATATAAACCCTATATTTTTTTTTTTTAATTCCCAACATTTATTTAATTCACATTTATTTGTTTAATATATGTCGATCCAAACATATGTGTTGTTTTATATAAAAGAGCAAAATAACGATGACAAATTTTACACAAGGACCATAAATAAGGTATTCATAATTTATTGTATTCGTAGAAATCCTCTGTTAAGTGTACTAACCTTATATGATAAATATATTGTTATAATATATTCAAATAATTTATAAAAAAAAGTATGTTTGTAAATATCTTGATAGAACTATTTTAATTTTTGAATAAGAGAAAATAATTAAGAAGAAAATAAATCAATTTTAAATTGATGTAACTATAGTATTTCGCAGCCACTTGTAACACTTTAAAAAATCGATCATTTCACAAAAAGATGACCATTTCATAAAATAGAATACTCTTTTTTACAATTTGTGTTATACAAAAATATATTTTCACGATAATTGTCACTCCAACTTGACATTGTGAATTTTTTTTAATTTATTAGTTTATGCTAAGGTAATTATTTAGAATCATAACAGTATTTTTTTTAGTGCGACCACTGCGTAGTTGGATTTAATTGATCCGTTATTAAATTAAAAGATAAGATAATAAAGACTTAAGAACATAGTAATACATAGTGTTAATTGTTTTAGTTAAATTTTACAATACTTGAAATAAATGTATTAACGAAAACTTTTATTTTTATTATTTTTTTTTATCTTTTTATTATCACTACCTACTCGTTAGAAAATGTGTACTTAATCCAAAAAAAGCACTTTATCCGATACACCCTTACGGCCTCATCTGTTATAACAAAAAATATTAAGATCAACTCGGATGATCCATTAAACGTAAGATATAAATTAATTCAAAAACTATTAACGTCTTTTAAAATATTTTGTAGTATTTTTATCGTTATAATTATTGAATAATAGCATTTTGAATTCCTTATTTCAAGGCAAAATATATTTTGGAGTTCTTCGATATATACAAATCGAATTTATTACGAGTGATTGATGACTCATAACTTATAAGTATTTTAAGTTCATATGAGAGAAGTGGAGTGTACTATATACAGTGATACCCCGCAAAATGTTGGTCCACCACTTCATTCGTTTAAGCTTTAAATACTTAAAACTACTAAACTACTTGTACGAAATTTGATTTTTACAGATGGAATTACTTCGAATAATATCCTGCTGCTTTGGAATATGAAATTAAAAATGTATGTTGTCGTTCAAAAGATTTAAAACTTGGAAAATGTAAAAAATATTTTTCATTTATTTTTCAAAAATTTTGTTTTTTTACAATTGAAAATAATGTAAAAGAGATATTTTCAAAAATGTTATTGTTTTTTGAAATAACGAGTGTCTTACTTAAAATTGATTACCCCGTATATAATGTTTTTAAAAATATCAACATTACTTCTTACAATTAAGTAGGATACTTATATAAAATGTAATTTTACTTATGCTCCAAGAAAAGAAATAAATACTTACTAGCAATATATAAAATAAATAATAATAAATTAACGTTGAATACTAGCTATATTTTAATTAGAGTAGCATCTGCTCCGATGTTTCCTGAATTAATGAATACAACCAACTATAATTAATGACGTTTAATGTCATGTAATAAAAGGATTCTTTTTAATTACTGGGGGTGAACCGTAACAATTAAATAACACTTTTCGCCATTCTTTTTTCTGAGTTCTGTTTATTTTTTATTTTTATGTAGCACAAATAACAAAACATAATATATAAGGAGTAAGGACAGATGTGTCTCTATTGTAAGTAATAAATTTGTTGTGAGAATAAAAAGGTTAAAGGGCTAACGCGGTTGGTGTAAGAAAAATTAAAAGTTTTCATTTATCCAAACAATTGGTTAATCGTTATTCAAGTTTTTTTAATTTAATTAATGATATTGTATTTCACTAAATAATAAACAAAACTTTAGAAAGAAAAATTTGCGTAAGCTTAAGAACTTAGTACAAACCAATGATCGTTGTAGAAATTATCTTTTCTATACTATTGAGTAAGTACCTATAATAACATTTAAATTATGTAGATAAAATTAAATAATGAATGTTGAATATATAGTTTAAAGTTAATAACATTTATAAAAATAAATATATAACCATATATTGAGGGCACGTTACAGTGGCATGTTTTGTGTCTGTCTTACTAGTGCGTAACTAGCAACTTTGACACTCAGCAGAACACATTTATCTCCATTAGATTAAAAATTAGAGCGATTTGAGCTCTTATAAAATTTAAAGGCCATTAAAATTAAAGACTATTATCTATACAATGTCATAAGTTTTTTTTTGGTATATTTTAATTTTAAAGCGAGTTATGTGTATTTTAAAACTGTAAACTGTGTGTACATCTTAAAATACTCATAACTCGCTTTAAAATGAAAATATGATAAAAATCCTATGTCATTGTCTAGATAATAATCTTACCTTTACATTTATATTATTTTTTAACATTTACATATTCGCTCTAATTTTACTAACCGAGATAAACAAGTTCTGCTGAGCGTAATTTGCTATGTTACTCACTTGTAAGACGGAGACAACAAATGTCACTGTAAAGTCCCCTTAAGGTGATTATTATTTTTATTAATTATTTTGATGTTTAATACATTCCGTTTGAAATAGTTTCTTTTAACGACTATAGTAACCTCAAATATTAATTATATTTTTCATACATTTTAAATATTTATTGGGTCGTAGGTACGTTTCTAAATAATATGTTAATTAAATTATTATTTATATAATAATTTGGTATTTACAAAAATTAGTAACGAGTTTATTATTTTATCATCATTCTTAGGCATAATACCTAAACATTTCATAATGTTACACCAAAATATAAAAATGAAAATAGTATGTGAAAACATGACAAAATGCAATCACCCATTTCAAAAATTAAGATTTATATTGGTGATATTATTAATTTTAGTTTGGATATTTTATAGGTAAGGTTGGGACCTGTTTGTTTGTTCTCGTCCATATCCACTCACGGCTTGCCCACTGTATAATATAGGTAACTCCATCTACTACTCCTACTCGCCTTCCACCCAAACCTTTAAAACTTACCTAACTATTTAAATACTTAATGGATATTAGTACCTCAACTTTATGTTAGGTAAGGTAATATTTACATAAATTTACTCTATAATAAATTGGCCGTCTATCTCGGATTTTTAAGAAACACGAAGACAAATATTTTAATTTTTGTTTGAGTAACATTAAAACTTCTATAAGTTTGAGAATACAGTAGTTGATCAGGTATACAAAATCATAAAATTTAGAAAAAAATTATAAATGAGTCAAACATACGTATTTGTTGAACTACAACGTTGATTTTCAAATAGTATTACCAATTACACTATGCAAAAATGATTACTGTTATACATGGTTAACACCCTATTATGACTTTGGAATTTAAAATCATGGCCAGTTAAGTTTTTGCTTTTATAAAAAAACTAATCCACTAGTGTACATTTGATTGATATTCTAAGGTATAGAACGTAAAAGATGCATTATTTTTTTTGTTCGCTTTAAGCTAACATAGAAGACTGTTGGTTTTTTTTAGACGAAAGACACGCTTATCCTTCTGAAGCCACAGAGGTTTGCCACCAGGAACAAGGGAGGACGAACGTAGTTCATCCGGAAAATTTAAGGAGCGGAGCGTGGGATTATCAACGACGTTATCTGAAATGACGTTTTGCGGCTAATAAATACAATATAAATAAGAAACCGAACAGCCGGAATCGTTTGCGTCAAAAAAGGTTTAACTGGGATAATTTATTGAACCGCTGGGCCGATTTTCGGTGTACGCCGAATAATTCTGTATCGTCATGAACGAAAGGAGGAAAAGCTTAAGTCCATGCCTCTGCACTAGTTCTTCACCACCCAGCCATGTACGCACAAGCCGTTTCAACCGTGGACGGTATCCACCGCCGCGTAGGTTTAAATCCCCGAGTATTATGACTGTCTTTGGAGCGGAAATGTTTTTTTGGAAAACATCGCCAGCCATTAGAATGCCACATTGATCGAAGTACACAAACATTAGACAAACTATGTTAAATGACTGATTTATATAGGTTTATGGAACGTTATATTATGATTATGACATTAAGTAGGTAGGTATACAAACTATCAAGTAAACTATGTGATAACTGTTATTGTGGTTCTGAACAAAGTGCAGCCAATCAAGTACAAACTCATTCGAATCATAGTAATATGGTAGTTATAATACTATTATAAAAAGTTGTAACTGTGATAAATCGAAACATTTACACCATAAAATCATAATAACTAATAAGTATAGTACATAATAACTAATACGTATTATACTGATCTGGTATACTATATAGTACCTATAAATTATTTTATAGTATTTATTTTTAGTTGTTTTCCATCAAATTAATTTACTAAAAGACCAATATTATGCTAATTTTTCAATTACAGAAATATTCTGTTGCTCTAAGCATTTTTAAATATATTATGGTTGAAAATAACAAGGCTTGCTTTTTTATAAATTATGAAATTAAGTTAGATTTTTTTTTGGGAGGAACAAAAAATAATGAAAAGCTATCCAGTATAAATATTTAAGACTTATGAAAACATTCTAATATTAAGTAAAAGTTTTAATACATTTCTTAATTACACATAGGTAAATTAAAAGTATGTACTTACCTAGAGAACTAGAAGCGATAACTAAGAAACTAAGAACTGATATTATACACTCGTATAAACTGTTAAGTAACTTACCTGAAACAAAAACCATAATAATTAACGACATTTAACAAAATATTAATAATTAACATTCTAAATAGTATATATAAAATTTAAATAAATTAAATTAAAATATATAATATCTTTTTGGATATTACAAAATACAAGTAAAATTTCGTAAATCAGTCAATATCGTTAAAATCTTTACGTTATTGTATCTATTTTCAGAACATACCTAATAAATAAATTTTATACTATAATAATTAACAATTTCAAATTGCACAACCTCAAAGTATTAAAACATAAACTGTATAAGTTATATATATTATAAAAATTATGTTTAACGATTTGATTAAAGTGTAACGAGGGCACACAACCCGATTAAAACAAAGAATACTCATATTTTGCCAATCATCAACACACGATTTTTGTGGAAATCTATAAACTCATTAAATTTAAATTATAATATTAACTGTTATAATATTTTAAATATTTTAATATAGAAACATAACCAACTAAATATTTCTATTTTTATATTAGAAATTGAAAAATATATGTCATCATATTACTAAGCATTTATTTCCTCCAAAAACATTAAACTTACATGAGATTTTAAAAAAAAAAAACAAACAAAAATAGTGTTTATAAATTAGTCATTTTTCATGAGTACAGAACGGATGAACCAAATTAAAAGTTTTAACTGTATATGTTTTATAAGTTTAGAAAATTGTTTTTCCATTAAAACCCAGTCATTATCTCTCAACCATTAATTTCTCATGTAATTAAAAGTTTAAGAACATGTGAATTGTGGTTTCTTCAATTTTACACCAGCTTTAACAAAATATGTACTATAATATGTAACATTTAAGAAGAAGTAATATTAGTATTATATATTTAAAATAATATTACATGATTATCAACACAATTATAAGACAACCTGTATTTTAGAAGATAAAATCGGATACTTGATATTCAAAAAATAATATCGAAACAACTCTTAATTAATAATAATCTAATAAATAACAATAAACACAATAAAATTGCATGATATTTTTCGGAACTAATCAAAATAAAGATAATAGGTAACTGGTATATACTTACAATATTACAAAATTAATACCTATAATATATAAAATTATGCTAATAGGCTATAATGTATATAATTATAATCGTTTCTATTTATTGTGTGTAAGAAAATACATAAAATTATCTGAAATTGTAACATTTTCAAATATATGTAAAATTATATTACATTATTTAAATTTATACGTAAATCTCGGAGATTTATTAAGCATAACATTTATTTATTTTGTGGTGCATATTATACAACATTCGCAGAGAAACAAATTATTATATATCACGAGCCTTCTTGAAAGACAGAATACTATTATAGCATATTTAGTCAGCAAATAAACTATCATTTAAGAAGGATCTAATTTATATGAGTGTTCAAGACATATGCTTACCATGGATTATTGATATAAAATTAAAATATATAATACACATTTGAAATTTGAATTAATAAATTGACAATATACTCATTAATTGAGTAATTGGCCCATGACAAATTTTAGATACTAAATAATTAAATACTGAAAGATCCAATCGTTAATTTAGACCGTCATAAAACAACTGAACCCAGACTATTTAAGTGAGAAAACGATATGATAGTATGCACAGTAGGTACCTATGTACTACTAACTTATAGTAATTTCAACACCTAAGGAATCCTTTGTTATTAAGCACAAACGATAACTACCAGGAGAATACCAGGAAGTTTCTCAACAATGTGTTCTAATGATGATCACTTAGCATATAATACAAAGATAGAAAGATGATAGTATTTAATATATAACGGGATAGTGGATAGTTAGGTTGCATCTATTAAGACCAGAGTAATTATAATATTTAAAATTTAACCATTTTACCATTTTTTAAATAGAAGCACATTTGTTTTGTTTTATTAGTTAAAACGATTGTTATTTTATATTTTCAACTTTTAACCATCAATGTCATTTTCGAGTTTTTTTTTTAGGTTTAATAAGTAAATAATAATAATATTAACTTAGAACGTTTCAACAAACATTTGAAAAAGTAATCGGTGTTCAAAGTTTTCAGTACTTTTTTCCGAACAATCAGTTATTTTTGTAATGGCATGTCAAGCAGTAAAAATCATACGTAACGCCAGGAAACTAGAAAGGAAGGTACGCACAGAAGAAGGTAGAACGTTCGTAAATATTTTCCTGTTGGCAATATACAAATTGGGGATCGCATTAGAGGGAAATGTGACATTTTTCACCAGTGCTAAAAGTGAAAAATATAAACCGTCAACGGCACAAGACATCGTGTATGACGAAAGAGTATTTTTTCTCGGTGTATAATAATATCGACCTGGTTAGATGTGGTTGCCAAAAAAAAAAAATGTACAAGTACCAAGGTTAACTACCTACTAGTCTTAAGTAAAATATAAATATAATTTAATGTGGTATGTTTAAATCTAATGTTATATTTTTGTGGACACGGTACAATGCATAGTCATAATAATTTGTAAGAAACAATTTTGAAGTTTATTGGATAGTCGTACAAGATCAAATGCATATTATTTTGGTTTGAAGACATGTTGATTCTATAAAACATTAAAATGTTAAATCTTTAATCGATGATTAAAATCTATTAAAATATGAAAGCAACTGGACAGTGGCACAGTTACAGCACAAAAATGTTTAAATTTAAATTAATACGTAAATACCTATAACTACTTACTTCCAAAATAAACAGAAAACTGTATATCAAAAATTGACATAAATATCCTAATAATATAATAAAGCATTTATAGATACATTATAAATAGTAATGAGCCTAATCCTTACAAAATTCAATATGTTGAAAAAAGTTGTATTTCTAGAAATATTAAAATATATCATAACACTAAAATATATGTTTACCATTGTTCGAAAATGTATTACATTAAGTATTATACCCAGCTAGTACAAACCAACAGACTTGAAATAAAAACTTAGATCAGAGATATTTTAACGAATCAGAGAAGTACTTCTATTCTGGCTTGTTGGTTATTAATATAGTTATTTTTTTACTACTGTGCATATGCAGGACTTGAGCTTGCCGTGTTTCACTAGACAATTTAGTATTATTATAACAGAAAATAATAAATAAATAAAATAAAATCACCGGAAATTTGTAATGGAACCAATGCAAATGTCAAGCCGTAAGTTTTTTTTTTCATTTCACACCAAGTACCATTATATAAGCAATATATGCTGCCAAATTTTTCTTACTAAACTGTCTTAACTTTCAGATTTTACGTGTACACAGGGGAATTTCTATTGTTCTGTTAAATAGCTGCATAATTTACACTTGACGGAAGGACAAGAACCCTTTTTTCATTTTATTTTGTAAATTGTTCTTGGATAAGAAACAATAGTGTAAGTAGGTATGATGTGTTGACATTGAGAAAGGATAAAAACAACGATAATCAAAATGTTTAATAATAATAAACGAATATATATTACTGAATAGGTAATACATTATCAATCTAAATAATTTTACATTGAAAAATAATTAAGCTAAATTATAATATTTTAATTAAGTACTTCCGTGGAAATAACTTACTATATGACCAAATATATAATTGTAATAGAATAAATATAAATTTGAACACACCATTTTTTCGAGGTGATGCGCATATAGTTTTAGATTCCAAATTAAGTATTATAATATGATTTATGAATGTATTGGTTTTACAATAATGGGTATTCATTTGTTTGGCTGTAATCATTATTCTAGTAATAGTTTCATGTGGTCTTATCTTATGACTGAACATATAATCTTTTGACACATTAAAAGGGTCAAGTTTTTAGGTGCTCATTAATTTCAATAAGCGTGATTGACAACATGCAGATTTTCCGCAAAGTTGATTTTAGTCAGTTTGTTGTTAACAAAAACTAATAATCTCATAACCTTTATTAACTATTGATTAACTTTTAAATTATACATCGCAACAATATACATGGTAAGCATAAAAATGTAACCTCTTATAAGTAAAATAAACCATATTGATATTTGATTTTTCTTTCAGTTTTTTTTTATATAATTTTTGAATGTCTATGACCTGAACATTTGTTAAATAAAATAAAGCCGGTATATGGTCTTAAAAAATTTAAATACTAGAAAAAATATAACAAAATTAATGGTTGAAGGTAATGAACGAGCACAAAAACACAAAATAATTATAAGGTTAAAACCAAAATTAAACCCATGTGCACCTATAAAAATTATAATATTAAAAAAAAGTTGAGCAAGTAAGTACCGCTCTGCTGTGCATTAGATGTCAAGTGGGTCACTGCAGTCTGCAATGTATGTGCTAAATTGTAATTCAATGATATATCATCATACAGAAAAAACGATTCTGAGTAGAAATGGTAGTCGACTTAGGATATTTTATATTATTTTAATATTGCTATATCTCTATGTACAAAAATGGATCCCTGTTTTCCTTGATCATCGCATCACAAGTATTTAATTTTCAAGACTAAGCTATAAAAATTTAACATTTTATAAATGTAGAACAAAATAATTTGAAACTTTACTTAGTTTTCATAAATGTTGTCAAAATTTAAATTAAAAAAAAAATCGTACTTATGTATGTTCATATTATGTTCAATTATGTGATAACTGATAAGTATAATAATAATAATATATTTGCAAAAATAATATACAATACATTTTAAGTTATATTTAACAATTTTAAGTAATAAGTAATAAAGCGTATATTCATTATTTTAAATAGTTGCATTGCAGTTACATACGATATATTTGACAACAATTGTGTTCCATAAAATTCAGAAAGTGGTAAGTCGGATGGTAGGTAGTAGGTACAGTACAAGACGTTTTGACGTATTATTCGTCAATCGTTAAAATTATAAAGTATAAAATATAAACCGGAGTATAAACACAGATTACATACAATTTTCATAGTATAATCATTAATAATCTGTGGTAAAAACTATAAATTAGAAATCACTTTTAGTTATTTTGCCATAAGTTACTAACTTGTCGTAGATTTTTCTTTTTAATTTTATAATATTCAGATATACTACGTTGTCTTATCACATTATAACATGATATTATAATCAAATCGCCTCAGGACGCCATATTGCGTATAATCATATTTAAAGACTGAATATTTATACATGGCGTCTGGTATTGGAATGTCGTACCCATTATTTATTGTCTATGGGTGGATACAGTCAACTTGGAGATCGGCGGCACCTTCCTCCAAGCGTCGTTGCACTTATGACGCAGTCTGACAAGGAGTTGAGCATGGTCGAAATATACAAGGTTATTGCATATATACCCCTTCTCAATCAAATATTTAATGATAAAAATAAAAATGGCAGCGTAAAGGGAGCCAATAATAATCAAGTATGTAAGCGCGGGATTTTGAATTTGTTAGCTTTTGTCGGTATATTTTTGATAATAAGAAAAATTGATATTTATGATATCCCTTTACGCAGCCATTTTGTTTCTTATGATAACAATCTGAGTCGATGTGCAATAACCTGTATATTTCAACCATGGAGTCGAGCGTCGGACTGGCAACCAACAGCTGCGACGCCATCCCATCGCCAACGCACGGCGACCATCAGCGTCTTCGCGCATGGCCAACAAATCGCGGCGCACCACCGCCGGAGAATCAACGGCTGCGTTCTCCGGCATTTTCAAGGTTACGGCAGCCAACGTTTCTTCCGTCCTCGCCGCGACGAGCAGACTGTCCCGGCGATCGTCGACAACGGCGCTGTCGCTCATCAATTTCCTTTTGGATTTTAGCCATGGCTTTTGGAACACTTTTCAGTGCCCAACGAAACACCGGTACCGACATTAATACTATGGTTTGCGAATCCATTTCATGTGACCATCGGAACAATATATTATACTAGACACCATGTATATAGGTAAGGCACTATAGATACAGGTATGCTACGCCGCCATTTTGCGACTAGTAATGTTATGTGAATATGAATTTCTCCCCCTTTATTTTATCATTTTATCATTGATAAATGAGTCGCAAAATGGTGGCATAGCATACCTGTTATATGTAGAGCCTTAATATAGGTAGTATACAGAATGACAAACTTTTCGAAATGTATTATAATACTAGGTGTAATAATATAACTTAAAACATGTAGCAGTGGAAAATCTTAAACCTGCTCAAAAATAAATAAAATCCATAGTATTTTTATTTATACATATTGTGTGTTTTAGGTCGTTATTAATACGTGAATATAACAAAATACTCAGAAAATAAATTACCGAAAAAACTGAATACATGAATTTAAAATTCGAATACCGCACGTCTTCACATCTCTCATCCAAGAGACAGAAAAATATAATACAAGAAATGTTTGGGTTTAATGTGTTTAGTTTTGAATTCAAAGACTATTAGAATCAAAAAATTTGAGAAATGAGAAATTTTTTAATTTTATAAAAAAAAGAAATTTATTTAATGTCTTTTAACTCAGTTTAACGTAGATTATTTATATATTAATTTATTCAAAACGAGTCAAAATCTTTATAAATGTTATTCGAATATAGTTAATTGTTTATTTAGATAATGTCCAATAGGTACTATAACACATTTCCTTAAAATTAAACAAAATTAGCAACACCTTTGGTGGATTGGTTTCTTATTCATATTGTTTAAAATATAAATAACACAGTTGATACATTGTGAATAAAGATAAAAGGTTCATAGAAAACCTTTAAACTTATGAGTTAGGCACAGAATTAAGTATATAAATATATATAATATAATGCACATATTAAACGACTCATACATTATAATATATTTATATTTATAATTCACATATAATGCAGCGAAAACACGTTTGTATTTAGCTAATATATCGTTAATTATGAAATTAAAATGTCTATAAAAAATAACCATGTTCATATATTTTTAGATTTTTTGGTAACAGTATTAACTATACTAATAAGAAACCTTATACATTTTTAATCTATAAAAATTGAAGATATTTTATACATTTTTAACTAAAAAATAATTTGCAAATATTCGGGATTTCTATGAATTTTATCAACATTTAAACTTCAAATGCTCATAAAATTATTTTTTTTAGTTATTATTATTAACCATGGGTTTTTGACAGTCCGAATTTTATTGGTATAGGTACCAATTTCAATATTCAATCGTGTTTTATAAATAATTATGAGTTTTAAGTTATTTTTAATTTTATCCTTTCAATTATTGGACAAATAATTAATAAATGCAAATATCGAAGATAAATATCTGATTTCTGTATCTAGATAAAAAATACTCCTCCATAATGTTGATAAATGTTCAAACAGTAAACCCCTTCATGAGCCGTATTCTTATAAGGCGTTCAGCATATTATCGGCCATTTTTTTTTTTTTGAATGTATTGCCTTCATAAAATTCCCAATTTTTTATTTTATATCATTCATTTCATCACAACTGAGGCAGGACATACGATAGTATTACGTCTTCTACAAAATAACTTAATTTGAACCTTATACAAAAGTTACCTACGACTATGTTTTATTTATTTATTTTACAAAGTAATAAATAATTTAATATTTTAAAATTACAAGAACAAATATTTAAAATAAAATGATTAAACAATAGGTAAACCTACCTAGGTACGTTTTTAACTTTTTATTACATGATTACTTATGAACAAATATAGGTAGTCTAACATCGACGTGGAAAATAAAAATCTAAATATTTAAGTATAATATAATACGATTTTAAAAAATATTAAAATTAATAACAGGAGTTAAGATATATAAAAGTAAAACGTTACACAAATTAACAAACTCTACAAATTCAAATATTACAAGTCATGAAACTACATAATATAAAATATTATGTTTATCATACTTTATATTTTAAAATAAGTCAAAATTATATTTTATACTAGTGAGTAAATACTTTAAGTAATCAGTACCTAAATACACAATACTAACTTAAAATATAGGTTTTAATCAGTTTTATTTATATTTATTTATACCAAAAAGCATAAGGTAAAAATTATAAAACTTCCAACTGTATTATTCTGTAAAATTGGAGTATAAAATTGTGAAATCAAGTAAAAATGCCAGTAAAATATAAATCCAACACAATTGAAAAATAGTCTAAAATTTAAATGTGTACCTATAGGTAATCAAAGATCAAAAATATCCAAAATATTTTGAAAATTATATGAATTCTATGATTTATGAATAATTAAAACAAAAATTATTTTGTCGAATTTAACTTGATCTCTGTAATTTCTTTTTGTTTCTCCCGATTATTTAAAAAATACTGATTTCTTACATTTTTTTCTCGAAGAATCAAATTAATACTACCTTGAAAGTTAGTAACAACCACCCTCAAATTTTAATGCCGAGGTTAGATACACTAAACGAAAAACATCATTATACAACCAATATAAAATAGTGATTGCTTAAAAGTTGAAACGAAAAAATGCATGTATATTTTTAAAATAATTCTAAATACCTAAACCCAAGTTTCTTTACAAGAACTGAAGCTATTAACCAGCACATCGCTGTGAATATTATTGGTCATCCAATTACGATTTCGGGTCTCGTACAAATCCACCCCAAGGGTGCTCTTAACCACACCCAACCACGTTTATTTTTCGCTTCGTAAAAATGTCCGTGACCAATGTAAACGACACTTAAATGCTACGATTCGATTATAAAACGAAAATTTGTGTAAGTATAATTACGTTGCTTAAAGTTTCAGAGTAAACTGAAGAATCGATAATGTCGTTGACGGCAATTTCGAGAGCAAAAACAGTAGCCTACAATTTCACCTCATGAATATTTAAAAAGGGGGTACGAGACATCGTGCCACATCCACTCTTAACCCGCTCAAAATTACCTCTCTTCGACAGAATCAAAACCCATGAAATTAAATTTTACCCATTATTGCCAAGCACATAAAACGCTCGGTGTCGGTGGTTTTCCGTTTGTCCAACCCGCAGTCGCTATCCATGGATTATACGATTGTACGGTTAGCATATAACAAAAACGAGAAACGTCTTTAACTTTATACATATACCTAATAATATAAGCTTAAAATTAATCGGCTATTCAGCCCTGCCGTAAATGACATAAAAAGGACCATTACAATCGACAATAATATAAAACACGCACCAAAAAGCTTCGTTTATTTATTTATTTTTTATTTTATTGCTCCTTAAAAAAGGTTATGCCACGTTAACATCCCCTAACAGTTCGTTCGAATATCAATATTAAAAATCTGTTGAATCTACACGAATGTATAGAGACAACAAGTTGGAACGACTCTTAATTGTTTGTTAAATAATATTAGGCTAATAATTTGTATATGAATAATATAATATGATCTTGCAGGTATCACCGTGGTTGGCAAGTAGAGAAGTTGGTTTATAAAATATGTCACAATCCTTTCCATCATATTTTGTGTTCATCATGTAATTGTAAATATAGAAATATCAAAGATCCCGGTAGTGGTTTATTTTTTATAAATTAAAAATATAATACATAATATCATGTACTTTTATATAAAGATCGGGTAAATGTATGATATTATTTAAAAAATCTGTTATTTAAATATTCTCACATAATGTGAACAGTCATCAAATGTTTTAGTTAACTTCTTTTTATATTATCTTCTTAAAGGAAATACTTATAATTAGATAATCGTAAATTTAATTGAAGTTCTCGGGCCACCGCAGTTATTTGTCTTCCGTCCCATTTGAGGTCCACTGATCATGTTTCAATACCAGTCAATTATATCTTTGTCCATATTTTATACTTTAAACATTTATAGTATGTAATACGAAGTTATTCTTATGATATGATTATATATGCACAGGTATATATGGCATAAACTGTTTAATACGCAAATTAAATAAGGTATAATAATTCAAAATATTTTTTTAAGAATTTTTTTTATTTTTCCAATGTAAAAATAAAGTTAATAGGTTTATAACAATTTAATAAATTACTAATTGTTTTTGAAATTTAATGAAATTTAATTTATAAAATAACTGGCTTAATGGGACTGCGGATTTTCAAACCTAACAGGTTTATGATGTTTTGATCGAAGAGATTTTTAATGGGAATTTGTTTTGTTAACTGAAATATCAACGAACAGAAAAATTGTATTTGTTTTTATATTTCGATTGTTGTATGAGCATACAATTTCTATCACACTAGACACGCCGATGTTCATTTGCTGGTCACGCTTTGACAAGTCTCTAAAATGCCGTCTACCAAGTTGTTACATATTTCCCCTTTAACCTAACGAGTAACTGCAGCCATTTTAATACAATTTACATTTTTAAATAAAAAATGAAATGCGATGCATAAAAAATTTTAAAAAAAACCAAAAATCATGATAAGAATACCTATATTTTTTAATCCACGTTCGCTGAATTGAGCATTTTTACTTTTTAGCATTCAAATTTGTAGGTTAAGAAATCAAAACCCAATACTGTACTTTTAAATTTAGTATTTTGAAAAAACACTAACATTTTAATTATAAAAAAATAATTGTAACTCAATTAGTTGATTATTTAATGCTCAATAATGCGTATTTACAATGAAATAAAATACAACTATTTGAAATGTCGTAGTACTTAAATACTTACTTAATCTAATAATTAACTTATCAATCGTAACAACTTGTAAGCAAGACTTGTTGAAGTAATATAGCATTTCAAGATTGGTCTCAATAAAGCTTTATGATGTGACTTAACGGGCTGTGAAAAAGCTGAGACTCGTCACCCAGGATGATATTTTAGACAAGAGCCTTTTAAGTATACGTTTATTAACTCTTTAATTTCCTCAACAGAGTTCAGGCACGAGCAAAATGTTGACTAACGTTGTGCAAATATATTCATGTATGGATTGCCTTGATTTTTCTGAAATTGTTGACGTGAATAAATAACGTGAAGCTTATAATGATAGGCAGTGGACAGTACTTATATCCCAATGATTATAATTATTCCAATTCTATTGAAATTTCGCCAAAATGAAGAAGAAAACCTCGAAGAAAACCATGTACAAATCGTTATTTTGTATTGTTATTTTATTTAAATAAGTAAAATGTATGTATCTTTATAGTACATAATGTTGTAACTGTAAAATAAATGGAATATAACAAAAATGTAATGTGTATAAACAACTACAAATACTAAGATTATCAAGCCCTGTTTATATAATTAATATAAAAATATAAATCAAACAATAAATAGTAAAGCAAATAAAAATTAGTTTATAATATTGTTTAGTCACCCAACGATAGCGTTCAAAAAAATTATTGTCATTAATAGTTAACTAGCATAATTTTTTGAAAATGTCTGTTGGAGGTAAAACAATTTTTTACGCCAAAAAAATTGAGGTGATTTATAAAAAGAAAATAGCAACTTTCTGTAAGCATTGTATCACACAAAGGTGAACAGAGTGCAACCTCCCTCTCTCGGCCATCTTTTTTTATACTTTTATTACAGTTTTCTTTTGTCTAGGGTTGACCGTAATTAAAACGGATTTCGTCGTTAAAATAATAACAACAAAACCAAACCTGGCGATATAATAATAATAGAGGTGAAAAGGGAAGGGGGAAAAAATGAGAAATCAAGTTGCACCGGAACCATGTCTGGCACCCCTACCCATAATATTATTACTACCAACGCATTGTGGCATTTCCCGCGTGATAACAACGATGAAAACAAAAAAGGGTTAAAACGCCTCCACGAATGATGACTGAACAATAATAATTATAATACCATCATACCAACAATCAAAAAAGTAAGTATGTAAACACATTGAAATCTGAAATCAATGATTCTGTAAATAAAAATTTACTTTCTAAACACCATCAGCCAGTCTGTATACATATAGTACTAACTATAAGGCAGCCGTAGTCCTCGCTAAGATTTTGAAACGTGCCAAATATAAATTGTTTTAATTACTAGTGAGCTACATAGTTTTTTTTATTAAAGATTGTAACTAGCATAACGACAGTTAAAAAAAATTATACAATTTTGTGAGCCACACATAATTAGTGTAATGGGTAGGTATACCAATGATCCAAGAAGTAAATGTTTCGTGGTAACATCATTATATTTCAATTAAAATATTATCTCTAAAATTTTCTGACGGTACCTATACATTATTAATCAGAAATATTTGAAAATTGCTACTAATGAATGCTATAGTTTTTCCCTAGGTTTTCTCCAATAAAATATATAGTGGGTTTATACTCAATATAACCATCTCTAAAAATAAATCTTAGTTGCGCACTACTTACAAATTCTAAGCGTAAAATACTCTAAAATATTGTTGACAATTTAAAGAATTCACTATTTAAGCCATTAAAATATAATTAGAAACATTATATTAACAAATAATAAGTACCTGTAATACGTTTAAAATTATTAAGTTACAAATATTTTAAATACTTTAAACGAGACTTTAGATATATACGTAGTTGGATTAAATTGTTAAAAGATTATAAATCGTAAAACAATCTCAAAAATCTTATATCTACCTAATACATTATATAAAAATTAAAATAAAACATTGTGTTCACACATCAATACGATTTGCTGTGATTCAGATAAACAAAAATTGAAAAAAATGATTAGTCTTGAAAGCAACTTCTAATAGTAGTTATAAAATATTATAATTTGTATATAATTGTATTATGAAAGTTAAATGTCTATATTATTAAAATTAAAATTATAACCACTAAAAAATTTCAATTTTTTGAAAATTCAAAAAACAAAACTTTGTATTAAAAAAAATTAAGGGACTTACCTACCTAGTATTGGTATGTAAGTAAGGTCAACCAGTCGGTCTCTAATATATTTCATTACCTTTTCCTATTAGAGAGAGTTTGTTAGGGCGGGTCGTGATTTTAACGTTTAAATAAGCTTTAAACACTAATAAATCATACCAGTTGTAAGCCACGCTTACTCTACTACCTAACCTATGAAATAATACAGAGTTCTAAAAAAGGTAATAATGATTAGAGTTGTTTTTCCAATTTAAATAATACTGAACGCTTTTTACGTAACACAAATACTAACTTAAATATCAATCAGAAACGCGAATAATACTCATAGTTATAATAGGCACCTTAAATAGGTAACCTATATTCTTCCCAGTGCCATATGTAATTTATCTGAACGTACGCACACCATTTCTGCTTGAAGACATGTGTCACGCACTGAGACCGACCTTGTGCCGTCACAATGAGACTGGCTGGTGCATTTTTTATTTGATTCATCGGTTAATGATTATTGAGAAAAGGGATTCAATAATATGCTTTTTTTTAGAAAATATAAGATTAGAACTTAGAACTATTATTGAATATTTTGTATTGATTGTTTGTACTTATAAAGTTATTGATGTGCAGTTAAGTAAATCCCCGAGTAAATCATAATATACCTAATATTACAAAATAGAATTAAAATATCCTGTTTCTTTGGTTATTATTTTTATACACAAGCCTAATTCTCAAAACAAATGAATACAATCGAGGATTATTTTAAAACTTAATTATGTCTCTGAACTCTTTGCTCTATTAAGAAATCCTTATTCTTTCTCTTGATATAACTTTACATTTCTTCTACCACCATTTCCGGAAGTGCTCTTTCCCATTGGCGATTTCCGACGTCATTAAGTACGTGGTCACAGAAAAGTTTCCAAAGTTGAGTAAAAAACTTTTGTATTCTAGCATTTCTACAAACATTAAGTTTAGTTTCACGACAGTATTTTAGAAACCGGATACGTTTCAGAGAATTTGCTCTCTTTTAATGTTCAACACATTATTAGGGAATCGGACGTAGAGTTTTACCAAATATTTACGAGGTTTATAATTTGATTATATCTTATAACTTAGTAACAATAGGTAGGTACTCTTAAAAATGTTATTTACCTATATGGCTTATAAATCTTTTAACATGCACGTAGGTATTTACATAAAAAAATGTATATTAAGTACTTAAAAAAATTAGAGTTTGTATTACACATTTAAAATATGCTAAAAACGCTAATAATATATTCTATACTATAGGTACATAGGGTACCTTCATATTTTTTAAGAATATAGTGTGTGTCTGTGGAAACAGGGTAAACTCCATAACTCAGTTACCTACATTACTCAGTTTTCCATACATAATTTAACATTCTGTCTGCAAGAGATAGATGATCCAATAATCTAGTATCATGTCCCGCAAACAGAATTCAAAAATATGTACAGGGTACTGAGTAATATGGGTAATTTAATTATACAGTGTACCCTGTTTTTGCGGATACACGGTACATAAACACAGTGAAAATGTGTTTTAGATACCTATAACCATGAATCTAGAAAAATATAAGTTATTAAATTATGAAAGTTTAAAGGTTATTTAAATTGTATTAGGCATATACAATAGTTGCGCATATAGACCACATATAGTTGTACCTTATACGTACATAATATACATATTTTGAATTTGATACCTATCACGTATTTATAAGATAATATGTTCAAGATAGCTAATTTATAATCTAATATACAACTCCAATCGCTTAAATATTTTTAAAATAGGTATAATGTTCATCCCCAGTGGTGTAATTGGGGTATTGTAAAAGTATTCAAGTTTGTAGGTCGTAGATTTCAATTTTTTAAGACAATTAAGTAAATTAACATTAAACAATAACTCAATGATCCCATTCATCGAGTTTTAAATATAGGCACCTATATAATGATAAGATGGGCATCATAAAAGTTGTTACCACATGTCAATTCTAACCATAATTAAGTTGGGGTTGTATTTTAGATCATCAATATTACATTGAAAACAATTTTAAATAATTTGGTGGCTCTTTTACTGGGTCTTTTACACACATTTTTTTATCAGAGGATTAAGACTATTGAAGGACAGAAAAGTGAGAGAGAGAAATCAAGTATTCATTATAATCTTGCTATATCTTGTACCTATATCTTGTTATAGTAATCGTTTAGTACCATTACCAAAAGCTGATGGGCGAAGCTATACGTAAAATAAAAAAAATTAAAAAATTATGACACTGTTCTTTCAATTTTTCCCGTGTCAAACAACCTTTGTAAATATATGTATACACCTCGATATGGACTATTTGTAATTTTATGTTGTTCAGTTAGCTGATAGGACTAAATAAATAAAAAGATGGGTAAGTGGATGTTGCTCTGCTGTACAGTAAGTTACAAGTGGATCACTGTAATGGATGGTATTAATTTGAATTCAATGATATAATATCATTGTATAAGAAAAACGATTCTGAGCGAAATCGGTCAGTCAGCCTATGATAATACCAAGTATATTTGATGATATTATTGTGAATAAAGTAATTTATATATAACCTATTTACGTGGAACCTTGTTTTAAATTTTCAATCCTTTGCTATTAAAGTTGAACATTTTATAAATTTTTAATTACAAAATAATTATTTAATTCTAAATTTGATAAATTTTGTCAAAGTTTGAATTTTAAATGCTTATAAAAAAAATTGTGCCTATGTATTTTTAATATTTTTCAACTGCTATCGTAAAAATATATCAGGAGCCTTGCATTAAATTTTCACGCTTTTTTACCCAACAAATAACATTTTATTGATATTTATACAAAAAAAAACTAAAAAAATTGAAAACTGACAGTTCGTGAACAGCTCAAAAAGAGTCAAATTATTTTCAAAATTTTATAAACATTCAGTGAAATTTTCAAGTATCTACAGTCATACGTTTTTTAATTACAACAAAAAAAGAAAATCGTTACATAAGAAATTGAGTAAATATCAAATGTTGTAAAAATATAAATTTCAAACGCTCATAAAAAATTTAATTTGACTTTCTTGTAGACATTTTTTTATTGATAAAGGTAGACAAACTTATGGATAATCTTATATTACATTTTCAAAATTCCTGTTTTTCTTTAAATTTTATTTTATTTTTAACGGCGCTTTTGAAAACTATTGGAAAATTTTTACTTTTTACCCTCCAAAGTACCAACTAGATTCACTTTTCTATCGGAAAAGATACTGTTGAAGAAAATCTAAGCATTTTTACTATCCTAAAAGGTGATGACAGACAAAAAAATAAAAATAAAAAAACACACATCATTGTAAAATTAATACATTCATCATTCCACCCAGAATCTAAAAATGAATAATTAAAACAGAATACTTAAAGTATTACATTTTAATAAAAAAAAAAAAAAACATTAATATTAAAATAATTCAGGTATTAACATAAAATGTATAATTGTATACAAAAAACGACATCAGTGTATTCCAACAAAGATTATACACATATTAAAATTTAGGCAACATAAAATAAGAAATTGTTGACTTATCGTTACAAATATTATCCAAAGTGTGTTGCATGAGTCAAGTTATGATTATCAACCTAGGTTGCTGTATTTGTTTACTCAGACTCTGGCATGCACTGTGGCCTGAAAAAAATACTTGGAAAAAATAAAAATAAATATTTCTTGTACCTAACCAATGTGACAGGTCCCGAGAGATCGTTTTGCATTTATTTTGTACAGTTGGATAAAGCTGTAGATAAAGACCGAGGGAGATTTCTCTTTTTTCGGGTGGAAAATCAAGAGAGCATAGGAAAATGGGAATGCCGATGACTCACAAATGTTTTTACGACACATCACAACAATACGTGCAGCCCTACTCACCCACCAAGCAAAATCAACGGAAAGGGTAGGAAAAGATGACGTCAGTACCAAGTTGTTTGGGAATGTTGAGGGGTGTATTGAAACTCCATATTCTATATCAAAATTAGATAACACAACTACAAAATGTAGTACAAAACTATCCATGCAAGTAGATCAAAAATTATAAATGTTTATTAGAAACTATTCGTCTAACTGAATGGTTGAGTATATTTTTGAACAAACTATTTGACATGTTAGCAAGTTTATAACCTTCCAATAAACTTTGAACTGAAAATGAACAGTCATTGGTAAAGGGTGGATTTGCGTGTATTAAAAAAAACCATGCAATATATACTCTATGAATGATACATTAATTCTTAAAACCATTTAAATAATATATTCTTTTGTAGTCAAAATGGTTGGTTTATCATTTATTTTTACACATGAAGATTTTAACCATATTTCACTCGTTTCATTATCCACTTTGTAGCTCTTCAAAGTTTTCTCTAACACGAGTTTATACCTGCCTACTGATAAACAAAATGACAAATAACCAAAAATCGAATAATTTTAAACACATAAATATTAGAAGAAAGCCTCAAATAGGTAGTATCTAACGTGGTCTCCAACCTGCATGGTTTTGAATATATATTATGCATATATCCATACAAAAACGTAATAATATATATCTTAATCACAAAAAACCTCGAAGGAAGTTGCAATTTAAGTAAAAATAAATACATTTTGTTTCTTTTATAAATATTAGACTGTTTAACAATCTATATATTTTACCACACTAAGTAAATAGGATGACTAGAACAATACATTAGTGAATTAATTAATATAAAAATATATAGAAATACATGACGAGGAAAGCCATCCAGTGAGGAGCATCCATAGAGCATTTCTAATAGAAGTGAATTACGGGTGTAAAGTAGTTAAATTAATTAATTTAATAAATTAAAATGTATTTAAATGCACCTACTAATAACTAGTAGATAACTGTGAATTATACATAAGATAATAAGAATAGAATATAGATATTAGATACTTACTAAAATTAATTAATTTTTCAATGTTTAAAAATTACGCAATAATATTTTAAATCGTATGAAACCTAGGTAGTTATATAAAAGCGGGATAAAAGTATCTACAAGATGTGTCATATTGTTATGAAAGTATATCTAGATGATTCCAATGATTGTTCCTAACTTTTCCGACTGCATAAGCATAAAACTATAAAAGGTCATAAATCCTGAGGTATTCATGATGGATGAGTTCGATAAAAGTTTAACGCCACACCTCCTATACGTTATGTTGTTATTATATTATATACCTTGGGCTACCTGCCTCTGCATAACTACCGCAATTTATTTTTACCCTAGATTTATTTCAACAGGATTGTCTAGAATAACGTGACATGAAGATTATTGGCTATAATTTAAAAACATCAAAAATAAGCCAATAACCAATGGTATAATTTGTATTATATCACGTATATTATTGATTAACCGTAGTCACCTAACCGTTAATACGCGTATTTTTTACTACCTAGTCGTACATTAATATGATTTTGATTTTAATATAATAAACACAACCCTATAGTACGAGATTTAAAAGATCGGCCAAATAAAATATTTTGAAAACAAACTACAAGTAATTTAAAAAGTGGTGTTTTAAATTTAATTATTTCATGTTATAACCATATTATTTTGGACTTATTAATTTAATCGAGAGGAAATCAAATATACATAAAATGTAAGTTTTTTTTATTTACTTAATTAACAACCTACAGTATTTTTAAATAACAGGTACATTTTAAATTTATATTATACAGGTAACAGTTAGTATAATAATTATGATTATTAATAAGATTTCATGTTTTTATATTATTTTAGTGGCGTACCTAGATAGCTCTAGGTTGCAGCTATCCTGTATTCCTGTGTATGTTTTGTTTAACTTAATATGTTGACAGAAATGGTTTAACGGCCAACTATCCAAGGGTTATTCAAACAGAACAAAACATTCTTAGGTTTCAGGATAACTGAATGCCACGAGACTAAATCAAATGTACAGTCAAAACAAGAATGAAATTGAAAAACAATAATTTGATATTCTTGTAGTAGAAAGAAGTTTACCTTTTGTTTTATATTCCATACTGTATTTGGAGTGAACTGTAAAATTAGAAAAAAACTAAACTAATTATTGTACCTACTGATTTTAAATTCAGAATTTTGTATTATTAACAAATATGATTATCGTCAGGTACAAATAAATAATACATGTAATAATTCAGAGCTTAAAAATAAGTCACGTCCAATGCAGTACCTACCCATACTGATTTAATCCATTAAGTATCCAATAAATTAGTATAATGAAAATAAGTTTACTAACGTTTACACCAGTTTTCACTTAAATTAAATCACATGAAATTGAGTATATTTATTAAGAAAGTGTCTATCATTATTATATATATATGTTTCTATTGAATTGTACAAAAATTATTCAAAAATAATAAATAAGTAATTCAAATAGTTTTTATTTGAGTTTGAACAACATTTTATTTATGGTTTATAAGTACCTTGAACCTACCTACCTGCCAAGAAGGATTAGGTAGGTACTACCATATAAAAGCAATGGAAAAATTCGAGTAAAATTCAACAAAATAAAAAAGGAATAGTCTACTTTTATTACCATAGGTACCAATAATTTACATAATTTAGCTCGTAATTTAGGTAGATAAAAATAAGCAGATTATTTTTTTGAAACCAATATAAACTTATATTTACTTTACGCATTTATCCGTATTTTTGTTGTTTGGTTGACAAATAGTAATTAACTATAACTATAAAATATAAGGGCATAAGGCATTAAATATTAAAATAATCGACTTTGATACGATATATCGAGATTGATATTGAACACAATACTTTCGGTACTGGTTTAGCCAGCCCGCGTATTCTAATCTATTAGTATTTCGATTCAAAATAAATCAAAATAATTCAAATAAATACAATATATTGTATAAATATTTAATAATAGCACAATGGCAGTTGTAAATTATTCTGAACAAAAAAAATATTACAATATTATACTTAATTATATTTAACGAATTCGTAACACAAATTTTGAATTTCAGATGCATTTTACGTCATAACCTATAAATAATAACAACTTTGTTCATAACCTAACATAAAGGAAAAATAAAACGTCTTCTATAATATAGAATTTAGCGACATTTGAAATATACATAGTTAGTATACTTTATTCAATGTTAATTTCGCCATAAATTGTACATTTGTACATTAAAATTTATGTTAAAATATACCAAACAAATTTGGTAGGTATACATATAGATATTTAAACAGCATATTACAGTATTACGAATTATTGTGCGTGTGAAATAAATAAATGTTGGTATAAATAATAATTATAGGTGATACACGTTATAAATAATACACCTACATATTTTGATAAAATGTTGTTAACATAATGGCATAATAATATATATAATATATTATGCTTGGTACAACTAATTGCAGTTATACTACCTGTATAATTTGCCACATTATAACTAGACATTTTACGAATATTGTTGAGACTAATTACTATTTATTATAAATATAAATAATAATTTATTGTTTCCCGCAATCTTATCATAGTTAATTCAAATTGACAAAATATTATGATTAACTAGGTAGGTAACAATATGAGCAAATAATCTACCTAAACTAGGTAGCAACTATAAACAAATTATTATTCGTAGTTATACTAAACTTTTGAATCACTAAACGATAATTCTATAAAGTGTTCTACTGTAAAATGTTTATAATAAACGCGGATTAATAATTAGGCAGGAGATAAATAAATTTACACTAAAATGCATAAATCACATTTTATGAAATATTTTAGGATATTATATCGGGTATTAATAAATACCGTTAAATACCTTCTAAATAGACAAGTAGGTACCTATCATGGGTACCGAATTTGAAAAACCCAATAGGCATCTATAATTACATAATATTATAAATTATTTTAAATTAAATTATTGATATGTTGACCAAAACGAAGTTAATCAAAACCATTCCACAACGGTAAACGAGTGTAAGCTTAAGTATATAAGACGTCTGTTATTGTCATGTTGTCACCAAAGGACACATAAGGGACTCAAATTCCCGAAACGCACATTGTGGAAAATTAAAATATTTCACATTCCACCATAATCTTAAGGGATTCGAAGTCTGGCGACAACGAATTGAATACAGAAAACGGTCCAAAAACATCATACTACATAACTCGAAAGTAAAAAACGTAAAATGTTACCGATTTCGAAACTACATCAAGTATAGCTATTAATAGGTAGGTATAAAATAAAAAAACTAAAATACAGCATAAGTGAATATAGTAATATTATTATTATTTAGTACCAAGTTTTTTTTTTAAATTTAATGTACTAAAAACAAAAAAAAACAATTAATTATAAAGTGCTTAACGCTACCCCCACCTACGTGCACGACACCGTTTCGGTGAACTTTTTTAATTAACGGTATACACTCTTAAAAAACAAAATCCAGCCGATCCGTCAGTCGGAGCCAGTCAAGAGCTTTTAAGAGATACGGTTAATTATATAAACAATAATAATTACGTTTATGAAACGAAAGAACACAACATGCACTAACCATTATAGACGATCAAGTAAAGTGTCCACAGCACTTGCAGTCGGCACCGGGACGTCATGATTGGCGTAGCCGTTCCGAGTAGGTTAGTAGTTAGACTTCTTCGACCGGTATCACATTTAGAGAAACGCGTCACGAACACACACGACGACGACCAAGTCAGTTTTTATTTCTGATAAAAATCGATTTATTTTTCTCCCGACGATCAAAATAATATTATAATCGTCTAACTCATAATCGGACAAACAGACGGCGATGACACTCGCAAGCTCAAAACCAACGCGACGCGACCAGAAAAACGAGTGCTGATCACCGACGGTTTTACACGCGAAAAGCTAGCGGAAAAACGCACGTACTTTCCGAGCGGCGGCGGCGAAAGAGAAAATAACGCGGACAAACGGAGCAAACGGCGGACCAACACTGACTCCGCATTGCCGAATGCCGGCCTCGCTCTCTGGCCGCCGCCGCCGGTCCCGTCCAACCCCCTCGTGGCGCAGATCGCGACGACGACGACCTAGAGCGACACCTAACGGCAAACCTCAGCACTAGGAAAATACAATAATAATATTATTATTGTCTCGTCTCGTCTTGTCGCTCCAGTAATATTTTCTGTTGTATTTTTCGTTTTTCATCAATCATTAAGGTTTGTGTAAATGTGAATGATAATAATAATATTATTACGTACACTTTCTTACAATATTGAATAATATGGCTTTTGATAATAATATTTGCGTGCCGCGTATAACGGTTTTAATAAATTGACGACGTCGAATACCATCTGCCAATATTTGGATAAGCGATTTGCGATTATACCCAAAACATTACACATATTTTATTGGTAGGTAGGTACAACAATAATGTGGTTTTTATTATTATTATTATTTTTTTTTGTTGTTACCTTTGAGACGCTCGTTTTCTCAGTCGATTAGGCATTATGATTTTGAAACTTTTATAATAATATTATCATATGTTACTTTTACAAAAACATTTAATTTATGATAACTTTTTCTATCACGGCGATTTTTCAGGATTTTTTTTTTTTGTTTATGGCAACCCGTAGCTAATAATATTCTATGACAAAACATAATATTATACCAACCTAGTAAGTTGTAGTAGTATAGTATAGTACTTAATAATACATATATTAAAAATTATAGAATGAGCAGAATATAGTGGAATCAAACTTCGTGGATTATCCACTATCACACTTTGAGTTATATAGGTACTTATATTATACATAAAGGTATTTCAAATTATAGAAATATTGTTTTACCGGTACCGATAATAGCTGATAAACCATTTTTAACATTTTCCATTAAATAAAAAAAATAGTATAAATTATAACTGTATTGTTTTTATATAAATTATAAATGGTTTTTATTGCATTTAATAATCGTTTTATCGCAATCGGCGGTATAGGTTTATCTCAGTTAACTTACTCAGATAACACCCGTTGTTGAATACAATAAAATAATACATTTCCAGTAAAAAACATGAACTATGCGTCGCGTGAGAAAACTCTCGCTATTAAATAATATCATCATCGACTAATAATTTATTATTATTTTATATTGCGGCATAAATTCTAATGATAACAGTTGAAAAATATGATAAGTAGGTACCTAAGTTCCGTGTATTTGTTTAGTATGTAAGTATGTATTACGTAGTTCCCACGCGGTATCCTTTTGTGTAAATATTAATATTAATTAATATTATTATTTAATATTATGTTTATTGATTATTATACTTAAATCATCGGCTACAGTTTAAAGAAACGTATGTCTGATGATAATAATAATATGTATAATACAAAATAATATTATCCATACTTACTACCTCTAGCTCAACTCCTCGAGTGCTCGGGGACTAATAATTATATTTTGTTTTTACCTTCATACGTAGGTACGACGGCAACGCACAATAAATTTAAAAACAACAGTCAACATTCACAATTATTATTGTAAATACGCATATTATGTACATTGTACGTGACATATTTTTAGACCAAAATATAGTTAACCGTAAACAAAATATTATTATGTTGAACAATTGATTTCACGAGGAAACCCTGATATTATTTATTTCATTAGAATTATTTCAATAACATCATTCCATAATATTAAACATTCCATAATATTAATTGTATCAGTGTAAAATATTATTCGTTACTTTGTTAATATTCATTTTTATTTAATTATTCATTGGTCTAAAAATATGGAATTCTCGTTTTCTATTCAAAACGTTATTTGAAAAATATTTATAATTAATTTACGTAGTAACGATGTAGTAGAAAACTGTGCGACTGTGTACTATATAAAATAATATAATTCATTGAAATAAAAATTCATAAGACTGGGTAGATTATTATTTAATCCATTAGTTCAAGTTTTTAATAGTAAGGCTCATTTAAGTATATTAATGTTCATTAATTAGATTTTTTATAATCAAAACAACTTTATAATAAAATTGTACGTAAATCCCTTAATTTTAATTAGATTGTATCAACCGTGATCATTAAAATAGTATTCGGTTATTCAGTTCAAGAATCAATACGATAGATAATTAAAAATGTTTTTACTTGAATATTTTTAAAATGTATTATTTATAGTATTTTCTTCAGTAATTTGTATTCATTTATCAGAAACGTTAACACGTACAAGACATGTCCTATAGTAAAGCGCCGAAATGACAGATTTGGTTTACACTATTAGTTACTCGGTGCAACTTCCACCAGCCACCAAGTCAGGTAAAAACAAAATATTACATATCTCATGGGTGTCTTCAGGTCAATTCCACGGGGAAGGCAAAACAATTTTAGTGTTGAATACCGCTTTTAACAATTAACAACATTTATAAAATGTATTTATCTATTAGCAGAAACAGGACAATTGTGACAAAGCAGAATCAATTGTAGTATCAGATCTTCATGATTATATTAATGATAAATTATATTCTTCTGTTGCAACTGACACATCCAATAAAGCCAATCGTAAAATGTATCCAATATGTGTACAATATTTTTCATTTACTAATGGTCGTCAAACAAAACTATTAGATTTTTTTGAAGAATCGTCTGAAACTGCAGAGGCTATATGTAAATCAATAACTTCAACATAAGGTAAACATAAATTATCTATGTCGTCTGTTTCAGCATTTAGTGCTGATAACACCAATGCTAATTTTGGAAAACATAAATCTGCATATACACTTTTACATAATGAAAACAATAAATTAATTAAATCTGGTTGTTTGGCTCACATTGTTAACAATGCATTTAAACATGGTCTACAAAAATTAGACTTTGATGTAGAGACAGTAGTATTAAAAATATATAGTCATTTCTCTTCATCTGCTTCAAGAAGAGAAAATTTAAAAAGTTTTTTTGATTTTGCTCAAGTTGATTGGGAAGAACTGGTAAAACATATACCAACTAGGTGGTTATCTCTTGGTCCAGCAATTGACAAAATTTTAAAATTTTATCCAGCCTTAATATCATATTTTATATCAATAGGAGATGAATGTTCCAAAGTTCTTCAAAAATTACTATCAATAAATGCAGATACTGATACAGAGCAAGACAATTATTTTTATACTAAAACCTATATATATTTAACTTTTTGTGCAAATGTGGTTCAAATTTTTCAGAAAACTAGTAAACGGTTACAGAATATGGACACATCTGCTACAGAATTGTATGAAATTATGGATTATTTAAAAACTAATCTCACAGAAAGATTAGAGCAACAATTTTTTGGAGCACATTTTATTTCATGCAATCAACATTTAAAAGCAAACAAATATGAAAAGTATAAGAAAATCTTTGGAAAATTTTATATAAATATTAATACATATTTATCTAAGTGGTTTAACTTCTCGGATGACAACATTTTTAAAGTGATTGAATGCTTACAATTAAACAATGAAATTTCCTACAACGATTTAGTGAAAGTTGTTAAGACATTACAATTATAAAATATTTCTTTAGATGGCCTTTTTAATGAGTATTGCATAATAAAACCTACTTTAAATAATGTTTATAGTATAGAGCAAAGTGTGTACTCTAAGTGGACAAAAATATTTTCAAGCGGTACAAAAGAAAATTTCAAAAATATATTTCTTTTAGTTTCATATGTGTTAAGTATTCCACCATCAAATGCGTTTGTTGAATGAGTTTTTTCTGTTATGAATCAAAAGTGGTCAAAAGAAAGGAACCGGTGCAAAGTAGAACTTATCAAGTCTGAACTTCAAATAAGTCTAAACTTTGAAGAAAACTGTTCAGATTTTATTGATAAAATAAAGCTAGATGAAGACTTACTTAAAGCAGTTTCAAATAACCAAAAATATTCTTTTAAAACTAAATAAAAAACTTTAATTACAATACTATAGTTAATTTTTCATATTATTCTTAATTTTTAACACAATTATTATAATTTATTCCTAAATTTAAAATTTTATCTTGTTGTCTATTAATATAACAATAGTATTTAGTTTGTATAGTTATTATAATATATTATAATACAAGTGAGAGTTTTATATTTATGTTATTGTTAATATTTAAAAATACATTCGTTAGAATTTTGTATTCTATTAGAATTTGAATACATAATAAAATAAAGAGCCATAATTATATTATTATTTTGAATTTTAAGGAGCTAGGTATACAAATTAACAATATTTTATTTCATTGGCAAGTTAATAAATCAAACTTAAAATTGTCAAAAAAAATATGTCCCGTATTTTTGACACTGAAAGGTGGTAACCCTGAGCGCAGCTCTAGTGTGTAGTATAAAATAAAAAAATAAACGCAATTGAAATTATTAAAATGACCCAAAACGAAACTTGGCAAATTTGTTCCGTTTTTTACATCGGTCGACCATCAGAATTCGCGCAGTATTATATTACTTGGTAGTCCTTAGCGAGTAAAATAGTACTACGAGAGAACAACGACTGTACAATATTATTAATATGATTTATACGTTTGTTTTGTTCAAAATGCGTTTAGTTATTGTAGACAAAACTGAACTGTAATGATATTTTAAATTTACTGTGCGCGAATATTAATTTTAACGGGTTATAAAAGCTATATTGACGCAATATTGTTTCTAAGGAGATATTTTAGTAACTGTACACTTCTATTTTAGACTAACAGCTATCGCAGATTGTACGCTTTTGTGGACAATTAATTTATTTACCTCTTTGCGTCACAAACACTATTGTGCACAACTGTACTGGTGTGCGGGTGAGATGACTGAACATGATATTATTGGTATATTAATTATAAAAAAACGTTTCAAATATTAACTAAAAATAATAAGTAATGTATTATGTAATAGTAAAAAAAAGACCTTTTCGTCCAATAAATTTACTGTCTTTCTGATATTAAATTAATTAATTGGTTTTAGAATTCTGAGATACTGAGTAACTGTGAATTTTTTCTATTAGTTTCACTCATTTTTTTGAGCAATAAAAACTAAAAATTCTACAATCTTTATTTTGATGGTGGTTACTGGTTTCTGATAGAAATTTGTATCTAGTACTTTGGTACTTTGGCATGTCTTGGGAAAATCGCAAGACTTTTAAAAGTAATTAGTAAAAACTATGGAGAAGCAACAAATTTTTACGCTAATGTCGTTTTCGACAAAATTGATTTTGTCTTGTTGTTGTGTTTGACATATATGACTTGAATTTTTCTCCAAAAAATGTTGTAGGCAGTAGACATAATATTTTAACCGATTTTGTGCTATTTATAGACATATTAAATGTTCGACTTTTGTTAATTTTTTTTGAATTATGTATTATAATATAATTATGTATTTTTTATACATATACATATGATTATTATAGGTGTAAGTGTAACATTATTATTCCACTATTGTCTATTCATGAATCTTGTTCTTGTATAATATATTTATTATAAATTTGCAAATATAATTTTGAATTCAAACCATATTATAATTGATATATTTTGTGAAAATAATTCATACCTCTATGTAAATATTTTGACCATAAATACTAATAATGTGTGAATTTATTTTAGCGATCCTTCGTAGTGTCATGGTCCCGTTCCTTAGCTCACATTTTGAGGGGTTTTTGCTCTTTAGGGAATTGGGAATGGTCCTTGACACTCCTTGTCAAAGTATATAGAGGGACCAAGTAATTCACATTGCTATGAATACATGAATAAATATTAATTATTAAATTAAAATGTAAATACTTTACGGTTGTGGCCGTCTTGTACACAACTACAACTGATTAATTAAACCAAAATAAATTCTAAATTAATACACCAACAAAATATTATATTGTGCAAAATGTGTGCACGTGACAATGTAGGGTCTCCGTGAAAATAGTAATTCGTATACTCAAATATATTATATTATCATGTATCACTTATTACCCATAGAGTAAATATAGAATACATATATACGTTAGGTATTATACATAGATATATTAATAAACCTGTTCAGAAAAATTTATAATCGATTATATTTTTTGAAGGAAACCCCATTTAGAGATGTAGCCACGTTTAAAAGGTATTAACTATTTACATAAATATTTTTTTTGGTACAGTAGAATTGTATAGATATTTCAACAAAGTACTACCTATATTCTACGGACTACGGAGAGCGTAATAGCGGGCAGTGGCTAGCTTTGTCCAGGGCGCCATTTTTTAAGGGGCCATATAAAATGGCGTTTCGATATTAATATTTTTTTATTTGAACACATTTGAACAGCTGTTGTTTTTAACTTAAGTTATTTTTCAATTACTAAAATTACTTGGTCAATGGTTTCTTATCCTTGTATTTTGTTCACAGGCGATCCTAACTTTAAAAACAAAAACTTTTTTTTTTTGAACACCAGTCGCACTCATGTTTATTAATAACAGATTTTTGGCAAATTTAAGTTTTAAACACTTGTAATTTGAATAATATTATTTATGTCTTAAATGTTCATGTTTTTCTTTACAGAGCCACGGATTGATAATACATTTTTTTCTGGATTGGTATTCATGAAATAAAAATGTAAAAGTACCAAATTGAAACTGTATACAGTATGACTGTATACTTTTTAAAAACAAACTTAGGGAACGGTCGAAGAACGGTTTATAGATTGTCGTAAATATTGAATTGGTATCTAATACGTGAGTATACAATCATTATAGATATTATATTATATTATAGGGACGAGTCACTCGTTTATTCTCCTAAAAATCGCAAGCGGAAGTGAAAAAAACTTAAGACGTGCTACGTGCCAATATTAAATGCGGAAATCCCAAAGAATGGGCACCTCATAAATGACCCTGACCTATCATAGGTGTTCCCTCGAATAGATTTGAATCTGCCAATTGCCAAACATTTTCGACGAAAATGCCTATATAGTTAGGTATCGGGATGGCCGTAGGTTAAGTTAGTTTTAATTTTCAGATCATAATTTAACCCGATGTGCACCAACCGATAAACATTTTAAATGAAGGCGCGCGTAACGTAGGCGTATTAATTGGTAATTAAGTTAGGTACTTTTTAGTTTCTATTTTTTTCATCGTAAAAATAGGCGTATACTTCTGTTGTTGTCTATATATTATCCACGACAGTCACACACGTGCAATCGCACAAATACGGACGCACGCACTTGCTCGCTCTACAGGAATAAAAAATATAACATACGTGAAACTACCTATATATTATGTTGCACAATATTTTACGATTTTATCCAATACATTATATTATTACTTATTTCAACATCGTACTATATAATATACCATTTTTCAGTGACCTGCAGTGGCAGGCGTCTCGAAATATTTTGACCCCGATGCACGCACAAAAACGTAGATATCAAGCGTGGGCACCTACCCCGCGATGAAGGCTAACGTTCTATGCTGTTTTGTTCGAAGGTAATACTTACATAAAAATAAAAATAAAATTTGAAAAAAATAACGTTTCATAGATATTGGTAGTACGCGTGGTGCATATTAAACAAACATCGTAGGTATATACCGCGAGTGGTATACAGGGAGATTCACCAAGCATGCTCATCCCCGTCTTATTCTCTAATAATGTAGTTATTCAAAATCTGGTTTTTGGAATTTTTAAATATGCTTAAAGACTATAGGTACTTTGAAATTCTTGATATTTTTGTACTACCTAAGGAGTGTCCTGTGGAGATACAAACTTTTCAAATGCAAACCCCTTTTTCTACTGTAAATAAATTAAGCAAATCATTTTTCAGAAAATGTTGGCGTATCAAAATCAAAATTCAAACGAGTAGTTTTTAAGTTATTTTAATTTTTGCACTAGGTCCATGATAAATGGATTTGGAAGGTTATTTTAAAATCTTACTAATTTATACATTAATCTGTCAACATTCATAGTTTTTAAAAATTGGTTGTCGTACAGTAAATACTAGATCCAATATCACATCCATTTTATATTTTTGTAAACCCATTTTTTAGTACGCTATCATTAGTATATACATTTTAATAACTGAACAACTTGTCGTTCGAATTTTGAACATAGGTACCTCCTTACATCAATATTTTCAAAAAAATTATCCACTAAATAATTTACAGTAAAATAGTGGTACCTATACTAATATTATTTGAAAAACAGGTGTTTTTAACGGATCTACAGAACACTCGCTGCAGAGTATATAGTGCAACAAAACTCACGAATTCTGTAAATAATATATTATAGTTTTTGAATAGGTAGTCGTTGAATTTAAAAATTCCAAAATCAGAATTTGAATAAATTTGTTATATTAAAAGGAAAAATGGGAGTGAGCATACTTCGTGAATCGCACGTATTGTATATAATATTATACCCGACCGAAAAGACAAAAGCCCATGTAGGCCAGTGACGGATCGGCGCAGGTCGTATAAATATATACATAACACATGTATAACTTGCGTATACTTAACGGATGAAATTCCCGGACGGCGGTCTGGTTTGACGGCACGGTGGAAAGGGCGCGCTCCTGTGCAATTCGTATAATTGTATACAAAATATACGCCGTATAATCGCCCACCACCCATCCCAGAGAACTGTTAGGGAGCTCACCGCCGACGTACTACGTTGTTATATTATTATTATTTTTTTTATACTGTAGTGGGACAGAAAAAAATTTTCGTCCATCGTCTCGTCCCACCATAGCACGACGTAGATCAAACATGATGGACGCGAAACATTTTATACCCGACCAAAACCACGATAATATGATCATGGTCGAAATATACCATTAATTATATTTAACCATATTAGGTTAGGTTAGGTTAGGCATTACATAATTCATAATTTCAACCACGAATATGATGGACTTTTGGTTATTATTTTTACTACGATCATTACTATTATTGTTATTCAGGTTATTCATATTGTATATTATTATAATGTGTAGGACGTATTAAGCGGTGTTTTAATAATTCGTATTTAGTGGTGACATGGCTGCTTGTGCTTTGGTGCACAGGAGCACGGCGTGAACCCATCCAAGACAAATTGTTAGATTTTTATAACAAAATTTAATTGGTTATGATGTGCTGTGCACACTGCACAAACAATTTAAAAACTATTTATTAGAAAAGAAAAAAATATGTTGCCTTTTGTCGTTGACAAGCTTGCCAATGCAGCCCGTTAACGATTAGATAATTTCGCAGACCACAATTAATTCGTCGTGCTGCACTGTACTAAAATTATTTACAATTTACATGCACCGACACATTGACTGATATAACATTCGGTATTTCGGAGCACAATCAATAATTATGCCGGGACAATCGTCAGAATGCAACCACCATTGCCCCTACTAATAATTATTTGTATTTTAACATTCTATAGGTTTTAAATAAATGTCAAGTATCCAACTACATTTTTGTTGGTATGCATGTAAAAAAAATTTTATTAACATTCAACATATCATAAAATATTATGTGCACCACTCTATACGCTAAGATCACGATCCGTCGCTGTTCGTATTATATTCGTATTTAATCATATCGTAGGTATACGAACTGTTATTTTTTATGATAGACGCGGTAGTAAAGTTTTGTGGTTAGTGCCGATTTTTAACCGTCTCTATCTAGGTTCCAATAATTCTATAGTAATAATTTTTTGAAAGGCTGGGCATTAACGAGTTGATAAGCTTAAGGTTAAATAAATATCAACTTATTAACTTAACCAACTTACCAACCTAATTAGTTTGCCTGGATGTTAACTACTTAGAATCAACCTTTTACTATTCGTAATAAAATTTAATTTGAATTTTCATATTATCCAGAAAAATATTTTTGTCTATCATCGATCACAATTATTATATGTTCGTAGAATTTAGAATAATATATTATTAGAAAAAATAATATGTTATGATTACGAAGAATTTCATATTTCTATTTATAAATAAAAACTAGTTTATCATATTAATAACTAATAAAATAGGGGAAACATTATTTTCCCTTATAAAAACATTAATATTCATGACCTCGTGAATTATATTCATAATACTTATAACTTATTAATATGACTATCGTGGGTTGTGGCCGTTTCAATTTATATTTATAAAAAGTAGGTAGGTAACCGCTCTTCTGTACAATTTGAGTCGAGTGTACTTTATGGCCTTGTTATTGAGTGTAATGAAGCTAAATTTGAATTCAATAATAATTAATAAATCATTGCATACGAAAAACGATTCTGAGCGGAGACGGTCGTTACTCATCAGCCTATATTATAACTAAATTTATTTTATCTTTTATATATTATTATTTATTACTATTATATAGTAATTTATTATACAATTAGTAATACGGTATAAATATGCAATAGCTTAAAATGAATCTAAATATTTTTTAAATGTAATTGCGCATGGTAACAATTTCATGTCCCCACTTCAAAATTCAAATGTCTATAAACAAAAATTGTGACAAAATAATTTTCAGATATTTGGGTTTCAGTAAACATTATATTCAATTTTCAAGCATTATGTATAATAATTGAGCATTTTTAAGTACAAAATAAATAGCATATTTTTGTGGTTTTTTACAATTAATATTCTCTAAATCTGATCTTTAAATAATTATAAAAAAAATCTTTGAATTACCTAACATTGATTTTTATACACGCATACAGTGCGACTTTTAAAACATACTCCGCCCCTTTTTATACTTAATAATATCATGCATCATTCAAATTCTGTTTTTTGGGAATTTTAAGTAATAATCTAGTAGGTACTATTTTAAATACATTTGGTCCAGTGACCATTTTTGTAAAAACATTTTATCGAATATTCGAACATAAAGACTGGGCGATCACGTGACTATTTCATCAATACGTGTTTTGGATTTGACATACCACCTATATAGTTGTATAAACAGACTACGTAAGAAGCATCAGCTACAAAGAATGTTTAATGCCTAAACTGACGTAGTACGAATATACAAGGAACCTGTGATAATAAACACAGCCACACAGGTGACACGCAACACCCTCAGTAATTCCTTAAGAAACGGGTGAGTTGACGATGGACCGGAACTAGAAGTGATGATGGTGTTAGGACATATACGTACATAATACTGTAAACTCTTATCACTGAGATGTCGTTACACTTCACGACACTTCACAGTACGACCGAGTTTTCCCTAGAAAACGACAACCGACGACGTGCAGAAATTATCGCGGTTACCGGTCCGCGAATAAGCGTAAACCATATATTATGGACAGCAGTCGCCTCGACCGCAGTATATTTTCGATGACCGAATACAGGGCGATTCACCAATGGTACTCATCCTTTCATTCCTTCAATAATGCAATTATTATGCATGTTTTGAATTTTTAAATAAATTTACTTAAAAACCATATTATTTTTTTGCGCTACCTTCGGAGTGTCCTATGGAGATACAAACTTCTGTATTCAAAAGACAATATACCTTTTCTTCTGTAAATAATTTAATGGATAATTGTTCCGAACATTTTCACGTACCAAAATGAAAATTCTAAAGAGTAGTTAAAAAGTTATTTAATTTTGTATACTAAGGATATAGCTAGTAGGTCCATGATATAATGGGTTTGGAAGATACGGGATTTGAAAATTGTATTAATTAATATTAATCTATTAATATTTATTATTTTATAAAAATTGTTCATATTTAATAAATACTTGATCCAATATTATAAATATATTTTATATTTTTTTTAAATATTTTTTAAGGACTATTATCCTTAGTATTAACAACTGAGAAAACTAATAAACTACCTACTCATTTAAATTTTGAATTAAGTTCATAAAAAATTCCAAAAAATAGAACTTCAATAAATTCATTATTAAAGAAAAATGGAGGTAAGCATGCTTGTTGAATCACTCTGTATACTCGCGATCAGCTATAACAGTGATAATATTCATCGTCAGTCTGAAGAAATAGCGGTTGTCGCCGGCCTTGTTTTGCGCGTCCATTTTGTGCTTGCTGTAGTGCCGTCGTTCGTGTGTGGTGATGGTGTAGTTTGACACTGTCTAGTGCTCTTGCAGTCGTGTGCTTGCGGAATTTCGATGGTACTCATCTGACTTCTGAGTACTGATTATTTCAAACGATGTGACTCGATGTTGCCGTGAGCGACCTTAAATTAACAGTTAATTTGTCGACTAGGTATATAATTAATCGTGTCCACGTATATACAATATAACGTTACAAAACAAATATTATACAAATACCTAACACATAATTAATTATTTTCATTAGTTGTTGTCTGTAGCTGGTTATATTTTATGGTCTTTCAGGAAGATCTTCTTGAGGTAGGTGTGGTTTTAATCTCGGTCGGTGGTTTTTCGTCAAATTTTCAGAGTTTCTTTAGTTTTATTTCATATGTTGTAAAAGTTTTTTAATTGATTTGTTATCCATGTTGATAGGTGAGGTAATCCCGTGTCATTGCGACGCTGTTTATTTCGCATGCACCAAGGAGAATTCTCAGGAATTTATTTTGTCGAGTTTGTAATTTTTTTTACTTTTAATTGGGTGTGCGTAGATAATTAGGATCAGTATTATTTTTGGCTGTATGTAGCAGTAGAGAACAATTCCTCTGCAGGGTTAAGTTATACGATTTAATTTTAGGCAATAGGATTTTCATCATTGCGGCGTATCTCTAGTTAAGTTTTTTGTTAATGTGAATTTCACGAGTCGCTCTAGCTGCACCATTGAATTTCAACAGGTTATCGATGTGTGCGAGAGTATAATATACTTTTAGTGGAATTTAGAGTGAGACTAGTGAGAAACATCTTGAGAATAACCACACAGGGATAATTCATAATGCGTGTTTTGTAGGTTCGTTGTTGAAACAAAGCTTTTATAAATGTACTACAAAAATAGAAAAGTATACGATACGTTTAATTCGGTGTCAAATATCGATTTCGAGAAGCTTGTAGTTTCTCCATGGTACGTACGTACCCGTTTCCGTGTTTTCACACTTCCACGCCGTGCCGTATGCGTTAATATTTTTAATTTTTTGATTTCATTCCACCGTTTATAACCGTTGGCACACCATTTGAATCGATTTCACATACCCGAGACTCGAGAGCCACATAATCTCACCGGCGCATAATGGTCTGTAAATTGTAATATTATAGAGTTGGAAATTTACCGGTAAAAAATTGTTGGTAAATTTGGTGAAATAATTTTTTTTGACTTTTTACCTAACCAATCTATTTCTGGAAATATTTATACAGACATTAATTAAGGAGTATAATTTATAATTTGCATCATTAGTGATCTAAACTTCAAATCGTGTGAATAAGTAACGATATCATTGCGATATGTGTGTTTAATACAGTGTTTATCTTTTCAAAATGTTTAAAAATACTAAATACAGTTTGTATAAAGATTAAAGCCTATAACGAAACAGTAGGTACATTATTACTTATGAGGTACCTTAATTGAAGTTATTACGCTTTTAAATACATTTAAAATGAAGGGCCGATGTTAATAACGGTGTCGTATAAAGTTCAATATATAATATTATAAATTTTCAAGGTAACGTTTTCTAGCATAATTATAAGTAGGTCACTGTTATAGATGGTGTTAAATTTGAATTCAATGATATTATATCATTTTTACGAAAAATGATTCTAAGCGAAGGCGGTAATTGAGCCTATGATATATTGCTAAGTATATTTAATAATATTATTGTGAATAAAGTAATTTATTAACCTATTTACGTGGAACCAGTGCCACGTCGTCCGATTCTCAATTACTCTTGATCAAATCATTTTCTAAACGCCATGCCAATGGCAAGTGCGTAAAGCAGTAGCATGCTTAGATTTTTTGAAAGTTAGGTTAGGTTAGGTTAGATAAAGTGAGATTTGAATTGTAAATCGCTGTACAGTGAAACCATAGACCATAGGTAAGGTCTATGGACTATGAGTGGGACGATATCCTAGCAAGCCACTTCAGTTCCGGTCCGACGAAACGCGTCGCTCGTTTCCCGAGATTTATGCACAACAGTCACCACTCACCAATATAATATGTATATTGTTATTATTTTTATTATTATTCCTTTGACTGTTTTCAAGGAGTTATTATGTGTACGCTGGGTCTGTAAAAATATCCTGACAAAACTTTGATAACCTGATGGTGATTGCCAAGTCTTTAAATGTTGTAAAATATTTTTATATATTTAAATTAAGGTCTCTAGACTTTAAAAGTATCTACACTTCACAATTCTGAAAATCATAATTTTAATAAATGCATAAAATAATTTATAAATCAAGAACGGAGTGAGCGCACTTCAAAATCTACAAGTGTGGCTGTGGATTTGTACATTATACATCTGTGACCAGACGATGGGGGTCCTATGCTTAGATGGTTGGAGGGAGATCGCGGTTGATGGCACTTTTGTATGAGCATATTTGTGTTTGTTATATTTATGTAACAAATATTGTATCTTGTTTGAATTGATTTTTAAAACTACCTAATCTGAATTAGTAAGTAAAAAAGTAATGATGAACTTAAAAGCACTGTGTCCTTAGGGCTAAGATGGTGTTTATTGATAGTAATATGAGTTGATTTTTATTTGTTGATTTTTTTCTCTTTTATCATGTAACATGTTGTATTCAATTCATTTTTATATTCTGAGCGGAACGTTGAATGTAATAATTTTACAATGGAACCTATATGTTTTTTTTATCAGTTATCACCTTTTGGGGCGGTAAAAAATGCTTTAATTTTCTACTTCAGCATCTTTTTGTTAGGAAAGTGAATCCAGTTGGTACCTGCATGGGTGCCTATCAAAAGTAAAAATAGATGTTTAGATATCATATTTGATATTTCCTACCAGAAAAGGTAATTGAAAATAAACTTATTAATTTGATACAAGAACCGCATAGGTTTTAATAATAGAAGTTAAAAATATTAAAGACACGTATGCACGATTTTTTTATACAATCATTTAATATTTTGATGTTCAAATTTCGACAAAATCTCGAAAAAAATGCTATTAGTTTGTAGTTAAAAATGTATTAAATATTTAATTTTTATTAAAATACTTTAAGTTCAAAATTTGACGAAATTAGATATTTAAACGAAGATTAACGATTTTAGTTATTTTATTGTAATTTAAAAATATAATTAGTGGGTACTCCAAACTTTAAAGTATATTATTATGTTGTTTACACACAACGATATTTTAAGCTGCTACCTATAATTGTTTTAGCAAAAATTAATTCAACCTACTGCATTACTAATGTCTAATAGTAAAATAAATTACATACTTTAATAACAACAATATCATAAAATATACTTACCTAATAATATTATAGACTGGCAGACTGCCTTCGCTCAAAATCGTTTTTCGTATATAAATGATTTTATATCATTGAATTCAAGTTTAACACATTCGTTGCAGCGACCCCTCTAGACACCTACTGTACATCAGAGTAATACCCCCTTGCATACTTTTTTTCTTTCCAAATTCGATATTTAAATGGTTTGTTGAGGAAGGGTGTGAAAAAAAAATCGTGTCAAAAAAATATTGAACACATCTCTTTGCCTTTGCGTATGCCGTATATACAGTTGAAATATTATATATATTTTCAAGTTAATTGGCGTCTACCAATTTTTCTTATATATATTCGATCTAAATAAATCGATCACAAACGTCGGAAAATTCGAAGTAGGTTGATATGTACACGTGCGATTGAATAATGAATAATAGTAATAATAAATATAATTATAATGACAATGATAATTATAGAAGTTTTGGTATGGATGTGCTTAATTGTTGACTTCATTATAATATCATATAAATATAATATAATGCTGGTTAATATATTTCAATACAAGAAATATATAAATATATATTTATTTATCTTTCTCCCTTTCAGTTTTTTGGCATTTTAAACTAAAGGATGATGTTGTACATATTGGTTTTACAACAATAGATATCTATAATAATATAACAGTATAATAATTTTGACATGGAAAAGGTTTTGATTTATTAGGAATTTGGATTGAATGATATTATAATGAATAACAGAAAATAGATACTCTTTCGAAAAATGTAATATAAGTAGGTACACATATATGACAAAGTAAATTGAAAAATAAGTTTTATTAACAAAAACTATATAAAATATACGATGAATAAAACGATAGTTAAGTGAAACCAACCTTCTTGAATAGTACATAGTATTACTTTATCGAAATTTAAGTTTTACTGTTTTCGAAGTAATTATTGCTCTAAATAATACACTAACATTTCCTTATATATATATTAAGGTTGGAAAACGGTTATAAAACATTAAATGGTTTTCGCAATTCATCCAAGTTGATGAAAATAATTGATTATTAATTAAAACATATTTTTAATTGTCGGTAAACAATTTATGACTTGGTTGTAGACATATTGGCCAATATCTGTCCCAGGCCGGTGGCTGGACCGTATTTTCCCTTTTTGACTTAGATATTTATTAATGTATAATTATTTAATTATAAGTTACGACCCATGGATTAAAAATATAGGTACGTCGTATTCGAGAGTATATCAAACGAAAAACCAACATACATAATTAAATATTAGTGAGAACACTTATTATAAGTTGTTAAAAGTTATTTTAAGTTGGTTATAAGATTTTTTTTGACTTTTGAGCATATTTGTATGATTTTTTTAGAATCATAAACATCCTAACCTTACAGTTTAACGATTTGTAGTATTTATATTCTATAAACACTATGCTAGAGGTATTTAAACTTTTCATTCCACGGATCATTCGTCTTTTCATAACATTTTGGTAGCTCTCAAATTAGCAAGGACATAGAAAAAAATATTTATTATAAATATATAAAATTATATCAAAACCACAAATTTAATAATAACTATCCATAGAAAACTCAAATTAAATGTTTTACGTTTGGAACAAAATAATATATTTTTTTTTTTTTTTTGTTTGTTTTGAGGCTTCGACAACTTAGGTCATTAGCCTTTGGTACTGTGGGGGGTGTAACTGTAGGTTAAAATAATATATTATATTAATCGTCGTCGTCATTATTTTTTCCCTCTTCTGTATCACAGCTCCCCTGAAAAATACTCGCGACCTTTCTTGGAGCGGCGACGCACAATTTGAATACCTCTGCAGTATTATGCAATTTTACAATTTTGTGTGTTTTTCTACCAACGCGTAGATTCCGTCGCTAAATTCTAACTCGATTAAAAAAATCGAATTCTTACAAGTTTTCAACATTGAATTCATAATGATAATAATATGATATAATAATAGCTTGAATATTTTATTTTCCCCGCCACTTTATTGCTCATAATAACGGCGCAAATTTGAATGTTAAAGCCGATCATTCGGTTCCAACTGTAAAATTGGTTAATATTCCAACAAATCGGCCGATTAATTTTTATCGACTGATTAAATTGTAACCTTCGCGGCGTCAAGTTTTTGAAGTTTTTAGGTAAGGTCTTACCTAATAAATATCAAAGAAAGCCGCCGCCGCGGCCAAAGCTAATAGCTGCGATTGAAATAATTATAATTAAAAACTTTTTTACGATATTATTATTAATGGTTTTGTTTTGTATATACCTAATATTACATAATGCGTGTGTGCTTTATTCTGACTTTGGTAAAATACTTTGAAAAATTATTTGGAATAATTACTCAAATATTTAAGAAAAATATTATTCCGAATAAATTATTTACGATAAGTATAAGGTGTTCCAAATACTTTTAAAATATTTTTTTGTTATACGTGATAAAAAAATGATAGCTACTAATGTGTTGGTTTCGGGAAAATTTAAAATTATAGTCATAATATATTGTATTGTATAATATAACTGTGATATTATATTTTATGAATTACAACATAACAATAAATATTAAATTACATAAGTATTATATAATTAATAATATATAAAAGTATTCGGAGTAGGTACTACGCCCATATATAAGTCTGGTATTATTGTATATCTACATTTTTAATTACATTCGAAAAATTTCATCAAAAATAAGTACGAAAAAAATGATAATTTTATTACCAACACGTAAAACATATTTCACAAATATTTTTTTATTTAGCTCTTTTCAATTCCGGTGAAACTATTGAGACTCCTGATCGTTTAAGTTAGATTGGTCTCCTCACATCGCAATAGAGATCAATTCCTTAATATTAAACACTCGTTTCTTTCGTTATAAACTGCATAAATTACATTTATTAGTTAAATGTATTTATTTACGAGTATTTTACGTGGTAGTCGATCGAAACTAATATATTATTATAGTATTGTTATAATTATTGTATAGGTAACTGAACAAATAGTTTAAAACTGCGTAGTTATTTTTTTGTGAACTATGTACAATTCAATAGAATTTCACAAATGCGTTGAATGTACAATATAGTATCTAACACACGCTCCTTTCTATTACACAACTATTATAATTTAAAATATACAATTTACTGAGAAACTTAATATTTTATTTTAAAATCATTTTTTACTATAAAGGCGACTCAAATTAAATTAGTTATTTATTTTTTCATAAAATAAATGCTTCCTCTAACTTTATAATAAACCAATCTAAGCATGGCTTCCGTCGAATAATTTTTCAATACTTTGATGGATTTAATGTTTTAGATTCTGAGTGGAACGATTAATGTATTGATTTTACAATGATGTGTGTTTTATATTTTTTTTTTGTGTCTGTGTACACGATAAGTAGTCGAAATAATGCTTCGATTTTCAACTTCAGTATCTTTTTCGATTGGAAAGTGAACATCGTTGGTGCATTGGAGAGGTCAAAATTTAAAATTCACAGTAATTTTCAAAAGCGCCAAGAAAAACAAAAGAAAAATTAAGGAAAAACGGAAATTTTTACGCAAAATCTGTTTTCGAGAAAATCGATTTTGGTTTTTGTGTAACTCTAAAACAAATGACCTTAAGGACATGAAATTTAACTGAATTTTTATAATTGCATTTCCTATACCATAACACTTTCCAAATATTTTGACTTATTTTGAGCTGTTTACGGAAATTGTCAGTTTCCATTTTTTTTAGTTTTTTTTTTCTATAAATATCAATAAAATTTTATCTGTTGAGTAAAAAAGCTTGAAAATTTAATAGAAGGCTCCTAGGTTATTGTTTCAAAGGCAGATGAAAAAAATTAAAAATCCTTACTCACAGTTTTTATTTATAAGCATTTAAAGTTTAAATCTTGACAAAATACCGAAAAATCACGAAAATTAGCAAATTATTTTGAGTTAAGAATTCATAAAAAATTTTTCTTTTTAAATCTAAGATTTTTAAATGTAATACAAGATTACTCATAAGTTTGTCTACCTTTATCAAAAATAAAAAAATGTCTACAAGGAAATCAAATTAAATTTTTATGAGCGTTTGAAATTCATATTTTTACAAAATTTGATATTCACTCGATTTCTCATGTAACGATTTTCTTATTTTATTGTAATTAAAAAACGAATGACTGTAGATTCTTGAAAATTTCACTGAATGTTTATATTAGCATTTTCTATACACGATAAAATTTTGAAAATAATTTGATTCTTTTTGAGCTGTTTACGGACATTGCCAGTTTTCAATTTTTTCAGTTTTTTTTTCTATAAATATCAATAAAATTTTATTTGTTGGGAAATAAAGCGTGAAAATTTAATAGAAGGCTCCTGATATATTTTTACAACAGCAGTTGAAAAATATTAAAAATACATAGGCACAATTTTTTTTTATAAGCATTTAAAGTTCAAATTTCGACAAAATTTATAAAATTTATAATTTAATAATTATTTTGTAGGTAAAAATTTATGAAATGTTCAACTTTTATAGCTAAGAATTGAAAATTGAAAACAAGGCTCCACGTAAATAGGTTATACATAAATTACTTTATTCACAATAATATCATCAAATATACTTGGTAATATCATAGTCTGACTGACCGTTTTCGCTCAGAATCGTTTTTCTTATACAATGATATTATATCATTGAATTCAAATTTAACACCATCTATTACAGTGACCCACTTGTAACCTACTGTACAGCAGAGCGACATCCACTTACCCACCTTTTTTTTATTTCATCGTTAATATATTGTTCTTTTATCAAGTTACAAATATAAATATATACTCACACATATTTGAGTTATCAACAAAAATGTATGTAATTTAATTCGAGTTATTATCTATTAAAAATCAAAAAACGTTGTTACAATATTAGTTATATGACGCGTTTTACTATTTTAGTGTTATGCACCTATAATATGTATAGTATATATTCTACATATTTATATCGTTCGATTGGGAAACGCATTTAGATAATATTATTATAATTTTACTGCATATGACTATTGTACAAGCAATATATATTATTTTTATTTAAAATAAATACATCTCAACTCTCAAGACTAAAGCTTTAGAAATAACTATTTCTCTGAAGTGCAGTAATTATTGTACAATACTGGGAAATCATCTTGTTCAGCCCTCAGCCCGTGTTTCCTCTAAATTACTTAAACCATTACCTTTAGTAGCAGCGTATAGTTGGTAGGTATTATTGTATTTTATACGCATAAATCAGTAATTCCTAAAAAAAGGGGACTGAAAAATCTAAGAATAACACGAAAGCAGAGAAAATTGCTGCGTAAATAATTGACCTGGATTGGTTGACGGATTTTGTTGACCTTCAAAACGGATAATTTTTACTCGAAATCCACCACAATCGCGATTGTCGTATATCTTCACCCTATTTGAACGGTTTTCATCGCATTGCTTACGCGGTACAAGCCTGCAGTGAAGTTGGCCTCCCTCCACTCCTTTCTATTCAAAACCGTAAGTACTGAATAATTTAAATTGTTTTGTCTCGCTGTAGGCAAAATATACACTAATTAAAAATAATAGACATTTTTTTTTTGGGGGGGGGAGGTCACTTTCATACAACCCAATCAAAATATCAACTCGTAAAGTTGTATAATGCTAAAAGAATTGTTGCACATATATTGTTTATGAGCGTCAACAGTGGCGTAATTACGGGAGATATGCGAGTGACATATAATCCATCCCACTTAGCATTTTTTATTTAAAACTAGCACATTGGTGTATTAATACAATAATACTATACGATGGCATCATAATTTATGAAAATAATACAAAAATAACAGTTTTTCTTTCCTGGTTGTAATTATTATTTATGTCTTAGGTTAATAATTACCTAGTTATAAGTGTATAACCAAGATAATAATATTACTTCATAATATTTGGTATTTTCGATACAAAAATGATGTTAACATGGTGGCCAATAGTGCATAGTATTTTATTGACTAAATGTTGTAAATAATATTATAAATTGGTATATCTAATTAAATCTTAATAGAATATTAGAATACAAATTATAGTAAACTGCACTGCGATCCAATCTATCCCCCCCCAACATGAACATAACCAAATTACGCCAATGCATGTAACTTTATTGTATAGGTATACAAATATATGACATGCAGCTATTAAAAAGTAGATGGTAAATAGGTGTGTAAGTGGATGTCGCTCTGCTGTACAGTAGGTTATAAATGGTCACTGTATAATGGATAGTATTAAATTTGAATTCAATGATATAATAATATCATCGTATACGAAAAATGATTCTGTTCGGTGACGCTTTGGCAGTGTGGATATTTTATATTATATTTATATTGTTATTACTTATTATTAATACGGTAGTCGGTAAGTTGGATTAATATTATAAAATTATAAAATAATATAAATTAATATTATAAAATATTTAATTATATGATTAAAATATATTATAGAAAATGCCAATATAATAAACTAGTGAAAATGTCATATATCTACGGTCATTTGTTTTAGAGTTACACCAAAAACCAAAATTTTGACCTCCCTAATGCAACAACAATATTCACCTGCCCAGTTGCCCATCGAACAAGATACTGATGTTGAAAATCAAATCATTATTTCGACTACTTATCATGTACACAGACACAAAAAAAATACACATCATTGTAAAACCAATACATTCAGCCGCTCAGAATCTAAAATTAAAATAATAATTTTTATATTTAGCAAATTAATTTCTATAATTTATTATTTACAGTAAAAAAATGCCAATGTGTTTTGATGTTTAGTGTCGTCTGAAAAATTCGCATGCGAAATTGTCTGTAAAAAATATACAACATAAAAATTTATGTCTAATGATTTTTAAGTTGTATACATTTTTTGTAGGAACGTTTGTTTATTAGTCTGTGCTAGTTAAACAGAATATAAAGTATTTATTTTTGTCTATAATTATGGTAGTTTTGAGTTCTTTCGGTATTACCAACCTGACCTGTCGCACGATTATATTATTACGAATATTAATTTAGCGAACAATAAAAACCGGCAAAATAGACCTTTTGACAACGAAACAACTGAAATCGTTTATCATGCAATATGCATATATTATTATGCCTATACTCATATAGTTGGTATAAGTATATTGTATCGGCTTTGAAATATCTACCTGCAGCAAAAAATTACGGTTTTACCCGTTATCGTCTAAGAAAAACGAGGCACTAACTTAAAAAGTCTATATTAGCATATTACAGTAGCTGTACGCGCACACCGGTGGTCGAGACCTTTATTTTAAATAAATAATGATAAATACGAAGCGGAAACTACACGCACGTGCGCACTTCCGTAAGATATAAAATACCGATTTCCCAGGGAAAAATGATAAATTTAGAATACCAATATTGAGCGTGGAAGTATATTATAATACCCTCACTTCTTATATTATTATATTATTTATAAACACGTTGCGTATAATACGAGTGAATAAGAATAAAAAGGCATAGGGATCAAATCGTATGATATCTATCACTGCGGCAGAGCTATAATACACACCCGCCTTTATATTATGTATAATCTAGTTGCATATTGTATATTATATTATTCTATGATATTTTTGCCTATTTGATAAAATTGTGTTTACCATAAAAAAAACCTAACAATTATAAGCCATTATAATTCAAAATATTGTATAGTTTGGAGTTTTTGCCAATCAACCAGCTATTGATAAACAGCGTAGGTCAATTAGTTTAATTTGATAGAATTAATAATTATATTTGTCAATATTCAATAACTTTACTTTCTTTTTGGTCGTATCCCATCACTTCCCGGAACAGCCGGTTGCTTTGGGAATTGCTCAGTGAGCCAAATATTCAATAATTTAATTATATACAAATGTTACGCTCTATATAGTCGAAACAATTGTAAACTTCGTAAAAGACTTAAATAAGCTTAACAAGATTTCCAAATTAAAAAAATTCAAACAAGAATTTAAAATATGTTCGTAAATGAGAAATACAAATTTAGTTTATAGGATAACTCACATGGTGTAATGAGGCTTACAATATATTATAAATAAAAACAAGTGCTTTATTTTAAATTGAATTGTCAAACTGTCTTCAATAAAGAAATGAGTACCTAATGACCTTACCATACTCATATATCGGTCGTGTTTGGTGATGGTTGAGGGGAGGTTAGTTTTCTATATAAAAATTATTTGTTACAATCCACTATCTAGAGTCTAGACTCTTGAGCATAAATTACTTGACAAGTAATACTTGTTTTACATAAATTGCCAATATCTAAAAAAGTACCTATCAAATTAATTTTTTTCAAACTTTTGTTAATAGTTTTATAACAAAATTATTATTTGTATCAAGTTTTAAACAATATATCTACATTATACAGAATCACGAATCACGTGATTTTCATTTATTGAGTGTATATTTTTCTATGATAGACATGAGATGTTTTGATAAAACTGTGGTGAAGCTTACCCCTTGGCTCTCTGCATGCCTCGGTAATATCATAATAGTATGTTTCCAGTACAGCTCATTAAAAATATTTAAGTATTTTTTTTTTTTAAATCAACATTTAGTGAGAGATAACTATACCCAAAAACAGTATTACACAATCAGGAACTATTGAAAATTAAATGAATTGTGATATTTAAAAAAAATATATATATATATATATAAGGTACCTGACTTATTTAAACTTTTACAAACAGTCAATTTGCAGTATAAAATATAAATGCCTTTGCTCATTTATTAGCTTGGCTACTTTCGAGTGCAGTTTTTCGGCTATACCTAAAATAAACGTAATATTATACGTGGGTATATCTGTACAAGTATAAAACACATTTCTTAATTCTTTTATATCCATAATAAAGAAAGACTTTGCATATTATAATATCGAAAGAATTTAAGAATTAATAAACATATTTTCATCTAAAAATAGATATAATATTAAATTAAAATATTCACTAAATTATATAGATATAAACTAAATTGTAGGAAAAAAAAATTAAATAAATAAGTAATACAGACATATTTGCCAATGCCCGTCTATAGACTTAACATGCAATAAAGTTATAAGTTATTGAATTAAATATTATTCTTATTGAATATTAATTTATAAATAGTCAGTGGGCTGTGGTCAGAAAAATAATTTAAGAATAATAAGTAATAACGTAAATATGTATGTAAAATACCTAATAGAATTTAAAAAAAATAAATATTATTCCCAACATTAATTTATATTTCTGATTGATTTCATTTAATAGTTTCTACACACATACACAATGTTCTAACATACAACTAAAAAACAATTATATATATTTTTGAAGGCTTCTCTAAAGTTTAATGGATTAATATCCTATTTCTATCTTCCTCTATTCCCCATAATATACTAAACCATATACTGGTTGTGAATATCAATTTTTTAGTGAACGGTTTCTCTATTATTGTTTCTATTATTATTATAGTATACTATATTTTTATAAAACTGAGATTTAAAAAGGTAGACTGCTGTATAGTAGTTGTCGAGCATGTTGTAATGGATGTGTTATATTTGAATATTCAATGATAAATAATTGTAGGTATATACGAAGAAACGATTCTGGGTGAAGATCAAATTATAATTTTAACTATATTAATACAAGTTATTTAAAAGTCTTATGACGTTTGTGTCGTTTGAGGCTAACACAATATTATAACTATGATATCGAACACAAGATAATTTCTGACCATTGCGCATGAGATATTACTAACTGCCGTTTTGAATTTGTACTAAAATCGCTTATTTAATCATTTAAAATAATTTATTTTGATAACTGTATAATAATTATATATTAACTAAAATCGTTATACCTACTAAAATATACATTATTCAAAAACGAAATATATACCTATTACGTATACCTACATACGCGAACACGTAAATATGGACAATATATTATTTTATGTTTACCCACACGCCGCACGTATATTAAGTGCACGGATTTAATTATTTGTATTTACGAGGACCTCAGTATCCTCGGGATGCCGATTGGATTCCCGATAGGCTAATCAATGTGTAATATGGTACTTGGACCGATTGGACTTAGCGTAGAGTTAGTATTTACTTTTTGATCAATTTATTTTGACTATAACGATTACCTATAGATACCCACAATCTATTATGAATTATCTACACATTTTTGTATCATTAACAATAATATTTTTTCGAATAATATATAAGATTAACCAACGAATATTAGTCTGCGATTGAGCAATGATTTGAGCCGGATTCACAGCTGCGTCGTGTGTCGTTAAAATCGTATCATGATTGGATATCACTTTTTTGGTATCATGTAATAACCAAGTTACAACCGAGTATACCAAGAATTGACTACTGCTCAACTTTTAAACCATATTGGTTACCAGTCGTAACCATATAATAACAAAGCCCTCGCACGACACGACACACGCCGTAGTTGTGAATGCGGCTTTACTGCACTATCGTTGCTATAATAAAAAAATTACATGAAGGAATGTTATTTACTTTAGGTATATTTATTAATAATCATAAATGCTTATGTTTGAATATTGTTATAAACTTAATATTTTAACTTTTTTTAGAATAGTTACAGATTGAGTACTTAATATAGTCTATAGGTTATAGAGTGAACACAAAACATTGGTAGATATAGGTACCTACAGTATTTTATTACCAATGAAATGAATGCACTAAATTATTTATGGGGAGCATATGTGTAACAAGGGCAAAGTATAAAAGGGTCACGACACACGGGATGCTACAACTCCCCCGCGCCCAGGTCAGTACTTATAGACAGTTCGCTCCTGGGACATAATATGGTCAATTTTCTAACCGGATATTTTCCACCACTAAGTACCCGCACCTGGAGTTTGGACACGTCCGAGACTTCTGCAGATTTCAACAATTTAATCCGTAAAATAATTTTTTGGGTAAAAAATAGGACACTAAAGCTTCTTAATCAGTTATAAAAGTAATTATGTATATTATTATATTTCAAAATATTTACAATAAGTTATTAAATAAAAAATAAAAGGATTGGAACAATATTACCATAAAAATATTATTTTGAATTCCAATCTTGTGTGGCCTTTTTACATTATTTTGTTGGAATAATGGAATTTAATATTATTATTATTAATACGATGACGAGGATTAAAAAAAAAAATAATAGACATGCCCATCATCAATACAACTAGAAGTATTCGATTATCGGATATTCGTATAATATCACAATTCTCATTTCAAAACACATTGTTGTATTATACCTATAATAAGTATGCGACGTGGGACTGAATTTAGTTAGCGACAATTTAAAACGAGTGTGTCAGTTCTCAACTGGCCCTGTACATTTCACATATTCACTTAATAACAATTAAGATAAACATAAGACTAAAGTGTTAGTTTTTTTGTTTGTTAAAAAGTATATTTGAGAAGTAGTGATAATTTTGTAAACTAATATTTTTGTTGCAAGTATACAAACATATAATGTTATAGTTTTTTATAAGAAGAAACGGCTTGATTGTGTTGCTCGAAGGAGGAAAAGAGTCTAAATATAGATCCATGAATACTTAATGTGTTATAACTTTATAAGATTAAACCTGTTCAGTAACGTATATTAAATATTAATATACCATACTGCTTAATATAATATGTTAGTTAAAATAGTTTTAATATTACCATTGCGTATAGGTATGGAGTATAGATATATTATATATAGTGTATCTACAAATTACAATCGTTAAAGACAAAGTAAATTAAATATATTAATATTATGTACTATATAGAAAATTATATTACCTAATAAACATGAAAACATGATGAATACTAATTACCATGGCGCATATTCCCAATTACTTTAATCGTTACAAATTAATTATTCGACAAATATAAACGTCATTAACTGTGAATGGTTCTTTAAACAACTTTATAAATTCATTTTCTTATATCTTGTGATAAAATCTTTTTGGTACGTACTTTCAAACAATGTGACAATATTTAAAATAAATCTGCTGTTATTCAAAAATTGCACAGAAAAATTATTGCTAAAATGTATTCGAAATATTGTTTATGCCGTACGCACGCTGTCGTATTGTTCTTTTTCGATATTATATTATATAGAAAAGTACAAAAATCCTAAAAAAAAAAAATAAGTGTATATAATATTTTGAACTAGTATGTTTATGTTAGGTTAGGATATTCCTTAACTCTTAAATAAATTAATTGTAAAAACTATAAACAGAAATTCCTAGTACGAACTTAACTTCTATATACGTATTTAAGTGTTCAAGCGCTAACTAAATTCAAATTAGTTTTTCCCACATATCTGAACTATTTAAGTTATTTCATTGTCGTATAAAATTATACACGCTCAGTATAATAAACTCGACATGCTATTGTGCTATAGCTATATATAATTATGTAAATTAATAGTAATTTTACTGAAAAAATGATTACGTCTCATGTCTAAGTTGTCCACTAAAGAAAAAACAATAAATTATCATTATCACGAAAATATGTATAGTTTATAAGTTTTATAACAGTGAATGAATGTTAAATGAATGCAAACATGAAAATAAAACGTGTATTTTTTGCATTTTAATTTTTATATTATTATGACATTTGTGACTATTTTATAAATAAAAAAACAAAGGCAATCGTTTTCAAAAAATTTTAAATTAAAAATTTATTTATTTCTGCCGTCTATAAAGTATAGATATTTTCTTTGTAGGTTTTTATTTTATGAACAATTCCAGTAGTGCAAGAGATTAATATTATATATATATTGTTCAATTATTAGTTTTATTTATGTAAGAAATGGTACAAAATTAAATATTTATTCATCGTTCGCGAGGGACTAGAAAATACCATAGTTAATTAATTAAAAAAAAAAACAACCACTCTGCCGTTTATTCAGTTTTGAGTGTACTTTGTCATTGAATAGGTCAGTAAGTGCTGTAATATAATGGATGTGTTTGATTTTAATTCAATGGTATGTCATTGATATTTTATAGTTTAATATTTACTATATAAATATATATACAATTATAAATTATTTATTTTTCTATTAGTAAGTCAGTAGCTACTACCTAGGTTGAACTTATATTCCAAAAATATCGAATAAATTATAATCCTAGTAAATAATATAGTTTCGAGTCTCTACGATTAATATTTTTTGAATTACAACAAAATAACTAAAATCGTCACACATGTCAAATGCCTATGAAATAAATGTAAAATGTAGGTACTTTCGATATTTTTAAATAATTGAAAAACAAAATTTTTAGAACATCTCTTAACTTATGTCAAATAATATTTTACACGCATTTATTAACTAACAAAATATATTGACATGGCTATCGATATAATATTATATTTAATATCAACTACTTTAGGTACATAAGCTAAAAATATAAACTTTGGAATCAAAAAATATTGTAGTCCAGTGATCAAAATGATCAATGATCTTCTTGAAGGAATAATAAATAAATAAATTTAATCAACTCAATAAAACTTTATTACATTGGCGAGATTCACAATTTTAGTAAAGGGTTTTCACTTTTTATTGCTTCCATCTCCCTTACACACTACACACACACATATACACTTAACATTTCAACTGTACAATAAATAAATTTATAAAATGTGACGTATCCTGCAGGGTCAAACTATAGAAAAAATTAAGTTCTGTGAATAACAATATAGGAGTACTTATTAATATTTTGTATTGTATTATGTATAGTTTACCTCACTCGAAGCCCACATTTTCGATTATTGGTCACGTGTAGATAATATTATGTCATAATACGTGATCTGATATACTTATTGAGTAACAGTGATTTTTACTTTTAATTCTAATCAACATTGTTAGACAATAGTATCTGTTTAGTTTAATTTACTAACAAATGATAGTTGTTGGTATTATCTGTTTTTTAAAATGTTCTTGATTGTTTCAATGTATATAACAAAGCAAGTACAAACTGTTCTCAATTTTCAATTTTTAACTGTGATAGATGACATTTTTCTAACCTTCCTCCTAAAAACTGTTTTTTTTTTTATATAATAAAACAATATAATCAAAAATATTATAAAACCGATAGCTGCAAATATAAGGCTTCTCTAATCCGCTTTGCTTGAAAATTAAATTACATTACATCGACTAGAGAAATTCAAAATATTAATTTTACATTGAAACATTATGTTCAGTTTGGTCGGATGAAGTTTTAAATTAACATTTTGACTTTTATAAAAAAAAAAAAAAAACTATACATTTGTGAAATCTGACCTCTATACCGGATTACTGACACATCACAAAACACAACTCATAAGTGTGCATTTTCATGTTCTCCACCGTTGTGGACAGCGTAACGCGTTTCACGTGTTGGTCGTACCAATGTTTGGTCACGCTATCCTAATGCAACATTATAGGTAGTAACCACTAGCCAGTAGCCAGTAGGTACTATATGGGTAGGTTAGGTTAGTACCTAACCTATACACGTACAGGTGTGGCACAGACGGAAAGGGATATCCATCGCGTGAGTCAAATAATTGCTTAACCACTATTATGGTATCGCAATTCCGGGTACCTGTAATATACGTTGAACAAGTCATCGTCGGACATCAAACTAAATATAATATTTAAAAAAAACGGTGTGTCTGCAAACTAGTTTAGAACGTTTTGTATAAAAAGCCAAAATAAGCCAAAATCAGAAAGTTCAATTTATTTACTCCAGTAGTATTTATTTATTTTTTAATTTTCGTTGACGTTGTCGTTTTCGTAAGATCACTACAGTTAATGAAATCGTTAAAATTTCGCTTTAGTAATTTAGAAATAAGCATACCTATGCTATAAATATGTAAATATTTTATGATGTATAATATGCGTATAGGTACCTATGTCGTATAATATTCATGGAGTTTTTTCTATACAGAAAGCATTAAAAATGTTATACTCGTAAAAGACAGACAATTTAAAAAACCTGGATAATTTACTATATTTCTTCTATTTAAATTTTAATATTATTTTATAAGTTTATATTTTATTTTTAATATAACATTTATTATTAAAAATAAATTAAAACCACGAGTAGCGGGATTAACTTTTTAGTTAGACGTCGGCTAAAGTTTTGGCTACTCCAAAAAAAAAATCTAAAAATCACGCCACTGATGAGATGAGTACTATATTTGTTTAGTTCCCCTCTCCCCCACCACTACACGCGTATCTTTTGCAAAAAACAACAACAAGCTTTTTGTGTTTTCGATGGAAGATAATACATATAAAAATGTGTAAGACTGTATTTAAATTGAAAATAAAAATGTTTTGTGCGGAAACTAGCTTACAACTAAGATGTTTTATAACTGAAAGCGCCGTTCAAAACTCCCCCCTCCCATATCAGAATGTGAACTTCATGCGCCACTAAGTATAATAATATGGTATTTTAGGTACTCAACTATTGTCAAAGCACTATTATAGTTTTCTCTCTCTCTAACCCATGCGCAATAATATATTATAGTAGATTTTCATTCAGCAGAACCAATCTAGTGTTGTTTTAATCTTTTATTGTACCTATCTTTTTTACTTATTAATTGTTGTATTAACTAATGGAATGCGTATTGACATATCGTCAATCTTAAAGTTAAGAACAATATTCGTGTTTGTACGTCAGATAGTGTTCTTAACTTTGAGTTTCATAATAGTTCAATATTCACTCTGACATAAAAGCTTAATCACGTGGTCGGTTATGTTGAATGCATGTTGTCTATATCATGTTTACGTGTGGGTCGGAGAGCAAAATATATGGTGCGCTGACATTCTCTTAATGAAGTGTAAAAGACGAAAGTTATTTTCTAGTTTAGTAACTATACGAGTATACCAAAATAATTTAGATGCGTTTAAGTAAAATTCAACTCAAAAAAAATGAGTAAAAAAAAAAATGAATAATCAAGCATAATATTTTACTTATGCACACCTATAATAGGTAATAATATAATAATATTAGTAATAATATAGTAATATTATAATAATTATAATATGTTATTCAGTTCTTGTATAAATTTTAAAATTCTCGTGTCTGATCGTAACGAAATGGTAATAAAAAAATATCAAACTTTGTGTTTAAAACTATATTATTATTAATAACTTTGGAATATTAAAAAGGTTCTTTATATGAATTATAATTAAATTAAAGTACTAATTACTCTATCAAAAAGTTTTCGATGCTTTATGGAAACTTGACTATACTGTATAGACTCAAAATTAATATGATTACCTATTTTAAATAATTATTTAAAATTTTCAATTTTATTTTATTAAAAAATAATACAGTTTTTACTTAATACAAATAACTGCAATAAATAAATGTAATAAGATATATGCCATTATTATCTAAGTTCCATAAAAAAGTGGATTGATCAGAAATGTAAATATTAAAATGTTTAAAAAAGTTATGGCTTTTAACGTAATTTGAACGCTAGCACCATAGATATATTTTGCAATTTAATAATAATAATTAATAAGCCTACATGTGAAACTTTATTAAATGGTTGCAAGTAAGTTATATTTTTCTTTTTTTTTATGTAAAGTGAAAATAGCGTAAAATACTCTGAAGTGAACTTCGTGAATTATGCTATACAAATATCAAAACCCATTTAGATATAATATATTATTTGGGAGTCGTATACTTGTATATGTCACTTTTGTTTCGTCTCGCTCCACCAAGCATCCATTTAAAGTACAAAGTTTGATCAGTTCAAAGTTTTTACATTTTTGTTTTTTGCTTTGCAAGAATTGTTTTAATGAATTAGGTACCCATATACCTATAATGCAAGTATCTATATAGTATATAGACTACAGTCCTATATAATACGCTAACCGGGTAGAATGTTCTAGGTCCGTTACCCCAGCTCTGCCATGTTTGAAACTGAATATCAAAATTATCCTATATACTTTATTTTGTAAAATTTTGTACAGCCAAAATAAAATCTTGTACACCTCTCCTAACACGAGAAAACGCGACTTCCCCATGTCCGTGCTGCGGTAACGTTACCCCAGCACTGCCCATGACCAATTATTATCCAATCAAAATTTAACCCGTACATTATTATGTACTTTATTTTTTACAATTTTGTACAACCAAAATAAAATTTTTTACACCTTCCCCGACTTGAGAAAACGTGATTTCCTAGCTAGGTAACAATTAACTTAACCTAATTTATTTTGGTTTATGGTAAGAATTTTTATTCTGATATACAATAATAGATAATCACTTTTTCATTCTAGAAATGTCTAATAATTGCATAAACTATATTAATAAGGTATGCCATATTAAGCATATTATTAAAGAATTTACGTAAGAGTAGTGCATTTACTGTATACAGATATACATTGGCGCAAAAATTTCAAATTTTTTCAGGGGAGGGGGGAGTTAAGTCACGCATAGTATTGATTAAAAGAAACATGAACCGTAAACCCCCTCCAAAAACACACACTCATCATTCAACTATAGTCATTGACATCATATACAATTAATTATTATTTATACATTCACTGTCTATTTTGTATCTATTCAGCAAACGGAGTAAAATACACAGCTAACAAACACAAATATATTATCTGTGGTTAAACTATATTATACAACACGGTCGGGTCACATTATTCTCTGGCCTTATTTTCTATGAAAAGACAACAATTCTATAATAGCCTGTTTTTATATTATAGCCTGTTATCGGAATTAACACTGCACTTCAAAAACAAAATTTTAAATAATTAAAAAAATTGTGGAAAAAGCTGTTTTCTCCTATTTACCTAATACTAATGTAGAAATTGATTTGTATTCTATTGATTATTTCAATCATAATTATTGAAAATTTAATACTATATCCGTTGAACAGTATAAATATTAGGCAGATCAACACCATTTTACCATAGTTAACTAAATTTTAATTGTGGTAAGAATAAGTGTCATCAGATAATTTATGAACTCATTATACACGTTAAATTTGTCTGTGCAATTAGACATATAAGACCATATACCACCCATACGTTTGTTTATTTCTGTAGGTAAAAGAATTACAAGTAACAAATTAAATCTTACGCTGTATCAAGGAGTGATTTGGATGGTTGTGGCTTAGGGGGGTAGGTGATGGACGAAGGTTAAACTTTTATATTTTCAATTAGATATAGGAACGATATTTTTAACCTCGTAAAGAGGGTGAAAGACTTATATACCTATTTAAATGACTTCTTAGGGCCGTTCTTACAATATCTGGTTAAAGTTAACCGACACTTTGCCGGACATTGTAAGAACGGCCCTTAATGACTTTCCAATAGTGTTAAATATGTTCAATGAAACAAAAGCACAAACAAAACTTCGTTAGTTGTACTCGCATTGCCTTGAAACGTTTTTCTTAAGTTAAAATCGTTCTAGAAAACTTAAATGTATACTAAAATGAATTGAAGGATTATTTGTTTTTCATACAATTTAAATTAAATTTAAAATACAAATAAAAAACGCAATGAAGAAATCGCGGTTATTAATCAAATTATAAGAAACGAACTGTTTTATTAGACTAAAATAATGAGTTACTATTTTAAAAAAGTACAAAATAAAATAAATTTAAATTCAACATCCAATATATACATAAACACCAATAGTACCTATTGTCGGAATCGGCGTATTAAATTAACCGGAAAATAGCATTTAATAGGCCTAATTGAAGTTTTTCTTTTTATTAAAATAGAGCATTCTACATTATAAATTAATACTACCGATACATATACATCATACCTATTATAACAAGAAAATCTGATGTACAATACTACAATGGTAGGATGTGGAGGCGTGATAGAAGGGAGCGTCCTGCAGTGAGACATCTTCAAAGATTTAAACTCAAGGTTTTTTATTTTAATAGAAGTCACGCTTAATAAACGAATGGATGGATAAATATGTCCCAACGTCGGGTTTCGTGTAATATGATTATAATTCGTATACGGACAATACGGTGTACTTATAATAATAATAATGTATCTAGAGCGCAATCTATGTTTATTGTATTGAAATACAGAGGTACCTATGACAAAATGGTAAAGTCACTACAATAGAACTACAAAGTTTTAATTCTTTATTGAAGTATCAAAATCTTGATAATATTTCATGTAAAATTATATAAACATTATATTGTGAGTAATGAACTTATTGTATATTATTTATGAGTTGGAATTAAAATAAGATTAACATTTCAAATTTTTAATAACATACCTAGTTATCATTTATATTTTGTTTCAATTCTAAAACATTATTGTTTTAGTCTTTTAGAATAAATATTTAAATTTATACCAAAACAAGTATTCTTCATCTATCTGCGCAGAACCCTGTAAATTGTTTAGATTTAAAAAATATATATTCAAGTTGTCGCGTACCATGGTTGTCCAATTTATAAATTATATGTATATTTGATTAAGATTTAAAAACCATAAAAGCTAAGGCTAAAATTGAATTACTGTAAAAAAAATTTGTTGTAATTTTAATCAATTAATTTGTATTTTAGACATTAAATATTACAATATCGATCAAATATTATATTATATTAATTTATAATGTATATTAAAAATATGTGATTCATTAATTTGCCATTTCCATTCGTTACTTTATTTTTTTATTTATTTTTTTGGTCTTCCATAATATATAATAGTTCAATCCAACCACTATATAAAGTACATCAAAATTCGATTAACACGCGCATTTTGTCCGATAAAAGTTAGACCCTATCCACCCGATCCGCAATAATAACAACAAAGAATGGTTTTCTACACAAAAGAAGGGATCCTTAGCTCTTGCGAAGAATTAAGGGCAAATAGATAAACTTTTCATTGCTTCAAATAGTATATATTTATCCCAACTGAAACCTCTTAATCTCGCCAGTTTATTTTTCATCAGAGAACTCGACACTCAAAACACCTTATAAACTATCTGCAAGAATGAAGGGAGACTTGTTTTTAAAACGGAAATCGATTGAGAAACGATAATGGCTGGAATTTAAACGATTCACACAATGTATAAACCTACACTGTTGATGAAGAACGAGAATTCTTAACCACCCGTAACAACATAGATTTAATGAGATATTAAAGAGATGTTATCTAATAGAATTCAATAGAAACCATATTATACAAAGTAATACGAAAAAAGATTAAGAAATTACGGTGATCCGAAAATTTGAGAAAAATATAATTTACCAATTAAAGCTTTAGATCGCAATTATTATTATATAATATATTGTCCAATTAGTATTTGTTTAGTCATTTAATTATATTTACTTTTCAAAATTATTTCAAATACATTTAGTATCAATACAAATATTTAAGCTCAAAAATAAAATTATTTGAATTATTTTTTATATTTATAGTATATTCATGATACATAATAATAATAATAATAATAATATGGCACTATATAGATGCACAGTTTTTTTTTTACTTATTCGTAATATTATAGTACATAATATTGTAAGATGTAACAATGAATATAATTATTTTAATAATAATATATAATGCTCGAAAATATTATAATTAAACTTCGGAGTATCGCCTTTTAGATGTTTGTAATAATGTACCTACTTTACTTTGATTTTTCTTTTAATTGACAACTTCATTAAAAAAAAATAAAAATATCAGTTAAACTTACAATATGTATTTGTTATATAATATATGAAGAAAGAATATAATATTATATGTGTGTTTCTTTTTTCTGTTAAAATACTTAATATTTAGATGTCTCTAATGCTAAATATAATCTTTCGTAAACTATAATAACTATATGTCTGTTTTCAATATACTCATTATCCCTTGAGGTATTTTTTACTTGAAATAAATAAACAAATATGTAATTGTATAGTGTATACCAATTGTATTCTTTATATTGTAATAATATAATAATAATAATATGATTAGAACATAGAAATTAAGCGTGAAATTGAGATAATAAAAAAAATTAGGTGATATTAAGTGTATATTATAATATACCTACCTATAGACTTTCGGTATATAATAATTAAATAATGAAATAGCTAGGGTAATCATGGTTCAATAACGGCGTTTAAGGGGCGGACCGAGCAAATATTTTGTTCTATAATATTAAATGAAGTGAACCCAATAATGATTTTCGTATTGATTATTGAGTTATGTAAATATTTGGCCAATTTTGTATAGCAATAAATTTCTTGAATTCAAAAGTCTTTGTGAAGCTCAAGGCTAGGCTGCCTTATTTTGTATACATATAAGACGCATTATCAAACGTTAGTTTAGTTTATTATTGGTACCTACGGAAACGTCGCAAACATGATACCATCATTTAGGCACTAGGCTAAATATTATAACTTATAATTGTATTCAAATATAAAATTATAAACAATAAACTACATGCTATTATAGGTACAGCGTACACTCGTTATAAATATTAATGTTTATCATTTATTCATTTTCAAATTGACAAATTAACAAATTCCATAAAATTAAGCAGCAGATTAAGTGTTTTGCAAAATATTCCAAAATCAATTTGTTATAATATAGCGATTAGCGATTCATCAAAATAATTTTGAATAATAATAATTATTATCATTATAACTTAACGTTCAAATCAATTCATCATTCTTACTTAAAAATCTATAGAAATTTGTTTCAGATTAAACACAGACAACTGTAAAAATATATCGTTTTATTTTTTATTATTATAGTATTTTTCATTCTTAATAAAGTTCAATTTTTTAATTTTTTAATTTTTTAATAAAAAGCACATTAATAGCTTTTGTTAAAAAATTACAGTACCTGTATAGGTAATAATGTTTACCAACGATATTTATTACTATGTAATAACGCATATATTTTTTGATAATATATGAAATGTGTTAAAAATATTCCACTAGACGTTGCAGAATTTTGTTTTTAAACAGTACCGTTTGATGACCTATGATCATATATTATACATGGTTTTACTTATTATATTTTTTGATTGCCTAGGTTGACCTAACGCTGTCGCCGCCTTCGGACTTGTCTATGATATCATTGATAACTTATTCATACAAGACGGTGTGCAACGGTTGGTAGGTGTATTATACTGATATTATAATACATATATAATATACACGTCATATATATGGCCTAGTTTCTTTGCCGCTTTCTTAACGTTTACTTCTTTCGTGTGCTCTAAGACTTTAAGTTTATGTCAAAAAACACGTCACCCCGATAGAAACCCATTATGAGTAATTAAACTTGTATTATTAATGAAGCCGCATATAGACTCACTTTGAATATAAACACATACACACACGCAAGACCTGGGATCTTGCACCGTGAAAGGTATTATCGTGTACACACACACCACATTCTTGGTATAATATATGTAAATATGATGGTAGGTGTAGGTACTGCCCTCGCCTACCTACCTATAATATATTATATAATTTTATAATATTATGTGTTAGGTATGTATACGAACCAGCTCGAGACCGTGTGGCGGCTTCAGTATTATACCTATAAAGTCAACGGAAATTAAATATCATCTGCACGCTGTAATACGCACGAAGCGCGTTGTTTAGTCGTTTAGCCGGTGCGTTTTTTCGATACACTTTATCATTATTGTAGCATATAGGATTGCAAGAGAAATACTCTTTAATGTCTTCAAGTTTCAAACGGCTGTGAACCGCAAAGACACATAACGGCGGTTGTAAAGCTTGTTAATTTTTAGTGGACTACGGTCTACGATACAGTGTTCTCGCAGAAACACCTTATCTACCGAATAAATAAGCTAATTGTTTAAAGGTAATAATACCATAGGTTTTAGGCTTTCGATTTAATCGTTATTAACTATGGAAGGTTCGGTTATGACTTACAAGGACTTACATTCTAGCCTCGTGTTTATAAAATAAGCTAAATCAACATTGGTCCAGTATTAGCTAGGCATGTGATCTAAATAGTGAATACCAACTTAGGCAATTAAAGTCCAATCGTCGATCCATAACTAATCATGATATTTCATTAAAGATACATAATATAGGTAAGATATTTTTTTACAAGCATAATTCATCAAAATCTCAAAAATTTGCAAATTATTTTGTATATAATAATATTATCATACAATTATTTGTAATTACATTTTTGTCAATTTTACTGCATATACCACAAATTAAAAAAATTACATGACGTATCTTTGGTGTAGAGGTAATAGTGGCATACGCTAAAACAATCATGACATTTCGGCAATACAATTTGAAAAAAAGGTCGACAAGTGGGTAGGTGGTACTAGGCATACAGCTACCCTGTACAGTCATTGATATGGATGGTTTATATTTTAATTAAATGACAAATCATTTCATACGAAAAACGATTCTGAACGGACACATTGTGTTATCCTAGCACACTCGTATCAACACTCCATCAATAATTATATATATATATATATTGTACATTTGTACTCAATTAGGTACATATACACTGTTTGAATGTAATTTATTCAAAGAAAATGAATACTATATTGTCACGATCTGACCATTATAAAATTCCCAACACTGTCATACAAAATTACGAGTAGGTACATAAATGTATATTGTAAGACCAGCCAATTTGTTTCATTATTTACGATTTCATTACTTCAATGCAACAAAAACATTAAATATTATACTAATATTAAATCAAATTATAAATTAATATAAAACTAATGCAACTTCACTGAACTGAAATCATTGTAATACAAACGATATTAAACGAATAACAATTATGTATTAGATTGAAGTTGATAATAATAATAAAATAGAGTGTATTTCAGTGTATATATACGACCGGCCACCGGCGTTTAACTTTTATAAATAATACGAAACTGAAAACAATATAAACTTATTAATTATTAATGTAAGTACTCAGAAAAAAGTTAAAATATCGTTGGTCGGACGTCAATATGTCGTACATTTACGTAATTTGTTAGGTACCTACTGCAGGCAACGGTTATAATATTGTTGTTGGCTGCTGGTTTGAGAAACTTAAAATTTTGGTATTTCACTCGAAATAATGTTACTATATTATTAAGCGTTTTCTGTCTTCGGCATGCTTGTATATATATTTTATAAAATATCATAATATACGACGCGCATTTATAAAATAAAAGACCGACATTATTGAGTTATATAAAAAATATGTAATAATACTGTACGCTGCAGTACATGGCTCTGTAACGATGACGACCAGTCACAATCCTCAAAAAACTGTTACGTACATTATTACCTATATTATACGTCGTGTGTGTACACAGAGCCGGTATGGGTTATTAAGGATGATATTATTATGATCATGGATCATTGTGCGGTTTCGAACGGGAGAGGCATGAGTGTGCTCGGAAGACGTGGTCGGAGTGGCGGGAAGGGTTGACGAATGCGTCGAATAAATTAGAGACGGCGTGCAGTGGCAGAGGGACGGACAAAAAAAAATGATCTTGGGAAAGTTCTACGACCAAATTACCTGAATGGCCCTCGGGGTTTGGTTTTCCTCTTATTATTCGGCGAGGAGAGAGGGGAAAAAAACTCGTCTGGTCCAAAACGATTGCCTCTCACGTTCGGCTTATCCGGCCGTCGAACACGTTTCGCGGGTCCGATCGAACGCCATTTCTCACGCGGGGCGGTGCGACTACGGCCGACGGCGGAACGCGTAATTTATATATATACAATAATACGAGACCGCAAGAGACAAATCGAATCGTTTATACCATTGACACATACCCCTTTGTTCTTATTACCGACACTGATCGGTTGAGTATACAGAGCTATATATATATATATAATATTATACCAATATTGTATATATATATATTAATAATAAATACGAAACGGCCCCCGGGAGGACGTAGGTGGGTAGGTGCCCGTATACAACTATAGTGGTTTGAACTATTCGTGGACAATTTGTCATGTGATTTTCACGTTTACCATTACAAATCAACACGTAGGCGCGTCTAAAATAATACCTATAATGTTATAAAGTATATTATAGTAAATTTCAAAAAAATCCTCATTGGATATTATTCTAATATGCAAATCGTTCGAGTTGGTTTATTTTCTAAGTAAACGTTTTTTTTTTTTTTTTTTAATCTTAATATCTCATATCGTATTTTATAACACAAATAATAATGGGGAAGTGTATATATATATATATACTAACCTATAGGTACAATGTATGTGATAAATATAATATTATGTTGATAGACGGATACTTAATAGATGTACAAACCAGGATAAAGGGAGCTCCGGGATCTATTTTCTCTTCGCATTAAAAATAAATTTCAAAAAAGAAAAGAATATTTTATGACAATACGGTAAAGTTTGTAAATTACCTAGTGAAAATGGAAGTTGTGAACAACGTGGTTCAATGTAGTGGTACCTGCACAGTATTACCATGTAATTATTAAATTATTAATTCAATAATTAATAATGTAAACATATTCAATTATGAATAAATTGCCTAATATCAATAATAATTAGGTGTTTTTGACATACTTAGGTATTCACGCGAAGTGACAATATATTTGTATAGATTATTCATAATCATTTTGCTAATCTTATAAGTTTAAACTTTTTTTTTATGGTTATAAACACTAAATATTTAAAAAAATAATATCCAACCGTAAAATGGTAATTACAATTCTTTTTTAATTGAGAATGGTTGAAGTTTGAGAGTTTAAAGAGGCCTATTAGTGTCTGCTGGTGTGCGAAGCCCACATAGTGAATCCGGGCTTGTATTGTATAATAATATTAATAATATACCTACCTAAATCTGCGTATGGATAAGTAATTTAATATACCTAACAGTTAATATCAAATATTTTATAATAAAAGTTTCTTAACTTCTTACAATGTTTTATGTATGATACAATGGTGTTGCTTAGATTCTGATATTAGTTATGATGAATGCTAAAATTTGTAGTTAATTTTTGTTTACTTAAAAGTACGGTTTATGAAATTTGATATGAAAAATGGCGTTGTGGTATCAAAAACCATAATTTTAAATTAAATTACCAGCTAGTACAGTTTAATTAATAACATAAGTTTTAACTAACGTTCAACGAATATAATTTAAAGGAACCCTAAATGTTTAATATAAACTTCTAATGGTATAGATACTTTTGCATTTTCAATATAATACCTATTACCTACTCTTTGTATGAAATATTGATCTTAGCGTTTTAGTATTGTTGAACAGTGTCAGTGACGGTTAATTGATTTTGTTAGGGGTGAGTATTTTTTTTAACGTGAATTATTAAAAACACAATTTAAGATCTTAGTCTATGGTTTTTATTATCACTTATCAGAACAAAAATTAATTTCAACATCAAAAATTGTGAAGTGTAAACAGTTTTATCAGACTAATTTTATAAATAAGTATTATTATTCCCTTATATTCTCCGCTCAGAGTCGTTATGCGTAGGTATTCAATGATTTATCATAGAATTGAAATTTAACACATTAATTATTGTGACCTACAACAGCTACTCAATATAGATGTAGACTGTTTAACAACTATTACTAGTAATATGCAGCAGTGGTAGACGCGAGTTTTCGATTATTTGTATTTGTCATTATATTATATTCAACCCAATAATGAAATAGTATGGGCATCTTTTGAACTGTATACGTTATAAAGTTATTTGTGATAAGAAATTTCAAATAAACTAAAATAAATTCACACTATGATGTTTTGGGTATAAGTATATGGGTAACGAAAAATGTTGGCGGCCCTTTATAATATTATAGTGAGTAATATATTGGTATATATATATAACAAATAATTTGTAAATAACATTGCAAAATGGTATTTCTCGTTTACCAGTGTTGTCAGAGAATAATAAATATTATTTAATTTACATGTTTATTCCTTCATAATATATATTATTTTCCAATTATTTATGATTCGGGACCGCTTGGCACCATGACGGAGGGTGGGAAACCAGAGGATTTACAGATCTCATCGTTTTCTTACACGCTGTACATGGACATACATTTTAATAGCGAAGGGGGCTGTGATTGTCGGTCGCGATGAATCATATCCCTCACCAGCCACTACTACAACATAAATTTGGTAGCATTTGATTAAAATCGTCTGTGGGACAAAGTGGAACCGCACAGAACCACCTACCCTATAAGTGTTCTAGACGTGTACATAATACTGCTGACAAATGGACGGGTTAAGCGGACACACAAAAGCTTGGGTTTTAAAAGAACAAGATCCTCCTCGTTTCTCGGTTCTCACTGGAAACGATCCAAACACACCTTTGGCTAGTCTTCTTGCAAGTTGTTGAAGGATAACTTAAATAGAAGATATCACCTAAAGGTAGGGGTTGTTTAGCGTTGAAGAACATACTACACCTACAACTCCACAATAAACATTACCTACTTCAATCCCATTATTTAAACTGTTTTAACTATTGAATTATAAAAATTAATTATTTATTTATACACTATATTGCGTACTGTGTGACTATACAGCGAGACAAGAGAGGATAATTTTAATTTTAAATGCTTAAAAACTACTTGTTTAATATCCGATATTTTTATTAAATGTATTTATATTATTTACCTACATATTAACATTTTTATAAAAGTGTTCTGTGTCTATATTATATAATTGTACAATTAAGAATCTAAACTAAAAAAATATAAGAACAGTTTCACCAATAAATATGGAGTGAAAAAATAAGGATGATTTAAAAATGGTAGAATCGCATGACGTGCCAACCTTAAATTTTCCGAAAAAAATTTGGAGAAAATTATTAGTTACTTTTTGAATTACGAATGTTTTGTACATAATAAATGGTAATATATAGTTAAGAGAATCGCCTGAAACACGTACAAAAATATTATACATATTACTATGGTCATCATTCTCGTCAAGCTGAGATTTAGTTGAAATAAACATTTAAAATGTAATACCGTTTGTAAGAATTACATACGAAGGCTGTAAAACATAACATTAGAAATATCAGCGTCTGATATTTAAAACAAACCTATTCTTCGGTTTGACTTGACATATTTAAATATTTTGTTAGATTATCCGAATCGTACGCTAAACAAACCAATGACCATAGTAGAACAGTTTTGTATAGGTTTTGAATAGAACCTAACCTCGGAAATAAGAAGTAGGTAAATTAAGCCATAAAATATTGTGCATATTTTATAAACATATTTTTGTTATTTGTCCACATTTATCAACTCACATTCTTTTCTATGTCGATGTTTATGTGAATATTTAACGTACCCATACAGTTATACCTACTAAATTCTAAATAATACGTTTGTTCCGACTAATCTTTACTTAATGATTTTATGTTTATTACCTATTACTGTTATTAGTTATTACTTATTACCTACCTATTAATATATTATGTTCTCGAAAACTCTATTTTCGAATGTAGATTATAGCACATAGTTCCATTTTAGGAAATCTCAATTGGCCATTTGGAGAAACTTAGCGGAAATGGTCTTTAAACGTTTAAATAGAAATAGCTGTAAATCAACAACAGTCAACAGAGGTATGTTATACAAAACATTAATGTGAATTTTCTGGACGTGTATTTTGTAATCTAATATCATTGGAGAAGGCCAATATAAAATTATTTAATTTTTTTCCCCACCACCCTATAATATCATTATTATTATTACATATTACTTATTAGGTATATAATATTGCTATTCTATGTTGAATAATATAATACTGTTTTAAAATTAACATCGTTCCATATTCATGGGACTAAAAGCTATCCATTGTACATATTTTTTATTTTCATTGATAATAACTTATGATAATTATTCAATAATTGTTTTACGTCCGATATTTTATTGCAGATTAACTATTTTATTATGTATGGCTCAAAATCAAATACATAAATTATCCTTTGCTAAAACACTATGCTACAATAATTATTATAATGTTATTATAATAAATAATAATGTTCAGCACACGAATTTATTTTATTAAAGTAAAACTTTAATTTATGTACAACCGAACGAGTCGTTATTTTCTCTGGGACGTTTGTCATAAAAACAAAACAGACAAACACTGCGGCAGAAAATTGAAACTATGTGTTAAAAACGTGAAAGTATGAAACGTATCTGAACATCCGATTCAATGACATTAAAACAACCGAATATATCATGAATTAAAAAATTATTGGAATCTGTTGTACGAGTACCCACCTATATTTTATAGAAGATGTCTAATTAATTAAGGTACTATAAGGTACATAATTCCTTAATTGTGCGACAGACCTCCGTTTTTGGTTGAAAGTAGTTTAAACTAGAATATTATCCTTATCCATCGTTATCCTTTCGAATTATTTTCCGAATTCCTTCTTCGTTCAAGTTGTATTCAATGATTACATACCTATATAATATACATATATATTATTTACACTGCTATCTAGGAATTACCTGTTAATTTATTCTAATGGTGAAACCGCTTTTTTTTTTATACTGTATTAAGGGCACATAACTCAATAACTGTCCAATGTGTGACCTATACTCAGCTATTGACCAACACAGAATTATTAATAATGAAATTACTGCATGTATTTTATCAGGTGTTACGTGAGTTGTCAAATTGTAATTTGTGAAATTTATGTTTTCAAAGCATCTTTCGCATGTCAAATAAGAATTCATCAAAATGTAGTTTGCTTTTTGGGTGTAGAGATCACCAACACTTCTTTTTATAAATATATTGACTCAGTAATACAGTGAACACAAGTGGTTCCTACTCTTATTTTATATCACTGTTTCAGAATTTCGAATTGGCCTTCAAACACATAAAAGAAAAATTTTAAAGTTACATCTAAATATTGTTTTTACTTATTCTATTACATTATTTTAATGTAGGTACCACAACATTCTTCATTATTTTGGACTTTTAAACAATGATCAATATAACCTATTTACTTGATTATTATTTTGAATTGATAGGTAATACATTTCAGACTTATAAAAATGAAACACATATTTTTATCCTTCCTGAATAATATTTCGATAAAGCTATTCTAATGCAGTACCAACTCATAATAAAAATCACTAAAAATAATAGGTAAATAAAGGGCCATTTTGCGTGTATCATTCTCGTTTGGATGGTCACTCATTGTACATTTGTACCGGTGACGAAATAAGCTTAAACAAAGCTATTATTCTGCTTATATAATGGCTTACATTATTAACACATAATAGATACAATGTTATAATATTTCTCGTTTTGCTCTTTTAAATTTGCATCTTTACCCTTTTGAATTAATAGCCGCTTGATTTTTACGATAAAAGAATGTACCTAATTTCGATGTACAACATTACTGTCCAAGTAAAATATATGACATATTAATTCCAAATCTACTTAAATATATGAAATATTGATATTGTACGAAAACTAAACCAAATTAAACATTGAAATATAAAATATTTTTAATCCAAACCGGTATGACTGATAACTTCTTATTAACATAAAAAATGCAAATAATTATTTTTCTATTATTCTTCATTATAATATAAGTATATACACAATACACATAGGCGCAACCAGGCCAATATTTTTAGGGGTGCACAAATGATAAAGATTTCCTGTATAATTTCCCCTTAACACTGTATATCTATTAACAATAATATAAAATGTATATTTATGTACTAGTGTACTATCTACATTTTTAATATTTTTGTGAAACATTAACAGTAAACACTAAATTTATTGTGACAACTACATAATTTTTCGGCTAGTAAATTGTATATATTTAAATTACTGCTAGTTCAGAGTTCTGAACGACGTGGTCCACCTCTTCTATCTCAATTACACCCTAATCGATAATGCTATTATAATTATTTTTATACAGTTGAGTAGGTACTTTATAACTCTGGCTGATTTGAACTAAAATTAGAATAGCTTTAAACAGGAAGACTTAGATCGTTAATTTCTTGTTAAGTAGTTATGTTTTTATTTTTAAATACTACATGTACTATAATGAACGTAAATAGGGGAAGCCTTAGTAGAGAGCTATAGGTACCTACTTGATATTAAATTGTTATTGTTGTATCGTGTATTGGCGCAAAACACAATATAAACAATCGTACAGTAACAAGTTATTCATATTTATTATAATAATATATAATAGATATTATGTTGGCACAATAGTATACTGCCTAATTATTAATTTTTTTTTTAATGTTATTACCGTTTTAATTTTGTTCAAAATACATTTGTACAATAATATAATACATCACTTTTTACTTTCGTTAATAATATTTATATTTTTCCGATAGCTGTTATAAGTATAAGTACATCGAAGTACATTGAATTAATATAGATAACACAAATACTAATAAAATAAAAAACCTGTATAACATAGAATCGTGGTAGAGATTAAATAAATATACTTTTGGAGCTATACAGATCACAGGTGGTTTAACTGCAAATTTACCTCGGGGGCTGGAGAAGTGTTCAGACGCTTCCCTTCATGACAAAATCACATACAAATCACATACAAAAAATTATTATTTTCTAAAGATCAGTGCGGCGCTTTTGTAAGACGCGTATGTATGTAAAATATTGAAAAAACAAATATTTTGTATATTTTAATATTATTATAAATATTATAATAGTATATTCAATAATCAATACACTTTAATTACAAATTATAAACAAGGAGACAATAGCAAAGCGCTCACATTCATAGGCTTTCATCTCGCCAAAGTTAAGATAAAATTTCGTTATCCTGTGTTTAAAGTTGAAAAAGTTATTTCATCAATCGATAATATAACAATACTATGACTATTGTTAGACAAATAAGTAATAACTACGTGTCTGTGACCAGTTCTGTACAACACATTAAATAAGCTAAAGATTATTTCCATAGAAATATTAATAAATGGAGTGCGCTTTCCTCACCCTCCATCTATCCGAATCTGAAATGTAAATTTTATGAGTGAGATAGAAACTGTTGGGGGCAATCATGAAAGAAATAATAATTATATTTCATTCATGCCATGAAATTATTGTAATTTATAGATTATAAAACTGATAAGTAGTGATAACCATCATTGATATTTGATAATGTCATAAATAATATCATGGAATAATTTGAGTATTCAATTATTTCCCCCATGCTTGCCCCCAACTGTTTTTTTCTCTCTCATCAATGTCGGTTTCATGATTTCTCTCTCTAAGCGCAGTCCATTTATTTATATGTCTATGATTATTTCATAATATTATGTTATACCTGTAGCTGGGAAGTGTGAACATAGTGGCGAAGTAAGTATCTATATATACATATTTTATTCCTCAATATTCAATATATAGGTTCAGTACAACATTTTTGTATTTATTGATAACTTTTACTTCAAAATACCTAATCAAAATATAATGGAAAGTCTTTTATTTTTTGGGGGTACACATTTTAAACCGGGGGGGGGGGGTGCACCAGTCCCCTCAGGCCTCAGCATATCCCTAGTTGTGCCAATGAGTAGTATACACTTCTAAAAATATAAAATTCCGTGGCTATGTGTGTATTTAAAAAAGTTATTGTAGGTACTACATTACTTGGCATAGGTACATATTTCAATCATAATGATAATGACATAATACATTTACATAACAAAACAATTTTTGACTTGATTAAAAATAATACACAATCCATAATATTATAAAATCAATGGGCATGCACGCGTTGTTTGGTTTTACTACCGCCGGCCGCCGCATTAGACGTTTCACATCAAAATGTCAAATAATATACAAAAAAAAATAATTTTATGTTGTTATTAATTTGGTCTAAAAGCTTATTGAATTGAAAAAAAATAATTAATAAAAGGTGGGTAAGTGGATGTCGCTCTGCTGTACAGTAGGTTACAAGTGGGTCACTGTAATGGATGGTGTTAAATTTGAATTCAATTATATAATATCATTGTATAAGAAAAACGATTCTGAGCGAAAACGGTCAGTCAGCCTATGATATTACCAAGTATATTTGATGATATTATTGTGAATAAAGTAATTTATGTATAACCTATTTACGTGGAGCTTTGTTTTCAATTTTCAATCCTTAGCTATAAAAGTTGAACATTTTATAATTTTTACCTACAAAATAATTATTAAATTATAAATTTTATAAATTTTGTCGAAATTTGAACTTTAAATGCTTATAAAAAAAAATTGTGCCTATAAAATGCTTAAAATAATAGGTTAAACCATTGATTTTATGATAAGGATATTAATTTATTAACACACTAAACACAATAATAAATTATAATAGGTACTCCAAAATCATGAGACTGAAATAGCATACTGTGTCAAAACAGACACGAAAAAACAGCTTAGCACAAAATTGCTAAAACAAAAAATAGTGAATGTTCAAAACGGATACAATCTCTTACTAGGTATACAATATTACAATACATTATATATACAGGTTGTCCCGCGAGGTATTACCTATTGCGATATCTCCTATGATAATAAATATATCATAAATCTGTTTTAATATTAGACTCACAGAGACAAAGACTTTTTTAATTTAATTATATTTTTTGGTAAAAAAGTTATTTTTTTATTTTTAAACAATTGATAGTCATTTTAAAGAGTTTATTTTTGTGAAAATTTTGATTTCTCAACATTTTATTTTTATCAATCTGATGATTTTTAATAAGTTTTTTAGTTTATAAATATAACGGCGAAAAAACCGGTTTTTGCCCGGGCGGCGAGTCTCTCCTCTGGCTTATGGGCTATCCTCACGGGACATTCTGTATACTATATATTATAATATACTATATGTCTATAATATAGAGTTAAAAATATCAACTATAAAATATTTATTAATCAGAACATGTATTCCGAGAATAGTTAATTAAATATAAAGTAAAGCCCAAGAAAATGTATTGTTCCTATATACAAGATTACAAGACATTATGAAACTGAATTATGACGTGTTTTAATAATTCCGGATAGGTACTAGAAAAGGTAAAGTAATAATATTTTGAATACCTACGTTTTTTGTATAGGGCGTATGTAGGAGGTCTGCAAGCTTACAATACTTATCTACTTATATGGTTTTGCTTAATACTACAAACAATTGACGTAAGATCATAATTAATTAAGTCCTCTTTTAATTTGATTTATATTTTTAATTTATTATATGAATAGCTTAAAAGTCATTGTTATAGAAATAAGAATTCAATTTTTTTCCGAATTCTTATGGTAAGAGGGATCTAGTAATAAATATCGGTGGAAGGAGTGTATAGTAGCTATGTAGCATCGTCCTATATTAATACAAATTATGATAGATTTAAATTAAAATTAAAATTAAAATCAAATATAAGACATAAATTATTTGAAACATTTTTTTAAAACTTTTATATTAAATTCCTCTGTGTTGTGTAAACGTTTTATTTTTTTTTTCTATGGAAATAATAATAAGTATAATGTATATAAGCACTAAACAAATACCTACTGAATAACGGAATTATTACGACAACATTATTCGTGATAATAATATGCATAATGCACGTCTTATAATAATAAACATATTTTCAGAACAAAAGATTCAAACAAATCGCACAATTAGTGTAAAACAGTTTAAATTCAAATGCATAGGTAACTGGGAAACTTCCAATCAGTAAGGTTTGGCGTTGGGTCGTGTAAACTATTTAATGTATTCAACATATAAGTTTTAGCGACACACTATAAATGAAAATAAACCGTGGAAGTCGCTCTACTATATTATATATGTGTCAATTGTACGGTGTACCTCGTCATTGAGTATATATGTCAATGTAATAGATGTGTTATTATTTATTGAATTTGAATTCAATAATAAATCGTACCTTCGCGAAAAACGATTTTGGACGGAGAGGTTGCAGTCTCTTATTTCTAAGGATATTTTACATTATAATAAGTAATAGAAACATATTATATTAAAATTTAAAATACATTAATATAGTAGGTTGATCATAAATTATTTTTGACAAAATCATCGTATATTTTTTATAGTTAAATAATTATATTGTCAATCTATTGCTATTAATTAATTTTTTTTTGGTGTACATTTAATTTTTTTATGGGGAGAGGGATTAAATTATATTCATATGTTTATCGGAGTACCCAACGCAATAAGTTCTATCAAATACCATAGTTAAAATATTCATAGACTAAACTATCATATTCGAAATAATACTATTTTTAGAAAATTGAAGACAACTTATGGGCTAATTCTAATTCACCGGGCACCCTTTTGTTGCATTTTTTTTTGTTTTAACGTATATAGTTAAGCATGCTGAAAACTATGAAGAAGTAATAATTTGACAGTCAGACTTAGTTTTGAAGTTATAGTCATCGGAAATCCGAAACCCACCAAAGGTGGCTTATAATGACAAGTCGAGGGGTGTTTTCGACTTTAATTGTCCGACCGAGCGATTGACCACGCCGGGTGTGTAATGTATACGAAAATACTATAAATTTCAATTAGCTATACATTTAAATCTAAGTCTGGGTGTCTGACTGCCAAATACTGACTTCATCGTCGTTTTTAGCTAGCTTAACGATATATACGTTAAAACAAAACAAATTGTATAAAACGGGTTCTGTTAAAACAGAAAAGTTCCCAACTTAGGTATGCACAAACAATTAAATAAATGTACATAATATTGAATATTATTATATTAAAATAAAATATCCAAAATTTGATTTTAATTTTAGAATTCAATAAGAATTTCGTCTGCTGATACCTATTGGGTAATTACGATTTACGGATGGCATTGCTAAGCCATTAAGTCTTCCCTGTTCAAAAAAAAGTTTTCAAAAACTAAAATAAGGAATCAATTCCGATTAAATATTTTTCGGTTGAAATACTGTCGGATGAAATATTTTGGTCTTAAATAATATCGGCTACGATATTTTCAGATTTTTTATAGCAAATCAAATTATAAATTAAAATAATATATCTATGCCGCTACGAAAATAGATACACACATAAACATATAATACACAACACAATTAATACAATAAATTCTCCAATAATTATAAGCAATATTTAATATATACATAATATTATTATATATCTAGAAATAGTTTTGTCTATCCTCCTCGGATGAAAAATTAATGTTTTTGTGATTCCATCATAATTGACAAAATATACTAAGTTGTATACACACAGCATATGACGTGTATAATGTATATTTTTCATTTTAACCAATTCACAACTCAATTTTTTTTTAAATAATTTTTAAAATGTTAGTAATTGTGACGATTTTCTTCAAAATGTAAAATTCGAATATACATCATTCAGTTTATTGTTAAACCAGTAGATTCATCGCTTCTCTTAGCATCTAAAAAGGATCATTGTAAAATGTATAAATTATTCTTCTCTTCATTCAGAATATAAAAGTACCTATTAGTCGGCATCGGCAATGGTACTCAGATAAGTACTTATATGCAGTAAAGCAATACCATACTACACTTTCCATTAAAAAAGACAAAAGTACATTTTTAAATATGTAATGTACCTATACATTAAAATAAGGACGAGGCCTAACGTATACGATATTATATAATATTATGTAAGTATGTAACTACTAAACTACTAAGTACTAACTACAAAAATAAATTACTTATTTTATATACATATAAATACCATAAAAATGCTTTTTATTTTATAGTTTATACCATCGTCAATAATTATAGTAGGCATGTATCGAGTGGTATGTTGGATGTACCATGTGTCCATGTGGCATATGGCGTGTAAGGTGTAAAACAGTATACTTATATACCTACTATATTATAGTATTAGTATAGTTAGTTTAAAAAATGAATCGATGAACAATTCAACAATGTATACATAGGTCCCTAGTGCATTATATATTACATATTATAATACACATTCATCACAAAACAGACAAATTATTTGTGTTTATATATGTATTTTTAAAATTTCGTTGTGTATAGGTACTCTGTTCAAGTTAAGAAACGTAGTCGGCGGCAACCAGTTTTCGTCGCGCCGAAGTCAGACAACAACACTCATTTGACCCCCACCCAGTCAATTATCTGCATACATGCCGTGTAGTATTGCCACGCTCCTGCGCACAAGTCGGCCGCCGACTACGTTTCTTAACTTGAACAGAGTAATTATTACTCTATGACTATAATATAGTATCTTATCGATATTTCACTGCAGAAAGTTTGGTTATTTATAATAGACTATTATCATCATAGGCAAGCGCATACCTGAATTTCGGGGGTCCCTAAAGTCTTTTAACAAGACAAGTACATATTAATCAGTGGTATACTGATAGTGATCTAGTGGTTAATAATGGTAATATTGCGTCGGGGCAATGAACCGCGCAATCGACTCAGTAAATATGAGCATCGGTGGCGCGTACTTGTCTCAGTTACTAGGCCGTCAAAAATGGTTAAAATCGAAAGGGGTAGAACTCAAGGAAGGAGCATTGGTAACTCTCAAGGAAGACAATATAGGTACATCTGCTTCAGTGGCGCTTAAGAAGTCACACGATTACTTGCGTCTTGTATGTTCGACGACGGAGTAGCAAGAATAAGAATGGTAAAAACGGAACGAACGGAAACAAAGCGTGCATTTCGAACTCATGTCCATTGTTCACTGGTCACTGACGATGATTAAAAAAATATATATACATATTATATTATTATTGCTTAATAATATACTGTATACCATGAATTTTTATTATTATTTTTGTTCAAAGTCTTATAAATCTATTAAGTATTAATTATTATTACACATTGCTTATTTATGGGGATTGAAAACGGACAGTTTTTAAGGAGTTCACAATAGGCAATTTTGAAGTTGTATACATGCAAGTCTTGTAATTGCGTGCATAATTGATCAATAGTGTGTGTGACAGTGTGTAAATAAAATAATGGAGCGCTCCCTCACACGCACGAGTGAACGGTAAACCATTTATGCTCATTTTTACGTAAGTACTTTTTTTCAATCCTACCGATGGACCTAATAATGCGATAAGGCTTCTGAGAAATGATTTTAATTCGTTAATATGTCTACTTAACTTAGATTGATCAGACACATTTTAAGATACTTAATTTAATTTCGTATATTTTAAATATTCAAACAACATGTATAGGAGTTTAGGAACAATATTTTAAAAAAAGTGGCCTGATTGATTTTAAGTATACATATTAATGAAATAATGAATTCAAATCAGTTTTTAGAAGTCTCATCACGCTATCTGCAAGTCCATCGGTATGGTTGACAAAAGTTAGGTACATTTTGGTTGAAATAATTGTCCTTTTGCAATCCCTTTATAATTAAAAATTGATTATACTAAGGTAAATTAATGATTGTATTGAAACTTTGATTACTTGACTGTTATAAATGTATTTATTAATGTATGAACATATAAATTTTGTGTGATTGATTTTAGCGCAGCCTAAAATAACGGGCGGTATGATCAGTCGCAAATTAAAAAATAAAAATACGAGCGTTTCAGGTCGGATCGTTGTATTTTAAAACTTTAAATTAAGTTTATCAAAAACTGCGACCGATGCATTGTAGAGATGGTAAACTGTGATTTTTTTAGTAGCGGTAACAGTTGCTTCTTCATGTTGCTGAATTAAAATCGTTAGATTGCGTTGTCAATTGCTAGCCCAAAAGTGCGTCAGCCGTCAAATCACAAATGTGACCTAATTAAAAATCAATAAATAATTCACCAAGTAAAATAAAGACAGTCAAGTCATTACCAAATTGTAGTGTTTAATTTATTAAAATAATAAAATAAAAATAGGTACCTACTAACAAATTATTCTAATTTCCGTACGTTCGATTTGATTAAAATAACAATATTGCCGTTCGACCCAAACACCAAGAGCTGTTGATTTATTTTACTAAAATAGACCAATACAATCATAAATGTAAAACACGCAATAAAATATACAAGACAATTAATAGGTGGTTTGTAACTTGAAGACGCACTTTTCTATTAATGGAAAAGCACCTAGAGATAAAATTGTACCAGGAAACATAATTTTTCAGTCATCTTTAATACCGAACAAAAAATAAAAAATAATAAACGGATAACGAGGATGATCCTCAAGATATTAGCACTGTAAGTGTTAAAAAACATTAAATAGTAAATACCTAATTAATTGCATTAAATATTTATAATTATAAATTGTTTTATTTAATTGAGTCATTAGGTAGTTAATAATATATTACAGGTAGTACTTACAGTGCCTGTGAAGTAGGTAATTACGAGGCCGGGGGATTTGGGTGTCCTATCCTCCCATGACTTTTTTTAAACTGGCGAACCATATTTACGTAAGTACTCATTTAATTATATAAATATTATTATTTATAGGTACTTTTGTACTAATTAAGTATATTTTATAAATACAACAAATAATAACCCAAACCCCTATGGTAGCTGTAACTAAAGTAATAATAAGTAGGTACTTACGACTTCGTAATAAATACTAATAGAAATATATAGAAATAATGCAGTTTAGCTCGATTTTTGTGATTTTTTTTTTGGAAACATTTAAGTATATTTTAACGAATTAAGCCCAATGATGCATCGGTCATCAGAATATGTCAGTCGGACTTAGTTAAGAAGGTACAATGGAAATGGTGCAATCAGAATTTGTACGTGTTCATATTTATATTAACATTTTTTTTCGTTGAATTTTTTAAATGTGGGCTTTATTTCCGTGGGCTTTTCCGTGATTTACTTCTATACTTAAGTGGTCATTGACTAAGTAGTTTTATAGTAGGTACCTCGTACCTATATAAGTATTTCTGAAATGGCAAAAACTCAGCAAACTCTACCTGATATTGTCATGCAAATTGCATGATATATGGAATAATAGTGGATAATATTTTTATTAGAGCATGAACTAGAAAAAAAGGTTTTTTTTATGAATTACTAGAATTAACATTTAATAACAATAATAACCATAATAACCGCACCACGATAAGCGTCGAGGGTTGTTATCACAATAATAATAATAATGTACGATATCGCTGTTATCGTGTTATTAGAAATGAGTATCCAAAATATAATAGTAATGAATAACAATAATAATTATTATAGTAATGACTACAACGATTCTCGTAACTCGGGAGTGTCCAGTGCGGCTGTTGGCTTTGTTGCGGCGGCGGTTTGTGTCACCCATCTCGCAGATGCGTAGGTAATAAAAATATGTTCGTTGTTTCTTCTTCCCCACCCGTCGTCCACCGGCACCAGCATCGCCGCTTCCGTTATTTAACCGCGACGTGAGTCATTCCAGAAATAAACATCTAACCGCTCGCACTACATACTGGCGATACCTACACCTGCACGCACACGCACGCACACTACATCTGTACCTACACCATGTAATAACACCTACTCGTTCGTCCTAGATAGTAGCCGACGCCATCGTCAGCGGTCAGTGGTCATAGATAAAAGATTCGTCCGTCTTCACCACGTACACGCTATTCGATCGGTCCGCGTAAATCGTGTGGAATTAAATAATATTGTTCACCGTTTGTAAAAGGGCCTTGTGGTGATTGTGTCGTCGGACCGGGAACGGAATGTCGTGAACGCGTGCCTACCTACCTACCACTCGATGGGACGGTGTAGTCGCCGGAGGTGAACAGAATAAAATTCCATCGTATCCGCAGTGCACGTGATACACCGAGCTATGTCCACTATCAACCTTCTGTATGATGCAAGATGTAAGTATTGATCTGTCGACGAATAAGCAGCACCTACGCATTTGTGTTTGCAAACAAATAACTTGTTTGTCACTGTTTTTAGAATGACACGAAGGACTCGGTCGATTATCATTATGAAGCGACCGAAACGGTGAGGAACATTTTGAAAAGGCAGCTGCTCACGACCGATTTGTTCCAACAGACATTTTTGACCACCATTCTCACTACTTTAGATAATCATACCGTCAACAATAATAGTAAGTTGTTACTTGATGTCATCATTAACTTATTACTGAAACGTTTAAAAGTTTTAACTTATCATTAATCTTAGGTGTTATCAATACATGGTTGGACACGCTGCTAGATTTTATTGAATTCTTGCCTGTTGACTGCTTACAAAGAGAGGTAACATAATATTGAAATTGTATTTACTTAATGATTTTTTCTTCTAATATTACAATTTTGTCAGATTTTACCATTTGCTATTGAAAGAAGTGATCTATCCAAGCCTGAATCATTACGTTTAATTAGTTGCAGAATTTTTGGATCACTTGCCCCTAAACTAGATGCATATATGTAAGTTATTTAATATTTTATTTTTACCTTTAATATTGCTATATATTTATATACTTGTTGGTAATTTTAGTATTAAACGTGAAATATGGCCATGTATTTTATCACTTTGCCAAGATGAAAGTGTTCTAGTAAGAAAAACTGTTTGCCAAGAGCTAAGTAAAGTGAGTGCATTTCTTAAAGACAATACAGACAATTCAAAAGACTGTATTTTGCTGCCAGCAATTGTGGATTTAGCTAATAATGCTGATTATGGTGTCAAAGTCGCTCTGCTCGATGTCATTGTAGACATAATACCATGCTTTCCCAGGGAAATAATTGTTACTGTTGTGGTGCCAATGGTTAAAAAACTAATTGACACAGATTTTAATAAAAGTAATTACCTAGTGGTGGCTGTTGCCAAGAATTTTGGTGTCATTTGCAAAGCTCTTAGTGGTAAGTGATTTGTTTTTACTGTTTTTTATTTTTACAATTATTGTAGGCAAACTTCTATATATTTCTAAATACATTTGTATTTTGTAATATAAATTTATTATTTACAACCAAAGTACAAAACTTAAATTGAAAACGAAGTGTGATATGTTAATGTATATTTATTATAATTATTGTTTGGTATATTATGATAATACATTTTCTTATTAAGTCAAGAATAATAGTTTTTGTATATTTTGATTATAGACCTTATACTAATAGATAAGAACTGTGTATAACAATAGCATTACGAGCGATATGCAAATATATCGCAGTGATGTAGGCTGTCTTGATGAAAAATATAATAATATTATATATTACTGTACTACCCCGCACTACCTACATATGAGTCACTGAGTTATCGAAAAGTGCCCTTTTGTTTCCACGCTCGGTGTACAATAACTTCTTGTCTATTAGTATAAGGTCTATGATCTCCATAGTAATATATTTGTACAGTGTTATGATAATTTGAAAATGTACATTCAAGAGAATTCTACAACTGCATATTGTGTTGTTTCAGTCTTACAAACATAATATAAAATCACAAATTTTACATTCACGATAATCCATTTAAATACTAAACTCTACTTTTTTAAATCAAAGTAAATTTACTTATAATATTCAAAAGCAAAATTATTATCTGGGGCAGTGTTGCTTAAACACAGCACACCAAGAAATAATATTTTTTATGCGGAACCCTTATGAAAATTATCTTAAAAAATGGCACTATTGACTATATATTATTATTTATTATAAATTTCATACTCTAATTGACCATTATGTAATATTGAAATATTATAATATTTTATAAAAGTGCATGCCTAACATGACTTTTTCCCACTAACCTTTAGTTAGATTGAATGTTTTAAAAAAATCACTTGAGTTTCATGGAATCCTTAATGGCCCGTATTACAATAGTTAAACTAAGGTTAAACCGCCGAATTCGGCCGGTTAAATCAGTAGGTTAAGCGTAACCAAGGTCTAAACTATGATTTTAAAACGGGCCATTTAAGAAACACTGATCCAAGACTTCTCGGCTTGTATTGATATTTTAATTTTAAGCAAGTTATGAGCATTTTAAAATTGAACGTTTGTAAAATTTGATATGTTGTACTTTTGTAAGACTGAGTCAACTCGTGCAGGTATGGCATCTTCTTAATAATTAAAAACCCCTAACTTGCCGGTTTTTTTAAATTTTTACATTCTAATTTTTATTTTTTTTTTTTGATTTTGATTCAAAAATGGTAAATAATGTATTGATTTAAATGTTAACTAAAAACATCTGTGAGCCAAACTATTATTTCGATATTTCATTGATTTAAAAAAAAAAATTCTCAAAAACAGATTCTAAGTAAAAATATTTTGTATTATTTCAATTAAATTGTTCATATTATAATAAAATATACATTTTTATATACTCATTTTTTCTCATTTGTTAAAGGTATTAATAATTTAGTTTACAAATATATATTAGATAGGTTTTGGAAGCTTCTAATACTAAAATTTGATAAAATTGTTTTATTAATAATCTTGGTTTTATGGAAATAATTGTTTGTCATTTATAGGTTATTTAAGTTTTGAAGATGTGTCTTGGTTCGTCAATAAATATACAGATTTACTGAAGATTGATTGCAAAACTGACTATATATGTAATAATGTAAGTATAAATTAGTTTCTATTATATTATTTTAAATCAGTACTACTATATTTTTCTTTCCTGAAGGCAATTTTAATCACATTAACTTCCATAAGGGTTTTTATTTTATTTTAATTACAACGCATCTAAAAATTACTTTTATTATACATAAAAGTACCTATTTACCCAACACTTAAAAAAATATATATTTATTATACCTTACATATTTTTTTACCTTATTTTTAATAATTTTATCTACTATGTATATATATATATATAAAAGAATACTTGATACAGTTAACTCTTGTTATGTCAAAACTCAAAGGGGAAAAATAAGTTTGAGATGGTGAGTTTTTATTGTAATTATAATTATTTTATGAGAATTTTCATTTAGTTTGAGATTACAAAAAATTCAACATAACAAGAATCTACTGTATCGTGTTAATATAATACAGTACCCAATAATCAGCTTAGATATTATTTATCTAGATTCTAAAAAACTCCATGTTTATTAATTTACGAGCATAAGTCCGTCAATACATTTGGTACTTGAATTACTTTATCTAATCTTCATATTTTGTTTTAAGTTAGTGTTATTATACTGAATATTAAATAAACTACCTATAAATTATAATATAATACAGTTCATATATTATATCAATAAGCTATTTAATTAAAATACTTATAAATACTAAAAATCTATTTCAAATATAAGTAAATAATAATATTTATGTTAATCACTGATATACTTATTTACATCAACAGGATCATACTATTAGTGATAAGCCATATTTGACTATTCAAAAACTCTGTGCTATGAGTCTAACAGAAATCATAATTTTAAGTTCATCTGACAAGGGCAGCACAACTTTGTTAATTTATCTTATCAATCATTTGGTTGATTTGGTCTCTGAAGATTATGTGGAGATAAGAATTGCTTTGGTTGATATTATCAAAGAAGTAAGTAGTTTATTTAGATAAACTTTCTTCATATTTTCTAAAGATTAAAATTATTAGTACGTTACTTAATTCTTTTTTAGGTTTTGGTATCATTAAATGATAAAGTTGTATTGATTTCTTCAGTGTTAATGAAAATGTTGTCTGAGAGAGATATTAAAGTTTTAAAAGTGATGATTCCTAATTTAAGCTTTATAATTACAAAAATGGTAAATAAAAACATAAATGTAAATTAAATTTACTATATTTAAACTTATTTTATTTTTGTTTTAAAGAAATATCAAGAACAAGTTTTAAAATCACTGATGCTCTTGGAAGAATTTTTGTTTGTTCAATACAACTGGAGATTGTATGCAGAGTTTTTACACCAGATAATAGTTTTGCCTACATGTTACACATCTGACCAGGTATTTTATGTTGGAAAAGTAATGCTCAATAGACTGGAATGTGTTGTAAGTAATATATTTTGTTTAATATTTTATCTGTATGTTACCTATAGTTCATCTATTTTTTTTTTTATAGAGACAAAAACCAATTAGAGAAGCCGTTTGCACATTGCTATTAACAATTTTACGTTATAATTTAGATGCTAATCAAAGAACACTACTGCGTGAACATCTTATTGATCGTAATTATCTCAAAACAATATTTTTAATTTAATTTATAGTTAGAAAGTTAAAATGTTAAGTTTTAATTTAATTTTAATTTTTATATTAAAATATTATTGAACATTCACGGTTTTAAATATATCAAACATTTAATATATTTATATAATGTTTGCAAAAAAAATAACAATAATAATATTGGTACACTCGTCATTGTTTGATTTTGTGTAAAAGAGTAAAATATTTTAAAATTCAAAATATTACTGACAAGATTATGTTTTACTAGACATTTTATACTCATATATATCATTTAAAAAAAAAAAAACAAAAAATATGCATTAACTTCTAATAGATTACTTAAATTTCAATATTTTTATTTTGTTTTCATGGTTTGTTATAATTATTTTTTTCAGGTACAGTGCAAAATCAAAATTTTTACAAAAGATCATTTTACATATTTATATGTCAAGAAGCTTTGAATGTATTTTCTTCAGCATATTTTAAAAAACACTTTTTCTTGAGCTTACTTTCTTTGGCAGGTATATTATTTATTATTTATGTATTAATATAAGTGTCTGAATTGTAAACCATATAAGTATTAAGTAGACTGTCGTGGTTCCCTAATAACTCCCATAGCTACAAGAAAACCAAAGTCCATTCACATTTATGCAAACTGCATAGTTTAAATCCAAATATATTATAACTAATGCCCAGATTTGTATTCAACAAATTTGTTTTACATGCACATACAAATTTAAATACTAAAAAAAAACATCGTGAAAGTAACCTTGTGAAAGTTTAATGTGAATTTCTCAATAGACTACCCTATTGTAAAGAAGGGTATAATCAATATAGTTTCATTTGTAGCTAAAAGAGTTTTCTAGCAGTCCACAACATATTATTTATTATGTGTGAACTTGCATAACATTCTTATTTGGCTTAAAATAAGAATATAATTTATATTATTAAGCACATAAACCTGATTGCGTGGTTTTGTTATTTTTTTCGCTAATAATAGTAGGTGATTAATTAATGAGCCAGGTATTTTAATGGAATAATGGATTTTCTAATTATAACCTATATAATTATATTGTTATTTATTTCAGATGATAAGGTCGCAAATATTAGATATAGCTTATGTAATATAATGTCCAGCATAGTGAATATATTTAAGATTTCGACTGAGAAACCTTTAGTTGATAAATTAATTGACACTATAAACAAACTTTTATGTGATGAAGATCGAACTGTCCAGGAACAACGTCCACTTTTAGAATATTGTAATACTACTGTTGGTCTCATACTACAGGTAATTATATCAAATTGTTAAAATATATTTCATATTAAAGTTTTTATAATATGACAGATTTAAAGATAGTTATAAAATATATACTTGAAGGATGTATCTAAATAGTATAAATATTATTGTTTTCAAGAATAAATGTAATTGAGATGCCTTTGTAACTATGTTTTTCAAAAGTTAGCAGAGGGTTCTAGTTAGAGCAGCAGTCCCCACTAAGATTTTAGAAAGGGCCAATTATTATTTTTGAAAATTACTTGCCACATGCAATAAATTTTAATTTGCGCATAATATTGACCGAAGTACTTTTTTTCCCCTGGGACCCGGGTGTAAATATTCCTAGTTCCTAGTTATATTTTAAATGATAATAATTATGTTATAAAAGTAAAAATATATTATTTTGATATAAGTATTTTATTTTATTTACTTGAGTGTAGAATGTTAGATTTTAGAATGTAAAATTCAGTTTTAGTGTGGGCCGTACAAAATTTGATAAAGGGCCGCGTAACGGGTACCGCTGAGTTAAAGTATAGTAGTATACAAATTGATTGACTGTTATTTTATTAAAATATGACATGACATGATAATATGCATTATGCTTGGTTTGGTTAGGAATATGGGTGTTTAAGTTTTCATAATTATTGATAGTCAGTTATTAATTGAATATTGATTAATATTTGTACAATACTACAATCTAACATAATCATATCAATAATACATAAGAATTATACAATATTTATAGTTATTTTAGCTACCATCAAAAGATATTGAGAGGGTGTCGGCCAACTATTTATTTTTTCTCTCTGACCAATGTGCAACATAGCAAATTAGCATTCAGCAGAACTAATCTTGTATTTTTATTTAAGTATATTGGCTATCAAACTTTAAATTAAGCCGGTTAGGATATTTATCTGTGTTTGTATTTTAGATTTTATTACAATATTATACTCATCAATATTACAATATTTAAATATTTAATACACTCATAACTAGCAAAAAATTAAAATGTTAGCAAACAGCTTATGTGCAAACATATTATAATCTTAATTTTAAGTTTGATAATAGATCAATCAATTCACTCTAGTATTAAGGCCTAACAACACATGATTGATTCTGCTGAATCCCAATTTGCTATGTTGCACACAAATCAGATGGAGAATATAAGTATTTATAACTCATTTGATATGATATATATAATATATATTAAAATGAATAATTTTTACATTATAATTTATATTATATGAGTTGTTATTTAATAGATAATTTATTAGATACTGATATCAACTATAAATTAAATAGTTATATTAACATTAGAATAAAAATTTAATCTATTATGTGTTTATTACTGTGTGCTTGGCCCTATGATATCACATGTCTTTTTAATTCCTTGTAACTTATTGAGTAATACGAGTAAAAATGTTGAACTTATATCATTGTTGAAAATTTTTTCAAATTAAAATAACTTATTTTTTGTGTTATGTGCTCTTTTATACATTTTTTAATCAAGATCCTTATTGTATCATTGTGCATGATAATTTTTTTGTTATAATTTAATAAAATATATAATTTTTTTAGTTTTGAATTAAAAATATTGTTTTGTTTTGTACACTATAAATAATTTAATTTTTAGGGTAAGAGGATTATGTCTGAATATACAGAAATTGACGATGATATAATCAAATTTAGTGAAGAATCTCGTTTATTGCTTTTGAAGTCATCTGAACGTCTTCAATTGGACAATGGTGGTGTGTTCTTAAAAAGTCTAATCGAAGAAAAGATGTTTTCAAGCCAAATAGACGAATGTAAGTAACATTAAGTCAAACTTTTTATTTATAATTTATAATATTAAATTAATGTATTAAGTATTTTTTTTTTCATAGGTTCAAGAACACCAAATGAAGATGATAAAATTACTTTAGCGGGTAAAAAGGCATTGTGAGTATATAAAACAATAAATTAATGTAGGAATATAAATATTTTTTTTTATAAAAAATAAAATATGCCTTTATATTTATTTTATTTCTATGTTAAGTTAAATATAGTTACTATACTTTATCCCTGTAAGTTGACTTATTTTTTTTTGAGCACGCAGAGAATGGTGAAAACGTTTTAACAACTTGCGAAACACCACGACGGTATATACATTAGGGTAGTCCTTATATATAGGTGATGAATAAAAAATTAAAGACTTTTTATTGAGAACCCCCAATTTTGTTCATTGCTATAAGAAAATAATTTGGGTTAAATTTGGTGATGATAACTCACCCCCTTCACGTGCCCCAAAAGGGTTGAAAAATGACTAACGAGGGTAGTATTTCTGTTTTTTGAATTTAAACCAAAAACTATAAAATCCACAAAAAAACACATAGAACCTTAATTGTAGAACATTAAATTACCTATAAAAAATATCTTTATAACATTTCTTGTCAATCCTTTATTTTCCGATAATTTGTTAAATAACCAAATTTTATATATATTTCGAAAATTTGATTTTTCTATGGTTATTCTAATATATTTGACGTATGGTTCAATTTACGACAAAGTCTTTTGTATAAAAAATGTTTAAAATATAATTTTCTAAAAATAGAGTCATAAGTAAAATTTGTATTAGACCAACAACTTTGTTTTTACAGTAGGATTTGTGAAATATTTTATTAAACAACTCTTTTCTACCACTACGAAGAACCAAATACAACATAATTATTTTATTTATAAGTAAAAGATTACTTTATAATAAAGTTTGATAAGTCAAACAAATTATTTTATACTTAAATATTTATTGTATAATAATTAAATATTATTAAGGTGAATATTTGGAGATTAAGTTAATTATTGAATTATTAGGTATAGGGCGTTTTCAACTTTTCTCTACTATTTCCTGGGTATTTACGACGATAATCTTGCACAGTCTGAAATTATTTAAAATATAATTAAAATATTAATCATATATTTAGGCACAATTTGTTATGACTAAAGTAATACTTCCTACTAATACTTATTACTTATATAAACTACTAACTTTCAATAAAAATTGTTTTTGGTCTTCATCTTTTGTAATTTTTGATTAAATTCTTCCATTAGATTCACTCCACGTTCAGCTGTATCATTTACAACCTTAAGTGACCTAATTATTTGTTGACCTTGGATGTAGTCATTTTCCTAACCTAACCATAGAAAAATCAAATTTTCGAAATATATATATAAAATCATTAATTACAATTAAATAGGTAAATTAAAAACAATTTTTAATTAACAAAATGGCTCGGTCTACAAAATTAAAAATTAAATTTAAAAATCAATAATTAGTTTAATTTAATATCACTTAATTATTATAGTATTTATCGGAACATTTGTTAAATTGCTTATAAATTATAATATATGAAATGTATAAACTTAATATTATTGGCTTGGATGTAACATTGAATTATAGCTTAAAAATTAATTAAAGATAAATCTGTTATATTTCTAGTATGTTGGAATCTGAGTTTATCAAAGATACTGGTGTTTCCATTAATAAAATGATGGAACATTCGTCAAAAATACCTACACCTGTTCAGCAAATAGTTATTGATCCACAAAATGGTAGATCACTTAGAGAGCAAAAAATATCTTATCTGCCTATAAAAAAAGGTAGAACACTCTCACCAGCATATCGACCACAAAAGAGGCATGAAACTAGTGAACATGTGGTAACTCGCTCAACAAATATTTCCAAGAGAAATGCTAATTTTGGTGGAAAAAGACTAAGTGTACCTGTGATGTCCTGTATCAACGTTGATATTAAAAAAGATGCAAATGGTAACCTTGTTAAGTTGGCAGCAAAAAGACCACAATCTTGTTATGTAGATGGAAATCAAATTGTTTTGTCGGAAATAAAAACTGAAAAATCATTGTCTGATGAATCATTGGATAAAAATTCCAAAAATAAACCTTTGAGTCGTCTTCCAATAAGGTATTAAAAAATAAAAACTTCCGTAGTTCTTAAAAATAAATTTAAGATTTCAAATGTATTTAATATTAATTATTTTATTATTTCAGAAAATCGCAAGGTAAATAAAAATGAAACCACAGTTTTCCATTAAGTTAAAAAACGAAACCAATGATCTTATGCCAAATTGAAATATTTTAACTGTGATAAATTCAGTATACGCACAAAACAGTTTTAGTTTTTAACATATGTTTTAACTTTTAATTACCTTACATATCATACGTTAGGCATAGCTAAGTATAATATTACCTTTTACAGTATTTAAAACATTTAGATGAGATAATATATTCTTAATTAATTTAAAACTAATCTTTAGATGGGAGTTGATTAAATTACTTTCTTATTTTTATATTTTATTTCAGACATTAAATGTATAATCACAATTAACCCAAAGAGTTATATTTTTGTAAACAATATGTTCATAATTAACTATTAAGACAACATCTTGGTTTGTTATATTGTTTTATACGACTAATGCAAAACAAAAATAAAGTGTGATTTTTAAAAAAAGAATGTATAACAAAATAAATGTCAATTGAATGGTGATTAATATTATCAGATATTGTAAATATTTATGTATTGGTTTATAATTAGCAAATTAGCTTATAAACCTTGGTTTTTTTTGTTTCCAACAACGTAACGGTGATCTTAGCTAACAGCTTAAAAACTATTTTATAAAACCATAACCTCTAATTTATGAATCTAAAAAAAATGTTCACTACAAAACATTGAAAAATCGAAATTAAAAGTGTTTGCATTAATATTGGTTTAACCATTGATTGTTGTTGCACTCAAAATTAGTCATCGGAGTGCTAATAACAATTTTTTAGCTTTAGGCCTTAGTCTTGGTTACAGTGTTGGATAACAAAAAACCTAGGTTCTAACATTTTAACTAGCTGGTATAAACTGATAATAAACATTTCCAAAAAATGGTTTTTCAGTCATCAATTTAAGCAATACAATAATGCCAAAAGATGTTTTTACCAAGTGTATACTATAAATAAAAGACAAAAATAACATACCTTGGTGTTGAGTCTTATTGTCAGGATATTTAAAATTTTAATATATATACAGTAGATTCTTATCATGATGAATGTCAATATCTCAAATTTTTTTTAATCTTGAGCTTAATAGAAATCCCTTTAAAATAATTACCATTACAATACAACTCAATATCTTGAACTTTTTTCTGTTCTCCTTGAGTTTCAACATAACGAGAGTTTACTGTATATAACAATAATAAGAACATTTTTTTGTACTATAAATGACTAATTAAATACAAGATGTTAAATGTTTACAGATTTGATTATTTTTATTGTGTGTATTAAGACAATTAAGGATTAGAATTTTAACAGAGAAAATATTAGCTTATCTTTGATAGGTATATCCAATGTACAATATTAAAATTGTTATTTCTTTGATAGATTGTTATTGTTATATTATGTATGTAGGAAATTGGTACTATTATACAATTTTGATGACAATATGTGTGTACCATTTATATTAATTTTTTTATTTTGTAAAACATTTGAGTTTATAAATGTGTACCAATTTATCATGTTAAATAATTTCGTGAGATGTATTTTAACTATTAGAGTCATTTATAAAACGACTTGTATTTCATTTAAAATTAATCCAAATCAAAAGAGCCACAAAAAAAGATTATAGCATTCTCTATGATATTGATCAAATACAATATTATTATTTACATTTTATACAAATTAATGATTTAAGGGACAAAATTAAATGAAAAAAATATAAATATAATATTCATGATGGAATATGATTAAGGAATATTTTCTTAACATTTTTAATTATTATAATGTCAAAATATTTCCCTAAATTGTATATATTTGAAATTTAAGACTGTTTATAAACATTAAAATTTTTTTTGGTTAGATTTAGTATCTTTTTCTGAGATATGTTCATGTGGCATAGCACTCTTGATACAATATAAGGATAAAATAAGCAATCTTATAATGTATGTTTAAACTTTAAACTATTCCCGTCAGGTTTTTATATTAATTTTAATTTATAATTAAATTATTTGTGCAATTGTCTTTAACATTTATACCTAGTTATAGTTTAATTATGTGTTTTAAACATATTTAATTTGAACTTTGAAGTAATGTGTAACCAAATGAAGTGACAAATATTATTTATTTTGTAATCAAAACCATGGTCTTGTTATCATTGGAAGGGTTTTAAAAAGTGCTGTTATGTTAGTTAAAAGAATATTTATTATAATTGTTTTATATTTATTGTTTTGATTTTAGTTTGTTAATGATTTTTTTCGTTTTTAATGTATATTAACTTTAAGTGGTAAACCTGTATTACACCTATGTTTATGTATAATTTATTGTTCTCGCATTACTAAATATTTTCTTTAAGCTTAGAAGATAAATGTTTTTATTTTGGATTGTCAATATGAGATGTTTGTTTTGTCATAACTCATATTTATGAAACATGTAAAAAATAAAATCAAATTATGCATTGTTATTAAGAGGATGTTGTTGTACCCGCATTTGTTATTTCTGTCTTACAGACACATGACATAATAAATACTCTTATTGTATTCTTACTACAGTTGTTAATTTATTGTTAATATTAGAGTAAATTTACTCATAACCGTATAGGACTTGAATATAAACTATAGCACAGATATAGCGCAGTTTTTTTATATTTTTATTTTGATATGAGTTATAAGTAGGTACTTATAACTCTCTAAAATAAATACCTATTTGAGAAAACTTCACCCTAGTACAGTTTATACTAAGAAGTTAGTAAGTCACAATGTCCTGCACCAGTGGCGTGGTGAACGGAATTTTATTACGCCTAGGCGTCATGGTGGGCATTTTTTTTGGGTGGTTGGATACATTATGGTAATCAATAACATAAAACAAAAATGAAAATATTTAGCCACATAATAATTATAGTATACTAAATATTAAATTAAAGAAACAAAGAGTGGGTAGGTACTGAAATAAATACCTACTGTACATCATGGTTTATAAATGTTCACCACACCATTGCTTTGCTCTACAAATTCAATATGTAAATGTGCTCTAATATTCATGTGGCTTGGCAATACTGCTATAGCAGTATTATCATAGAACAATCAGTAATATACAATTTTGATGTAGTGACGTGGGACCGCCTCGCGTGGCGTTGCACTTGAGTGAACGTGATCACTGTTATTTTTGAAATAGAAAAATACACTATATTTGAGATCTATATGAAATGTGTGTCAAATGTTTAACTGAAATTTCTAGTGTACAACAGGTATAATATTGTACGAGGTAATACAATTTTTTTTTCGCTTTTGTGCAGCTTTTGAGGTACAAAAGTGCAAGTCAATTTTATTTCTTTGGGCACTACATAGTACATACCTACTTATTACCAGGGTTGAGATTTTATAGCACTTGAATTGCATAGATATGCGCTATAATATTTCCTTAAATATCGCTAAATATGCAAAAAAAGGAAATTTATTAATTAATAATTTTTTAGTCACTTACAAATTATAGGTAGTTACTTAAGATTTGAAATAATTAAGTCACTCTGGTCAGAATCCAAATGAATTGACTATACAACGCATTCAACGCTCGTTCGTTGATAATCGCAGTAGAAATCCACAAAAAAAAACCCATGTTTGGTTCAAGTACCTAGGTAGGTATCAAAATTGATTTTGTTATATTGTTGTTATTCATAAACGAATAACCGTAGATACTTGATATTTTCAGCCTAGACGTGATATGTTTTGTGTGTTTTTATGCTCAAAAACATGTCTTACGGGAAAAACTCACGCCTAGAGTAGAGCGAACTGATTTCGTTATTTTTTTTTATAACACTTATTTCAGGACGCATTAGACTTGCATTTTAAAAATACTATTTCTAAACCATATAATTTGATTTTGTATAAGACCAATTTTCACAATTTTATTTTTTTGTTTTAACTGCACGAAATCAAAAACTAAAGTCCATTTGCACCCCGTAGAAATTTGGTTAAAATGCAGTTTACCAACCCCCTCACGATTTTCTTTTTTTTTTTTAAGCGTATTGTTTTTTATGCTTAAAACGATGGTGTAATTTTTTTACCGGAAACTATTATTTTAGAAGTTATAGCCTTCCAAAGTTTGCGATTTTACGTTAATGATGCCACGCTACTTGACTGCAGCGCGCAGCGCCCATAACGAATTAAATTTTTTTTTACGTATTATAACAAGTTGTGGTACATACTGAATTTTTGGGTGAAATCAGAATTTGTAGTAGTTATAGTAGGTACGTATTGCGCGTGCGTTCCTCATCATATAAAACAACAGTCAACAGACTAGTTAACATAAATAATATAAATATATAATATAATGTTTTTGAAACCGGCCAGAGTAGAGATATAGTTTTATCCATTTAGTAAGATTATAATATAATCTATATATAGGTAACCATTAGCCTGTTGTCTGCCTGAAGATAATTGCTTTTTTACAACATTTTTGAATTCCGAGGCCTACCCAATAGGTAGTTTCACCCAACAAATCGAGGGATATTTTCGATTTTTTTCGGCAAAGCGGGCATCACTTTTTTCGCAACAGTTCAGTTAGGTAATGAAAAATGTAGCATACCTAATGAATATTTATGGGTTATAATAATTATATTATGTAAACTAAAAACTTCGAAATTAAGATCGTGCGCCAAATTCTAAATTTCACCAACATTTTTTTCACCCAAAAAATGAGTATGTCACACGAACTGTTAAACAACGTAAAATATAAAAATAAAAATTTGTTATAGGTGCTGCGCGTGGCGGTTAAGTGCCTACTTATCGTTGCGTAACGTGAAATCGCAAACTTTGGAAGGCTATAACTTCTAAAATAATAGTTTCCGGTAAAAAAAATGTACACCGTCGTTTTTAAGTATAAAACAGCAAGTCGTTGAAAAAAAAAATTGAAAATCGTTAGGGGGTCGGTTAAAGTGTATTTGTTCCAGAAATTCAATACTCTTTGAATCAAAAAAATATCAGACCGCTAGGTCCCAACTACTAGACATTTTGAGCAGACAGCATTTTCTAAATATTGCTCCTTAATCCTTAGTAAAGATATCTATATACCCTGTGGCCGGTTCAACATAAGGAACGCATAGATTTACGTAACAAGACCGGTTTTGCCCGTGGCCTCCTATGCGCTTCTTATTTTGAACAGGGTATATAAATTATAAGACACCTAAATTGATTGTCTGATAACCAATCTTATAGAATATAGATTTAATAGAATTCATATTTGTGTTAAAAGGTTTTTAAAAATAGTTATTGAGAATGACACCAAACGCGCTGTAGTCGTATTTTAATATTTTATTCCATTGGCATAACAGTTTTACTCCATGATATTTGGAAGTTCTGGGTATTCCCAGCATTTTATTAATTTTGAATTATCGCTTTTACAGTTTTACGTTGTGTTAAATCTTTTGTAATTTTCAATTTTATTTTTCGCTTTTGCCGTCTTGCAGTCTTGTGACTTGTTCTTTTTTGAAAACGTGATATAGAGTGTTGCATTTCAAACGTAGTCTCGAATAAGTGTTCGGTTATCGGTTGTAAAAATTCTGCAAAAAAGAAACACATCTTTCCAAAAAATGAAGATGATCTGAAAATATGGGTAGAAAGAACCGAAAATCCGGTCTTCGAAAATCTGTCGGTAGAAGCTATTAGAATAAAATACCAAATTTATAAAAATCATTTCGATAAATGTTGTGATTTACCTGATACGAGCAGAATTCGCTGCCTACATTAAACCTACCTCGTAAGTTATTTTATACTTTTAGATTCTGAGCGAAGCGATGAGTGTATTGATTTAACAATCATGTGTGTTTTTATTTTTATTTTTTTTGTGTCTGTCATCACCTTTTAGGACAGTAAAAGTGCTTGGATTTTCTTCAATAATAGTAACTTTTCTGATAGGAAAGTTAATCTAGTTAGAACTTTGGGGGGGGGGGGGGCAAAAGTAAAATTTTTCCAATAGTTTTTAAAAGCGCCGTGAAAAACAAAAGAAAAATTAAGCAAAAACGAGAATTTTTACGCAAAATCTGTTTTCCAGAAAATTGATTTTGGTTTTTGGTGCAACTCAAAAACAAATGACCGTAGATATTTGAAAATTGCACTGAATGTTTATATTAGCATTTTCTATACACGATAAAATGTTGAAAATAATTTTACTCTTTTTGAGCTGTTTACGGACATTGTCAGTTTTCAATTTTTTTAGTTTTTTTTTTCTATAAATACCTATCAATAAAATTTTATTTGTTGGTTAAAAAAGTTTGAAAATTTAATAGAAGGCTCCTAGGTTATTGTTTCAAAGGCAGATGAAAAAAATTAAAAATCCTTAGTCAGGGTTTTTATCGGTTTTTATTTATAAGCAGTTCAAATCTTGACTAAATACGGAAAAATCACAAAAATTGGCAAATTATTTTGAGTTGAGAATTCATAAAAATTTTTCTTTTAAATCTAAGATTTGAAAATGTAATACAAGATTATCCATAAGTTTGTCTACCTTTATCAAAAAAAAAAAAGTCTACAAAAAAGTCAAATTAAATTTTTATGAGCGTTTGAAATTCATATTTTTACAAAATTTGATATTCACTCGATTTCTCATGTAACGATTTTCTTATTCTGTTGTAATTAAAAAACGTATTACAGAAAAAACTGAAAATTTCACTTTGAAAATAATTTGACTCTTTTTGTTTACGGACATTGTCTGTTTTCAATTTTTCTAGTTTTTTTTTCTGTAAATATCAATAAAATTTTATTTGTTGGGTAAAAAAGCGTGAAAATTTAATATAAGGCTCCTAATAAATCGTTCTAATAGCAGTTGAAAAATATTAAAAATACATAGTCACAATTTTTTTTTATAAGTTTTTAAAGTTCAAATTTTGAATAAATTTATTAAATTTAATACATTGCAGCTTCAATCGGAGAGTCATCACTAAACTGGACAAGCATAAACCCACCAAATCATGATAATGGTAAGTAAATATTACATAATTAAATTAAAGTATTGGTTTAGAATGTGACCTATGTGACCTACAAACATTATAATGTATATAAATAATAAAACAAAAAAGGTTAGGTGCATGTAAGTTGTTTTTTTTTGTAAAATGCAGGATTTCTATTCAATTGACTTTTCTATATGTTATTAATATAATTGACAAGGTTGTAAGGTTACCCTTACGATCGGACACTAAAAGTGCACCGACCACCACAGATCCGAGACTGGTTAGGTTGGAGAAACGTGGATGTTAAGTAGGGAGATACACATTGTAAATTACATGCAAATTATATTTTTATTGGATATTTTTGATAGGATAATTATATTGGTAACACCTGAGTTATAAGCATGAGTATATACTATGTACATCATTGATTACCCGACACCTGTAGGGCACGATTTAAGATATATCTTAAATCGTGCCGTAGGGTCACCACCACATTTGCTTGGTCGCAGCCGCTGTTGTTTTTGTTGTTGTTGTCATCAAATAGTGTTGGTCCACCCTCGGATCTCCGGGTGACGGTTCTGGCCGATTCAATTGCTCTACTCCATGGTTGGGGACATTGCGCACTTGATTTAAAAAACTGCGTTGCGCCGACGACCACGGTCAGGAGCGAAACGGCGACTGAGAGATCGGCAGCAACGTAATACCGTGGTGGCGGCCTTTCAGGTGTATATTTATATAATATAAAGTACGATATAACATTTACTTCTCTTTTGCTGTATGTGTGTGCGTTCGGGTCTGGGTACGCCTTATCTCTCCAGACTTTATATGGTGGCATACATAGATATATGTATATACGACCCATAAATATATACCGGTTTCAGTTTGTACCACGGGGGATAATTTTGTCACGTTACAGAACCCCCCGGGCAGGTTTGTATGAGTATCATGCGCATAATCTGTCCCAAAAATAATGTGAAATTATACCTGTGGAGAATTTAGATTTAAGCAGTTCCCCCTCTTTTTTTTTTATTTCACTTTATACAGTTGTCGTTTTGAGTATATTTTCTTTTTTGTTTTATCTTTGACATACACTAAGAAAATTGTTTATTTTTTTTTTTTTTTAATTTTCTAATTTTTTAAACATGTAGAAATTATAATTTTACCATCTCCGAGTTAATTACCATATTCATACGTCTTGAGGTGGATAATACTTTTTTAGATGAATGCAGTTAAACGTCCCACGAGTCAATCTTGACTCGGGATGTATAAGTATATATGCATTACGATTATACGTATTTCCGATATTTCAAAGGGCCATCATATAATAAAAAAAACTTAAATATGTGTTTGCCAATCGCACTACTGAGTTTGTGTGTCTTTACCAACACACTGTCACCGATCCTATAGATAATAGGATGGATTCGTCGCCTGTGTGCATCTCGACGCTTCTCAGCGTTTGTACATTGTACTTCTCGCGCTATGGTTATTCGGCCGATGTTACTTATGACTGAACTTGGGGGAAAATCTACGATATCAACAAGTGGACCTTTCCCCGTGATATTTAAAAATAATTCGGCCAGTGTAGAGTGTGTTGATTCGTGTCTCACGTTATTTAACACCCATTCAACATATCCTACATATTTAGGCCAACTCTGATGTATATTGAAGCAATAGGTTCTGACCGCCTTATTTCACGTATGACCCTTTCCGCGAGATTTGACTGTGGGTGATAGACACTGGTCATATATGGCTGGACGCCAAGTTTACATAAGGATTGTTGCCAGATTTTACTTGTAAATTGTTTACCATGGTCAGAAATGATAGTTTTTGGTTTTCCGTACGTGGGTATATAGTCGGTTAGTATTCTCTTCATACATGCTTTCGCTGTGGCTTTGCATAACGGGAAAGTTTAACAAATCGAGTAAAGTTATCGAGTACTATTAGGATATAAGTATATCGACATTGTCCCGTCGGTAACGGATATATATATCTACTAATACGCGATCTAGTTTATCTTTGACTAACACTGACACCATCTCGCCCTCGGGATTATAGTTAATTACTTTACTACGTTGACATATGTCGCAGGCACGTACTACTTCGCGGACTGTTCTGAAAAAACGTCCAAAATAAATGTGTTTACGAAGTGCATGTGCTGTTTTTACCGACCCAGGATGCCCATAACAGTCGTGGAACGCAATAATTAAAGTTCTCTCTAAATGTTTTGGTGTGTTAATAGACCACGGCGAAGTACTATGATTGGACTTTCGTATAAACAAGATATCATTATGTACTAGGTAGTATTTCGACATTTGTTTACTCAAACAGTTATTACCGTTCAGATTATCTCGAATTTTTAACAATTTATTGTCTCGTTTTGGTTCGTTGGACATTCTGTATAGAATTTGGGTTGGAGAGCTGGGTAACGTGGGTGGTATCATCATATATAAAATTACTGGTTGTCTATTGCCGTTGACGTCATCACGTCCAACTGGGTGTCGAGACAGTGTATCTACAGGGTTTTCTTTACCTGGGCAATGACGAATTTTTAAGTTGTATTCTTGTAACAAAAGTGGCCACCTGGATAACCGTGCATTTCGTAGCTTGCACGTAAAGAGAAATATCAAAGCTTGATGATCGGTGTATAACTCTATCGGATATCCTAATATATATATCCTGAATTTCTGTTAAGCAAACACGATGCCTAATAGTTCTAACTCCGAGATCGTATAATTATTTTCAGCAGCAATGGGGTTCGGCTCGCGAACGAAATTGTGTGTCGTACATTATTATGATCACCAACGTTTGATATTCACTCGATATCTCATGTAACGATTTTCTTATTATATTGTAATTAAAAAAACGTATGACTGTAGATACTTGAAAATTTTACTGAATGTTTGTATTAGCAATTTATATACACTATTAAGTTTTGAAAATATTTTGACACTTTTTGAGCTGTTTATGGACATTGTCAGTTTTCAATTGTTTTAATTTTTTTCTATAAATATCAATACAATTTTATTTGTTGGGTAAATAAAAACGTGAAAATTTAATACAAGGCTCTCGATATATTGTTACAATAGCAGTTAAAAAATATTAAAAATACACAACCACAATTTTTTTTAAAAAGCATTCAAAGTTCAAATTTTGACAAAATACATTATATTTTATAATTATTTTGTAGTTAAAAATTTATCAAATGTTCAACTTTTATAGCTAAGGATTGACAATTTAAAACAAGGTTCCACAAGTACATTATTTTGCTCACAATAATATCATCAAATATACTTAGTAATATCATACTACCATCTTCGCTCAGAATCGTTTTTCTTATACAATAATATTGTATCATTGAGTTCAAATTTAACACCAACCATTACAGTGACCAACTTGTAACCTACTGTAGTTATAGCAGAGCGACATCCACTTGCCAACCTTTTTTTTTTATAAATATTATAATAATAATGGTTTTACTGCTAAAATAATTCAAAATGTAATATATAAATATATAGTTTTTATTGGGAAGGATTTTACTTAGGAAGATGGAAACTTCGAAACGTAAGAATACGCCTCTGCACCACCAGTAATTGAACTCACCTGTAAACTAGTACATTTAAACTATTATGTCTCCATAAAATGTTTACCTTTCTTGTTTTGAAATCTGAATGAATATTTATAGGAGAGAATGATATTCAAAAACATAAGGCCACTGCTCATATAAGAGTTAATAGTTCTGTTTTTGTGGTATTTTTTTTTTTGATAATTTGTTGTAACTTAAAAACAAACGACCATTATCCATACATAATATATATCAAATATTATATTAGCATTTCACATAAATGGTGATATTTTCAAACAATTTTTAAAGTCTTTCAGCTATTAATAGCCATGAAAATTTTTTTAAATATTGTGAATTATTATTTAGTTAAAAATTCATAAAAGTTTCTTTTCATATCTAAGATTAAGAATTTTAATAGAAGATTTTGCATAAGTTTTCTTACCTATATAACAAACAAAAAAAGTGTGCTTAAACGGAACTTTATTTTTTATGAGCTTTTGAACTTATACTTTTTACTACATTTAATATTATTACAGCGGTAAATTATTGTTCGATTTTTATATTTTGTTGTATTTTCAAAACGAATAACCATAGACTCATTAATTGTTTACCATATATGTATTTAGGTGTTTTCCATACACGGTGAAATTTTCAAACTTTTTCGACACTTTTTGAGCTATTTAAAGCTATGATAATTTTTTCAAATTTTGTAAACTTTTTTTCAGTTTGAAATCCATAAAAGATTTTCTTTTCAAAGCTAAGATAAGAAATTTTAATAAAAGATTCCCAAAAAATTTTTCTTCTTATAACAGAACAATTAAGTTTAGCGTTAAGTTACAATATTTTTTTATGAGCGTTGAAATATATAATTTTTACGATATTGTATAATATTTAGTAATAATTTATCGAATTCAACAAGACCTTAAAGCACTAAGCAGTCACCCACCTACCCCCACCTACAAAAGTGATGTGGTATATACATCCCAGTAGCCATACGTGTTCGGCGGTTCGGTCTCACTGAGCTAGGCCTAGGCTAACGCACCGTCTCCACTTAGAATCGTTTTTCGTATCCAACGATTTATCATTGAATTCAAATATAACACATCCATTTCAATTACAATGTCATACTCGATAACTACTGTACAGCAGAGCGGTACCCACTTATCCACCTTTTTTTTTTGCCTATTATTTCCTTATAAAATATTGGGAGATGAGACGTAGCATAGCAAATTATACGCTCAGCAGGATACGTGTAGCTATCTGTTAGTTCAAAGATTAGAGCGAATTGACCTATTATCATATTTAGAAGTGAGAATATTATCTAGTGAACTTCGTTGTGTTTTTTATACTTTAATTTTAAAGTAGCGTCGTGATGGCGCAGGCGTGATAAAAAATCATTTTTAATTTGATAGGTATCTATTGAAAAAATTGAACTTTAAGTTTAAATGCATATAGCAAAAACATTGTGTCTTTCATTTTTAATATTTTTCAACTGCTATTGTAATAATATATCAGAAGCCTTGTATTTAATATTCACGCATTGACCAAAAAATATAATTTTATTGACATTTATTTTTATATTTAATTTATTTCATATCTTTTTTTATCGTAAACGTTTTTTGCTTTTTATGAATTAGACTATTTATATGACGTATATTATTTTATTCATGATACATTTGAATGAAAGTATATTATGTTTGTACAATTTTATTTTAATTTTACCAATAATATTATATGACTATTTTAATCTATTGCATAGCCTTTATCGTGGCCTTTTATCGTAGTGACTGAAAAAAAAAATGTCGGGGGGATGTCGGGGTATCCACGGGTCCGATCAGAGTGAAGTAAATGTTATGTTCGACGTTGAAAATAGACGGATATTTTGATAATTTTGACTGAAAAATGTGGAGGTGTTTGACTCGCACAAGTAGTAATATAAGCGGGACGACGAAATAACGGTGTTGCGCCGACGCGTACATGACGAGACTAGTTGTCTACAATTTAAAAATGAATTTAATGTATGAAATATGTTTTCGAAAAATATAATCTAGAAATATAATTTTACTGTATAAAGAACTATAATGCTATAATACTTAATAATTATAAGAATTAGAAATACTTCTAACTGATATTGTAGTGTAATCGTGTAAAGTATTACATTTAAAATGGTATAACATCATAATTCATGCATATATCTATAGTGCAGTATTATTATACTACTAAATGAACCCGTGCACTTCGTTGCCCGTTAAATGTACCAACTTTATATGACTCAAACTTTGTTCAATTTGTTATTTAATATTTGGTGTATGGTGTTCAAAATTAATCTTAACTTTTCCGTTGCCTGAAATAAAAATTCTGATTCGCAGCTGTATAGTATCAGGTAGGCAATCTACCTGCGGTAGATCGCGGACCCCATGCTGTTTGTACTTAAGTGTATGATTTAACTCTAAAGTATCAAAGTTATACCAAGTTTGTCATATTCTACCTATGGTGGATTAATATAATCATTTAATACAAAATCTTAACCTAACCTGTTGCGTCACTGTTGTATTTTTGACATCCAGATTTCCTACTTTCCAGTGGATTTTTCTAAAATTTTTCGTTCATAGAAACCTTCTCCATAATATACTCATTCGCTTAAAGAAAAATCAAGATAAGTAGTTTCAAAGTTTACCCTGTTCAATGTCTTTCGGAATGGTCCATATAATAAATATGCAAAAATTTGTAGTCATTATTCGGCGTTGGCAATAAGGAACCTGTTAGATGATATATTTGACCCTGAACCTTGAAAGTTGGTATACAATTTTCTTGAATAACTTTTGTTGCACAAAATGTCGTAATTTGAAAACAATTATTGTATTGCCGGTTATGAATCAAAAAATGTTTAGAATCTGACCCATTCCCGGAAACCAATGAATGTAGTGGCTCTGGTGGCGGTACCAATTGCGTCAATTTGACTTACGTCTAATTTCTGGCATTTTTTTGACGGAATTTTGACGGGTGCATCATTTTTATTTTTATTTTTGTTTATAATTATATTCAATCATAACCAATAGCGACCATAAAATAAACAAAAATATATTATTTAGTTTATTTTCTTACTGGACAGATGGCGCCACTATTGTTGATTTTTTCATCCATATTTCCTATTTTTCCGGTTAAGTTTCCCAAAATTTTATTACATAAGAGCCTGCTCCTGACAATTACGAACACAACAAAAAAAGAATTAGCAAAATTGGTTCAGCCGTTCACGCGTGATGCGATGACCAAGGAAATCGGGATCCATTTTTATGTATAGAGATAGAGATAGTATAAAATATGATTACTTACGAAAATTAAATGTTCACTATTCGATGACAACAGGTAAACTACGTAGGTATTAGGACAAATTATTGTTGGACAACTGATAATCAACTATGGCGGTTATTGTACGTGTATGGTGTACCTGTCAAACTGACCCACAAAATACGATTATCAGTACCTACTATCTTAATAGTACCTAGTTTTTTTTGTTTATATGGGTCTAATACAATCTATCATAATTTCCAAGAAGTCAAAAGCGTTAAATATACTTTCAAATATACCTGCATAATTGATTCGACTATCTATTTTCGTTAGTCTGTGACAGCTATGGTTTTTCTCAAGGTATCTTTTAGTTTTTACTATACATTATTGTATTTTCTCAAATTATTAAAAATAATTTAAATTACAAAAACTATTATTAAAAAATTAATATCTGAACTCCGAAGGCGCCCATGATATATTGGTCACCCAGCTCGCCCACCCCTAAAACCGGCCCTGTACCTACGTATTTACGTAGAATGTGAGTGTCGTGCCAGTACTAAACTATATACCTACAGCAGTGTAGTCGAACATTTTTTATTCTTATTTTTTCACAATCATCATTACCGCACGTCGGACGGTGCAGACGCGGGCACGACCGCGTGCGGGGAGAGGAGAAATCAATTTGAAAAAGTGCTTTGGATATAAATCATTCTGCGACGGTGTATATATGTTATCCGTGTTTTTTGTCGCATCGCGCGTCGTCGTGCTGTACCTAAAACCCTCAGTGGCTTTTCGCGTGGTCTTAGTATTTTTTTTTTAGACAGTTTTCCCTCACCACAGATCGATTGTCGGATACACACATACTCGCTCGCGCCCGTAAAGGGTGGTATACTGTTGAGATAATAGCGATAATGATAATAGTACCTAATAATAATAATAATAATAATAATAATATTGCGACAACGACAATATGTGTGGGATGCAATATATTTCACACACGACGTGAGATGAAAAATAATATTATATTATACACGAACAGATATATACTGACGACGACGACGGATGATGGACCGGTGCCAAATATCGTGTGTGCATACCGAGAGACGTTGCGGCGCCGGTGACATGCAAAAACAAGCTACATCGGGATACACCTCGTCTATATACATGCGATTCCTTCCATCTGTAAGGCGCCGATAACGTCGTCGTCATCGTCATCGTCGTCGTCGTCGTGCCACCGCCGCGCTGCAGATGAGCTTTCACCCGGCGGCCGCCGCCGTGAATAATGGTCGTTTCCGCGCTCGCGTGCATGTGTGTGCGTATAATATATAATATCTTCACCCACACACCTCGTCACCCGCCGTTGCTGCCACCACCACCCGCTCGCCCGCCGTCAATTCGTCCACCCACCCTACCCCGAATACGCGCGAAAACCACCCCGTACGCGCAGTAATATCGTGTCACGCCCCAACGGGTAAATAATACGGCGGCGGCAGCTTTGAGAAAAGAAAAATTATGTCTGCGGTAAAAAATGAAATAAAAAAAACCGCGTTTGTGTTATTATAGATGTATTATAGGATACGCGTATGACGTGCCCCGCTCGCAACCCTTTCTCTTTCTCTCTCTCTCTCTCGATATATTTTTTGGCATGCTCGCACTTATTTTCGTATATTATATTATTATATTATATACAGTGGAAATCACTTTACCGTCTGGAAACGTTTGTACCTATATGCATTATGTATATGTTATTTTATGTAGGTATTATAATGCATAAAATATTACGGATAAGGTGAATATATTAGGTATATAGTAGTCAGTAGATTTATTGTGTGCCCGTGGCTGCGTGTATGCGCGTGTTATATAAGGAGTTATTGGCCGTTACACTATTATATTATATACAGTAGGTATATTGATATCATTATACACTGCATAGGCCTGTGTACACTGGTTTTCGTCGTCCATTTTTTTGGGTTTTTTTTGCGGGGCTGTACCGCGAATACGTCTGAGAGATTACATACAAAATTATATTTATAATTAAAACGATGTTTAGAGATTTAAGAAATCGTAATAATAGAAATATTTCAATAATAATAAATTCAATTGTTGGTTTAATGTGCAGTCTGTGGTGTGGTGCCAAATTATAATGTGAGATCTCAATAATTTAAGATCATTAATAATAATAACCATATATAATAATCACAGCATTTATTTGCCAAAAAATGAGTGAACACTAGTTCAAATGTTATCATTGCATTCACAGATTTTACTGTAAACTTAAGCTTGTATGCATCATAGTCAATTCGTGTGTTATATATAGCTTAACATGTCTTGTGTAACACACAAATTTAATATGCATACGGACATTAGTCTTAGTATTTACTGTAGTGTATAATATGTCATCTATACGGTTAATAGAAGGCGATTATTCTACAAAACCTAATAAATACCTATAATAATATTATTAAGTATTTGTAATAGTAATCATTGGAGTATTATTCAATTTTTATTATTTCTGTCAACGTGAGTGTAGATATTAAAATACATTTGTATATAGTTTACCTGAACCATGTGAACTTTTAAAAGTGCTATTTTTTATTTAGGTAAATTGTAAATATGTACCTATTTACAATCATATTTATTTAGTTTTTATTTGATTGAAATCTATGAATTCTAACATGAAATTAATTTTTCTTATAACTTTAATTAAAAATGTTTTTTTGTACCAAGATTTAGAACATTACAAGAATTTAATCTCAATAATATATTTTTAATTTAGAAAAAGAGTCTATTTTAAAAATAAGTAAGTTTCAATTTGGAATAAAAATAATACGATAATTTTCTGTATGGAAACCGTGTAATTATATAATAACTCTATAATTAATGTTATTCTATACAATATGCATAATAATCGGATAATGGTCAAGTGGGCTCGACACGTTTTTCGGAAACGAAATGTAATGTGATTATTTAAATTTAACATCGCGTGACAACCAAATATTAGGTTTTTATTATACGATGATGACTTATACCTATATGATTGTGTTCGCCCCATCCCATTGTTTAATGTAATAATTGTACCCCATGCCTTTGAACGTTGTCACCCTTTCGGTGCTGCAAAAATCACACTTCAATTGAAGGGGTGCAGCACCAGAGCCATTAATGACGAGACACATTTTAAAATCTCTACCATGTGAAAAAAACCGTACAACCGCACTCTCGAGTGTAAAATATAACATGTTAACAAATTTATAATGCATAGTTAATGACAGATTTCACAAACTAATCTATAAGCTTATGCATTTCAGTATATATACCTTAGATAAACCCGGGCCAAAATGTTGGGTTATAAAAATCTTTATGGTTTTTAAATAATATAATAAAAATTATAAATATTTTATTATTGCTCATCGCACGTTTACTTATTTCTCTACATTTTATACTTATCTACAACTTTTTGTCATACCTAGAAATGTTAATATTACCTACCTATTTATTATTATGGATTTGAGTAATTGTTAAAAACCGTTATTACTACAATAAAAAGGTACTAACCTAACCTATACGTGTATGCACCAGCAGATAAATTGTATAAGTACTTAGCTAACTTACATAGGTTGATTAAAATAATATTATATAACTAAATATTTTGTTTTATTTTGTTTTATAAAATTGTAACTATACTGGACACTGGTATCTAGTGGTATGCACTATAATATGGACATTGGACATTTAATGAAGTTATAGCCGTTATAGGTTCCCATGATGTTAGAAATATAAACAGTAATATTAGCACATTTTCTTGGTGCAAAGTTTTTAAAGTAAGAGGTATATTAAAGAAAATCTTATGATAGAATGAGTAGAATTAATTATAAATCCTTTAGATTGAGGGTACTACAGGCTGCAGCACAACCATAGTTGGTGACTGTAAAGTTTTGTTATGCATTTGGCTTCTTGTGAAACAATATTCGAATTTCGGAAAGAAACTTTTGAACACGCTCCCGGGTCCTGCTGTGTAAATCATAATATTAACCTTCCAAATATAGTTTTGATTTAAGTATTAATTTTGTTTTTTTAAAAACTGATCAAAATGCGCTTTAAAAGCAAGATTGTATTAGTAAAAAAATCATTTATTATAGTTTTTAAACTAAATTTTGAAATTTATGATAATATAATGGTTTGATTTTTATGAAATTTACTCTTTATAGTATACCTCATCGCCAATAGTGACAATAGTAATTACCGATTAGAAGTTGTTGTAAATATTCTTTTAAGTCTTATAATATTTCTATACTTGTACGTACATTTTTTAATTAAAAAGTCACGGAAAGAATTAGCTAAGAACGACGTCGATTTAAGATAACTTCTACGATTTAAAAGTATTTTGTAACAAGAAACCTAGTTTTATATCATGTTGATGTACGTTAATATTGTAAATATGCAACATTGTTTGGGAGAGGCACGGAGATAAAGACCTTGTAAGTCGGTGCAGTGTGTGGACAATTTAGCTCCAAAAAATAAAGATCTAGTCGCGCCAATCATATGGTTGTAACCTTACTTAATGAGTAATAATTACAATTGTTATTGCAATAGTATTTTTACTAATCCCGATCTATATATAATAATAAACATAATCCGTTCAAGGGTATAACTTATAAAATGATCTTAAATATAATTCCGTATATCGAGTGTATATGAATCCTGAGCTGAATTAATTAAATGTCCTTGCTTGCGGAGGTCTGATTAAATGTATTTTACCACATTGTCCAATATTTTTATGATATACCAACTACTTTTAGATAAATATGCTGATTTTGTATGTCATGTTGAATTACCAAACAATAAAATTATATTGTTTGGGAAATATAATATTTAGATCAAAGATTTAAATAATAAGTACAAATTAAAACTGAATAATTGGGATTTTATAATTGCGCATTTTAGTATAGTGGATAGTTATTACTAGTATATTAATTTAACTTTCACACAAATAATTAAAAAATGTTCAAGTATCGGAGGTATATAAAATTAGAGATATATAGCAAAACAGATTAAGCTGTATATTTTATGCACGCATTAATAATTAGTTAAATATTTAATTGTATTATATATTTTGTGGTACGACGTGCCGATGTGCCATAAACCCGAACGTCTATTATAGTTGTAAACTGTCTGATAAATGTTTTAAAACACGCGTTATTGAAAAATGTATAATATGTGTATAGAAAATAATCCGTATATAAATTGTTTGGTCGACCAATGTGTGTTTTCGGTGGTCTAATGGCCGATATAATTGCGTAAATCCGATGACACATTAATCTCGTTTTTTATTATTTCCGATACGGTCACAAACCGCCCGAAACCGTTAAAAAACGGGCCACCCCCTAAAAATATGTGGTGTGTTTTAATTGACATGTACAACGCAGCGCAGGCGATGGCTATAGATTGCTTAGGTCAACCGATTAATCTGGTATATATATGAGCTAGTTTTAGCGTATGTGTGTGTTTTACCGCAAATATTTCTCCATTCATTTTCAGCCCTCTGCTTATATATATAATAATATTATCATGTGTATTATTTCTGATAAACGGCGTCAAATTCATATAATAGACCAGATGTTTTATGCGATAATACTGGAAATTCGTCTCGGCCTTTGGGCGAACACGAGCCATAACTAAAAGGTTTTTGTGCGTATGTGTATTTTTTACTTTGTTATTGAAAACGAGATATTATATTGTACGTAGATGGATCGGCCGAATTTTGTAGCAATCGCACGTTTCCGGATGTATAATATAATAATTGGAACAGCTGTTGCCGAATCGAATCGAATGGCTTACCGAGAATTATTAGCTTTGGCCGCGCGTAATGTGTTTGAATTATTTAGAAGTAGTCGCTGAATACAAAGTTGTCGCAGATTACTGCAGCATTAAATACCAAGTATAAAAACACCTGTCCAATTTGAACTGTCTGGAAAATAGTTTTTATATTATTAGGTTATGTCGTCGGACGATTTTCCTGGAAACATTCGCATATTGGTATTATTATTATAATTTATCTATTAATGTTCGGCTCAATCGTTTCAAAATATCAAAAATACAGTGGTTAAAATATAATATAATAATGTAATTCTTTATTGGTTAAAGTAAAAAATATTCTTTTGAGTTTTGTTAGTACTTTTAATTTTGATAAGTGAACAAATGGACAATTACTCTATTAGACACTTCAGTAATATAATGATAATTATGGTGGTCCATTATTGTTGAAGACAAAAGCCTTACAAATGTAGATTATTTCTAAACGAACATCTGCGGTATACTTTTTTTGTTGGAAACTATATTCACACACGATCAATTTGTATTAAACTTCTTTTGATTACCGTTTGGATTAATTAGCATTGAAACAACATATGCATATCAAGATAGCACGTTTAATAGCCATACGCTACAAGATTATAAGATATATTATATTAGACAGAAATCGTTGGATCATTCACCTTATTACATGGTATTACGTATCTGGTTTTCTCCTATATACGGTTCCAAAAGTTCATCGAGAAGTTTAAAGTTAATGAGAAACAAGTACATATTTTATGTATATGTATAACTTACATAATAATATATAATAATAAATACCTACCTAGGTAGTTATTAAACTTGGATAGACAATGTTGTATTATATTATTGCGTCATTTTAATAAAACATAAATGTTATGCACGTTATACTGTTATATTATTTTAATGTCGGGTTAAAGATATAAATTGTCTAATAGTTTATAACTATTTTACTATCTATCTATTTATTTGGGCTTGCCTAATATATATTTTCAATTTATTTTATTTTATTTTTATTTCCATACCACTATAATATTAATAATACGGCGTTTTTGTTATGTTTCTATTTCAATACACTTATAATTATAGGTCAAAACCAAAATGCATTATGTATAGCAAACATTGCATTGTGTATATTATATTATACAGATACGTAATCTGTGTACAAAATATCCCGTTTACGTCGTATTATAATGGTAGCTATTACACGTATTATAACCAGTAGGAACACTCCAGAATTAGATATAGCCTTATGAGCACCCATTACCAAACTACAATAATAAGCGATAATGAGTGGGTTGCAGCATCAGATTTTAAATTGAAAGCCCAACACTGGGATATATAATATGATAGAGGATATTATGTTCGCTCGAGTATGCTGGTATGTCTGAAACAATGACAACAATTCATTCGAGTGTTTAGCGTACACAATATATTATAAACCTTCATCAGATACAAATTTTGTTTGGGGTTGAAACTAAATCATCGTCGCCGATATAAACACTGTGTGTCACTAACATTATTCGTTTTGACGTGCACAATCGAATAGGTTTTCGTTACACGGCGTCCTCGGTATACGTATGAAATATGCATTTTATATTGTAATATTATTACATAAAATAATAACGTTTGATTAAAATTATTATAGATAACTAAATTACGTTACGTAAATTAATTATTTTAATTTTTAATCTTCAAAATGTAAAACCATTGAACTATTTTGTTAGGTTAGGTTAATTAGGTTTAATTACTAATAACAAAATAATTCAATGGTTTTATGTTTTTAAGAATAAAAACAATTAATTTATGTAGGTAACGTAATTTAGTTACCTATTATAATTGTCTTTAATGTTATTATTTTAAGTGCTGCTCGTGCCCTGTTATACTTTATTGACTTATTGTGCAGTACTGTGTATAGTAGAGATGTATATCATAATTTCTTTGGAACAAAATGTCCATTGATGACTGTGAATTGTTTTGATTATAGTATAATATAGTGTTAACATTTATACCTATGTAATTTTAACATTCTAAAAGACTGGAGTATTTTAATTCAGAATATTATCTACGACTACGAGTGTTTAAGACTTTAAGGGCATACAAATATAAATGTTGCTTTGAGTGTTAAATAACAAAATATGTTTAATCCATTCTGTGTTTAAATTGTACAATTTTACCACTTGAGAATTCTCAGTGTAATTATCGCTTTAATATTCGTACACAAACGTACACTGTCTAAATTAATTGCCAGAAACAAGGTTTAGTTAGATAGTAGCTTATAGTAGGTACCATTAAATGTTGTAATTTATTTTCTATTTAATATATTTATACATATCCATAATACATAGTTAAAATAACCCACTTATTAATTATTGGTATTTAAATTTTGATTTGGTTGAATCAAGTGATGTTCATGTGTTCATGACTATCAAACTGAATGTGAAAGTATATCACATAGTTATTATACATACATAATATACATGATAATAATTTATAGGTAGAATATTAATTGATCTAAAACCCTCCTTAATCAAAAATCAGATAAAAAGTATAAGGTGCGATATTAATATTAAGCACTTATTTAATAAAGTTAATTTTATTTTTTGATATTATAATTTTGTTTACAACGTCCAATTTAGGCGAATATAAATTACTATTATATGTATCCAAATATCCAACAGTATACTACCTATAATAATATATGTGACTGGAATATAATTGTGATTAAATGTTGGCAGAAATGTTTTGTATGCTGCATGTGTGGTCGGTAATTTATTTCATTGATATTTCTGCTTAATATTTAATTATTAAATAAACTGGTTCAAGTTAATTATTTTCTAGTCTTAACCGATTTTAACAAAATGTTTTATTTAACATACCCATCATAAAATAGAACCTATTTAACATATATGATAATTAATATACTTAATGAATAGATTAGTTATTTTAATTTTATTATCATATCCATTGATTGGATTCATCTATACGATAATATTGAATGTATAAATATTTTAACATAAATCCTAGAATTAAATTGAAGTGTATCTACGATTTTCTTATTTTTTGGTTCGATATAAGTATCTGATTTTGTTATGTATTATGTTTATACCAACCAGCTACTGTTAATACATATTTTTTATTATTATATATCATTTTAATTTTAAGATAATAAATTACTAACTTCATTTTACTGTAAATCGGCCCAATACGTCACATGCAATAATAACGTGCTATTGAAAATAAACTGTATACGTTTTAATAACTTTACCAAGGTAACAAGTATATTATTTGTATATAAATGATTATGAATACTATGGTTGTTTAAAAATCTGTAGCAACTATTAAATTGTTCAACATCAATTTTATTGAGACGTTCCAAAATTTTAAGATAGCTTACATCGAAACGCCATTTTTAAACCAATTGTTTTAAATTAGGTATTAATATTTATTACTAATATTTTGGACGTGTAGAGAAGGTTGGTAAAATCTGTAACCAATCGTAAAATAGTTCTCTACTTTAATATTGAATTACATTTATTATTCATATATATAATATTATAAGCTATATAGCCTATGCCCTATAGGTATTAAGTATTAATATGTATTTCCATCCATTATAAATAAATATAGAAAATGTTTTCTTAAGTACTTTTATTTTTATTCCATTAGGTACATATATGTATATAATATATACTTATGATTTTTTTACATTAAAAAACTAATCATATATGTACTACAGCTACAATTTATCATTAAATAATTTGAATAAGACTGTTTCAAATATATACAATTTATGATATCGAGTTTACCGATCAAACTGGTTTCGACTGTTATTTATTTAAATTCTAAAATACAAAATTAAACTCATATAATAATATAAACAATTCTAAATTTGTAGAGGACGCACTATATAATTAAGTCGTTTTTTACAGTGGTTATGGCCATTGCTTGTATTATGGAAACTTCTAAAATGTGGTGTGTTGTGACAACTTTTTTTACTTACGTAGATATGCAATTCAACTTTTATAATACACTAAATACAACTTAAAATACCTCTATTAATATAAAATATATAATACACATTATACGCATAATAGAATATTTGTTGGGCATCGTATAATTTTATGGGTATTTTGTATTTTGTTTGTAATATCCCCGTCGGCGTTTTGGGGTGTTGTGTTAAGATTTTGGACAAAATAATTTAAAGTCGTTAATAATTATTGTTTATACATACCTATGAAACGTGATAATTATTTTTTACTGGGTTCTCGCTGCAATTTTTGATCAAAAGATAAGTCGTAAGAGCTATAAAATATCGGCTATAATAAATATGTAGGATACCTATATTATATTATATTATATTATATAATATAGAACTAATAATAATAATTGAAGTCAGTGTTAATTTAGTAAGTGTACTTATAATTCAATACTTAAAAATGGTATTAAATATACTATAATATATGAAATCACTAAGCGATATACGTATAAGTTCCGGAAAAATATTACCATGTAGGTAGGTGATGTAATTAATTAGTTTTATAGGTTTACATGAATAAAAAAACCTGAGTGTGTTTGATTTGTATTTTGAAATGGTATACCTATAATGTTTTAGCCACGCAGTCTGTTATAGGTTAAATGCGGTTATATAGGTTATGGTCTACGTATACCATGTATATAGGTACATGAGTGGTATAATATAATAATATTATTTACACATATATTATTATAACTACTGTAAACGGGCGGATTTGTAAACAATAGGTGGTTTACGATGATGATATATATATGGAGGGGGCAAGAACATAGGGGGCACAATTCGGCACATAATATTTTTATAATACTATACCTATACGCTGTAATCCGTTTACTGCAATAACCGATTTTAACGCATATTTTGTAGGTAAGTATATAAATATTTTCGTGAGTGAGCAATATGAAATCCGCGGGGTTGCCTCCCAGGTACTGATTTTTTGTCCCCTGCACCCCTACCACCGCGTGGGCTACCAGACCACAGTCGCCCACAACAATATGATTACAATCCGTCATTATAGTCGTGTACAATATTATTATATAATATTATGCGTAATATATTGGTAGGTACGCGTATTATATGTATCAATTAATTAAATCTGATCTGCTCGGCTTATTAGTCAGATATATATTATGCGGTTGCGGGAAACCGGGTTTTTTTTTCGTACGATGTTTTTTATAATTTTTTTAACGACCAAACTGCCGTAATGCATCACGAACGAATTACCAAAATACTACCATAAACGCGCGCCACAGCTAGTGTTATAATATGTGTCCAATAATGTTCCCGTAAAATTTAACGATCCATACAAATATAACTATATATACTATTATTGCTATTATTTTTTTTTTTTTTTTTATCGAAATACGATTTTGATATTATTATATAGTTTTGTTTCAACGGTCCAGCCCCAGGCGTAGATCCTAATATAATAATCGCCTCCGCGTGTCCAAATTATAGGGTTATGCGCTCATACAACAGCGCAACATAACAATAATAATAATAATAATAATAATCGGTAGACCGATCGGTCGGTCGCCTACAAATAACCACAAAACGTTATAGGTAGGCTTTAACCGATTGTGTGTGCCTACCCGTCTGCAGACTGTGCAATGTACATTATAAATGGACGGCGGGCGACAATAAGTCGCATTGTCGGTTTGTTATTTATTTTTGTAATTATTTTTTTTTTCATAAAAATAGGAAAAAAAAAATCGTGATTTTTTTTCATTCCACGTCTATAATGGAATAGTGTAGCTACAGTTTACCTCTATATAATATTATATACGTATATAGATTTGACCGAACATTGTAATCGTTATCTGACGTAGTCGACGTGAAAATAGTATAAATACTATGCATATACAAGTATAAAAAGTATATTGTGCATAGGTACCTGCAAACCCAAGACGGTGGTCAATGTAATAATAATAGTTATAATAATAAAAAAATATATACAAAAAAACATTTTTGATAAACGGTGACGACGAATATTGTGCAGTGATGGCGTATATCGACACAATGAAAAATTAAAAGAAAAATAACGCGTAGCGCGTGACAAATTCAATCGATAAGAACAACAACTATAATATAGGTACCTATAATATTATAATATTATATTATTATTATATACCTATTTACGAGGTTTTGTAGTTTTGTATCTGTGCTGCAGGTATAATACGTCAAGACTATAATATTATGTATATAGATACAACTGCACTTAAAAGTAATTACTGCCATCGAGTACAATAATGATAATTGCCGGTAGCGACTCCATAGCGGTACTACTGCGCAATCTCATCGTCATTGACCATTGTACCAAATATTGTCTTTTTTTGTTGTCCCATTTTACCGCGTGTAAATGGCCAGAAATCATCAAATGTCATTTTTTTTCCATTCATTCGCTCAGAACGTGTGAAATTTATGCAAATATTATCGAATTCCGTTTAATCGATTAATGTACGCTGTCTATATATATTATATAGTTGTGTGTGTAGGTATGTGTGTGTTATTATAAAACGCAGAGACGTGAAATGTTTTGTTTTTCGTGAGCTTCCTTTTTTTATGCCACAAACAATAATAATATTCGTTTTTGCGTTACAGAATATATAGAGCGTTATACGGCAGTTATTGTTGTATAAAAATATACGTGTGCATAATAATATAATATGCGGATTTGTATTTAAATGCGGACCACCGCTGTGTCGTTGGAAAATCGGAACGGGACCGATCTGACAGTGCCGGCGACAGGGCGTTTGTGGCGACTTAGCCTTTTGCGGTTTTTTTCGCGGGAGACTTTCAGGACCTGTCAAATAATGCTCACAATAACACCCCTCGCGCGCGGACTCCACCATCACGTCGGTGGACGGGGGGGCGTGAGGTTTTATTTTATTTATTTTTTTAAATATTTAATACGGCTCATGGAGGATAATGTCAAACGGCCGCCGCGCCGTCGACGACGCCGATTCATCATTTGCCGGCAAAAGAATCTTTTTTATAACGCCACGTCCTCTTGTCTGCGCACCGTTTCAATATGATGCAAATTTTCAATGTGAATCGCATGACACGCGCGCCACAATGGTTTGAATGACAGCGGGGATATCGAGAGACGAAGATATTTAATTTTTTTTTTTTTTTTTACTCGTTCGTGACGCTTCAAAATGTACAAGAGACTCGTGTATACAGGCACGTATTTCGAGCACCCTCTTTGCCACCAAGTTCCCGGTTAGGCGGCTGTTGTTAAATCATTTTTGAACTAGGAAAAAAAAATATTAATAATAGGAATAACTAATAATAATAATAAATAAATAACTATATACGTTGAACGTTACACATATATTATGTTCGAATATAATAGATATTTTTTTATTTTTTCTAATGTTCTTGTAACAAAAACATATTTAACTATACGTTATTTAATATTAATAAGGTATATTATGTTATTTTCTTTTAGACTATGAGGAAAGTGAGGAATGTAGTTGTTTTACATATTTGATGGCTTTCTTTTTTTTTCCAGTGAAAAAGCTCTGAAAATGCCATTTAATAGAAATTGAATCTATTCGGTAGGTAGGTTAGGTTAGGTTAGGTATTATACATATATAGGTATGGACCATACCGTATGGTACATATTGTGAATACTTCGAGCAGCCCATTTTCGATTTTCTCTGCAATTGTGAATTGTTTACGTATCATGAAACATACAATAACCGTAAAAAATACACTGTTGAAGAAATTTCAGCAAGCTCTGTTTTATTTATTATTTGTTTATATTAACAACATACCATTATTCTATAATATCGAGTTGAGTGATGATACAATTAGTGTTTAACAGCAACTTTTAATATTATCCAGCTTGGCCGACAGGCTAGCCAAATCTACCTCCGAGACAATTTTCAATTTTGCTCAATTACCTTGGACCGATTTTACCCCAATACTATAGACGTCGTCACACTGTCAACCTTTGGTCCAACTACTGGAATAACCTGGTAGCAAACTTTGCATACAAATATAAAACTATTGTCCCCATTAGTATTATAGGTACCTCTATTATTATTATTATTATTATTGTTATTATTGCTTTTAGAGTTTAGGTTAGGTTAAGCGTTGATTATAAATATGTTTCTATACTAGTTTTTTTTTTATAAATTGTCATTTTTCCTTGGACTCAACAATATAATATGTATTAGGTCTTTGAACTCTTTGGTACAACAATGTGTATATAAAATACACGTGTCTCCTCCCATAACATGTTCACCACCGACATCAAAAGAATGTCAACATTATTAATTATTTGTAAATTGTAATTATACTTAATCACGTTAGTGAATTTAGATATGTTAACTGCTATTTTTCGATTATTGCAACGAATAAAAATACATATTTATGCAATATATATATATATATTATACACATAATAATATATAAGTACGTATATATAAATGCACATAATAATCAGCGACTGTATATAATAGTTTTTATTTTACATAAACGCTCACTAGTTTTGCACGAGTCCAAAGCAAACTAACGTGGTTTTCAAATTTAATTATAGCCTACAGTTTTTGTAGAATACTTTTAGATCACAACTTGGTAATGCGTTATCAATCATTTCTACCTGTTAGTTTTAACCAAACGCCCAGGGCCAGTATTGTGTTATTATCGACATTTACAGTCTACACAGATTTTTATTACCCTCCAAACGTTTAACCGGTAAACCGATTTACGTGTAAAAAAATTACTACCATATTTGGATTATACCTACTATTTAGACATCCGCTACCTCCGTACAGAATCTTGTCTTCCACAATAGCCTTAAAAGTCTCAAAGTTAAATTACCGGATTGTATTGCTATACGGCCGTAATATTACTACATTAATATAATAACAATATATTTTACTACAAGAATCCGCATAAATTCATAACTATAACGTTCTAATAGGTACGAGAAAAACATCATTAAAGTAGGTACCTACCTATAATCATAAGGCATAATATGATTAAATCATAACACAGGTATTATAGTCTTTAAACATTAACCATCGATCGACAATAATATTGTATGTATTTCTATAGTAGGTATACCTATAGGTTAAAAAAACACAATTTCCATCTATATGTATGTTAACTTACCTAATGGTAGCATATATTTATGATACATTTTAATTCGTTCAAAATGTTCACATAAAAAGTCGGTAAAGGTATAAAATATAGGGGCCATTTTTATTTTTGTTTAACGAGACTGTAATATTATTTTTGTTAACACAATAATTTATCCTATATTATGAATTATAATCTATTGTGAGCTGAAGTAAAATTTAGTTTTAGTAGATGTTGTGAATTTTAAAGAATTTCATAGGTAGTACATATCGATACAACACCATAAAAACAACGAGCTCACTTTACATAAAATCAGAAAAAATAAAAAAAACTTTTATAATTATTATAATATTTTGTAAAATGCTCTTTAAGTGCATTTCTACAAGCAGCTTTTTTTCTTATACGATACTTTTATTGTCGCCTAACGACTTTTATCTCTCTCGTGTATGTTTTATCATATCGTTCATCTATAACGCATCAAATCACTAACCCTGTTTTGTTTCTTATTTCTAAAACCGCGCGCAGTATAATAGGTAATATATAGTATAAGAGGCGGCGGGAGCGTAAACCATATAAAAACCGTGGTGATAAGAAATGATCATAACACGCGGTATGATTGCTCAATAAAGTGTTTTGGGGGAGGGAAAATAGGGATGTACAAATAAAAATATAAAAGGGCATCACAGCCGCGGTGGAAAAACGAAAGAAAGCGTTTTCAATTTATTATATTCGGTATACATAAAATATACTGAAATAATATACTCAAAGGCAAGTATAACGCGTTATATTGTCGCTAAGTCGATGATACTTATTTTGATAGTCTCAATATACGTGTGTATATATATTTCCCTTTGCCTCGCTTTTTTTCTCCGGACACACACACACACACACACACACACACACACACACACACACACACACACACACACACACACACACACACACACACACACACATACACACCCGCATCTATATACACACATATATATACCTAATATGTTCGTTTATATATGTGTGTTTTTTTATCGCTCCATGACTTCCCGTTCTCTCGGTAAACAGCCATAAGTTATACTCCACAGACTTTACACGTTTTCCGTATTAGCCCCAACGGTATCGATTACGTTTTTATATTGGGAACCGTCGTATTCGTCGAAAGTATGAGAGAAAATATACACACTCACGAGAAACGGGGTGAAGTATGTATATAAAAAAAAATAAAACTAGCACTTTATGGACTCTAAAAACAATTCTATCGACCAAATCCTCTGCTAACGTACATTCGGAGTTTGTGAAAATATTATGTCGTTTATATCTAGCGTGTAAGTCTTATACAAACATATTATTATTGTACTGACCGTATACAATAATAACGCCAACACTCAAGAGCAAAGCAAATGTATAGTAATATACTATATTATTCCTACAATATATGAGAATGGTATATAATATAGCTGGTATAGCTGGTTTCTAGGTTTCTATGGTAGTATATTATATCATGCATATTTTACCATTCAACCCGTTATTATGATATTCAATAAAATCGTTATAAATCATAACATTATAATATAACATTAAGTACATCAATATCGGTTTCAATTATTCAGAGATATAGCTGGTATTTCTTAATATAATATAATATGCATACATAGATAACTACATACGATTATAAGATCAGTGGAATTATTGTTTTTTCGTAGGCAAGGATAAAAAAATGTAAAATTATTGTATTTTATTGCATAGGTGTAACGATGCGAATTAAAGACGTAAGGATTATAAGTAAGCACATGTATGCTTATTTACTACCTATAATATATGAACGTGCATGACAAACATATATTATGTCTATAGCAATGATTAGTAAACTGTATTCTGTACATTATTTTATGCGTCTCATTCGATGAAACTTTTTTAAATTTATGTATTCATAATTTTTTTTAATATAAATATAATATAATACATATTATTACATATTATGTATGTATATGGTGTTATGTATAATAAGTTTTTTAGTTAAAACGGGTAAACAAGTCCCAGATATTTGAGTAAACATAGATTTATCGGGCATTGAATAATAATTTAATTTTGTGTCCATTATATTATGTTTCAAAGGCCCGCAGTAAGTACAACACGTTTGAAGTTAATTTTACTTTACGCGATTAAACACTGCAGTGCACTCGCCATGTAATTATAAATACGAAATAGCCTGTTATTGGGAAAGTTATAGTTGCTGCTGAATAGGTATCTGTTAGTTTGTGTATTAGGTACCTAACTATAATTCATTAAAACGTATTGTGCACTGCTGATCCCGTGGGTAGGTACCAAATTGAAAATCCAGTTTTACTCTCCGAAGTTTACGGCAGTAAACAAACTCGGGTTGTTCGTAAATAACATATGTTAAGTCATGTAATACAATTATCAAAGTATTTCAAGTATCATGTTATATATTATACGTATTATGGGTAGGTACCTACCGTATGTCGTATACTTTTAATATTATCATTCAAATAATAATTTTGTAACAATAGCGCTGTGAAAGCTGATGTATAATTACCCGCTCCTGCCGTCCTACTAATTGTGATATACCTAAAGCAGTGAAAAGAGAAGGAAATCGAGTTTATTGCTGTGAATAAAATATGAGATAATAATATCCGATGATTGAAAAATATGGGAAGTCAGATATGCCTGACATAATATTATTACTATAGCACAATGATTATAATATTTATTTTTACAATCGTAAAATGTAGACATTTAAAAAAATATACCTACCTATCTCTCATAATAATTGTTTTAGTTTTTACATTTTAGTGATGATTAAAAAAAAACAACATTACACTTTTATTTTATGCAAAAACGTCTAAAAAGTTAATATTTGTTGGTTACACCTAAAAAACGGGTAGCAGGTGTTGGTCTATAATATACCGATTGTTGTTAGTATATGTAATTACATATTTTTTTAACTTTATTATTATTGTTTTTATTACAACCATTCAACCGTTTTCCCTTCAAATTATCCTCCTACTTTATTAAATTAAATTTAGATTGCTTTAGGTACTTCTTTCGGTTTCCATAGAGATTCTTTGGACATAATATTATAATAATATTGTATTTTATGAGTTCACATTGTGATCGGTATATTATTAAGGAACTTATCTCCAGACTAATTTTAAAAGGTTTTAACGCGATTAACTTACTTATATTTATTGGTATTTAAAAAATGATTAATTACTTTATCAAAAACTTTTATTTTTATTATAAATTTAGGTATAATGGTGTTTTTATTCTGAAACAATATAACCCTTTTGAATCTATTACTCTTTACATCGCATCGTTCTAATACGATCTGTGAGCAATATAATTATAAATGTTATAATTATTTTCTAACTTTGATCTATAATCTAGTCTAAAGGTGAACCAATTATAAATGTAGGTATTTAATATTTTTTTCGAAATAATGCACATAATATTCAGTTATTGCATCTATTTTTGTAATGCTGTCGTTTGCTTATGTTACAAAGTAGGTACAATATGTACATGTAATAATTATTATATTACATTTCTAAAGTATTTATTATGGTCACTTATGCACTCGTCATAATAATTTATCGTCGAAACTTACAAAAATAAATTAGCATAATATTAGAATCTTGTCCATCATTATGTTAGTCTATAATTGTGTAGTGTAGACTATGAAGTGTATTATTATATTCATTCGATACGAGTATTTGTGTGATACTGTATTTGTTTAGGCATAAAAATACCAATATATATCGAAATTAATATAACTTAGGAATAAGTCTAACTCTGGCCTCTGCACGTACAAATATATAGTTGAAACTTGTCACACTAAATAAAAGTATAATATGGTTTAACATTAAATAACTTGAATAATTACAGTGTATGCAAGTAATCTATAATAGGTATAGATACATTTTTGCTCAGGCAATTCAATCGAAAAAAAAACACAATAGACAAGAACTCAACAACAATCAACAATAAATGTATTATTATTTTACACATAATATATCTATATACATTATACAATATACAAAGATTTATTCCTCTCGTTATTATCTAGATATTATACAGTTAATATTATTATATTATTATTGTATATTATCAGTATAATAAAAAATAAAAATTAAAAATTAATAATTGGTTATAGATTCTCCAGTTTCAACAATATGAGGGGACCTACATCAGGTTAGGATTTTGTATTAATTGATTGTATAAATCCGCCATAGGTTGAATTAAGTAAAAACGACAAACTTGGTATAACTTTGATACTTTAGTTTTAAATTATACACTTAAGTACACGTAATACGCGGGGTCCGCGATCTACTGCAGGTAGGCAATCTACCTATTAATACACTGCTCGCATAATCACTAGCGAATCTCACGGACAATGCCGGTCGGGATAGCTATAAATTAAAATATCATATCATTTACACTTTAAAAGATATTGCTTCCCGATCATGTTACACCCAAAAGAAGTTGAACAATCACAATTTTTTATCGGGCAACGCCGGGTAATTCAGCTATATAAGTATATAATGCAGCCTAGCAATAACAAAGCATTGCCGGGTCAGCTAGTATTTTTTTAAATTAATATCGATAGATTACTGGGCCTCACTGAAGAAAACTCAGTATATTATATTGTATTAATAATATAATATTTTAAGAACGTTCAATCTGTATTCTGGCCAAATAAATAATAAAAATTATTATTACATTCTTGTACACACACATATAGGTAACCTATGTATGATAAAGGTGCTTACTTACACTAATCAAACAAACTGGACGATTTCGGATTGTTGTAGGCATCATGTGAACAACATTCGAAATATTGTATTTAATGGCCAGGTATAAACGAATAATATTCTTATATGTATATACTTTGTACATAAAGAAATAATAGCGTGCGTATATACAAATATTATGTAAATTTGAAGTTATTACCCCGCAAAAACGTTGCGTTTTCTAGACGGCTCACGGCTAAATCTTGTTTTTAACATATTTTTAACCAATAATTATTATTAATCCATCGAATATTTTTTTATATTTCCATTTGTAATGCGTTCGTATTCCTTAGATGAATATAAAGCATTTAAAATATTTATCGTAAATAGATCATCCGTGAAATTACGGAGAATTTACTGTCGAGTAATGTGCATACTGCAGCATACCTACCTATTATAATAATAGCGAACAGAACAGTGGTTATTTAAAAAGTATTCAATTTTTTGAGAAATTTTCTCTTTGGAATATGTAAGGTATGTACATGCAATATTCTAACACTTTATAATGCTCTTATTTTTGATATATGTTTGTTTGATAGAGAATTGTAGGTAATTATATAGCAGTATTTTTTTATATTGACTTGGAAATAGTAACCTAAAGGTATATTTTTAGTTCTATAAAATACAGAAAACTATTTCTATGCATTTCTTGAAGTATAAATATCGAATATTGAGCGAATCGTTACTTTATTTATTGACATTTAAAGTATATAGATAAAAGGAGTCAAGTTCTAATTTTGAATGTTAGAATTTCATTTTACCTTTCAATTTGGCAAAATTGTATTTTTTTGCAAAACTGTATCTACGTAATTAGTGTGATTTCAGTGTTAATTGCAGTGAGTATATATTATTTTGTGACGTATAATCCCTATAATATAGGTAGTATAATATTTTGAATATAAATTAAAATAATTTAGTTGTGGACAGTATTGACGTCTGACGATGTATCTGTTTTCTCTTAATGATTTCTCTTAATAATATTTATGTAGATTTGAGACTAAAATACTTTAACTGTTCCTAATATAAAAAACATATAGTTTAATAGTTTTTGATACATATTTTTCTGTGAAAATAACAGTTGAGAAATTACGATTTTAATTAAAAGTTAACCAAAAGGCAGTTGAAAAGAACAAAAATCTAATCGATTAGGTGGGTACTAAAAAGGTTCAATGTAATTTAAAAGTTCTTTATTTTTTATACACGTTGTGTAGAAAACAGATTTTTTGCGTTTGATTGTACTGGAGTATGAAAGAAAAATAACTTTTTCCCACAAGGGTTTTTTAAACAAAGTATTAATATTGATACAAATTAAAAATAATACTTTAAACAATTACTATTAATTACTAGAGTATTTAATGTTGAACGTTACACATTTTAAATCACACACATATTATGCAAATATTTTCTCGGACTTGAATCAATTAATATTGATAAGAGTTTATGTCAAAAAACGATTTTTTCAACGAAAATTTAAATTTATAATACATTATCGGGTCACTGTGAATTGTGTCTCATTGAAAATTTTTTATGTAAATTGCAGCCCAGATATATTTGGTATATACCTATGTAAGTTGTAACTTTGCTATTTGTTAATGATTCATAAATAACGTTTAGGGGTATTTTTGAAAAACCAATATTGCCCTTCCATTTTTCATATTTTAGGACGGGATGCATGATTGTATTAATATTGACATGGCTAAAAATATTGTTTTGTGGTTCATGATTAAAACATGTACATATTAAAATATAGTTATTAACTGGTAAACAATTATTGGCGTAGATCTATGATAATTCCCGTACAAAGCCTAAACGAATATTTTATTTTGTTTTCAATTCTTTCATTTCTTCATTTCTATAATTTATGTATCTTTTTCTATAAGTTTTCTACTTTTTTTCCTCGAGTTTTTAAATAATAAAATATGATCATTTGCATGTTTTTTTTGCAATATTGTTTCGGGACTCAATTTACGAACGTTTTAAAAATACCTGAACCGCAATTTATGCAATAAATTACTACCTACTTAAGATTATCAATAAGAATATTATTAACTTCTGTTTCTAGTTTCAACGAATAGCCTGATTGAAAAAATCGTATAAATTCCGTAACATCAAAATTCCTACAACTATAGTTTAACATTAATTTTAGTTGGTTGGTAGATAGGTAGGTAGTTAAGTAGCTATGTAGGTAGGTTCCTATATAGTATATTACTGTATATAGTTACATGCAAATTGTTCGTTGCGTTTTACAGCATTCGTAACAGTAGACATGTAATTCATCTATATTGATGAACCACGCCTTCATTTAATTGTTATTAGAATCGCATGATAAAATATGTAAAAAAAATTACACGTTTTATCCTATAAACAAATTATAATTTACTCTGTGAGTACTGAGTAGGTATCATGTATACAAAAAAAATTAATGCTATCCTGCTGCAGTCATGTTACCTAGCCTTAATTGTATTATTTACACATATTCATAAAATATTTAATTTAATTTGCCTTTTTTTGCTTTTGTGCATTCATTATTTTCAACTTAAATACAACGGACTTCTTACGGGAAATGATAATCTTGTATTGTACATTCACGGTAGTATAAACTATATTATAATGTAATTTTTAGTGGATAATAATATAGTATGTGCCATATATAGTATATAAATATAATACACACATCTTGTATTATTATATAAATTCCAGACAGGATATTATAGTACAATGTTGGCCACTTGTCTCGCTTCGTTCACCTCATGGCGGGATAGTGGAATGATGTGAAATTAAATTTTAAACCAAACGTAAATAATAACTTCAAATTTCCAGTAAAATGATTTTGAGTCGAACTCGAGTGTTGATACTAAAATGTTGTAACTAAAATGTTTGATGCCTGTTTTCATATATCTTTTAATTATTCGTCTTCTATTATATACATGAACGTTTAGTCGGAGAAGTGTCGAGTGGTTGTGAAATTAACGAAAACATCATGCGAACTGTTTGCAAATACTATTACAGTGATGTCAAATGCAAATTATTATGGTTATATATCTATTTGTTGTAATATTATATCAATTGAACCTGTAAATATTATAATATACGAGTATGTATATGCTTGAAAACTGACGAATTTATAATACATTATTATAATATAGTGTATGCTTGGCTTATAATAAAATAGGATTTTATCGGACAGAGAGAAGTGTAAGTGTATCTTATTAACTATATACTTGAAAAAAGCCTGCGGGTATAAATCGTGTTCATTTACAGCGACAAAAAACACTATAATTGTTTGTCTGACGATGACTATATTAGGCCGTATACACATATTGTGCATACATTAAAAAATATTCGTATGTACAGTATAATATAATATATTCAAATCGGCGTCCTGTGCAGTATTACTGCAGCTCTCATATTCGTCTGTGAAACTACTCGATGCTGCGTCAAAAGAATAATAATAATGTAATAGTAAAAGAAAAAAACGCTTTTCGGAGGCGGAAAATATTAGGGTCGTGAAATCGGTTGTATAATGTAGCGGGGCGACGACGGAAGATAAGTGCTCAGCATACGCGTTCTCCACGTGTTTTGTAAAAGCCGTGCTTGTGCCATTTATATATAATGCACCCGACTCGGTCGCATAATGGCCCGAAATTGTTGTGCTAAATGCCATTACTGCCGCGGTATGTGTGTGGAGTGTATCACGTATTTCATATTATTTTAATGGGTACAAAAAAGCCAAATTCCACAGCACATATAGGTTTTCAATTTTTTATTTCATCATCTTTGTATTTAGTTTTGACGCCTTTTTTTGTAGACTAGGTATATAAATCATTACAAACCTTTGGTATTTTTGTATTTGTGTGCAGGTTACAACATAACAACTATTTTAAAAACAGTTTTTTCTCTTTTATAGTTTTTTATATTTTCAAATAAACAATATTATACAATACTAAAATAGAACAGGTAGGTAATGCTAGCATGCATATTCATCCATTATAACTCCAGCTGCTGCAGGGATCACTCACAATTTCAGGATAGAGTTTATCATTTTTATCATGATCTTTTTGTTGATTAAATGTGATACTGAAGTAGACACATGTATTTTATGCTGTCAGTTTTTTTTATGAATTTTAGTGTTTGACCTGACTTCCTGCAAGTAAAAAAATTGTAGAACCATAAAATTTTTGATGTTACCTTAATATTATTTGTATGCACAATAACTTGTATAATATTTACATTTCGTTAATCGGCCATTTTTGAGTTCCTTATGATATTATTAAATTTTTAGTATTTAAAAATACATAAAAATACACTATTCAATAGTTAAACATTGTATGATGTACCTATCACATGTATTTAGGTATTTTGTTTATTTTATGTTAATCACAATATGTTTTAAAATATTTTTGACGTTCTAAACTCAACAATTTAGTTAAACAATTTTTACCCCACATTTCAGTATTGATATAGAGTTGAAAATCGTTTAGGTGAGTCAGAAATTTGTTCATCAGTATTAATCAGTGGGCTATCAATACCTATACCTATTGTAAGTCAAACTTACGAATTGATCACATGCATAATGCTTAATAAATTTAAAAAGATCTAGTTTCAGTTCTAATATCTGTCATATCATTTAGTTTTGAACTATTTGTCCTTTAAAATATTATCATGATATATTATAATATACGTCTATTATACATTATTACTTATATTCTATGTCCACTGCAGGACCTTTATAGTTTTATTGAAGAACATTAATCAATGGTATTATATATGTATCGTTCTCTAAGAATCATATTTTGAAATGGTAATTACTGGTAAAATGTGTAAGTCCTTTTTGAGCGATGAGTGAAGCAAGGAATTATCATTGCAAGATTTCTTCAATATATTATATTGATCAAGTTTTTATGTAAAAATGTCATCAAGTATCATTGTAGAAATAGGGAATTGTATCTGATTGTTACTTTGATTTTTAAGTGACCTCGTATAAGCTATGAAAAACAATGCTATTTACGATAACACCAATTTATAGTAAAATAACTAGCCTAATATAGACTTAATATTTTTTCTTTAAAAATAGCTTTTATTCGTTTTGGTACCCATAAGCGGAAAACCATTAAAATTTCAAGGGGAGCTAACATTATTAACATCAATGTGAGTGGGGAGGCTTCTATCCTACATAACTAAAAAGGACGGGGCTTGTAGAACTTGGGGGGGGGTCTAAGCCCCCTCAAGCCCCGATTTCCGCCAATGTTAGTACTTCTTCCAGGAGCATAGATAATTGTGTATTTGTGTACTTACCAATAAAAATCAAATATAGATTATGTATAAATAATAATATAACAGGATGGCATCATACGCAAATGCGAATAATTTAAGATGATATTATAAAACATTTAATGCATAAGGTTATCTACGCATGATTCAAAATCCATTGGTAAATATCCATCTATTTTTGAAAGGTTAAAAATTTAAAGTTTTTATTATGACTGTCCATAATTCCTAATTAATTTAATAAAATCTGTAATTTTGGAATTAAATCTTAACATTTTGCTGGTAATTAATTTTATTACATTATTATTGTGTCTCGAAAATCTTAAAAATGTTGAAACTTATTCAAAGGTTAGGGTTTATATCAAAACTTATATCGTTTTATTTTAGGTTTCTTCTCATGGTATTCGGGTGTAAATACTTAAAAGTTTAAATTTAATTACAAAACGTTATATTCGTATAATATTTATTAGTTATAATTATAGTTAAAATTTACCACTATATAGTATAGGTAAATACTACATATTGTATTTTATATAATATTATCTTATTCAATAAACATTAAAAGCGTTTACTCATAAATTTGATTTACGAGTGGCTAAATTTTAGAACACATCATCTTGTACATTTTATTAAAACGAGCACCATGGTGTACATATGTGCACATATTTTATCAAATGCTATGAAATTACTTTAAAATTTGAAATTAATATTAAACATTAATTTATTATTTTCAAGTGTGGTGAGGTGTTAGAAGAGAGACCAACATATTATTATACTGTTGTCAAATACCGGCAATAGCCAATAATTGTGTCCTGTCCAGTTCTTAACGTTATAATATTACTTACGTTTTACCAATGACACCTTAATTCATTTATACTGAAATTGATTTAAATGTGTCATTCCATAAAATATAATTAGTTACATTGAACATATCCTACTATAGAAATTATAAACTATTACGTGAATTCGTTGAGATAGATTTTATATAATTATGAACTGCTCGCTAGTGGTTTATGTTTGCTTGAGATTCGAGCGATCTAAGCTTAAAACAAAAAAACATTTTCTTTATTTTCTTAATTATGATTAAAGTAGTGTCGATTGCTTGATAATATTTTAATATGTTATTCATGGTGTTGGTAGATATTTTGGCATATATTTATATACCTATGTATATGAATGTGCACATGCCATATACATATATAGTAGGAACATGTTTATTATGTATGTGTTATGTTAAGCTTCATTATAGTTAACTATTTACTGAAAATAACACATAATACTAAGTTATTTTATAATTATTATTCACAAAGATTTAAATGATGGTCAATAATATGGCAAAATACATTTCTACTTTTAATGACTTAGCGATTATAGCTCTATAGAGCTGTTTTTTTAAATATTAATTTTTATAAGTCGTGATGTATTTATTTTACTATTATATTAAATTACAAATTCTTATTAAGTTATAAAAATTACTTTCGAGATAGGTACCACGATATTATTTATATTTAAGTAGGTACCTGTAGGTTCGTTAAAACTTAAATTTAAATATATAGGTAATACAAAAATTAAATGTACGTAGGTACTTTTAAAATTGTTTTCTTTGAGACGGTGTTTTTATGACTTGTTATCAATCGTTACAAATGTCGAATAATATGAAGTGCAATTGCAAACTACTATACTCGTACAGTAGTATTTTTTTTTAATCTGCTGATTTGTGAACACCGACCAAACGGGTATAAAAGTATACCTACTGTAACAACCGATCGTAAATAAATTTTTTTTATGATCTTTACAAAAACTAATAAAATAAAACAGTATATAAATATATTATACTTATTTCTTAAGTATAAGAAATCATCGAACAGTGAGAATATGAAAATCAATTAAATAACATGTGCTAACTATGTACCTAATGTATTATATAAAAATGTTGAATATAGGAATAATAGATAATAACTAAATATTGCAATAAAATGTACCTAATCTACTTATTACAATATAATGTATAGGTATAATGTATTATATAGGTACTTACTAGATACACTCAGAATAGTAGATTATCAATATAATAATATCTCGAAAGTTTTAAAAATAAAATTTGCATCTATTATACGGCTATACCAACATACAAAATACAAAATAATATACAATAAAGTAATAGAAGTATACGTCAATACGTCATGTATTATGTATATCGTAATTATTTGTAGATATATAATATAGTTAGGTATAGAATAAGTTTGTTTAATATTTGACATATATAAAGCGAGTTTGATACTCTAAAATTCTCTTTCAAAACAAAATCAAGGTGTATAAATCTAATTTTAAATTGTATATAAAATAAAGAAAAATGAAATGTGAATTTGACTCTAGTATTCTATAGGTATTGATGGTGATAATTGTTTAAATAAAAATTAGAACCATAATTCTTTGGTTGTAAATCATGATGTGTTTATAATGCGATATACAATATACTTATAATACCGTAGTAGGTAGTTTATAATCACTCGCGACGGGCATGACGTATAGAAAATTTGAAATAAGCGCTTATACATTTCTAAAGAAACGTCTAAATAAAGAATTAGTCTCGTGAAATTATGGAAAGCAGTGGCTGCTATCAAGGTATTTTGTTAAATATTTTTGATAAAAATGTACTTACCTAAAAGGGACGTTGTCGTTTTCAATTTTTCTCACATGCAGTATAATACATTCTAAGTAACTAAATGTATCAATGTATCATTACTTATTATTCATACATGTTATAATCACATGCATATATTTCATATTATACATAATTATATATACGTTATAAATTATAATGCACGTGTATGAGTGTGGTGTACATCGTAGTGAACGCCATACTCGAACGTTTTCGGATTAGACACCTGCCTGACATTATAATAAATTATGTGTTGACCTGGTTGTTTGCTGTGCTATTATTGAGTAAATAAAACGTGTCAATCGGCTTTTGATAAAACTGTCAATATCGAACTATACGTAACAATGGACTGTTTAATTAAAAATATATGTACGTCGTAGCTGATTATTATAAATTCTACACAAATATTCGAACGCGCGTACATTATAATATATATAAAACACACGAATACAATAAACATATAATATAATATACACGTGTGACCTGTGATTTTATATACACAAATTATTTTAAATTATGCGTATCCCTATATAGCTGTTTTTCAGAAAATTACCTTCATATATATTTTATTATACATTATAGTATGTACCTACCTATACCTATATGTTATTATATGCACTGTAATGTCTCTGCCGTAGCAATCACGAATCATGAATGTATATAATATATGTACTTATATTTTTTTAAGCACATTATAATATTATAATTATTATAGGTACATATATAGTGTATTATATGGTCATTGTTCGTCATTAAATTAGTGTTGAAAATACTCGTTAAACATCGAAATGAATCGTAGTTTTTTTTTTTTACCGATCGCCGAATCGGTTTCTATATCACCCGATATACATACCTATATTGTCCAAGAGCTGAGGTGTTCGTATAACATTATATTATTATGTATATATTATTATTATTACGTCCTATCAACGCAGTGGTTTTTTTTCCATTGTACCGCGTCGTCGCGTCGACCATTGAAAACTCTATCCGTAGGTACACATTTTTCTCATTGTTCAATTTGTTCTTGTTTATTTCTTATTTTTTTTTTTTTTTTTTTGTATTTGCCCACCTCTAGGCACGAGCTGGGCACGCGATTAATTTCAAACCGTTTTCCAAACAATCGCTGGTGCTTTCATTGTTTCCAAATTGTTTTCGTGGAAACGTCTTGGGCGCATTATTGTTATTATATCCAATGATATACTGATGCATATGTATATATATATAACAAGTAGCCGCACGGATGATCCACTAGGTCATCCAGTAACCCAATAATAAATAATTTTATTTACCACTGTATATATCTGCAATAAAAAAACAGACCAGTATATTAGATATTATATTCCTAGCTTCACTCAGCAGAATTACATATTACATACCTCATTAAAAAATAACGTTTCTATCAACCTGCAGTATATATTATTTTATAATAATTATATATCAATCCAAGATTAATTGTTTTCTTATGTGCCTTCAGTTTGTTTTTGTATTTTAGCTATGACTAATATTTTGTTTTATTTTTTAATGCATCAGCTGCATGTTTATTAGCTTGTTTTTATTGTAGGCGAGTACGGTTGTTTTGAAATACGTGTATATGTAGCGAAGATTTATCACTAAAAACCCGGGTGGTCACCCATCCGAGAACTAGCAACAACGGCTGATGCTTGACCTCAGAACACGTAAGTGACTCCCACCAACCACTAATATTTATAAGTATAGTTATTACTTATTAATCATAGAACATAGGTATTACCGAATATTTTTTAACACTGTAGACATTTGGTTTAATTCACGTAATTATATTCTATTTTCAGTACACCTATATTTTTTTGATTTTTTTTTTGTCGGTGTACTTGCATTACAAAACAATACAATATAATAATATAATAAGCCGTAATATTTCAATAAATGCTTGAAAAAAATAATATGATTTTTATAAAAAGAAAGTTTAGTTTCAAATTAATTATTTTATTAAAATATGAAATATTATGTGCTTATAAAAAATAAAACAATTTATTTTTTCCCTCTCATAATGTTATAAATAAATATTCGGCTTTCAATTGCTTGAATTTAATAGTAGAATTTATTAAAAATATTCGTAAAATGAAAATCAAAAAACAAATACTTGTTTACGCCAATAATAATATTTCTATAGAATATATTTATGTATACTTACGTCGATTGGTTTTAACTTTTAACACAGGGATAGCGGGCACGTATAATTATATATATAGTATAAGCTTATGTTATATATTTAATTGTAAATAATGTTCGATGAGGAACATAAATATTTCGTTGTTTTCATTTATGTAAAATGAAGCAGGTCAAATTGTTATGTATTGCAATGCCATAATGATACTTTATAAATTATAATATTATAAAATACCATCATAATATAATCTTATCAGATTTAATGAAAAGACAATATATATAGTCCATATCGATATTAAGATATGTAAAACACTATTTAATCTTATAAATAAAATTAATACAATAATATTATATTAATAAGTTAATATAGATATTAAATAATATCGGTGCTGATACTGAGCTTATTGTAATATGAAAATTGTATAATTTTTAATTGACTCTTATACCTACCTACTTGGATTTTAGCCTGTTTAAGTTTAGAATATTTATATTTACCTACCTATCGATTATATAATAACAACTTACTATTGACAGTAAAGTTATCAAATAAAATCATAATTTTTTCCACATTTTTTTTAGTAACCACACAATTAATTTGTTAGCCTGGTTTTGTAAGTATATTTTATTGCTGTTTGTCAAAAATCCAGAACTCTTAGTTCACCCTCGCAATCATGTATATTGTTAGGGGGATTCACCAAGCATGTTGACTCACCCCAATTTATTTTCTATAATAATGAGTATATTCAAATTCTAATTATTTAAATATATATAAGTAGGTACTTAAAATCTAAAAACCATATTTACAATTATATTATTTTATTCTGTTTAAGGATTGCTATATAAAATTGTTTTTTTTTTTGAACGACTGCAATTAACCATTCTAAATTGTTAGGCAAATGATTTTTTTGATAATGTTGATGTATCTAAATCAAAATTGTAACGATAAGTTTCTATTAAAATGTAGTTATTAAAATGTATACATACCAACTATATCATAGTCTTTAATAATAGTTTAATACAAATAAAATATGTTTAAAACATAATTTACAAATAATAGATTACATAATTAAAAATAGCCTTACTTTTAAAACTAAACATGAACATAACACTAGACAAATATCTTATATCAAAGTACCAATAATGCACCAACAATTAGCACAATCCATATATTTAAATATTGGTTCAAAAATGTACAATGTATTACCATTAGAAAACAAAACAACTCTTTTAAGATTCTTAAAAAAAATTACACTTTGGCTACTACAAGAACAAAATATATAGACAGACTTATAAAAATTGTATAGGATTATTGTTTTACTTATAAGTTATTATATTAGTTAGATGATTTTAATAATTTTTTTACATAATACTACATTATAATGAAATATTACATATATTATATAAACAAAGACAAATGTATGTACCTATTTATTTATATTGATACTTTAATTATGTGAAAAATGTGTAAGTATTGCAAATTGTATAATTATTTAATTTATAATAACTATTTAATGAATTTTTATTTCAAATTGTGAACTCATGTGCCCCCGCACGGACGTGTTCAGTAGGGCCCATTATTTTCATAAATAATAATAAGTTTGTCAGGGTAAAAGTGCAGAGATTCTCGTTTAAAAATAATAAGTAGGAATCGCCACAGGAGACTCCTTAGTCTTTGAATTGTTGAATGAAATTCTGAGTATTTTTAAATATGATTGTCCTTATTATAACTCGTACCTTACGTCCTAACTTATAAGTTCCAAAAATCAGTGTTCGAACGAATCCAATATTATATTAAAAGGACATTTAGGGGAATCTTTCTCGATGAGTCACTATATAATCTGTATAGTCTCTGCAGTGTACAATTTATACGTACCTATACGTAGATATATGCAGAGATTTGGCCCCGTAAATGAGACCACTGCAGTAGTTAACAGAGTTACCACCTACCTACTTATAGTTTATACCCGTGCACATTGTATTGAAATAAATCATTTATGTATATCCGCTATAAATTATAATAGGTACATTATTGCAAAAAATAAAATACCATCAATATGCGTAATTATTGTCGTTTCGGGCAAAGGATTATTATTTTGTGGTGCAGTATATATACCTAAACTAGCTGCTATAGGGTGTACGCGGTGAAAATAAAAATACATAATAAATATCTATGGTATAATATACACAGCTGTCGTCGTATTAGGATCGAGTAGATTTGCCCGGGGACGCGTTCGGTATGCAAAACGGATTCCGAGTCAAGGAACTCGCTAAATGCACCCGCCGACCTTGATAGAAAAGTGATTTAAAAAAATTGTTCCGGTAAGTAGCCTATGCTGATGTGTGTATATGATGTATATACCTACCTATGTATAGTATATAACACATATAACATAATGTTATGTAGCTGCCGCCGTAGGTGAATCGCGCGCATATTACATCGCGAATAGTGCGGCATTTATATATCATATTATAATATAGGTATAGGTATATCTACTGCAGGTATCCACAGGTCTTAGCTGGTATATTATATGCTATATACCTAACTACCTACCTATTTACTACCGTATTTATAGTACCGCCACCGCTGCCGTTGTTAAATGAAAATGTCGTTAATTGGTTACAATATAATATAATATATGATTTATCAACGGTCTGCGCGCGCAGTCACAAATAATGAACATAACATATTATTATAGGTGCTTGTGAGTGTTATATCTGCGAAGGATTTTAATACAAATATTCGTTATTATGATATTGTGCATATAAAAAAAAACCGTTGTGGGTACTTGTTCATTATACTATCGTCGAGACAGCCGATATATTTATAGGTATATACGCCTATGTGTGTGCTGTATACATATAATATTATTATATATAGGTACCTATATACAGTTGGTAGTGTTGATACATATACATAAGCATGCATGGGTATAGGTATAGTTACACTTTTGTTCCATCTCACCGTTTTTTATTTTTTAATGTCAAAACATTTTTCGATTAGCCTGTGAGCGCATATTATACGTACAGAAGGTAGTAAGTATACACACGCATAATATATATATATATAAGTGAGTGTGTGTATGTTATACTTTGTAGTTTGTAGGTACCAGCTATACTATGTTTGTTGTATGTAGGTACAACATAATATATAATATATATATATGCACACGGTACACCTATATATTATATATGCGCTTTCAAAACTATAAAATAATAGAATCTGTCATATAAGCCACTCAGTAGTAAATCAAAATGTGTTTTAGGGTACAATTTAATGCTTGTAAAAAAAAATAAATAAATAAAAAAAAACCAACAAAATAAAAGGAAACTGTAACCGCTTTGTTCAATTGCCCCTGTATATATGGAGTAGTAGCTGGTAGGTATGTGCACATATTATATGGATGATGCATTTATTATTTTTATTTTTCGCTCGCCCCTTTTCAATTCCAGTATATATACAATATATAATGTTCCCGGTCGGATGTAGGTACATATACGTACGAGGTACTTGTATATATATAATATATAATAGGTGAATATATACGACTGGCGCACATGTATTATACTGTGTGTATATACGTAGGTAAACCGATGGCGTGCGTGTAATGTACACACACTCGAAGACGCACATACATTTTGAGTGAAAAAAAAGTATTAACAATCATTATATTTATATTTATTTATTCTCTTTTTATATTAAATAGAAATATATAGGTACCTACTCTAAAACCTATATTATATTTTCCGAATAAGCTGGTGTACCTACTGTGTAGCACGGTGCAGTATATTATTATTTGGATACACACATAGGTACTACACATATTATGTAGTAGTATATATAATATATAGTTAATGTAGATTTATTATAATATCTGTAAATATACATATTATTATAATCTAATAATAATAGATATTGCATATATACTATTATAATCTAATAATAATAGATATTGCATATATACTATTATAATCTAATAATAATAGATATTGCATATATATTATGTAGCGATCGCTACAGAACATTGAATATTGGTAACTAAATATGTACAATAGTTGTTTCGTTATGGATCTTATATATATATAGTTGTTTTGGCAGTATATTATAATGTAATAAACAAAATAATATATAATATATAGTTACCTTCAAACCGGATTATATGTAAAAACAAATGAAACGTTAAAACAGATTAACGTAAACATAGTATACGGATAAATATTTGATGTTATAGTTTATACCTATATATATAATGTAGGTACCATATAATGCAGTTTCATATTTTAATTTATTGTGATTTTAATGGATTTCCAACAGATTATAACGTTTCCTTTTAATTTTCATGACTTAATTTAAATATATAGTTTTAATTTATGTCCACCTATATTCATGAAAATATTTCATATATACATATACAACTATACCTACTAAATATAATAATTTATATGATTTTCACATGCATTTTGAAATCGTCTATATTGATTATATAGGTACCTACGCCTTTACGGTTATTATGGGCATAAATATACTCAAAACTCAATTTAAACAATTCGGCTTGTCAGATCAATATTATATTTATTGATCTCCGTATAACATGTAGGTATTAAGTATTGTTTGAAGTTTTATTCGTGTCATGAAGCGTACCTATATTATTTTACTTTCTAATCTATTTATTTGTTCTCATTTATCGACATTCATATACTTGTAATTTATATAACCGGTAAACTATATATATTGGGTCTTAATAGTATAATATAATATATGCATTATTATAATTTATAATAAATAAATGGCAGGGTAAAATATTTGAACAAAAAAAAGTTAACTAAGTTTAACCTAAAATGTATTTGCATATTGATTATACTCTTCTTTTAATAACGCTATATGTATAGCATATTATTACGCTAAATATAGTATTTTGTTAGATATATCTAATAAAATACTATTTTTAAAATAATTCAGTTTTGCATTATCTTCAATATTACATAATAATTAATTATCATAAAAAAATCAAATAGTTTTTAAACTAACATTATAGTTAGTTGCAAAAGTAATATTTTTAATTCACTAGGTTAAACGTAGTTAATGTGTGTCTTAAATGAGTTTGAATAAATAATGCCTTGAAAGAATCTGTAGCAGCACATTTAGTCAAATATAAATAATTTAGGTACATCAAAAACCAATTAATTGAAAAGAATTGAATTCCAGAGTTATTATAGTCAATAGATTTTCATGCTAGTATGAATATGCATATAGGTATATAGGAGAACAAGGGAATAATATATACTTATAAACATCTCTGAAATGTTACAGCGTCAATAACTATTGTTCTTAATAGCGTGGATTGCCTTATATTTGTTTTCTCTTTATCGATCAACCGCGGTCTCCGACCAAGTGTGAGTAATTGTTGAAAAGTCTTTTCGTTAAACATGCTATATTAAAATAAAATTACTAAAATTTAAGTCAGAATTTTTTTTTTCAGATAAAAATTAACTAGGATATATAGGTAATATATTATATAGATATATATATCTATATGTATATAATATTAATATACCTACATATTGTAGTTTATCTATGTAAAATACTTAAACTTGTTATGCTAAATATATAATAATATGTAGCAGCTATAGTGTACCTATATATACATTATTAATTAGTAAATTGGTATACCCTGGTACAATTTATGTATTATAGGTATAAGCGAATTTTTGTGCATTGAACGTAACGCTGCAGGTATACCTACTTAAATAATTCATAGACAATAGAGTTATATAAGTACTTATAATACTATAGTACATTAGTACCTATACCTATATTTATAAAAAATTTTCACCAAAAATATAGACGTTTTATTAAAATTATTGTACCGTTAACATTTCCGCCATCGCATTATTTCAAAGTACAAACCATAGCATAATAGGTATATATTATATTATAAAGTATAAAAGTTATAGGTATATTATTCATAGTTTATAGTTTGCAAAAATCCTTATCTAAATGTTTATCTTATTTTGTAAATATTATAAGTTGATCAACAATAATGTTCTTAGATAAATCTATATAGGGATGAAACATAAATAATAATTATAGTACCTACTTATAACACATTAATATTATAGACTTATTTGAGGTTCTTCTTATAGTTTATGGTAAGGGTTTAGGTAATAAAATATAGCTATTATATCTTTAAAAAATTGTGCATGTAATCATGTATAATAGTTTTCAATTTTGTAATAATAAAACAACCATTGTTCTTATTACTTCTTATATTCTATAACAAATTATGAGAATGACATATTATAAAATATTAATAATTCTGTAAATATTTTACATTGCAATCATAAAATTAATAATAAAAAACTTAAAGCGCATATTGTATACATTTTATAAATCTATTAAGGTACTTAGGTAAGTACCTATATACAGAATATGAAACATTTGTTTAACTGTAGCTTAAAATGTAAGTGTTGGATTATTTATCATATTATTTTCTCGACGTTTAATTTAATTTTGGAATAATTTTATTTTAGGTTATATATCTACAATTTTTAGAATATTAATAATTTCATGATTTGCATTTTAAATTTTTAAGCTTAATATATAATATATATACCTAACCTATAGCAGGTTGTTTGTAGTTCTAAGCATAAAATGTTACGATTGGCTATTTTGCGTAAGAGTTATTAATGTTAAATTTAATAATAATGTATATTAATCATTATAATGTATACCTATATATTATTATAATACTATAATTATATGTATGTAGATGTAATTAAATACTTTTTGTGATGGTTTGTCGAATTACCCGAGTTATATCCACGATTATAGCCTCAATTAGTGCGTAAAAAAAAAATACGAATTTGAACACTGAAAAATATCATTAATTTATTAATAATGGGTACTAATTCATATTTAAACAATATATACATTGCAAGTTCTACATGTGTTGAAGGGCGAGTGGGTGCGATAGTTATAGACAATACATCTTCATGACCGCAACGGTGTAACACCATATCTCTCCAGTGTCTCATATATTATAATATATACCATCATATATTGGTACGTAAACCACGAAAGACAAACCTATATATATAAATAATTAATAAACTGATTCAGGTTGGCACATACGTCAAAAACCAATAGCTGGTATATATAGGTAGATGTGTATAGGATGTTTATATAGCGTATATATTATACCTATATAATATATTTGGTGTTGGAATTATAAAATAAATAAATATAATGATACAATATATATTATAAGTGTAGGTATATATAGGTACTATATATTTAATCTAGGTATATAGGTATTTTGTTATAGGCAACATCATCACGACCGCAACGGCGCTACACCATCTAACTCCTACAGTATCTCCTACAGCATCTATTGATAATTGGTATACCGCGTAAGACGTGTGGGACTAGCTAGGGTAGCGGGTGGGTAATCTCCATCTGGGGGCTGGTGAAAATTTTGGCCGAATAAATGAAAGTGTGCATTAGCGTGTTTTGTATAATAACATGTAATTTGTAAGAAAGTAATGAAAATAAAAAGGGAATAAATAAAAAACAAAGTGTTAAACCTATTTTTTTTACCAAATTTGGGCCAAGTTTCTGTTTCTGTTCCCCGTAAATTGAAGATTCTGCTATTATTACGAACAATCAAAAAAAAAAATTATACAACCAATAAAATATATTCACTTTTGTTATTATTTGTATATCATATTCTCTCGTATACCTGTATAAATTATACCTAATTTATGTTTTTATTAATACTATTATCAGTGTAACTATAATTAACAAATTATTATTCTCAACGCATTACCTAACATAAATAAAGAATTATATCAATATATTTATAAGGAACCTAATAATATATAAAAACAATTTGAAAAAGAGGAGCAAATTATTTATTTTTTGTGAGAGGGAGGTACAAAGTATACGGTTAACCCAGTGCTCAAAAAAGTGTAAGTACGGCCCTGGACACGACGACGGGCCTTTTTATAAATAAAACAAAAACGAACGCGTATTTATTTTTTTTTATATATAATAATATCCGTTGGGGCGGGCTCGAGGAAAAATCGATTTGGACACGAAAACTCTGTGCGCGCGTTAATTTTTTCCAATTCACTATATATATTTGACCCATTTCTTTGCCCGCGTCCGTCCGCCGGCGCCGCGAGGGGTGCAATTTTCGCGCGCGCGGCGAGTTGCGGTCGAGTGCGGTGGAAGCGCCGCCGCGGCACTGCTGCAAGGTGCTCGGCGCGGGGAATGTGGCTGGGAGGGGGTAGGAGGGGAGGATACAAAGGGGTTGGACACACGAGCGATATTTGCCACACAAAAGTAAACGGCGCGAACAGCGAGAGACAGAGTTATATAATATTATATATATATGTATATATATATTAGGGTACGAGTGTGAGAGCGATAGGGACGCGGAGAGCGAGCAAGAGGCAAATTCACACAAACACACGCGGATGCGCGCGCGCAGACATATATTTTATACAATATATACGTTTGCAGCGTGGAAGAACAAGCGGCACTGCAAATGGAAAAATGGGGGAAAAAATAGTAATAATAATAATAATCATAAAAACGAAGAAATATTATGCATCACACGTGTGTGTACGCGTTTGTGTGTTTGTGTGTGCGCGCGACGTGCGGAGTGGAGACAGTCAGAGTCGTCGTCGTCGTCGCCGTCGTCGTCGTCGCTGCCGCCGCCTCCGTATCACTCCAGCGGTGGCGGACGGAGGCGGAGCTCCGGGGCGCCGGCCGCGCGGGACGGGGTTCAGCGCCGGTGGGCGGCGCCGTCGCGGCTGCGGCCGGCCAATGACGCGCGACCGGCGCGGTGGGAGAAATTCGGCAAGCGCGAACGCCGCGGCCAACGCGACGGCCACGGCGGTAGCAGCAGCAGCAGCAGCAGCAGCAGGAGCCGCCGAACACCGCCGCAGACGGCCGCGCCCGCAACAGTCGCGTTCCAACCGTACCGCCGCCCGGTCGCAAACCGTCGCCCGGCACATCACGCAAACAGTTATAATAATATTAGTATCGTTGTACGCGCGACTATACACACAAACACGTATATAACACGTCGCATATTGTACGTCACGATAATTTCCGCGCATTGTCCCGTGTGTGTCCGAGTGATCTGCGAGAGTTACCGGAAGCCGAGTCGCACTGCCGCCGCTGCAGGTATAATCGTTTGGGTGTTCGTCGATTTTTTCACCGTTTTTTCCGCGCATGTCGACGGTATCTGTATATTGCAGCTATTATCGACTCGATCCGGAAATCGACCGCCGTATCCGGTTCCGCGCACCCGCGCGAGTGCAGTGATTTATTCCAGTATAGTATTGCGACCGTTGCAGTGCGTTTATTTATATTTTTTTTATGTACATTACGCGTCGTATAGGTACGCGCGTATCGCGATCGTAGGCATATAATCGGTATTTCACCGACCGCGGTGTGCGGCAGCAGCACGTGGTTATATAAACGCGATTCGTTTCGACTACCGTCGTCCGCGTATATATCGGCTCTTTATAGCGTCGCATCATAATATCGTCTGCACCATGATCATGGATTCGTCGAACGCTGGCGCGGAGTCAACCGGCTCCGGCAGCGACCGCAGCAGCAACGTGTCGACCAGTCCACCGCCGCCGTCGTCCACGTCGTCCCAACAGCAGCTACAGCAACAGCAAATGCAGCAAATTCAGCAGCAACCGGCCACGGGTCCGTCGTCGGTGGGTGGTGGCAGCAGCGTGGGTGGCAACAAGGATGGCAGTCCAAGGGACGAACGGGGAAACAGTCCGATGATGAGCCTCATCAACACGTCACAGCATCACCCCATCATCACGCCAACGCGAGGCCTCAGCCCGCCGGTGGCGCAGACGTCTTCGCCGGTGGTGCCAGCTCCGGTATCGTCCATGAGCACGCTGGCGTCCCGCATACCGATGGGACTGTTCAACTCGCTGGTACACCACTCGTCGCCGCTCGACCTGATGGCTATGGCACATCACCACCAGCAGCAACAGCAGCAGCAGCAGCAACAGCAACAGCAACACCCGTCATTGCAGCAGCAGCAGCAACACCCGCCGCGGTCATACAACAGCCCGCCGCCGATCAGCAGCACTGACCCGGCCGCCAACGAGTGCAAGTTGGTCGAGTACCGTGGCCAGAAAGTGGCCGCGTTCATGATAGCCGGCGACACGATGCTGTGCTTGCCGCAGGCGTTCGAATTGTTCCTTAAGCACTTGGTCGGTGGCCTGCATACCGTCTACACCAAGCTCAAGCGGCTCGACATCGTACCGCTCGTGTGCAACGTCGAACAGGTACGCATACTCCGCGGCATGGGCGCCATTCAGCCGGGCGTGAACAGGTGCAAGCTGCTCTCGTGCAAGGACTTCGATACGCTGTACAGAGACTGCACAACCGCCAGGTAAGGACGTTATGATTATCATATATTATATTACACCTAAATCGCAATATTATAATATATATTATATAATATTTCTAAAACTATTGGCGGTGACGACAATTTAGGTGCCTATTTACCTTATAGATGAATTCAAAGTTGTATATGTGAATTTGGGACATTTTTCCGGACTTATATACTTTATGTAGATACTATTATTATTAGTATATTTGTGTTCCACGTGCGAATTTATATTAAGGACTTTAACGCGTTCGCCTTTGCAAAGTCCGTACATATATATTATATTATATATAAAAAGTATTGTGGGCGGGTTCCTAAAATTTGACCCCTGCTTATTCTTTCCGGTCAATACCTCTAATTTCTCATAGGGCGCAACCCTATAATTTTCCATTATCTATATTATAGGCATAAATGAATCCAAAAGGCGCGAGGCGGACAAATTGCGTTTCCTGTGCACGACACGAGTTCCCATATAATATTATATATATACACATAAAAGTATTATGATACCTATACATTATGTAGATGGACATATGTATAAATCTTCGTGCAACGCTTTCGAAAATTATTACTAGGTATAAACACCCGGCTCGGTTTAGGCGTATACACGCTAATATACACGTAACCCCGTAATTGACGGTTTTAAAACTATCTATAAATGCAATACAATAACGACTTCTTATATATATATATATATATATAAATATATATATGTTATTTACCAGCAAGAGCGGAAAACGATACGAATAATAATCGTAAAAGCTCATCGCATATAGAATTACCCACCGTTTTCTCGTGTAAATAATATACACGCCGACGATTTTCCCCCTTTAATGCACTGTAGAAGAGCAGCTTTTGGGGGTTGAAAAACACGTGTTGCATTTACAGACAAACCCCGACGACAATCGCATTTATAAAACCCGTGACAGATTTTATTACACCCGAACAGAAACATCGTCCGCAAATCGTATTCGTCCCATTTATTTTCACTTATTCAAATCGCACGTGTACAATCACTATTTATACAGTTTCCATATACATGTAAAGGTACAGGGGAACCTCCATAGAGTTAAAATCACATGTATTTCGATAAATATATTGTTAGGTAGGTACGCAAATCGGCTGTATAATATTGTATTTCAATTTGGGTTAGGTATATTATAACTATATTGGAAAAAACAGTCATATCATTTTCATGTAGACGCGCAGCAGAGTTAAACAAATTATATATTTAAGCGTTCGTCGCGCACTGAAATTGTTCATACATGAATGTATAGGTTGCATTGCAGTTAGCATTCGTACTTTACGATTTTTCTAAACTACTAATATTATCATTATTTTAAAGTTCTTCTAGTTTTAACGTGAGCAGTCATGTGCAGCTCAATTATAGACGTATATATATGTATATAATATAATATAAATCGTACCCATTACAAACATGGAATAAACATATCAAACAAAGTATAATATATTGGTAGGTATACGCACAGCCTATATAGTATAGTTCTAATAAGTATGAGTATTATAGATGGGTATTAAAAATAAAAAAATAGATACATAGATACATTGTAGCTTTATATATATATGTATATGGTAACGCGGGAGTGTTCGGTGGAGCTTATATAATATATACCTATAAAAAATTGTCGAGTGGCCTAGTAGATATAGGTAAATGTAGCGTACTACCTATATAATATTATATAGGTATATATACACACTGCCACAATATGGGGTCGCAGTTGCACAATATAAGGGGGAAATAACTGCCGAAAGGGTTATTTGCCTGTAGAGAAATACATATATTGTTACAAAAGAATAAAATATACAATACCATATATGTATACATATATTATATGTATTAACTACATCGGGGAGGAAAAGTATATATATATATATATTATGTGAGTGCGCGCGCGTATATGAATAACAATAAAATTGCGCTGGATCACGCGATCGACGAGCGCATGCTATAGATCAATTAAGCAAAAGGCGCGGGGCAAATATATAAATCCTAGGGACATTGTGCCCACCCTTAATACAAGGTGGTATGGTTCCTGTATTATATACTTACTATATTATATTCGACTTCCACTGTACATATAATATGTACCTACTGCACGAAGACTGTCCAAATGGTTGTTATTATTTTACTAGTTGTGTTGCAATAACATAACTATATGAAAATAAATTAACGCTAACGGCGAATATACTCCACACGGGTTGTATACAGTTTTGTTTTTCTTTTATTCATTTTTCACGAGTGTACCTATAATGTACATAGGTAAGTAACTCTACTTATACCTATTCCTAAAAAAATAAACAATTGCTTCCGTATATCGTTTCAATATATACTAAAGTTATTTTTTCACTTCGATTTTTTATTACGCATTATGATCTGTACCCACTAATAAAATATTAAATTAAAAAATTGATTAGTACAAACGTTATTATATGAGTTCCTGCATAGAGTATAATATTATAGTTACTTAATTACAATTATCAGCGTTCTTTTTTTATGTGCATTGTATTGTTGAATTTTTAAATTATAAAGAAATAAATGTCAATTGTCCGGATATTATATAACATATTTATTATGTTAACTGAAATATAATATGTCTCCTTAATAATAGTTTAGCTTAATATTCGTTTGATGTCTATAGTAAATTATAAATTATATTGAACATAATATATTATAGATTAAAGATTATTGCCGGTTTCAGTAATAACAACGCATAACATATAACATTATATATTATAGGCTGTAGGTTAACCTATATTTAATGTACCTATATTTGCATTTTTAATAGAATTTTAGTTCATTTTTATAAACTATTCAAGTATGTGTCTAAATTTGTAATAGTAATTATATCGTTAGAAGTTGCATTTATTGATTGTCGATTAAAATGTAATTTTAAAATAAACCATAACGCAATTAAGTATAAATTGTACAAACAAAATTCACAAAATTTGAAAATACAACAAAATTTTAGTTTTAAATATTGAAACACGAATCTGTATAATATATAATATTTAGATATATACAATGTACATATTATAGTACCTATAGATGACCTAATGTATAGACGGCGCGTGCAGTATGTATATAGTATAAGCTGGTATAGCGTTTATATATATTAGGTAGGTACCTATACCTTTACAGTTTTAATTTTCAATCAGTCAACTATGAACTATTATCATACACTACTATGTATATACACCTATACTATATACCTACCTATAAACGGTAATGCTTAATATGTTTTATGATAAATTCTCTGTAACAATGGCCACCTGGATATATTATTTTGTAGTCGAATTCACTTTGCAGCGATGGTTTTGCTACGGCTAGACATCATGATCTCAAGGTAAAAATTAATAACGCGCGATTAATTTTTTACATGGGTCGTTAAAATATTATACGTACCTACTACCTACCTATATAATCATTTTACACATATGTACCTACGTTTATTGTAATAATCTCATAATATATCTCTGCTTACCTACCTATATTTTGAAGGCATCAGCACTTACGTAATATCGTATACCTATATACTCAGAGTATGTGCATCGGATACATAGACATATAGAACAACTAGATAGCCGACTATAGTGTTGTTATTGAAGCCGCTATGGGTCCGCTATACATGCCTAAACGGAAATGTTTACTCTTTTCTATGATAAAAATTTTAAAAATATTTAAATATTTTAAATATGATAAAATGTAAACATTGCCGTTTAGGCGAATGGTGACAACAACTTCAAAACATTGCATGGCTGTAAGTTGTGTAGTTGTAGTCGGCTACCTAGTTGTTCTATGTGGAAGCGACATAAGCCTGAAACAAAAAAAGAAAGATACCCAATATAATTATAATAATGTATAATATTATCTAATAAATTACTCGCTTAGCTATAATAATAAGGCCCGTTTCACAGTCACGAATTTCAGTTTTCATAATATTATTATTATATTTTGTTGAAGTTCATGTATGCGTCTTACTCTCCGATGACGATTGAAACGCATCATCGTGGCGCGTCGTTTCGGTGCGTTAACGGTGTATTTTAACGAACGTCCGAGTATAGTGTAGACTTATCTTAAACGGTATTACGCGTACAATAATTTAACGCAAGTAGGTACGGGTCAGGTACCTATATATCTGGTATGTTCCTACCTACATTGTATGTATATTATAAAATAGTGTGCAGACGACGATTGACGAAATATACATATATTACAATATTATATTAATTACCTATATATGTATACGACTTTACGCGGATTTACGTATATACCTAATATACAGTGTTGTATTTAGGTTTTTGTCTTGGGGGAATATGATTTTATCTAGTATCCCCGTCTTTAAAGTTAGGACTCCGAAAACTTTTGCATATTATATACAGCCTATGGGGAGAATGATCCCCTTGATCCATCCCGTAAATCGCCACTGATAATATGTATAGGTAAATAAGTAGCTCCCCGATCGGATATAATGTAAAAACTCCTCCAGAGACTATCCAGTTATTGTTATTTATTTATTTATTAACAACCAGCAGGGTAAAATAAATATATTATATTATTTAATAATTTTGAATTACATACAACTTTAACTTTATTATAGACAATTTTAGAATACCTATAAATCATACAATATTATAAGATAAAATACAACATATAATATTACGATAATATATTAATTATTATTACTATAGTCTATAATATACTCGAGATGTAACGACCGTAAAGGATCAAAGCCGAAAATTTCAGTCCGAAATAGAAGTTTTGAACTTTTCTTCAAGGCTTTCAACGTACGATTTATAGAAATACCTATATTTAACATATAATAACGTAATTTTAAGATCTGACGGAACGCATTAGCAGAATATTTCAGCTGCAAAGACTCAGCCGTTAAAAGCATCGAATTTCGGCACAATTTCTTATAAAAATTCTGAGCAGTCGACTATATTTCATTTATTAACATATGTATATATTATATATACATTTTATACATCATAGTCATTGTGCGCCTTATTTGCTAGTGACTCAATTATGTCCATACGCACATTTATTTAAATACATTTTAGTACCTATACAGTAAATAATAATAAATAATACATTATTATGATGATAATTTTACTTCAGCCTTCTTAAGACGCGACAATTTCAAGACTAATTTGTGTCGGACTAATTATTATTATTGGTGATTAAGTACCGTGTTATTATCGTACATATTATAATATTATATAATATTATTTTAACCTATTCATGAACGGTGCTCCTACGCACGTGTGTACACTGCTGTGGGTTCATAATGTTATATTATATTATACCTATATATAGGTTCCACCGCTTTTTTACCGGACGCAACAAAGACTGTTTAAGACGCATATATGCCAGTTACAAACAGCCGGTGTAACGTTTCGATGATCACAGAAATACGATATTTTTCTTTTTCTTTTAAGCCGCTTCTTTTTAAACGACGACGACGATGCGTCGACAATCTCTATATATAAGAGAAAGTATACTTTACCAATAATCAACGTACAGCCAAAACTACCGTACGGATTTATTTGAAATTTTCAGGATATGTACTTATTACTATGTATAGGCGCACTAAGAAAGGATTTTTCGAAATTCTCATTTAAAAGGGTTGAAATTGGCAAAAATAAATTTTTACGTGTAATTTGTATATCTATATTCATATAACAATAACAATAGCAGTCGACCGATAACGGGAAATACGGTACGGCACGGCGGCCCAAGGGTTTCCATCTACCTGGACTCTGACCTTTTTTTTGTGTGTGTATTTTATCAAAAATTTTTTTATCTATATATTACTATATCTATCCACTTATCTATCTCTATAATATATAAATTTTCCTTGGACGCTCCATCACACGTAAACGGCTGCCACCGATTTGGCTAATTCTTTTTTTCGTGTGTTCGCAATATGTCAGGAAGGTTCTTAACTCTCGAGTAAGATAATTAAGAAATCCACCGGAAAAGTAGAAAATTTGGATGTAAGTGCCATCTGTCCAGTAAGAATAGAAACTAAATAATATTATATTTTCGTTTATTGTAAGGTTGCTATTGGTCATGATTGAATAATGAATATATTTTAGACCTGTTGCTATGTAGCTTAGTAAAAACGGTATTCCCCAGACTAATTTTTCGACACATACACATCGTAATATCAACGTGTTGATGAACATTCGTAATTACGTACGGTACGCACTTCAAGGAGTCTGCAATCCACCGCAGGTGGATTACCTACCTGAAAACATACTACGTGTCTCACGCATACAATACATACAAGCGTAGTGTCTCTCGGGTAATATATACAAGATGATCGATGAAAATTTTTAAGTTTTGAACATCATACACCGAATTTTAAATAAACAAATTGAATAAAGTTTGAATCCTATAGTGTTGGTACATATTTTAACGAGCAACGCAATGACGGGATCAGCTATGATATATATACAATTAATGCATTTTTCAGTTCTTGAACTTATGCACATAAGTTATTTGGCTATTGCCACTATTTCACCTGAGGTAATTTTTGCCCGGGCAACGCCGTGTGGGACAGCTATATAATATACAAGAAGATCTGATAAGTAGTTCTAGAGCTTAGTCTGTATAGTTATAGTCTCTGTATTTATATAGTTAGATATATATATATATATAAATTAATGTTTGTAGGTATATTAGACCTCTGGGAAGAAGATAGGTTAATTTACAAAGGGTTTAATTTGTTTTTTTTTTATTCATCGGATTTTAGTACGGTTAGGTTAGGATAGGATTTTGAGTAAATTGATTATATTAATCCATGGTAGGTGGAATTAAGTAAAGACGACAAACTTGATATAACTTTGACACTTTAGAGTTAAATCATACACTTACGTATAAATAGCACGGCGAAGTCCGCGATCTACCACAGGTAGATTGCCTACCTGATAATGTACTGCTGCGAATCAGAATTTTTATTCCGGGCAACGGAAAAGTTAAGATAAATTTTGAACACCATATACCGAATATTAAATAACGAATTGAACAAAATTTGAGTCATATAGAGTTGATACATTTAACGGGCAACGAAGTGCATGGGATCAGCTAGTATAGTATAAGCAGGTACATATTGTTTTCTGCGCATTAAGTAGGTTGGTAAGTACATGTGTTGTGATTTTCTAATATTGAATACACCGAATATTATATATTATAGGTATAATGATTTGATTATATTATATCGCAGCACTGAAACATAATATTTTGATTTGCATATTTTTTATTGTTATTATCATTAAAAATATAGGTACCTAACCTGTGTAGATGTCATTATCTAATAGAATTAACAATAAACCGTTTCCTGCGAGCTTAATTATTATTGTTTCTATATATACCTACCTAATACGCAATATATTATGCACAGTTAATATTTAATTAAAACGAAACATAAACCTAAAAAATGATTCCTTGTAAAACTACGGCAGCTATTCATTGTCTATACCAATGACCTGCGTAGTTATACGTATACCTATAATTATTACATAACAACAATAACATACTTTATTGCTTATCCGTGACAAATATCAAATTAGGTAAATATTAAATGTATATAATTAACGTTTGACTTAAATTAGTATTAGCATTTTATTTAATTATTTATGTTTTACATGGTCAATGTTATAGTCAAATATTTTATTAATTTTCGTTTTGACTTTTGAAAATATCGATTCAATATAATAATCAACTTTAAACTGAAAGAATTTTAAATATTATATATATATATTATAGATTTAGTACAGCGTAATATCATGGACCATAATATAATATAACAATGTGATTCGGGTATTACAATGGATTAATAATTAAACAAGAATACGGTTTTATTAGATTTTAATGTTTTCGAAACCAATCTGAGGGATTTTATAAAACTCATTCAAGTGTAGTCTGTTCAGCCGTTATTAATTAGTTATTATTGTAAACGATGGAAAACAAAATATAAAATAACGAACAATGCGCGTCAGTGTACAATACGTAAAAATATTATTTATATAAATATTATTATATATCGGTAAAACTGTAATCAATTTATTAATTAATTGTTGTTTTTTAATTATAGTTCCATGAATAGTTATATTTTATTAATTAAAGAGTTTCTGTATTCCAAATAATAGTAAAAAAAACAAGTATATATAGGTATGCACTTACATACATAGAACATTAATAAAGTTACAAACAGCACTTAAAAATATATAATATCTTTAATGCTATATAGGCGGTATTCCTATTACCTACTCACAGTATAAGAATCGTTTTATCGACTTGATGCCATACGTTTACTACCATTGCCTGTTGATAGTATACTATAGTATATATCTATTATACACTAACATTAATAATGTTATTATAATATACTATTATTAGTGTTATTGCTATACCTACAATACAGGTATATTAATTGTTTGTGAAGGATGTGCATGTATATTACATAAAGGTATATAGGATATAGATGTCTTACATTATATATACCAACCTATTAGTTATAAAAATAGGTTTGCGAACTTTTTATTACCTACCTGGTGACTTATATACAATTATATATACGAATGTTAAGAATAATATAGGTACAGGCGATTAATATTTGTACAACAACTTAGCTTGGAGTACTTAACACATCCAATAACGAATTGTTAGCTACATAAAACTGTATAATTATTAGTTAACATCATTTTTTTAATCAAAATACGAAATTCGTCCCTATAATAAACGAACTCGTTCCTTATACTTTATTCCCCCCCCCTACAAAAAACAACTAATATAGATTAAATGTACAAAATGTAAGCGTTTATAACAATGTAAATATAGTTATTTTTAAGTTTGTATTAAAGTTGGTAGATGATTACCTAATATCATATAATGACATATATGATAATTATAATCATCTTAATCAGAATTAAACTAACCCTAAAAACAGAAAGCTAAGTAAATGCCAAATCGTATTAAAATGACGGACGCGGAAAAATTCTCATCTAGTCTTCTATTAGATCAAAAACTTGTTAGACCAAGTTATTTGCTCTCAAATCTTCAACCTGCATACTTTCAAGATCGCGAGATGGAAAAAAATTTAAATATTTACGTTCTTGTCTAAGGATTAATGGAATCCGTTCCTTTCTCCTTTTCTCAAAAAAATGATTGTAGATTGATTCCAGGAACGCTTTCCTTTTTGATAATACTCTTCTTGACGTGCAATTTGTACTTGAACTTTAAAGGTAGTATTTTCGGCGATGTATATATCACATAGGTAGGTATCTACACAAAAAACCTTTATCTTATAGCTGCACTCTGTAGATAGGTGCTGTATAGATAACGACGCATAATTTCCGCGATGGATAGGCACCTATTATGTATATTATATTATTATGACATAACTTGGGTGGTTGGCGCGCGCCGCGGGTTATGCGCGTTGTGAATGGACGGTTGAACGAGTATAGCAATTGAATGGAAAACGCGGTACAGCAAACAACACATATACATTTAAGATATATATATATATACATATAATATTACATAGCAAGTGACACAGAAAGGGCTAAAGAGAGAGAGAGACAATGTGATGTCGGGCGGTGGGAAAACCCGAGCGGAGGCGTACACCGCGGCGGCCAACAGGTGGTCGGCCAGACGGACAGACAGACAGACGAATACTACGCGGCACGCACACAATCGTACACGTGGGCAATAGTATTCGGCTCGGCGGCATGAATGGCGAGAGAGAAGGCACAAGACAGAGTGAGAGACCTATAGGGAGAGGGAGAGAGAGAAAAAGAGAGAGTCAGAGTTAGAGCAGCGGTGTAATAGTTGTCTGTGTCTCTTTCACGCGGCGGCGCGTTACGATTATATCGCATATATATATATATTGGTTTCCATTCCGAATGCACTCGGCGCGAGCGTCACGCCGGCTGTGGTTTTTCCTCGTTTTCATTTCCAGTCCGATTGCTGTGCGAGCAGCACCAGGCCGCGTCGCACTCGCGTTTTCTCACCACTGCCGCCGGATTACGATAACACCTCATATATATATAGCAACGAACCCGAGTTTTGTATCAGCTATTATTGTAAATTCTACGTCATATACAATTAGGTATATAATGTAATTCAGTTTATAATTTTTTAAGATGACACCATACCCGCGCATGATGTATAAACGTATAAAACACGAACATTTTGCGCTCAGGAGTTCTATTTATTTTGTAATGTATATTAATATTAGAGCGAAATTACCTATATTATCAGACTTAAAGGTAAGACCTTTTTCCATTTTTTACATCCGTTTAGTTTCAATGTTTTAATTTTAAGCAGAGATAGGTATGAGCAATTTTACATTTCAATATTTCACAATATTTTGCGTCAAAATTAAAATATTGAAAAAAACATAATATATTCTGATCGTAAACTTTTAAGTTTGATAAAATATAGGTCAATTCATTCTACAATTAAGACTTACGATACAAAATTGGAACCGCTGAATGCAAATTTTAAAATTCTCTTAATATACCGTGGTCCCTTATATTACCTACAGGTATTGTCTTGTTTCAACCGCACAGAAATAATGTGTACAGGTATATCTTGTATATTATACTGCAAGTAATATATTGTATTATACAGAAGCGGTGATGACGCTTATAATATAAAATATTATAAATCGTTTGCAGGAAATTGTACCTGAAATATTGCAACGCCACCTCCACCGTCGCCGCCATCAACAGTTTAAATAGATATTTTCGATTTGCGTTCTTACCTATTTATAATATATACCTACCTAATATGTATATATACATACCGTTATCTACGCGGAAAACGATCACGCGTATTATCGATTTATATTTTATTATATTATATTATAATATTATAGTCGCAAGATTATAACATTAGATTATTATTATTATTTTTCCTTTGACAAATACAAATTTCAAAACACTTTATAATAAAATTTATCGGTTTTAGTAATGCGCGTGCGATATATTATAATACGCCATACCATGACTGCGAAACATCCTGTTTTTCGCGTACGCATTTACATATCAACATAGGTAACTCACGTATATAGATAATAACATTTGACTACCTAGCGAATTATATATTTTACACGGTTGACAGCGGTAACACGTATAATAATCTAACATAATTTTTCAATCGCTCTGTAAACGATTTTCGCTATACTATAATATTATATACGTATATAACGCATATTGTAATATTTACATACCCAAATACACAATATGTATAAAAGTACTCATGTGTATGTGTGTATAGGTATACCTATAGATGTTGCGTTATCTCCGTCTATAGTGGAAATATATTATTTTTATATATACTTTAATACATTAGGTATATTACTAATACCGCGTTGCGTGTATAGATACATAATAATATAATATATTGGTGGTATAATGGTATAATGTATAAAGATGTACTGCATACATGTGCGGATGTGTAGACAGTATTTTACATACCTGTATAAGTTGTAAAGTTTTGAAGTGCGCGTGCCTGTCAATTAATATAATTGTACGCTAAACAATAGTATTTTATTATAGTGCAATCTATACATATGTAACTGCAATCCACTCCTGTAATAGACTTTTTCATAGTTGAACGGGAATGAACCAAATTTGGATAAACGAATTTACTAAGTTCACAATATGTGTTGTGACAATGAGAAAGTTTGAAGGGATTGTTTTTATTCTGAGTCATCGAGGATCGAGTTACCGAGAGCCGACTGTAATTATTTTTGACGGCTTTATATTATAATGCAGCTATATAATATGTTGTGCTGGGATTTGAGTATAGTCACAAATCGATTAAGCCTCCAAAGACAATTTGATTATTGCGTTTATTTTTGTTCGTCTATATTATGTACATGGTAAAATAGTATGTACCTATGTATATATTATATGTACAATAATAAACGGGCAGATTCGTTTAAGAGCATACTGCGTTCCTTTCGGCGAAGGCGGGTGGTTACAAAAAGGGTTAAATTAAACTTGGTATACAGCTGTACATGTCTTATACAATCCGATTATTCAAACGTTAATGCTACATGATGGCTAAGGGAGGGGGTGACTGTAAGGCTTTTAAAAAAATTCATCGTTTTACCGTTTTTTAAGAACGCCATTGTTTTTTTATACAAATCAAAAGAGATGCGCATTCAGATTAAAGTGTAGTGTCAACTAATTAAATTTTGCTCACTCCGTTCTCTGTTTCTCTAACTCTTGCGTTTACACCGACCTACAATAAGATAATGTCTTGAAAAATAACATATCCACATGACATGATATCATTTATCTCATTGTCTCTCGTTATTGTGACTATTATAATATGCATTTATGCATAATGTATATTATAAAATGGCCGACAAACGCTCATCGACATCGAATAAAATATTATAACGCGATGTATATGTGGTACTTACACAATAATATCGCCTTACATAATGTTTGTCACAGACGGCTGCAGTGATACAATATACAATATAATATATAATATAATAATATAAAATGTGGTGCGTTGTCCCCCTCCTTTGCCCCCCGAAATGTCTCCGCCTCTATATTATGTACTGCACAAAAGCGGATTACCGTGCCCATTGTGTGAATGTGAGTGTGTGGAGACAAAAATTGGCCGCCATGTTCGAAAAACCTTTTGAAAATAAAAAAAAACTATAATATTATATTATATGCGTATGATGTGCGCACACACATAGATACAGACAGTAGCAACGAGGACGCGTCGAACACAGTTGGAACGTATAAAAAAACAAAATGTGTATTTCTCGTCTGACTGGCCGCGGAACAATGCGAATTGAGAGAGACACACACGCGCACTCGCGCACAAATGGTGGAGCACAATATATAATATTATTATTATTATTTATAAATAATAATGCGTGCTCTTCTCTCTGCAGTGTATATGTATGGGTCCGCTACACATATATATTTATAGATATCGCAAAGGGGTGTCGTCCTCTCAGCGGTGCATCGTGCACAATATATATACATAGACCTAGGTACATAAACGTATACATGCGGTCGGGTTATAAACATATATTTTATATAAGACGCGAGGGGTCGCGTGGAAATCGATCTGCCGCCGACGAGCGTTTTTATCCCCCCTCGCCCTCGTAACCCAGTTACAAGCACCGCGCGCATCACTCGTATTCACGTACAAATATATATTCGGAAACATTATCAACATGCCACATATATATATATATTAATTTATATAGTGTATATTTGTATATATATATATATATATATACGACTTAGGTACCCAGGGATCGCGGGGAACACGCAGTTGCGCACGTTGTACTGCATGTGCAGTATATTATATTATATATTTTTTTTAGTGGCCGCGTATTTGACAGACTATCTTTACACTCGCACCGGGCCCCGATTATTTTTATTTTTTTAGGAATCACCAAAATTGTTTTTATTCAACAAATACGAAACTGGAACAAAAAATGTAATAGAAATATTAATATTTCAATTGTAAGACGTGATTACGTGAACATTTTTTATTTTTTTTATTTTATCCGTGTAACATCCACTTATAGCTAAATAAGGGAACATAATGTATATTATATTTTAAATCATTGTAGAATCAAGGTGTTTTTTTACAATATCATCATCCTGCTTTGTCGGGCCGAATATCTTTAATTTATGTGTCCCGTCGTCCCGATATTTTCTGAACCCAAAATCCGAAATCCCTAACTACAATTTACGCTAAGCAGTTATTTTAATTTGTAATAATCATCCTATGCATACGATGTAGGTACCTATACATTATATAATGAACATAGAAATATACATTGTACACGGGAGGTGTGATTTATATATAAATAGGTATACATACAATATAATAGTATATATATGATATAAATTATTATATTGTATATATATATATATACTCGCCCGTCTTTCATTTGAATTATTATCAATCGATATGCGGTCCGCGATATAATATAACGCGCGTCGCGGTACGGACTCAATACCTAAATAATATATCACCTATATTAGTTCGTACAATATGTAAGTAGAATATGGCAGTTGAATACCCAGAAATCGTGTGGCACGAGGGAGTGGTTCACACACGACGAATGATGGTCGGGATGTGCACAGGGCGGAATATTATATTATATACATTATACTTTGTTGCAAAATAATAAAAAAAAAAAATACAGAGATAGTATTAAAAAACAGCTGCGTAGTATACTTTGTTATATATAGTACCTAATATAATACTGTATAGTTTTGCGTGCTCACATGCATATATATATTTTTTTATATAATGTATATACGTACATTTTGACGATCCCAATTTTTTTTTACCGTTATTCTACCAAAAATCATCATAGTATAATTTATTATGTAATTTTTATTTTTATTTTGGTGTGTCACCGCTACCCCTAAATAATAATATATAGGTACATTTTATTATTAACATGTACGTATATATATATACAATATAATATCGCGGAGGTATATTGATTTCGACGTCCCTTTTGAAACTTGTGAAATCCTATTCTTTTTTTCGTGTTTAATAATTTTAAACGATTATTGATTGTCCCCATAGTGCAAATATAATATAGTATTATGGTTTTTTTATATAATATAAATGAGGGGCATGCACAGCCGCTCGTATTTCAACTACTATATACATTATATATATATATGTCTAGTATAATAAAACATCGACCATTTATAGATAAATATTTTCTCATGTTGTGACGTTGTGTAACAGTATAATATATTATAATATACTATTATATCAACACGATTATTAATATAGTATTTTTTAAGTAAATAACAATAGAGAAAGTTTGTTAATTTTGTGTAATTTCTTATATTGTCTATCGTTCAATATCAATGTACTAAACAGTTTGATATGCAATATTATATGCTTGAAGCACTGAACCGATATGTGTGTATACATAAACACTTAAAAAAAAAACGGATAAATTGTACTGACTTTGAACATTGTTTCTAACCGCTAAAAAATATATTATCTTTAATATAATTCATATAAGTTTGGTTCGGGCGTCATATTATGAAACCCTATATCGGGCTGTATACTATAGCTGTATATTATATTATAGTTGCGTTTAAATAAAATACATATATCTTTCTTAAATGTTAAGGACCTTGATTTTGGTGGATGCTAGGTGGTAATTAGTGACCGGATATGACTTGTATCTATATAATAATATACAATAATATATTGAAATTAATTCGAGAACAATCTAATTTACACTTTTAGGACTTAAAAAACGATAAATTAAAGATCAATTTACATTACTATTATATTATGATAAAACTATCCAACCTTTCAGTTGAGTTAATTTTTCTGCTTATTTGGATTAAAGTTTATGAATGATATTTTATTAATTACGTCTTTAATCTTCAATGTTGTAGACAAGTGATGTTGATTTATATTTTAAGTATAAAAACACGTAGCTAGCGATCCGTGAAATTTAATTCAGTTTTGGACGATTTTGTTCACGTGGTGTGGACTATTAATACTAATAATAGTGAATAAGAGTATCGTATATTTTTAATAGTAATAATAAGAACTTGAATAGATAAAATCTAGTTGAGCATTTTTTATTGAGATATGGTTTTCACACGTGATACAAGTATTTTAAATTTACTGACTGTTAATCATAATTTCTTGTATATCTAACAGTGGCAATTTGACTTAATTATAATGTCTTTTATGTTTTGCGGTGAAAATAGTGGAAAACAATTTCTTAGTTGTTGAAATTCATAATAAGTAACAAATAGTGGCTTTTTCAACTTAATTATCCTTGTCTGTCAAAATGTTTAGACCTGCTACGCTGTATCAAATGATTCCAATCCAAAGTCCTTCAGATCATTTCAATCTCAAAAACCCCACTCTTCAACCAGATTTAAGAAATACCCACTAACATTGAATTAGCAAAGCTCTCCCGTTATAAAAGTGATTCACTTACCAAAAAACTATCGTCGTCCCAACTTTCATCCGAACAAATTCTAGGGAACCCCAAGAGGACTAAAAAGACAGTGGTGTAGAACCTGTAACTTAAATAGAAAAAAAAATCAAAATATTTGTTATAAATTTAACTAATATTTCATGACGAATTACTTCCAGTGGGAGGCCTTCTTACTCTATATTATGCCTATGTTAAATTATATATTTATTTATTATATCAATTATAATAAGCTTTTTGTTATCAACCCTGTGACAGCTGATGGCTCAATAATATAATATTTTACGGTTAAGTTTTTTTGTAACAATAGTTTATGTACATTTTGTGATCCAAAATTGTGAACTTTCTTTAGTTGCATTAACTTTTGGTTTTTGAATATTATATCCTAACTATCCACTGACCGGTCTACAGTGTCATTATAAACGCTGAGATATTTGTACTGCAGATATCAACTAAATGGATCATCTTGTAGTATACAATGCGCTTTACTCAACTTATGCGCGTGTACACAGCAGTTATGTTTAATAGGTCTTATACGTGTTGAGCTTCTTAACGTTTCTAGACGGATAAAAAAAGAATAATAATTTTCAACAATAATATACGACATAATATTATACAAGGTCTGATGGCAAAAATGTTATGGGTACCTATAATAGCGTTGTAAAAATACCGTTCACCTTTAAAGTAATATTTACACACAATATAGTTTTAATATAGGTAAGCATAAGTGGGTATATATGTTATATATTATATAAACGAGAGCAGCACTACTAAGTAGGTAGTATACATTATAATATATTATATATAGTAGTATATTTGCAGAAAGAGATATCAAGTTCACAGACCGCGTCGTCGTGTTGCGAGTCCAAGTCGTTGTTTAATTACGGTATGTAACGACGTGTGTGTGTGAGCGCGCGCGGGTGAGTGTGTGTGCGTGTACATAAATAGTAATCGTAATTAAAAAAGAATAATAATAAAAAAAAAATCGTCTGCTCGAATAACAACAATGTGTCTAGGTATTATATACTTACCTTTATATGTATAACATATATACATATTATAGGTACCAACATTATTATTATTGCTATTCGTTTTCTATTGTAATGACATCGGCGGGCGGCGAATCGTTCGAGAGAAACATACAAAACGTGCGTGCGCGTATTATAAATTTAATTGCGACTTGCGAGTTATAATAATAATATAATGTGTACATCATACGATTCCCATACGAATGCGCCGAGGAAACGTTATAATAATAATAATAATATTATTATTATTATACGTCGGACGCGAGCAGCAATCATAATAAGAATAATAAAAACACGAGTTTTATGTTTTTTCATTTCGTTTCGTTTTAATAGACATTTGTATTAGAGAAACGTTAATTAATCCATACGCTAATTAAACTAGGTCCGACCGAAAAAAATAATATAATATAAACGAACTACGCGCGAACGTCTCTGCCTCGTACGCCGCACATGCAGTAATATATACACGGCTTGGCACGATAATTGCACGTGTTTACCGAAAAATAGTAATTATTACCGTGGTGGTGGCGGTGGTCGTCGTCTTCGTCGTCGTTGTCGTCTTGCTGCGTACGCAAATATACATATTCGGCTGTATCCTACCGTCCGTCCGTCTCTCTCACGGACTACTCTCTCGTGTAACGGACGCCACTTGTCCGAATTAAAAAATAAATAATTATTGTTTCGAGCGCGTAAAAAAACAAAAACAACTTCTCTTCGTTAATATGAATATTATTGCTACATCTGTTCGAACAAACTATATTAAATAGGTTTTCAAATTAGTTTTTTTTATATATTATTTGTTGGTACCTACACGGATCTATGTGTACATTGCCTAGGTACACCTCCTACGACTATAAGGCGCGGATTAAGAAATATAAAATACGCGTCATTATTGGTGATGCGTGAGATGCCTTACTAATTAAATTACACGAGTACCTGCTACGGACCGATATTAATAATAATAATATATTGAGTGTATTTTCCTCAGCGGACATCGATGAGTTCATTAGATTAGGTCGCGTGTTGGTACCCCGCATCGCTCACGATCCCGCTGCAATCCGCGCGAACCGCACCACCGGCTTCGGGGGTCACAGATAGGTAGGTACAACGCATTTATATTATATAGATAGGTACCATATATTATAATATATAATTATTACTATATTATTATGTAGGACAATACGACTCTTACGTAACTATATACCTATATTGGGATCGTTTATTCATTTTTTTTTTCGAGATACCTAACTCGCGATTAAAATATATATATCATAATATGCGTATCGATATTATTATTATAGAGTAACATAAATCGATCGGCCCGGAGTATAATATACACGTTTGTTGTTTACTTCTCAGATGTATAAATTTGTCGAGTCATATACAATATTATATTATATACATAACATAATAATAATTATAGTAATAATCCGAACGAGAATTATTATATCTTCGATTCCTCCTTCGAAACAATGGGACCGGGGACTCGTCTCGGAAACCTCGAGCCAATAGGTGCCTACATATATATGTATGTACGCACGGAGGCGAAGAATTTTTCACGCGATGACAATAATAATATGATGCATCGAGATTGTATAATATATATATATATATGTACTGTTTTACCAGTTACCACCCGATGGTTTTTCTTTATTAACCTCGGTATTGCATGTACCTATATATAATATACGTCCCGTGTACACGAATTGACGAAACGATAGATATCTTGATACAATATTTTCGTACTCTCATACACATACTAATCATATATTCATATACCAGTATAGGTAATGTATACCAGTGTTATAGTATACCACTGTTATAAATCGTAGATGACCGCGGTATTGCTGGTATATCCCCGGCGCCGCGCAAAGGCTGCAGCGGTTTCGCGGTTATATATTATAATATTTATAATACCGCATATACCACGTGTAGGCGATTTGCGCGCAAATGGCATAATATACCGTATCAGCTAGCAGGGTGTAATATGCTCTGTGTACGCGTGCCGAGTACGTTTGTGTATAATATAATATGCGAATAATAATAATTTACCGATGGTGGCGACGGGTTTTAACGGCTCCCGCGAGAAACGCTCTGCACTAGACTGCATCACTATATGCACATATTATGCATATTATTATTTTAACGATCGCAATGATACGTCCTACAATATATTATATGATTCCGTCGCACCCGGTGCCCGTCGGTCGTATTGTTTTGGTCGACGTGGTCTGGCACAGTTGGCCGGACATACTCGTACACCGTCATAATATTTATGCGATATATCATCCTGCGAGGCGAGGCGACGATTTCCATGCCGGGAAAACTCGAAATGGTCAACAACGATTGTTATTATCGTCGTATAATAATATATGGTATGCGCGAAATACATCGAGAAAACGACAATCCATATTATAACCCCGTCGCGTAGGTATAAACAGAGTACAATTTGAGGGGAGGGGTTTTCGATAACTATAATAATCATAATATATTTTATGTACACTGTTAAAAAACTCATCATAACCACAAGGCGTCTTACTAGATTTAGATAATATACCTGTGTATGATAACAATTATATAGGAAAGTCGTTGTTTACGGGGCATTGAGTGATTCGTTGATGGTGTAATTTATTTTGACCTATATAATAATAATAAAGGTAATAATTTATATTTAAAAACATACGTCGACGAATATGGATTACATTTGGTGGTCCAATATTTTTGTCACGTAGGTATTTTATAATGTCGTCAATCTTGATGGCAATATTCCCCGTGTATATTATTATAGATTGAAAATATAGTTTCGTTGCCGTTAGCCCGAAATTTTACGATCGGGGCTCGCATTTCCACACAATATAATATTTTTACACGCGTATAGAAAGCGAGTTGTCTGAAAAACGGTCGTCCCGCACGATTTTCAATATTTTTATATTTTTATTCACAGTTGTTTTATTATATTATAGATCATGGTTGTTCGCCATTGTTCTAGGCATATATATTGATAAACTATATACCTGTGCGTATCTACACGTACTTATATTGTATTATATATATAGGTAAATTATAATGACCGGATTTGGCTAATTGTTTTTTCACGCTCATAAAAATTAAAAATTGTATTTAGGTGAAATGTATAAATTATGCTGTTTGGCCGAGTATATTATATAATGGGTTTGTAACCTTCTCAGTCCTCTATATGTTAAGTAAGTGTTGGATATAATATGTAAAACCTATGACAATATTGAAATTTCATTATTATATAATATGGCGAAAAATTAAATTCACTATTTTTTTTTTTTTAACTTGTTATATTATATTGGTCAATATATTGAAATTGTACTTTTTTGCAATACATCCTTTTTTAATAATAGGTACCTATGATATTCACTGACAGTTCTTATATAGTTCTGTTAAAATGATAAGGAAACTTGATTTGTATATGATTTCGTATATATATATATATATACTTAAACGCTATAATATAATATTAAAAATGTTCCCTAAACACATATATATATATATATCCCTACCTATTTTCCTAAATGCATTACAAAATCACCCAAATACAAACCACTCATATATTATAATATTTTGTTGTATATATCTCAAGGTAATAGGTATATGGTCATAACTATTATACGCAATTACACATATGTATATAATCAAAAACATATCGAAACATAAATAAAAAATATCTAAATTTGGTGTACCTACTTAAACTATGATAAGAAGACATTGCGTCGCTTTCCAGATTATTTTATTCTCTCGAAATTTCTTCACACCATCCCCTCACGCGTATAGTCGATTGGAAACATTTCGTGGTAAACAATCAAAACGCACGCACTTCTGCAATCGTTGGAAACATAGTAGGTATATTATTATATACGTAATTAAATTTGGATAATATTTACCTCGGTTTCTACACACAGCCTGTGTATATGTATAATGATGGCATATAATATAATATGCAAATGTAGGTACATGATTATGTTATAAAGGTGCAGGCAGTAAACACCGCGTTGTGATCAGAAAGAAATTATTCGTGTTCCACGGAATCATGGTGGGGATGCCATGCGATTATTAAATGAAATCTCCACAGTTTTTTATAATAAGAATTTCATATTGGACCGTGATACATTTTAAATAGTTAAAGGTACCGTTTGTGCGCTCGCCAAATACGAAATAGTTGTAAATTAAAAATAATTATTATAGCTATGCATAATACATATATGATATTATATTAGCTGTATAACCAGAAATCACTCGGGAAAAAGTGAACAAACATAATACACAACGCTGTATCAGTGTACCTCGTTTTGTGAACTAATTCGAGCATTCGACAGACCGACTATAGATATGGGATTGGATAGGTATACCGGCGGTACCGCATTTGGTTTATATTCGAACAAGGTTAGGTTAGGTTAAACGGAATTCATGTGTGAGCCATCCTAATATCAATAAATCTATATTGATATAATTCTTATTGACATAGGTTCAGTATAGTTTACCCGAGTCTTAGTAAAGCTATAATATATAGGTAATATGTTTATAATGTATACCTATACACGAATATTTTTCGTTATAAAGTTATTGGTTGTTATTATTATATTGGCCTTCTCGATGTCTGACTCAGGTACTTAATATAGGTAATTATTTGCAATTTGCGCAATTTTTATAATTTTATTGAGTGCAATAAAAATGGTTTATAAAATTATTATACTATCTAAACATATCATAATAATATTACGCAAAACCTCTGACTGGACGTCTCTTATTATATATATCGTCGTCTTATAATGATTCGCCATAACCATAATATTGTTATAGTCTTAACTAAAAATATTTTATAACATATAGACGAATTTACAATTAAACGTAGCATAAATAATCCATTCGATGTTAATTTTATACGCATCCGAATGTCGTTTTTGAGGCTAAGAATTTGTTGTGCGGGCGTTAACTTCGGCCCACGAAGAACGTACGTATGCATACGTACAAACGATGATACGTTATATGGCACATAAACGTAACAATATGTATATATATATATATATATATATATGAGTACCCAACAACAATGAGTGATTTTAAATAATTAATTATTACCGTCGGCCAAGAGAAACACAATTAGACGTATATATGCATTCCGCTGCAACAACCAAACATTTTAAACATACGTTATTATAATATTATCGTTTTTAATAAATCTGAAAAAATATTTTACTAATGAGAATATTCGGTAGGCGTTCATCGTATCGGGACCGAAACGATTCGATCTAAGCACAGACCGATTCATTCTGTTTGCATGCAGACGGGGAGAAAAAAAACCGAAACTTGATTTTAATATTATAATGATTATATAGTCCAACTGTACATACACGTGAAATATTATTCGAATACCACATTATAATATTCATATAAGTTCAGCGGTGTGTGCGTGCGTGCGTGGCAAGTGTTCGCAATAATATTTTTATATATCTAATAATAATGCTGTTTCTGTTGCCGTTCATAGTGAGCAGTACTGTTTTTGGTCTTGATTTTTACCAAATATCGATCTGGTTTTTTTGTGTTCAGTCGCGTGCGCTTGTTCGTCAAAACACAGTAAAAAAAAAAAAAAATAAACACTAGCACCTATTATATTCCACTTGCCGTATATTCTGCAGCGTGAATCGCAGTCGTTCGGAAATAATGACTGAGAAAAAAAAATAAAACCAAAGTAAACCGGTTGATCGATTTTTGCGTCCAAAAGATCTTTCTCCGCGCAGTCATCGTTTTGACCTGGCACTTTTCACTATATTTAAAAATCACATTTCGACAGGGTTACGTAAACGCGTCTAGCACTCGAATGATATTATAAATTATATTATACATATAAAGATGAAACGGTGAGGATGTGCGGCGATGGCGTATATATATGTTTAATAACGTGTATACATATTATATACCTACAGTGCTATGTGTATCTCGTGGAGAATCACTGAACGGACATCGCGTGACGTCGGTGAAACGTACAAAAAAAAAAAATAATAATCTTAGGCTAATGAAATGATTACGGAAAATATCCCCATAAAAACATGCCCTCCCGGGGGGTACACGACCGCGTCTACTGCATATATAAGCACACCATCGCATCGTGGTAACAGCTACAAGCGTGTCATTCGGTCGGATTTAGGCAGTCTGCTGAGAAGAACGAACCCGCCGCAGTGGCCGACAACCTATGATTATGTGCTTAAAAATACATATTCGGTCCTTCGTGTGCGCCGGCCGTTTCCTCTCTCATGGGCACAAGAGATGCGAGCGAGTCCGAAGACACGCGTTCGACTCCTGCTATACCTGCACGGGTGTATCATATATTATACCTACACATGATAACATGTAATTCGTCGTATCGTTATTGTGTTGTATAATATTATTAAACACACACATACACACTTATGAGGTCGAACACAAAACACACATCATATTTCTCAGCGGATTCGAAACGCTGCTCCCGAACAATCGTTGTGTTATTAATAAAATATAATACACATATATATTATAAAAAAAAATAGTAATAATAATAAACAAATAAATAATGTATATAATATAACTAGTATACTAACGCGCGGAGGACGAGACGAGGCCCCCGCCGAAACACATTAGTGCGTCGGACCAATTAGTTATGGGGAATCTGGAGAGGATCCCGGCCGCATTACTGTGTATACACTGTACAATAATAATAATACCTATACTGGTAATGGTATATATCGGTTTGGTTTGGTGTGTGTCCTTGTTGCATTTGTGTGTGTGTGTGTGTGTGTACCAATGTGTTATTAGTTATTATGTTACACGACGACGGGTCTACAAACAACGAGAATAATAATGATTTATCAATACGTCAATGAGCGTGTTAGGAAGTAGAGAGGAAAAAAAACAAAACAAACCGAACCAAACCAAATAACACGTCGTAGACGGGCGCGCGCGCACGAGAAGGAGAGAGAGAGAGGAGAGACAGTGAGTGAGTGAGTGAGAAACGTCGAGAATCGGATGCGAAGAGACGCGACGTGGAAGAAGAATGGTTAAAAAAAAATGAAAGAAGTAACCGAAAAAAACCAACATCGACTAGTCGTTCGAAATTACTTTTCGGATACGCTGTGTCTCGACAACACTACGACGGGCTCTCGGGTAATTTAAAAAAATAAATATTGTTACAGCCGCGAGTCCGTGTCTATTTGTTATCATTCGTCATGCGTGTTCGTCAAAAGGACGCACGTATAATACCTGGCTGGCCGATCGTCTTCGTCTTCGTCGTCGCCGTCGTCGTCGAAAGGCAATCGCGTATTACGCCCGCTACAGCGGCTACACACATATTAAATAATATAATAATATATATATATTATAATATACGATATATTATTCTCTATATAGGTACGCACAACACACCCGCCCCGACCTGCCCACCCGCTCACGCCGCAGACAACAATTACTTAGCTGACGTTTTCCAAATTAACGCCGCGGGATAATGGCCGCGTCTTCGTCTATGTCCACACACACACACACTCATACACACATATATAATATAATAATATAATGCTCATTGCTCTGTCGCTCGTGCGTGTGTATAATATCACATATCTGTTTACATAGAATTGGTTCTTACATTTTTTTTTCACTCGTATTGTGTTATTCGCCTTATATAAAATAATATACATTATATACTACGAGACGTGCTTTTCGCTATTCATATAGTTATATATATATATAATATAGGCACATCACGTGATATACGGATATATTGTGTCCACGTCTCACAGATCATCTTTTGGTAATATTCGAACGTCAACCGCGAACGAGAAGCGCGCGTCTTGATATTATTATAATATTATATTGTAATACAATGACTTATACGATAATATTAAATATGCATACAATATGCGTGTGGTATATATATACGATAATTTTTCGTGTGCATTGTGCCGCAGAGACCAACATAATACAAGAGATGAAAAAAAAAACGATTTTGAAATATCTCGGTCGATTTTAGTCGGGGCGCGACAAACACCGCTCGTCCGTACTATAATATATTTAAATATAATATTATAATATCTACTAATATATTATATCATGTAATATTACGTAACAATTACCTATACAGTTATGTATACATTAATCGCATGTATGTAGCATTATTTTAATATGCTCTACGCCATGCCTATTATATCGTTATTTGAACAAAAATCATAGCTTGTCACTGATATACGTCATTTTATTATTATTATTATTATTATTATCATTATTATTTACCACGTTCGAGTTATTCGCACGAAAATGTCTGTTTCTCGATCTATATATGTATATAACCGCAGCGAGATTGATCGATTGATTTTCATATCGAGTTTACCATAATAGTATATTTTACGTTGTTCTCAAACATTGCCCCCCCTCCGCTTACCAGGTCGCCGTGTGTCAGTATATAGTGAAATATATCGTAAATATTATAATAATACAATAATATTGTTATCGACGTGTAGGGCGTACTAGATGGTAGAGGGGTGGGTAGGTAGGAGGGTCGGATACGATTGAAAAATATTATAATGCAGCACACATTATAATATAGAGGTACCTAATATCGCGATTTCGCAACAGTTTGCAGAGTGTAAAATAATCATTTAATGGTATTTATAATATACCTACACTCCACACGTTTCGCGGTTAATATAAATATTATATTGGCACTGCGCGGGTCCAAATGTCACAATGACTGTCATAACACCGTTAATAACAATAATTATTTGCATTATAATATATTAATATATTATATAAAAGTAATAACGGACGTGTTTATTTAATAAGCGTATTTGCGGCCGCCAAGGTCGATATCGCAATTCACGTCGGATATCGTGATAATAAAAAAATAAAATTTGTCAAACATTCGACTGTTCTATAAGTGTATAATAATACAGGTACAAATTTATTATGATTATTACTACGTTTTATTACGGAAAGCGAATGTTTTCGGGCGGCGTTCCGAGGCGGACTTACATAGTAAGTCTACATACATTGTAGAACTCGTTATAATAATATTTCACATCCGTACCGGCCTCGTAAAATGCATATATTATAATAGCATAAACATTTCGAACGAGTACCTAAATACTTAATATACGTGTATTATAATACAGTGAGCGTGTAAATACATATTAATATATTATTATATTCTATATCTATAGTTTTCGTTTATTTTATATTTTAGTGTAGGTACCTGTGACACTCGCGATTTCCGTCCTCCGTGAATTATACGCATAATATATTTATTTTTTATTACATACCTATCTACTAATAATATCGCATCTTAATATTGGTAGGTGTAGATAATCGCAACATTTTGTTTAATGTATAACGATAGTTGAATCGGGACCTGGATAACTGTATAATATTATATGTTTATAGATGCGTATTATTATAATTTTTTCTATTTAAAATCACCTACCATCGAAGCATTATAATGCGCTGCGTAAATACGGTTAATATAATAATATAGAAAATAGTATGGCAAATGTATAATGTTATTCGCATATAAGTAATTAAATTTAAAAAAAACAGAGATTTCGCCATGAATCGCGTGCGTTCGCGCTTTATTTAACCAAATACTTATATACAATAACACACACACGCATTATCATACGGTACTTGTATCATTATTTTTATTATTTTTTTTTTGGCCAAATAAACATGAATTAATATAGTTTAAATATTTTTCACACACGCGCGCGCGCGCGTCACGCGTGTGTTATTCCTGCCGTTATATAATGTATTATATATATTATTATACATAGATATATATATATTAGTATATTATAATTTATGCGTTTTTTTTGGCCACCATATTTTTTTTCACCTTTTCACCGTTCACTATCCGACTCACGGGTTCGGACGATGTTCTATATAAACGCGCCACGAGTATGTAATTCGCATACATTATTATTTAGGTATAATCCAAATAATATAATGATTTATGCCTTACGTATGTACCTATACGTTACGCCGGCGCCGTCGGAAATGTCCAACGAGGTTTCCCGCCTAAAACGCGTTTAAATTATACGCCACACATTATAATAATGTTATTATTATTCATAATTGCATCATATTTTTTGTATCCTCAATTATTACCGGCTATGACAAAGATAAAAAATTAAAAAACTGTGCACATTTCTTTATTTAAATTATAGAGGCACCTACTCTTGACCAATTAATCTTCCTATAAATTCAAAATTTTTACCAATTTTATTTATTGGGCAAAACACCTCCTGGACATAATATGGGAAGAGTGATTATACGATTCGTTTTCTCCCTCCTGCAGTAGCTTTAGGGTGTAGAGAACTTCCGCAGGTACTTGTAATTGTATATAACCGTTACCCAGTTTGCTTCACCTCCCCCCCCTCTTACTCATAAGCTTTAATTTTTATCTGCACGTCAGTTCCATTGCCCGGCGCGAACTTACATGCCACTGCCACCGATCGACTTTTTGTCTCGGGCGAGAGCACGCGTACGCGCCCGCCGGCGGCGTTCTTCCACCTGTTCCCGTACATACACGTAACACGGTAAAATATCCATTGTGAATGGCGTACCTACTGAACAGAACAACACACACACAATACAATTAATATTATATTATATACACGCGTATCGTGCATTTGTATAATGCGCTACACCTATGTATATATATTATATACGACGGATGATTATTGCGTTGTGTGCACGATAATGTCATATAATATATCATATATATTATGTGGTGTATGTATAATATACGATAGGTGTACACATGTATATTATTATTTTTTAACCGGTACAAAACCCGCCGCGCGATTTTTAAAATTCTTTTTCTATTCAATCTTCGCAACGTATTATTAAATTAACGTCCGAGTGCGGGTCGGGTGTGCGTAGGGGGTATGGAAAAAGAAAAGAAACATAGCGTGCGCGCACACACACACACACACACATCATAATTATTATATACTATAGCAAACTGTACGACTACACACAATAATAATATGAAATAATAACAATAATATTATTATATTATTATTGTCCATGTAGGTACATTAACATAATATATAACATGTACTCTCGGGACCGTCACAAATTTATCGTTTGTCTGCTAGTATAATATTTTATAGCGTTTTCGTATTTTGTATTCTTAATTATTATTATCATCTTTGATACATAATAATATTACTATAGAATATTATAGCGTCCGCTTCGCCAGCTCGTCGTGACCCGTTTCGCAAATAAATATCTAGACTGCACAGTCCCATTCGAGAAAAAAATAAACGCTCGTAAACTGTATAATATTATATTTGTATGATGTTCCGTTAAAACAATTTCAACAGCATACTCTAACATTGTAAATAAAACAAGACCAGGCGTAATAATTTACGTCGAGCACGCGTTCGTCGGTTGACGTTCATCGCCACATCGACGAAAACGATTTCGTCACACCGATTCGCGCGGCGGTTGCACAGTAATTACGGCGACGAGGACACGCTAACCTAACCATCTCGGTGGTGTCGTTTCGCCGGGGAGACGGAACAAGATTTTTAACCTGTCCGGGGCCTTATCCGTGTTGATTTACAGACGGCTGCCTCCGCCGCTGTGAATTTTGTAAGATGTCTATAGCTCTCGAGTTGTTTTCCCGTAGTAAAATCGTGCAGTGGTATCATCATGGTCACGAGGCACGTGTATACGGAAACCACGGTATACGTCATATTTAACAGTAGACATGTACCTAAAAATGAGTTGATTTGCGTATGATTATTATTGAATGACACATATTATTCAACTCGTTATATTATATATACGAGATTTGCAGTGGAGGTTATACTACACCATTTTCACATTATAATATAATATTATACAATCGTACATTATTGATGAAAAGAGATACAGCCCTCGACGACCGACGGAAATATTTCAGTCTTACGATCCAGGAGTTGTAACATAAAGTTATCGTCCATATATCGTGTCACACAATTATTTAAATCGTTCCGCCGACCATCTAGATCCTAGAAATTCCTAACTCTGGTGGTTTTTTGAATCGAAAATCGTTCCGTACGCCTCTCCAACCACCTCCCTACCCAACGTTGATCGGTTACAGTTATAAGGGATGGTGAGCACACTATATTATTATCGACGACGACGACATTGCTTTTTCATGAGTAGCGTATACTTAGACGCGTACCTGCACGATGCATTATAATAATATTATAATAGGTACATAATATCATGTAGCTGACAACCGTATATATTATATGTATACCGCGGCGTCGACGATTTCCGATGAACAACAAATAACAATCAAAACGTGTGGACACATCTGTGGTGCGTGTGCCAGAGAGAAACATAATTTTTCTCTCACTCTCGCTCTCTTGCTCTATTCACAAGCACCTGCTGTCATTGGTTTATATATTGCTTCACGTATTGGAAACGGCACAAATTCGTGGTACATGCGTATCGGACGTCGCTTTGTAAACAAACACACACACAATCAAAATGTACGTAATTCTATAGAGTCGGTGATAGTAAGTATAGATGTATTTGTAGTAGAACCCAATCATATTATTGACTTTTTGTGTGACCAAGGACAAAAGAATCGGATTAACTCACAAAAAAAAAAAATAATAATATAAAAAGAGTAAAATACAAATACCTAAATGTATACGGCCGCGTCGCCGCCGTACAATGGAAATCGGGAGCGCCCAGAATAATTTCTATTAAAATTCTTATAGATATATGTATTTTTCATGTGTACTTGTGTATATACCTACGAAAATTGTTATATTCCCGAAGAACGGTGTATCCATTGTCTAATGTTTGAAAAACAAACAATAGGTTCATATACGTTTTTTTTTCTTAACCATCTCTCTTATTATTATTATTAATATTACTATTATAAATATCTTAGTCATGATTGGAGGCCACTGAGGTTGAATGCCTCGCGGCTTTGACAACCGAGTCATATCTGTCGTATGCACACGATTATGTGCGGTTTTAATTCGCCAGTTTAAAGTGACATTTTCCTCACGAGAAATTGGACGTTTACGTCGCCGTCGTCGTCTACTTTTCGAAAATTTAACGTTCCCCGAAAATATGATAATAATACCTACGTAATATTATAACGGGTGCGGAACAAAACCGAACAGTCTTTACGATCGACCGTTTTTTTTATCTGTTCCGGAAATATTATTCGGGAATATATTTTTTGTCTTGCGGTCCTCGTGCATGGTGGATATATTATATTATGATGTGTAGGTACGATATAATATCTGTATGTGTCGTGTGTATATAAGGTATCATCGCATACAGAATAGAAACACAATCGGAATGTTCATTAGCCGCAAGAGTAATCATAAATCATAACGTAATCAATTGTTCTACTATCGAGCGTTATAATTGTTTCGAAGTTTGATTGATGGACTTGTGATATTGAACTCTTCGGAGCACACGGTGCGGTGGCTCGGATTGACATCCCCCGGCAAACAGGCCGCTATTATACCTGCCTATACCTAACCTAACACTGTCGACGGCGGTGTACAATAATAATATAACATACGAACCGGTGCAAAACAAATACGTCGAGGGCCGCCGCCTTGTGTGGGACGGATGGATTTGGGAAAACATAAAGGCGCCAGTGCAATAATTAAACGTTAACGATGTATGCAGTGCGCGCGTGAGTTTGTGTTATACACATACACATCGACGTATTATACACAGGTCGATGATTTGTTTCGCTTCAGGAGGCCTCAAAATGTCCTTTTCATCCAGACACCTGAATCATTAAACAAAAACAATATTAGTCTTGTACGATACGTGTATTATTTATACACATATAACATAATATATAATATATATATATATATATATATTCGTACGATACGTACGATAGGTATATACCTTGAGCGCGGGGCCCCCGTCTTCGCAAAGATAACTAAAATGGTTATTATTATTATCGCGGCCAGGGTGACTCAGATCGATCACATCGACCAGTATACGAATCTATATAATATTATATATTGTGTATACATAAATGCTTTTTAACGTTCTGCAATACCTACGCGATTATATTATGTTGGATAATGTATTTCTGCGGTATTGTGGCGTGACAGGGTGGGCCTGCACAGTGTTTTCCCGTTTTCCCATAATGTTAACGCGCTGAAAAACGGGAAAACAACGTGTACAACTCCCGATACACGACTGCAGAATAAAAGATCTATTGTGGGTATAACGATGTGCGAACAATTCGAACACGGTACAGGCAGATGATTCGTCCTGTCTCTTCAAAACAATGTAATATTATATAATATTATTTACTCTATCACAATATATTCGTCTCGTGAATTGTCTGAGATATTATATTGGTAGGTATATACACAGCAAGCGCCGGGCGTCGTAGGGCGTATCTATTATAATTTATATTGCATATGATATTATGAAATGCATTTGCCAAAAAAAAGGCGTACGTATACTTTATCATACCCATTGTACAATTATTGTTATATATTTCGCACACATCGTCGGCCGGGCGTTTCCTTTTCACAATATAATATTAAAATGCGTACAGAGGTCCGTACGGAAATATAGGTACGATATTGTGTTCGCGATCCGGCGAAAGGGCCCGAACGGAAGATTGTTGATGTCACCGGCCGACCATGTCGCGGGAGTTTTTTAGCGACTGTAACACGGCCAAGAACACGCGATATCGTTTTTTTCTGCGTACGACTTTTTTACACGGCGCATGAGAGTCTTGTGACCGCCAGCGACGACGCACGGTTGAGACCCACTGCAGGGGCCGTCCCCGACCGAGTGATGATAAATGATTACGAAAAGATAAATCGTATAAGATAGATCGTATTAGACCTGCTGCGGCGCCGCGCGGTTCGAGGAGAAGAAGCGACCGCGGCGAACAACAACAAATATTGTACTTTTCCATTTCGGGGCGGCGTCGGCGGTCATTAACCACTCGGCCGAAATTAACTCGACTGCGATGACACATTGTAATTATCAAACGCACGGACATAATAATATATTAATATATGTACCTACACACGTGGAAGGGGGAACCGCTCGCACAACTATCGAAACGAATATACAAAACTACAACAGTCGGACAGGAGAAAAATCGGATTTTTAGTCCGACTACGGTGTCGTCCCGCGGGTGTATCGCCGTCGCTGCAGCCCACTGACTCGCTTGCGCTTACATACTATGCTGCCTATTTATGTACGCTTAGTTATATGATATATAAAATATTATGTGAATGGGTGCACGATATTGTTGTTATTACTATATAATCGATTTCCGTCGGCACAGCGATAATTGTCCGACCGACAAACGTGATTGGATATTTCCGTCGTACACTGCACTGGGTCTGTCTATATACGTTCCTACGGTAATTATTATTACCCAATACATAATAGTGTAACATATTGTAATATGCATAATACTGTTGTGCACTCTGTCGTCTACAATTATCGTTACAGTAATGTTCACGTGTTGTGCGCGTAGGCGCCGGTTATAAAAAAAAATGTCACTCGTGCGACCGAACCAACTTCATCTCGGTTAAACCGATACCTACGTCAAGTCATACGAGACTTTGTGCAGAGTGCAGTCGCTGTAAAAGCTCTACAATTTTACAAACATATCTGAGCTATGGCATCGAACTGCTTGGAGAGAGAGAGAGAGATAGATAGAGACAGATTATACGCGGCCACATGCAGGGTTCGGTTGTTATCAGTATGCGTGTGCGTTTAATGATGTATATTATACACTAGACGTCCGATGAACTTGGTTTTCCCAAAGAAAAACGGAATGGCTGTTCGATTATTAAAAAATGAAATTTAAAAAAATCACGTTATTAAAAACGTTCACCGTGGAAAATGCGATACGTGCGGCGCGCATGTCCGACACATTATAATAACATGTACATTATAGTATTATTGTATACTGCCGATGTACAAATAATAATAATATGATACACACAATACACACGCTCGTTGTATATCTATGTGTGCGTGTGTGTATGCAGCAGCCGTGGTATCCATACGAAATTATTATGATATTATACTTAACGGTTGTAAAAATAAATTATATTATTATATTCGTAGGTATAGTATAGGTATATAATACATAGGTACCTGGTACATGTGCGTCTTCCTCTCCGGCCATAATATTATATTATTATAAATACCCGATATCACGTATATAATATAGGTATATTGGGTATGTAAATATTATTACTATTTTTATTGATGCTGGCGGGGGGCTTCGGGTAAAAGCAGAAGCGCTTTTTTTGTGTACCTACATATCGACGACGAATCGTTTCGGTCCGGAAAATCGACATCGGGTCGGGCGCAAAAAAAATCAGATCCATACGCGTTTGCATGTGTACGCCGAAAAACGTATTACATACATAATAATATTATACGTCTTGTGTACGATGTATGCTCAGCTAAATACCTACACGCGTAATGCATATATATATATTTATATAATATACGAGATGCCCGAGCCATACATAACTCGGTCTGACAGGTGTAACGATACGTTTTAATAATATACAGTTTAACATATTATATTATTATCATGTAATATTGTTTAAAAGCAAACGCACCGCGCATAGGTAATATTATATTTATGGGGTTTTTATTGCGTCGATTCCGTAGTTTTAATATTATAATATTGTACGTAAAAATGTAAAATGCAAATTTCGTAGCGTACTTGCGCGTACGGTTTTGGTTTTTTATTGGACATCGCTTTTTTCGGGCCGGAACTAAATGATATTACCACGTCTCGTCAACTGACCGGGTTTTGCGGCGATGTACCTAAGTCTTCTTCATATTATAATTTTTATTTTTATCAAATTCAATATAGATCGCGAGATCGTTATAATAATACACGTCTGCGTAGTCGAGCTGACCGGTTTGACCCGGCCGGCCTGCAGTGTATCATGATTAATAATAATAATTTATACGATTATTAAAGTTTACGCTGTCGTCGTTTTTCCCTTACAAACTATTTAATTTTTCCACGAGACCCGAAAAGCTGTCAAACAATTATCATTTGCACACACGCTCATCACTGCTATTGGTTTCGTTGTCGATTATTTTATTGTTAATAAATAAAAAAAATATATACATTATATTATAATATTATAACAGTAGGTATTATAGGTGGTGCGTAAAACGACAATAGTTATGTTATAGGACAAAACCGTCATCAATCGATCACGCGTCGATCGATCTCGAAAAATCTGGGAATACAAAAAAACTATACTATGTACACATTTGAAAAAAACTTTTTTTTTATTTTTGGTTTTTTACACCAGTTCGTTTCATTGTCGCCGGCACTGCCATACGCACACATCTGCCGCTGACCTTTGAGACCAATATTCGCTCTCCCCTACATACATATCATTCCGTTTTAATAGGCGTTCGACGCCCATGACCTTTGCCACTCCACAATGATATACCTTGACAGTATTCGGTAAACCGTGACTTTTTATTTTTTACGTTTTTATTTTTACCCACCATTGAATAATATATGTTATTATTGTTCATACGATTTTTTTCATTCTTTCCTCTTTTTTTTTCAAATAGAATAATGGTGTTTATTGCGTTTTATTGACGTCCGGGTGTCGCGCGATCTAAATCCGCCTAGTCATTTCGGGGACTTGATTAACGACCCGCGGTGACTTCAAGCAGGGACCGTTATAATATGCGTGATATATATAATAATATTATGTGTGTGTATATATATGTATTATGTGCAAACGTCGTCGATACCTCCTAATTCGCTCGTATCCCATAATATCATCCCTTATCCCATGTACCTATATACGCACTCAGTATATTATCGTCGTCATCGCCACTAGTAAAATAATAATAAAATAATGACAATACACGTGCACGCAAGAAATTCAATATAGTTTAACTAAGTGTGTCGGAAGAAAATCTGAACGTAAATAGAGAACCAATTTTTTTTTACCAAAACAATATTTTAAACAACCTGCAACACTGTTAAACTATATCGAATTTCGGGTTTGCCTGTACTTTGTTTTTTTTTTTTATCTATTTTTTTTTTTAACCAATTATTTATACACTTTAGTTAAACTATATGTTTGGTTTCTTGTTTGCAGGTGCATGATGTCGCACAAGCCGACTGACAGGTAGGCAACGATTTGGATCATATTATTATATAATTTTATTTGCATGCACACACACAACACGAGTCGGGTAAGAAGTTTTCTCGTGCTATATATTGTACCAAGTACGAAGCATATAATACAGGCAGTTTTGGCGGAGTGGAGGAGACTTCCGGTTATGGGTGCTATACAACGTCTGGAGGAGAAAAATCGTTATTGGGGCTTATAATTAAAAAAAAAAAAAGAAAAATAATAAAATAAAATATATCCTATCCCGCGGGGGTGGAAAGAGCAGCAAAATCTGAATCCGAACAAGAGATGGAAACATTTACACATTTTTTCGTTATTAAACGTCCGCATTTGTTTCTCGTGTCGGGTTTAAATTAACTCTTCTCCTTTCCATTCCCCCAGCAGATGAAGCCCCTTCATTATTTAATAAGGTTATAAACGCAAAGAAAAATATCCTTCTTTTTTCCCCGCTCCCTTGTTTAATTAATTACGCGTCCGTTCTCCGGCATTTACTTTTTTTATCTGAAGAATTTGATTTTTTTTCGCCCGTCGGATCAAATCTGTAATTTATTTTTGTCAGGTCGATTTCGATTTTTTTTTTTGCTCGTAAGATTTATTCAAAACGCTTAATCGGATTTATCATTGAAAAGACGTTTTGACAAGCCACCGCCACGTTATTTTTTTTCTTTTGGCAATTTCAATAAGTACATAGGTACACCGGATGTGGCAGTCGCATTTCCATATAGTTTGTTTTTATTGCGTTATCCGCAAAGTGTAACAATGTGGAATAAACAATGAAGCCGACCGTTTTTATGTACACATATTATATATAAAGGCATTTCTCGAAAATACTGTGACAATTTGACCGGAACTATGACAGTTTTTGCGTCGTTAAAAAAAAATCATATATATAGAATATAATAACAGTAGATAGGCACCTAATACCTATAGGTGTGTGTTATATAGATTTTATATTATATATAGTTACACACAAGCGCGAAATGACCATCGGCCGTTCCGTGCACGCGGATGGAAAAATGCGAATTTTATCCCCCTACATAATTTCGCACCTTATAACCCTGACCCCCGCGGCGGCGGCTGCCATTCCCGAGTGATGTCGTGGCAAAAAAGGGACCGGTCGAAAGTTCAACAGACGGTAAACGATTGGAAACTGCGAAAAAAAAATAACAATAATAATAATAGTAATAACGTGCGGGGAAAAAAACACGAAGTCGTAATGACAACGATGAGAATAACGGCGGACGATGACGGCGGCGGCGGCGGCGACAACAACGGCGAGACACAAACGCGGGTTCTGGTCACCGCGCGTGTGTGATCCTCTTACGTTTCACGGTCCGAATGGCGCAGACCATCGGAGATTTTGTGTTCACACATTAGGCGCGAATACCCCCCCCCCTCCACCCACACGGGCACACTCGCACCCACAGCCGGCTGTCGTTGTCCCCGTTGTAGTGTCGTCGAGTGAGTGTGCAGTATCGGTGTCAACGCGAAAAAAAAATAAAAGGGAAAAAAAGGCGAACTACCCGACACGACACTTACAAACATCGACGGCGCGCAATGGGTTCGGGACACCATGAAATTCGGAATGTGTTCAACACGCACTCGTACGCACACACTGAAGCTAAATAGGTACCCAAGGGTGGGGGGGAGGGCACGAAATAATAAGGCACAAAAAAAAACCAGATGTCTTCTCGTAAACAGAAAATAATAATATATGTCCTCTTACGCCTTTTCGAGCACGCACACAGCAGACACACTGTTATATTATATTATGTACCACCACACTACTCTATACTTTTTACTACCCAATACAACCACCAGTTGTACTAATGGCATAGGTGTGAGTGTTATTCCATTTCGTCCGCGATATATAAATACATAATGCGAAGCGGCGGCAGACGCGTCTTTTCTGTATATAAACGACCAGATCCATCCTCTTGACAATCGTAGGCACTCGAACTCGGCAATCCGCGAGTGACACGATATACATATTATAATGACGGCAATAATATAATAGGCATATAATGGATACACACGAACGCCCGACCGATGACGAGTGGTGTGTGGGGGGTAACCTGCAATATATTAATCCGGGCGCGAGGGGGGTGTAAACGCGTTTTGTCGTCGTCTTCACTGTTCGGTCGTGCTCGGCCAAACATATTATGTATGTAATAAGTAATAACGACGCGTAATCCTCTGCTCTTCGTCTCGTCTCCGATGAAAACGATATCGCCGCGACGGATCGAAAAAACAACACACTCTTGGAGCTCGCGTTTTCTGGGCGCGAGGACAGATGGCCGGCGGCGGCGGCCCGGCAGTGAAGGCACAATATGCACACGCACGCATCACGGACGAGTTGATAATGATAATAATATTATAATATATATCCACGAGAATTCCTTAGATGTGAGTGAGTGAGTGAGTGAGTGTGAGTGAGTGTTTGGGTATTCTTTTCGTTTTTCACGCTTGGCAAATTGGTGTATACATTTCGGTGTGACACGCATACCGCCGGCCGTTTTAAAGAAAAAAAAGGGACTGCCACAGTGCCGGATTTAAATATGTACGATATGATCAATGATGATTCTGTAGTATATAAGGCATTATAATATTTTAAGGTGGCCAGGTTTGAAAATTCAAAACACGCGACTCGCATAGTATGTGTATTCTCTATATATTATTATTATACATGTCTGCGTCGACCGACACACCTCTGAACCATTTTTTCCTTGAAAAGCACCCCTCAAATTTTGCCTGTCTATCTATTTTTGATCAAACGTATTTTTTGTATCTTATAAATTATAATTATATAATTATTTTGCTTAAGATAAGTGGTAAAATGTAACATTTCAGTTTAGGTATAGTTCACTACACAAAAAGTCGACAACAGGTGTGATGGAGCACTTTTCACTAAACAAAACACAAAAAACTTTTAAAAAAATAGAACGTGTGTGATTTTATATCCAGAATACCTATATTGACTACAATGTCTTGAACTGCTGTTGCGAAGTCCCGCGAACCATCGTTGCATAATATTATAGTGTTGCTCCCCCCCCCCCCCCCTTTTGAGTTCCGGGACGCATATCGTTAAACAATAATTATCATTTATAGAATAATATTATGTCAGGTGAGCGATTTTAAACGCTTAGCGAATTATTAGAATATATTGTACCTATAATATTATTATCTTATCGACACCGGACACATAACCAGATTGGCGTAGGTCGACGCCGCCTTCAATAATAATAATATAGCACACAATGAATCGGATTACGACGACTGAGAGGAAATCGTTATCGACAGGGTTTTAATTGTGTGTTGCAGTGGTTGTTATTGTTGTTGTTATTGTATATAGTACCTGTAGTTACCACTGACATTTACTTGTTGTCTGGAATTTTAATTAGTCGTCGTCGTTGACACCGTCATTTATACGTTTTTTCTCACCGTATTTTTTTTTATTCATAAAATATTCTACTCGTTCTAATAACAGCAGCAGCAGCTGTAGTGGTATGATTATTATTCGCATCGTTATATACAGAGCATACGTACTATTGCACTAGGTCGTATAATGTATATATTTTTATAACGTAACACTTACAAGATGGGTGATACGAAAATATACGGTTCTCGGCAAATCTATAGGTATAGATATATATTGTTACACATGATACTCTATGGGTTCACGTTTTTTGTTCTATTCGAAATAACGCTTGATAATAATAATAACATATAATATTAACGAACGGGCGCCGAATGTGCAAGTAAAAAATTAACATCACGAGATCACGTCGTCGATCTCTCCACTTTATCATAATAATAATATAATAATATTATATTATATTATACGTTTTGGTCGCGTCTCCGGCATTGCGTCGTTTCACGGTGTGGCCCATTGTGTTTAACCTTTACCGGTCAATTCCTATACATAATCGATTATTCTTTCTAAGTCATCACCCCGCAGTCACCCGGTGCATGTTTGATATATTATTGTTGCGTTGTTATATTTATGTATCTTTTTTTTTCTTCTATCCATTACATCTAGTAAAAAAGAAAAAATATAAAATAAATAGTGTCGCCGCAGCCGCCGTCGTCGCTTGAATAGACCCAGGTCGAGTACAAATTGTCCGGCGGCGAATTTTCCCGTTGGTCCAATCATTATTGGGTTCAATTGTGCGTGTGTGTGTGGCCACAAACGATTCGATCTCCTTTATCACCTCTGCTATAATAATATATACGTTGTCGTTTTTTGTCTGCTTTTTTTTTATTATTATTATTATTATATTCTCGTTGTATCACCTCTTCCGTTTGATTCGCTCTTTTTCGAATATTTTTATTAATAGGTAGTAATAATAATAATGAGGAAAAAAATCACCGCGACAATAATAGTAATAAGTATTATAATGGCCGGCGAAACGATCACGTATACTCGAATACGTGTCGCGCATTGTCCTCTCGTCGTCGTCGTCGTCGTCGTTGTCGAATACCCGCACACAGACACACAGATGGCCTCGTTCGCGCGCGACTCTATGTATATTATATATTATTATTTATATATTATACTTTTTTCTCTCAATTTGTTCTGTCGTCGAAGTCGCCGCCTATTATTGTTCGCTAACCAATTGTTTAACGAAACCGATGCGCTCATTTGTTTCGTTTGTTTGTCGATACATTTTTTTACCCTCCAAACCGGATTTATCACTAAACCGCGGTTTCCTCCCTACTGACCCTATCTTTTGCGGTCATGTCATTATATACTCATGAACACTGCAAACATAGGTAAATACTACATATGTATACCAAGTATGACCTTATAATAGATACATAATATTGCATCGAGCAGACGAGAGAGTTTATTAAAAAGTTATTAACACTGCGCAGTATATATACATAGTAATTTTATACACACACATAGCCATGGTAGAAGTATCATATAATTATATTATATAAATGTATTCGACGAGTTGTTTCAATATTTATTTCTCGCTGATACTGCAGCGGGTTTTCACATTTTTCTCGCCCCCTCTGCAGCACTAAAAGCCGCGGCAAAACCGAAATTTCATTAACGTCATTTTAAGGTGAATTTATGTCGTAATTTCCGTTGGCACATATACTCCTCTCTGGTTTTACGCACCCATCACCTCCAGTCCCCGCCACCGCCGACGCCACCACCGGGACAATGGATGTGCGCCGTTGCTAATTCTTTGCAACACCCTCCGCCGGCGGCAAAAGAGAGTTTTTCCGGACGGCAAAAGACGAGAACGAACGCGGGCAATGATTTACACGCACATCGCCCAGAGAATAATATTACACGGTGCAATAATTATTGTTTTCGTTAGCATAAAGGCTTTACAACGAAAACGATTCGAAGGATTAAGTTTTAATTAAAACACAACCGTTTTATACCATCGCCGCCGCCACCGCCGACAAACTTTTCGCTCTTTTCTATTGTTGTTATGACATAATATGTTTTTAAGTTATGTGTACACACCGCCGCAAAGCAGTTGGAATCGAATGGGCGCGTCTTTAAGAGGGGCCACCGCGACCGCCGCGAATTCCTTTGAGCAGAGTATACGCATGTAAACGCATATTATAATATATGTACCTATTATATTATTATACCTATACGTCGATTCAATAATAATAATATTATAATATATATGATAATACAATACATACTTTGTATTTTTTTTCGACGTGGTACGGCGGCAAGAGATGTGTGTATAATAAAAATAAAAAGTAAGGTAATAAAAAAATGCAATAAGAAGGATTAGCTCTATAAACAGCGCGCTTTCGCATAAAAAGTAATGAAAAAACATGACGTCAGTATAAACGATTTAGTTCGAACAAATAAGGGAGGTCTGCAGGAAGTGCATCGTTGGTATAAATATTACGAAATAGTTTAATTACGATTCAATGGATCACGCAATTTCCTCCACACCTCCTCCCACCACCCGCCCGTATAGTCATGAAATATACATTTGTTACACGTTTGTGATTTAATATAATATTATACCGTTTAAAGTGTGGGTAAAAGTGATGACTATATGTACTGTAGAGTCAATTTTAGTATATTAACTATATATCTAGTCCTCAGGTACCTATAGACAATTTTACCGTTGAAGACTTTTCCAAGTGGTTTTTTTATCAATATAAGCGAATGCACATTTTCTATTATAGTATTTTACTATAATATTTTACTTTATATTTGAGCATCGCTGTTAATAACTCCAAATTTGAGTGTTGATCCCGAATGCCGAGCAGTCAGACCGTGTGCCATTTGAACGATAAATAATTATTTGAACTGTACCGTTAAGTGTCGAGTGTGTATATTTTGTTCTAGTTAGCTCTAAATTATGCAACAAGGTATATAACCTATAACAATACTTCACTATCGTACTCCGGGTGTAATTCAATTTATATGCAATTAATGTTCCAAACCGAACAATTTAATTTAATTTTTTGCATACGGTCAAAATGGAAATTTATAGTTATGTATAATATAATCACGATGTAGGTACCTACATGCACATTAAATCGACATCGATAATACTAATTGTATTCGTTTAGACTAAAACACGGTGTATATGTATATACAATACCTATAGGTATATACGCAATACGTTACAGACGAATATACCTATATAATATAGGCGCTATAAATGGTAATTATATTTTAACGATTCGATGCATCAGTATATCATAATATATTATGCATACCTACTGCCTAGGTACTTCGTACATATTTTATACACTTATTTATGGTTATTAACGCCATGCGATTTATCTCAGTAGAGGGCGGCGCGCGCAACCGCACGCAGTCTAGCGATTTCTTTCGATCTGTAAGTATATATCATACATAGTTGGCCATAGGTATAATATTATTATCGTATCATACCGGAAAACACATATTATGAATATTATACGTTTGATTTTTATGCGCAATTTAATTTTACTCGTTGACATTTCACTTTACATGAATGCAATCGTAAATGTTTATCGCGTAATAACGTATTGAGTACCTACTGCAACAGCGTTGATTAATGAACGGTTTCGTGTTACCTACAAGTGCCGTAGGATTTTATTAAAGCCGTCAACGATGAATATTATTATCAGAAGTGCGCGTACAATCGCAATAAAACCACTACACTAAACGTCGAATCGTCAACGTTTTGTATCCGAATGGGCGAATATAAATAATATTATGTTATAGAGTATAAACCCTCCTCAGCCGCCAATATTATAAAGTGTATAAAATAAACCATTGTAGCCGTTCAAGCGTTAAATCGTTGCATAAAATATTATTACACGCCTATATAATATTATGTGTGTGTATGCAGTGGAAGTTGTTTAAGTCACGATTTAAATGTCAAAACATATTATTGGACAAAATGTTACGTCACTCTTGCGTTTGTACACTCGGCCACGTATTTATAAAATGTATACAAAATGGAATAATTTAAATAGGGTCGGTGCGCATATATAAGGTGATTAAGTCCGTGCGTACAGGCGGCGGTATATTGGTTTTGGACCTTTACAATTATTTCTTCCACCTCCACCCCGTCCGACGGCCGGCCAAACAATTTGGCCTCCACTCCCCCCCGTCCCACACCCCCAGCGACCGACGGTAAGCGCGCAACAGAACTCTGTGGGCTGTAGGCGCACGCACACACACACGCACCTACACACATACACACACACACACACATACACACCCGCGCTTACAAGAACAACGTTAACCGAAGATGACAGATATATGATTATGAAAGGATGCGAATCGGAAGCAAATACGGAATGAAATTACATATGCGTTTTACGACTAATGGAACACAACAAAGGCTCTCCCCACGTACAACAGTGGATATATACTCTTTCCGCCGCCACCGCGCGGGACCCTTTTGTACGTGCGTGTGTGTATGTCTGCGTACGAATTAATTGCTAGAGCTTTTAGCGATTCTAAATGTGACGGCGCGGGGTCACCGCGCTGTATATAGGGTTCGACGATATCGGGTTTTGTATTATTAAATATTATTATATGATGGTATTATACTACCGCCGAGCCACCCATTTATTACAATATTATGTGTGTACCTATCTCTATACATACACCTAGCCTATACGCACACGCGCGTGTTATACATAAATGCGCAAGTCGCAGGTATATAGTATCATATATATATACGTTACACGCCGATCCGGATGAGTTCCGGTTATTTCATTGCTACCATAGCTATACTTTAAAATAAAAATTGTCAAAAAAATGACGCTCGCCAATTACATACAAAAATACACACGCGGTACTTGTGCATATCATAAGTCGCACTGCGTCGTCGTTCACGGGATCTATTAAGTAGAATATATAATATAAGTATAATATAGGTAGGTAACCGCAGGTGTGTAAGTCCGTGAAATTGTTTTTGGTTTTTTTTTCGTATAATATATTATAGCTGGCGTATTCGCTCTCGTCCTCGTTTGTACTCTGTACACCCATATAAATAACAATATAAATAAACTATTATAATATTTTATACGCGCATCATTCGTATTTTCACGCGTGTAGAGCCGGATAACTCTCCGCGCGCGGTAATTGTAATTAACAACGGTGTGTTGACCGGACGGAAGCGACAGAAACTAAACAGTAAATAACCGTAAACAACACTCTTGAGGACACGAGGGACCAGCATTTTTTTATTAAAAATTAATTATTAAAAATCGTTAACTTCTCTCCACACCCGCACCTGCAGTGGTCGCTTTTGTTTCATCGTGTTTTATATGTTTTATATTATATAGGAAATCGGTTTTTTCTTTTCGTCATATTATGTGCGTGCATGTACTGGTGGACCCTCAACTGTCTCGATGACCGATCAAAAATCGAACGGCGTATCGTCGCTAATTACCAACGTTTTCGTCCACGTAAGCTCACCCTCCACCCACCCGTGTTTAAAAAAAAAAACATAAAAATAAGTCGTCGTCCAATACGTCACACCTTTAAGAACATTTTCGTCGGCCTAAACGTTCGTATTTTGTCGAGCGTGTGATATACGATTTTCAATCAGAAAATATTATTTACGGTCAAAATCCCGCAGGGGCTCGTGATGTAGTTATATTACATATACGGCGCAGAGTTATTGCCCGCAGATAACTTCTTTTCAAATAAATAAATATATATTTTTTAAATCGGGTTTCTAATCATATTTCAACATTTTTTTCGTTTTTCGAATAAAAAAACGTAGCTGGTATATAGTTGCGACCCGTGTTTTTTAAAAAAAAATGCAGTTAAACGATAAGTTATTCATTTTCATTAAATATTCACGATGAGCACACTTATGGATTTTCAAAATATACGTTGAACACGATTATTATCGAATAACTTAAATACGCAGATGATTACACGCGTATATTTTTCTCCTCGTACATTTTAGAAAAACCTCCGCCGCAGCGCAGCATTCCAAAGTCGCGCAGGCACCGCTGTGTTCGGAAAAATGTGTGAATTTACACCATCGGGAAATGAATAATTATTCGCCGTGACAAACGCGAGACGTCCCTCGTATACAATTTATGTATATATATATATATTATTTAATAGCGTTCGCTCGGTGCAGTGTATTTTATATATATTCAGCCGCCGCCGCCGCCGATCCGGATCCGTCGGTTGCTGCTGCCTTGGGATTACAACGATTAATGTGCAGCGTTTCGAACGGGGAGGGCTACCGAATTAAAAGTCGGTCGATTAGCCGCTAATATCGGGCCCGTCCGGACGATTATCTGAAAAATCGGTTCCGTTCTCGCGCCGGTGATTCGGAAAAACCCGGTTGCCGCGTGCGCTTCGCATTTATACAACGCAAATATGTACGCTGCGCATATGTATATGCGCGTCGCGACGTCTATCTCCGTCACTGTCACACTCCGCGCGTGTATCCGGTGTACACCGCGGCGGTTTTTAACAAAGCGGTTTTAATTTGCAAAACAATGCTGCACCGGGTCGCACCAGTGTCGTCTGCTGCTGTTTCTCGACCCCCGCCACCCCCGCCGAAATAAGCGAAAATAAACGCGTTTGAATTTTCCGAATTCTTCCGTCCTCGCGGCGTATATACGCGCTCGTATATGATATTATACAGGGTGCTTCACCGGGCACGATCGCTCCGTCATTTTCAAGTATATACGTCCTAATAGACACAATATTATTGGGAAGTATATTATTTTCAAATAATTGAGATTTTTTTTTCCACTTCATCGGGGTAGTGTGACGCTGCAGAGGAGATATAAACTTCTACAGTTTATCAAATTATAACACCCCCTAAATTATTTAGCGGATAATTTTCCTCAACATTTTGACGTATCAAAATCAAAATTGAAGCGTGTAGTGCGCGCGTTCTTTTACTCTGTGTAGGCACCTTATCCTATACGAAGGCCGAATGATAATATAGGATAGATTTGAATATTGTTATAAACTTATAAGTTATAGCTAATATAAGATAAATAATTCATTATTAAAGGAAAATAGGGGTGAGCATGCATTGTGAATCACTCTGTATATGGATACCGTTTTTTATAAAATATAGTCTCCCGCGCATTTTATTCCCTCTCCCTCTCTCTCTTTCACTCATTCTGTTATTTCTAACGTTTTATTGGGCGCCGCGCGTTTCACAACAATTATTGTTTTCCGTTCCGTCAATTGCGCGCAATTATTCAAAAACACGACGGAAGAGGAGCGAAATGGTTTTGAAGAATTTTTTTCCGCATTCGTCTGTTTATATGTACCTATATAATACTCAGTGCGTTTCTCTGGTCGCCGCGGTGTACCATATAATACTGTGTATATGATTACTAGAACCGCCGAACAAGAAATTCGTTTCATATAATATTATATATAATTACAATTTTAATTAACCTGATGTATTTAGCCGCTGCCGTTAAAACTTCGTGAAATAAACGCACTGTGAAAACGACCATATTATTATAATATTATTACTGTACACATACGCGCGTGTATTATATTTATATGAATAGGGGCGGTGGCGTTCGAGTTTCAGTGTAGTTTTATTATTGTAATTAAAATCTTATCGAAACAGTCGAATCTTCGGCAGACTGATGGCTCGATCGAACGTTTAGAACTCATGGGAAATGAGACGTACTTAATGGTATTATAGTGGTGAATAATTAACGTGTACATATAATTTGAATGCGCTCGTGAAGCAATTTTCTGTGCACACACATATAATATTATTATATTGTACGTACTAAACACGTTGCAAATTAACTGACATTAAATGATATACGGCCGACGCCATTAACAAATCGACGACGTCAAAACATAGCAAGCCGATCATATTATAGTTTATTATATAATATCCACGATGCTGTCTTTATTGATGAGAAAATACACACATGTACATATATAGGCATTACTAGGACCATTTGATTTTTTTTGGAGTGGGGAGGCTGTAGCCCTCATATTTTCTATTTATCCAGTATGATTTACCAAGCGTGTACACCCCTACATTTCCTTTAATAATATCATATTTATTCAAATTGTGACTATTGGAATTTTTAAATACATATAGGTATTTATAAAGAGATATTATTTTTTCAATTATTTAGATTTGGCCTAATAATTTACTGCAGTGGCAGATGTTGGTTCTCATTTGTTAAAATAAGTTGGTACCAACCCACAGGACACTCCTTGGAACAGCAAATCTAACAGGATTTGCCAAATTTGACGTACAGTCTTGCAGTAAAACATATCGTGACTATCCAATATACACCTACGATACTTTCGGGGGCTAACTCCTTTATAACCCCCGCCTGGTTGCGTCTATGTATGCACATATATATGAAATTTGAAGCAGTGCGTATACGTTTTTAAAAGAATAGTCGTCGTCACTGAACCGATGGGGTGATGCAGGTTCTCACACGATCAATATTTCTGGATATTTCTTTCTTTTTGTTCCTCTACAGTAATGCATACACCAATATAATAATAATATTATATTATGTAGTGGATGAAACGCCGTCAAATTATTGTTTGGCGCCGTCGTCGGTAGTTACTGTGTATAATATATATATATATATATAATATATAATGTATAATCGATCGCGCGGCGCGAGAGGACCTTTCAGAAATTGCAAAACACACACACGGTTTACCCGTCTGTCACAAAAAACCATTTCTCTTCCGACTGTGCCTTCTTGTTTCATTATTTTTTTTATTTTATTTTTCCAATTTTATTTATTTAATACTCTTCTCAACGGCGTTTCTTTTTAACGGCCACCCGATGACTCGGCGGTTTTCGCCATTTATTCCCTCATCGATATCGTATACAGCACACTGAGCACTGCTTCTCTTTCCGCCGCTGCCTATAGGTATACTCGCGGTACGTACTCGTGCGTCTCGTGCACACAACGGCATGTTCGCTTGTCTATTAATCCGCTCGCCGCCGTCGTCCCTGCGAAAAGTGACGAAAATAAATGAAAAGGCCGTGGCGGGGTACCTATACACCTCATCGCCGCCGACAGCCAAAGGATGGTGTGCTGTACGCTCGCGGAAATTCGAGCCCGAATACCAATGAACGCGCCGAAACCCAATTTGATAGAGTATAATAATAATATATAAACACGCTGCGGGGCGAGGGCGCCAGCGAAATAGAAGCAATTTCCTGAAATACACACACACACACGCGCGCGCTCACATCATAAACGAATAAACGAAAACTGCCAATATATACCCAGGTATACTGGATATTATTGACCTGACCAGTAATTTGATACGATTTTTATTACGGCCGTTTATCAATCCACTGACATATCGCGTGACGATTGGCCGCCCGGAAAAATGATGGTTTATGATTGCCGCCGGCGGTTGTGCAGCGGCGGTGTGTATTGTATATGTATACATGTTCACTTAATGTATATAATATTATTATATACTTTTCCGCTGCCGTCTTCCAAAGTTCAAATAAAATTACGACGGAGCTCGCATGTAAACTGCTCCCGAGGGTCCGCTGATATGCCAAACATCTCGTATAATACGCGCGTGTACGTCATGTATTGGGTTTAATCAACGGTAATGGTCGTGTGTGCGAGCGGTAGATATAGGTATATATATATATAATATTATTATTATTGCTGTGTGTGTGTGTGTGTATTGTTGTTGTACGCGTCTTACGTAAGAAACTCATAAAGTCCGCAAGTTTTATAATCCAAATCGAGTTTTATTATAATAATAATAGTGTATGTATACGCGTTGTTCGAAACGTTGATATATTATTATTATATTACACGCGTGTATATATAATATTATATATACGTATGTATTGTTATTATTTTTTTAATATCTCCGCCGGTGACTCGTATTTCATTTAGGGCAGCATTTACTGTACGGCAATGGCAGAGGGCAAAAATAATATAAATTATATCTTTTTTTTTCTCCCCGCGCCCCCGATCTACCGCGCCGCCGTCGCCATCACAAACAATATGTAAAAACGAAAAGTTATTAAAAACAACAACCGTTACTGGAAAAAACTTATCCATCTGCCGGAAAGAGGCTCCGGTGTGTTTAATTCTATATACATTTTGTACACAACTTTTAATACTCAAATGGCTTTTTAGATGGAAAAAAGGTGTATTAGTTTTTTTTCCCGCATACGCATTTGCATGCGCCCGCCGAGAGGAAATAAAGGCAACAAGACGGTCGAGAGTAATTTGAAAACACCATTAGATGGCAAATAAGCCGCGAGGAAAGGTCGTTTCTATTATATAGCGGTAAAAAAAGGAAGAAAAATCCTATGGCGGCCGCAAGGGGTGTTAAAAATTTATTGTTTTTAATTTTTTTTCCATATTTTTTTAATTCCGTGCAATATTTCGTTTTTGTAATTATCTCTTTAATTTTTATCGATACTGTTATTACAAGACGTATTATAGACGTTTTCCGTAAAATTACACACAGAAACGACTATAATAATAATAAAAACACTACCTAATATAATATATTATTATATTCGTTTCTTAAAGCATGCAATGGAAAATACAAAGCAATTAAATTATTAACTATCACATTATGGTTAATATATAATATATATATACATTATACATATTACATTTCATTGGGAAACGATTTAAGGGGTATATATTTTGGTTTTACAAATACCCTTTTGTCTAGTCAACAAAACTGAAAATACCGATGGACATTCAAACGGTGCTTAGTAGTCAGTACTTAGTAAGTACAGCTATACTATATCTGAGGTAGAAACACGCGCAGGTCGTTGGGGGACAAAACAAACTGTGTTTAATGTTTTCGTGCTCAAATATATTTTGTTGGCGCAGAATGAGACGGATGAGAAGCGATGGTTCGGCGTAGAGTTTCGAGTCTTACCTTAAATACTGAAAAACAACGTCTCCTCGACGAGCAACCAAATGGAAAACAAATTTTTGAACGGAGTAACAGTTGTGGGGGTTGTGGTGGGTCGGGGGTCGGCCAGCAAATTGCAAAACTTCTGTTAGCCCGCCGCCGGGGTCCGCGCGGCGATTTAATTACGGTATTAAGTTTCGGGGGGACTCGATTAATTATTCAGTGGCGTCAAAAAGGGCGAAATACCAGTAGTGTATACATATATATATTTACAGCAGTGTTTTATTTATAAAATGTATATATACGCACACAGTAAGTTCGAACTTTCCGCGGCGTGAGAATACGGCTATATACGATATTATTTTTTTCTTCGGTACACCCATCCCCCGCATCCTCCCATCGCACCCTCACCCACACCGAGAATTCGCCGACGCCGGAAAATATACGAATTTAATACACTGCTGCAGCAGCAGTCGCGCGATCACCCGCCCGCCCGTCAACCAGATCTCTCGCACTAATTAAAACGTCATGAATAAAACACAGGTATTATTTTGGATGTAATAACACGCGCGGCGGCGTGTCGCTCAAAACGCTGTGGAATCGTATATGTACAACGTGTATATTACATATATATATATACATTGTGATAATAATTCATCGCGCGGACGGGAGAGGCGCCCAAAGCCCCCGAGGAGGAAATATTACGACCGAAACCGAAAAGGGCTTTGCATTTCCGCCATTAATTAGAGACAATATTACTTGTGTATTTCTTATTAATATGCGCGCGGGTCGGCCGCGGTTAAATATACTATATTATTATTATACTCTCGCACTGCTCGGTCTCTCACCCTCTTTCTCGCCGACTCTCTCTGACTCTCTTTCTCTCTTTCTATCTCAGTGATACGGAAACTCCCGCCGAATCATCATTATTATATTTTCGTACACCTATATATAATACCATGTTTTGTGGTGTTATCTGATGTTTTTTTTTTCTTACGGTTTTTACTCGCTTGCCTATTTTCACGGTTTTTCATCGCCCCGTCCGCAACCCGCCAGACGGTCCGGTTCCTCGTCCCGCGGTGCACCGACCCGCGTGCGCGGCCGCCAGAACTGCTGCAGTTGATGATTCATCGACGGTCGCTGCAGCAATCCACCCGAGTCCCGACGCACTCACATTATAATATGGGTACCTCTACAATATACCTACGCGTAAAATAATAATTATGATATTTTATCTGCCGAATCAGCAGAGAGATGGAGAGAGAGAGAAAGAGAGCCGTCACCGTAATGAAGTGGCAGTGCGCCGTTTCGCCTCGGCCGCCGAGAGGGTTATTTCTCGCTCGCGTACAAAGACCGCGAGATGAGAATAAAAAACTGTTTTTTAAAAAAAAAAATCATCGTCATAATAATAATAATAATATATCCTCGACATAAATCCATTGTTTTAAAACGTATATCAAACTCGCGTAGAAAAATCGCGTGGTATACCGTCGCGGGGCACGTTTTTGTCAGCCTCGTATTGTCCGGGCACATTCGATATTATAACCCGTCGGCCCGGGACCATTGTTTCTATCGCGCGTTCGCTTGCTCACACATACGCATCGAATTATTATTATTATGCCGCAGATATCGTATTATTACACAAAAGCCTCCGTGCGTCTTCTGTCCGCGTAATATGTGCGTACGTGCGTGCGTGTGTTTATAAAACTACTTTTGTGTAAAATAAAACGCACTTGGTTTAAACAATTTTTTATATTAGGTACTATATACCTATACCACCAACCAACCACTATATATATTATATATTATAATATTATATGGGCACTCTCGAGTGGCACGCCGACCGTATGTCATCCGATACGGATCACCACCGCACCGGTGTAGTGCGTAGTACTTACCTATATTATGTATGTGTGTGTTTTGAGACAACAATATACACTCGGCCGAGGCCAAATGAAGTGTCGCACCGCGTTATGCGTATTATATTATTAATATAATAATAACGTTCGAGACCGATAAACGGATGTCGCCGTATAATAATATATACATATATGTGTAAGCGAGTACACATTATTACAGTCGGCCCGGATATACTTAGTACTTATAATTTATAAAACATTATATTATACATCGCACAAGTGTGTACTTCTGTACATAGTAGCGGGAAGGAGTATGAGGTATGTGTTTTTTCTTTAGACTTTTCAACGATCGTCCAAAGCTCTGTCCGTCCCGCGACCCTCTGTCGCGCGCTCCGTATTGGTATATTATATTAATAGTAGTATATAGACCATATAGACAGTATAGTAATTAATAGTAGTACAGTAATAACGGCCTCTGTACAACTATAATACTGCAGTCGCTTCCGTAAAGAGATAATAAAATATAATATTGATGATTTACTGTTGCACATAGGTCATGTGTTTTAGATTTTGTTTCTTTTTCGATGCGCCGACGATAAAATTACGAAAGTGCGCGCCACGTGTAAACATTCTACTGTGCAGTGGACGGTTATAATATTATAATAATAATTGTACGAGGCTGTAAAAAAAACTTTTATTGCCCAATAATTGTTTATCAAGAGAATAGTGAAACTCGCTGATAATCGAGGCAAACAATGACTGCAGTTGTGTGCATAGCAGCAGTGTTATATTAATAATAGTAATATCAAACAGTTTGTAGGCGCATCCGAGAGGAGGAATAACGAGATGCGTTTACATACACACACACACACACACTCAACTCGGCTTCAGATCCGAATAAACTTTCGTATATAATATATAATATACGTCATTCCGGCCGTTAAGGCAATCGTCGGGTTTTCGTTGTTTACCATTATGTAGGTACCTACATCATATCATATTATATATATACCTAATAAGAAACGCGTCACGCGTATCGTTCGTGTGTATATATATGTACTTAAAAATTGGGCCACCCTTACGCAGTGGCGTCGTCTCGTCGAAAGTCTACTATACCCATGTATATATATATATATGTGTACGCCATATGCGCGATATTTTCGGATAAATCGTGTGACACTAGCGCGTTTGTATATATAAATGTGCGCGAGTGTGTGTGCGCATTGCATGATATGTGCTCGTGTTAAGTGTCCGTAACGTAAACGGACCGTAATAATAATAATAATAATATTCGAATGTTTTTTCTCATCGCACTCCGACGCGTGTAAATCTCGAGTAAAATAAAATTTAACGCACAGCGTTATACATATAATATCATATATTGTTTATATCCTTGTGATGGAGTTTGTGTGCACTCGAAATAACGCTGCTGCTGTTGCTGCTGCTGCAACCCCCGAAAAAGGGTAGTGGCGTGTGTGTGTGTGTGTGTGTGTGCGATACAGTCGTTGATATATACGTGAGTGAAAACCAACACTTACTCACACACACGCACACGCGGTAATCATCATCCCATCATCGGATATACCATATACCACGCATATATGTACGGTCGAAGGTCTGTCGTAGTGTTGTTTTTGTTTTTTTTTTTTAAATAAACAATTTCAATAGCTCTCTCTTATCCGATATTATATTTCTCGACCCTATACGCTCATATTATTATTATTATTATACAATATGATATTATATATAGTGGTGCCATGCGGGACATGTGTCCCGGGCCACATGGGGTAAAATATGTATATCGTCGTCGCAGACGCGAGAGATCGACGGCGCCTCGTCAATGACGATTCCTTCGAGCCAGGGCGTCTGTTACGTATCAAAGATATGATATTATTATTATTATTATTACGCAGACGGGACGAGCGACAATATTGTAACATATACACACAGCGCTGATAACCGCCGTTAAATCCGAACACCCTCGTCTGATATCGGTCGCAGGTCACATAATATTATAATAGTATTATATTTTTGACTTCTCGTGTGACATTAAAACCAGGAAACTAAATTTAGAAAGAACACGTACACCAGGCCCGAGTGTTCTGTTCGGCTCTTTGACACATTATAGGTTTTGCGTCGTAATTAAATCTCCACACATGATATATTATAATAAACGACTCGTATTATACCCCGCTGCAGTCGCGCGGGGTAGAGGGAAAACGTTTCCAGAAAGGGCCGATTCTCCGTGTGCGGTGGTCACCACACCGTTTCGTATAGGTACGAGTGCCGAATATAGTACAGTATAATGGTAACGCTAAACGGGGAAAAAAATGTGAATTGGAACAAATTTCGAATACGATATTATATAGACCGCCGTCTCGTCGCCGTCTCGCGAGCTCGTAAATTTCGCTCTCGAACCCGTCCTAAGTGGTGGTTTCCCATTGCATACGCCCGCGGAGTCAGACCAGACCCTGCGGACGCGCGTCGGAGGGCTATCAATCAAAACGGGTTTGGACCCCGTCCCCGTTTATAAATATAATAATAATAATAATATATAATATATCGTTGCCTGCAACAATGTATGTTATTATTATATTCTTATCTAGTTTCCCCGTTTAAACTAGTATATATATAAACGTTCAGTAGTAATAGCTAGCTGCAGTATATAGTTGCGTCGAAAACAGTCGGAATATTGGATTATGTATAGCCCGACCCACCCCCCACACGTGCGAAAATAATACACTCGGCACCCTCGACGGGCGCGCGAGTCAAACGATCCGTTTTTTCGATAACAACTTATTTTTTGGCCGTTTTTTTAATGGTTATTTTTTTGCACGCGCGTTTCCCTCAATTCGTAATATATTATTATTATCATAACTATTATTGTATGTATATGCTTTTGAACACAATCGTCTCGTGTTACAGTCGACGGTCCGTAACCCTATCGATATGTGTTGCCCGCGCTAGAGTCATTGTCGTGCAGCAGTCGTCCGCGTGTGCATTTCGTGTTGGTTTTACTCCAATGATAATAACATATATACGCAATAATAAAAAAACTACGAAAAAAGGGTGTACGCGAGTCCGGACAATGTGCCCTCCTATTGTTGTACGCGTATACACGTATACATATACTTACAATGCCCGAGGCAGTATATCGATACGGCGGCGGCGGCGGCACGTGATAGTGCAGAAATAATAACAAACGTTTATATTTCTATTATATATATATTGTGTTACAATATAATATATCCATCGCGTGAAAACCCGTTCGGATTCGGTTGTTCAGATAACGTTTCCCCGGGGTGTATTTTTTGGTACGATTTTATGATTTTGATTTTTTCTTTCGCTCCCGCGGGGTCGACGACAAGGTTTAACGAACTCGTCGGGGTTTATTTTTTTGTATTTATTTTTTTTTTTGTTTAATACTAGATTTTTAAACGTATGTATCTCGCACGGAAAACGGATGTCTTACATATCTTAATCGCCGTCTGTTTGTTCCGCAACTCGTTTCCTGAAAAGTGTCGTCGTCGTCGGTGTCATCGTCTCGTTATAAAATATCGTGAGGTGCACACAAAGCGCGCGGAGTGAGGTGTTGATAGCTTTGTTCCGCACCGTAAACACGCGGCGGACAACACTATTGAAGTTTTTTGTTTTCCTTATTTTTTTCTGATAAAACTCCACCGCCGCCGCCGCTGTGTGTATACAGTTGCAGCTGTCGACGTGACCTGGCTCTACTTACCGAAAGTCGATTAGCTTATTAGACTTCATTACTGCAGCGTGTGGTATTGGCTGCATACCTATAATAAACCTATTATAGTTATAACTTATACTTATTTACTTGCTTATTAACTTATAACTAACCTACAGGTAGAGTTCTACCGCAATAGGTGGTAGGTCGGATAGGTATATACAGCGTTTAACTACAAACATAATATATTATATATCAAGTCATAGGTTGGGCGCCGTTGAACACAATAATACTTGTATATATATATAATATGCGCGGTATATGGTTACACGACGGTTTAATATTAAATACGTTCGTTTCAATTGAGACGACCGGCACCGCGGAGACTATATTATATTATTATATACCTATTCAATTGATATTCCTGTTGTATAAACAAATGTTGTAATGTCGTGCGAGCGTACAATTTACATATTATAGTAGTGCGGTATAAACCGCGGTGCACGCGGAGAATGAAAAATATTCGACAACAAAGAGTATTGCGAATGGAATAAAAGGCGTTTTGCATTGTGCGCGTGTCCCTTGCCGAGATGATGTTATTATGTCGGAGTGAGTAAAAAAAAAAATAATATATATTATAAAAATCGAGACCCCCGGCCATGTATCAATATTTCTGGTAAACGGGGAAAAGAAGTAAAACTCGGAGAGCCCATTGTTGAGCAGCCAATTTGAATTATTTACTTCCTCCGTTGAACCAACAAATGAATGTGGAATATGCCCGTCCTATTATGCATGTATTATAGGTACACCCAAAGTCATAAATCTGACGGTTTTTTTCCCTCGTTTCCGACCAGTATTTATTTATTTTTTTACGAATTATTCGTGTTTCTCCTGCCGCAGCTCATCCCTTCTCGCTCACTCTCTCGCGTACTATATATATTATTTTTTTTTTTTACGCGGGACGTTTAGGTACGTTTATTCCGCACATTAATATGCGAAAACCGCAGTTCTTCTCCCCGTCGGATATGAAAAAAGTACAACAAATCTGCTCCAAACAAAAAAAAAGGGCGGTGGTATAAAAGCGCAAGCTATTACTGTGAACCCGACATCATAACACTTTGACATAATTTATTTGACTGTTAAACATTTGTAAGGGAAATGTCGATTTTTAAATCAGATTTTTTATTATGCAAATTACACAAGAATTATTAAGTTGCCGAAAACATCATGTAAATTATTTATAAAACTCTTAATCTACTTTAATGTTTATTATTTTTTTTTTTGGAAAAAAGAGAAAACGAATTACACCCTTAGCCCTTAGGTCGATCAAAGTTAATTATCAAGAATTATTTTTGCGAAATATTAAAACGTTGAAAATCGTTTTAAATATTAATAACTCTCGTGCAATATTTATATTAGCGTATATGAAAGCAAATCGTTATAATAAAAAAATAAATGAAAAAACGGCCACGTATATAAGGAACAACAAAAATAAAATAATAAAATAATAAATATATATATATGCAGACAGCAGAGTAACAACAATGACGTCGAGCGAAAATACTTTAGACGTATATACGTCGGTATAATATATTATTTACCTCTTCGTCGATATAATAAAATATTAATATTGTGTCCTATACTTATAACGTATAACATGATGTTATATATCATAATATAATATTATATCCGTCGGTTCTATTGCTGAATGTATATTTATATATGTATAGTGGTATACAAACCCGCGTTATTGTCGAAGACGTAATTTTTTTTATATTTCTACTCGTTTTCGCCGCTGCCGCGACATACCTAGGTACGCGTACAATAAAACGACGCGTATATCATTTCATACCATTTCGATAAGATACATAATATTATTATTATAATACAATATATATAGGTACCTAGAAGAATATCACGAGTTGGACGCGTCACAATAATAATAATACTGAGTTGGGTAGCGGTTGCGGCAGAGGCGGGATATATAGATTTTCATCTGGCCTCGGCGCTTTTCCGTTCGTATATATATTATAGTTGTAGGTAATATATCGGCAGCGTTAATATAATAATATAGCGACAGAAGTAGTATATAAAATACTGACAGAAAACTCCCTCCTATAAAATATAGTACATATACGGGAGTGTGTATATTGCACCCGATAGGACTTACTAATCCCATCCCCCTCCCCGAGAACCGTTCCCCTCACCAACCGCCTAGCTAGAGTCAATTAAAAGAGAAAACACCGAAATCGAGGAGGTGCGGATTTAACGGACTGTGTCCGCGGACCTAGCCGTGGTGGAAACCAATAAAAACGAGGTCGTAAATAAAACGACACAACTATATATTATATAATAATACGCGTCTGCGGCTTGTCCGGTTTCTTTCGGCCGCGATTCCCTGTACACACATATATATATATATAATATTATATAGCTATACGACTTTTAAGCTCATTCTCTGCTCGCGTTGGTCTTATCAATGCGTTACCAGCTAGCCGCGTTATCAACGGGTATCCCGCAGCGGGGTCGGGGGTGGTTTCAGTCGTAAAAACCTAAAAAAAAAAACCTCCGAAAGAATGAAACGACCAATATATTATTTCACCGTCGACAGTTACACGTGATACAGAGAAATATAATTATATACCGGGTGATACATTTAACGTAAGTCACTCATTATTACAAAAGTTATCAACGTTTTTAAAAATAATTTTGTACACAATTTTAAAGCATTTATTTTTCTAAGAAAATTCTATCCTAACTATTTTTTGTGGAATTTTTCGATACATAACTATATATTATAAATTTTCAAAATGTTATAGCTTTCTGAAATGTATGATGAATGTGTCTTGTTATGTTAAATGGATCAATCCTCATATAATATATTATATTATACCATAACAAAAAAATAACGACGGTTCGGCGATTTAAGAGTTGGCGGTTAACACTCTCTTGCACGGCTCTCACCCTGTAATCCGTTAACATAATCTGCACACGTGATGCTCGCATTACCAAAATGTTGTAGTAATACTAATATACACGTACGGCGGGGGCGGCCGTCAGCAAATCGTGTCTTCCCATTAGATTTTTTCTTTTTTTTTGGCACCCGAAAACGATACGTGGCCGCGGCGGGGAGGTTTTCGTTATCTGACCGAACTTTCGATGCAAATACTATATATTAATATTATATACGTACGTATCACGTATGTAACGTGCTCGCGCGCGCCGAGATTAAATCCCCGAGAACACGGCACGTTCCGTCTCCCCCTTTCGCGTTTTGTTTTTTTCGGTCTCGGAAATCGTTTTTTAAAAACCATTATAATCCCGTGCAATAACTTGGACCGCACGTATGGTTTTCCGGGGGTTTTTATTTTTTCCGCCAACGACGAACACACACACACACACACACACTGCGAGTGCTCGTGGAATTATATGAAATGAACATAAAAAAAAAAAAAATACACACGAAATCTAATAAGAACGCGAGGTATTTTTTCGTCGTACATGCATGTATGCATACAATGAATATGTGTGGGTGTGTGGGTGTGTGTAAATACAAACAGCGTCGAAACCGTGCAGCCGCGTTTTTGCTGCCGTGTTTAAACAAAAATGCAATTTCCACACAGCACGCGCTCAGCTCTATATTAGTCCAAAGAAGAATACTGCTCGTTATATTATTCTTATTTCCTTCACACGATCGTGTGTATACATTAAAACACACACACACAGATTACAATGAAATTATATTATATCGGTTATACTGTTGATATTTTGCGGATTGCTTTTCGTTTTACTTTTGTCGCTCCGAAGTTATTACAAAAAAAACGTTATTTATTTATTTGTTTTTTTTTTTCACGTGTTCACAGTTCTCGGCCCGGAAGACCGCCCAAGAGAGCGTCGTCCGTGGGCCTGTCTCTGGCCGCGTCGGCCTCGCACTTGAGTCATCAGCTGAAGAAACACCGTCTGGAAAACGGAGACTACGTCGCCGGAGTTTACGAAAACGGACATTTGCAAGGTAATATTTTGTTATATTGTATTACAGTAATAATCAAACAGTCCGGTTATACTCGTGGTAAAAAAAAAAAAAACACTTTTGCAGCAGTATCACGCGCTTGTTGTTTGCAGGCGCCGGGTCAGAGGTCGCAAAACGCGCGGTTTTTAAAACCCATCTACAACTGTTTTTTTTTTTTATAAATATTATGTTAATAATGTTAATGTTCAACGTGATTTTTTTCCGTTCGTATCGCGGTTGTAGTCGGACGCCTTGTGATGACGAACGACGTATATGATATACGCGATTCGTTTTCTATATATAATATATTAATTTAATAACAGTGTTCAATTGGTAATTTTAAAGTATATACATATGCGCGCCGCAGACGTACCGCAGTAGAAAATCATTTAATCAGCGTTCGCATTATACGAGTGCTTAATAATATAATATCATAATAGTCGGTGTACAATATATATATATATATATGTATATAAATATGTGCGTGTGAGTAGTGACTGTAGAGGATATACCTGCGTTGCAGGCTGATGGTGTTGTGTATATTAAATTAATGGGCACGCGGCGAATACGTTTTTATTTATTATGACTAATTAGCGAAGACTCGTAATATACGCACGCGCGGTAATTGCTGTTACAGTTTTTTCTTCTTCTTCTTCTTCTTCTTTTATTCTTCGAACAATAATTATTATTATTCATTCCATCCCGGTCGTCGTGTACGGTCGTCGTTCGGTGGACTGGAACCTACTTTATATACTTGGTCAAGTCTAACGACCAACTAACGATTTAATAACATTATAAAAATATTATGCGATGCTGTAATGCGTTTAAATCGTGGGCATGATACGCAACCAGAATATAGTTTAAGATATTACCCAACGACAAGAATACGATATTCGTGTACGCCTTTGCTGGTCTCAAGCTAATAAAAATTTTGAATTTTTCGGCCGTTGTTGAATCTCAATCAGCAGTTGAGTGTTGCGATACTTTGAAGATTATTCCTATTGACGATAACTGTATACTTAATTTTTTTTTGTGGAGTGCTTACAATAAGTTATACTGAAATGAGTGCAGTTCGACCTCAATCATATATAGGATTGTTTTCAAAATACCATACACTTGTTCGATTTCGTTTATTTGCCAAAAAAAAAAGAAAAAAATTAACAATAACAGCCGAATCACTGAACCAGTAATCTCTATGTAGTCCCTGCATTCGAATAATAATAATAATATTAATATTGTTTACTGTCTAGAAGTGGGCATTATCGTCTGTTTCTCAGCAGCATACGCTATAAAATATTATATCATATATAGGTATAATAATAAAGTGTTGTTCTCATCCGTTTCCCTCGTCTTTATATAATACAAAATATTATATTATATTGTGTAGATATCGTTACAATATTTTTATTCGGCCGCAGCTGTTCGACGATCAATCATCCGACAAAAGGAGAACACTCCCGTGCATGCCCATTATGCTCGTATTTAGTTTGTAACATTGCGTTGTTGGCCCGTGTATTATTTCGTTTTTTTTCTCTTCGATACTTATTTTTCCCTCGCGAGCCCCGATAACCGGTATTTTGTTTTTTTTTCTTCCCTTTTTCGTTTTATACATATTATAATATTATTATTATTTATTATAATCACACTGATTAAAAGCCAGTGCCACTGCGGCAGTGTGTGCGCGCACGCGTCCGTCTGCAGTTTCGCACCCTTGATCTCTTCTTCAATCGTCTTGCGAGAGGAGCTTCAAATTTAATTTAAAACGAGTGAATGAAAAAAAAAAAAGAATAAAAAAATAACACGACATTTTTCTCGGTGTTATGTAATTAAGAGTTTTTTTTCCTTTCGTTAAGAACGGCGTACGGTTCGTTAAGCACGTTTGCCGCCGACGTTGTCACCGCGCTATACCGTTGCAGTGTCCCGCGGCCACCACCGGTGCAGTGCGCCCGAAGACATCGGACACTGTCTTTTGAGCGTCGGATTTCCGCGAAAATTTTTGGAAAAGAGCGTTAAAGTAAAAATTAAAATTACCACCCCTTTGAAAAATATTTTTCGCTCGCCGTCGTGAAATATATTTTACAAGTACCCCTGACGACTATATCATATATAATAATAACACGACGAACAACAACAATAATTAACAATGTTATAACAATATACATTACAACACAAAGTATGACAATAATAATAAGTGTATAGGTACGGCGCACATATAAATAGGAGTCGCGCGTAAAATGAAAACAGAAAACAAAAGTGGGACCTTTTTCTCACACACACAGGATAGACGCACTTAAAATGTATCAACAGTGCGTTTCCTGTCACCCGAATAATATAATAATATTCAGTCGCGTTGTTTTTTTCATTCCTCGCGGTTATTTTTTTTTATTAATATTATTGTTTAATTCCATTATATTACGGTTCAATTGACAAAGCACTGCGCGTGTAGCGGTGCAGTGGCATATATATACAATAACACATTATTATTATGTGTGTGTAGTACACATGCACACGCATTTACAACAGTAGCTAGCAGACTGCCCCTCCCCCCCACCCTTTAACCCTAAGTATACGCGCGCCAGTGGTCCCGTTCGGACAATGCGAACGTTTGTTGTTCTTCTCGCTCGTTATCGTTAATTGGACACACTCATATAATACGTATAACGTATATATTCTACATATTATAATATAGTATTTCTCTCTCCCCCTCTCTCTCTCTCTCTCAGTGTGCATGTAGGTATTTACGTATATTTGCGTTATAACCCCCGAATGACACATTCCCCTCATTTCCCCTTATTATTAATACGATGGTTGTTATATTATTTTTAATTTAAACAAACCGTATCGATTGTACCACATTATATAATAATATATATTATCCCCTACGTGCGACCACGGGCGCCCACTCCTGCGGTGCAGAAGGCATATACCATAGAGGCACGTCCGGCGGGCTCTTCAAGACCTCCGCTCGCTCGAGCACGCGTGTGTAAACAACCGCTGCGGTGGTTAGTCGTATATACGAACTGCTACAAGCTGGCGGTCACCTATATATGATATTGTATTATGCAATATATTTTTAATTCGAATGTTATTAACGCGATTGTGTGTGCAATTAAACCCGTTCGGTTCCCACCGCGACGTGTGCGTTTATTATTTTATTAATGCGTATATGGAAAAAAAAAATATACATAAGAAATTATATGGTATACCGACCGCGTGTGTGTGTTTTTCTTTAAAAAGCCTTTTCAGGTAGACGAGCGCACACACCGCACGTTTTGTGTTTTGTTTCGAACGTCGTACTTTATTTACATTGGCGACGTGAAAAAAGGGTTAAATCGACGAGTGTTTTCACCTGCGGGACGGCGATCGCGGGGGCGACGCGACTCGCCCGGCTTTTGTTGCCGACTTTATTTATTTTTTTCGCTTTTAATTGGTCCGGAAGGGTCCGCCGCCGCGACGACTCATTTTTTATTATTTATACTTTATTTTCCTAATAAACCGTAATAGCCGGTCGTCATCGACGACGAACGCCGAGACGTCACCCGGTGGTGAATCGACACAATCGTTTATTCGTTTATGAAAACACGGCCGTCGCCGCGCTTGGTTGCCGTTTTTTTGTTTTCTCTACTTTTCACACGCGGCATTCGAGCGGGCGCGCGCGCTCTCCCACCCGCCCGCGGTTCAAAGTTCGAAACGTATTTATACGAAATGTCTTATTCGCCTCGGAAACTAATGAATACGCGCGCAAAAAATATAATAAAAAATATTACAAGTTAATAATATACACACAAACGACATATGGGCGTCGTCGATGTATTAAAAAAAAAAAAAATAATAAATAGAATTAAAAACCGTAATTATCGAGTTTACCGTTTTTACTCGCGGTGGGTTCGGATTCTACGGTTTTTTTTTTATAATATCAGCTACATAGTGCTATACGCGCGTATATAATATTATTATAGACGACACTCGACCGTACACATTGCGGATTTTCGCAATCCAGACACGCGGCCTGTATTACAGACGTGCGTGTTGGCCGCCGCTGCCGAGTGTATTTATAGTATTTTGTTTGTTCGATAAACTGTAAACACACACATTACTATTATATATATATACATAATATTATTATTTAAAATACGATATAATTATCTTAAACCTACATGCGTATACCATGCGGTATACTCAAACTCGAACGGCTCGGAGGAGAGGGCACAAACTCCACTACCCCCCCCCTGCAGCGCGGGATAATAATTGAACCAGAGATTCTTTTCACTGCACCCGCGTGTGCGTGAGCGTGAATTCTGTGTGTGTGCGTGTGAATGCGCCCGGTTTACCTATGTATTGGTGTACTTACCTACCTATATACAAGTATAATAATATAATATGCAATTTCTGGCAACGGTGGCGGCCCAGAGTTTGTATTAATATTCGCGTGTTTCGCACAATGGTCACGCAACAGTCGAAAACGTTGTGTCGCCGGCCACCGTAAATACATGTTCTGATGTTTAGTTATATATATATTGAATTTATACACACACACACACACGTACCGTACGCATGCAAACACGCGGGCTTTGCGGCCGATTGTTATTAACGGTATGGACATGAAATATGTCTTTCGCTAAAATCTCAAACCACCCCCTTTTTTGCCCGCAGCGCACGCTCTGCCGAGGGGTCGTCCAACTTTGGCCGCGTGCAACGTCGTCGGGGGTTTGTCACCGGATCATATTTCGGTACAAATGTTTTTTCGTGTCAACGCGATATCATATTATATTATTAAATTAGCGTCTATATATGTATATTGTATACTATAGATATTCCACCGACGAGCATGGCGATTGGACTCATAGTGGAATTTGCAAAATCAAAAAATACGTTACAACTAATATAATAGGTTAGGTATGCGAGGTAGATTTGGGAATTCGATTTTACGTAATTTGCGTATATTATATATTCAATATGGTCGACGATCGAGATATTATTAAATATATATTATTATAATTTAGAAATGAAACGAAAACATTTCGCTAAAAATCAAACCGGCTACCCGGGTATAAGAATGAAGTTAACGACCGTCAGTTAAACCATTTGAACATGCGATATCGTTAGTATATATACATAATTCCCAGTCTGGTGGGCATCGATTGCTGCGCACCCGGTGAACACCATATATATGTATATATATACTAAATATACATCTACGACGCATTACATTGTATACTTATAATTAATATAAATATTATATTATTATACATACTTAATAGACTATATATATATAGGTACATAACTATTTTTGTTCCGTTAGTCATGAAACGGTTTTTTTACGATTATGTAATATTATTACTATTTATGTATTCGCTAATACGCACACCCGGAACGAAAATACGTTTCCAAGACTTTCGGAAGTTTCGCGCACGATGCTTTTTGAAAACTATCTACACCAACAAAGCGCACGCAAGGATCGAAACCGTCACGACGTTTTAGAATATAGTTATGGGTAGGTACTTTAAAACATCAACATCCTCATGCAGGGCTGAGTTAATGAATAGAGCTAGGTAGGACATAAATATAAAACTATAATATCAATATACGATTGATCCATTGAACCTGCGTACGTAATATTATAAAAAATTAGAATATAGTACGAAATAAGCTCGTCATCTATTGGAATCTACGAGATGTGGATAATATATTGACTTTGGAACTGTTGTTCATAATATTATATATTGTTATTGCTATTACTCGATGCTATGAAGACAGTGTAATTAAAAGTTTATGGAGCTGTCAGTTTCTAAGGGGGTCCGGATAATTTGAAAAAGCATTTTCGTGGTGTAGTAAATTTTTTTTTAACTTGCTATTCATAGGAAAATAATGCAAAATAAATCAGCATTAAAGTAAAATATTTTTGGTGGTCCATTTATTTCCTCTCCGTAGTCCGAGTTCGTACCACGAGCAGCCTATCCGACCCTTGTTTTAGTCGTGTTGGGATGCGGTTTATTATGGTACACGTATAATTAGATTTGAGACGCAACGCCGTTGACACTTTGGCGTCCCGTATGCCGTCTCGTCTTTGTGATAATATTATACACACATGAGACGGTCATCCCGCGTTGGACGACGGCGACGTTGAAAACCCTTTTGAGTGCGTTATCGCATCGGGACCGGGAGACCGAGTATAAAAATAATAATGATAATTATAATTATAATAATAATATGCACGTCCGCAGGGGTTGATATCCGACCGGAAAACGAACACGGTGCCCGCCCCGCAGCTACACATCCCACCCACACACCCGACCGCAACCACCCGCGACCGACGAATTCTAGAGGCCTTGCGTGAATAATGAATTGCCATCGTTTTGCCGGTCAACGGGTTAAATAGTTAAACACTCGCGGGGATTTCGGGCGAGATAGAGCACGTATTCGTCCGTCGTTGTGCTCGACCGTCGGTTACACTCCCGTAATCGGCTAAGCCGCAGCAGCAGCCCTTTGCCGTTTTCCGCGCGACGGAAATGAAAATCCTCCGCTCTCTATATAAGTTTATGTGTATATACATATTATATTATACTAATGCGCTTTTTCTGAAAGTTCGCACATCATACATAATATAGAATAATATAAAATATTGTATAGTGCATAATATATTAAGCAAACTGGTCGATTAATGGTGGTTGCACAATATATATATATATGACATTCAAATGAGTAAGTCGCTTATTGTTTTCCGACTTTAGATTTATTTGCATCGTGTACGCGATATGTAGGTATACAATTATTATTATATTACGTGCACCATCACCCTCGATCGTCGATCATAATTTTTTTTTATATTTTGACCGTCTTTGCAAATAACTTTAGCTGCAGCTCTCGTGCTGTTAATACCTCAGGTACATATTATATTATTATACAGTCATTAATATTTATTATTGTGTAATTTTTTTTTTTCGTTTGCCGCGTACCACTGATATACATCGTTTATATATATATAATACTACTATCATATTATAATATATAGTAAGTTACTACACGAAACGCATAATTTACGTCCGTAAAGAATGGGTATGACACATAAGTCATGGCGGCGGACAATGAAACGGAAAACGCATACTATTTATACGACCCACGTCATAAATGTCTTCTTTCGCAATGCTAGATATCTCCGCCCTGCGGGCTGTTATAATTGTTGATAATTACACGGTACGCACTCACCTCAGACGTCTTCATTTCCCACTCTGCGAGCCTGCTGTCCGGCAACAGAACCACCGGGCCTATCTCGTACGCACACACAAACGTACCAACACTCGTACGGTTCGGTCGTACCTAGTACCAGGTATATAATATATGGGCAGCTGAATAAGTTACTGCGTTATTATGATGACCGCGGTAACCCATTTCCGTCGTCTTATTATTTATATTTACGGTCGGTCCCGATAACACAATGTTATTTTAAATACAGACACCGATTTTTAGTGTTAATTATTGTGTTTTATTTCCTCCTCTCGTCCACGCCGTCATATCATATTTATTATACACACTCGATTAATATAGTTATATTTACGTAATAAAGTCGTTTGGACGAGAACGTCGGATGATTTCAAAACTGTATACGCAAACCGCGCTGTATAATATTTTAAATCAGAGAATCATCGTGCATATTGCACGCAATCAGCAGCAATTAAAATATGTTCTATCCGAAAGGTAGTAATCGAAAATTATTTTTCCTCAAACATTATATATCGCGTCGGTGTGTGTGTGTGTACATATATAACCTGTTTAGTCGGTTAGCTCCAATTACACACCTCGGTCGTGTGTAATTATAATATTATTAAAAATTCGATTTAAACGTATCCGACCGTTTAAAATCGCTACATCCGTCGTCGGCGCATCATCTAACGCCTGCAACAGTATAATTCGATTGCTCGGCGGCTCCGCGTGTCGTCAACTCGGTTCGATTCGTCATCGCCGTCGGTATAAAGCACATATCACATTATGACGTATATTACTCGTCAGACAGCCCGGCGAGGTGGTCTACCAGCATAGGTATAATTTGTTTATGTATAATAATATTATACACGACGAGATGACGATAGTAATAATAATGAAACTGATATTATGTTTGTTCAATTAATGATATTACTATTATTGTTGTCGTCTTGTGTGTGTGTGTGTATTTCACCCGCCGACGACCGCGACCGCGGTGGTATAATATTTCCACGGGGTTTCGACCAGAAAAAAACTCGAGTCCGCTGCGGTGGTCCCCGAAGCTGCTCATTGTGCGCGTCTCGGGGGGGGCCTTTCACGCGTGCGGCGCGCTCGCTGTTTAATCTTCGGCGGTCGGATATGAATATAATATAATACGGTACCTATGTGTGTTCAGAGAAAAAAGAAGTGCCGCCATCGCCGCGTGATTGTTTATATACATATTATATACACATATATTATGGTTTATTATGGTAAAGTAACCGTTTTATAGCGATTGTTATCTCCTTTTGTTTTTCGTATAATACGCGTACACCGCATTGTTGCGATGATTTAAATATATATTTAATTATAGAAACTTGCGATGATGATTTATGCGCCACACACGCACTCGTATTTACACAATTATTTCCTCTGACTTTTTCCGTCAGCTATTCACACCGTCGCCACTCGAGTACAATTTGTTATTGTAATAATATTCTCCTGAAGCCGTTGCGGTTGGAAAAATTGTACAAAATAATATAATACACCGGACGGAGTAGGTAAACCTAGCTATAGTTCCGTTATTTTTTCAAGTCCGATCGTTGTGCACAGAATCTGTCGAAACCGTTTTAACAGTTTGACCAGCAGCTATAATTGTGTGGTCCTACCGCAGCATTCGACCACAGCATTCGGTCCTACCGACGCATTCCTGCAGGACACGGTGCAACGTCGCGTGAACCCAAAACTACTACAACGGGTAAAAACTCGGGAAACCCATCACGGTCGAGAATATCTCGCGGGGTATATTATATGCACGACGTGTCCTGGAAAGCCACCGGACGATGATCAAACACCACCGCGTGCGATCTTCGCCGGCCCGGTATATTTATTTTATGGACAGAAAATCCGTCGGCTCGTCATCCATCATCACGGCGGCGCGGAGATATGACGACCGCGCGATAAACAGCTCCTCACCACCCGACCCTGCTGTAGACGAGGATGCGGTATCCTCTGGTAGTCGAGCACAGCGACGCGTTTACTATTACTTTATTATTATCGTGATTGTTATTGCGCACAGTCACACAGGGCTTTTCTTGCTACTGCCGCCGCCTACCGCTTGCTAAAACGCACGGCGTTGGTATATAATATTATATGTACTTATATATATATAAATGTAAATCACTATATACATATATATAGTTTCGTCACGAGGTGCGGCGGCGTGTCGTCGTCACCGTCCGTGCCGTTGAATATTTTATGCTTAATCCCCGGACCGCATTTGTCAAAAATGCCCCTTCTGCTTCTCGAGGCGGCGAGGCGAACCTCTCCGTGAAATTCGAAATGATCGAACGGTTCGTTTCGGAAGTGACGCGGTGTGTATTTGGTCTTTTGATGTGGCTTGGTTTTTTAATTATGCATTTGATCGATGCGACACGCGCGGCGGTGGCAGACCGCGGAGAGTCGACGACGACCGTGCGAAACATCCAACATTTTTAACAGACGATCGCCAAAGACAATAAATAATAACATAACCGAAAAAAAAAATCCGTATACAGATCGGTCTCCCCGTGGGATTCGCTCGGTTTGCATCATTGGTGCGTTTGCAGGACGGCGCGGCGGGTCGATCTATATATTATATTGTTATATATTATGCTGTTGGTGGATTACCGTTTATATGTACTGTATATATATATATATATGAGTATATTATTCCGGTGTGATCTCGAGCAGAAACTATGGATCGACGAAGACATTCTGTTTATGATATATAATATTATACTTATTTACGCGGCGTGTATAACAAGGACTATATATAAATATAAATGTATATAATACATCATATGAGTAGTACCTACAGTAGATCTCTGTAGAGTAGTCGGCGGACCGTTTGTCCACGGATTATAAGGGATAGGTACCAGCATTACCAGCTCATATACACGTAGGTACCTATAAATACGCGCTGCTCCAAGTGTCTATCACATAACAACTATATATAGATCCGTCGGGCAGGTGGCCGTAAGATATGGAGAGCTCGTACTTGTGAGTTATAACGATTTTCCTTTTATATTATAATATTTCACTGGTGTCGAGAGAATTATGACGAGTAGGTATAATAATAATATTATAATGTTCGGTATACTGCAGCCGTGGTGGTCACCGTTTAGTTATAGTTGGTATACCTATCGTATAATATGATATGACATCGTGCGCGTGGACGTTTCGTAAGCCGCGGAAACAGCTTATAATGATATTATAATATCGTTTTGAAAAAGAAATATTATAATGATACCGCTATATGCGCGCACACGTTTTTGTGCGACTCGCAGGAACGCGTATTAGAATATTGCAAAAATATGAAAACCACACAAACCCTTTCAGACGAGACGGGCCCGTGTATAAATCATCGTTTACCCGTGCACAAAAAGACGCGAAGCTTTCATCTGTGAAATTGAACCTTCGTTTTTACGTTTCAATCGCAGATGCTACTCATCGGCGAGTCATGATTCACTGTCAGTCGACGTAGTCTTCCTGGCCCATAACCGCGTAACGGCGACGCGGCGAGAGGGTGCAGCGGTGATGGAGAGGTAAAAAAAAAAAAATGAAATAAACTTCCCCTGACCTCGGGACGATTTTTTTCTCTCCCGACAGTGTACATCATATGCTAATATTCGACGGTGGCTGCTGCTGCAGCGCCGGCGGCGTGGTGTGCAGAAAAAGAGAGTGCAAATTAATTTCAATTTAAACGAGTCGAAATGTATACATAATATATTATACAATATATATAATATGTATATATGTGTGTATAAAGGGATCCCTGCAGTACTGCCGCCGTCACTTAAAGCCAAGAAACGGTTATACACACGCACAGAGCTATACAGAGTGTAATCAATCATCCCGCGTGCACGAGTCCGTTCTCTCACTCTCTTCGACTGTCAGCAGTGCACTGCACACATACACACACACGTTCACATCGGTCCCTACGTACGGTGTATATATATATATTGTGTACATGGTTATATTTTTTTATTGTTATATATACTCCGAAACCCGTGGCGGGAAGGATTTTAATTTTAGCATATATTGTGTCTTTTCGGTTCCAAGACAAACAAACGCACACACACGCGCACACTCGCCCGGTCTTAATTTCCATTCCGACCCCGCGGGTCGCCACCTCCCCCTACGGTGCCAGCGGAGGCTGCAGCGACTGCTACGACGACGACTCCGACGATGATGATGGATTGCACCCGGGAATATATATGACCGCTTTACACTGCCGCCACCCCCCGTGCTTTATCATTAGCGCCAGCACCCAAAACGGCTAATTTAAACCTAAGGTCTTTTTTGTTTTCTTTTTTCGCCTCCCGCACCTCTACCTCGTCGCCACCGTCGCCACCGAATTATAATTACCGTCCGAAAAGGTTTTCACACTTCAAATGGCCGCCGCGACCAGAGTTTCCGACGTAGGTACCACCCACCGACCCCGGTATATATAACTATATAACCTTAAACATATACCAACTCCGTACGCCCTTTCCCTCCCGACCGTTCACCATATTATACTACATCCATCTCTCTCAAAATCCGCCAAACTTCGTCCAGAAATAAGCACATGCGGGTTTCTCTCTGTCTCTCTTTCTCTCTCCGCCTCAAGCTTTTGATAAATTATATTATCCCACGCGTAGCGTATAATCTGTCGTCTGTTTTTACGATAATCAATTATTACATTATATATTCCTATTCCGTGTTTCAGCGGTGGTAGCAGTGGTAGACTATACATATATTATATGCAAGCAAAATGCGTAGCATCTGCATTTTCGACTTAACGACTCGCCTCCTTCCTTTTTTTTTATTATACATGTATAAGGTGTTTGGTACCTACATTTACCGTTTTATTAATGGAAATTGTTCCGAAACGAAAACACTTTTTAATGGAAAATAGCGTTATCCAATTTACATGTTGTCTTTATACGATAACAAACACACCGAGGGACTCGTTTATTAACGTTTTTTCACGTACGCACGTGTATATATATATACCTATAATATAAGTAGACACTATAACTCAAATCGAATTAACATTTTCCGGTATCAGAAATAAGCGAGATTTAATAATAAAAATTAAATGGAAAAACTGCCAAACTTCAAGAATGTAAGAAAATTAAATAAATATTTATTATTTTATAGAAGAAGCTGCAGCCGTAAAAGCACTGCAGTAAGAGTGTTACGATTTCATGATTGCGAATCGAGAATATAATTACAAAGACGCATTTATCACACGATGAACTTAAATGTAATATTATACTTTATTGGGTTAAATGTTTAGCCAAATGTTGTGTATCCATCTTCCGCACCGCACACACCATAAAGTCAGCTGCAGTCACGCGAATACGCATATTTTATTATTTTATTTGTCAATATTATTATTGTAATTACGATGTATCTCGTTTCTCTTTTCACGTTCTATCTCTGACCGAACTGCAACAATACCTACGTGGTGCGTTAAATTATTTGCGTGGCTGCTGACGATCGCGTGGGTATAATAATATTATAATATACTACACAGTAGGGTAACCTATAACCGGGTAAACAGAGCCCGGCGCGTGAACACGTCGTTACGTAATAATAATGATAATGATAATGATAATAACAATAATATTCTCGTCGGTGAAAGCGATTAACTGCAGCGGGTGCGGTGCACTGCAACCATATATATATATATGTATATTGTTATATACATGGCGTTTAGAGATACACTATACATAGTGTATACATAATATAATATTATGTATATGTATATAGGTGCATTAACACAAACTGTAGCGGTCCATCGACACGCGCGTGTACAAACAAGATTTGTAAATATATACAAAGCAGAACGGTTAATAGTAATAATAATATATGACAAATAGCGGCGGTTATTACTTCGACCGGTCGCCGGCGCGAGCGTATAAATCACGGGCGCATTCGTCGTGTGTCGGCGGCGGCGTCGTCGTCGTTCAAGTAGCTTCGGCGAAAAGCCGAGTCTTATTAGTCAAAGTCCCGCGGGTAATTGAATGTGTGTGTATGTATATGTATTATTACGAGAGAGCCAGCCGACGAGGGTCCCCGCTGAGAAAGGCCAATCAACATCTATAACAAAATATTATTATTATTATATTATTATTATTATTATTATTATTATATAGGTACACATTGCGAGACCAATAATCATTATTACCGTTTGCCAGTTGTTTATTTATTATTATTATATATTTCGGGTACTCGCGCGTGCGTACCTATATTATGTATATATATACATACGGACCAAGTCGGTCCGTAAAGACAAAACCCATCAGTCACACACACCCGACGCAGAGACTATACGTAACGAGTTTTGTATATTTAGGTACTCTGACCGAATGCCATTAGGAATGTCCATTAATAATTATAAGTGGCGACCAGTAAGTCCGTTTCAATAATTATATGTAATATGTATATACCTATACTGTATATACTTTTGTTATGTTCCGAACGTATTTTGACCGCGTGGTCACGTAGATTGTTTATAAGTTGTAACACCCAGGTGAACCTACAGATCGCGTCTTCGAACAGTTAATTATTATTCCATAATGGTATACATAATAATATTATTGTACTTTGTATATTATAATTATTATATTATATTATTACTGATCGTTTTCTCTCGGCACGTTCTATATAGAACAACGTATTTGGTACGCTTGGGCTAACCATATGGAATTGCAGCGTTTAATATGATCGAGATTTTCAAAGAAGAAATCGGAGTTTATTCGATACGTATCGGTTTAATATTGAGCGTTCGAGAAGTTACCCATGTGGTTTATCAGTGAAAAGTACCGACCCGTACTCAGACTTTGGTACGAGTCGGTATGTATGACTACTCCGCATCGATACATATCGAATTTTTCTTCTTGAAAATCTCGAATAATAATAATTATATACGATATTGTTACGTAATCGTTATTAAAACGTTAATAAAATAAGCTTACGGGTGGTTCTCTACTCTCGATCACCAGGCACGGGCACCCACCCGAGGTAAACACTGTACTATTGCAGCCTCACAACAATAACAAAATATACAACTATTCATGAATTATTATATTTTATGCGTGTATTATAATATATTATCTGCACGCGGTGCATCCACCCTTCATGACTTAGTAACACCATTTTAATATGAATGTATATACCTTTGCAGATTCACCCCGCATGGAAAAATCGCCGCTGCTGGCCAACGGATACAATCAGCCGCCCACACACCTCGGACACATGCAGTACATGCAGCAGTTCAGCCACCACCACCATCATCCGGCGGCCGCGCACGCCATCATGAACCCGGCCGGTCTGTCGCACCCCGCGTTACCCCGTCCAGACGCGCAGCTACTTAAGAGCCAAGGACTCTCCATGGAAGCGTTGGCCAGGTGAGTGTCTGCTGGGTAACCCATCGTCCCCCACCCGTGATCGCCGCCCACTTAACACCCCCCCCCCCAAGGGACAACTCTTTCGACCGGAAACCGTGTTTGTAGACCACTGATATCTCTGTCACTCACTCACTCTCTCTATTTCGCTCATCACAATATCTATAGCAAAGAACATGACACCTAAATTCACATCCATATCGTTATCGTTACTTTTTAATTTTATCGATTGGAGACTAGTTCGACTGTACCTATAAACCTTAAAGTGTACAATAATAACACCTAACACTTATGATATTGAGTCACGTGCAGCGCAAAATAAACTGTAGCAGCAACTACTGCGGTAGTGTGCAGTTGATACGGTTCTATATCGACAATATTGCCACAATATAGTTATCATAGTCGATAAGAAAATTACCATTTCTTGAAATAATTTGCTACTGTTGAAAATGCCAATGTATTGTTAGGTTGATCTTATTTTTACGATTTATTCAGAAAAATAAAAGAAAACTCAAACCGAGTATACCTATTGAAAAATTAAAATTATAATTATAAATTAATAGAGACTGCATTTTTCTAAATCAAACTCGGCTTAATGTTGATTTTTTATAATATAGTATATATAATCGTTTACTAACATTGATGGGACTTGGAAACTAAATTAAAATTGATTAAATTTCAAGCAGTTACAGTAAAAAAGACATCTGCCAACGTTTCTAAAATATTATAAAGGTACTAATTTAAAAGAAAAAAAGATTCGTTCTAACTTTTTTATTTTATCTTATTCATTTTTTAACAGCGGTGAACAATTATCAACCTAAACTTGCAGAGTTTAGAATATTGTATACCTTCATTAAAATTCGAAACCGTATTTTTATTCATTTTCCGATATGAAATGTGGAGAGCGAAACAGAGTTTATCACGGGACCAGCTGCAAATAATATAATATTGTACGGTTAATAAATTATTATTGTAATGCATATTATACACGTAGTGAACAGTGGTTTACTTTTTAATTGTTTATCACTACGTCTTTAATACGTTCTTTTTGCTTTTCGTTTTACAGTTCGGGTATATGGGAAAAAGCGTACGCCGGCTTCATGAAACAACTAGAAAGGTAAGAGAATAATAATAATAATCGCACACTGCGCGTGCAGTGTATTTAATATCATTATTGTTTATATCCACGACGCCTTCCCGTCCGGCGCGTCGCACTATTAAAATAACGACTTGTATATTATAATATTATTATTATTATATACCGTTTTCTGCAATATGCATGTATATAATGATATAATGTAATACGCGAGCTGTGTAACCGACGCACACGATCGTTCGAGGGCGGCGGCGGCGGAAATTATGTTCCGTTCAATAATATACGACCCAATGATATATACAGTATAATAATAATGATAATAATAATAATAATAATACCCTATGTATATATAGGTATATTTATTCGCTCGGCGCAATATCATCATCATCCCGGCGATAATAATTATTGTTATTCATCTTTTAATTTTTTTCTCTCTTTCCGCGTCGTAATAATAATATCATCATTATTACCATATCGTATCTGTGCGCCGGACACACGTATTATAGAAGTACATAACATATATATAAATATAATACACGGACTAAAAAGGTCATCAGGCCGTTGCACTAAAACTAGCTGCAATACCTCTCTATGTGCGCATAAAATAGAGAAATGATAACGGTGATGGTTACAGCTATATATGAAATTTACGACTTGAACACGACTGTGGCGTATTATATACGATATATAATATAAATATATTAATACCTTAATAATAATAATAATAAAAACGGTGCCGCCTGCACCGCTGCCCATCGCTTATGTCGGTCGCGGTAATAATTCTGATTTAAAAACTGCTCGCAGATCCGTTTAAATAGTATAATACGTATTATTTCAACTACAACCGTTTCACATCGCTTCGACTCTTCCGATATATCATACACCGACGAATTATTATTCTATTCCCGGCCACACCTACTTATTTATAAAATAATATAATTCGCATAGACATCACTAGAAAAATCGTTTTGAGGTTTTAAAATGTGTTGCACAAAAGCTTTAAAGTGGGCATCTAAAATAAATGATTCTTCATCCGATTAGCTATAAAAGTCACAATAGATTAAAACTCAATGGAAGAGGAGGCCGGGAGTGGATGAAAAAAATTACTTTAGAACTTTAATGCAGATTTAAAGAAAAATAAATAATATTTGTCATTTCAACCGTCATTTGTTTCAAACGTCGTCTTTATTGTTCAATACAGTGGCGTCATTTCAGTTTTTGAGAGGGGGGAGGGGGCAACATTTTTGACTGGCCCACAATAAAACTGAAAAAAAAAAAACGATCGCCAACAATTATTACATTACAATTGAATTTTTATCTCAATAATATGAATAAATTTCACCCCCCCCCCACACAAAAAAATAACGCCACGCTGGTTCAATATACATACCTGATACAACGAACCGTATCCGATTAGCAATGGTTTTTAAAATACTAAAATTGTTTTTTTTTGGGGGTGGTTCAGTGAAGTTTACTACGATAATCATACTTGTCGTATTATACTGCACGCAGATAGGAGACCTGCGAATCTGCGAGTTTACCTGCACGGCACGCAGCAAGCCCGCATGTGACATAAATAAATATTATATATCGTAAATAATGGCGATGATAATAATAAATTGTTATTATTGTTTGCACCTCATTCCTCAACACGGTGGCGGCACTCGAAAATTTCTCATTGTCTGCGCCGCTCTGCAGTCTTGTAGTTGGCAGCTGCGGCAGTAATAAGACGGAGGTCGTAAATTTCAATGAAACGCACGAAAGTTGTGTTATTTGTACTCGGTGGCGGTGGTGGCGACAACACAAAGGTATACGTATATGATATCTTCGCGTTATTATATGACTGGTGTACACACACAAAGACCGTAGGAGAAAACGACGACCGGGCGCATGCTTAAATTGAATTTAGCGCTAAAACTTTTCTTGTATTTTTTCTCGCATCATATTTATATATACATTATATAAAAACTTATATATATATATAAGTATCGTATTTTCTGGGTTATTATTTTTGTTCGCGGCGCCCATCTCCGGGACCACTCTGATCTAATTTATATCCGGTGGCGGTGGTGGTGTGGCGGTAGCAGCCTGCAGAGTTCCTCCGGTCGTCGCGTATCATTTATAACAATTTTCTTTTGGCGCGCAATGGATGCACACCCACATACAAACCCACACACACACACATAAATAAGGGACGACGGTGAAATAACGAAGGGTGGATAAAAAATATATACACGTATTAATGTATAATATATACGCGTGTTATATTGTATAGTAAGCGTCGTCGTCGTGTCCGGGGAGCGCGAAAAGAAACGTTTTACACGTCTCCGGAGATTATACGCGGGCACGGGGAAGGCCTATTATAGTGTGAGCGCAGCAGTCATTTTTACGTTAAATATTTATGCAAAAGAAGTTATTAACTTTTTTTTCTTGTATTTTTTTTTTTCCGTTTCAGTCTCCTCCGTGGGTTTTTTTCTTTTTAATGCATCTCTAAACACGCCCACCGCGCCGCCGCCGAGACCTATAATAGTCATCGCCGTCGCGCGTATAATATTTATAAATAGGGACTTGCAGACCACGTCGTAGAGAAAAATGTACAAGTACGCGTTTATCGCAATAATTGTTATTATCCCACCTCATATAGTATACCGCGGTGTGTAATATCGTCTTTGTTAAAACATTTCTTCGCCCTGCACACTAACATAATAGGTACATCAGTTATATACTTATACTTGCATATCATACATACGTCTACACGTAATAATATACACACACACACACACGCGCGAAGTGAAATAGTAATAATAATAATAATAACATAGTAATAACACACCGCCATATTGTCCGCGTGTTGGCGCGAGTTTTTCGCTTCCCCGTCCGTCGACGTGCCGCTACGGTTCTCGGCGGAGGCGGAATTGATGGATGACGTTTTCGATCTGCCGCTGTCCGCGCCCGCTCGTATTATAACTTGCCGAAACATATTCTCGAAACGTTTAATAACAGTACGGCGCGCGCAAACGTGAAACAAATAAAAAACGACAACGTGGAAAATCTCCCATCACGAGTCACGTGGTCGGGAGGGGGGGGCGAGTATAGTCGCGCGGTAGGGGAAAACGGGGGAAAAAATAATAAGAATATATATATGAAAAACGACTTTCACGTCTCACACGCCCACCCGCCACTCCGCGCCGCGTTATATATATATATAGTGCGCGGTGGTGCCGTAATGAGAGAAGATGAGCCTCGAGAATCGAATAATATTGTAATACGAGAATTGAACGAACGATTTTTTTTTATTTTTCGTTCACACCCTCCGTCACCGCGGTAGTCATTTCTTTATGACGTACACGACGATGCTTCTTGCTCTGGGTGTATACGCGTGTGCGGTGTGTGTGTCTTAAGGGGTTGCCAGATGCGACTTCCATTACGCCAATTTCTCTTTACTCGCGTGGGAGGGCGGCGGAGATGGTAAACGACGTACACTAACGACGCAAAATTTTTATAGTGTTGTCGTGCGCCGGCGGTGGTGTGTATAATAATAATATAAGGTGTGTTCGGTGGTCGGGGTTGGCGAGTGGAGCGGGGGGGGGGGGGCTGGGGTGAGGAGAACCGGGAAACAATGTCGCTAAAACGTCAAACATTAAATTACATTTTTATTCGAATTTCTCGCAAACAACACTCTGGTGGGTTAAAAAAAGCACATTCTGTCGGAGTAAAAAAAAAAAAAAACCAAGCGCAATCGTTACGTGTAGGAAAAAAAACTTTGTCAATAACGATAAGCTTTAAAGGCGAAATGACGCGCCGGTTTCCCCTCAACGACGAGAGATATCCGTTGCAGTGTGCGCTGAAGCCATATATAGATCCGCGTAGCGCGTCATCGTATTAAAAACGGATTTCGGTTAAATCTCTGGGTTTAAAGTTGCAGCCTTATGTTCGGCACGGGATTGTCGTTTTTATTTTCTATATACAACGAGACTTATGAACGAAAAATAAAAATTAACGGTCGTGCATAATATATTTTAAAAACAACGATCCCGGCCCGGTATATACGCACGAGTAGATATAGCCCGATATAGGTACCTATATATAGATAAAATATTAAATTGCGTTCGAATTATACGAAGGCACGTCTGCGTAATCGACCGCCGTCCGCGCGTTAAGTGCAAATAATCCGAAATATACCGAATGACATATGCATTTAACAGGCGGCAATTTTTATCGGGGACGATAGTGCAGTAAAATAAAAATCGGCGTCATTGAAACGCCGTCGATATAATAATATATTATACATGTAACGGTGTGCAGGGGCTTCAATATCTGCGCATAATGTTATCCCAGACACCCGGTGACCGTTGCGTGTACATATGTATATCTATAGATACCTATAATACAATATTTTTGCCGATCAAAACAAACACTGCCGCAGAGGATACGCGTACGCAGACGATGTGATGTATAAACGCGCATATACATTTATTATATAGGTACAACGATAATAATAATACTAATCAGCGGTGGTGGTGGCGATGGTGGCGGGATTATATCGCGGTTAATTACGCGGCATTAACGACTATATAGCAGACCGGCTTTTCGTATTGTTTTTGGGTGGCCGGGATTTCGGGTCCATTGTTCCGAAGGAATAACAATAACAATAACAATAGTAACACACACGCAGACGTTTTTGGTAAAGCTGGTCCAGTACACACACACATCGGGCGCGTAATAATTAGCAAAACCTCCGCACACAATAATGCCCCACAAATCTAGATATCACAGAGGTGGGTGGCGGCAGTAGCACCAGTTTATATATACACATTATACATATATTATTATAATATAGTGGCGGCCTCATCACAGGCCGTCATCGCCGCCACCACAGAGTATTATCGGTCCAGTGTTTTAATCTAATATCGTTGTTTCCCCACTGCGTCTGTTCCGCTTTTGTACGCGATACATATATATATATATATATAAATATTAAATATATATATATTATTATATGAGAGTGTGTGCGTTCGTCCGAATGCCCATTGTTTCTACAAAACCTCCGTCCCGCCGGACAGGCCGCGATCAAATGCCATCCCTTCCGGAGACCATCGACACGTGCATACATATAATATATGTGTGCGTACCTATAATAATTACTGCAATCTGTGTGTGTGTGCATATTATGTGCGGTTACAATAGTAATATGATAATAATAACGTTACGCGTACATAGAATTGAATATACATACCGGGATTCGTATGTATAATATTATTAAATTAAGCGTACATCACATGATGACGTGTGTTGTTCGTGTTCAGACCCAGTGCTCCTCCACCCATATTATCCCACCACAGCGTTTTCAGCGGTACAGCTCATAAACGACACGGCGATAGTAATATTTCGTATGCTAGTTCCGCTGCAACCCGAATCGTCCATTGTGAGTTCAAAATAATCGATGCGTATACCTACAATACGCGCGGGCGACCGTCCGACTGGTGCAACAGCAGCGGTGTGCAGGGTCCAGCATGGATCGCATCGCATCGGCGAGGGAGAGTTTTATATAATATCGTAATAAAATAAAGAAAAATTTCAATATCGAAATATTAATGTCCCGGCAAATCCTCTCCGTCCGTATATTTTTATTAATAATATTCTTTACAAATACTTATCCTCTTCGCGTATCATATATATATATATAATAATATCTCGGCTCTGCAGATAAAGTGTGCGCCGCGGGATTACGCACGCGTAATTTCTTTTGTCGTTTATACGATGCCGAGTAGTATAATAATATTACGACCGGCCGTTCTCTTCCTCCGCCGGAGATTTCTTAAAAAATAAATAACCGCTGCAGTGTATACGACCGTGGCGCATCGAGGATTTATTTCTGCGCCATCATCGCCGTCGTCGTTATACAGTTATCTTCTGACACTGCGGATTCGCTGACGGCCGTCACGTGAATAAAAAAATAAAAAAGAAGAAGTCATATTGTCGCCTTTTAGTAAACCGAACGTGCAAAGTTAATATCCGTCATCGGTATAGTTTCTCCCTTATCGGCGGACCAAAGTTTGGGCCCGGCGGGCGACAGCAGTGGGAGAAAAAAATATTGGATTTCAATTGAAAACTCGTTTTTCTCGACCTGACCCCGAAAATGCGGACAAGATGGATTCATTTGTCACCGGCCGTATCGGCCGAGTGTGTATGGAAAAACACCACCCCTCGCAGGACACATTTTCGGAATCATAAATTCACTTTGCTAACTTTTCGCCGCGGGGACGTGTCCTTTTTACGCTGCTTTTGATAGCCAGTTGATATATTGCCAGTTGGTAACTTTCCGATACACGCTCACGACCACACACGTAAAAATACGATTATATTATATTATAATATACAGATTGACGACGGGACGACAAAAGTGTGAAAAATAAGAATAAAATATAATATTACAATAACTACTGCAGCGCTAAAACTTGTGTGTTCTAAACAATGATTTTATATATCCACACATGAATAACATCGAAACCCAGTAAATTGAAAAACGCGTAGCGGCAGAAGCCTTTCACCGCGTAAAGTGTCGTTTCAATAATCTCCGGTGGACAGGTATTATATGAAAGCCGGCCGGCGTTTTATACTATAGAGAGAAGAACGTTTTATTGGTTTCGAGTGTAAATTTATCGTTCGAAATAAATTCCGAGCACACTTTTCTCCACGTCGCCTTTGAGTCGGACGCAGGCTCGGCGCATGTGCAGTATTGTAAATCACGGGTTGGGCGCAATTTCATTTTCTTCGAGTACACCCACTACCCACATATATATATTATGTTGTGTACACCCGCAGAGGAGATTCATGTCGAAACCCGCGCAGCGGCATTCCCCATGGCGCCTTAAAATACGATTCCGTCCTGACAGTCATTGCCCAATAAACACGACAATTACTAATTATTGCCACCAGCGCGGAACGTCGCATTATAATACACGGGCTCGGACAACGGCAACCACAATAATAATAATGATAAACATGATATTAGAGCGTTTGCCGTATAATACCGGTGACGACGCCGAAATGATTTCGTTATTCGAGTTCAAATTATTTAATAATAGTTTGCTGGCACGCGATGCATAACATACTATACATAATATAGTCGGCCGACTCGTCGTGGGAATGTATAGGAAAAACCGACGACGCGTATTCTGATAAGATTTTATAAACATTGTACTGCGCCGCACGAACAGCGGGCGAAAAATGACCGTCGACGAAGACGACAAAATATTATTTACCTATTTATATATACCACTACTATATAATATATATTATTTTAATTTATACGTCCACCGCGCATATTGCGTGCTCGTCACACGCGGATCCAAAGGCCTTTGGGACAAATACGCGGGTTTTGCGGTCGCGACAGCGCGTAATCTCCGCTGCAGCCTCCGACACAGATTATACGCCTGCCGGACGGGACGTCGTTATTCAATCTAATGGACCGCGTTAATCGCGTCGCGGCGTGACCCTTTGCTGCAGGGACAACGACGAGGTTTTCGCGTTTAACCCCGAGGATTATGATATCGTACTATCGTATCAACGTCATACGGTGCAGATGCAGTGTATATGCGTATGGAAGACGAAATCGGTCGTGTTGCTCGGAGAAACTTTCGTTCGCCGGCAGTTTGGTTAAAATATTTTTGTGTGCAAAATAACAACATATATACGACCGTGTATAATAATATTATAACTGCTGTTAGAACAATGATATTGTATCGGGCTTATGGACCTGCTGTTGCACATAAAAAAAATAAATAATTATTTTAGTATCCCGTTTATGTTTCACGGTTAGTAAACCAATTGCGCTTAGGTAACCTTTTGCTTTTTGAACTTTCAGGTACCTATAACAAATGTATTTTTTTTCACGTAGATAATTCCATCAACGCGTTGAATCATCGTTTATACATGTCGAAAATCAATAACTCATATTATGTTGATCAATTATACCCATTCTTGCGTTTAAATTATTAACAGCTGATTTTGATGCAATATTTTACTATCGGAATATTCGGAATTTTAATGAAACGCCATATAACCAAAATAGGTACATGAATTTAATCGATACTTCAACACACGAAATATAGTTTTCATTTTCACAAGCTAGGTATTCATCGGCCTAATCGGTCCGTTGCAGTAATTTGGGGTAACACAATAATTATGATACTGATAGACACTTTTATAATATGTACAATTGTCATTTATTTTCATTATATTCATATAATAATAGCCAAGTGTTAATTATTGTATTTATTTAATTTAAGTAAAGTAACTAAAGTTGTACTTAGTATAATAAATATTTAAGGTATATCATTCACTAGCGCGATCGGTACATCAAGCCTGCAAATTAGTACACACCATCATTTGGTCCGTATCAATCCCGGTAATATTATCTTGCGCAATTGGTAAACTCTCGTTTAATTGTCCGGCCGGTCGTATACCGCATTCCTCGCGCACCAACACGCACATTATATTATTTATATTATAACTTATATACCCAAAGTGGAGCAGAGGTACCTACCAACCTATACCTACGTATATACACGACGTAACGCACGACCGTCGCACTAAAACATCTCGTCGTGACGTCGTGTTCAGTTGGTGTCCGCCGCCGAATCAATTACCATTCGGAATATATAGGATAATAATAATATCGTACTATTAATATTTAATACGGTTGCACGTGGGCAGCAGTGGCAGCAGCTCGCAGGGTGCCGCCACACAAAGCAATCGGCCACTACCGATCTCTGCTCTGTCCGGGCATTACGTGAGCAGCAGCAGCAGCAGCAGCAGCAGCAGCCGCCGCTGACGACGACGACGTTGTGCGACTTGCGCCGCATGTCACTGTCACGAGTTTTTTTTTATAATGATTATTATTATTATTGCTGTTGTACCATTGTAGACGAACAATGTTCTATATGTATCTCTCTATGTTAATGTGTGTACAAAAACCGTTTTTGATTTAGTCGAAACGCCTTTTCCCCCCAAAGTGGGTGTGTGTGTATGGCTAGTCCTTGTCCGCCGCCAGCTGCTAATTACAAGGCACTCACTCCGGTTTGTGTGTGTGTGTGTGTAAGTATATTGTAAACGTTCGTGTCATTCCGATCGAAATATTCTGTTATCGGTCCTCACACATCTATCTATATTATACTTGTGTGCGTTGTATATAATATGCGCTCTATATATATCGGAAAGAATAAAAAATACAACTTATGATAATAATAATAATAATGGATCGCCGGGTGGGCGATCGTCAAACACGCGTATTGTATATTATATTTTATAATGTAGGTACCTAATAATGTTATAACTTATAATGTACATTATATTATGCACGCGCGTTTGTCCGGACGGAACATAATAACGCATACAGTGATAAAATATCGTTTGTACGTATACCTATAATATAATATGTGTTGCTGGGGAGTTATATGACATAATATATTATATTATACTTGTCATATTATTCAGGTTTGATTTCAGAGGCGTACAAATAATAATAATATAATCGCATTCGGGCTTTTGCAAAAAGTCTGCTGCTGCTGCTATACTTCCCCCGTTCGGTGCCGCCGATGCTGTTGAGTGTCGATTGCCTTTTATACTGTCAAAACCAAAAATTCAGTTTCGTTTCGCGTTTTAATTCCCTTCGTACCGAATCCGTTTTAATAATTAACTCCCTCTTTCTCGCTTTGAACTTTTAACCCTCGGAAAAGAAATTAATAATCTTGTTTTAAATGTATACAAATTCGGTTTTACGAGTAGTCTCAAAGGAATGTGCTCCGGGGCGTACGAAACTTTCCCATTAAAAATCTGGACGTCACTTACAAATCGTCCGGAATGACATTGAAAGTAATTCTAATTAGGTACTTTGTTCTTAAACTACGAGTTTATGACATGACATTCGATCAGATAATATGCCCACCAATCGGCTCTAGAAATTACCAAGAAATTTTTTTTTTTGATATTAGATGTCTACGAATGAAGTTCGTTTGGACCTTCGGAATATTATTCTAATATACAAATATTATTTATTAATCTCCTACTAACTAAGGTAATATTTTACAAGCCGCATCAAACTCCGTTTTTCAATATTTTAATTTCAAACTTAATAATATGTCTTCAAAGATAATACATTTTTAAGCGTTTTTTTTTATAAATAATGATTTTGAAATAAAATAAAAAACCGGAGTTTAATCTTGTAAGAAGTGTTCTTCTTTCAGATAAAAAAATAGTTATACATATCCGAAAATTCTACAAGACCTGAAAATTATTCCCATGAAGTCATTTTTTTCGATATAATATACCTTATCAACCCCCCCCCTAAATAGGTATTGGGTAGTAGATTAGTGGGAAAAGTATTATAATTAAGGTGGTAACTAAAACATAAAATGTAATTTCCAAATTTTATAGAATTGCGGGAAATTTGAAAAATTGACACGGGTCATCCTTATACAATATAATAATAAAAATAAAGACCTATTTTTTACATTTCCCATCGATGTGTAAAACTATTCGGTTTCTGAAGTAGCCAAGAAACTATTTTGTAGACCAGACAATAACAGTATAATTTTATGGTATTTGTAAATTAAAAACCTAATAGGTATTTATTATCATGCCATAGCGTGCGTAATATTGCACGCGTATATAGCATCGACGGTAAATTAACTAGTGCAAAGGGCGTAGCGTATGATATTATTATTATAAAGTATTTAATATTATTATTATTTTACATGTCGAGTGTAGAAGTAGTAGTTGTAGGTACTTATACAGTGCGCGGGTATGCAATATCAGGTTATACTCACCAAACACACACTTACACACACATAATATGCGATAAATATTGTTTAATATAAATCATTTGCGGCTGCGACGGCGGGCGTACAACACTGCTGTTCGAGTTAATGAATTGCGAAACATTGTTTTACCGCCTCCGGCATGATTATTCGATAATAATCACGGCAGGCCTAATTATTGTTCCCCCACCGACCCAACAGTACACCACCACCACCACCACCACGACTGCTGGCGGATAAATAATAATAATATAATGCCATATATTGTATACCTATATAGATATACCTACACGCCCGATGATTCCGGAATCCGTCCGGTCGGATTTTCGATCATCTGCGAATACACACACACACACAAACACACTACGCATAAACTTTCCGTAAACACATTATAATATATACATGTACAATATATATGCACTTGTACCCACCTCCACCGCCATCTCAGTGCGCGTATGTCTATGTCGATTAATTTAATATTAAATCCTCTCCGACTCTCTCGCCGCTGTTTGTCTCTCTCTTTCTTTCTCTCTCGGTCGCTCCCACTCCCTCTCACTCACTCCCGCGCATACCCACCCTCGCTGTATGCCACACTCGACCGGCCGCCGACGAATCTGAGATTTCGTTTCAATTAACATGGTCCCGGGTCCGGAACGTTGGAGTTTAATATTATAATCGTAAGGAGTTTTGCGCGTTGCACACACAGGATACGTGTGTATTAATAATCATAACTCAAAACGGCAAAGCCCCCAAAGGGTTTTGGCAACACACGCCGTACATAGTACCTACCGACGATGGGCCGAGGGACGGCGGGCGGTGACTGAGAAGTGGGTAGAAGACGATGCCGCGGCGTTTCGCTCCAGAAATCTTATACTTATTACTTATTCGACCCTTCTGCGTAACGGGCAAAAGTTTAAAATCTTCCACCGCCGTCCGTCCACCCGCCCTCCAGACCACCTAACATGCACTACCATCGCCGCCACACCAGACGAAACTACCCTCTAGCCCTGAGGCCGTTTCTCGGGTTATTATTGTTTCACCACGCCGCCGAATCGGATTTCGATGATGTGATGTTGCTGTTTCTGCTGCTGCTGCTGCTGTTGATCCTATATCACAACCCCTTCAACAAATTAGCATGACGGCGGCCGTCGTTGCTGTGCGCGGGACCTCCGCCTCATCTCGTTAGACTCCAACGACACACTTTTCGGCGTATTTTTCGCGCTTGTTTATTAAACACAAACAAAAGACACACTGCAGAGCGACGGTGTCGAGAGGATTAGTCAAATTGAAGAATATAATATATATAATAATTACGGGGTGCAAATAGCATATATATATTATTATTATTGTCACGTAATGGGGATGTCCCACGATAGGAATAGAAAAACTGTTCGACAACGATAAATAAATAATAATAATCGTGAAATAGTCATAACATGGAAAATTCCAAACACTTATCTATATATACTACCTTGTATGCGGATACTGATGAAAGAAAAAGTAAAACTAATATACGAACGGGGAAGGAGTGCAGAAGGAGAAGAAAAAAAACGTTACGGAAAAACGGAAAAAAAAGAGGAATTATCATAATTATTATCGAATGGCCATAACGTCGGGATTAAATGAGCTGCAGAGATGAAGAAAAAAAATCCCCATCACCGGAGCCGGCATAATGATAAGGGGAGTTGTGTATTTAAATTTTAATCAAAACATCCGATTGAATCAATATATATAGCCGGCGGCGGAAATGAAAGGGAACTACATCCTAAAGACAAACAGGACTTTTAATATGCGGGCTCCCGCTATCCGCGTCGGCGGCGGTCCGGACATTCTTCTCGTCGTGCAGTATTATTATTATTATTATTATTACTGCTACTGCTACACTACTACAACTACTACTACTACAATATATACACAAAGAACGGATTAGAATATATGCGATTCCGGCGCGCGGACTAATGAAAATTCACCCTCCACACGCGCCGGGAAAGAAGTCAAAGAACGTTACGGGAATTAATTTTGCCGATCTCTTTTTTTCCGCTTCTCTTTTTAAACACAGTCTTTATTTTGATTTTATTTGTTATTTATCCTGCATAGAATACACGTCCAAATTTCTGACGTCCCGCAGATAAGAACCACACCGCGGCGGTGGATTCGTCAAACCGACGACGACGCCGCCGCCGCCGCCGCCGCCTCTTATTATCGGTGTATTTTATTACTTATTACCATAATATTAATAACAATATACATTTTTATATACCGCGACGGGCAGCTGATAATAATTAATTATCGGTGGATGGAGTATACGACGTGTCCTCGGGCATCCGGATCGACCGAATGATACTATACGCGCGACGGCGAAATCCCCACGGAACTTATCTGTGCGACGACACGCCGCCACCGCCGACATTTTAATCTCGTCGTGGCCGGTAATCTCGTCGGCAAACGAACCGCACGACGAACACGGGCAATAATATTAATATAATGACGACGATAGTATTATTATTATTAATTTTTTTTTGCGCGTCGTCGTGTGGCTATTTTATAGGGTGCGTTTTTTGTAGGCATACGGGTATATGGGTTTGATATACCTACGACACTGCAGGTTCTCCCGATTCGGGCGACAGCGTGTCCTCGAAATCGGTAGCAGCAGTTAAAACGCTTCTCGATTAAACAAACGCACAATCTCTGCAGGTCGGTTAGCTTGGCCTCGTTTGCGTAATATCGTTTCTCGGATATGTTCGGATCACTATAATACTGCTGGTGCTGGTAGGTAAACAAAAACCCGATCAGCTGATCGAGTGTCATTTCTAAATATTTTTCCAACACATGCCGCTGTTCCGCGTGTAGTGGCGTGAAAAAGTCTCGTGGCTTACAGGCAGGCGATGACTCCAGCTGCTGCCGGCGGAGAGGCGAAACGATTTTTTTTTCGTAGAAAATTCGATATCTTTGTACATTTTTGTATACGTTCGAACACGATACACCGTCAGTGCTTGTGTGCGAGTTTATTTGGACGACTCTATGCCGAACCGGTTTGGATATATGTATTATTATAATATTAACACCGGCCCGATGCGACGATCCGGTGAACCCTTTCAGTCTCAGTCAGTCCTCTCTCTCTACATATGTGACTAGTTTGTTCCCCGGAAACGGATCTTCGAAATAACATAATATATAATATTATGTACCTATATAATTTAACATTGCCATTATTTTTTTATTATTATGCACAATGCACATTATCATCATCATCATTATAACGTTGTGTTATAAAAGCATAAGACAATATGAGTCGTCGTCGTGATGGCCGATATAATAATATGTATACGCTCGAAATAAATATGATACGCACGCAGCGTCGTTTTCCAAAACTCGTTTTTCAACAGTAATTACACACACACACACACACAATGATAATATTAAACTGATATTTTATATAGGTGCGCGAAATCCATATTACGACCGCGGTGTGTTGCCAAAGACGTTTTCTTCGTATAATAAAAATAAAAAAAACTATAATGCTCTTATAACACGGTCACTGGCGTCGAAACGAAACCCTATCGAAACCTTACCGTCTTTCGCATATAATATTATAATGTGACATATATTAATGTTTAATACAAAAAATAAAACACGCTTGATGTTGGTACCTACCCAGTATATCTATACGATACATTATCGTGTCGTTTTGATTTTTTATATTATATTTTATCGTGTCCTTAATGATAAAATACGTCGCACGACACTGCAGCAGTAGTGTCTTCTGTACCGGAAGCAGCAGTTCCGCGTACATACATATTATATTATTTAAACTCGTATTATACGCATAAAAATGATAATATTACACCCCACCCATCATCGCAATAATAATAATAATAATATTGTAATATCGTAATATATCGTGTGATATGTATTGTGGCGTATCGCGTGACGAAAACATCGACGATAATTAAAAACTCGTATTTAACATCGATGATGTATAAATATTAAAATAATACTCGCATTATTGTATACGATATGATGTACGTGGGGACCGGTGCCAGACGAGAGAACCATACGATGTACACCGTCATAACGCGCGTGTATAACGGTTGATTTATGTCTGGAGATATAATATGTGTTGTACACAAGACGAGACTTTTAGACGATGATTTCCCGGCGTGCCGCCCACACCGATATTATAATATTATCATATGATTACTCGTGTACTCACCCCGTCTGTGTGTGTGTGTGTGTGTGGAAATTCGTATATTTTATGCGATTATAATATTATCATTCTTCGGATTTCGCGATATCCTCGATCACGCGACCGATTTCGTCTGGATCGTTTCTGATGCCCCGTGATGTATATTCGCGTGTTCCCGCCGCGGCCGACGACGGTCCACTCGGCGGGAGACCGACCGTGGCTGCTAGCTCGAGTAGAGCATAATAATAATAATAATAATAATATATTGTAATATCGTATATATCGTGTGATATGTATTGTGGCGTATCGCGTGACGAAAACATCGACGATAATTAAAAACTCGTATTTAACATCGATGATGTATAAATATTAAAATAATACTCGCATTATTGTATATGATATGATGTACGTGGGGACCGGTGCCAGACGAGAGAACCATACGATGTACACCGTCATAACGCGCGTGTATAACGGTTGATTTATGTCTGGAGATATAATATGTGTTGTACACAAGACGAGACTTTTAGACGATGATTTCCCGGCGTGCCGCCCACACCGATATTATAATATTATCATATGATTACTCGTGTACTCACCCCGTCTGTGTGTGTATGCGTGGAAATTCGTATATTTTATGCGATTATAATATTATCATTCTTCGGATTTCGCGATATCCTCGATCACGCGACCGATTTCGTCTGGATCGTTTCTGATGCCCCGTGATGTATATTCGCGTGTTCCCGCCGCGGCCGACGACGGTCCACTCGGCGGGAGACCGACCGTGGCTGCTAGCTCGAGTAGAGCATAATAATAATAATAATAATAATCATATTATAATGATAATATTATTGCGTTGACGCTTTCTTCGGGGTTTCTAGATTATATACATTATATTATTAAATACGACGACGATCGTTATACAAAATAATGATACCGAACGCGCGCACGGGCGACGACAATAATAATAATATTATAATATACGCGCACGGCAGTCGTTTCTGACGAGTGCTGCAGATGGAAAATTAGTCACTTCCGTTTTTTTATTATTGTCATTTTCGTTTTTTTTTACACCGCAGTGCCCTCGACATTCGCCACCGCCGCTGCCGTCGTCGTTATTACGTTTTACGATTATTGTTATTACTATTATATTTGTATTATCATTACTATATTATGTAACGCATTTCAAATGTCTTTTACGCGCGATATCGCCTTGGTGCAAAACGCATTAAAAAAAAAATGCTGCCCCTCGCGCGCGTGTTCTATGTGTATGTATATATATATAAGTATTATATTTATTGACGATAGTAAAGCCCCCGAAATATGCAGATGTATATAAACTCATTCACCGCTGCTGCTGAGACGTTAAAAGCTTTCGCTCATTAAGACACACGGAAAGGACTTTTTCGGTTATTCGAGTCCCCCGGCACCACACTGTATATTACCACTCTTAATGTCTTAATCGCCTCGTCCGCCACCGATGAATTTCCGAAATGTTTTATTTATGTGCGTACAAATAAACATATATATGGCGCAGGGACTTAATGGAAAGCGGTCGTGGAATAAAACGTCATCGTTATATTATTTATACTTGTATATCGTGTTTAATAGTGTTATGAATATTTTGTTTGGTTTTTGCAGAGCCAACGACGAACGAGTGGGCGACATGAATCGGGCGCTAAACTTTGATCAGAAAGCAAGAGATTTGACATCGCAAAACGGTACGTCCACACAATATTATCATAATTAATATGGTACACAACTATAATGGCATTATACACGAGTGCCACCGTCAACCTCTCAAACAGACACGATAACGTGAATTCTTAACTATTTGCTGTAGGTTCGTCCGAAGGGCACAGCCCCGTGTTGAACCTGTCCAAAACCGGAGGCGATCATTCGGGACCGGCCAGCGATCATTCGGCTGGCGGCAACACAAACGTCGACGACGAAGACGACCTGGACGAGGACGACGACAACATTACCGACGGCGAAGAAGACGACATCAAGGATCACGGTATACATCATTATTATTATTATTATTATTTTTTTTTTTATATGGTGCTATATAAGACAATGTTTTCAAACGGTAAGAAATATAGTTTTTTTTTTAAGGTTCTGATACCTCTATACTTCTACTATGAGATGTTAGATGTGGGTATAGTCATAGTGTACACCAAATATAATTGTTCAGACAGAAAAAAAATAACGAATTATACACAAACCATTGGAAACAATAATATCAATACGTAGAACGTTCTACTCGAGTGCATCTTTGACACAATATAACCATCATGTCGGTACAATAAAGTGAAAAGTGGATTGCAGGGGAGCCGCGTGTGTATTGTGGTCATAGTAGTGGTTTAGTGCGGCGCGGGTGTAATTCGAGATGGGAATACCTTTTTATAGGATATTATATTATCACGTACGTTTGAGTTCAATTAAAATTATTAGTTTTGTGTGTATCGTGTTATTTGTATATACGACCGCAATATCGATTATATACTGTGGCGATATAATATAATAATTAATATACATCGTACATTACAATAAGGGTCGATTTTAAATCATCAACAGCATTTATAATAACGTCCGGCGTGGATGCATCAACGCATCAAACGTCGATTAAACGTATCAACATTGCAACATGTTATATCAACATCCGTGCTCGTTATTATTTTTAACCGCGTATATAGGTTTCAAAAACGTAGATTTAAATAATTGAATTAATCTAATAAAAATTTCACCTACAGGCTACAAAAGTATAATAATATAATAATATATTTTATTTATTTGTTTTTCTTTTTTGACGTGTTTAGACCTCAGCGACAATCCGGACGTGGGAGGCAATAGCAGCGCACACGGTAGCGTCACGCCCCCGCCACAGGCGCTGAACTTCGGTTCCGCCGGATCCGGGGACATGGGTTTGCCGTACATGACCACCGAGTCGCTGCTCCGGAAGATACAAGCCCTGCTTAAGGCCGCCGCCGACAAGATCCGAGACGACGATCGCGCGTTGAACTTCGAAAAAGGTGAGGACCCCGTGACATTGTGTTATACAAAGTGATTAAATATAAAATGCGTTTTGGCCGAGAGGCATATTATGGCAACGTACAGAAACTAATCGACAGGTGAAGCTAAATATATTATGACGTTCGTTCGAATTTTTGGAGAGAACGTTTCCTGTAGGGGGTTTCGTGTCGAATTATTTTATGTAGATATTATTGTATAGGATGGACAATAACAAACGTTTCTAAGCCGAATTCGGTTTACATTTGGATATATGCTGATAAAATTAGACCACTGCTTTCTTTATTTCCATCGCGTATCACCTGGATTTGCAAAAAATCGAAACTAACCTATCCTAAACGAATGAGAGTTTGCATACATTATAATCGTTCTTCTATCAAACCATAACTGGTTATTTTTTCAAAAAATTCATCTCATTGTATCGGTTGAATCCGTATAGTGACTCATAGCGCTCTTTATTTTTCCATGAATAAGATGTAGTGCTACGGTTTTTTAATTACGTAACACAATACCTACCAAACGTGACGGAAGTTTAATTTCTACAATCGCAGTAGATTAAAATGACATTTATAAGATCGTATCACCTTTAGCCCATTTAGTTTTGATCAGTATATAGGTCGATTAGTTTTTAGATTTTTTTTTTTATTGCGATTTAGACAGACGTTTCCTATTAAACTCGGTGTTTATAATGTAATACAGTTTGTGATATTTCATAAACATCATAAAACGAGGCGGTATTCTACCGACGATTCCGTGAGACCCATAACCGGTTGATTAACATAAATACTGTACCTATATAATGTATACACCTATACATGCTATATCAATACTCACTTGCTCGTATATTTCTCGATCAGTAGTCAAAATAGGATATTTAAGACGATGGTAAATGCGTCTAATGGCTTAAAAAATAGAGTTAGTGACGGGTCAGAAACCGCGTACATACAGTTCAGAGGTCGGGTGGCAATAGAGCGAGTCCTTGTGCTGGACAACTATACACTGTAAACGACAAAACAAATACACACACATACACCCACACATACACACAGACAAATACGGACACAACAAACTGAACGAATGTCGGGACAGGTTTTGTAGTAGTGCGGCAGGGGCCCAGTGACTTTAACGTCGTTCACGATAAATCCTGCGCGGCCGCCCCGTTGTAATTATAAAATCGCCGAACGAGAGCAATAATCATTGCCGCCGCCGCCGCCGCTGTTAAATGATACAACCGTGAATTCCACATGACGGTTGACACGATCGTGTAAAATCAACCGGGTCCGCGTTTTAATTACGCCCAGTCGGGAAAAAAAAATCGAAACTCGCCCGCCGTCGCAATAGTAATAACGCGATAAATTAATCGTCGCGGATTACTGTTATTTCAGCTCCGCCTAAACACCGCCGCACGGCGGAGGGACAGAGACAGAGACAGAAGATAAAGACACGAAATAATAATAAAAAAAACAATTTCACCGCGCGCGCGTATAAATTATTATTGTACGTCGGTGTTTGTGTGTGTGTGTATATATGTTTGGACCTCACTCCGTGTGGTGTGGCATACACTTGTATAATTGGCCACTCGTACCACTTATTCCCATCACGAACTGACCTTTAAGAGTCGTGTTCCGCTGGCTCTCATGGGACGCAATGTTTTTTCGCCCCCCCTGCCCTCCCCGCCACCACCCGCCGTCCTTATTATATTGACGGAACACGGCGTTCCCCTCCGCCGCCGCAGTGGTACCTATATACGCCTGGCCCGGGTGTAATGGATCATTCGTACAAATTATCGTTTTGAAAAACGACCGTTTTCATTAAATTACATATGAAATTATACCGAAACGGACAGACGTAAAAAGACACCTCATCACCACCACCACCACCTGCGTGTGTTTCCGAGTGTGTATGTGTGTGATTTTCGTGTGTATATGTGTGTATTCCGTGTTTTTTTTTCGTTTTGTTTCGTCTGTTTATAGTAAATATAATTCCGTGCGCGTTTAAATAACAACAATTCCCGCGCGGGCTTCAATCAATTCCGAAACGTATACTTAACACACACACATACACACATGGACAGACACATTATAGCGCAGTCCCATTTCATTTTGTCGGGGAACGCCCACCGTTTTTGGTCGAAAATACTGGGCCAGCACAGGAGAGAATGCGCGTCTATCGTCTTCACGAAATGCCATTTAATTCGGTCGACGGCGGCGGCGGCCGTATTATATTGTGATTGCTGCGGCGCGCGCACGGAACCCGAGGCACGAAAATACGATTTATAATATATAATATGATGTGTAATAACCGAACGACCAAGAAGGAACGACCAGGAAAAAAAAAAAAACCGAACGATTACTCCGTAAACAAATGTGCGCTCCGAGGCCCGCCGAGTCGAAATTAGGGCTTATTATCGTGCATGAAACACGTGCGTTTCGTATACTCACAGGTATAAATGCGCTCGTATTAGGCGCCCGTCGTATAGAACCCAAACACGTAGTCCATATATCACACACACGTCGAAATTACATTAATATATATTATATTATCGACGTGTGTGTGTGTGTATAATTTCACCGGTCGACGATCCGCCGCGGGAGTTTGCGTGTCGCGCGCGCGCCGGTTAGTTTCGGGGCAAAAACTGGCGGGCTTGAGCGCGTGTGTGTGTGTGTGTGTAATGTGTATATAATATACTTACGTGATCGAATACGTCAATGTGGGTACTGCACGTCGGGTAAACGTATAATATTATTATCATGTCGGAGCGATGATGTATAAAGTCTCCTATATAGGTATCCTAATAACAGTTAAAAAAATATTCTATAATATAGTCGAAAATCCCGCCGTGCCGCATTTTCCGTCGTCCACTCGCGCGCGATTACAATATACAGCTGTAGGCAATATAATAGGCATATCGATATAATATCATATAGGTGCATCGTATGATTAAAGCGAAGCTGTACATCCCTTTTTCGAGCGAATACGATAATACCTCGTCCCCACCATCGCCCTGGCCAGACCCATCACAATGCAGAGTCGTCAAACATTCCCGGGACCTTTACAAAATGTTCGTAATATTAAAATATTATATTCTTGCCAATCTTGTAGGGCTGTCTTCATTCTATTCGTACGTCCGGCTCACTTACCGGTCATAGTACTCGATTTAAGTACATATTTACAAACATGTAGTACGTTTCCTGTTAGAAAAATAGGTCTCAGCTGCTGTTAAATACACTATAACACTCTAATATAGACTGAGCATAATTTTATCACAGATGATCTCGCAGAATAGAAAAATTATTATTACGTCGCTCAGAAAATCAATGTTGTAAAATTGTCTGTATCGAAAACATTAATTATATTATATTGTGTTCCTTACACGGGAACGGCTCGTAACAAAACCATTTTTACCGCATTAAATAATTAAATGTCTCCTCCTCATCGGCGGATAGTATATTGAAAAAACGCGAACCGACTCGATGTCACTATAAATATTCCGAAAAAAATATGTCGTCTCGTCCGTAAGAGAGCATAATATAAATCTATACTGTTACCCGTAGTACCTGTACCACGGTGCTATGCATAAATACCTATGCCTATAATGACACACACACAGCACGTGCGCGGCCGACCGGCGGCGGACTCGGTCCTCCTCGATCGCGTTATATCGACGCGTGTGCGGTTTTTTTTTTATTTTTTTATACAAACAATACAATGTAATATATTATTATTGTACGCGTATAATACTGTGCTGTTGCGGCAGCAAAAATACGACAACGATATTCACTTATACGCCGCACACGTACAAACGTCTACGCACGCACACGCAAGCACGCGTATATTACATCTGAGCTGTGTGTAACGCGTATCGGTGTGTAATGACTTTGCCGACACGGTTTTTCGCGCTCGATAAAATAATAATAATAATAAATATCCCGCAGTCGGCCTCGCGCGCCTCACACGAAGGCGAACACCGCGAGATAGGTATACTATATATTATGTTATGTGTACACACAGTTTAAGTACATACGATATATTATTACCGTCATATGAATAATGTTATACATATATATATAAGTACCTGATCGTACGCCCGCGCTCCGGACTACCTGTAACAGATGTATAATATTGTATTATTGGAGAACTGCAGTCGATCGTCGTTATCGCGCCGCCGAACCGGGCGACGACACTGCAGGCGGCTGCAACTGCAACTGCAACTGCAACAGTATATATATTATTATCTTACAAGGCGGCCGGTGTAATGCGTATCACGTGAAGTGTGCGATGTCCTCACGTCTACTTGTTTTTTACTTATGTCCCCGTGATATATGACGTTACATAATATAGCGCATCCTACCGATATCGGTACGCGATGCAATTTATATGCGTGTTATTCTGCTGCACCGGATAGTGTTGTCGCATATGGCCGCGTAGGCCTCCCGGTGCGCAGCGCATTTCGTTTCTTCTCTTATTCTCTGCAGCTGCTACTCGTAATTAAATCACGATTTAACAATACTTGCAACGCCGTTCAACGGGCAGTAATTATATAATATTACAATACATTTTTTTGATTGCCCTAAAATAAACTTTGGCTGCACAGGCCATGCACGGTTGCGTTATAGCCGGCCATGTACATTTTTTTAACTTACTAGTTTTTAAAATTACATTGCTTACAGTTTTTTTTTTGCCACATTCCGTCAGTAAGTTTTTGACTGTTAGTGTCAAACGCTTATTCCGTAGGTTTCGAATTTACACCATTTATTCGATTCTAGATTCTAGTGTGTCCAATTCTCAGAATAGAATAGATTATATTATTATATGATGGAAAATCGTTCATATTTCCATCATGGTAGGATTTCGGCTGAGGTCTAAGTTTACAAAATCGTACTATAAAATCAACCTAGGTATGTACGTCTAAAATCGTAAGACGATAACTAAATGTTTAAAATATTATATCCATTTTGTCGTTCTGTAGTTTCATACCTAATAATAATTAGTGATGTCTGCTTATGAATGTTATTACCCTCGATGCGAATCTGAAATGAGTTTTTTTGTATATCAAGCCATTCGCAGTGCCATTATAATTACTTGGGATCATATTACATATTACGCGCATTTCGTAACCGCTGTAAATCGTGTTTACAATTTTAATATTTAAATAATAATTACAGACCATAATTGGTTATCGACTTTATACCATTTGAAGTATCTGTCAAATCGTATACCTATTGCGTGATGTATTGCAATATTATTGATTTCGAAATGGCTTCGATATTAATAAATATTCAGCCGTGTGTTAATTCCACTTATATTTTATCATATTCGCTTTCGCGCTCAACAGCGATTTCTCGTCAGTCAGACACCTGTTCCGTGTGACGCGATATATACACGAGTGAGAACGTCTGTAATCCGATTTGCCGCGATTAACGTCCAACAATTATTAATGACTTAAACCAGAGTAATATTATAATATAGCAGGACCTGTAGAAATGTAAATATATGTTAAAAATAATAGCACGGTGTGAATGATTTCGGCGAAAAACGAATCGTTTCAATGTCAATTACTCACCGCGTCCGTTATTATAATATATAGTTTGTGCAAAATTTACGCACTATCACACTGATAACTATAAAAATATAATACCACCAACGGCCGTGGGGGATTACTTATTATTTTCGAGCGTTATCCCGCCGCAGCGGCAGATTTATGCGTCGGCGTTTGTCATCGTCGTTGTAGTCGTCGCGTTTTTTCATTACCCATATTGCCGAGTATATCATATCATAATATTATTATTATTATTATTATTTCTATCGGGGCCGTTCGAAAATGTAATAGGTACCTACTAAAACAACAGACTAGCGCTCGCGTTTAATATCGCACTGCGAGTTATGGGCCGATAAAAAGACTCGCGCCGCGACACTTTTCGTCTGTAAATATTATTATCACATTAAATTGTCCGGCCGAGGAAATTAATGGGCCGAGAAACCACGGGGCGGTGGCGGCGGCGATGACTTAACCAAATTATCGAAACCGATAACATTGTCTTCCCTAACGTCACGATATTATTCTAAATAAAATAAAATGAAATAATATTTCAGCGCGTGAAACGGGGTGGTAGGGAAATGACTACAATTTCCCCAGGTGTTGTTTTGCGTTGCATACTTCGCGACGATGCGACGGTGGGCGGAAACTCTGGCAAAAGTTATTCAAATCGCTAGCGGGCGCATCTTGTATTTTCCACGAGTGTTATGTTAGTATAAATATGCACTGTGTATATTTATATATATATATAACGCATAATATATATTACGTATACATGTAGGTATATTGTATATATACACATAAATACATATATATATATATACGATCTCGAGTGGCCGTACACGAGTAAACAGCCTTGGGTGACTAACCGACACGACCCTTCAAATCGGGATTAACACAACGTTTCCCCGCAAGCCTTCGATATAGCTCCTCTCGCGCGTACTGCACACATAGCCCATATACATACATATATAGTACATAAATATAATATGTTATGTGGGATATACCGTTCTTGCATATATATGTTTGTGTGTGTGTGTGTTACAGTTGGTATATATTGTTATTGTTATTATTATAGTGGTGGTACAATATAGTGCGGTACTGCAGTCTTATAGGTATATACCACTCTTATACCGTACAATATGTAAGCAACGCTGAAAAAATAGTTGTCAGCGCGTTTACTACAAATATATACGAATGATAATCATTGTAATGCTTCAATAATTCGCTTATCATGTACTCAATACGTTTTTGTTTTATTGCAGCCGAGTTGAAAATGGACGTGCTCCGTGAAAGGGAAGTCAAAGGAAGTCTAGAACGACAGTTGGTCGACGCCCAAAAACTGCGCGGTAAGTGATGTTTTCGTACTTGAAATCTCATTTTCCGTTTATTATTTACACAAGTACTCTGCACCCCTTCTTTTTGCTTTTTGTTTTTTGAATAACTCGTAAAATATTTCCACTAAAATACACCCTGCAGGGTGTGCGGTTACTTACCTTCGTGCGTCCCAATACCGACAAATTCGTTGAGGGTGGTCAAAAACTCTGAATTGTACTGATGAACAATAAATTTGAGTATCCTGTTTAATATTAAGTTACACGTGCTGCTAATTTACAGATCCACACACACACATACATATTTAATATATACGTATATTCGATTAACCTTGACTGGCCGTCTGTTTGACACAAAAACTTCACTTACACACACGCACGGTGTACGGTATATATTATGTACATATATCTATAAACATATAATATATAATATTTATATTGTATATTTGTATACGTGTGCAAACATAAAAAACAAAGTATATATATATACTCGAGAAATATAATATCTTACGATCGAAAGGTGTATATATAGTGTTACAACAACAATGAGGGGGTGTCTCTCATTCGCGCATTAGCATAAAATAAAACGAACGGGCCACCAGGATTTCCCCATACGGATTTCCGAATCGGTTGACAGTGTGTAAACGTATACGTATCGTCTCCATTTGTGCGGACTACCCAAAAGCTTCTTCTATCTCTATTTATATATATACATATATATATTATATTGACCAGTCCATTTAGTCTATTGGACGTATCGAGTTTCATTCTGGTCAAGAACTAAACATAACATTGAGAAAAAAATCATTTCGATTTTTCTTTCACCTGAAATGCGCGCGTAACCCGATTCTTCGCAATATACGTACGTAGGGGAGTTGGACAGAAGCTTTTAGGCTTATTATATATCTATCCATGTATATTTATTGACAATAGATCTCGGGTTAGTCCCTTATAAGTGTGGTGCATTGGACTCTTATATATTTTGAGGATATTTGGCTGCCCTTTATCCACCTCATCGGAAGTCTCTGTGTGTTTTGTATTTTATTATCTCTCTCTCACCCTATCTCTCACACTCTGTCTCATTCTCTTCAAACGTAATCCACACCGACTGATTAGGTTTAATTGGCCGATCGATAGTTTCCTGTTCATTCGTCTTGAATTCCGAATCCACCTCTGCACTCTCTCATCCTTTCACGCGCGTTATTATACACGACTATCCGCCGAACGGCACTAAAGCAAGTGGAGAGGGGAAGAGAGAAATATCGAAGAACGGCGGTAAGAGGTGAAGAGGATTTCATTAAGGAACGTCTGAGTGGGCGACGACGACGCCGGCGACGATCATCTCTCAGAATTAAACGCTAATTAGATCCCAAAGGGGCGGCGGGAGCGCATAAATCACTCGCTGCTGATTGGACAATTGACAGAGACATAGTTGATTGGCAACACTGGCCGTGTGCTAACGATGCCAAACATTAATCCGTCTCCTATTCTCTGTAGTCCCTTGAATATTATTATTAGAAAACGCTGTGTCTGGCAGTTAGGATAACATAAACAACCTCATATAGCAATTAATCGATATATTTCACGCTATAATAATTCGTGTACGGAAAAACTTCAATACATATTGAGTTTTATATAATAAATTTAAATTTAACTATAAAAAAAAAATGGTAAAAATAATAAGACCATGTTGTACCTATATACAACAAAATTGATTTGAAATAAATAATATTTTTTATAACATTATTATTTAATTCTTTGACGAATAGGTAATTCTGGTGGTCATAAAATAAGATACCAATTTTATATATGATATTGTAGGTTATAACTTAGTTTTAAGGAATTGTGTTTTTTTTATAGATATCGTAAAAAATTACAACCATTCAATTAATTTTAATAAATATTTTTTTAGACTTAATTATTTTAGCCCTTGCCATTCCACAGCAGTGGCACTCTATAATTCAATACACAGAAACCGTTTCTACGTGATTCCTCAAACGATTTTGATACCGTTGACGCAGTTTATTGTCCGGAAGTATTAAGTTTTAATTAGATAATTGATATTTACTTTTTCGAATAAAAAGAAATTACACCCTCGTAAATGTTCTTGTGAATCAGTCGTGAGTCGGTGGCCTTTTGTTTTACTATACCAAAGGGGCGCGCGCTTCAATGTCTTGTACACGTACACTGACAATAGAAACCATACCGTATAATAACCATTGTCAAGAAAAGCCAATGATCACTATACACCGTTTGTGTATACGTACGCTGCGTATAATATAATATATATGTCTATTTAAATACCCTTTTCTTACGTTGTATTATTACTATTAGCCGCCACTGACATTTCCAAAGGTCGTTTCCGCCTCAGGCGGACCATAAAGTTTTTCCTTTTCCGTTTCTGCAGCATAAATACCAAGAAGCCGCCGTCCCGTATATTCGTAATAATTAACTCTGGGCCGCGTGCGTGGGTGGCGTGGCGGACGTCGAAGGAGGATATTGATATTTTCGTGTCGGTCGTATTACGTCAAATATGATACAATTATTATTACATAGAAACGCCGGCAAGGGAGTTCGTGGCGTGGGGGGTGCTGGGTGGTGGTGGCTAAAAGTGGAGATCAAAAAGAGATATGGAAACGTTTTAATAATAACAACGGGCCTCGTGTTTAACCCTTTTCTTCCGCGCTTCCCCGTAATTAACCGAAGACAATGGAAGGGAGATTGGAAGCCATCCGTCGTTCATATTGCCGTGTGCGTAGCCATCAATATTTTTTCTTTCGGGTGTGGAATGCAATAAATGTAATTAAAGTACCCCTCCCCCGCCACTACGAATCCCCGGCGGTTTGGTCCGAAACACCGAAATTTCTTTTATTAAAAACCGTTTCCACTGTGTTTTTATATATAATATAATATTCTGTTGACGATGGCGAACGTATTATGCCGACATATTTTTTTTTTCCCGTTCCGTCCGAGGGTAAAATTCCTGACCCTCTTTTCCGTAGCTAGTAATTATTATTGTACTCAGTAATTTCCAGATATTAATGCGGCGATAAAACGCATCATATTAATTCATAGGCAATCATTAAACTGGTAGGTCATACACCAGAGTATATACCTGTATAAGTATAGCTGTTGGCTTTTATTTCAATGTTTAAATTAAAAACTGAAAAAAATATACTTTTACCGATATCGACGAAGCGTTACGGCTAACAAAAAACACCGAAAAACCTGAGGCTTTAGATTTCGATATTCGTGTACCCTCGCACGAGCACTATTTTATAATATAAATACCCGTCGATTTGTTTATAGTTGCATACAAGTAATTCAATCTGCTTGGACGTTTCTAGTCTGTTCGGACATAATATTATATACGATTTTTATAATAATATATATTTATATTATATTACTGGCTACCGTTGTCGTCGATTATCCAATAATACCCACCTCATATTTGTTGTACATTGTTGTTGGTATTAGAAAAACTCGTCGTCGTTATTACTATTATATTATTATATACTCAGTAATAGTATACCGCAGACCGTAAGTCTGGACTGGAAAAGCATTAGATTAATGTTTGTAGTACGGATCTCGTTGAATCAATCGTATACTATGACAATGGACTCCGTTTTTGTATCGGATTGCTACTGTTGTTATGCGATCATTACAGTCTCCTTAAATTTCATCTTTTATAATAATATAATAATATCTATGATAATATAGTTGGGTATTATATTATAGTAATTCTTGATACTCACTGTGCTGACGTTTATTTAGTAATTTTCTAGATCGGTGACGCCACCGTTGCTATTTTTAATGGCAAATTTCCGTTTTTATTATAAATATCGATTTTATGCATTCTGGTAGCATTCGCAATTAACACACCAGAGTCGATTACTGATGGGCTGGCGGAAGGACTTCTTGAGGGGGTGTCTAGTTACGTTTCACAGGCGTTTCCGGTCGGCCGCGTGACATCTAAAAATCCGCTTCCGCTCGCAAGTCACGTACACATCGAACGTCGCGTACTTTTAATGCCACCGTCGACTCGATCGAGACTCGGCGGCAGGGTAAGAAAGTTTATATTACCGTTCGACGAAGACTTAACTGCCGCAAATATTCAAACATGAATCATCATTACCGGGCTCGGCACGCACAGCGCATCATAACCAAACGCCTCGCGTATTATACCACGATGGTAATAATAATAATAATAATAATAATATAACCCTCGTACTTCAAACGCAGGTCGGGGTGGGTAAAATCGCGCCGTAGTGAAAAGGAAAGGGACGTAACTTCCCCGCCGTCCGTGTTTTCGCCGCACACAAGTTGTAAATCTCGGAAGTATATCCGTCGCAAGTCCGTCACGTCGGGTGGTATAACACACACGAACACACAAACTAATGCACAAGGCATCGCGCGTAGGCAATCAACCACACACGCCGATACTACTGGATGCGTCTGCACCTTACCTGAGTTCGGAACGACGTTGTGCTTATCACCTGTCCAGTTCATCGTGGCACTCGGAAACGGTTACGGTTAAAAAAAAAAAAAATTTTCAGTGAACAAGAGTTCAGAAACTTATATTACCTATATTAAAAAAAAAAAAAACAAATCATTGGATAGATTTTAGACCTGCACTGTTTTAAAAATCGTAACAGTCGCCGAGTGTCAAAATAAACTGCTGGACAGCTTGTAACTATATTGCAATAATATTATATTATTACTGTTGTTGTTAGGTTACGCTTCGGCGGGTGCGCGTTCTACGACCTATAACTATTTGCGTTATTGTGTGGGTGTGTATGTGTGCACGCGCGCTCACTTAACTCGAAACTCAGTTGGTGGCGGTGGTCAGCAATCCGACTCTTCTCGCTTTGATGTCCGGTCCCGTTCGTTCGACGGGGGGTTTCAGCAGACCCGAAAACAAGAGATGTCAAACGGCGCTGTGGTCTACAGACCCGTCGGCAGCGCGACCCTTGGCCGTGGCGCGCTCGTTTTACGTTTCAAAACCCGCCGGTCGCTGTGCGGGTAGCGACCTTTTGTCGCGCTGAGGCGAGCCCGCGCCGCCCGGGATTTAATAATAACGTGATTTTAATCGAAATCGAGCACATCAAAAGCCCGGTCCGTAGTTTCTTTGTGATCATTTCACGGATGCAAAATCACCACCTCGCCGGACCGTCCGGTCCGCGCACAGTGTTGCGATAAGCGGATGTGTGGGGTGGGTGTTAAATATTCATTGACGCTAACGCGGGCAAGGGAATCGAATTCACGCCATCCGAGATTTTTGACGTTCCAATTACATAATATTTAGTCGTAGACGATCACTAAAAACCGATTAACATAAACACACACGAACACACGCCATGCCATACGGTTTACTTTGATATAGTGATTTTGACGTGTATATAATATAGTATTACTGCACCGGTGTGATCCAAGTGTATAATCGCCGAGCACAGTTCGATTTATGGTAACAACTACTCATTATAATATATCAAACATCATATTATTAAAATAAGTAAATAACATAATAGTCCTCCAGTGTAAAAACACGCGACAAGACGTACGTATTATAATATTATGATCGTTTGTCGGGTAGTTATTATTACAATATTATACTATTATAGTACTTAAGTATACCTTTTTCAACCCGCTTGTATATATAGTCTAGCTAGATTTTGATTTTCCTTTACGAAGTATTATATACTATATAATACGCACGTGTAACACTGCTGTATACCGCGGAGGGGATCAATGGCGGTTTCGTTATTGCCTTTCGAATACTTACGTCTCGGGGATTTTAATGCGCCACTTCTGAAGTAAAGCGCCTCGCATAAATAAGCATTATAAAATAATTCCGAGCCCATTTCATCCACCCGCCCGGCCACTGATCTGCTGTTGTTGGCGATGTGGGGTGGAGGGGAAATCCTCTTATATGGAAATATAAATTATTAAACTTACACTGTGTGACCATTTTATGGATGGACAAAAAGGGCAGGGCGAACGACAGTGGTGGCAGACCCGTCGTAAAGGCGAGCCTCTCGCTATATGCATAGTATACACATATACACATTGCACAGCGTATATCTCAGTTTTATTGTTTCTCTACCACCGTCTCCCATCCCCTTTTGCTCATTAATTCCCGTGCGAAATATTCCGCAGAAAGTCTTGTTTACACAGGCTACGTACACCCGAAAACACTTTATACACCATCCCTCCCGTGCGACCATCAACCCTATAAATATATACATTATATATTATCCGTTCGGTATAACGTTTATTGCCCATTTTGAGTGCGCGAGCAGGGGACAAATTCCGATGCGAATGTCATTCCGATCGGGTTTTAGCGACCGTGTCAAAGAACCCAAAATTCTCGACCTTCGCAGGTACACGTATATAGTCCATACGTATATTGTAATTATTGGCCGCAGGGTTTTAAGTGTCATTCGATAAGATTTTAAGGGTCTCTTTATACGAAGAATTATAGTCTACAGTTTCAGTGCACACATATATCATGTAATTCATTTGCCTATTGTACCTACCTATATTATATAATATGTTCACGTGTTTCCTAAAAGCGTAGAAATACAATATAGCAATGGCGGTTGCACGTTGTAAAATGTAATTTGATTTTTTTAAGTGTTGGAAGAGAATAGGTACGCCTTGCGCCAATATACCATCTGACGCTAGCGAGGTTTTATTAAAAAACATTTTGACCTTTTTAGCAATTTCGAGTTTTATTGACATGATTACAAATAAGTTTCCAAACACCGTAGTGAACTTTGGACGAAAGCCCTTTGTGTACGGCACCACCATAGTATTTTTTAAGAACGTTCCTGTAAACGTAAATTGTCCGAATGAAGACAATCCCCGGGGAATATAACCGTTTACCTTTGATCTGTCGCTATTAAAATTCGCGTATACAAACTCTTGAAGGGTCCACTCATTATTGTATTCTTCCCCATGGCCGGCGCACAAATTGGATTCCTTGCTCGCTGCAGCAGAGCGTCCCTCCGGCTACGAAGCACATAACAGTAAAAAGGTATTTCGGTTATTACCGAGAAGAAATATTGTTTTTTCTTTTTTTGTTTTTTTTTATGTTGCGCAGTAAAAACATAAAAAGAGAAAAGAAAATATCGCCGTACAAATGGTCACGAGAAAATTCATTTCTGTGTCCGAATATGTTTGGCCGACCCTCGCCCCACGCACGCCACCGAATAATTGAAAAACATCGAGCAATACAGTCGTAAAGTCTGTCGTCCCGAAAAATGCACAACGATGTTTTTTTACGATCTCCGCGCCGGGAAGACGCGCTTATCGCCGCAGACGAAATAATTAAATTCCGGTAGCTGATTTTCGGTAGCGAATTGCGAATTGTTGATAATATTGTATTTAATAATCTTTTATCGTACGCGCCTCACTTTCGACACCTGTGTTTCTCAATGAATAATTCTCTGTGCAGCAGTTGTACGTGTAGTTGCCGCGACGTAAGTCCACACGTCATAAGAGGGAACTGGATGTAATATAGCGAGCGTGAAAACCCACAGATTTCCAGAGCGTATATAATTATTTATTACACCATAATAATATATTATTATTATTTGTATAGTACCTAGTATCTCGTCGTGTCGATAATGCGACGGATGAAAAACGGTCCTGCGGGATAATAATAATACTTTTACAGTGATGCACATTCAGACGCGTGCAGTGCGACAACGGTCTGTTTCCGGTCCGCCGCCTCCCCGTGCGACCTAAAGAACGATTTGCGCGAGGCGTGCGCGAGCTTCGATTAGAATAACCATATTTGTATAATATGCACACACACACACACTCGGCCACGACCCTTTTCGCTAGAACTGCGGTGAATCTCTTTAGTCGTGTGCACACACACACACACCCGTATTATAGTCGCTATAGTACGGTTTGTTTTTTATCTCCGTGACGCATACGCTACATTCGAACGCTCTCCGTCATCGTGTGCGTGCGTGTGCGACGCGTGGGGAGCGATTCGGAAATAAATCGTTATTATACTTGGGTTTGGTTTTTTTTTTTTCTCTTTCCTTTTACGATTCGTAACGAAACGACCGTAATAATAATAATAATAATTGTCGGCGCGTGTTTCTGAGACTATCGGACCTATGTACGTATATAAGTATATAACGTATATTATGCGTACATCGTATAGTATTATTGCAGCTTTGCGGTGTAATATATTATAATCGAACGCGCGGGTAAACGGCTAAGTGAATACTCGCGTTACGCCCGTGTACAACTGTTAGGTACCTACATATTATAATGTGTAGAGGTACCTATATATACCTATCGTCTACTTGTCGGTCGAAATCGGTCGGTTCTGCAGTAATTATATTAAATGCCGTCGTGGTGTCGTGTAAACAACCCGATAAGGGAGCGCTCGCGCTAAGTGAACTCGGTTTTCTCGTTATCGGTAGGACGTGTCGCGTCGTACATTATATTATATCAATACATATATATATATATATATCTGCGACGTGTCGTAGCTGCGGTGTGAATACCTGTGTGTGTGTCCTTGATGGCGACTGTTGGCACAGTCTTCCGACGGCGTTTCGCCACACACGGAGACCGTCGACGTCGGTTTCCCGACCCGATCGTTGTCGTGTGCCACCTACACGCACACACACTGCAATACAAAATTATGTAATTTAGCAGCCGATTTATAGCCACTGTATAATATAGTGTTGTGCGCGTGCGCTGCCGATCGGCTGATACTCGATGGACTTCATGAAAATGAATTAATGTTTTAGTTTTAACAATTATGCGGACGAATATTATACGGGTCTCTGTAAGGGTGAGGGGGGATGTAGTTGTGTGAAATTTCGTCGCTGATGTCGGACGTTATTGCAGCTGATCTCTCCGGTGCAGGTTAATAATTGTGCACACGTCAACGTCCGGACGATATTACATGGTTTTTTATGTTTCACCATCGTCGACGCACGCATCGCTGTCCATAATAAAAATAATCAACTTTTTTTATTTGTCGTTGATTCAAAATATGTCTATTTTTTTAGAACGGTCTCTATGATTTCAATAAAAATTTTCGATTTCAAATAATTTCCACTTCAAAATGCGAACCGTCACGTGATCCGTTGATACGTATTACGCCGTACGTAATATTCGATAGGTAGTAATATATTCTACATAATTACATTATACTGCTGCTCCTTTAGTCGGCGTTTTATCATTGGATCGCGATACCTACAATACACGTATATCATTAAATCATGATTTTCGCCATAATGTATTGTACACATTCGTATACCTATACGAACATTATACTGTAGGTAGGTATATCATAATTTAAGGAATTGCCTTGCCGACGGTTATAAATTCATTGTACACTGTCAAGGTCTGCGTGATTTTTTCTCATATTTTTGCATTTATTATTTTTACGAACCCGTTCGTTGGTGCAGTAGTACTCGTTTATATTACTTATTACTGCTGCAGGTGAAACAATTCACAGCAGACGGTGAAAATTTAAAATTCGTCGGCAAAAATGTTTAACTATCCACCTGCGTATACTGCAGGTACTAGGATTTTATCATAAATTCATAACGATTCATAATAGTTTAAAAAAAAAATATACATATGTAAGTACATAACAATGTATTTTAGGTTGCTTAGATAAAAATACTAAAAATCTAAGAACTTTTCGTTCGGAATCGATAGAATAATATGTCTCTCACAACCCTATGTCACTAGCTATTTGCTCGTTGCACAAACCGCGACGAGCGTGAACTACTCAGTAGGTACTCACCCGCACCCCCGATGGAACGTCGCCACCTCTGTCACCGTCGTCTACATAATATTATATGATATTATTTGCACTCGACGGAATTACGACAGATAAATACGACGATAAATTATGCGTGTGTAATGTGTGTACTTACATATTATTATATTATACAGCATATGACGTGCTGTGCCCGCGCGCGTTTTGCGGCCCACGAATTCCTGGATCTCGGATGAGGCAGTGTAGGTACATAATATATATATATATATTATATCAGTATTTAGGAATAATAATATAGTAGTAACTATATAGTCGTATATATGTATATATGATAAGACGTTGTTTGCCGAATTGTTTTCTCCGTCAAAGCATTCCTATATAGTAATAATAATAATGTGCAACCGCGCACCGGCGTCGGCTTTGTGTGTGTACCTATATATACGCATCAAATAATAAAACATATATATATATATAATTATAACGATTTCGTCGAGTGGACTTGATAATATTATTATGTCCGTGGGTGAGCGTGCCAACCCGATGATTCACCACATCGCGGTCCTCGGTCGAAAAGCACGCAGTCCACTACCGCGGTAATATCATGTAATAGGTTATAATAGGCGTTCTTACGGCGTCTTATCGTTTCGATTGAAAACTCTCGTCAAATCGAAGTATTTCCATGAACGAACAGACAAGAAAAATGTTCTTCTCTCGCGCGCAGTCTACAGTATAATATATTATAGTACGGTAAGGTCGTCATTATATGACCATTAAACGGCGCGCGTTTCGTCGCTATATATAATACGCGTCTCATCGTATAAAAATATATATTATTGTGTCCGTTAACCGATTTAGTCGGCGAGCGAACTCCACGATACATTGTGAGAGGTATATAGGAAAAACAGAGGTTATTATTTTCTCGTGTTTATTTTTTTTATCGACGGGCCCAGACGGTATTTTACAATAAATTACGAACCATATTATGTAATTACGGCGAAAAAGCATAGAGTGCTTGCGATACGACTGCGTGGAATGACCAGAAGACGATGCGACGCGAGCCTCGAGAAATATCGAAATGGATATTATATATTATCCGGTCGTAAAAAATACATATTATAATAATATTATACTCATATCTATATATATATATAATATAATGACTTGTATTGTACAGCTACAGTGTATGGCCGCGAAATGCCAATACCACGGCCGTACACATTATTATTATTATTATTATTAATGTACTGGTATAATATAGCGAGCGAGTATTTGTATACTTTTACGATCGACGGGACGACGTCTGACGAGGCACTGATGATGGTGGAGAGGTCAAGAAATAGGTGGTATGGGCGGGGGAGGAGCGGGAGTATATAATATAATAACATACTTATATATATATACATATTATATAATAGTTGTGTACTCAGTATTCGCGAGATCACCGCCACCGGGGCGCCGCATGTGACATAAAATATAAAATATACGACGTATAGCTTGTTGTCGCAATAAAATCGCCGACGAAACGCAAAAAGCAAACGCCGTCGGTACGGTATTATACGCGCGTATACTGTATATATGGCTGAATCTATTCGCGTTTTGTCAACGCACGTCTCTTCCATCATCGGAACCGGTGACTTTAACGACCAAAAACCGCCTTCGCCGCCGACGACGCGACGGTTCAGCAATATTATTAATAGATTCCCGGAGCGTAAAAGTAATATCGATTGTACGGTATAGGTAGGTAGCTCGAATTGTGTGTGGCACGGCGGTGTGGCAGGGAAGGGAGAAAAGATGACGTGCCTTTTCACATATTTTAATGTCTTGAGCTTTATATAACACCGCGTCTCATTCATCTAAACGACGTACGTTGTATATATATTAGACATTATAATATATTATTATAAACACTCAATGCGAGACTGTTCTGCTACCGCAGGTATGCGAATTGTTAGTTTTCGCGCCAAACAAGTTACCAGAGATATTTTATTGTTTTATACCAAACACTAAATATCGAGCGACACAAAAAACCTCGGGATGACACACACGTGCCGCATTTCGTGCACGCGTAATTGCGTTTAATTGTCGCGTACGGCCGTCCGATCGGACCGTTAAAACGTGTAGTATAGTCGTTTTTGACGATCGGGGAGATCCGTGGCGGCGGCGTCGAAAGGTACATAAAACTCGGCGGTGGGTGACACGTTAAATTCGACGAGGGAAATTGAATTGGCGTTTTATTATTGGACCAAGTGTCGTGATTCCGACTATAAAACAACCGTTAAATAGGTCCGTTACTGCTGTACGCACGTCATACTATTATTATTGTAATGGTCATATATACATATGCTTGCGCGCTCGCGTTTTTAATTGACACGCAACGTTTCCAATGCCCCGTGGGCTATCTCCCTCGGAACGGTCGGGCGGGCTTATATAGGTTAGGTACTGTGTACACACACACACTATCATATTATATTATTATTATGGGTATATAGATACGTTGACGACGACGCGAACCGAGTAAAATAATATTATTATATTATGGTGAGTCGTATAATTCAAAGGCCAACGAAGGCAGTGGCCACACGTACTACTATAACATGTCTATATACAATCATCCATATAATATATACTGCATATATATGCGTGGCGGAATGGGATTATGCACCGTTTTACGAGGTTTCCTATGAGCGGGGTTAACTGCCCCCACCCGCTACTAAACCCGCGACGACCGCGCACGGCCTGTTTTCTCGAGGAATTTACAATAAGGTCCCCAAAGTTGTCGGGGGAATTGCTTTGCGAGCACACGAATATAATATTATACACTCGCACACAAACAACACGGCGAAGCGCTGCTATCGTGACTTGGTTTCTCTCGGCCGGCACATGTGGCTAGGCGATGATCCTCTTCCGCCTTTTATGGTCCGAAAGCACCTTGTTGAGATAATTACTCGTCGGGCGGACGTATGTACACGGTGGGCTTAACTGCGGTCTCCGGGTTTCCTCCTCGATTACCCGATATTAATATTAATACGTGCCGGCGAGATGGTCTGCCTGCGCGGCGGCGTGGAGCGATAAGGAACGACCGCGGCGGCGACGACGACGACGACGACGACCCTTTCTCAGCCGCATATAATAATTGTCCCTCCCCCCGCCGACGATACACCGGTGTGCATTTTCTTCCGATCGTTTTAAGGCCATATGGGACCGAGTATCCGGTCAAACCGCGTCGTTATGTGGTCGTGTGATGGGGCTGGCGGCTCCAATGGTTCAACTGCAGTGGTACACGTGTCTTTTGTAATAATTATCCTATTATTATTATTATCATAATATACCACGGACCCATGTTAATGCGCAGGCTTCTGCTCTCTAATAATATGTGTGTGCGTCGGGGATTCAACTCTCCTCCATGATCTGCCTTTAAATAAAAACAAACGCACGCTGTGTATATAATATCATAATATTATGTTATGCGGCGACATGCTCTCAGTGGGGCGACCAACATCGAGTTTTCATCTCTCGTTGTCGCCTGTAATTTATTTTTCAATATACGTTTCGTCAACCACGACAAAAGTTCCGCGGCTCGATCGGCGGAAGAGTTTCATAGTGGCGCGGAAATAAAAACGAATAAGGTGGCGGCAAACAGACAGCCAAAGAACACTACAACCACGCGCGCAAAGATTCCGCTCAGCGCCTCCGCCGTGCAGTCTCCCGCAGTCTAATAGGTCGTGTTAAACGCAAATTATATAAAGCCCGACGACGGTGTTGTCATTTAAAATTCACTTAAAACAACCACCGCCTAGGCCCGCGGGTGTGGGAAGAGCGAGCGTAGGAGCGGCGGTGCGGGCGCACCCCTTTTACTGGCTTAGCAAAGCGTAAACACAAAGGACGCAAATTCGTATAACTTTTCCGGACGGGCTGCCGCGCGCGAAAGAAGAGAGGAATTTTGGAGTGCGCCTCGAGACGTACTCTCACGCACACACACACACACATAACATATATATACACGAAGAGTTTTTAAGCCGAAATGTTTTAATATGATTTCGGGACAAAACTTGCCGTTTTCTTAACCACCTTTTGCCTGTAAAACCGTCCGTCCGCCGAGGGGGTACGTTAAATCTTGCACGCGGCGAGGGGATGATCGGTGTTTGACGAAAATCGATAACGAGAATATATATTTATAGGGTCGCGCACACACAACAAACGCACGTACACGCTCTCTCTCGATATATATACTTATACGCGCCCATACGTTATTACAATATATCAATATGACAATATAAATACGCACACATATGTAATATATATATATATATACGCTAATACAAACACACACGTAAGACGCGTTGAATTTATTGAATATAATCCTAGCGCTTCGTTTTATATGCGTATTATATATATAAGTGTGTATGATAAGCTTTCGTACAATATGGCGTATTATATAGTATATTATATATAATATTGCGAACGCGACTGAATTATTATTACCCTGTTATAATATTATTCTAGGGGTCGCGGTGTGATAAGACCACCGTCGCACATAAAAGTAAATGACACGAAAATCGTATATAAATATATATATATATATATGTTTATGTATATAGTCTCCGCCGTGTATCCGACGAGTGGAAAAATTGACTTTTTCCCGCCGCCATTGTTCCCCCGACGACGACGACGTTTTATGTGTATACAGTATCCAAATGCAATTTCTTTATCAAATGACAAAACGACTGGAAAAATCATTTTCACCTCCCGCCGCCGACTCTACGATTTTTTCGCGCACATTAAACGTAAGCACGCGAGTAAATATGATTTCGCGCCCTATATAACACACACGGGCAGATTATATATATACACACACAAATATCGGGTGATGGGTGTAGCGGATCGCGGGTGTGCGCGCGTTCTCCCTATCTCCAGCAGCAGTTGGTATATCGGCTATATGTGCGTTTTATTTTTATCCCACCCACCCACCCACTCGCCGACCATCCCGTTCCATTGTCCGCGAGATAAACGCAAATGCGAGTTGTCACGGGTTAACGCGGGTAACGTACGGTCCGCTGGCCGACAGGATATTGAGTTACATGCCGGTGTGCTGCTGCTGCACTCGTCAATTCCGGTGCGATGCATTCGAAAATGGGACATCGGCTCCGATATATTATTATGTTTGTCCTGCACGCGCTCCAGACCGGTATTTTACGATAAATCTATAGGTATATTACGCAATATTACGCATATTATAATATACGTCGTTATAGAGTGTATATAGGTACTTGTATCATTATGCCGCTTCTGCAGTGACGGTAGAGGTTAAAATGTATTACAATATTATAATATACGGCCGCGATCACTCTGTGTATGGACACACTATATTGCCGTGTGTTTGTCTTTCATACGATTTTTTTTTGTAAAAAACAAAGCCGACCGTCCTACACACATTCTATCTCCTAATCGGTTCGGACCCGATTTCCCCTTCGGATGCGCGCCGCACGCTCACGTGATAATATACGCATTAGACACTATTATTATTATTATTATTGGTACGCCGTATACTATAGTTGTGGTATATAATATATTATGTTATACCTAAGTTATAAAGCGTAGGTAATATTATTTTATACGTCGTGTACATAGCTATCGCGCGTAAAGTGCAGTGTAGAAAATTGTACGTATATTACTATTATATTAATAGGTATTATATTTTTATTGTTGAGAATGAGAGGCTCTACACACAGATGGCCCGTAAACGACTACCATCGCGGTATTTTTATTTTGTTTTTTAATTATTATTCCGAGACAATGATGTATACCATATCACAAGACGCGTGTTATGATTTTTTTTTATTCGTGTAGCTTTGTGAATAATTGTTGTGCTCTCGTGGTGATATAGTATATCTTATTTGCATCTTTTTGAAAATTTATAATTTCAACGTGCTGAATTAATAGTATTTCTTCATACCTACTGATTATCGTCTAAGGTTTAACATGACTGAAAGGATAATTTACATATGAATAGAAAAAATCAGCAATAAATAGTTTGGACATCATAATATACAATTGCTATGTACTAACTAGCTCGTCTCAACTTCAAATGCAATTCATAAATTAGAAATTAACTATGAGGATTGCAGTATAAATAACAGAAGAATATATATAGTATGAATTTAAAAATGTTGGTAGCAATTTAATCAATAAAGTGAAAAACATAAAGAATACGGCTGTTATTATATTATGAAATATTGATGACTGACATTATGAGCGTTTTTCCTTTAAGATAATTCGCCTTGTGTACTAATCATCACTGAAGTACATACGTTTAGGCTATGTTGTGTTGTTTTACTCGTCCATATTAAAATATTAAATACCTACAAAACGCATAGTCATGTACCTACTCGTGTTTGGACGGGTGGGTTTAATGTTATGCTGGGCAACTCGATCGAGTGGATCGCAAGCGTTCCGTTTGTGGGGTGGTTAAAAGCTCGTGCATAAGACATGACAAACGAGTTTACGATTTTTGACTTTAATGTTTCATAATTTTTATATTCCCCGTTTTGCTATATACGGAGAGGGGTGCATACGTATTCAAACCGTGCGCTCTGTATATACATATTGCATAAATAAATTCGTGTTGTTCTCCTTATATTATACACACTTTATCGCTGTTAAAAGTCGTAAAAGAAAAAAAACAAAGACTCGTCGCATAATTTACGGTTAAGCGCCTCGATAATTGTATTTTCCAGTCGGAAATTAACGTCGTTTCTCTCAAATTATTCATGCCGATTCCGCGCGCACGTTAAAAGCTTTGCGCCCGAAAGAAAAGGTTAAAAGCTAAAATAAGAAATAATGTTGCAAGGGTTGTAGTTGTTGTTGTTGTTATTTTTTTTTTTTATCGCGGGGAGCTGTTTCTTTTTATTTCTACGTATATACAACGTTAAAAGGGTAAAGGAATTGTTCAGCAAAAATTAGCTCTCTTAATACGATTTCGTGTCTGACGGCGGTGGAGCGGGCGCGGGGCGGAGTGTAAACCTCTTTCGCTTTTCGCAAGTCAAAACAGCGGCGCAGCGTGTAGTACCTATACATAATAATATAATATAAATTATTTGTTGGGAAATCTGTTTTTAATATCCCGACGCGTTATTTTTCTTTGCAATATTCATTACTCTGGTATATTATAGACTGTAATTATTGTAGTATCCCTCCCACCACCGTCCGTTATACTAACGACAAAACTTCTGTTAAATGTGCTGTACAATATGCAAGAGATAATGCCTGTAGAAATATGGAGGGTTTATGATGATGGCGCGGGTCCGAGGCGGACGCCAACAACGTCAACGACATCGCCGCCTCTCCCGCCGAAAACGGATTACGTTTCCAAAGCCAAAAAACTCTGCCGCATGCACTATTTAAGGTCGTCCAATTACCGCGTGGGTCTCGGGAGACAGAGGTGGCTGTTTTAATTGTATTCTTTTGCGGAGAAATAATAATTATAAAGGAAATGCGAGAACGCTGCAACGTCTTGTTGAATTTTCCTCTTCGGTCCGTCTTCTCCTCGTCGTCGCCACCGCCGTCCGTCCGTCCCTCTTGTTAGAAGTTTAAATGAAAATTATTTAAGAACCGGGAATATAAAAAGGAGACACTGTCTCTTCGTTTTCGATTAACGCCATTTCTTGATTGGATTATTTTTCGCGTTAATGCACTTTTGTGGTTTTAAATGGAGGGAAATATACTTTCAACACCGACGCCGCAACGTTTTTTTCCTTTATTATTTCTCCTTGTCCGGATTGATTAAGGGGAAGTTTTTTTCACGAGTTTAAGGTGCTGCGCGCGATCCATGCGATCGATATACCAACACAACACACACACACACACACACACACACACACCACATCACACCACATGAATCTTTTCTCATTTGTCGGCGGAGGTGCGCAGACGATGTCGACGACCGCGGGAGGGGCGAACCAAAACCCGATTTGTTGCGGAACACACAAACACCGATGGGATATTATACATAATATTCAAAATGAAAACGTTCAATATAGCCGATGGTCTTAATTAAAGAACCGGTGGTCCGTCATTGTTCGAATGTCTATTATTATTGTTATTTATTAATCTTCGATCTGTGTGCGCGGCACAGCCTTGCCCACAGAATACACCCATCGACCAATGATACGTGGCTGCGGTGGCTATACAAAATATAATACAGCGAACATAAAAATATTTTTCCGTCGTTTAATTTGTGTGTACACGTAAAAAAAATTATATTAAAAAAAAAAAAAAAAAAATTACAGGAAACAACGAAATCGTCCGCCGCCGTCGTTCGTTGTATAGTGCGCGCCCGCGGGGGCATTCGTATATATAATATATATATATAGGTATATAGATATTATTATACGAATAAAACAGTCCTTTTGTGTGTTCATTCGGACGATGCGGAGAGGATGCCTGACTTGTTTTCCGATTTCTTTGATGAAACCACCACCCGGGTGCGGTCGGTGGTGCGCGAAAAAAAAATGTCTATATGTAATACGTAATAATATGTACACGTAATATAAATATATGTTATATATATATATATAATATATATTTTATTAAATATGATTTCGTTGTGTTTGTTGAGTCGAAAGAGACGGGAATGGTGGCCGTCGGGGTGCGCGGAGCAGTACTTATATATAATATCTTATGTGTGTGTGTGTGTGTATACGGTAGGTACCGCGTATATGGTATAATATTTGTGTTTGTCCGGTTCGATTAACTGCACGCCAGCATATATAGTTGACCAGTGAACCACAAGGATCGGGATATGATTGTGTAATAATAAACGGAAACCTAATTTACGAGATGTAGGTACATACCCATTGTACCTACTGCACGAACGCACATGCACATTCGTCTGCGTAATGTAAAATAACCGACAGATATTATTTGTTCGTATCGATCACCATCATTATTTATTATCATTGTGTTTCTCGTGTTTCAGTCGTTTACCAAAAGCGTCTGCGCAGAGAGAGGAAAGCCAGGAAACGCGTACAGGATCAGCTGGAACAAGAGTTGAAGCGGAGGGCTCAACTGGAAGAGATGATCAAAGCGGCCGGTGCTCCAGCAGACGCACTCCGTGTACTAACAGGTGCGTACTCATAGGACATGGAGGGTTATTTTGACGATTGTTCAATCACAGGTATCATTGGTAAACCTAAACTTGGTACCGCCGACGCAATTTTGATTCATTGAATACGTTTTTTCGCGGTTAAATTCAATTTTTTAATACTCGTATGACTTCTACGGCGATCTTCAGAGTAGGTATAAACAAAATATTTAAATACGTGATTCCGTAATTCAGTGGTTTCCTTCGCAGGGATAATTATAATATTCGTATAAAATATCGCATCTCGATCTGAGAGACCATACATTATTCAAACGTATTTGTAAATTTGACATTGCAGTACTGTTTTGGTCGCATATTCGTCGATGTCAGCTACGACTCTGCATCGTCAATAGCAGCGTCTATTTTAGTGAAGTTCATATTAATAATCGAGTGCTGTTTTTTTTTCCTCCAGAGAACAACAACGAAAAGCCGAGGGACAGGTCCGAACAGTCGCAGAGCCCGCAAAACTATTCGTCGGGACAAGTACAACGAGGTTCGGAGACGTCCAACGACAAGCAATGGAACTATTCGGGACTGGACCTGATGAGCTCGTCTGGGGCTGCCGCATTTTGGCAAAACTATTCCGGTAAGAAAAGTGCAATGTTATATAATATTATTAGTTTATTTTATTTAAGACAGTAGTAACTTGCACTGCGTGAAGCATCTAAACGCGTGTAATAATTTTATAATGTAGAGATCAGTGGCGGCGTAAACTCTTTTAGCTGTGTCCGAAGAGAAATTTTTTATTTTTAACACCATCAATTTCACCCAATGATCACATTGCTATGCGTTTAAGAGATCCCAGCTCCCATTGGACAAATAAAAATAATCTGCGCATTATTATAAAATATGTATTTCAAATCGAATTATCAATTAAGACGATCAGAGTATTATTATGAAATAATTTTTACACAGCTATAAAGTATAAAATATTTTGGCCTGCTATATAGTTTTTATCTTCAAACAAAATAAAATAATAGTATGATACTTTAAAAAATATATATATATATATTACATATTTAGGCATAGTTATTATACCCACGAGCTATATTTGCCCACGAAACGAATGCTTAAAAACCTGCTGCCGCCACTGATTGCACTCGTAATAATGTTTACGCGCGCTTGCATGCTTACCTGGCGCAGTGGCCCCTATAGCCATATAAATATATATTTAAATAATACGAAATGTATACGGCCGAGTGTTATGTGTGTATAACGCCAATATGTTGCGACACGCGGGAAAATTGTCTCCGGCGTAGTGCAAACATAAACAGTGATTAGTCGGAGATTTTCTTTTATTTTTAAATTCGCATCTCGCACTATATAGTTACGTATTCATGAATCGTGTGTGTGTGTGTGTGTGCTTGCGTGTTCCCCGGACGAGGGTGGTATACACGAATATAATACACCTATATATACACACACGGAGACTCGAGCAGCGTATTATTCGAAACTGCCAGCGTTATGCGAGTGTGTCGGTTTGTAATGAGAACTTCATACACTCGTGTGCGTATGACGTCCGCCCCGCGCCGCTGCTCAGAAATTCCATTTGCAATAAACACCGAGGTTAACCCTCAGCCGTGCGAGCGTTATGTGCCGCCGCCGCAATTGACCCTTTACCACCCTCCAGCCCCGGACCTTGCCCCGGAGTAGTATATGTACATAATAATAATAACATATAATATAGCCTCAGCGCGTGTATTATTCCACGGGTATTTTTATTTTTTCCGCCCCATCTCTCGACGTCTGCGGCGGCGGCGACGACGATGACGACAGTGACGACGACGACACTCACACACCCGCACACCCACACACACACACACACACATTATATACATGTATGTACAGTGCGTTGTGTAAACCCTTTTGGTGCACTCGTAAAATCAAGCATTCACTGCGAATTAACCGAAAACTATGCATTTTTTAAACCGAACGGGACCTGACATCGTGCAGCACCGGGAAGTTGTATGTACACATACATATACACACTCGACACCGACGCTCGCAAACAATCGTTTTCCGGACGTGTAAAATGAAGGAGAAAAAAAAAACGCAAATGTAAATAAAACAAGGGGTGGCGGCTAGTTGTGCACGGCGCGCCGAGAGTAATAAAAAATACGACTAAAAATAATACGACGACCCTACTAAAATATAAACGAAATCGTATATAGCGCGTAAAGCGTATAAAGCTGCTCTCGTTTGCTATTACCCGGAAAATCGGTCCGCCGAGGATATTATTATTATTATTATTATTATCATTGCAACATACCTAACAATATATTATTATTATTATAATAATTATAATATTATTCTAATATTTTGCCGTACTCGTCGTCATCGTATAGTCGTCGCCTGCCAACATATTGTTTATAATATTATGCTATACTGCAGCCATGCATATACCTAGGTATAGGTACTTACACGCGGATGAGGCGGTGCAGCGAAGTGCTACTATATACATGTATAATATGTAATGTGTATTTATTGTATACGGTTTTCAAAGACTTTCTGCGCTTGTTGTTTTTGCGTTCGTACTCGGAAAACGCCGCTGACACGAAATCCGCTTAAGTGGCAAAGGCGAATAAAAAGAAATAACGCCGAAGGGCGGCGGGGTGGCGCGGAAAGAAGGACAGAAAAGATAATCTTTTTTTAAACACATCGTGACAAAAGGTCGCGGGAGACAACGGCGGCGGCGGGGGAAAAAAAAGCTCACGTTATTTATTCAATTTCACGGTTGAGCCGTTTTGGCAAGAAGCGATTATTTTATTTTTTTTACATGATATCTCCGCGCCCCCTACCCCGCGGGCGTATATTTTTGTGCCGACTCTCCGCCGTCGATTTAATATTCCTCCGCCCCGGGCGTTATTACGGCAATTTTCTCGGCACCGAATTACAATTTAATTTCGTCTTGACACATGAACTGCTGCTGCTGCTGCGTACAACGCGGTATATGGAAAAACGAGATTTATACTGATGTAGCAGTGTACTTACGCACAATACGCACAAAGCCGTTTCCTAATGAAAATGATATTGAAACGGCGTGGTAGAGCGCACATAAAAATCCAATTTCGAACACTGTTGAGTCGATGTAAATAATAATAATATGTGCCGTCTTTTGTCTTTATATGTTTCCACTCTCCGCTGAGGGCGAATTTATAATATTATAATATATTTTAAGATTCGAGACAACGCGATTTACAGCGCGTAATCGTTATAGAACCACATGAAATCCTAAACATTGCCGGTGAGCCGTAAAATTCAAGCCACCACCAACGACGTTATACGTTGTAATTTCAAAAACGTAGTTTTGTCAAATCGCTTTTATATGGAAACACATAGAATCGCTAGAATTCCTCGTCGTCGTACTCGTGCGACGGAACATAATAACATAATAGTAATATACGATTATATCAATAAAAACATACTTTGGGTGTATCAATCCCATAACCCTTCGGTATGCTATAGTTCCCCCGCGGAGAAACCTTTGCTGGAAATATTAAATAAAAAAAAAATGATGAAAAACCGAGCGTACCACAAAGTTTGTCCAAGTCTCTCGGAAGTATATTCGAGAATTTTCGCTGTTTTATTATTATACCTATAGGTACACATTGTACTATGAATTTCGGAATTGGTATTTCGAGGTAAAAAAAAAATAACTTCAAAATACTTTGATCTACGGCAGCATATTATTATTATTATTGCAGTGTAATGTCACCGGTGACGGCCGCGGCTTCTGCCAACGATCGTAATAATATTATTATTATCTCGTAGACATATTGTGGTCGTGTGAAATCGGGTCTGCGCGATAACAATGATAATAATAGTAACAATAATATAATACGCATTACTCGCACATAAATAATATTGCACGTATTGTACCTGTGCCTTATACCTATATCGGTATTATATAATAATAATACGTGTGTGTGCACAAACGCGCGTTTTCGGTATTCGGACGACGTTCGTTTTACAGTTACACGCGTTACGAATTTAAATCTGCTTCAGATTGCGTACAAATATAATAATAATAATAACAGCAACAACAACGAATAATGATAAAAATATATAACGCGACTCGGACTATAGGACGACGGCGACTCGGACTATGCGTCGTATCGATAGAATTCTATACCACTGTGTACGATAATAATAATAATAACATATAAATGTTTGACGTGTGCTCGTGTGTAGTGTGTTGTATGCACCTACATACCACAATCGACCATATAGGCACCGAATGGTATATAGGTAGTCGATGAAAATTGACGCGGAAATTCGACACGCAATGTATTATTATTATTATTATAGTGAATTTTCCGGGTGGACAATCGTTATGCGGCCCCGACGATAACTATAATAATAATAATAATAATATTATATCGATATGTACATGTCGTCTGCTGATGGCAATCGTCGGGCGCATTGTCCACACACACTCACATCATATTCGTGTGCTTTATTGTCGAAAAACTCGCGTCAAACGAATCGTGCGCACGATATATAGAATATTATTATTATTATTTTTGTATTGTAATCGATTTCGAATGTGTGTGTGTGTGTGTACCTCGCCGATGGGAAAAAACTATTAACCGGTCAATTGCGCCGGACAGTGTTGCAGTTCCCACACACGATATATCTTAACGCTCAGTGCTCCGGCGGCGGGGCAGGGGGGGGAAACCGAGTCCGTACGTATAATATATATACATTGTTATTATTATTTTATAGGTATAGGTATATATATATATTATATATAATGCTCTGCAACATCATAATATATTGTACGTAAACGAGCGAGTAGTTTTTCGACAGTATCGGGTATTTCATTTTTTTTCGTTACGTTTTTACATTAACATTTTTTTTGTTGTTTTTCGAAAAGCTCATTAAAGTATAATTGAATTAGTTATTGGACCGTGCGTTTTTAATTTGCGGGTTTAATTTTTTTCCACGTACGCGGCAAACGCTGCTGCTGCTGGTGCTGCTGCAGATGTAGACACGCGTTGTATTTGCAATTTTTTTTTTGATTCGTTAACGCCCGGAAGAGTATATCGCTCGGATTTAAGCTGTCCGATGAACGCGACGATTTATCATCATATACCTGGTGGAACACAAACCCCATTATTCGGTTGTTAAAAAAATTGCGGGTCGGTCGTGTGTACACGATGTATAAAAAATAGCAAAAAAAAAAGAGAAACAAAAAGGGGTCATCTTTATTTGGCCGGTTAGATTATATGCGCGTCGGGTGGTGCTCCGTATATATATGTATATTTGTATATGGTATATAGAACTGCTAGTGCGAGTATACATTATGTATGCATATGCATGTTCTTTGTATGTTTACACGTATAATATATATAATACATATTATAATAAGTTGTAGGTATAGCGAAGTCGTTTTAAGTAAACTATTGCGCAGTGTGACGGTTACGGCGGCGGGACGGGTGAAACAAGGCACAACTGTTATATTCTATTTTCAAATATATAACATAATATATGTACACGTAATATATGTATATGTACATTCCAAAATTGGAAACCGTTCGTTCGGGCGCGGGAAAAATGAAAGTAATTTTGAAAAAAAAATATCCATCTTCGGAAACGTTTATTTTTTTATTATTGGATATTCAAATGCACCCTTTTTCTCGTCGTGTGCATCCCTGTTTTTCCTCTTTTCTCTTTCGCCACCCACCTATAACCATCTCTCCGACCCGCCACCGACCCTGCGATCCACACTTTCGAGTGCCGCGTAACAAGTTTTATTTTCATTCAAATTCTCGTTGCCGCCGCGTTAAAACACACGGCGGCGGCGGCGTGTTTGCCGAATGTCGGATTACGCGGTCGAACCCCTTATATTTTCGAGAGTGTGTTTTTCGCTGTCGTCGTCGGTTTTTTTTGTTGTTCGTTTCATACGCATAACAATATAATACACGCATATCGCCTGACGCGCGCAAAATAATACGAATGCTGCGAATGGGAGTCAAAAACCGCGTATGCCTGTGTGTAATATGCAAATCTGCGGTTAATCGGGCAAAGTCACGACGGGTGAAAAACCGTATATGTAGTGAGAGAAAGTGAGCCGAGGGTGCAGGGTGCAGGGACGTGAAACATGTCGGGTAAGACCGCGTGGATAGTCCCACGGCAAAGTTGTAGCAGCGTTTATACGTATACGGGAAGACGGCGGTAAAATTTCGGGTTAAGGTGCCTCACCGTCTATAATATGTAAGAAAATATAGAATACATAATCGCTATGTATTATATATATATATAAGTATATACTAACCCTTTCCCTTATTATCTAAGCGGATTAACATCCGGCGGTACCGCTCGCGCGTATTTAATATTAATATGTTTAGAAACGCGAGTATATAATATTATGTACATACATAAGAGATACGCACGCGACGACGACCTTTGTCCGTCAAACTTTCTTAAAACAACGCCGCACAAATATATATATATACATATATAATAACATACATGTGGTATGGCAGTGATCCATAATTAAAGCGAAAACTTGGGAGGATGTGCCCGCCGCCGCGCTGCCCACTCGTAATATCACGACGTCCGTCCGTCCGTCCGGGGGATGGTTTTCTTTGTTTTCAAGTTTTCCGAAGCCAATACTATACCACCACCACAACCACCACCTCGCCACGCGTACGTAAGACCGACGGCGAACCCTTTATTATTTACCCGCCTCCGCGCCTTTATAATAGTATAATATATTATATATAGGTAAAATGATCCGGTTGACCGCGGTGGAAATAATAATAAGCACGATGATGTGTATCTCAGCACTGTCTTTCTATATATATGCGCAAACATTTCGGGGCGCGCGCGTAATTACAAGTCAACGAAATAGGATTATACCGCCGCCGAGATATTAATTTTCCGGTTGTATACTCGTTCGGCGGTCGGTTTCTCTAATTTGACGAATGTTCGTGTGTGCGACCACCCTCTCTGCGCGCATTTATTAAGCTCAGATTACTATATACTATAATATATATATAATATGCACGTGTTAACGTTGATATCTGCAGTGCCATACCTATAGCCCGTCATCGCGTGTAGGTACCTATATAGTGTACACTTGTAATTAACACGACCGTTATAATATTATAATGTGCACCGCGATCGGTGTATAGAATCGTACAAGTAATAATAATTAGTGGCGCGCGGGCGATCGGCAGACGTCGAGAAAACGAGAGGTTTTCCTCCCTCTCGGCGACGTCCCGCTAAAGTAATATACGATATAATATTACGGTTGCTATTATTATTGTACCTATAATATTACTATATGCGATGATATAGTGTTTTCACTGTACTTCGCGCGTGATTTCGGATGATTCGGGGCAATAATATAATTCACGACTACACCGAATCCGCTTCTCTCGAACAATTCCGCCCCGGGGTGGTTTTGATTGCGCGCTATAGTGTATATACATATGCATAATAGTATACGCTGCGTTGAAGAACTCGGCACAGTAAAAGGCAATAACAATAATAAACGCACTATATATTATATATATATATATGTATGCTGCATGCACATATTATACGCTACACGCCATATATTTTATACACGGGTTAATGGGACCGTCGCAAGGTCGGGGTGGAAAAAAAAGGCCTCCGGAGAGAGAGTGAGGGCGACGGGATCGCACGCCGAGGAAGATCCGATTTATGCGCGCGGCGAATATATTATAAACGTTTTCCGGGCAAATTCGCATTATGAAACGTATTATAAATGCATAGATGCGTTTTGCATAAGACGATACGCCCGGAGGCGCCTCTCTCCTTGCTCGTATATATATTGTGTATAAGCACTTCTCGCGCCCCTCGCCCCATACCCGTCCGCCTCCCCCCTTGCTCCGTTCGCCCTTTTTGCCGCCGCCGACAATGACATTTGCCTCACGCGGCTATTCGATTAGCCAACAACAGCCCTCGCCGCCGCCGCCGCCGCACGCACACGCAGCAATAAAGGGAAAATATACATAATAATATAGAACACAACGAAAATTTTTTACCATTTATTTTTATTATTATTATTATTCGCAGAAACGTTTGCGCAGGAGCTCGATCTGGAACGGAAAGCCAGGCAGCAACAGTCTGCCCAACAGAATCAACAACAGAGCCAGCACTCGGACAGAGACATCAAATCACCCGTTCCAGGTACGTTTTGAATATTTACTATAACGTCATTATAATATCTTCGGTGATATTATTAATTTATGACGCGACGTTCGATGAGTCACCCGAGTGCAGTGTGCCAGTGTATAATAATTGTGCCAATATAATACAATAGCGGGTAGGCATTGCAGGGTTGGATGGTGGAACAATTCGAATAAAACATTTTGCGAAAAAATTATCCGTTTATTTCAAAAATGTATAATTTAATATTCTTACCTATCGATTTTAAATAATCTCTTAGGTTTTTAATTGCCGGAAGTGTGCGGTGCGGGAGCAGCGCGCACCCTTCGGTAACGCGTTATTGGTCATGTATACCTATATATATATGTATGCATTTTACTATATTATAGGTACAGTAATAATGTTGTTTTCTAATTTCGAAACTTTCCGTTTTCGTTTCACCCCCACAGACCGCCCACTTTACCAGTTTTTCTTATATTATAATAATGAAAGTTGGATGACGACGACGACGACGATATCCGCCGTCACTTTAATAACGTTGGTACACGCGTCGGCGGCGGCGTGTTGAATATCAATTTTCCACGACTGTCCCTTCGCCCTCGCACCCACCCACCCACCTCTACCTCCACCACCACAGCCCCCGCCACCACCGAAGACGGCGAGCGATCGCCACCCTTTCTGCGCCGTTCTCGTAAAACCGCGTGTATATTATATGTGTGTACAACTATACTGCAGTCGTGTGTCGAGCAACTATATAATATTTTGCTCGGAAAACAATCAATCATAAAGCTCCGGGGAAACGCCGCCGCCGCCGCGCGCGACCCCGGAGAAAGGCGAGTTTCCTTCTGTTTCCGACAGCAATCGAGTCGTACCATATTAAAATATATATACACTCGCACGTAAACACACGCACAGGCCTTACTGTGTATGGTGTGCGTGAGTGTGGGTGGGTTGGGTGAGTGGGTGGGTAATATCGTAGGAAATTTCCCTCGTACGCGCGCGTATAATAATAATATGTAATGCCGTCGCGTCGACGTCGATCCTAATTCGAAGTGAATACAACAACATAATAATATTACTGTGCATTAATATACGAATGGATTTTATATTATTATTTATTTTTTTTGTTTTCAGACAACAGAGCTGCAAAGTTTTTCAATAATTCCGTATTGTTCAGCACCGCAACATAATAGAATTATGCGGGACGTAGTTTAAAAATTTTAAATAAAATTTGAATTGTACTTAATAAACAATATTAGTGAAGATTTTCTCGTTTTGTATCATATATATTATATTATTATTATACCTACATAATATATATAATAATATTATTATTACGTATGTCAGCATTTTTTTTTCTGTTTTTTTTTTTTGTATGTATTTACGTATGTGACTTTATTATGGGCTTTTACGCGTGCAGTTTAAATGCATCGCATATACATGTATGTATCATATATTATTATTATTATTATTATTATAGTAATATTAACTATTAAAATATTATTTAGATGTATCGTTATATAGTGTTTCGCGACGATCAACAAACGTATTGTGCGTATTGTATTTAGGTACCATTGCCGATACGAAAATAGTGTTTGTAATATCATGCGATCTCAAAAATCATGACGTGAAAATGACATAGGTATTGTATTATATATTATTATTATAATATTATATGTAATGAGTTGCACGAACTCCGCGGGAAAATTCGCCACTGACGCGGACCCGACGAGTCTGTACACGATTACTGTACATTATACGCAATGATATATATTGATATTATTTATTGATTTTATATTATTATAACTAAATACAATTTACCGACTGATTTTTAGAAAAAAAATAAAAAAAAACATTGTAATTATAAATACTGTATAAATGTCTACGAATCAAGCGCGATGTGTCGTTTGGTAAATAAATTATATATAATATTAACTTTAATTGATGTGAATGTCTCGTGTCTCCCCGCCCGGGAAAATGAAAAAGGAGAAAGAAAATATTATTACATTATAACACGGTTATACGTCCAAAAATTGTACATATATAATATAATTATAAGTAGTTCCTTCTTTTGGCATCATATTTTTTTTTCGACTTCTTTTGTTTAATTGTCATAAAAACGAAAATTTCTCGTGACCATACGTCATGATAATACTGTGTATATTTATAATGTATTACGTACCGCCTAATTATTTGTATGGATATTTAAAGTTACAGTACTGTCAATATATAAAACATGATATACATTATAATATTATGTATTGTATAATGTCGTGTGAGAGACACCCACTCGTGTTTTTGCATTTTGTATAGAAGTATAATAATTTTAATATATAATATATATATATATATATATATTGTGTATCGGCGTAATTTTATTAATTTATTAATTACTTTTTATAATATTAAATAATTTATATACATATATTGTATTGTAATATTATGTGTATACATATTATTATAATTATAATTATAATTATTATTATTATTATTATTATTATTACGTGTATTACGGTTGTAGATAAAACCAAAGAGGAAAAAATTAAAACTTAAAAAAAAATCATTATAATATACTAATAACGACTTAGCCAGTATAATATAATATATATATATATATATACACACAATAATGCAGTATATTATATGTTATTATTATGTATTTCTTTTTTTCTGTAAATTATTATTATAAATATTATATACGATTACATAGTTCTGTAATATCATTATATTATATTATCATCGACTAGGCTATATTATTTATTTAACTACAATTGATATATATATCGCCCAATGTGTGTGTACATTTAAAAAAATATATAAAAATAAAAAAACATTAATTAACAATAATTTCTACTTTTAAGCGAATATATTTATGTAATTTTAATGAAACTTGTTCGCCAAAATTCATTAAATGTGCACAATACGTATATGAAAAATGAGGTGTTTTTTCTTTGTCGTTCCTACGGCCACAGCTCCTATACCTATATAAATCCTCACAACGATGTTTACAATTTTAGTGGGTTCAGGTAAGTCTGCAGTCGTGTGTGACCGTCAACAGTGCATTTTAAATTGGAAGAAAATGAAGGGCGACACAAAAATATAAAAATAAAAAAACATTAATTAACAATAATTTCTACTTTTAAGCGAATATATTTATGTAATTTTAATGAAACTTGTTCGCCAAAATTCATTAAATGTGCACAATACGTATATGAAAAATGAGGTGTTTTTTCTTTGTTGTTCCTACAGCCACAGCTCCTATACCTATATAAATCCTCACAACGATGTTTACAATTTTAGTGCGTTCAGGTAAGTCTGCAGGCGTGTGTGACCGTCAACAGTGCATTTTAAATTGGAAGAAAATGAAGGGCGGCACAAAAATATAAAAATTTAAATTTGCCAAGATTTACATTTTTTATTGACTAACAATTATAAGCAGCAAAATACTTTTAAAAAATAACCGGTAATCCTCCTTTGAGCACTAGCTCTGGCAAAGTACGACAGCGAGTGCACAAGTACCTACAGTCAGGCGACTTGTAAGTTTAACAATAAGTCCTGTACACACGTCGACGTATCCATAATGTTATTATTGTTACATTATAATGTGTACAATATTATATAAATAATATACTATTTTAAACGTATATAATTATAATAAAATGCTCAGCGGCATACCAGTCGGATATTATTATCAGAAATGGCCATCTCGACTGCGCTGACGATGACGGTTGGTGCCATTATGTATTATTAAAAAATAAAATAAAAGCAATATTATTGGACATTACGTTACGGTAATTTTTTTTTTTTTTTATTATTATTAAGTGTATTCCATTCTCCAAATAATAATTATTGATGGATAATAATATCCGGAGGCTTGAAATACATAGGCACACACACACACACACAAATACAATGTATACACACTTTATTGTATAATATACATAAACGCGTGTATGTATGCATGTATGTGTTTCGAGTTTTTTTATTATTATTTTTACTATCGTTATTATTACCTTTATCCAAATTATTATTATAATATTGTGTTCGGGCCGCAGTCGCGGAGAACAACATAAGGTAGGCAGAGACCTGCCGGGGCCAATAACTCGTTGTTTATTTTTTAAATAGACGACCGTCGCCCCACCACCGTTTTCGAGAACAAACCACACCTATGCGTCATATACTGCTATGTACGTCTCGCGGAGATAGAAAGACAAGCATTGAGAATAAAAACTATTTTTTTTTATCGATCGTTATTCATAGGTATGTTAACACGTAGGACAGTTCGATGCCAAAAATAAATAGTGAAATATTATACAGCTGTTATAACCTCATAATATGTACACCTACCTGTTATAATGAAATAGCAACATTACTATAAGTTGGTGCTCCTCTATATTAGTACCTGTACACCTATTATGTATTTTTTTTCTATCTCTCGCCCAATAATATGATTAGGAATTTCAACAATGCTTACCTTCGACTCGGTCAATTTTTATTCAACGGACAAAATATTCGTTCTACATACAATAGTTAATAGTAGTATAATATGCAGCATAGGTATGTTTTTCTCTAATAACGAATTTATTCAAATTCTAATATTTAGATTATAAATAGATTATATATATCTAAACGCTATAATATTTTCAAATTCTTGAGATTTTTAGTTGAGGAGTGATCTCCTGTTACGATGCAAACTTTTGTTTTTCAAACGACCCTTGCACATTTTTACTGCAATGTGGATAATTGTTTTCTAAATTTTGATGTGCCTAATTCGAAGTTCCAACGAGTAGTCTCTCAGCAATTAAAATGTTTATAGTACTTTATACTAAACTAGGGTGATATAATCCTTAAAATTGGTTTGACAATACTAGTAGATTTGTGTGGTTAATTGATTAGGGGTGGAACTTTTTGTAGTCATTTGTAGCTGTAATAAATGTTTCAATTTTTAGATATTTGGGTAATGAGAGGTTTGAGACGAACCATGGCGTAGATGTTATTTGGCGAAGAAAGATTGACTGGAAGGCCTAGGTGGCTAGGTGGTACGTGTTTGGGAAGGATTGGCGCATCCCCATATTTGGATACCATAGGCCAAAATGGGTCTTAGCATTGGTTTATATAAATTATTAGTTTGTTATTCATTGCGTGTTTGGACTTTCAAATTTGGCGTAATAGATGAAGTCTAGTGTTAAGAACTTTTCTTTTAGTTATTAGGTGTGGACCTCAAATTAGATGCTTGACTTAGATTAGACCTAAATATTTGGTTTGAGTTGTAGTGGGGATAATAATAGATTGCTGGTAGGACACCTTTTTTTAGAGTGAACGAATGTGAAAGGACTTATCTGAATTGATTTTGCTCTTGTGATGTCGGAATGTGATGAGAAAATAGCCATGTCATCAGCGTAGGTAGCTATCAGTGTATTTTAGGAGTTGGGAATGTCGGCTGTATAAAAAGTGTAGAAGTCTGGTAATAAATCACATATCTGAGGTACTCCTGTTTAGTTTTGGAATTGTGATGTGAGGGAACCTCCTTGACGGACGAGGAATGAGAGATTTTGCAGATACGATTTGGTCAATAAGTAGAGTAGAGCTGGAAGGACCTTTTTTTTATTTTAAAGGGTACGCCTGGTAAAAAGCTTGTAATTCTAAGCATACTCTCTGGCAAAAGTTTTTGTACTCAAACGATGAGGTTATTTTGTGACAGTTCAGTAGATCTGGTAGATTGAGGAATGGTTTTTTTCTGAATCCAAGTTAAGCATTTAGTATATTTTTTGGGGACTTAAGGAGTGGATCTGATCCATTTCAGCATCGATTTTTCAAATAATTTTCCTAAATACTGATAATAGACATATTGGCCTCTATGAGGAAAGTTAATTTTTTGGTTTGTTGGGTTTGAGGATAAAGATTATTATAGATAGTTTCTATATTAGAAGGAAGTAGGACACAAAATCTCAACATAGAATTATAAATGTATGTGAGAAGTATAATTGAGTTTTTAGGAAGTTGCTATCTTTTCTGTTATTTGATCGTGTTCGGGTGATTTATTGACTTTTTTAGCTTATTTATCAATTTTTTTTTATTTCATTGGGAAATTATAAATTTTAATGGATTAATATTAATTAGTTACTAAAATGTTCAAATAACATTACATCAGCTATGCCTTCTAAAACCTATTATCGTGGATCTATTATTATATACATTATACAATGTTAATTGACCTCCTCAAAAACCACTCGTTCGAGTATTGATTTTAATACGTCAACATTTTCTGAATAATTATCCGCTAAATAATAAATTGTACAGTCGAAAAAGAGTGGTAGTTCTCCAGTTAGGAGTCCTCGAGTAGCACAAAATATCTCAAGAATTTTAAAATATCGCCTTCAAGTATATTTCAAAATTCCAAAAATAAGATTTTAAATAACTGTGTGAATAAAGAAAAAGACGGGGTATTATCGTTTTGCAAATCACTTTGCACATTTGTATTGTCTCCCTCCCCACCCCCACCCCCATATCCAATGTGTTGAACATATGTTGTCATGATATCAAGTTCATATCGTACCTATTTCTGTAATATACTTTCTTAAATACAATATACCTGATTATACGAGTCTTTATCATATTAGGTATATATTATACAGTATGGCGACGACGGAGTGGGTTCAATGTCAAATAATACATAATCATATTTGTCGGACCTATCCGAAACGTACATAATACAGCGACGAGGATAATATTATACTCGCCGCTCCTCTTCCGTCCGTCGAACATAAATATTTAAGTCTCGCCGTGCATTTCTAATCAATCAATATTATACATATATAGATACCGTCCGAGTCGGAGTCGTAGTCGTAGTCGTCGTCGTTGTCGTCGTTTCCTTGGGTTTTTATATTATAATATACGCGTTTTACATATTATACACACACACACACACACATAAATATATTAAATATATGTAGATATTATTATATTGTATATTGTACACGACGACCGCTCGCAGGTGGTGGCGACGGCGGCGGGGGGATAATTATACGTTTTGGTTTTTTAAATGGGAAAAAAATGGTTCGGCGTGGACCTCTCTCTACGTATAATACGCGCGCACACACACACACACACACACTTGATTGGGTATATAGGTACCGCGATATTATTATTAAACGTTCTCGTTTGGAACGTTATCTGGTCGTACTTAAAAATACTACTCACACACACACATATATAACATGTACATATTATATATTATTTTCTTGTATCGAAATCATTATTTTCCTCCTTTCGTATATATTTTATACACATGATGTGTACACGTCTATAAAATATAATTTACGACCGTTTTATTCATATTATATACATATATATATATATGTGTGTGCAGTGTGTCTATGATGTATACACACACACACACACACACATATATATATAATTTTTTTTGTCGATCCTCAGACGGCATTTTTCATTATTATACATACACATATGTGTGCGCGCGCATGTGTCGATAAAACGATTACGGATTTTGATCTGTCGGTGATGACCGCGAGGACGAGGAAGGGAATGGGTATTTTTCCAATGCTCTGCAGCACCGCCGATCGTCTGCACGTAATAATAATAATAACGCAGCATATATTATAAAATATAGTACACATTATATACATAATATTGTGTATACATACGCTGTGAATTTATAAACGAATAAAATTAAATGTAGTATTGCATGAAACACGCACCGATACATTTGAGAGTGTCCGTTTGTCTATTTATCTGTTTGGACGAGGCTTCGAAACGAATTCGACGGAGTTATTTTCACAGTTATTATAACACTACCTGGTGAATAAAACGCCTAGTACGTTATTACGATTAGATAATAATTGTGCACATTTGTTTGATCGCAACAACCCGAACAACAAACTGCGTTAAAAATCTTTTCAGCTTACTTTTAACAGAGTTAAAGGCACGTCCGCGGGCAACGCCTTGCAAGATCGGCTTGTATTATATTGTATATTATGTATTATACTGGGCGATCCAATTGACGTGAGATTGTTTCAATATCCATTGATTTTTTTTGAAAACGCTTGTTTTACAACAAATGTTTAAAACGTCACAATACCACATTTTTCTAAAAAATATTATTTCTATATAATAATTGACTAGTAGTTTAAGATTTAAACGGGAAAATTATCTTTGATTGAATTATTGTTGGGGGATATTGGACAATATGAATATACGAGTTTAAGATGGGACAGCGTTATTCCTCCATAATTATTATTAATAATAATATATTTGAAACAACTTTAGAATATTTTATGTAGGCAAGTTAGATGATTTTTAATATCAGTGTTTTTTTTATTTTCGTCTCAAAATGGCTTATTTTGTTAAAAGTTCTACGATATTTTAAGGCAAGAATAATTTATTAATTCTTAACGAAAACTTTTCTTATATATTTATATATTTCTATAGTTTAGTATTATGTAATATTGATTAAATATTTAATAGTTTAGGTTCAAATGAACATTATTTTGTTGACCGATTTCCACCAACTATTGCACACATATTGTTTATGATCCTGGACGAGTCATAAGAGTATCGGAATTTGAAGTAGAAGATATGGGTATAACAACTATTATATATAAAAGGCAAAATATGGTGTATGGCCGAGACTTATAGATTCAAAAAACATTCGAACGATTTTAACGATTCGAAGAAGATTTAGATAATACGTTTCGGAATAAGTTATATTTGGGTGGATTACCCACTATTGATAATATTAAAACCATAACCACGCATATCGGCTTGCAATGTTGGTTACACCTTACACGTACAAAAAACTATTACCTACTTACTTATTATACCACCATATTACTTATTACTTTCAACCGCAGGTGGATTGCTCATCTCCGTTTCATTTATCTTCGGTCCACGCCAAGTTCATTACAGCTAGGTAGTATTATTATATATTTTATAAATGGATACTACAATACAGTAATAAATACTTATAATAATAGGTATAATGCGTATAATCGATTGACGCGCATTGAGTGCACACCGATTGAACTGCAGCGGAGTTCGAATAATATAAATTACGAGTCGATAAAAAATGTACAATACAACAGATTATATTATTACATACCCACTATACTATAATAGTATGATATTTCGAACGAATCGTGGAATCTACCGGTTTTTCGTTAAATATGACTGGAAACGTCCTCCCCCCCCCCCCTTCGGCCCTTAGTATATTATGTACAGCGTAACAGTAAATACTCAATATAGAGTAAAATAGAGACTAACATTTTTACTTTTACTTTTATCGTCATCGATTTTTAGGTTTTACTATTTAATTGTATTAACATTATTTTTTGATCTCACATTGCTGAACTGAATATTGGAATTAGTTTTTTCACTACAGCACCAAAATGTAGTGTCAAATTAGTGCTTTTCAACAACAAAAGTGTGTTAAATTTCCCATCAAAGTATCGAATTTTCCGCATGTATAGTGCTAATAGGTGAAAATACAATTTTTTCATAAGACTCCAAAGTCCAACAAATATTACAAAATATATATTATTTTCACTCGAAGTGACTTTTCTATTTTCATATGAAATACATTTGTAAACAGAGCTTAATTTCAAAATGCGATGCCAACTGTCGGAGGCCTTTTGTTAAAAGTATAAAATGTTTATAGTATATTATATTTCAATTTATGCCTATAAAACGATTGTTTTTGAAATCATAAAAATGAACTTGGAAAATCGGTGTATTGAGTTAAATGGATCCTCGTTGTATAATTTATAGTATTGTTTAATAACATACTACGTAAAGTTCAAATATGAATAATGTTAATTTTGTCATTAGGAATATTGAAGGGGTTAACGGTTTTAAACGATTTGAAAAAAAGCCGCACAGTTTGTATAATATTGTATATTTAATAATTATTTATAGAATGTAATGGAAAAATCTGACAAATGAAAAAATGTATTTATTCATTTCAGCCAAATCGTTACAGTTAAATAATTACAATAAATTAAATTAATAATAGCTGATACGTATACCAACTGAGCAACAATAGTAAGAATTGTTACAATAAATAAGCACATGCGAAAATGAAAAACTATGAAAGGTTTATGAATAATAAATAGTTTAAGATTTACTTATATCAAAAAAATATATTGAAAAAAGTGATAATATATTTTAAACTAATTTACTTCAAAAAAGTATTGATTTAAAAAAAAATTCAAAAATAAACTTCTTGTTTTAGATAAACGTTTTTATCATAATTATCTAAAACTTAGATTTACAAAATTAAATATTTTGAAGTTAAAAAAAAATATATAAATCTTTTATTGTCAATATTAAAAATTAAAAACTTGTAGGGCAAGTGTCTATAAATTATATAAGTATGTAAAAAAAAAATTCAAATAATGGATTAGAATTAAAGGTATTTTATTTTTCAGGTCGTTTTGTTATTCGTTGTATATGTATTGTGTAGACTGTTATAGTGATCTTATACTTGTTATATTGGAAAGGGCTCTTGAGTAGCTCAGCTAATATAGGAGGAGGATAATGCCTAATATAAAGTTGCAAGTGTGTCGTGATATTCTTGATCAGAAATGAATAATGATAATTGATGAATTTTATCAGTTAAAATCGATTCTGAGTGGAGTTTGTTTAAAATCATATTAGGTACTCACTGACACTGAAGCTTGAAAAGTGTTTGACGCTTATTATGGGTATTTTTTTCGTTCGCTTTAAATAAATAACAATTATTATTTAGAGCACTAAACAAAAAAATTCCTCCAAACAACATATCTTCATAAAAAAAATGGAAAATTCTATTAAATTTCGTTGTTTGAAAACAGTTAACATTTCAAAGACCGCGCTCCTTCAACCTACGAAAAAAAAAATTACAAAAAAACATGAAATCAATAAATGTTTTCTTTTTAAATATGTATTTGTTTAGGGATAAATGCGACGAGGCATTCTGTAGGATGTGTAGTACTTATATGGTATATATAAGTACACCGCAGTTTGGGTGGCACTGCTACGAAGAGTGGTGCGTGTTTATTGTTATTTTCGTTTACGAGAGCGAGACAAAATTATTTTATTGTTTCAGGCGTCACGTGGCGGCTGCAACATGATCATAAAATTTCGAGGATGCTCTTCATAGATATTATATACTTCAGCACGAATGCAATGCGAATAATATCTACCGACGGCTTAAAGAAAAATAATAATAAAGAAACGAATACGATGCACGCCATCGTGTATTGTGCAAAACGCATTGTCGTTCGTGGCCATAACAGCAGCTGCAGTCTGCTGCAGTAGCAAATAATAATCACCAGAAGATATTATAATTAGTTGTTGCATATTATACATATTAGAATATATTATAATATGCCATCCGAATGTTTTTTACGGTGAAATTTATTCGTGTCCCTGTCGCTGCATTTCCAAAATATGTGTTACTTATACTCATCCTCCGAACTGCACAACCTCACTCGTTCACTGCAACGTGGGTGTGCACAACGTACGTGTAAAACGATTACGAGCGATGAAGTCTCTTTAGTGATGTTTACACAGAAATCCGTACAATCTGTTGTTATGTTATAAACTGCATACGGGATGATCCGCTCATTGTAAGACATTCATAGTTTCAGAGAATGTTAATGTTTTGAAAACGTTATGAGTTATTTTATGAGTTATGCGATATGTAGGTAAGATGAGCCGAATAGTGGACCAACATTTTTTTGCAGGGTACTCGTATAATACCACTCATCTATAAACTTTAAACACTGATCAACTATACGCCTATTCGTCAAAAATCTAATTTTTATACATCGGAGTAGTTCTTCTTTTGAATAAGGAAAACAAATGTCATTTTGTCAATAAAAAAATTGTTGACGATAAAAATAGTAAAGAATCTACGTCTTTTTCAAATGTTTTAAAAAATATACCGAACACGGAAACGCAGTTAATCAGTGAAAATGGATCGACAAAACCGCTGGACCACGAGACGACTGATGGCTTACAGGATATGGTTACCCGAGGTGAACGTGGATATGCTGCAGCGACGGACATGACAGTTACCGCGGTCCGACCTAGACGTCGTACACTGTGGAGTCGGACGAAGAGATTCACCCGGTGAATGTTTTGTGGAAATGTTCCTGACATAGACCGCTAAGTATAGATTATGTTACGTTTTGTTAAAGGTGTTTGGGCAGTGACTTTTAAACGCCACTGCAGTCTTTGCCCCCTCTCCTCCCGCCTTTATCGCGCCTGTGTAATACGTTACTGTGCGCTTTTGTTCCGAGTTCGCTCTTTATATTTGTGTCCGGCTGGAAGCCGTTTTGTTCACTGGATACTTTTAACAAATCCGTTTAGGCTCGCCTTTTTTCGCGTTCGCCAGTCAGACATTTTTTTGTCCCTTGTTTGCAGCTGTTTCGGCTCTTTGCCATGTTTCGAGCCACGGCGTGGTCGTGCTAGTTTCCCCTAGACTTCGCGGTACTGCCCTGTTTGTGCCTTATATTCACTGTGGAAATTGTCAATGATCTGCAGTAGCAGTTACTTCTGCCCTCCGTCTAACTCAGAATTGTAACCCTGAACCAAAAGAAATGTTTATGTGAAAAGATGATACCTATCGATTATAAATATATGACTATATTGCCGTAATTTTGTGTACATTTAGTATTTACACTAATAAACGTTATTATTGTTATGTAATTTATTTGGTTTTTATTTGATATTATTGAATTCTTGTTTTTGATCAATGAACAAAAATAATTATCAACAAAGTACATTGGAAAAACCAAAAGCACTGCGATTTTGACCTCCTAAATGCACCTAATGCACTTTCTCATCAAACAAGATACTGTTGAAGAAAATCGAAGCAGTTTTACTGGCCCAAACGGTGGTGGTAGAAAAAAATTAAAAACTAAAAACCACACATCATTGGAAAATCAATACATTCATCACTCCGCTCAGAATCTAAAATGTTAATAAAAATACTTTCCAAATTAAAATTCTTAAACAATCATATTAAAAAAAAATGTATGATAAATCTAAAAATACCGAAACATTAAACATTTCTTTAATTGTATTAATAATTTATGAACATGCATATTTTTTTCTTTTGTGAAATAATTGCTAATATTAATTAATAGGTAACACATTCACAAAGAGGATGACAGTTATGACTTATGATGTGCTAATTACACTGAATGTTAATTTCAAAATGTTGAACGGGCATAACACCCATGTACAACGGGTGTTACAGTTTTAAATATTAAAATCGGTTAACAATGTTACTTACGAAAAATAAGTCTTTTATAATTAACTTTTGGTAAAAAGTTTTTTTCTCAAAAGGCATAATAATTACTTAAGATGTTTTTTTGTTTGTTTAATGTTGATTTATAGCAAAAGAAAACTAACTATTTAATTTTAATTACTTACTGTTGTGATTTTTGAAAACAATTTTGTTGTTCCATTAAATTCCGGAAACACCAAAAAAATATTAATTTAGTTAAACCGCCAAACCATTGTAGTGCAGCTTATAATTATTATTCTGCACGGTTTTAACGATGAATAGTCTCAAGACACACACAATCAGACACTCACATGTCATAAAACCGTTAAAAAATACGCCAAAAACATGTTTAGGTTAAATTTTATATTTAAGATTTTAATTTAATACTTTCTATGGACATTTATTATAGAGTAGTTAGCTGTTTATATTTTACGTTACTTTATTTTGATACTAATTGAAATTCAAAAATAAATTCATCACATTGAAAATCTACAATTTAAACTAATTTTAATCTAAAATGCATATGACATTTAACACTTTTTTTTTAAACTATTTCCAGCTATATAATGTTTTTGTACTTATTCACGAATAATGGTTTATAGACAATTCGTATGTTACATTAAAAGACACGAGACACTAAACATATTATGTTCGTTCTTTCAACTTAAATTTTGGTTCACAAACATCCTCATCGCACAGCATAAGTCGTTATTATTCGGTTTAGATCGGAATAGTCCTGACTACCCATCAAAATACTCACTAAATAGTAATTATTATATGTATATATGTAATTTATATAGTTTTAATGTTTATAACTGTATACAAGATAATAATATACAATACGTGTATACATATACTAGCGTATTGTTATACAATTTTCATAGTATATTATTATATTATAGTCACACACTCGCTTGTAATTTTATTTTATATTTCAGTTTTGACTAATATATTTCACACATCTAAACACTATAAAATAGTATAATAATTACTACTCGTTAGCTAAAATCTTTAGTCTAACACTCGCGTTACTATAGAGTATACAGAGTATACCTAAACGAGTTTATAATCGAGTATGATCACAGGAAATTAAAGAAAATCAATTTGAACATGATATTCTTTTTGGAAAAGGCGTTTTGAACCTCGTCGCGTAATTTATATGCATTTTCAAACATCTTAAATCGACACCCTGTCGCCGACGTCGCCTTATAAGTCATAGGTCATCAAATAGTATTACTCCGGCGCCATCCCAACGGGTAATATAATATTAAATTGTGCAATAATAATACAGTCAATCGCACTTCTATCGTTTGTTTCCTGCGCGTCTAGGAGGTGCCGTCGCGACCGCGTGACCACAGCCGTCAGCTATAATTATGGGTGCGTGTATACATCTATAGTGTGCATTACGATGTAATTAATAATTACCGTCGTCGATTGATCGCATTCACCAAAATAATATTATGTTCCATATTCGGGTATCTACCCGATCGTAATAATAAATCCTGTGGCACCGGGCGGACTATCGCGTCCCACCTCTGCGCCGAGCGGACACCGCACAGGTATAATATTATTATCAACCTACGCATCCTTCCGTTTGAAAATCGGTTTTCGTCGCTCCGGGACCACGTTCATAATGTTATGTAGTTAACTTCCAATATTATACATACACGAAATAAATCGAAAACGGTCGACGCAATAATATTACGTTTTACAGACACGCCGACCGCTAATGAAACGCGGTATAGACGTAAAACGAGTTATAGTAACGCGACGTTCTTCACACACGTGCAATATAATATTATTATGTACTTGTACATTGTAATTATTATTATTGTTGTCAAGTTATACGGTGTACAACTTACGTATTGATGATGTGTTTTGATTATTTTATCGAGTAATTTCCGAGGATAACCGTTTTTCAATTCACACCATAAAGTAAGTTTTCGACTGCATCGATATAAGTATAGCAATAGGATTCGACAAATAAAATACCAAAATGCGGAATTTCAGGATGCAAAACCTGCAGAGTGTTGACACCGGTGTATGACACAGTGGTTATAATAATCATATATTATTATACTGTTATACACTATTATATTGGATTTATATATTAGATTTGAAAACAATCATTGCTTTTCGAGTAGTTCGTTTTTTATTACATCTGTAGAGAAATGTATTAAATACCATATTGTAATTACTATAGACACCTAGATAGTATTATAGTATTCATATTTTGATATACCTACTTCACACAATTTTGTAAAATAAGTATAACGTTTCTTATATTTTATGTTGGTTTCAGCACGCAGAATTTTGCAAATTTATAAATATAAATATTCATAGTATAACTTGGGGTAGTGCTAATAACAAACCTACATCATATTCAAGTAGCGCAGGATAATAATATAATATAATTATTCTGAATAATAATTTCTTATTTCATAATGATAAGTTATTTACTGAATTAAATGTATTAACAAACAAAAACTTTTCTTTTAAACAGCTGTTGTGTTTATAATCAAAAATAATTTAACGAAAGTACCTAACCACAAATTAAACACGAGATAATATAAAATCAACAATATTACGACACAATCATCATACTATATTATTATGTATTTGATTGACTGCTCATTGAAATTCGAAATGAAAAATTATGGAACTTTAGGATATACCTACTTAAATAAACGGTTAATGCAACAAACTGTGGATTTATTTTAATGAAAATTCTATCATAATTTAGTTTTTAATTAACTACTAATAATAATTTATACCCTATAATTTAATTTTAATATAATTTTATAATATATTATGTTTATAATGTCATTATTTGTTTAGTGTAAGTAGCTAATATAAAATAAACATTTTATGATGAGGTTACGGACCTCCACACAGGCATGGTCAGCGGGGCTCATTATTCTATTTGAAATAAACATAAATAAATAAATAGTACGTAAATACTTATTATAATAAATGTTCACAATTTGTAAGAAAAAACTACACCTGTAGAGACATTTTCAAGAAACGTCAACAAATTCGGTTTGAAACAAATTTTGCGCAGCTCATTTATTGAATGCGATGATTCAATATTACTTTTAGTTTTAATTCACAATCTGTTCCAATTCTGAACTGATTTGATATTTCAGCAAAGAATTCCAGACTTTGCTTTTCCTTAAAAATGTATTTCTAATAATTGTATATTAAACATAATGCGGCAATCATGGAATCATTCAAAGATAAATTATAAATATAACATATATATTATATATATAAATATAATATATAAAATATATATATTTTAACCTGATGCTTTAAAATATAAAAATATACTTTTTCTAGAATTACTTTATTTAATAGAAAACGAAAATTGAATAAAACTCGACCAAATTAGAGCTGCTGGTCAACATTTTGTTACTATTTTTTTTTTTTTTTTTTTGAATAATTGTTGCGCCAACTGGAAACAAAACTAATTGAATTTGTGTAAATCCAATTTCAATGCATATTAGATTAGATAATATATGTATATATTTACCTAAAACCTACATGATCAGTTAAAGGTACAATAGTTGACACGTGAGGTGTTAATTAATATAAATTAATAAAAGGAAACTATAATAGAATATATACACAGTCAATATTAAACATCTATATTTTATACCTACCTGTGTTTAATGTTTATAATATAGTTCGACAATCGTATAATTTGACCTGTAGTAGGAAGTGGATCAACTCCGAAGTTGGGAGTTCGTTTTCGAATTAAACTGATATTATAAATTCAGATATTTACATTACAAGTCCTTTGAATAATCCTAATCAAAACTATGCGAGCGGGCCAGAACTTGACAGGAATTCAAAACTGGTATATTATTGTATCGCGTTGATAACACGCCAATCATTATTTACATATAAAAGAAATTATGACGGCTAAAGTTTGTCACTGAAAGTGGATAGCATCGGTATTATTATACAGAGCGAATAGGGTGATTATTCAAAAATGCTCACCCCTATATTTTCCTTTAATAATGTATTAATTGAAATTCTGGTGTTTTAAATTTATTAGCATACTGCTCATGGACCATATTTTCAAATACTTTGATTTTTATGGGATCTAAAGAGTGTCCTGTAGTATTAAAACACATCTTTACTTCAAATCAGAATTACCATTTTAATGTAATTTTTATGGTGCTGATTGCATATAAATCGAATTTTAAACTAGTAGTTTCTGAGCTCCCCGTAAAACTTTAAGTTCTAAAATGTAATATAATAAAATTTTAAAATATAGGGCCTATAATAATCTGATAATTTATATTGATTAATGAAGACTTAAATAGTTTGTAAAAATTGACTGTGTATAATAAATGTCTACCTACTAGACTAAAATATATTTAATATAACATTTTTTTTAACATTTTATGTATCTATAAGCCATAAGGACTATTATAGTATTATCCTTGGTAAATAATGCTTGATATTTGAGAAACTATTCATTCAAATTCTACTCAACAATTTACAGTAAAAAGAGAAAAATGTTGGCTCTTATTTTAATAAAAGAAATGTATATCCCAACAAGATGTTCCTTAAAGTAGTATGAAATCTAATAGTTACATACCTATTTCGAAATAGGGTCTTTGAGCATACTTTAGAATTCTAAAAATTAGATTTTATTAAATATACCTACAAGTATAAGTATACGATTTAGAATAAACGTTAAGGACACGATGGTGAATAAACTTGGTGAATCACTCTGTATAACCGACAGCTTTACGCGCGTACCCCACGTCAATAGTATAACGTCCGCAACTTTTGAGTCACTTGAAAAAACACGATCGGTCGCCGCCGTATAACAAAAACTTATCCGAGTAAAAACGAAAATAATATTATTACTATTATTATTATTACTATCGCTTTATATCTTTCGTGTTAACACTTGGCTGACTATGATGGCACGGAACCACGTTTGACGTTTTGGCTAGAGGAAAAAAAAAACGTTTGCGGCAAGACGAGCTGGCGTCGTGTGTGTATAATATTTTATTATATATTATGAATAGCTCTCTTCGTAATATGCATAACTATGTGTTAAAATAAAATACACATGTATATATATGTATATGCAAAAACAGCACATGCTTTAAACGATGAATAATAATATGATGTTGTCCTACGTGTAGATTATAGGAGATCAGTTCACACTTTTTAGGAGGAGGAATTTAATTTTTTTTTATTTAATATCATGAATGGCTAATCGCTAATACATCTATACGAATTGACGAGAAGACTCGTGTGGGACTTCAGCTCTTATCCACACAACCCCCGAATCGTGGTTTTCGAAAATTTTCCATGAGCACCACACGTTATATTTATCAATTATAGAACATAAAAATTCTATGTGAAACTAACGATAACACGTTGATTTGTCTTAGCTTCCAAGCACGTATTTTCTCATAATCAATATTTAATCTTAGAACAACCTTTTATTTTATGAAACAGGTGTCCTACATTTACGTTCTGCTGTCTATGATTATAATACTATACCATCTGTGGGTCCTATTAGTTTTCCTCAAAACACAAAATGTTCGTTTCCGCTACTTAAAAATAATACTTTAACAGGTTTTTTTTTAAGTTGTTGTACATCAATCGGTTTTTAACTTTTGACACATCAAGCGGCGTGTGCAATACTAAAAACTATACTACAACACTAAAGGTACTATATAATTTAAGGATATCGAGTAAATATTATGTCCTTAATAGTAATATCATAAACAGCAAAATAACTAATTTGTCATTTTCATTTACAATAGAGGAATGTAGTACCATTTTTCAAATAGCCATAATGCATCATTTTTTTTTTGTTTTTTTAATATTGTTCTATTAAGCAATATATGATGTGTATGTTTATATTAGATTAAAGGCTTGTTGCTTTTAAAATTTGATTTTTTTAAATACAATTTTATTTGACTTTAAAACTAGGTTAAGAAAACAATCATAATATATATTTAAAAAAAAATTTCAATTTAGTCCCTTATTCAATAAGTTTTAGTAGACAAAAAGAACAATGTTAAATTATTATAATAAATAAGATAGAAGTGTGGACGTTGGGTTTTTCTTTGGAACATTGATAGTGTGATTCGGTCACTGTAGTAGAATAAAACAGTAATAAAGTGTTATATTTGAATTGTGTATGTTTCGTTTTATCAGTGTTCGTCGGAAGTAATGGGCGTGTACACCAGTATATATCATGGTCTTTACAAGTTCATTATCAAAGTCAAATTTAAATATATCCAACATTTTCATAGTATAGCTACCTTCACCACATTTACTACTCCCATTTCCCAATAGCTATATTTATTTTTAAAAAAAAATTTAAAATGTAAAAACAATGACCGTGAAAATTATAAAGCGTAACTACGTGTACACAGACTTGACATTAAATCTCTTAAATAGGTACCTACAAATTTATTATGGTATTAATACTTAAGACACAAATAAAAGGCTCCAAAAATCGTTTAAAGCATATAGTACATATGTACATAAGCGTATGTTGTGTATTGATCTATAATAAGAATTAATTTAATTAAAAGAAAGATAATTGGGGGATATAACCCCTACCCCTGCACATCACTGTAAGTATTTAGTATATACATAAATGGTATAAAATATAAATAGTAACATACTTTTTTTTTTTTCTTGTGGTATCGCAACTGAGGTGGGAACCACTATATGGTATTACTTCTACCTCAGTTGCATCGTTTATTGAAAAATAACAATAACAAAAAAAAAAATATACAAAATACAAGTCACAAATATACAAATATACTGATATATACCTACTATCATTTGAATAATTCCCACTATCGTTATCTGTACATAGCTAGGGTTAAATGTATATTATTTGTATAATCATAATATTACAGAGAAACAACTTTGTACCTACTGTTGCATAACAAGTACCTGTACTTCTAAAAGAATTTAGTTTGGAATTTTTTTTTACAAAAACCTGATTTCGACGCGTTTAAAGACAAATGAAATACAAGTGTACAACGTTTTGAATTAATTTTTTTACTGAGCATAAAGTGTATGTGGTGTGATTTCGATGCATATCTACGTATGAATAACAAAACCATAATTTCCCACTATACCTGCAAATACCAGCCATACATCATACAATGTACAACAATTAAAATATAAATTATTATGTTTATATTATATTTGCTCATGTTAATTTACACGCCTATAACGGTTATACGCCTAACAACGATTTTAAACATGTAAGGGCGATATTTCTCATAATATTATGTGTTGAAATGTTATACAAATAAAACATAATATTTTAATATAAATAATTTAATTAGACAATTTAATTTGATGTTGCACTAACCCTTTTATCGTGTTAAAGTAAAATATACACAAAATGTAAAGTTATTGTCTAAGTAGTAGGTATAATATTAATAAATTATATATATAAGCATACAGCTCCTATAGGTTTGGATTTACACCACGCTCCGAGTGTACGGCGTAGAAAGGTCGGCTGAGTCGGTTGTAAGCATTAATACACACTATAGTGGGTGGTACATTTATCGTAAGAAACTCATTATTTCAAAAAAATATTAGTGTTTTTGAAAATAATTTTGTATATAATTTCAAGTCGTTAGAAAACAACATATTTTTCATCATTTTTTAAATGTTTGCCTTTGTCAATGACAAAATGCAGCGTTGTGTTATTTCAAAGGTAAGATTATTCCAGTGCAGAATATTTTTTGTAGTACTTTGCGATACATAAAAATCAAATTTTGACTAGCTATTTATAAATTATAAGTATTTTAAGTTTGATGAGAGGAGTGGAGTGGTACATAGCTAGATAAATATAAAATGTTAGTGCACTATATTATACTCCGGTCATCTAAACTTAAAATACTAATAATTAGGGCTGGTATTTCGATGCACTTTTCATTTTTTACAGAGGTTGCTGTACGATGCTCGCCTGGTACGAAATCCGTAACATATACTTTTGAATGAAAATAAGATCAATTATTTTGCATTTTTTTGAAATTTTTGATTTTAAAGTCATTTTCTTAATTTTTTAGGGCATTATAGGGTCTTTAGGGAATTATTTGAGGTTTTGGGTCTAAAATTAAAACTTGAAATTTTATTTTAAGATTTAACACGCTAACGGGAGTTTTGTATAAATTTATATATTTTTATATAACACTAAATGATTTGGCGTTCTTTAAATATTCACCCATCACTTCGATAGACGTTGAAAGGAGATTCTTTATCTACAAAAATTTACTAGGGGATAACAGAAGATCGTTTTTATTCGAAAATCTTAGACAATCTCTGGTGATTCAGTGTTACAGTTCAGAGTGAATATATAAATAAATATAATGCAAATCTTTCAAAATAGTTAGAATAATATAAGGAAATAATTGTTTTTTCAGATTAAAAGAAATCCAAGTTGAAGTTTAGCCTATATAAAAATTATTTTAATCACTTTTTTTTATCACTCATATTTTACAATTTATTCAAAATAATAACAATTTACCTGCATTTTTTTAGTTCTTTATTTAGAATTTTTAGGGCATTACATTCCCAGTTCTACTAATAACTAATAGACTAGGTACTTGTCCAAAATTTGATTTTTATGGTTCGAAGTAGGTACATCGAATTATATTCTGCTTCGAAATATGAAATAAAAATGACTGTCGTCGGTCTGAAAAGTGAAAAACTTAACAAAATTATAACAATAAACATTAGTAAAAAATATGTTATTTTTTCCCAAAAATGTTGTTTTGTTACGACTTAAAATTATGTAAAATTAATATTTTCAAAAACGTTAGTGTTTTTTGAAATATTGCGTGTTGCGTTAAATAGACCACCCCGTACAACGGTGGTCAGTGTTTCAGACTAAACCGGTATCGGCTGGCAAATCGATGGAAAAGCACGTTTGTAATATTATTATTTTATCTGAAAAACGAAAGTATAGTTAATAAGTATATAATAATATTATGTATAAAACATAAATTTTTGTTTTTAACGTTTCCTACCTTCGAATGTCTTGGTTGTTAGTTGATTATCGTTTTTAACACTCGATGGACAACAACTGTGGTGTGCAGTGGACTGTTGGTCGATGACTTTGGGCTTGTCAAATACTCATCACGCACATCTTGTTCTTAGTTACGGTGTGGCGCGGCGGTGCGATTGAAATTTATCATTTCCATCGCCTGAAGTAACCGGTTAAACGCCAGTGTTAAAAACAACGTGCAGTGTACTATTTATATATACATATTCTACGTCATATTATTTTAAAGTTAACTAAAACAGGCTTAATATAAAATATAAACACCGTGGTCGAAATTAATTAACCTCTGTTAGCTCTCCGCGTACATTAGAACACATTTATACTGAAATCGCCTCAAAACTTGATAAGTCAAAAATCGATAGAACGGTTTAGCTCAATTCAAACGTGTTGTAACCTTTTGAGTTTTTAATAAATGTGTATTAGGTATCAGGTAGGGGCAGCGGTGTAAGGAAAAAGATTTAGTCCCTTGTCAGCCCACTTCCCGCGTCTGTGCAGCCTGCACCGCTTAAAAATTATTACAACACTTAAGTTTTAATACTTATTTAACAAATACTTTTTTTCTTTATATAATTATTTCAAAATACGAAATCTTCCGTTACTCTAAAATTTCCCTTAGTTCGACCCTTGCGATTTTCATCTTGTGAATTAATATGCTTCCATTTACATTCTGAATTAAAGTCAATTACACAAAATATTTTAATGCGCATTGTGTCAGACCTCTGACTCTGGACACGCTGCCTATATGATATTTGCTGGTATTTATTTACACTATACATATTGTAGGAAGGACACAGCGCGTTTCGTGCATGCAGCTATAATATATGAACTGGAAATTAAAATTTAAAACCGAAAACGAACGGATCGTCCGGTATTTATACGGCGTATTATTATAACCGGATATACCTATACTATACGGTATGCACATATTATCTCCGGTAGGTACCTATATATTCTAAGTCTGATATTAACAGGTGTGTGTGTGTGTGCACTCCTCCATACACACTCGTAGAAAAAATATATATAACACACGCACATGTACTTATACACGCGCGTGTGTAAATTTTAATTAACCCGAAACCGAACGGTGTGAAAATTAATCCGTCAGTGAGCGCGTCTCGGCGGCGGCGATTCGGACGGGGCCCTGCAACTCTGCGGCCTGACTACACAACATATCGTACCTTTAAATAATATTTTGTTAGATATAGGTATGCATAATAATAATATTATTATATTAAAAAATATTTCATGTTTATAATATAACATATATAATAATATATAGGTATATATACGTAATAATATGTATATGGTCCGTCGTTAAACGTCTGTCATCGGCAGCACGCGGACGGCAAAGTGTGCATAGTGTTGGCAGTGGGAGGGTGAAGGGGAGCGCACACGAAACGAGTATATAATTTTTACCGCCGAAGTTTAAAATATCATATGCGCACGTTTAAAAATTTAAATTATAATATTGCACCGGCAGTGGCGTACCTACGTGGATTTCTAGAGCTCCAAATAACGCCCCTGAAAATGTCTTCATTATAAAATCTGCAGGAATCAATCTTATTATTCGTATTCATAATAATTACACCGCGAGTATATTACAATCTACAGATTAATATTGTTATAGCCATTTAGTATTTTAGAAATTGTGATATACATCGAGAATCATAGTTTCAGTTTTTTTTTTTACCGACAACATCGTACACTGCACTGCACTTGCTGTGGCGGACACGGGTTTTTAGAGTTCTATAACCACCTTAAAAATACTATCTTCCTACAAATTATTTAGTATAATCTATACACGGCAAGTGCCTATAGATGAAATTTTAGTAATTTTTAATAGGTATAAAATAAATTGGGTAACTGCGATTACTGATCACTTATCAGTTATCAATTTTTAAACTGATGAATAATATTTCAGATATTGAAATATTATATCATTAGATAATTAATATATATTAGATAAGGTTTAAATGTACCAAACTAATACTTTTATTTAAAGTTGAATTTTTTTTTTATTAATATTAACCAATTACCTATCAGAGAACAATATTGTAATATTATCAACTCATAATAACCATACAGTAACCACTGCCAACCCTCGGGTATCTAGAGTACTCTTTTCGGCCACACAACGTATAGTTTCGTGTATTATATTAATTAATATAGGAAGGGCCCATCCGTTTCTTTAATATCTAAACCTATGTTTGCAAGACGGAGACAACCCATATTACTATGTGGGTGTGGCGTACTCTTATAACGTTAAATAATAAATTACAAAACTGCGGGGGCCCCTGGGCTGCAGCTTTTACTTAGACATCTCCCAAATCCGGCCCTGTCAGAGGTACACAAAATGTACCCTTAAAATATATACAAAGTGCGCGGGTTTCGAGTGCTTATATTACGAATAACTACGCAGTAGAATTTATTAAAAAATTATAATATTATGAGTTTATTGTTATCGTCGACTTCTCTACCACTAGCCCTCCCCCCCCCAAACACACCGCCACAGATGTCCACCTGCACGACTGTGCGTGTGTGTGACCACTATAATACGCGCGTATATAATATACCCGCAGCCGCCGCCGTGGAGGTAATTAAAATGGGTTTTAAATGCAAATTCACGGCTAATATAATGTAATAATATTATATTATAATATGGGAAATGTAATATGTATTTCTCGGCCCAGGCGTGCAAGTTTGGGCGCGTGCGATTGGTCTTCGTTGCCGTCGTTATGGAAAACAAAATGATATAATAAAATATTATTATAATACAATAAATTATAAATATCATAATACGCCCGTGTACGTATATTCTGCTCGTGTTCGCGATAAGGGCGATGATTGTGATTTAAATTTCAGTAATCGAATATTTTGATTAGGTATATTAAATTTAAATTTAAACATTTTTTCAACGATTTAAATAGATCAAGAGTTGGAATAATTATTCCAATTTATAATATTATAATACCTATATTTGTATGTCTACCGTTGCGTCACGAGCAAATTGCTCTAAATTAATATTATCACTTATAGTTAATATACCTACGGTTTAGTGTAGTATATTATATGTGTACGTGGAGTGAAAAACAATTTTCATCCAACACATTTGATATTTTTCAGCAGTTAAATATTTTGTCTAATAAATGAATAAAATCTTCTAAATATTGGAAAACGTCTAAATAGATAATTAAAAAAAAACTAAAGCTCGACCAAAAGAGGAAACATTTCAAAACGTATACCAACTATTATATCCAAAATATACATCGAGTTATACATCGATTATTTATTGAATCAAATTGACAAGACATCAAATGGCTTGGTCAAATTTTACCAAACCGAACTATTTGCCATGATAAGTGGTGTTCAAAAGTGTGAGTTACCTAATTTGTTACATAACGTACCATTTCCATACTTAACATTTGGGCCAAACAAACTACTTACAAATCAAATTAAAAGTTGTATTTCACATGGTAATTATTCTATATTCGGTATTAAAAATGTGACAAATCGCACTAAATCCAAATATTATTACAAAACGTTTAGGTATCTAATAATTAATTAATTTATGTTTATGTTTTTGTATATTGCACTGTTTTTTTAAAACTGAAAATTATTTACAAGTCTTAAATAAAGTTTCAATACGGTTTTAAATTTATTATTATTTTTATTTTAAACCTGACCAAAACGAACTATTTTTAAAAAAAACTCGGAAATACGACGTTTTTATGAAATTCAGTAATTTAAATTATGAATTACGACATTAAAATTACAATTTACAAAAAATGACATCATAAACTAAATCAGTGATTTTTTTTTATTATCAAATTTTTGATTACTTTAGAATGTTTCTCCGAGTTAGTAATAATTCGGAATAGACAATCTTGATTCCGGAAAAAAATTGTGAAATAGAAATAGTACGTTTTGAATAGTCGCCCTTCGCTATTCCAACATTGCGTTATACTAACGAGGCGACAAATGACGAATAATCAAAGTAAATAACTAGAATTCGCTCACATTAATTAAAGTTTTGGCCAGTTAAATTGGAGTAGGTGCTCAAATATATATCGTGTAATGCATTACCTACAAAGCGTACACGAATATACTTACAGTGCATATCACAGTATGTCCAAACAATAGAATTTGATTAATAACTCTGTGATACTATTATGCAAATTAGTAATTCAAATTTACTAAATCAAAGTAGGTACGAAATTTGTTTACGCCCATATGCGTTTTGTAATTATAGGTCCTTGTAAAGAAGTAGGTATTATATTATGCATGACTTACTTGTATTTTTTTTTAAAACGCTAAAATATACAATTGCAGTTGTCTTAATTACATTTTTTAATTGTCGTGATATAAACAAAAAAGTGTAGTAATGTGATGACGAATGCAGAATAACTGTGCGATTAAAAAAGTCAAAATTAAAAACCGTATTTATTGATTGGACTAACAAAATATATCCATAATTTAAAGTATTCAGATTTGACACAAGTATAACTTAGGTACATATTATACTACATTTTGTAGACTTTTGAGCACTCGTTTTATTGCTCCACTCGTGTCTACACAAGCTGAGTATTTTATAACAATTGTATATATATTTAAAAAACAACTTAGCTTAACTTTTATAGGGTTTGGTTTTTTTAATTGGAGAAAATCATCAAACCAATTTACGTAAAACTAATTCACACGTAAAATATTTAAATAAATAATTAGAGACAATTTAAAGTTCTAATAATTCTATATAATTCTAATTTGCAATATTGTAAAAGGTTATTCATTAATATGAAATGTTCATAAATTCAAAAACCACCTAAAACTGTGCGCACTCTCATAATGTTATTGTATAACTATCGATTGTGACATTATGCTCTGAACTAGTAGGTACACACAATACCTATTGTACCTACATCACTGTTAAATGATATTCTGAGAATAATTATTGAGCGAAGTAAAAAAATAATTGTTTAGAATTCACGTGAATGAATACGCAATCGTTTAAATTACGAACATTAAAACTATAGAGTAATACCACAAGGACATTAAGTCCAATAGAGAGATGATAAAAAATAACATGGTAGGTAGTAAAACACTGGTATAAGAATTATGGGCCAGTTAAATAATTATAACCCCAGAATTTTTTTTCTTTTATTATTTCGTTTTTTTATTTATTCTATGAAAATACTATACCTAAATTATAATATTAAGTTTTGTATTTATAATTTATATTTAATAATATAATATAGGTAGTAATTGATTGTAGAAATATCGATGAAAGTTTAACATTGTATCGTATATTTTACCATAATAATATAGTGTATGCTATTTGAAGGTATTATTGCCGTTCAATAAATTAATATGTTAGTCGTATAGTGTAGTTATAGTATCTCTGATCGAACTAAAAACACTTTGATGCCCTGTGCTGGATAGGGTAAGTACCGGATGACGGAGTTAAAGAACTTTTACCAGCCCTAAATCCGTTAAAATAAGTTAAACCAATTCAATTTTATACTTAACCTACCAGACTTTAGTCTGGTCCACCAAGTTGAACTCCGGTAGGTCGGTGGTTATATCTGGGCCTGTTGCAATGCCAATAATAAATCTAAACATACGACCAGGATTTATAATTATGTCTGCAGTTGTTGGAGGAATTGCAATAATTCAAGAAATTCGCTGAATATAAGTTGTACCTAATTTTTAATTTTAAATCGAAAAGTATTATTTTTTAAACAACAACTATAATCTTAAATATAAAAATCCCGTGTCATGTCTTTGTCCTGAATAAACTCCGAAACTACTGGACCGATCTTGTATATTATAATATAATAAATAATAATATACCTAATACGTATAGGGTGTTCTAAATTGCGCAACTTTTAAATCTGCCGCCATTTTTTAAATATTTTGTTGGCAGCCTTGTTCTTATAATTACTTATCAACACCTATAAACTAATGGACAGCGCATACCACACCACCCTGCCTACAGTTCATGAGGACAAGATGGAGTGAGAAAGAAAGAACTATGCGTTTGGGAATATCATGGAAAACTATTTACATTATGGTTTTTCAGCCGTGTGTATTATATGTATATAGCATAGACCTTATATTAATAGACGGTATGTGGTTGTAATTCCGGCGTCCATGCATGACGGTGCTGATTAACGTAGAAAACCATACACCGCACAAGACCTATCAGATTGTACAATAATTTTTTATTTTACTTGTGCAGTTGCGCCTGCGACTTATCAACACACCGCGCACTATCACAATAGTATATTACTGTTATCCACGGACTAAGATATAATGAACTGGAAACGAGCAGCTTATCACGGCCACGAATGTATGTACAAGAGGCAAAGTGCGGGGGGTCGCTATGTATTCCTGGAGTTCACAGCGCCCTCTGCACTTAACACGGACTAAGATACAAATTGTGTAGGCAAATAAAACCACCGGTAGCGCTGAAAACTTCAAGAACAGTGTTCTTATCAGATAAGTGACACCTTTTGTGGCCGTCCGCCGATCTCTGCCGACCATATCGTTTCCAGTCCATTATATCTTAGTCCGTGCCCATGATATTCCCAAACGTATAGTTCTTTCTCTTTCGTATCTCGTCCAGTGGTTTCTCTCTCTAAGCGCTGTCCATTAGTTAATAGGTCAATGTCAACATCTACTAATCAAATCGGAGTAATAGTAGATACTAGAAGTTATAAGAACAGGGCTACCAACAAAATTAAAAAACAAATGGTGGCAGATTTAAAAGTTGCGCACTTTATGGTACACTCTATATAATACAAGTATCTAAAGGTACACCGTATTATTTTAGTTATTTTATTTTAAACGGCAAAGTTGTATGATTAATTTGCGCAATTATAACACATTACCAGTACCGAAATCTTATGATATATATTTTAGACAAATCCGTGTAGTATTTTATAGATAACTCAAAAATGAAACAATTTTCGAATTGTTTACCTATACGATAGTATAATAATCCCGAACATCTTAAGCGAGTCGATATCATGAATATTATTTTTGTACACACATGACTTTTTCACAACCATAGCACAGAAACCGCTAACGGAAGCGTCGATCGTGTACAAAAACACCAGTATAGATACTGTCTATTATGACTACAGACAGCACCTGTAGCGGCAGCAGCTTAATAATAATAATATTATTATATAGTATAATATTGTTGATTATTATAACATGGCGCCGGTGTACTGACTCTTCTTGGCACGGTCGAATATAAATTTACCATCACCACCGATAAATTTGAAATTTGAATACATCCGATAGTCGATACCTATAGAAGCTCGCTGTATCTCTATCATACACTCTATGTACAGTGTACACTGCACAATCATAATAACATACAAACACACGTGTTTTCGTGTACACAACGCTTACTATTATACGTATAAATAATGATAATAATATGAATGTGTGGCAAAAACCATGTACAGAGCTAGAAAGTGAACCGTGCATGGTGTACAGTGTACTTATACAAGTGGTGCAATTCAACGCGTTTTCCGAGAGCAAGGGATGTGGTTATGGGTTAGGAAATCACAATTAGTTTCCCAAGTGTTACAGTAGCTATTATAGCTACAGTCTACGGCTGCAGTACTATCAGGTAGTTTTTTCTGGAAATTCCAAGACTTAATTCTAATGTAGACCTTTGATATAATGTCAAGTGATCAATTTTTTATAATAATTCCTACGATTTATAAAAAAAATGGTTGTGTAGTAAACCCAAAAGCTATAATATTATTTTAAATAAAATAAGTAAAATAATAAATTATACATAGTATAATTATGAGTGGAAATGTAGTTATTAATATAAGCCTAAACAACAGGAAGCATAGATCAAAGGTGAAAACAACAAGTTGTTTTACCGAGTCACAAAATAGTGAAGTTCAACAATATTAGATGTATTAGTCTAAAAACAAAAATAAATGTATTTAAAAAAAACAGATAACTGTAAATTCAAAATACACGAATCATCGTCATTCTATACTAAGAAGTCGTCTCACAATAGAGCGTAGTATTATACATTTTGTATACTGACTTCTTAGGTAAAAGTATACCTAATACTAATACTTCCGATAACCATAAACTCGTATACTTACGCTGTACTTATATAGTTCTATATACGTATCATGTCATCATCAATATACTTATATAATAATATACACATATTATATTATATTTATTTAGACACAACGCGTACTGTTTATACTAGCTATTATACCTATATAATAATAATAATAATATAATGTGTGGCAAAAACCATATTGAGCTCAAGCGATAGTGGGCTATAGGATTTCGAGTGGCTAGCGCCAGGGGATGTGGTCAGATTTTGTGACGGACACGTGTTCGAGATCTGGTCAAAGCATCAATAGTCGGTATACCTATATATTATGTAATTATTAGTCACGGGTAGCATTAACAAAAAGTTTATCTTCACTGAAGATTAAAATGACTTATGTGGTTGTAGAAAGGCAAATTTATTTATCAACTTATTTACTACACTCCCCGTAAATATTTATAACTAAAGCTGTATCGATTTAAGGTAAAAATACTTTTACTCGGAGGTGTATTCTTTGGTTGTATCTTGCCTTGTTCAGCTTTGTCTCCATTTAAATCACCAACAAAATTCATTGAATATTTTTGCCACCATTGAATATTCACATAACCTAACCTGTTGTTTAATTAACCTGCATATCTTCATACTTCTCTATCGCATTTTCAATTATTGAAACAGCTGATTATAAACATTTACTCCGAGTATTACGAAAGTTATTAAGCATCAACCGATTATAATATTTTTGATACTATTTTAGGCGTACATAAAATGGTCTTAAAATGTGTGCCTGTGTACGCGTTATAGTTATAACGTACATAATACCTACGTTAGTTATCGTAACTTCTTTTTTACACCTTATTAGTTCTATTATTTTAACTAGGTAACGTTTTGGCTTTTATTGCATACTGCCTACTCTCAAATTTACTTCTTAGGGGCCACGATTTTTTCTGAACTTCGAGGACCCACGATGGTGGGCCAGTCCCCTTGCTAGTTGCACCACATTGTATCTAATCCTCGTCGGTAAATAAATAGTGGATTAGACTATGTATATAATATTTATACATCCGGTATTCAACAAGCATATGCATATTTTTAGATATAAAATAATCGAATGTTTACACGGCCAACGGTTTCCCCCGTACTACGGTCGTAAATAACAATGTACAGAATGATCCTTCATTTAATCTGCTTTTGGTGTGCAATGATGTATTTACCCATAATTATTGTAAGATTACATTTCTTGAAATGCTTTGTAACGCTCTTTTTTGGAAACTTTAATTTTCCTAGTGTCTCTTTAAATTTTTCAAAAGGCAATTTTAATATATCTATAAATTATATCATATTGTGGATGAGGTAAATCTATATTAGATTCGTTTTTGTAAAAAATTGTGTTTTTAAGTGTATTATACTTCAAAATATGTAAAAACGACCACGACCTAACCACGAAAATGGAGATCACCATCGCCCTGTATAATATATATCTTATGGCATCCACGATATTAGATTTGTGTCGACCGCGGACAAATTGAGTTACGATGTTAAATATAATATTAAATCACGGCCCGAGGAAATTAAAGTGCCTATATATATATATGTGTCTATTTAAGAGTAGGAGTATCATTTCCTTTGGGAAATGCGGTCCTATACCTAATAAGTAATAATAAATTATATAGCATAATATTGTACGAATGCGATTTACGCTTTCGGAATATGTCATTTCATCGTATTCCACCAAATCGTATTACGCATGTGATGCGTCCGAAGTCAAACAGAGGGCTGTAATCCAGATCGAATGTTTTTTTTTGGAATGACTTTCAATTTAAACATGACTTTTAAGCCATTGCGCAACACACGATTTGGTAAAAACTATTAAAATTCTCAACAATATCGATACGCATTATATTTTATATTTATGAAGAATTTTCATCACAGATTTGGATATTACGCCATCTAAGGTACATTCCTTACATTTATTATAATATTCACACTTGACACATTTTATCTCCGTCCAAAATATTATAATATATTATACCCAACTATTATATTATAATAACGACACATAACAGAGATACATTTAGCGACATTCGCCCTACACGATCTGACCAAAATAAGATTACTATATGGGTACGCATATTGACAACCATAATATTTGAATTACAATATATAAATAAATAATAATAAATGTCTTAAACCAAAGGTGTATTTTTATCGATAATGTTCAGCGCCCCCTCCCCTCCCCCACCCACTTAAATGGAAAACTGATCCAATAGCAATAGAAACCCTCGCCACGATGTCTAATAAAGTAATATTAATGGTCCACTGAGGCTCTAACCACGTTACAATATCTGATCTCTAGATATTTTTTAGTATTAACAGCACCATGTGAATGATCGAATATAACAGTTTTGAACGATGGAATCCGTGTAAAACTTACGTTTTTATGAGGAAATATTATAAATTTTGTTGATATTTCAAGTAGTCGTCATTGTTTTTTGCTACACACGTTGAAGGTTATTGGTTAGTAATAGTACCTATACAAGTATTAAAAGTCTTATAGATACAATAATATTGAATATTGCGCACTTGCACACTTAATAATAAATCATAATATAAATTCCGTACAGTTTTTTATCGAACAGTATTTAACGTTAAAACTTTCCATAAATATTCCGAATTACTAAAGATTATTTTAATAATTTTAGGCCTGTCAAATGAAAAATAATATAATAATATACAGATAATATTATACTCAGCAGCGTACGCCGGGATGGGTGTTGAAGCGCACCCTACCATCCATCGGCCAATACTTGTATTAGTTTTATGTTTCACATTATCAATAGTGGTGAGCAAAGTATAACTTAGTATTTATATAAATAAGTAAGGACAAATTCTTCGAAAATAAATGCACAGCTGTTTTATTTCAAATCATTATCAACACCCTCAATATCATGTTGATAAGATTACTTATATGTGTCTAACATTAGCCACCAAGCCTCCGTAGTTAAAAGCTCTGATTTTTGCAATTTATTTATTATAAGTAGTTACTCAGTACCATTTAATAATATGAGAAAAAAAATTAATTTGTTTTCAATTTTTGGTTAAAATAAAAATAAAAACATATTTTTCAAATAGGTACCTCACCTAAATATATGCAATTATTAACAAACTGTACGCCACTGAACATACCACGGTAGTATAATATACATTTTATAATATTTAGACATCCCTCTAGTATTACTACAGGTAAGTACACCTATGTGGCTATGTGATTATCTTTATTATGAAAATACCTAATATTTACGAGTACCATGATATAACAGTGATGTGAAGAGTGTAATAGACAATGTAAATAATCGTGATCCAGCAAAATAATAAAACGCCTCTTCTAAAGAAATGCAATTATAAAATATACAAAACTGTTAAATTAAAAAATATGTTACAACAGTTTTGATATCCGAGTTTGGTGAAGTAATCTATTTATATTAACTGATTCGAGTTAGTAAAACAAAAAAAAAAACACAATTAAGTTTAAGTTAAAACCGTTATATGACATTTAAAAAGTTTGTTGGTAGGTACATAATGAAGGATTACGCTGACTTGGTGCGTAAAGTTTAAATTTCCCATATTAAAATAATTTTTACTTGGAAATATTCTACTTTGTATATACTATATAGTATATAGGATAACACAAAATATGAATTCTGAAGTTATATACTTATATAATATTATTACTTTTTAGTTTTATTGGATATTGTAACGGGGTTAGGAATACCTTATAAAACCAAAATAATTAATTTTACAAATTATTATCATTTGCAAAATGATAATTCATATAAAACAAAATAAGTGGGATGTATACTCACACTTCACATTATTGTGTAGCACGCACCTATATCATCAGAAAGTAATTAACGAATTAATTAAATAAGAATATCGATTAGGTCAATCACCGTCGTCGGTGTATTACCCATCCACCACAGTTATTATAAATATTGTTTTGCACTAAAATATCGACTGGTCAGTGAGAGAAAAAATTGAGTACTAACAAAAGTAACTGAGTAGAAAAACAAAATATTACAGCAGCTGTTGGCCTACAAAGTACAAAATATTGTGTCCTATTGCGCAAAGTAAGTTAGTATTTCGTACCTAACTACCTCACAGACACGGTGAACACATATAATACGGTACAATGTAATATAAACGTATAACGGATTCTACAATGTATGGGTACCTACAACAATAAATAGGATTAATATTATATATATATATAGGTAATATTAATAATACAGCTATAATACGCGGTTTGCTACAACACGCTGCTTTAATACGTAGACAAAATCATTAGTTTCACGTCCTACGAATTAAAAAATAATAATAATATTATTATTAAATAAATAAATAAAAAGTAAAAATGGGCGAACGAAATGAGACACGCGCCAGGCAAGAGTAGGCGTGATAATATGATATGGCGGGTTACCTGTGACCGGGTGTGGTAGGAGAGGGACATACACCGCACACCTGTCCGAATGTTTTCCTATCCGTAATTTTTTTTAATCGTAATTATAATCGCGACCGGCCATTGAGGTAATTTCGAGACGCACCCCGCGCTGTTGTCCCATCTCCCACATGCAAGCAAACGGTATAAATTATTATGGTTATGTTTTGTTTCGATCGCGGAAATAGTCGCGTCCAACGTTCTAAATAAAACCATCATCACCGTATAATCATCATAAATAATAATATTATAGTTTTTCGTGCATTCGATATAATTTGTCTCGAGTCGTTGAATGTGGTTGGTGTGTACGATGTATACATGCAACGCGAACAATAGAGGTTATATGTCGTTAAACATGTTAACATTGTTATTTATAATATTATTATAATACACGCACAATGAAAATATATTATTTGAATGTATTGTTGCATACATAAAATCATCGTAGTAGTTTTAACAGAGTTTTTTTTTTCAAATACTCCAATAATCACGAGTTGAAGAATATAATAAAACAACCACCTGCCATAACTATATTATTATACCATTTTATTCGAATTTGAAAGATATAGGTACATGTAGTTAAAAATTGCGTTGAAATCGAGTATACGTGACTCACTGTAGGTTGCGACTTGTGAATAAATATTTTCTTTAATATTATACCTGCAGTTAATAGTTTTTCGATGAGTTCAATAATACAAATTCAATTCAAAATATTTTAACAAAATTGAATAATATAATAATATATAATAAATAATAATACTGTTAACATGTACATGGTAATACTGCAAGGATCTAAAAAAAGTCAGATCTCTTTAAGATTTAGTAAACTATTGCATTATTATTATGGTTTAATATTGTGGGCAGGTGGAGGATGCGATGCAATTCACATTAGTTTTCTGTTAAGAAATGATAGGTCGAAATTATAGTCTGTCAAATGTCCCCGTTGAATTAATTCCTATTCTTCCCTATGTCATTGGTCCTATGGAGGTACTTAACACTAGAGTGGGTATATTCGTAACCACGATTTTTTTTAAGGGGGGGGGGCTGATCAACATTTACATTTTTATACATTAAATACGTACTAGCACAGATAGATAGAAAAGTGTTAATACTTATAGGTAAATTTTTAAATATTTTAAACATGATGTAAGACTTTTTAAGGGACTGTCATAGACCATTAAAATAATCTAGCCCCCAGCCCCTTCAGCCCCTTCCCTGGCTATACCACTGGTATATACTATATACATGATAATATTATATACTCAGTTTGAGAGAAAATATTATCCTTAAGCTGATACAATACTGAGATAAAAATATATCTCATGGCATAAGACATGCAATACAATCCTAGTTAAAATACATTTTTATTAAAAACCGTTCTACCTAAAATAAAATCAAAAAAAAAAAATTTTAATTATATAAATTAAAAATCCCATTATATAAGATTTTTTGTGTTTCAATAAGAATTTATTATTTACTGAAACGAAAGTTTAAAAATATAAAATACCAATTCTCAGTTTTCAAAATATAGATTTTATTCAAATAGTCTTAATATGATAATTGCAAGGACTTACATTGCATTATTGTAATATATACCGTGCACATAATATTATATAATATGAATACAGAAAATTAATGTAGAATTTAATTGTATGCAAATTCAAATGGATTATAACTGATAAAAATAATAATTACTGCAAATGTAATGATAGCTTGAAAAACAAACGCATTACCTAACGACTAGTCTTTTTATAGTTTTTTTTTTCAATGTGAATATATTTTACACCTCCGCTGTGGAATTTCATTATAATTGGTTCATAAATGAATACATTATATTTTGCAAATATGTCGGGACGTATATTGCAATAAATCATTCTATTATTATGTTGCTTTAATAGTAATATGTAATATATATAGGTACCGGTACCCAGTGGGGTAGGCGAATTAATTATTGCATTATATCGCACAAAAAAACTTTGTTTGGTTTAATACAAAAAGGTGGAAATTATAACAATTATTTACTATTTATTATAATATGTAATAATATATTATACTGTCTGTCTATATGTTCAAAAACAATGCCTTTATAAAATTCTACGCATATAATATGCGGTTTGCGAGAGTGGGTTATATTCATTAGCGTGTGTGTGAGTATGTTAATCTGACCATTATAATGCGTATCCAATTTTGAAATTATCGATTAAAACTCGGTAAAGGTAAATTTATATTTTCATAAAATATACGTTATCCATACAATTTTGATTCTTGTATAAAATATTTAGAATTTGAATCAACCAATCAAATTACTAGGCACTCAGCAGTTTTAAAAATAAGTTCACGTAAAACTATACACTAATTGCATATTAATATAAACATATTGATATTCAATTATAATATTAAAAAAATTTAATTTAATTAAGTTTATAATATAGAAACGAAATGCGTTGTGTGTTTAATTTTTTTTTTATAATCGTAAGACTACAAAAAAATCATTCAGTTATTTATTTTTTATTCATTAGTCAAAATTTTAAATTATTATTTTAATATTGGGCTCGTTTTAAGTGTCGAAAGTAATAGTTTTGCAAAATAACCAATTATAAATGGAAAATGTAGATACTCGTTTTATTTGATACTAGTTGAACTACCCGGAGTAGCTCAAGGACAAATAAAACCAAGATGGGTAATCCACTTAATATTGGTTATAATTTTAATAATATGAATAGCGAGTAAGTTACCCTTAAATAACTGATTCTATCTATCATCTAAACGTTATTTGAATCGTCAAAATCGGTTGAGTATTTTTTGACTTTGTGAGTCTCGGCAGCTATACACTTTGCCTTTTATATAATTTGTAACAGCTGTTATGCCCATGGCTTCTATTCTATATGATACTCTTACGTCTCACTCGGGATCCCAAATAGTACGTGTATACAATTTTGTGCCGATTGGTCAAAAACAGCGGATTTTCTTATCCCGACTAATAATACTCGAATAAGTCGACTATCTACGTTCCTTTTTTTATCCAGTTTAAAATATATTCTCAATTGGTCTTTATGAAAATCTTACCGTCTTATATAGCGCCCGAATAAAACGATTGAAACCTGAAGATTTTCGAAGAGTCCGGTATGGACCTGGACTTCATCCCCCCCTTCCAAATCTCAAATACTATTTGCGACTATGTGTATAACACTTTAAAATGCATGCGGACAAGCTTATAATAATAATCACTATTCATACAGCGCACGTAATCTCCGAATTTACATCGGTTATCGACATCACACGGAACCACCACGCATGCGTGTGCGTGTGAACGTCTTACGACCGTCGTGTATCGCAAAGCGCAAAAGCTTAAACAAATTCCATGTACGGTGTACGGTCTTCAACTCGCGATTGTTCGTGAACTTTTGCATTCGGCGGGCGCGATGACGCGAGCTTAATATAATGTTTACCGAACCAGCGGCAGACATCATAGCACGGTTAGACGGGCGAGAATAAATTATCATCATTTCTGCAGGATTGTCCGCGGGAACCGCGACCGCGATTTGGATCCGGCGGGGAGGGCCGCCCGGGGTATCGCAGAGGGTGTGGGTGGAGGGCCGTCGACGTGGGTGGCGTGGGGTGCGGCGGGGTGAGGACCGGGGCCGATCCGAGAGAGCGTTTACCAAAATAATGGACGCAATGGGACGGCAAATGTAAACGCATTAAGTTCGCCAGGCCCGGCAAGACAAATGTTTGTCTTATGCCGATCGCGCGAGGGATTGTCGCGGCCACGTGTGTCGAAGGCGCCAAATCGCGCACCCTTTCTTCATCCCTTAATTATTATCGGCTTCTTATATATAAGAGAAATCCAATTGCGCGGAGACGCACTCCCGGCGAATCCGATTAATTACGAGAAGACGCGCGGCGAGTGTATAATAATAATATGGTGGCACATCGTTTATATAATAACACAGTAATAATGTAATATTGAACAGCTATACTGCAGCTTGTAATAGCTGGTATATGATGAAATTTATATCTATATATAGGAATCAAAATATTATATATATTGGTAAAAATAAAATATTCTAAGACCTGGATACGTATTAATACTAAATAATATAGTTATATTGAATACCTGCAGGTTAGTGAAAACAATTTCTATAACCTCTAACGAGTGATCTATTGTTATAAGTAAGTCTTACGCGTGGATGAGACACTATCTTTATTTCAAAAACTATTAACGAATGCACGAGTTGCCTTTCAAAAGAGTAAAGATGATAACGATAAAAAAAATATAATTTGTTTTGTAACGACTTAAGATTCTATAAAAGAAATATTTTCAAAATAGTTTTTTCTGAATTAGTAAGAAGTGTTTTATGTTAATAGATATTAGATACATAATTATATTAAATTTACTTATTTACCTATGCATACATGATGATTATGTTTATTTATGTGTATTTATAACAAAATATTAAGTTCAAATAAATATTATTTTGTGTAATGGAATGAAAAGCTCGCTGGAATTGATAACAAAACCACTCGTTATAGATATGCAACTGGTGTATGTATATAGTAGGGCAACGAGGGTGTTTATTGGAGTTTATTTGAGTGAAGCATTGTTAAATAAGCACGTTGCAATTTAATCGTAAGTGCCATTCTAGGGGTTGACGCGCATTCTTTTAAATCATTGAATTAGATCATTCATAACAATACTGCATATTACATGCATTGCTGCAATGTTTTAATTTGGGCGTATTTTACTAATAGTTTAGAACTACCAAAAATGTAACACAAGTCTAAAGGCCCGCGAAGTTGGTCATCCAAATTTAAAATGTTTAACCAATGACGTAACCAATAAAAGGTAAAACAGTGTTAATATGTAAACTATAAGCTCCTATTTTATGAAATAGATTTTTTTTATCAAAAAGATATGTTTTGAAATTTAATGATTATTAAAAACATGCCAACTCCTATTAGTCCCTAGCAGCTATAGTCTTCACATTTTATAATTATTTATTTTAACAAATTATATATGAAACATAATAGGTACCTATGTGTGAATTTTTTGTCTAAACTAATACTATTGTATTTAAAGTTAACACTAACAAATAATTTAGCGCGTGATTCTCAAATAAATGTAACTGATGTAGATTCGAAGATGATTTCAATTATTTTCATAGTGCTTTCATACGTTTCAATCTATTGTTATTATCATTATGATCTTATGGCGTGAAATTAATTTGCATGGTTAATAACACATTATGAAAATCAATAAAAAATAGTATACAAAATGAACAAACACTGTTTTTATATTTGGTCAAATGTTTAGCTACGTGGTTAAATGTTAAATTTCTCATCTAAGGTTATTAAAAAATAGTATAATTATACATGGCACGATGATAATTATTTATAATTATAACAGCACAGGATGAACGTACAACTCATTTAACGGATGTAAAGTATTATGGCGTACTATTAACCATCATATTTTTTATCATCTTAACATTCGTAGGTTGAATTTTGCTTAAATTAATATTCCAATGAAATATAACAAAGTTATGTAACTACAACGTAAATCAGAACATCATACAATGAGGTACCTATGCTGAATTAATAGTATTATAATCATGAATGGCTGACTAGTTGTGTATAATGTAGATTAAACGTTGTGCAATTTTATATAAAATAATGTGATCCGTGTTGTAGGACAAGCTTTTGAAAATATTCTATATTCTACTTAAAATACTTACTAGTATTTTTTTTTTTATTCACTAAAAAGAATAAAGCAGATCTGATAAAAATATTTTTACGTTATACCAACTATAGCTCTAAAATGTATTTTAATTTTGATGAATATATACATAAGTATGACAGTCTGTTTCTAAGTTCTCATAGGGATATCAACATAATATTATGTAAATAATTAATAAATTCAATTATAGATTAAAAAAAGAAAAAAAATTATAGATTCACCGCATTGATCTTTGACAACGATATAATAGGTTAATAATTTACAGAGAGTGGTGTTTGTGTGTATTAACTTATACAGACCTTAGACTAACAAAAAAATAAATAAATAAGAAAAATGAGTACAATGAATACGATTTGTACTTAATACCTAAAACATGTATTCAACATTTTTAAATACTTACCTATCTAATTTGGTGTTTCTTGAAAAAAGTATTTACTACTGGTACACTAGTACTGGTATACTGGTACTCGAATCTCTCTTACAATACTGAATATATTATAACATTGCGTTAGACTACATGGTGTACGAAATAAGTATCTAACAACAATGACTTTATAAAATGTAATAATAGTATAATAAATAATAATAATACGAGTAATTGCGTTTGCAGAGCAGTGATTGCAGAATATATTTTTATTTTCTTGGTTTTTATCTTCCAATATATACCCGTTTATACCCTTATAAACAAAGAGTTAATATGTGCATTTACAGTTCACCCGGTTAACTTTATTACTACACCATGAATTGTTTTGATGATTAAAAGTGCGTTTAATAGCATCTCGGTTGATATTTTATAGTGTTTGCAGTGTGTGTGTGTGTGTGTGTGTGTGTGTGTGTGTGTGTGTGCGTATACACTATACATACACCGCGGCTCAGTGTCCGTGAACACGACTTCGACGACAAAAGTCGTAAATAAAAATGGCACATAGGGAGAAAATACCTATATATATATATATAGTTTATATATTATATATATATGATGCACGCATATAACTCATGCCATATAGGTACCTCTAATATCGAAACTAAATACATAATATATATATATATACGTAGGCACAATATATAATGATACTTTTCATCGGTGGATCGATCGATTTCAATTTTCGACTGTAATAAATCGAGAAACTACAAGACTACAACACACCTATTATTATGTACACATAAATGCGCGTGTATATGCTGTGCGTATATTATGGTTGGCGACGGTTTTATAGATGTTCCTCCGCTGCTGTACCTATATAGATGCACAGCAACGACGATGATGACCACGCGATTAAACGTAATATTTTGTACGTAAGACTGTGCAGGTGGCTGTATTTATCGAAACAACAGCAATAATAGTGATAATAATATTAATTTTTAAATATTAATAATTTAGTGATAAAAATTACGTGCCATATATTTTTGCAAGTCTCCGTACACTTTATTATAATATTGCTGTTATAATTTATAAGTACATGCATTACAATAGCTATTGTGATTTAATAATATCATGATGGATACGGTCTGCTTAATAATTTATAAATTATAGCCTATATAAGTTTTACAACCTATTAATATAGTATAATATCATCGGGTGAGTTGCAGATAATATTATGTTAAAATCGCATAATCTGGCCACTGACACCATCACTCGCCCGTTCGTAAAACTTATTATTATTATCGTCTGATATGATGATATGCAGCAACAACTGACAGACTAGATATATATTTTATATCATTGACATGACAGTGTTGGCCTCAAGTCAGTTCTAATGGCAACGTCCCCGTGTTGTCAGACAGTCAAAGGGTCCAAGTGTTGGATGTCGATGTACTTGTCCAGCTGACCGCCTTGTAAGTATAGCTTTATGGAGTTCTTCCAACGTTCCATTGAAAGACATCCGCTTGTATTAAACCTATATGCATAGGTTCTTACCACATATTTATATATCAAACATTTGTGGTAAGAGTGGGGGGGGGGGGGGTGGAGGAGTTGTCACCGACTATTATAAAGCACACACACACACACATATACGCATATTATATCATATATAATTTATATCACATTATAGACCCGTAGACCCGTAGCCCGACCGGAAAACCAACACGATTATAAAATAATAATAATAATATAAACGCTAAACGGTAGCAACCGCAGACTCGCATTCCCTGACCCAAACTATACATTCCGCCTACCTCTATACGACGGAATCCGATACACGAGCTTCGCGTTTATTATACCTATCTACCATTGGTTGATCGCCGAACGAAATTACGAAATTATCGAGTAAAACGATGATATCATAATACTGCGTATTTGCGTCATTGACATTATAGCCATATAGGTACGAATTAATCGTTCTCGACTTAATGTCATAGTTTTCATAATATCAAACGTATAATACCTATCATACTACACATAATAATATTGTCATATATTGTGAACCTAGAATTCATCGGTGCTCAAAATATTATTGGCACATCATCGATGCAGCTATGATGAACGCAAATATTCGTGGTTGGAGACGTTTTTAAATACGGTGTTTTATTTATATTTTTTATAATACCGCATGAAACCTTGCGTTATCTACCTAAATTCGTCGGAAATTGAACATGGGTGATAAAACGTTTATAATATTATTATGTTATTATGACCAATAATTTTAAAATGGCTCAATAATTTCAGAAAACATTTTTGATAATACAATATTTATTTTATATAATATTGTTAAAATATCAAATTAATTTTACAATTTTACTAACTAATATTTTTTTTTTTAAATACAGCATGCATAACATAATGTTTTACCATGTTTAAAATACCTTGTAAATACCACTGTATAATGAAAACACTATCTCTACTAAAGATGTAGCTTAAATAATATCTGCACGAAGAAAATTTCGCAGAGCATATATATTTTTAGAGATATTTTTTTATAGGACTGTAGGAAAAAGTTGAAACCGATTGAAATTTTACTATAAAATTCAACCTATTTTCCAGTAATGTGCTTCGGGATATAGTTTTTAATATATTTTCTGTGAAGGCCATAGATTTCTGTCCATTTTATATAATTTCAGTGGCGTTACTTTTTGAAATAGAATCCGTTAAATAAGTGTACGAGCAATTTATGTTATTGTTTTACCATTTTATAATAAATGGTGTTACGTACCAGAGATGATTAAAATTGTCAAGTCTTGGCGTCGGAAAATATCTGGACGGTCATTGTAGGTAGAAATTCATTAAGTTTAGGCAAATGTTTTTAACAGCACGTTTAGCAGAAAAAAATAACCCAACAATTAATTATTGTTTCAAACACGTCACAATTTTTTTTGGTTATTATGACCCAGTAGCACTCACTACAACTATTGACATATATATTTCCTACAATATCAGTATAATATGGTTAATTGCAATGGAAATGGAAACAATACTTTAATATTTGGAAAATAGTATAACTTTTATTGTACTATAACAATTCATCATACGCGTACATGGTATAATGATAAAAATAATCTACTGGCTAGGTACCAACACAGTTTTTTTAAATTATTTTTTTACTATACCAATAACAAAATACTAGGATACCAATTTAGGCTATTAGCCAGTGCGTGAGTGCCGGTACTTATACGATTAAAGTGAAAGTATAATAAAATCGAATTATTGGGCTATATTGATGAGTTTAATCAACTGCTATATATGTATTTTTATTATCAATTATGCATACAATAATATTTTAGCCAACAATATTTTTACCTGATGAAAACAAAACGCAACTTGTTTTTATATCCAAACATTGAGACCGTGATGTTATAACTAATTTATCATAATTATAGTTTGAAGATATTTAAAAATAAAAATTGTAATTAAAACAAAAAATGTGACCATTTATCACACCACATTATAATGAGTAATGGCGTTTAATCAATATTTTTTAATAATTAAAAGTAAAGTTATTTGGTAAAAAGGGAAGCTCGGTGCAGCTTCTACCAGTTAGATTGTATATTTTAATAACGAAAACAATCATCTATTCACGGCGAATACACTGACGTACCTATATATATCTAATATACCTATAATATAATATATTATAATGATAAATAAAAATCCCACTCTCACGTCAAACAAGAATATTATCTATCTTTAAATCAAATTGTATACGGTTTAATTATACAGCTATATCATCGATGCGTTATTATATTGTGTTCGTGTTCGTGAATGTTCTATACTCTCTGCTGTAACTACACGTACCTAAACGTATTTTTTATTTTTTATTATTTTTTTTTTAATAATAGTTTTGAAATTGTATAATAAAGTAGGTACCTATAGGGACACAAACTTTTTGAAAACCATTTCATGCAGTGGGAATGTTTTTGTCTTAAGAGTTCCCCGATTAATTTGCCGACTCAAATGGTGTAATAATTCCATAACTATTTAATTTAATTCATAAATTATACATTTTCGTTAAGCATCTTGTAGGTAAGTACCTACAGCGTATTATTCTGCAGTCTAACCGTAGAGTGTTTTAAAACAACATATTATTATAATAATTAGACGAATTAAACAAAATCTCGATTAACTAATAAATGAATACTTAAAGCGTCAGTGCATAAATAATATGGCGCACCATTTAAATGAAAGTATAAATTCGAATTCGGTTAAAGATCAAATATTTAATAAATTGTGTTTTTTTTTGTACTGGTAAATATTATAATATAATATATTTATAATTTTTTTATCGCTTATATTTTATAAGTATTATGTTAATGATGGCTTGTACAGGCCTATTTTTAAATATTTTCGAGGCCATAGAAAATATTTGAGATGCTTACAATACAATGAAAACATAGAAATAAATATAGAATGAAAACAAATTATATCGCTCAAATTGCGTCGGTAAAATACAACCAAAATCGTGAGTATATATATTCACGATTTTAGCTCAATTCACACGCGCCTTTCCTCCAATCAAACTGGTCCTAAACATATTAAACGTGGTGTACACCCATACACTCTCTCAGTCCTATTTTTGTGGTACTATCATAATCGTTGAAAACACTAAATAGGTGCTAAATTATTATATAAATAATAAATATTTGTAGAAACTTATCTAACAAAAGAATGTTCCTCTTCTTATAAAAATCCGATATATTTAATTTTATCTTTCTTCACAATAATATTGAAAGTAACATATTTTTTTTAAATAAATAAATTTGAATTGTGAATCATATTAAATGAAAACTTTTTTTGTGTAATTTTCTTGAAAAAAACAATGAACATGAACAATAATTTTATCAAGAGCATTGATCAGAAAAGTTATTGGTTTATATTAGCTATATTTTTATAAATATTATATGAAAGCGGTATATTATCTTATTAGGCTTATTATAAAATGAGGTAACATTATACTGTACTAGTTATTTCTGTTTCCGTGTGAATTAACCTTATACTAATATGGTTAAATAACTGAATATTATAATTAATACTCAAATATGTGTAATTAATGAATATAATTTGATGAAAATCAATGGAAGTTAATAATATACTATCGGTGTGTTATATTTATAAAGATACAGAAGTGAGTTATACAAGTGAATAAGTTAAATAAACAAGAAATATACAGTTTCTGAGTATATTATATATTATGTTTATTGAAAGTGTAAATCGTGAAATATTTGAAATGATGAAAGTAAAAATTGGAAAAGTAAATACAAATTTTAAAGATGTATGTATGTTATGACTTATATTACACATGTAATTATTACTGTATTCACCATTTATTGTATATTTTGTCAGAATTTATAAACTATAGTTACGGTATTGTAATTAAATATGGATAGATACTTTAGAGAAACGCAGAAATTCAATTCTGCTATAATTTTATTTTTTTTATGTCAAAGAAATTGATCAAGTCACTAGTGGTAATCATTTAAAACACGAATTTTGTTTTTAATACGAAAATAATTTTCAACTTGAAAGCTTATATCTGCAAATATATGGAAATAATTTCTAAATTGAATTAATAAATATTATCAAATTATTATTGATTTTTCTTGGGTTTTTAACCCTTGGGAATTAACAGATTTCGTTAATTTACATGCACATTTTTAAATGGTATACAATATGAACTAAGTAAAACAATATAATAAGGAAATACTAAACCTAATTGTAAGGTATCAATAAAAGTACAAACGAATATATTTTTGTCATCTTGAAAATAAACGATTTAAAAATGAGAAAATTATAAATCCCCGACTTAATTTACTGGGATAATATTTCCTGCGAAAAATAAAACATTTCCATTATAATTTCACCGCATTTTAAACACAATGTTTTACTAACCCTTCTGCTCTAATTTAAGTTATATTTTCCGAGAAAATTTTCATTACGCAGTTACTTTGAATTAACAAGGTGATTCGTTTCAAAATAACCCACCCTTGGGGATATTTAACTTTAACATCGGACTGACATACTATTTTCACCATATTTTTTTTATGTTATATAACTTGGAAAAATTATTATTACTCAAGTGAATTATTCAAATAGGGTGTTTCGTTGTTTCTTACAGGACGAATATAAAAATGATAAGAAATAATATATATTTATTGCTATATTATGCACTCATACTTGATACCTAATTAGAAATATTACATCTACCTATAATACATACTATTTATTGATACTTGTACAATTTATATATTATACGTTCTTCTATTTATAAAAATTTGAAGAATTCCGTCTAAATATTACATAGAGGTCATGTATATCTACACGACTGTACCTATAAAATATAGAACGCATTAATTAAATTTACTATACAACTTAAAACGTATGATATCTATTATCTGAATAATTATAGTTATTGTTGATATTCTATTAATAATAATTAGTTATGACTACCATAATTTTAATGTTTATATTAAATAGGTACTTATTGTTTATAATATATTATTTACAAGACGCAAAAATATTAAAGTTTTCAAATCTTGACGACAAGTAAAAAATAATCTCAATGTTACTGTAACAACTCATAATATTTTAAAGTTTCATCATCTGATAAAATAAAATTACACAAAGCTGAGCTATTCGATTAAAAAAAAAATGAAAGACTTATTGACCACGGCGATACAGTTAGAGTTGTGCAACAAGAATAAAAATGTAAAATATGTACAGACTTGTAAAAATAAATCAAGAAAGAAGCTGAAAAAAGTTGCTTTTTTGTCGTCTGGGTTGTCCAGGTTTGACGCAAAGAAAAACGATACGTTAGGCCCAGGTCGGAACAACAATTGTTATTCTATAATATTAAATAAAAATATTTTTTAAAACTATATTATGTGAACAAACTTAATTAAATTTATATTTATGGACAAAATACTATGGCTATATCCGCTGAAAATGATTTATACTTTATTGTATGACTATATTTAAACATTTTAAAATTCATTTTTCCATTTTAAGAAAATTGTTTTACTAATAGATTGCAAAAAATTTATTAATTATACTAAAAAATATTTAAATGGTTTAATGCAAGTATTTTAGTGTTTAATGTGCAATACTAATTATGTGTTTTTTGATTAATAATGTTTTAAACTTTAAATTTTCAAGATGTTTAATGGGATGTTATCGTGTTGCCATGAGAGCATGTATCTGTATAACAAATATTATTTATTACTATTAATCCTCATTTCAAAACCAATGAGTTCAACTTAGATAAAAATTACCTATAACAGAAAATAAAACTAAAAAGGTGATGATTTTTATACTCTGTTATTTCAATATTATACATTCTTATATAACCTAATAAACGTTACAATACATTTATCATAATAGATAATGGTTATTTTAATGATTTAAAAATGTATAGTCACCTTATTAATATCTTTAATAAAATGTTAAGTCTATCTGATATGGACTGTTTGGTAATGTAACTATGACCTGTGTCTAAGAAATGTGAAGAGTAGTAGTTTTGCTTTGATTCATTTGTTATTTGTGAAGGTACCTAGATATAACAACTAAAAACGTAACGCTGACATCAGTTTAATATCTAATTACGATTACAATTAAAGAACAAATAAATATCGACCAACAATAATACAATTTATTGTTGAAAGTAATTAAGAAGTATTTGATTTTAAATTTCTTACCAAAATTTGTTTCATAGTATAATATTATAATAATTGTTTTATACGTTATAAAGGTATATATAACATTAGTTTTCCAAAATGCCAAACTAAGAAAAATGGAAAGTTTCCTGCTCGACTACAAAGTTTAAAAATAGATTGGAATTACCGCCTTCATTGTATGCAGATGGTTTGAAACATCATACGATTCAGACTCGAGTTGAGAAGAAGATTACCGCTAGAGGACCTTATGATACGTTTACAGGTCAGAAAAATAAAATATTAATATTAAACATACGATTAAAATAGACAGAGAATCATTTTTATGTGACTAACAAAACGATATAAGTAATATACAATTTACAATTTTAGTTATACCGATATAGTTAAATTCTATAATTAGTAAGTATTGATGTCAACTAAACGAAATAATATTTTGATTGAAACACACTACACTATTTCCCGTGTCCATACAGTCTATATTAAATGAATTAACAGATGTGCTTAATCATAAAGCGATAACTTCAACAACGGATTTAGTAAAGTAAAATTTGGAAACAGTAGCTATTCATTAATTGGTGTAGTATAACACTTTTAAAACATTTTATCGATTATTATTATATCATCATGTATATATTATGTTACATTGGTAAATAATATAAGTCTGATATTGTGAAACGTATTTTATTTTATTTTAATAAACTATAACGGCTAGGCTATTAATATTAGGTTTAGTTAAAACAACGGTTTTATATACAGCAAAACTAAAAAGTTACTACTCGATAATCGACATGCTAACAGGATGAACTGTATTAAAGTGTAATAGGTTCTAGTTACTATATACCTATAGTTAGTTTAATTACTGGCAAGAATAGTATTGAATTTATATTCATTGTTTGATAATATTCTGAACTAAATATAAATTGATGCTATTTCATTCCACCATTAAGTTCATTTATAAAATGGCGTTTAAATAAATCATTCAAACATTCCAAACACAAAATTAATATTTAATCACCATTCATCATTTAACCTATTTATATACTTGAAAATGTCAGAATTTAATAATATATGAGCAAATTCCACAAAATCATTTGAATACGATAAATCAACCGGCTACTTTTTTATGTGTATTATTATTTGTAATCTTATTATTGTCTTGTCGAATATATAATTAGGCATTAGCAGTGATTAATATACGTTGGTTTTTTTTATGTTAGGTTCCAATGTGAATTGTATTAATTACAATAAAAATTGCATTAATTAAAGCTATTATTTCGAGTTAAATCATTGAGAATTGTATTAGAATTACACCCATCGTAGATTTTTTCTAGTAGTTTATGCATACAAAACTCATGGCTGCAGGTGTTTATAATTTCTACTTTGAGTTAAAAAATAAAATAATATAAAACAGTGATAGTTAGCATAATAATATATTTTTAAATAAGTGGTAAAACATAAATTATATCATATTCTTTTAACAATTCAAAACATGTACGATGCTGGTACATATTATATAAAAATTAAATTTTTTCCATTGTTTGTTTTTTGAATTACTTCAGTTTTACTTATGGTGTATTTTAAAAATATATATATTTATTTATTTAATAGGACCTAGGGATTCAAGTACTTTGACGGGACTTACTGCCGAAAAAAAATGTTATCTTTTATCTGACAATTGGCCACTTCCACTCGAGTGCTACGAGTCCAAAAGTCATCGAACTTACACAAATGTATTCAAACAGAAGTCACCGGGGAAAAAAATAGATCACAGTGTGCCGTCATTTTCTTGTGCAAACATGCCCAACTGGTTATCAAAAAAAACAAATAAGTAAGATAGTCGGTAAAGGATCTTAAACAATAAATATACCTTTAAGTACCTATAAGGTGAGCAGATACATTTGATAAAGATTGAATTTGAATCAATATACTATTTCGTTGAATTTAAATAATTCTAATTCAACCTATGAATATTGTTTTTAATTTTAAGATATATCACTTATCAGCCAATATGTATACTACTATCCAGGTATCCGTTTAATGATTCACGACGGGTCGGCGACAGTTTGAAAATGATCGAAGATTCCCTCAAACCGGGGCCGGGACACTACAATATTACCAATGTTAATAAACGATGCTCAACAAATGGACACACGAGCGTATTTAAAAGTACTACGGCGCAAAGGTTACAGATAATACGCCCAGGCTATAGCATATTTGATTAAAAATGCAAAACTTTTTAAAATCGATTCAATAACTTACGTTTGTATAATAAATCGTTATGGTCAAGGAAATTATCAAATGTTGATATTATAAAAGTAATAAAGTACAAAAAATGTTTTGGAAATTTAGTTTTTTGTTTTTTTTCAACTGTAGATATAGGTATAGAAACATCGGTTTACTATGTTCATAAAAAAATAAAGAACCCCAAAAAAAATGAATAGAGACATTATTCAGTTTGGGAAAGTCATTGATGTATTTATTAGCCAAAATTATATAATAATTATACGCAAAAGCAGAGCCTTCCTCCTGAATTAACCGAAAGCGGTAACACCTCTAAAAAATCAAAACCTTGAAACAGTTGAAATCCATAATATAGGTAACCCGAATTTTCGCTACTACGGTAACCCGAAATGGCAAAAACTTCAAAATAATAACCAAGCATAAGTCGGTAAGTTATTTTTTTTTTACTTTTTTCTTTTTCAACTATTTACTGACTTCTAGGTACTTAGTTCTCTTTTTGAAGTTTCGTCTAGGAAAAATTATTATTAAAAAAGATAGTTCAATAATGACAGGAAGTCAAAAAACATTTCATTATTTTTTTAAAAAATCATCTTCAGTACCCATATTGATTTAATATGTAATTCATATTTCATAAAATACCTATAATGTAATCCCAGCAATATTCACTGGTTGTGAAAAATGTATTATAGCTCGTATAAGTAGTAGGTACCTATATAAATGTGTTAATAATGCATAATATTATATAATGTAATATGTGTCTTTAATTATTTAATACTATTAAAATCTATCATTGATCTCATCTGGTAGTAACCTTTGGTTAAAGTTCAAAAATAATAACCATATAAAGTTTAGATAGGAGCGCATAAAGACAATAGATTTTACACGTCTAGATAAAATAACTTTTCCACCGTATTATACCCCCTTCATCCAAACTCTAAATGGTAATAGTTTTTGACCCATTTAGTCGTATTAGATTTTGATACATTAAAATATTGCGTCAGTCAGAATTTGAAACAGTGTAATATATTATACTGAGTATACAGTTTATGTATATTTTAAAGTTTTATATACTAACACAATAAAACATAGCACATCATTAAATATCCAAAACTATAACACGTAGAAATATGTCAAAATTAACTTGAAAATAAAATATACTACTATAAAGTATAATATTATTTATACTAACATATTATCTATTATTAATTTTATATTTATTTTATAATACACACAAGTACATAACCCAAAAAATTGAAAACTATTAGAGAGCACACAGTGTGTTTCGGAATATACAGGAAAAATTAAGCTTTTCAGAAAAGAGAGAAAAGAGCCTTAATCATAATTTAAATTAGAAAATTATAGTTAAGGGATTCGATACCGTAATTTCTGTTTTTGTCTAACATACGCGTGACATAGTATTTTAGATGTGTTTTTTGACAAATATTCCATTTGATCTATTGAAGCAATAAGAATTCTGAAAACAGATTTGAATTCATCGTTAAGTCTATTTGAAATCGACTTTCCCACATTTTTAATATTATCCCCCAAGTTCCAGAAAACGTCATATTAAAATAGAGTATTCAAACATTTTTGTATTTCAATTTTTGGAGAAGCTAAAATCAAAAAAACAAAATTGTGAGAAAGTCGATTTAAAGTAGACTTGACGACGATTTAAAATCTGTTTTCAGAATTTTTACCACTTCATTAAATTAATTGATATATTTGGCAAAGAATCCATCTAAAACCCTATGTCACGCGTGTGTTAGACAAAAAAAGAAAATCACGGTATAGAATCCCCTTAAGAATCAACGTGAGTAAAAATTGGTTAATTTGGTTAGGACAATCCTTCAGATGTCTAAAGAAAAATTGTATTATTTATACCAATATACCTGCCTATATTATGAACTTATGTTTAAAATTCGTTGTACTTAAATGTATGGTACTTACTTAAGTTATCAACTATAAAATAATAGCAAACGCTCTAAATATTTCTTACAATAATTTATTTTTGTTAATGATAACAGATTACCTATGTAGTTAGTAAATACGAAAATAATTTTAAACTTAGTAATACAAAGTCTGACTTGAAAATATTTTTTAAATAGAAACTGAAATATTAGAAAAGTCGTTAATTAATGCTCGAGTTCTGGCAGTACTGGAAACCCATATAGTCGAAGGAAATACACCGCGATTGATGATTCCAGATGCTCACATGGATTAATACCTTGTTACTTTAGTCATAATAATCAAAACTATATCGATCACCAACAACTATATCTGTTATCACAGGAATGGGCGTGCAAGAGGAATCAGGCAATATAAAAACGGGTAATGTGCAATGCATTATACAGTTCAGGTACAGGGATAGGTACCTTACAAGTTACAACGACGCTCTCAAATACCAAGAAGTCAAATTGCATAGAACCCTAACTTCCAAAGGTTTGGTTGGTGCAGAATGAACTTACAACCGTACACGGCTTAGGATTACCAGTGATATACAACTCTTGATGTTTAGTGGTTAAAACATAACAACAGAACAATTGAAAACGTGAAAAACATCTCAAATCTATTTGTATATTCCGATATTATGAATATTCCAATTAAATGAAGGCGATTTACACTAATTTATAACGCCAAATGCGTTAAAGGATTGATTAAATTATGAAAAAAATTTTAAAATATCACTTTTCAATTGTATCTAACTTCATAAGGAGTGATAAAGGAACTCAATAAGTTCAATGGATTATACCCACCATCATTTTTTCAAAATGCTCTGAAATTTTGTTTGATAAAAAAAAACGTAAAATGTCAGTAATTATTTTATCATTATAGTGTGATCAATTTGGTCTACTAAAATGTTTATGTTAAGTAGAAAAGTAATACTGATGAAAAGATTTTATTTTAGTTTTGTTATATCTGCAGTAGGTGTAAAAAACGCCGTGTGCGTGTGTCTACTTAGTTTGTCTACTAGTGAATACTTGAATAAATATTTAAGTATAATTTGAGTTTAAAAATTTTAAATAAATATATAATAATAAATGTAGGTATATAATATCTAGTATTAAAAATAAAAAATATTACTAATTTAATTTTCGTTAACGCTGAACTTTAAAATTTGTGTTAAACGGCCCGATGTTGCCTATAAAGTATTCACTTAAAAAAAAAAGAACGCGTTGAAGCAAATGTATTTCCGATTTTGAAACAAAATACAAGGTAATTTTAATGTTGTATGTCTAACAAAACGACACGATAAAACATTTCGTGGAATAAAATATAATATGTATTATATAGTAACAATATGAAAATATCTAAAATTGTCGTCACGAATAACACATTCGGATGTCACGTGCTATACAATAATTAAACACAATATAATTTAATATATTATACACACTACACACAGTGTAGTGTAGTACACATTTATAATACACTATTTTAATATACCGACTAACCCATAACATTTGTACGCAAAATAATAATAATTTAACGTCGTAATAAATTGCAGTAAAACCGCGCAGAGCAGTACCGTTTGTCACATCCGAGTAAACACATACACGTAAGTATACAATACAATATAATATATATATATATTTTATAATAGTCTTATGTGCACACACTTGTGCAGCACATTCGAGACGACGGTGTATAATTTACAACGCTTATTAAAAGATCTCGCAAGGGAAAACGACCGCCGTGATAGCACTGTGCAAGTGTATAATATACATAAATACACACACACACCACACACACACACACCACACACACACACACACCTATATAATATATGATAATGATATAGTGTGCACGGAGAATGATTTTATTGTAACTTGGTCGAAATTTTATCGTCGACTGTTCGTTCGTATGTACATATACAGACTATAATGATATATGTCATAATATTATGAGGTTTATCGCGTAATATAATACAATACCATAATAAACTGCACACTGACACTGTTGTACACATTGCAGGGTGTGATTCGGCGACCTAAGTCGCAATAAGTGTTCAGCTACGGGTCTGTGACTCTTTCTTTGATTAAAACGGCGGTGACCCTTATTGTGGGCGAGTTTTAAATGCATATTATATAAAAAGTTGAATTATTAAATATATCGATTTCATGAACATCGATCAGTATACGAATCAATACATATCATAATAATATCATACAGTGCGCCGAATCGATGATAATTTCACGCAAACATTATACGTGTACAGTGCACTACAATGCATAATATTAACTGTTTACTGTTTGATTGTATTAGAAATTCGGCCTAATGTACATATGGGTGTTGAGAATATAATATTACAATGCAATGATAACGATTCGAAAGTATAAAAAATAATGAATTTTTTAATTCTTTTTTTTTTTTTAAATTCTAATCTTCGTGCATCTGAGTACAAGTTGTATCGTCGACTGCGCGTTTGAGTGTGTATACAGACAAAATTATATGTCGTATAAGATAGACTGCGTAATATTATATAATTTAGTATAATTTATAGTACACATTATAGGGTATGATTCGGCGGTTTGAGTTGTGATAAGTTGACATTCAGCTATGGGTTTGTAATTGTTTTCTTATTGCATTGGAAATTCAGCCTATACATTATACATACATAGGTGCTGAGAATATAATATTATAATGCAGTAATAACGATTAAAATGTGTTTTTCAATTATTCTGATCAGTTACGCATCTGTGCACGAAGTGTTTCGATGCAAAAGAAAAAAATGGTTAAAAAACGGTTACAGCTGTATAATATTATAATAATACATCAAATTATATGCCAAATTCACAATTAAATTACACATTACCCACCTGCACCATAGCTGGTCCTACAACAACTGTGCATTGGCATGCAAGAGCTGCGTCCCACAGTTTTCTTGTGGGACACACGATTCGTGTTCGTGTTACAATATAATATACACATATTTTGCCATATATTATAATATTATAGTATAACTCTCGAGTCTCGGACGCATATCGATTCCGTAGTAATGACCTTTTGTCCATGCGTTTCGAGTATTCTAAGTTGGCGTTTGGCATTTGCACGTTATCTCTGACAAATCTAAAAAATATATATATCCCTTCGACTTGCTACGGCGGTGGTCACGTGATGTAATTACACGTTAAGCGCATTTATTATAATATGTCGCATAGTAAATTAAATCAAGTACTGTTGGTGTACTCGTGTGTTATATTGTATTATGTGAACAAAGCACGAAGGAAAATGTCATTTTAATTTGTAGGAAACGACTGCGATACACACTCTGCACACAGCTGCAGGCATGTCTCTAATTTAACATTTTTCGGGACACAAATCGCGAGTATACCTATCATAATATTGTTGTACAAGACACGCAACTGTCGTGATGTAAAACAGTGATTGGCTCATAAACAGTCAAGATATTCATATTAAAATGTATAACTATAATAGTGCGGCTATTGAACGATATTGTATCTTAATAGCACTTTTGTATGAATTGCGTAGGTTATAGCCATTACAACGTATTCAGAAAACCAATCAGGATTGAACACGATTTCACGTGTGTTGTTATACTCACATTGTCTTATAACAAATAACATATTTTTTATTTTTAGCTGCATTTTTTTATCATATTATAGAGTTCGGGTTACTCGCTTACTCGGTATAAGTTCTGACGAAAATATATAAATTGAAAATCCTTTTCAGCTTTATAATATGAAAACCCACGTGCCGCCTAGGTCAGATGGTGACGGCGAAATGAATGTATGATATATCTACCAAATGAAATTATTACGAAACCGTTTTGAAGAAAACAAAAAAGTTTGACAACATATAAATATATAATAAAACATTTTCGACACAAAAATATAAAAATATACTATATATTATATTATAATACCTAACTTACTTACTTCGAAAGACGTTTGTTGCTAATGTGTATAGCTTACTCGGCCGTATTTTACCTTATTAAATTATTAGACATCATTGGAATATCAGCTGGTGACATATAAAAACGGCGTGAACAGAATAACCAATAACGTCGGCATTTGATGACATTAACCCGTTTCTATTACGGGTGGTAGGGGTAGAGGGTGTAAATGTTAAAATCGCGTACGTACTGCGACTTAAGACATAATATTGCTTTGTTTTCTAAGGGTGCGTATAATATGATTTTTCTCTCTTTGCAATAATATCGCATTAAAGCAGCAGGACATTAACCAAATACACCGCCAAAAGATAAGTTATTATTAAATCCATCATTTCATGTCTTCTCATTCACAATCTCGTCGAAATGTGAAATCAAATACGCTTACAGCAGCTACATAACTGTAGTCAGCTGTGTTCTGTCCAAAATGCTTATTACTGTTTGAATGATTACACATTTATAACGAATAGTATGATGGCGGTCGTTTCAATCTAATTCTTAAGTTTATAATTGTTGATATTTTCTTCGTTTAGTTTATTCACTGTTTTAGATAATACAATAATATTATCATTTATTGTGCGTTTTATTTCTTTTTTTTGCTAATTTATATGGCCAATTATGCTGTCTGCTTTCTACTTAACCGTTCATAATATATTTTGAGCAATTATGGAATATCAAAAACAGTGCCTAATACACATTATCATTTCTATCGACTGTTTAAATTAATATACATGATATATTGATTAATGACCATAAAAACCATGACAGTATTTCTGAAATTATATTAATATTATAATCAATTATTATTTTCATATGAACAATCCATAAAAAAAGAATTTTAATCAATCTTTTTATGTTGAATATGTCTCAAGAGATTAAGATTGATTATTAATTCATATTTTGATAGTCTGCATTATAATTATATCAATATGCACATTGCACACACAAACATAAATATTTAGATAATAAGCATTTATACGTTATTTTTTTATTATTATTTTGCACTTAAACGCAGCAGCCGAGTAAAATATATAAAAAAAACATCTCATAACGGGTGTTATGAGCCCTTTATACCTACATAGAAAATAACTAGCGAGCCCAGAGGCTGATTTTTAAACTGTATAGACTGTTAAATGCAAATGAGAATCATTTAATATATTCAACCGGTTAAACATATTGAATTAATAGCTATAAATAAAGTCAATGTATTTGTCCCAATCGTTTTGGTCTAGTTCAAAATCACAATATTATTAAATGTAATATCTTATATACCTACTTCCATAAAAATGTAAATTGTATACTTTGGATAACAATTAAATATTAAATTAGCTTACAAATTAATTTTATATTACTATTTTCGTGCTTAAAAAATGTATATTCCAGCGATGCTCATAATATTATAAAAAAAATGATACCAAACACTAACTTATTGATTATCTCTCACTGGTATTTGATGCCGGTTTGTAACGTTATTCGTTTTAAAATAATTTATTTACTAGCATATCTAGATACTGTGATCCCATTATTGAATTATTATTATTATATAATTGTATTATATGACGAAATAAATACCAAACAATGCTCACTTACTTACTAAATACATTACACCCAATTGCAATGAAAGCTATTCGCTATTGAAGGCTGGGATTTTGATGGACTTTTCATTGTTTTCCAAATCTAGGCACGCGATACTCATTTTATAACATACATGTACCGTGTATTTTTGAATCAGAACAAGAAGTTTTTATTTTTCATTTTCAGAGCTTTTTTGGATTTTTGAAGTTTATGAATACAAAATTTGAATTTGAAATTTTATTTCAAGATTTTTACATGCTGCTACATTATTTTTATATAAATTTAATAAACTATTTATGGGTAAATAAATATATGATCTTAACTTTAAAAAAAAAATATATGTGATAATTTATGGAAATAATTATTTGCCATATGTCCAAAACGATCGGTTCTATCTGTAAAACTTCATTGCGATCCTGTAAAATGTATAACATACATTATACAATATATATTATTATCATTATTGTCTACCAATTTTTTTTTCTTTTTGGTTCATAAGTTTTTATTCAACCTGTTACAAAAAAGAGAACAATAAGAACAATTATTGATGGTAAATATAGGTTAAAATTAAAATAATGTAAAAATAAAAAGGCAGATTAAACAGACTGTAAGGCCTCACAGCGGAGGTACTACGACACGAGTAAGACTTTATAGTTAGGCTAAGAGGTCGCGACACCACTGCCTTTTAAGTCTTTTAATTTGGTTACCTGGGGTAGAAGCAGATGATAGATCAGAGACTAAAGGATTCTTATGGTGGGCTAAGCGGCTATAGAAACGTTTGTAGTGAGTTTTGGCTAGTTCAGAGACAAATTGTATTTTGAGATCAGAATGAAGGGTGTGGTTAGAGACATATAATGGCGCTTTTAGAATTGTATGTTGAGTTTTAGATTGGAATCTTTGAATGCGGTTGATATTGGAAATGTTAGCAGCGCTCCATAGTTGAATCACATAAGTCCAGATGGTTCTGAGTAGGAGTTTGTGGAGCAGCATCTTGTTGGAGAGTTTCATGTGCTTATATGTTAGAAGTGGTCGAAGGAGTCGGGAGCAGTCATTAAATGTACGGGTTTTTCTAATTGTATGAGGTTTCCAAGTGAGACGGCGGTCAATAAGGATACCAAGGTAATGTATACACTGGGCAGGAGGAAGTATACCAAATTTATATTAGAATTTATATCAAATTTATTAAAAAAAATAATAATAATAAGTGCATTATGCAAAATGTTTAGGGGATAATAGTATATTTTTTTAAAGCATTAAAATCCCAACCCTAATATTATGTATAATTGATGCATTAAAAAAATATAAAAATAGTTTGGAACTTATAGAGTCCTGCAATATTTTATGATGAGCAAATAAAATAATGTCAAAATTTAAAATTTAAATCTATTTTCTGTAATAATTTAATATTAACAAATATCAAAAAGGTATTAATGAAATAAAAATATATAAATGGGTACGTAATAATTATTAATCAGACGAGTAGATATAATTATAAATAATATATAATGGTCATAATACATGTTTCAATATAAATATGTAATGCATTGCATATAATTTCATTATAATTTTAGAAAGCTCTGTAAACTGCAATACAGTTACTTAACTTAATTATGGTACTATTATAAACATGGATATGTATAATTTATTGAAATTGATTCCACATTATAAACAATTGTGAAAAAATAAATATTGACGGGTATATCAGTGGTAAAACGAAAATAACGAACTGTTCATGTAATACATTTTATTCAATTTACCATGCGTATGGTTTGGTATTTTGGTGTATATATTGAATATTCCTCCAAAATGTTTTTGATTTTAGAGATAAATTTATTTTTTGGTTATTACGGTTTCCTTTTCAGTCGAAGCCTGGACTCTCCTCTATCCTTCTAAATAAACGTATTTATATTTCTGCAGTCGTGAGATAAGTGTAAACCGTACTAGAATAGGTACTTGTGAAACAAGTAAAAGCCGAAAAAAGCTTATCATAATTACATCTTTATTTTAATACGCCATAGGTATATAAAGATTATATATTATTACTATTATTATTGTTTATCAAATTAAATTTCGTATATTATGATATATTATTTAAAAAATGTATTGTATATTATTTATTTTTTATTTTCTCCCGATAATTATAAACTAAATATGCTATATTAAAAACTGGGAAGACCAAAAATTTCATTAAATTGTTCGTTAGCATCAAATTAAATTTCATTAGGTATTATAAAGATTGACACGCAAAGTGAAAATCATGACTGCGGGCTTCGTGATGCTGCCCTGCATTCTCGACATGTACTACGGTAACTGTGCTTGTAGCAATATACCTATGTCTATGTGTAGTGAACATTTTTTCAAAATACCTAATGTCTATAGTTCAAATGTGGCAATCGCCATATCACATATTACCATGTCAAGTATATAGTAAGTACATAATATTAATAAATACAATTCGCGCGTTTTATTCGTAGACCGTAGTGTATGCAAGGTGTACGCACCTACTCCTACCCCTCAGAGAAGCGGTTTGATATTATATAAATCACGGCGGCGATATGATTTATCGGTACTGATGTTTATAATATACGTTCGCCGAGGGTGGCGAGGCATTATATACACATCGTATATACGCTTATGTGTGTATAGCTCGACTTCGGTTAATTCGGAAGACATTGAAACCGCCGTTATTATTTCGATATATACACATGCCTATTATAGGAAAACGCACCCCGACCGCGGTATTGTTTTTCCCGCGCTCGGCACACGCCTCGAAATATATAAGAGGTGTAAATAATAAGGCGCCGCGGCATAACGGAAATTCGACTTTGGCCGCGGAAGAAACGTACTGCAGTGAGCAGTGGGCGGCGCGGGGGTGTAAGAATCTCTCGGCAATATATTACTATTATTATTAGTTAACGAAACGCCCAAGAAGTAAGTACGCACATATATATATATAATATATATTATATAAAACGCACTGTGGCAAGTGGGGGCGACGGTGAGAGAGACGGAGAGGCGGAGAGGTGGAGAGATCGAGAGAGAGAGAGACCGACAGAGTGGTTTTTGTCTTTATTTTATCATCTCCTATGGCTTTCGGCGGCGGCTTTCCCGCACTCGGCTAATGAAATAAACGCGCGTGATATACGACGCAATTTTAAATATTATCATTCTGCGGCGCCATGGGGAATACACACCTGCCATGAAAATATATCCGAGCGCGCGTGTACTACAAAGTTTTCTACGCGGAACCAATTAAAAAGTTCACTAGTCCTGCGAGAGTCGGCGTATTTAATTAAGGGACATAGCGCCGCGATTAAACCCGACACTCGCAGTAGTTGTGTGCGTGTGTGTGTGAGCATAATGTTCGCCCGTCTAGTCGGACTCCGTAGTGTCGAAGTGTGTACCTCCATAATAATATTATATATTGTGTTGTGCACACGTGAAATAGGAGCATAGTGGTGTATATAATAGGGAAAAAGGGTTAAACGTAATAGAAACTAGATTGACTCGATCGCCGCATTGTTCGGGAGCACAGACCATCAAACGCGATTGTTGTGCGTGGATGGAGTTTTGGTTCATCGTATTATTATTATTATTATTATTACTGTTAATAATATTACACTCGAAATACGGTGTGGGGGGAAGGCTCGGTTGTCACTGCAGCAATTGATTTCTAGATATTTTACGAACGGCTTCGGCGTCCTCTATTATGATAGAGTACTGTGATCGGCGAACAGGCAATAATAATAACGGTATAAATAGGTATAATAGGTACCTATGTATTTAAAACAATGCGTGTGTTACAGCAGTGTCCAAGGTCATCGCAAATGGCATTTGATTAAGTGTTTACGTTATTGTTGTTATATTTGTAGTAAACGTATTGGTCATGAACAATGTTCATGACGACGATTCATGCAGCTCAAAATTTAGCACCGACGAATTCCAGGAACAGACACCTCTGAAGAAACCATTGTGGGGACCTTATTTCTCTTTAATATACTCATGGGTGACCTACTGCTCTAATAACAAATTATAAGCAAATACATTTTATGTAATTATAAAAAAGTTGTATAGATATTTTCAAAGCAGAGCAATAAGAGTGGAGGCATATACCTACACATCTTAATACATATATTATGTATTTGTTTCACACTGACCCTCGTGCTTTTTTTCTTATAATCTTTTCCGAGGAAAATGTTTTAGGTGGTAGCCGGTAAGGTCAAGTTAGATTTAATTCTTATACCGAGCATTGTGGTGAGTGGTCTAGACCATATTTCAAGAGGGGTTATAGATTTTCACTATGACGCGAGGAAAACTGAAATCCGTTTTGCGTACCTGAAAAATTTATGACTGGTTTCAAGTTTAACATCACGATATATTACTACGTATTCTACACACGAAGTATGTGAAGCGAAACCCAGATTTGCAGAAATGGGAAATTCATCCAGGTTTTCCTATTTTTTTAATTTCTGGTTTTATCATAATATAATATTACGTGGTAATCCGGGTAACCACGCGGTAACCACGAGACACGCTATGTCCAAAATTTTGCTAAATTGTTTTAAAATAAATCTAAAAATCATAAAATGTTGGACAAAATTTAAAGTGCAAATATTAAGCATTTTATACTATAATATATATAATACATATTGATTCAACTAAAATTTCATTGAGCAGTTCAAATGCATTTTCACTTGAAATGTGAAAACGATGATTTATATAGTATACTATTAAACTATTTAACTATAGTTAAAAAAAAATATTTTTTTTAAAAATTTCATTACTTTTTAAAAATTAAATATATTTTGAGTCAAAAATGTAATTATTTACATATTATATTATAAACGCTAAAGAATACTATTAACAAATCTTCAAATTAATAATTGACCTCCATACAACAGTAACGTAATACATATATACCCATTACCCATATTACAACAACAAATAATTGTACATATTATTCCACATTACATTTTGTCATTTTTCTAGATTTCCAAATATAAAAACGACATTCATAATTTGCAATTTTTAAATTTAATAAATTAACTAACTTTTTAAAACCATTACAATAATAATTAGGTACTTAACATTATAAAACTATTAATTTTCTTGTTTTAAATCAATATTTAAAAACAAATACTTATTAAAACTTTCTATCGAGAAAGTACCGACTTCTTCATAATAACTATAGTCTATATTATTTAAGCTGTAATATAATATATATATATATATATTTGGTACTTATAAACGATTATACTGTATGAAGATATATTTTAAATGTTAATTAAATTTAATAGTTACACCTAAAATTAGAATAATTAATAATGTACAGTGATCACTAATTAGGATGGATCAAACGCTTACAAAACCATTATTTTAAATCTAATAATTGCATTACATCGAAGAAATGAAAACGCTATTACATCGCATATCTTCGTGATGATAAACATTTTATTGTTCTATTATACGAATATCAAATGTACCATGCAAATGATGTAGGCTCGTCGGAGTTTTACACTTAAATTACACACATATTGTGACAGTCTTATCTTAAATAAAAAAATATGTTACTTTTTTATCGTCATACAAGTTTTTTATGTTTACTTACGAAAAGTTTAGGGCCACGGGCTTTGAACGCGGGGTTCAAAAAAATAATAATAATAGTAACTCTGAAATGGCAAAATATAATAGTCATGACATGTGAATATTATATTTGATAGTATCAATTATAATTATAGAATATAGGTTCTATATCTGTGACATTAAATGATTTGAATAGGATCCGCTGAAATTTTATTTTAATTTATCTTTCCAGGACAGCTATAGATATCGCGTCAATGTTTGGGTACATTAGAAATAACTAAATATCAATTCGGGACGATAATATAATTAATGCTAATACTATAGTATATTACTAAAAAACTATTAAAGATACTTTCTGTATAAAAAATACGAACAAAAGCACATTTTTATTTGGATACTATAAATTAATATTATGCTCTTTGACGGATGTTTTTAGGTGTGCAGATGAGGTTAACAAGCAATTTTCATCAGCGCCATAGGTAAGTATGCAATGCAATAAAAATACTATAATATCGTTGGAAATAATATAATGATATAATATACGTCTTATAGCAGTAATTATATAGTGGTCGTTGGACAATTATTTTATATTTGTGTAACCGTCCACGAATATGAATAATATCGATGAATTTTATTGAATAATATTTCCTATGCATATGCACATACCTATCTGTATTAATATTCTTTTAATGCATTTTATTATTATAAGCACTGTATAATATGGAAATAATTGTGGGTGAGTGGATGAAAATATGTAATATGCCTAAAACCGTCCAAAGAGCATCATCGCATTAAAAAAAAATAATACCAACGCTTTAAATTAAATTGATAAAAATCGAAAACCCATTTAATATTTTTCATTTTTTTATACACATATAATTTTCTAGGGTTTTCGTCGTAACGGTACAAATACGTGTGCTGTATATATATATAAGCGAAGATCAATAAAATCATTCGGCACCCCTAAACGGGTATTTCGGTGTACGTTGCCCAGTGTGCGGTATATTACGTTATACCTAGGTACCTATAAATGTAGGTAGGTACCTCGGGCTCAAATCCTGCGCGGGCCCGCGGTATACTACCGCCGTTTTCGTCGTGGCAAAGGATTGCTCAATCTGGTATGGAGACGATATTAAAAAAAAAAAGGGATCAGACATTCTCCTCTGTGTTTTAATAACACATCTACCGCACTCGTCGTGAACATGTCCGGTAATGTATATATATATATATTATATGAATATCTTTTTTTCTGGTATAATAATACGTTTTCGAAACAGAACAGACGCGGACTGAAGTAGATCCACCTACACGAAACCAGCTGCAGCTGCTGTGCGCAACGGATATAATTTTCTACCAATAGAATCGAAAATAATAATAATAATAAAAACTAGAAAACACCCTCAACGTTTAACCGGGCCGGTCGATTATATCAGTTTAATAATTAAACAACTGCGACGATTTATAGCGCGGTCGCCCGAGGGATCGAGTTTTATATTTATAGGTATGTATTGTATAGATATATTAGATATATACTATGACGGCGAGACAGTGTTATACGGTCGTCGTATAGTATAATAATAATAATGATAATGGTCTGTGGCCATTATTGATATATAAACAATTTTTTTTTTCATGTGTTGTATTGATTGTTATTTTCCAGGGAAAAGTATTTGCCATGCAGTATAGCGTTTCTATGATATGCAAAGAATTTTCTTAAATTTTTAAAGTCAATACTTGATATGCGACAACGTACCATTTTAGACATATTGTTATAAGAACAATTTTTTTCTTTTATTTCAAACATAAATATTTATCAACTAAATATGATTATAAAAATGTGCCTCGAATATTTTGCCGGATCATGGTAATCGTTGCGACGTTATTGTTTGAATTAAAGTTGTCTATTTTATTGAAAGATAAACTTAGATTTAGATTATGTCATATTATAATATTATACTTCTTGGTTACCAAGGTATTGTTTTTCTATATTATTATCGCTCTACTATAAAATATTGAATGTTAGCATTTTCTTTGACAGTCGAAAACCATCCAGCCAAGTTCAAATTTAATAGTTTAATTCCAATCAAAGTTAAATATTAATTTAAGTATTTATTTATGTCAATGACTCAAACACACACGTATTATCATTTTTTTTTTGTATATAATACACGTACGTTTGTCTTGGAGAGGGTGATTCGCGAGCTATTGTGGACAGGGTGGATTGGTGATAGTATATTTCGGCACAGGAAATATAAAATATCTAAACCATTTAAATAGCAAATACACAATACCGTTCATCGGTACCTATATATACTACTTATACGTACGAACAGTATTATTCTATTGCACGTTTAGTCTAAAAAAATACAAAATAACAAATTAACAAAATGTTCGGGACAAAGTTATAAGTCACGAATTAATTTAAAACTTAAAACTCAATAGTTAAATACAGTAATTCAATGTATGACGCGCCTAACAAATTTATTAATACGATTATTTTAATGAGTTTATATAGGTACTTTTAAAACATCTGACATTTGATATTACTAAGCTCCCTGTGAAGCAATTTACTTTTACTTTTCAATTGTTTGAATACTTCATGAGTTAACTTCATCCATATTATCGGATATGTTTTTCGCTGGAAGCCTAAGATTACTTACAAAGTTATGAAATACTTATATGCAAATGATAATTGGTGATATGCATCACGTTAAAGCGTACGCTTTGTTTTAAACGTCCAAGCAGCAAACAGTTTTCACACACTTAGTGTTTTCCTCGCAAGAATTTTCGTGCATGAACTTGCAATGAGGTCTTATATATTATTTTATGATGCGCCAGAAATATATTATGGTGCATCGATATAGTTATACTGTAGTGGTGTGTGCTTTTTTTATGAGTTTCTTCAAATACCATTTATGGTGTTAAAAATTACTTAGAACTGCATTACTATAGATTGAAAATTAAACAATTACACATCATTTTGCAGATTCTATGTTTATTAAATTACTTTGAAAATAATTTTTCTAAAAACATGGTAAATAAAATATATAATAATATATAATTTTTTTTTTTAGAAAGATATTATAAGATATTATTAGTGTTATTGCAACCCTACGAAATCGCATACAAGATGATTTTTTTTTAAACTTTTATGTTGTTTATTGTTATTTGGAACCGAGTGTAATGTATAATATGCTTGGAAATTAATGACTCGTCAGGGTTCACTTATATATTGTATAGAACTATTGGATATAGCTATAGGTAACGAAAACATTTCAATGGTATTAATCATAAAATATTCATTGGAGTATATTTGTTGACTCCAACGTGATATATTCAGTGATAAATGTGATTAACAAGGGTTGAAATGTAATTTTAAACTCAAGGAGGCGTCTTATAGTAAGTACCTATCTATAATGTGTTTCAGGAAATGAACCTCGTTAAGTGGTACAATATTTGTATATTAAATAATTAACTGGGTATCATTCTTCATACATGTCAGTTTGATGGCTGTACAACTGACGTCATTGTATGCTTAATGACTGAAAAATAAAAATTATAAATAAATAGTTTTGCCTTCACATATTTTTAATACCTAAGAATTAATATTTGTATAAAAGGTACAATAACGATTTATATCTGCATATAAAAATACTTTAGGTTATTTATCATAACGACCGTCCTTATAATATTTTTACTTGAGATTTTTTTTAATTTATGTATGTTTATGCGTTATAACATATAATTTAGTTACACAAATATTTTTGTTTTTATTTTTTTTTATTAATACAGTTTACCATAAATATAAAACTTTCTACATTTCATTGTTGTGAATATAGCTATAGAACAACACTGTATGAGTAATAAAAACAATATAAGACAAGGATCACACATTTTTATCTTTAATGAGAGTCTATAAAAGTCCTAGTTACGACTGGATCACCATATTAAAAATGCTATCACAGCACATTTCAAAAAGATGTTTTCTGTAGTTAAATGAGTTGATATAAGTTTTATATTCGGCATTCTTATTCATAAATATTTTATATGTGACATAATATATAAGTATTTTGTAACCACTTAGTAAGGTCTATCGTTCCTGAAAAGTTGTCATGAAATTATAACAGCTGTTTCATACTTTGCAAACACAAAATTCTTTCTCAAAATGGTCACTTTTTCGTAACAAAGTCATTCCAGTTTTACATTATTAAATTTTTTTCCACAATGTGACATTCACTTTACGTAATGAAATAAGACCTTTACCGCACGTCAACACACAACCATTATTTATTTGATATATTTAAATACAATACAAAGCTTTTGTGCATATAAATTATGTAGTATATATTTTTATAAGTTGCTATTCAAAAGATTTCTTTTTAAACTTCCAAGTCCTTATTATATTAAAAATATAAATAACATTTACAATTATTTGAAAATTACAATTTCATATACTTAAAACAATCAATAAATAGGCTGAAAATTTTCATGCATGCATGTTCATAGACAAATTAAATATTGACTAGGGTTGGTTAGTCTGCTGGTTAGGTCTAACAAATTGACAAACAAAAATAATTACGTGAAACTGTCCAAGTTGTATCTGGAGGTCTAGGGTTTCCAAGTTGTTCACGTAAAAGGGTTGTCAAACCAAACGATGTGCGTGTCTTAAAGGTACCTAGAACATAAAATGTAACAGCTGTTGTCATAAATCATCGACCTCCTCAAATAAATAGAAATAACCTAAACCTGCCTAAGCATAGGCACCTATATAAACTAATTTCTTCCCTCTTTTTTTTTTTAATTTGAAATAAGTGTTTTTAAAAGAATAATTTGTTTGTATGTACCAGGTAGGTACCTATTATTAAAATTGCTTAATTGGTTTGTTTCCAACCACACTTTCCAGAAGGACCTAAATATTGTGACTACTAAATATTTATAATTAGGCATTTAGTTTCATTTATCATAAAGATAGTTAAATTCCTAAACGCACCGATTGATCTATAGTGAAGCTATATTAGAATTCTCAAGACTGATATTCATTTTTCGTCAAGTCTAGATGTTTTGAGATTGCCTTTATCGTATTTATTATTTTACTTCCTAAAAAAGTTATAACATTAAAAAGGTAGACAGAAAAATTGTCTTATCAAATTTTTGAAAAAATAATCGAAAATTTGAAGAAATCGATTTTGAGTTGTCTTTGCAAAAAATTTAAGTCTGTTTTTATATTTCTTAACATCTTAACCATCAATTGAATATTATGTTTTAAAAAGAAGACATATAAATTCCGATGTTGAGCGTGTGTCAGAAAAACGCAGACAATCACTGATTAATGCCCTCAAGACAAAACAAAATTGTTCATGTTAATAATTTTGTTTCATATGTTACTCAAATAATATGTGATAGGTATATACCTACTTCGTAACCATATATAGGAATTGACTAATATTTCGTGTGGAATCGTAACTAAATATTAACAAGTACGTAGCACATTCATTACTTATAATAGTACCTATATCATAATTATATCTTCAAATAGGATTTTAATCAATATTTCAACTACAATGAAATATCATGTTGTTGAGTAATAATAATATGAATATTTCAGTAATTAAACTGTAATCTGATTTGATGGTTATGTGGTTATTATAACTTTCCAATATTACCGTGTTGTAATACTTATTTAAAGGTTTGATTAGTGCTCAAACATTAGTCGTTATATCACAATAATGAACACATACAAATCGTTAACTCAAAAAAATAAGTAATCTCTTTAAAAGAAAATAATATTGACTAAATTAGACGCGTTGCTACATTTATTGAAACTAAAATTAAATCGTGATTATGTGCATGCACAGTCGATATAAAAACCGGAAAACAAACTGAAGTGAAAATTTGAAATAATGAAAGAATTTTTTTTATAATCATTTACAAATGCAATTATATACATAACAGCTCTAGATGCCATAAATAATTAGTTTGTTATATACATAAGACAGTGTTCTTATTGTGATGAGTCTATGAGATATTAACAGCAGATGTTTGCTGTTTAGTATTGTATATGGGTACCATGATATGTAGATATAATTACATTCATTATTATAATCTATTATAAAATCTACCAAGAATACAAATAAATACCAGTTTAATATTTTCAGTTTTAACATTAAGTTCCGTTTTACATTGATTACGTTGTAGTTTTTTTTTTTAGATTTCCCTGTAAGGTTTAAAAAAAAAGGCTTTGGTTTAAAATGTCTTGTATTGTACATTTTAATAACTTGTTATGTACTTTTGTAAACTTTATTTTGGGGTCTAAAATATGGCTTAAAGATACACTCGGAACATTTCTCGTTGAGTTTTAATTATACACCGAAACTTGAGTCTAGATGACGGTACTTATAGAAGAGGTCAATTTCTCAAAGTACCTATAGGTATAACGGAAAACTACCGACGACCGTGGAAAAAATTAAGTTTCATGGTTATGCTTGGTTTTACAGAGTTCAGAATGGTTTTTAAAATATGACGATTTATTTATTTATCATTGATTTCAAACATTTATAAATCAAGTGCTGTAGAGCAAAACTATTATAACACGTTGGGCACTTGATCTCTCCCGAAAATCGCAAAAACACGTCACTACACTGCAGTAGTTGATTAAAACAACGATGGGGCGCCGGGAGAAATTTGGTTTTTCATTTCACTTTAGCCCAAAAAATAAATCTCCACCGGTATTACGCGGTCGCGGACCCTTTGGCGTAAACTCCGATGTGGCTGTTACAGTGGTGGCGAAAAGGGGCGTGGGGTAATTAAAATAAACAAAGCTCGGAACGGGTGTATGTATTATCTCTCTCTGGGAAATATAATTCGAATTACGCGCGCACGTATTATAACAAACACGGAAAGGTCGTCAGCGACGACGTCTTCGGCTGCAGTACAGGTAAACGACGAGTTGATGGAATTCACACACGGATATAACACTACACACTATTATATTAATATCAACGAGTAAGACAGATTGAGGTGGATAGCGATTGGGCGGAAGGGCGAGAGGGAGAGAGAGAGAGAGCAGACAGGGACGTTTTGCACACGTCCTGTGTGTGCGTGAGTGCGAATCATAATCGAATTAAACGCGACAAAGAAGATTAGTCCGACGAACCAATTTCTCCGGATTGGCAAAGACGCGTAGCTCTATAATTATAATAATATGGTTACGAGGGGAAGGGGTGATAGACTTGAAGCCGGGGCGTTGGTGAAGGAAAAGGGGTGGGCGAGAGAGTAAGCGTATCGTGCGCGATAACCGATCTGTTTACGCGTGACACTCGGCCGAGTGTCGTGATACCCGTGCAGTGTCTACACACCACCGCGGTATATACCAGAGAGGACCAATAGTAACCAGTAAGTATGGTATAGGTACTTGCGCAGAAAGTAGGGCGATTTGATACTGTCTTCCAAGTGGTAAATTAAGAAATCATAGTGCTGTATGTGTATGTATACTATTATATCGTATGATACGTAGATAATTATGTATGAGGTATTATTGGCGTGAGAGAGATCGATTGGATCACTGAATTATTGAGCTTTGGTTATTTATATCAATTAATACTTCCTAAATATAAGTCAAGTTTACTTGTCAATAGTTAACAATGATTAATACGAAAGTAGTGTCATAGGCAATCGCATCTACTCCTATAACAGTGCAAGTAGGGGACTTAAGATTTTGGAATTTAATAATTATATACTTATAATTTAGAACTTAATTCCAATTTGTATCTGTTGTTTACGCTAGAGTGCAGAATGTGCATTGAATTAATAATGATAATATATACACAGGTACTACTGAGTACTGGTACGTTTTGGTTTACAGTGGCGATCGGGCCTACCATTGTTATAGGAGTGGATTCATGTGCTTATGACACTTTCGTCTTTATTCTTGACAACTATATTGATAAAACTTTTCGAAACTTGTATTTAGAAAACATATAAATTTAAATCAAAATTAAAGCTACTTTCTAACTGTAACTGTAATTAGTTTAAAAACTACGTGTCATGAAATTATTGCAAAATTGTTCATGGCAAAATCGATATACCTAAGAGTAATTCACTTTTCATAACTGTAGAAAATATAACTGTTATTGATTAATTTTACTAAAAATATTCAGATTAGTCTAAAAACTCGTTGAAATAACCTATATACCTAACAACATGATGAATTAATTAAAACTACGATATTTTATTGATTGGTTGTAATAATAACGTTTGTACTAGTATAAGTACTCCTTGCCGCCATTGAATAATAGATTATGATATACTTACGTTAAATTTAATCAACTGAGTTGTGCAATAATTATTTAAATCCTTTACGCTCTGCAATACGTTCCGAATCATATCGATGCAAAAGGACGTTAATTCTGATTTCATCTATTCATTCCGGACTTAATAAAACTATAATTATCTTCCATGTAGCCGTTTTCAGATAGATGACAATTACAGAAAAATCTCTGATTATAGGCTACATAAAAACACATGGAACATTGAAGACATTCGTAACCGGTGACCTGGACCTGCAGCAGTACCACGTCTCAACCGGTAGCGGTTAGGTTAAGCGTTGTTCGCGGTAGAACTCGGAGGTGGCTGAAGGGTGGTTTAGGTATATTATATACTATAAGTACCTATAATATGTATACAACGCGTCGTGTGGTATAATAATAATGGTCGTGGCGGTCGCCATCCAACCGTGCTATTATAATGTAAACGTATTAAACGTATATACTCCACGCAAGTCATTGCCCGTAAACGCGTCAGTTTTTCGGAGACTGAAAAAAAGAAAAAAAAAAGAAAAAATTGTTTATTAAACGTAGAGAATATTATAGGAGATCAATAAACATTATAATATAGAAGTCCGTATAGTATAGCTGCATAGTTGACACAAACATTTATTTTCGAGTTATGTTAGGTTAGAAATTCTGCAAATTATGCGATACAGATTTTAATTTTAATACGTGTATATTATAATCTATGGCTAAAACTTGCATTGAATTTTTCCATAAAGTGATTATACATTTTCCGTCCCCGTCTTTTGTACACGCAACTTTCAACAACGGAGCTGATCAACTCTATAATATACACATGTCCAATATCCACGTAATGTCAACAGCCGGTGACCAGACTTTGGATTTTGTAGTTTTGTGCCATCAGTGGTAAGTATATGAGGTCCTGCCTCAATATTGAAGATTTTCTATGTAGAAAATTGATTCCTGGACAAATGGATTTATTGCCATTGTGGTTTATGGCACTATATTTCGATGTGTATACACGTTTAGAATATATTATTTTAGTAGTGGCAAAACACCGTGTATTGTATAACATGTTTGTATTATAATTTGTATTATGTACCTATTACCTAGACTATACTTAGTAGCTATAAGTACCTACTTTCTATTAATATATTGACATAATAGATATATTTTTAGATTGAGTACAACTTCTAACCTAACCTTTTCTAACCGATTTTCGCGAGACCGATTTTCGTAACGCTTTGTTTCTTGCTATAGAAACGCAAATCAACAATAAAAACAAAATTTAATTTAAATCCTATCAAAATTTACTACGCTACTAGTCACTAGATATTTTTTCACTGCACAATGTATTCAAAAACGTATCCATGATTATTCAATTGTCCTTGCAGAGGAAAAATATCTAGTAGCATGCTACTTACAATATTATATATTATTGACATTTTTTATTGTGATGTATTTATAATTATAACACTATAAAAAGAAAAAAAATGTAAACCTTTTTTTTATAAATGTATTGACAAAGGTCAATTGGTAAGATAGTTTTAAGGGCTGACCGCTTAATATTATATTAAGTTATACATTTATTATAATACATACAAATTTGATAGTATCAGTGTGTCACACTAAGTTAATTTAATATTAATATAACTTATAATAATATCATAATTATTATACATTTAAGTATACATATTTAACAATAATTATTTAATTAAATAGAAATTTATTTTTTAGTTTTTTGCATAGTGCAATTAATTATTAGTTAATTATAAATGCATTAATTAGCACAAAATAGCAAAATAATTATAAAAATAGATAAAAAATTTAAAAAAAAACTCACTGAAATATGCAAAAATATGCACTAGAAACTTTTGTTTATTAATTATTTTTAGACTTGAGGATATGAAAAATGGATTTATATTCAACTCTATTGTAAAAATGTCAAGCACCATAAAGTATAAACAAATATAAAAATGTGATTAGTCTCGAGTCCTGGAATTACAACTTATCGGCAATAATATGATGTTTGTTTCTATTTCACCCGCACTATGAAGAGAGTGATTCGTTTAATAAAAAATACTCTCAGCTCTATCAATACAAATTGTAAAACCTAACCAGTAATCAATACGACAAAAATAGTAAACAAGTAATTTTTTTATAAAAATGTAGTGTTATAATTACTTCAAACAGTATAAAATATTTTTACAAAAATATATAAACTAACTTAGAACATTAATATAACCAACTGGATCGTCATGATAATATTATGAACGTCATAACGTATATTATATTATACATTATATCTTTTTTAATATTCAATAATTTTATACTGTATAATTTATCAACAAAAATTACTTAAGAATGGAATACAAAAAACAAGTGACGGTATGAACAGCCATGAACGGGAAATAAGGTGCTCATATAGAGCAAGAAACAATAGCTGTTTGGACAATATATTATACATATAGGTACGTCCTAAGGGCTAAGACCATTATTTCTTTTTTTTCGGTATTTTTTCCATGACATCAAATTTTTTCTTAAATAATCATTCCAACACACCCAAACAAGTTTTCTAAAAATAAATCATAAATGTTAAAATAATATAATATTTTACTAAGTAACAGAATAATAATATATATTTTCATAACATTAAAAGTATTAATATGTTAAATAATATTTGCATCGTATCCATATCAGATGTATTTTTGTATCGTGATAAATTAAATCATAATTTGATGAATGGATTCATTTTACACAAGCATATCGACTAATACTATTTATTTACTACATGACATTCGAGAATTATTATTCTTTTGAATTTATTTCTTCCTTCTTACACGTCATCGGTTAGTGATAACTATTACCTGTATATTTATATCGATGGTATACAAAAAGTTCCATACGTATATAGCTATACAATACCATAAGGTACCTATTGTTGTTGTTACTATTATTATTATTGTTGTTGTTGATAAATAACAATAATAATAAAAATCAATTGACACGTTAGGTTTGAGTATCATATTATTTGAAATGTACAAACCACCAAAGCACAATGGTATTATTATACTTCTGTCAAAATAATTTAAATGTCAATCGGTGTATTACAAGCAGTTTAATTGTCAACAATTGATATGTGGTAATAATATAGACTTTTACATGATATTGTAATCAAAAATCAGTAGTCAGAATAAAATAAATAGATTTCTTAACATTTGTCTCTCCATTGTTGAATAACAAATACAATTGACATAATAGAGTTGAGTATGAGTACTATTTTGATATACAATAATACAGTAAAAAAAAAAAACAATGTTTAGAGACCGAATACAAATGTTATTATCTATAAATATAAAAATGAATGTTTGTCTGTCTGTATGTCATTTATACATTCCTAAACGGCTGGACCGATCCTGATGAATTTTTTTGTGTGTGTTTGAGTGGTTCCCTGGAAGATTTAGATTCACAATTGGACACGATAGGCCCAACCCGGGGAAGTGCTCGGACAGGATTTTGGGATTTACGATAGAAATGTTTGTTTATAAACGGTAGGGTTATAGCTAATAGCTTTGGTTATAGGGTAAATAATTTGTAGAAATTTGTATTTTATATTTTATTAGTTGCCATTGGTTGACCAGGCGGATCATGTACAATCATTCATCAAATCAAATTATCACACATTGCCTACCAAGGTGGCTGAGCTTCACTTATAGCAGATGGATCGCTCACTTGATATGCTATCGGACATTGTCCGCGATCCTACGTAGCTGGATTATTGCCTAACAGGACATTGTTTAGTTTTACTTCCTGTAGCAAGTTGCACCCAGAGGTAGTTAAAAAGTCACACATTTTTAAGAGTTGTCATTTTTTAAGGGCAGCGGAGTGCGTGTGATCAATTAACCAAAAATTGGAAGAAATAGTTTTCTCTTAAATGCAGATTTTTTTTTTGTCAAAATCTATTTTATCTTATATCTATAGTTTGTTCTAAAAAATGTATTATGTTACCATATACTTGTAATATAATATAATAATTGTATGTTTTAAAATAACGCATTATGAAACGAACAATGATAATAACAATAATAGAAGTGTCGTGACGAAATATTATATGACATATTATTCAAAAGCGTTTATGATTAGATATTACAATAATTCACAAACAAATTATGTTAATAAATATAAATTTAAAAAAAGTTTAAGTATTAAAAAACTAGTACAGCTTCAATAGGTAACCGATTAGGTAATATTATATTTTTCAATAACATAACCCGTGTGTACCATAATTAACTGGTTTTGTTATTTCCGAAGGTCAGAAAATAATAGTTTCTTTTTTCGTTGTTTGTAGCTATACTAGTACTAATGGAAACATAAAACAATTTTCATCTGTGGTACATATTATAATGACTAGTATAATACTATAGTAACAATGAATTAAATTTGTTATACATGTATTAGCAAGGGCATAATAAAACTGAAGATCATTTCGATATAAATATATTTTTTTAAATCGAATATTAAATATCAAATATAATACTTAATAGTACAAACTTAAACGGCCTTCGTCATTAAATTATGTTGGAGAAATATAACCTATAAGGCTTTAACATTATTGTGATCATTTCAAGTAAAGACATTATAAAAAAAAAATAAAAAAAAAATACTGGCTACAAGTTGCAACTAGTCAATCATTTTAATCAGAATAATTAACCATCATAAACGATCTCGTTGTTCAAATAATTCAAACAATTTATTGAAATAATATTATATAATAAATAGAAATAAACCCCTTCTTTCCTACCGAAGTACTTAACTGGATTTCATTTTTATAGACCTTATTTTATCGTAAACTATTTTGTATTTCTGATATTAGAATAAGATGTTATTTTATTACCAATTGAAATGACTCACACTGTAATAGCTCAAATAATATGAAACAAGACGTTTTAACGAAACATCCAATAACTTACTATGTCTGTGTCACTATTATTTTGGTAACCATAATACAGTCTATGAAATAAGCAAAATAATATCAGACCATTAAAGTGTTGAATATTTTCAGGATAATTTGTATCGAAGATTTAGTATATCTATTAGGTATATTAAGGTATAGATTTCATACCTTTATGACGGCAATTGTTTTTCCACTATGATAACTAAGTATGATATTACATACTTTAGGTTTATTAGGCATATAGGTACACGTGCGTGTGTTATATGTTACGGGTTAATAACTTGGTCGATTTTTTGAATCACTTTAGGTTTATCATGGTTCTAATCCTAATCAACTTATACACCGGCTCGTTTCACGCAGCGAGAAGGAGGAGACATCATGATTTCATAAAGCACACATGCAATATAGGGGGAAGGGGGATATTTAAGCTATTTAAACATCGGAACGAGAAAATATCTGGGAAATTGTCAACGTAATCATTTGACGATACACTCAAGGTGGTTTGTATGTGTATAGCGAAGGATGGATTTTGTACGGCGCCACGAGCAGTTTAACATTGCACAGCGGCCCGAATTAGTGGCATTTTTACGATGATAAAAAGTAAACACGGAGACGACCCGCCGACGTTAAGTTATTTTCACCATGATGGAAAAGCGTGTATCGCACACGTCGCGCCATCGGTGCCATAAAAACGTATAGGTACACACACACACACACACGGTGCAACATCACTTTCCTGGTGTAGAGGAGTTTATAAAATAATAATAATAATAATATCTTGTGCCCCGGGAAAAAGGTATGTTTAATTAATTTTGATCAACAAGAAAGGAATGTGTTTGCCAAGGTTTTAATGAAACAACTGTATTAAATTCCAAAAGGTGGAAAACCCGTTTTCACCCGCACATATGTATTATATACACATATACACCGTGCTCGTGTGGTTCGGGGGTGTGGTGGGAGACATACGTGACATGTGCGTACGGCGGAATTATTATCACCCTATACGTTGACTGTGTGAGTGTGTGTGTGTGTGTGTGCGCGAGTGAGATTTGTATATAGGTGTGTGTATTGGAGGGTTCCGATGTTATTAATGTCAACAACCCCAACGAATGGATTTTTCCACACAACGATCCGTGTTTTATCACTTGGCCAAGTGTGTGGAAAAAAAAAACTTTTCCTCAAACCTGTATATTGTTGCACCCCTGAAAAGGATAATCTAGATTTACTTGATCGAAGAAAAAAATAATGAGATTAACTGTACACTTTTATTTTTATCTTTACAATGAGAAATATATAAGTAGCAATGAATGTCAAATTTCAAAAACTTTTCACTAATAAATGTTTTTTTTTATGAGCAAAAACTCGATATTTATTCGAAAATATGTCATAAAAAAAAGTATTTTAACAGTTTTTTTTAAACATTCTATACCATTTTAATAATCTGAAAGAATATTATCAAATAAAACATTATTAATAAATTTAGTTATTAAATAACACGTCATGTACCTATAACTTTTTTGTGCATGTGTTAATTTTTTTATTATTATTAATTCATTATTATGAAATAATACCAAGTACATTCCTAACAGTGGGAAATATGAAAAATGAATACATAGGTGTGAAATCATATTTAAATTAAATTTCTACATTTTGCTAAAACAGATAATATATTATATAATGATGTAATATAATAAAAAATAGCATAAAACATATCATCATCAACTGCTCAAACTTCAACGGAGCCAGCGAAGACTTCAACATCAATATTGTAAATCGAATAATACACAAATACAAAATATAAGACAAGTGTAAGTATTGAGTAGTGAACTTTAAAAATATTTTACGCGTTACTTTATGTGTGAATCAAAATGATGAATCATTAAAAATAAAATGAAATCTGTATGAGCATCTCGTATTCTGTAAGAAAAGATTACTGGTGTCAGTAATGGAATCCTTGTTAATGATGAGTATAACAAAGTTGTAAGAACTCGACCATTTTTTACTGTGTCATTTTCAAGTCATTTTTGGGGCGATAACTTGACACAAAAGAGATGATTTGAGAGATGAGTTTTATAAATGTATAATATTTACTTTGGGAATCGGGCTTGCTACTCATTCACTAAAACTTTTGGTATCAACCTATTTTTTCAGTATTTGATTTTACTGATAGTTTTCTTATTATAAGACCATAATATTTACGTACAAAACATAAAATCAGATTTCCTAAAATAAATCAATTTTGTTTAAACGTTATGGTACTGATAATAGCGAATAGAAAATTCAATATCACATAAACATTATATTTTTATACGGGATCAAAATTTATTGTTTATTAGAATTTATTTTTCAAACGTGCTATCCCTATGTAAAATGTTGTCAAAAAGAATTAGTCTATATTTTTATATTTTTTCATAAGATAATAATATATGAATTAATTATTTTCTTCAAAATTGTATTATACATTTAAAATAAAATCATCTTCAAATACATTTACGCGTTTATCTACAAATTAATCATCCGTATGCAGATACTCAAACAATATTATATTCCAATTGAGACGACCGTGTTATATAATTATATTAAGTCTAGTAAAATAATTATTCATAAAAATGAAATGAATATACCTATTGTTTCTTACGAAATTCGATAGTTATAAAAGTTCGATATTTAGAACAAACAATACACAAGTAAAAAAAATAATAATATGACGATATAAGTTTCAAAACATAGAAAACTGTATTAAAATACTGAAAAAAAAAATGACAGCATGATAACTATAGTTACGAATAATGATGAAACGCGTAGTGAGAGTTTATATTTAACTCCAATATTGAAATATTATTATATTATGATTTATTAACATACATTTATTACAAGGCAATTACTTTCGATTATTTATGAATAACATGGTGCGTTTAATAGAAAAAAAAACGAAAGAAAGAAAGAAAGAAAGATAGACAAAGAACATAATGCATATTACAGAATATGTCTAATTCGTAATAACTATTGATCGTATAAAATATAATACCATCGGGTATTATTCGTGTACGGCGAGTTTCGTGGTTTCCTAAAATAAAGGGTTATGGGAGAAGTATAACGATTTTTAAATTGACGTGTGGTATACGTCGATCGATTCGTCGGTTGTTGTAATTACTTTTCGGTCTCACTATCGTAATATCATACAAACATAATTTATTGTCTTCCGGTCATAGGTACTCATCACCAGTCGCTGTCGATGTGAGAGATAAACGCGCGCAGGTAGGTACCTGTCCAAAATAATGGACCCTATCCGGTGTACCCACGACTACAGCAGTCGGCAGCGACATTGGTCATGATCAACCTCCAAAGTAATAATAGCGATGGCTTTTGTCAATTATTACGACAAGTACTGCTGCAAGTCCCGTCAACAGACCTCGGGAGGCCGTCCGTCAAGCTAAACTATACACTCACCCTCGTCCCGGTGTATCGGATTTCTCTGCGTCTTTTCTATACACCTCCACGTGATAATATGACGTATATACCGGAATAAATGTATACCGCCGAACCACCCCTGCGTCATCGATATAATATAATATATATAGGTAGGTGTGTGTGCGCATAACGCCGGGATTTAACAGGGTGTCGTATAATCAGTGTCATTGCCATGATGGATTAGGGGTCTCTCCTCCGAACCGATGAATGGTTTTGTACTTGGAATGATACAAAACCTCATACCTCGCCAGCATCGCCGTCGTTCAAACGAAGCGATTGAGTTATTGCCGCGGAATGATGCGGCGAAATGGCTGTGCGGCGCTTTTTAACTTTATTCCTCGGTAAATACCGCGCGTGGTTCCGGATGTGTTTTTTTTTTTTTTCACTCACTTCCCAAGTGGTTTTTCAACGCTTCTCCTCGAGCGGGTGGTGGGTTGAAAAGAGAACTGTATATATATATATATATGTAATAGTTGTAAGTAATAATGATAATGTGAGTGATGAAGAGAGGGAGGAAAAATGATTAAATAACTAATAATAATACCTAACAACACAGACGGAAGGGCCACCGCAAAGGTGTCGGTATGAATTCCGGATTAAGGGTGTCAGTATAGTTGGTCTATATATACATATAGGCACAAGTGGATAAAACGAGCAAAGCAGCTTTATATTACGACGTTAAAAATATACATCCCTTAGCCCTAGCAAGAAACGCCTGTGGTTTTTAAGGGGTGGAACGCCATTTTAACTCGTTTTCAACGTAATCGGTCATTTTACCTGCAGTGAATTAAACTATACGATACGATACAAATGCATTTTAACAATTTATATTTTCGTTAAATATGCACAATTGATAAATAGATACCTATTATAAAAAGTATTTCATAATGAAATGTCGACGAAGAACTAGCATCATCAGTAAACAATAATTTTAGACATAACGAGCTATAATAAGTAATACTATACCTATAGTGATAAGTTGATGTAAACCCAATTGTGTGGACGAGTGTTCGACAATTCTAAAAATCTTATCATTAAGTCCAAAAATAGTTTCCTCACTTTGCTAAACATAAATTATTTCTCTAAACCCTTATTATGCAAATCAAGTACAAATAATATATTTTGTAACTTTAATAAGGTAATTTTTGGATATTTACATATTTCTAAGTACTTTTCCAAAAAGAAATCGTGAAAATTGGGTTAAACATGACTTTTACAAGACCATTTTGAATTGTCTGATGCTAAAGGTAGGTACTTTGACATTTTCACACATTATCAATTATTATTTGTATTATTTGTATAATAGTATATTATGCGTAATATGATAGATATTTTTTAAATGATTAAAATTATTAAACTATTAAAATCAATATTTATTAATTATTGAGTTGATGTACTATACATTTTTTTAATTGGTCGTTGGTTCTCAAAATATTTTTTGATAATCTCCTGATAGTAGAGTATATTTCGTACAATCTTAGAAAAATTAGAAATAATTATAAAAAAATGTTGTCTATGACTCTGAAAACTCTAATAGGTATATGAGGCCATATATCATCGTACGTTTAGTGAGTATTTGCTAAAAACAACTAGAAAAGTGAGTATATGCCATTATTCTAATTGTGAGTTTCCCAATGTATCACCTCTAGTTTTCACTAATACATATTTTAAGGTATATTTTTAATTTTAGTCTGAACTTAATGTTACAATAATCTCTCCGAGATAACACTTTTTATGACAGATTAAACTAGCAACCATAATGGCCATATAGCATGGATATTTTTCCCGATCTATAAACATTGTATATTATACAAACATAGTTAATAATTTATTCCTAAATACTCAATACGAAATGAACTAAATGTTACCATTATTAACATAAATATTATGTTGACATTGGTCATCGTATACTGGCTATAATTATCTTATTGATCACTTGATCAGTAACCCAACATATATAAGTGCATTGTATTATATAATTATGTCCTTATATATTTTTTCTGATGATCAAATATTTACTACCTACCAATGAATAAAATAAGTAATAACATATTAATAAGATAAAAATTATTCATTTTTTAAAATCACATTATAATTTTTATTTTTAGTAAGAAATTGTTTAATCTTTATAACTACAAAATATATGCACTTTTGTAAATTCTTATTGATGGTAAACTTACATTTAAATTATTTTTACTATCAAATTTTGATGCACCGTCACTCCAGCTAAACTTAAAACTTTAAAACTATTATTTAGGTAGGTACTCAAAAATAATATTGATTTCATTATTTTATTCACACATCTGCATCTGCGGGTACGATAAAAGTACCTCTTATGCACTGTGTAAAATTAATATTGGACATGAATAGCGATGATAAAAAGCCACCCATTATTGGCCATTCCTATTTATATGTGACTATTAAAAATATAACTAATAAATATTAAATATAGGTTTTATCTAAAACCGGAATAGAAGTAATAGTATGAGGATAATATAGTGAATAAAATAATAAACTACAAGGAAACAATCGAAATAAACTACATAAAAAAAATGTCTGTTTTCTGTTAAGAAACATATACCTATTTTACTATAACATGTATGAACCCTTCAAAAATGGCAAATACTTATTATATACAAATAATATTATATTAACCGAATATCAGAAAATATGAATAGGTAAAAACAAATCGTTATTTTATGGAAATTATTATAAAACGGTATATTTTCGATATTAATTTTATTTTTCATTCCGCAATTTTTGGTTTGTCCTAAGTAATCAATGTATCAATATTTTATACAGATCCCCTTAAGTAAACGCATTTCTAAAGCTCCGGCTTGGAATCGGAATGGGACATTTTGGCGTGGCCCTTTTGGCGTGGCCGTTTTGGCGTAGCCGTTTTGGCATGAAGCCATTTTGACGTGAAGCCGTTTTGGCGTAAATGTCTCAGGTTATTATATTAACTAATTTACCATTATAGGTATATTTTTATTTTAGTCTGAACTTAATGTTACAATAATCTCTCCGAGATAACACTTTTTATGACAGATTAAACTAGCAACCATAATGGCCATATAGCATGGATATTTTTCCCGATCTATAAACATTGTATATTATACAAACATAGTTAATAATTTATTCCTAAATACTCAATACGAAATGAACTAAATGTTACCATTATTAACATAAATATTATGTTGCCATTAGCCATCGTATACTGGCTATAATTATCTTATTGATCACTTGATCAGTAACCCAACATTTATAAGTGCATTGTATTATATAATTATGTCCTTATATATTTTATCTGATGATCAAATATTTACTACCTACCTATGAATAAAATAAGAAATAACATATTAATAAGATAAAAATTATTCATTTTTTAAAATCACATTATAATTTTTATTTTTAGTAAGAAATTGTTTAATCTTTATAACTAAAAAATATATGCACTTTTGTAAATTCTTATTGATGGCAAACTTACATTTAAATTATTTTTACTATCAAATTTTGATGCACCGTCACTCCAGCTAAACTTAAAACTTTAAAACTATTATTTAGGTAGGTACTCAAAAATAATATTGATTTCATTATTTTATTCACACATCTGCATCTGCGGGTACGATAAAAGTACCTCTTATGCACTGTGTAAAATTAATATTGTACATGAATAGCGACGATAAAAAGCCACCCATTATTGACCATTCCTATTTATATGTGACTATTAAAAATATAACTAATAAATATTAAATATAGGTTTTATCTAAAACCGGGATAGAAGTAATAGTATGAGGATAATATAGTGAATAAGATAATAAACTACAAAGGAAACAATCGAAATAAACTACATGAAAAAAAAAGTCTGTTTTCTGTTAAGAAACATATACCTATTTTACCATAACATGTATGAACCCTTCAAAAATGGCAAATACTTATTATATACAAATAATATTATATTAACCGAATATCAGAAAATATGAATAGGTAAAAACAAATCGTTATTTTATGGAAATTATTATAAAACGGTATATTTTCGATATTAATTTTATTTTTCAATTTTCGGTTTGTCCTAAGTAATCAATGTATCAATATTTTATACAGATCCCCTTAAGTAAACGCATTTCTAAAGCTCCGGGTTGGAATAGTTGTCAGTGTCAAGAAAACAAGTGTCACGTGGTGGTATTAGACACGAATTGGTCGGTGTAGTGTACAGGGCTGGGATTAATAACACTGTAATATATAGATGGCGGGAGGGGAGGAAGTTTTCAAATATACTCGCGGCAGTGCAGAAGAAACGCAATTAAAAACTAATTAAAATTCAATCGACCGATTGTTTTCATTATGTTCAATCACGGGCAGAACACCGAAGTCTTTTTCCCGGATTGCCGATCAAACGAAAAACTTTCAATTGTCGGTATTTACAAAGTTACCCGCTCCTATCTCGGGCCACATTGAAACATAAGAAAAGCCTGCAATTAATAATATCCAAATGAAAAGACCTGGTATAGAGGTTGCTAACTTTTTTCCACTTGCCCTCTTTCTTGTCCCGTCTCTCGTACCGTTCCTCCGGTTACACAGAGAACTACCCCTAACAAACAATTAACAATGGGTTTTAAAAGAGATAAAAAAAAAAACTAAATTAGAAAAGCTGCCGCGGCTCGATAAACGCGATGAAGAACTGCGGGCGGCTGTTATTATAATATTTTATTATTGTTGCTAAAAACGGAACAACGGTTTCAATTAAAATTAACGGAAGAAAGGATGAAACCTTAGGGTTGTATAATAGCGTATGGTAAATAATATTTATGTATAGGTATATATACTACATAATATATTATTATAAATGTCTCAAGATCTGTATTCGGACTATTCGAGTGTTTAGATTAAAGAAAGGAGGGTACACACATCGGTACAGCGATATTTATTCGTTTAGAAAATAATATATGATAATAATGTGCTACTATTCGTATTCAACGAAATATTCATTGCGTTAAAAATTCAAAATATACTTGTTACTGGTGAATGAAAAAAATAATATGTTAAGTTCTATCACAATGTCTGCGGACGTATTTTGTACAGAACGACTATTATGAAGAAGGTTATTACGATGAATGCATTTCCTCACAGTATCGTCGATGTGTAATATGCGTATGAACATTGATTTTATAATATTTCCTAAAGATTTTACTCACCATATTTTAATACAGGGATTGCGTGATGATTGATATAGGCTGACGAATGACGACCGCAGAAAGTTGAAGCTTTGATCGATATTCAATTATCTACAGTTGAACGATAATTATATCTAAAGTTTTATCACAATGTCTTAGAATGTATACTTTGTATAATGCGACTAATATGAGGACGACCATGATGAATGCATTTCTTCACAACATCATGTACCTATATATGTGTATAAATTATAAAAACAAAAGATTTCCTAAATATTTCACACATCTGTATTATATAATACGGAGATTGCACGGATAAGTGATAATCGATAGGCTGCAGACGAATGACGATCGCATAGAGTCGAAGCTTCGATATTATAATATGTACACAATAAATAATAATTAATGTTTCCAGTGTGTAGCGTGCAGGAAATGTTAACTAACGCCTCCCTCTAAGTCCAATTGTGGCGGAAATCGCACGACTTTAGTGACTAACCTGTGTGATCCATACATCGGCTGAGATACGACATAAATAATATTATTGTTTCATAAAAATTACGTTGTGTTCCATCGGATATTATGTTATATTATAACTTATAAATATTGTTAACGACAACGAAAAATATTATCAATAATAAATTATAATATTATATCATTCGTATAAAAAAAAAACAATAAATTCGTTTAATTTAAATACAATCCGAATACGCAAGATTCTACCTATATTATAGGTTAGGTAGGTGCCAACGTTTCTTATCGCGTGAGGTGCGTCGATAATATAGTGTGATTGATCTATTTTGGATGGAAGTAATAATATATTGTATTATACATATTATAATGTTTGCCTGTATATTACTATCATTATTGGTGAAAAATATAATATATATGCCTACAATCAATGGGACAATGAAGTACGTTTTACTGTAAAAGTCTTTTTATCAGCTATTTACATATTTATAGGCACATTTACATATTTAAATTCATTCAAAGATAAAAGTAAATACCATTAAAATATATTTTCTAATTTATTATTGTAAATGTTTTTGCAACAAATTATTTCAGTGTTTTCATAATATTATTGGGCCATTATAATATAACGTTGTGTTCTACGTTGACTGTTAATTTTTGTTTTTTTAATGGTTAATTTATATTTTTAACTACTTAAGGTTTGTATCGAAAGCTGCATTAAATTATTAATACTTCGCGTTAAATACAATGATGTTTTCCATAGTGTAACACTATTTCTTAATGTATTTCAAAAGCAAATAAACCTTAATTTTAGTTTAGTAATGTCTTTTCTTTATTCATAACACTGAGAATTGTTTATTTTTATTCGAAAACACTTAACAATTTAGTTATTCCATGAAGTTTATTATTAAGTAAACAAATAAATACCAAACTTTTCCGTAACTTGTAGTAACATTTCTGTATTTTAAACAACAAACTTGCTTCCATATAAAACACATAAATATGGAATTTTTGATGTATAGCTTATTCACATTGTTGACAAATTATCACTAAATAAATTATAATTGTTAAATTTCAATATTCTGACTATACTAACAGATTTTTATTTTTATTTTCATTTTAAACATTTATAAAAACAATATTAGTTATAGTGACAATTTTTAAATTCATTGTAATTATTCTGAATCATATGAATCATATTGTAGTACATAGTAGGTACATACATTAATACAATTTATGGTAATTAAAATATTTTATGAGACCGACAATTTTCAATTTAATATAGCCCATAAATTTTGATTTAACCATTAACTAGTGAAGAAAAAATGATAAAAACTAAATTTATTAAAATAGTTTATCCATATACAAATAGAATACTAAAAATAGTACTCTTAGAAACTAAAAAAATCCGTTTTCATTTAATAATTATATTCATAATATTCATAATATTGTTTTTTATTTTATCTAATAACGTTTTGTATGATAATATGTACATAGGTACTTTTTACCATGGCTAAAAAGACTATTATACTATCCCGTTTTTTCGTTAAACATTTTCATCTACTAATTATTCTGGAGACAGAATACAATACTTAACTAGATACCTAACCAAAATATATTATTTAGTATTCGGATTCAAATTATTAGGTATGTATTGTTCTATGCATTATAATAATATAATATACTAAAAATATTTATTTTAATTATAACTATTATTAAGTATGTATAAATGTTAATACGTAGGTACTTTATTTATAATCTAAATTAATAATTTCAAGTCTCTACTGAAAGCCAAAAAAATGTATTTAAGATTATTGATATAATTTAGCATTTATACCACCACAATAATTTCTTTTGTATTTCACTAATTATTATAATTAGGTATTATATAATGCGGTAACGTGTCGTCATATTTAACTAACTTTTCAGATGAATCAAAAGATGTAGAAAGTCTTACGTCAGCATTTTTATTGTTTACGATGACCATTAATATTATGATGATTCAAACTATACAATAATAGTGTTCCTGTGAGATGTGAAAAGGGCATCGTTTTCATTTATTCAACTTTAAAGTATACGAGGGAAGGGCGGTTTTAAAATCCAACATATATTTTGTTTTCCTAACAGCTTCAACATCTTTGAAGTGATTTCGCGTGGAATTGACACGTCCGGGGTGAATTTTTTCCCTCGAAACCCCCCGGGGAGACAAATCATTCACGGCCGTTACGTCCCGCATAAAAACAGTTTAAAATGTAATAAAACGTATTGCTTTAGTGTATCGTGGAAAAAAATATATATGGTATAAAATACCCACGGCATTACGGAAGGTTTAGGACTTTCGCGCGGTCAACGTTTTTTTTTTATATATATTTAAAAAAAAAAAAACGCTGTCCCAGTATAATATGTCTTTGTCAATTTCACGACGTCCCTATTTTATTTCGTATTTTTTATGCGATACAGTTTTTTTTTTATTTTTTAAGGTCTGGACGAGGATTTTTATTTTAACGTATCGGTTGAATTTGTAAAACGCTTTATAAACGCACTTAAAGGAAATTGATTTTTTCATTCACTTCTTCCATATATATATCATCCAACCAGCTATACACGGTATTGCGAGGCTTTCGATAAACGACGTGTCGGTTACTCGGCAAAAACCCGAAATATAATTTACACTCGTCAATTTTCTTCATAATATTATTAAACCACGATTTGCAACGGCTTATTTTTAACACATTTAAAATTCATGATTCCCCTTGAGTTATTTTAATAATATAATATAAGTAGGTAGCTAACAAACTATATACAACAGAAGTGAATTTTTAGCTTGTTAATAATATTATTAACTTAGAAAACTATTCTAATGTATAATTTATTATTTATATCAGACAATTTTAAAACGTGTGTGCACTAATTATATTTAATGGATTGTTGTAAAATATAAATATTTTATTTGTTGTGGTAGTTGTATAGTTGTTATTGTTAAGTACTTGAGTAACTATCTGATATAGTGATATTATCATGTACATATAACCTTTATTTATTACCACGCGTTAGGTATATAGATTATTAGGGCTGGGATTTATATGTAATAAAAAACCAAAAATATGTACATATATATGTAATTAAAATTGCCAAAATATGTAGTATAAAATAAAAATTATGTACTAAGAAAAATTTAAAAAATACCTATGTTACAGTGTTAAATAAAAATACAATTCTAAATAATTTTTGATCATAATTGAAATACAATAAATTGATGTTTAATCAATTGCAAGGGAACAATGACAAACCATATATTGTTTTAAATTTTCAAAATTAAATGTACGGCGATTTGGTCTTAACACTGAATTATACCTACTAAAGGAGCGTTCCACATCACAAGATGTTATCGGTGCATACTTCATGGCTGTTATTTCACTAGGTGAAAGATTGAGCTCCATTATTATCACTCGAAAAAGTTTCGTTAGGAAAATCACGGATAACATTTGAAATTTTTGTTGAAATAGATCGAGCTACTTTAGACATTATATTTACTAAATTATTATTAAGTCTTTAGTTTATAAATTATAATTTATAATTCGAAACGTAAAGATGTTTTCACAACCACGCGAACACAAGAACTAATAGTCTGATAGGTACCGTTGTAAATTCATAAATATATTTTGTCAAATAATTGTATAACATAAAGTATAATCTAACATATAAACAACAGATAAGATAAACTAAAATCAAGTTATTAATATTTATTTTAACCTACTTATTTCCTATATGCATTATACACTTACAATTTGCCGACTGAAATTGTCAAAATTTACGATGTAAATAAAAACGAAAATTTTACAAAGTATGTAAAAATATGTATTAATGACAAAAAATGTAAAATAAAATATATCTTATTTTATTGCAAATCACCTGAAACGAATTTATCATTTGCAATAATTAATTTATCGTGTTTCGCTAAAAATATGTTTTTACATACAAATCCCAGCCCTATAGATTATATAGATTTATAGCATTAAATGTATATAATACATAGATGTTCAAGTTTAATGCATTACGTTCATTTACTGTTAGTCTAAACTGTTTAGATTTGTTCGTTTTATTCCAAAATAGGTACTTGTTCGTCCAATTATTAATATTATGTTACTTGAAAGTTTAAAAATAAATACTATCTGACTAAATTGTATGTAATTACTAGTTTCACGATATATTAAAATATGTACCTACTATAAATTCAATATTGCGTACAAATATATTATTATATGAGTAAAGTATTGCATGTTTGGTTTACAATATTCACATAATATTTTTAATACCTTTTTTTTGGCACCGTTGAAAACCCTATAAATATACCTATCAAAATTGCGTGACTTGTCTAAGACAAAAGATAAATCTCTGCTTGTAAATAATAACTTTTTTTTATCAGTTTCATAAATAATTTAAGTATTTAACCGTACGTAAACCTATCCTCTTTACTATAAGAATATAACAAATGTCAATCTTAGAAACTTGGTTGCTTAATGCAATAAGCTATGCCTTATACGCCATACACCATACAGACGACGTTGCCATTGAAGCTATAAATATATGTTGTCCAAAGAATTAAATCTTCAGCTGAAACAGCACATAACTCAGTTACAACTTTCCAAGTGAACTTTTTTGACTAAAATGTAATGGACTATATCACATGGATTGGACTAAAAATTTCATAAGCTAAAATTCGTATTAAATGTAAATGAAGCAAATAAGCAAGATAAGTTATTTTCTTTGCTTTGGTTATCTGATATCTCTTTAAAAATTGTTATTATATACATAAATTTTAAGCTTATAAAATAAATTAAATATTCTTCGACATACAAAGAAATTAACGAACTTCTAAATACTACTACTACTAACCAATCGGAAGATTTTAATGAACAAAAATGTACAAACTACAGACACGCGTTTTATGAAGTACGAGTAGGTACTTTCGATATTTGAAAATATTCATCATGCTATTCTAGTAATAATAAGTAACTTATAAGGAATAAATAATAATGAAAACTATCAATGAGTACTTAAGTAATGTTAAGCCAAATTAATTGTGGAGAATAATATTTTAAATTGCCTATTTAAAATTAAAATCGGATTAAAAATAAAAATAATCCTAATTATTGGCTTATAATTTATATAATATAATTTCAAATTTGTATCAATCTATAGATATGTAGACGAGCGTATAGTATACATTTCTCATTTGTGAGTTCGTGACCAATTACAACTATCTATGTGTTTATAATAATAATGATAATCGTTCACCAGTAGAAATATACAATATATTTAAAGAGAACGGTACAAATCTATAGTGAAATATTTATTAAAAAGATGGCTCAAACGTTAGACCAAAAACAAATGTTGACTAGTAGGCACATAATAGTATAATCTATTATTATCCTGCACACTTCCTTTTACCTTTACGCGATGACCTATGACACGGGGAATCCATAGACAAATTTTAAAGGGTTTAAGGAGGACAACTGACAAGTGAATAACTATATAAACGTTCAAACTGAGTTTTTTAAATTATTGTTTTAAACTTTTAAAAATATTATTATTAAGAAAACTAAAATATATAATTTAAATCTATTAAAATGTAACCCATTTAACTTATTATTAGCAGTAGGTAGTAAATTTGGTGGAATTTTGGTAATTCTACTGCAAATACAGAGGGAGTAAAGTTGTTATGTTTTTGGCTATGTTGTACATTTGTAAGACGGAGACAACACATGCACGTCGTATACAACGGGTAGCTAGTCGTCTTGAAAAGGGCATGGAGAGGCGCTCGGCAACCCTCAAAAGTCGAAGACGTCCCTTGTATATGCCATACCGCGGTATAAAAATGACTTTACCGTAAACACCGTGCAAACGGACAGGTATACGTACCTGTACCTACCTACGTATAAAAAACGTAAGACGGAGAGAGACTTATGCGGTTGTGCTTCAGCGTGCGTCTACACGACGGTCAATTAATTTCAATCGGTCGCCAGTGAAATGGTCGCCGGCTACAGTATACCAGGTATATAATATAGCCGAGTGCCCGGTTACAATCGATATAATATTATTATTACGATGCGTAATACATATTATTATTGTAATAATAAGCGTTGAGACTCAAACGGCATTGAGGCGATTACGTCGGAAGTCCGGAACACGCGAAATGTCGTAGGTACGTGGATTAAAAAATAATCATTTATTACAGCGCCGTCACCCGTCGTAAATAGAATAATTTGTGTATGTGTGTGTGTGTGTGTGTGTGTGTTGACAGGTACATGCATTATACATATTATATAAGTATTCATAACGTATACATAGGTATAAAATTATACTATCCGACGAGTCGATGCGTAATTACACTGCAGCAGAGTTGTAACGACGCGGTGGCGGCGCTATACACATTGCGGGGGCGTATATATATATATATATGTAAAATACAATACATCGTGTGCATCGCGTATGCTGCGAAGACCACGACGACGTCTCGCACTCTTCGATTACGCGTGTATTACTATTTTATATTATATATGTGATATTATTATTTTTGTAAAAAAAATAATAATAATGATATAGGTAATACAAAAGAGGAAACAAAAAAAACCACCACCGGCGGCGGCGGCGGCGACGACGACGTCCACAACTACTATTACTACTACGCACAACGCATTATACCTAATAATAATATAATACTTTTTGCTGTGCCACGATGCGCGCGCGCGTGATTTGCGCCTTTTGTTATTTTTTCTTTTTAATAATAAAACACGCGTTATCATACGACACACACACACACACAATGAGTGTACTTACAATATTATTATAATCATAGGTATACAGTGTATAACTATTATTATTATTATTATTATTATTATATACCCACCGCACGACGGCGACGACGACCGCCGTCGCCGCCGCCGCCGTGTGTTTGATTGCTTAATTAAAAAAATGAACTCGCCAATCGTGACGACGAAAAGGAGAGGAGGTAAAAAATTACACCGGACAAACAACGAACAAACGTGAACTGGCGACGAGACGACGACGACGACGACGGTGCATGAGAGTGTACTACTTAGGTATAATATTATTATTATTATTACCACTATTACCTACATAGGTATTATTATATTGTTGTGCGGTGTGAACGGTAGCAATTATGACTTTTTGGCGGTCGTGCGCGCAAAAGTCTTCGTTTACCCTCCTCTTATCACCGCCTATCGGTCCATCCGATGTTTATCTCTCGGTCATTGTGTTTGCCGGCGGCGCCGTGTACCCGACATTTATAAATATATATATATATATATACTATAACACATATGCTTAGGTACCTATACAATATTATTGTGTCGCGAAAAAAATAAAATATAAACTCGTCCTGATGGTGGTGGTGGTTGCACGATCTGCATCTTAGTCGTCCTGCGCCAGAACTTCACGGTCGTGTGTGAATGTGTTTCCGTGCCTTTTTTTTCTGTCTTTTTTTGTCATCCTATTTTTCTCTCATGGTTACGCGAAGCGTCTTATTCTTGCCACACATATTACTTATATAACATAGTCGAGTCTCGATAACTCGACAATTTTCTCACCCATTAAAGTGTTTTTAAGTTGTGTTTGAGGGGATATAACTGCAAAACTACAAAAGACGAATTTATTTTTATTCCCCTTGAGATTTGAGTCTCATCGAGACTTGACTGTATATTTATATAGGCAGCGACTTTGCAGAGGGAAAATACTATTGGTTCGGTTGTATATAGGTACTTAGTTCAATTGACTGCGAATACTCGAAAAAAATTAAAAACGAGTATGCATAGTACATATATATAATATTATGTAAATTTTCGGTTTTCAATTTCGATTCAACGATGCATGATAGAAATTGGAGTACCACAGAGTGTAATATTGTATATTGTTCCGTCGTAGGATAATTAACATACATACATTACACTATACATAGCTAATTATATATACTATGTTATAGTCAAGTAGTTAACACATCGTTTTATAATAATTGATAATCTTTTTAGCCTTGAACTGAATATAGTTATTTGATCAATGCAAAAAAATGTATTCATTTAACCGTCCTGTAATTCCCAAGTTCATTTTTATAATGATAATAATATAGTCGAACTCGTATATTAATGGACGATTGTATACCAATAATATGTGAACAATAATGGCTTTTATATGATATTATATTAAAACAATATTAAAATATTCAAATCATAAAATATCATAGGTAATTCATTAATCGGTATGTTATTATGTACCACGCAACGTATGCGACGCAATATCATAATAATGTATATTATATCACTATTTAGTTGTTAACAGTTGTATTCAATGTATAATATTATATTAGTAATACGATTTAAACCCCGCCTGAATATTAAGAGTTTAAGTTTACGATTCGCGGTCACCGACGTAAACTTAGATAAGCGTAAATATATGTATAGCATCATAATCGGTACAGAAGCCACCAAAGTGAACGTCGGACGAAGTGATTAACTTTACCTTTATTATATTATGTATATATAGGTACTCCGAGACCCACCACCGGATTCCAAATGGATACCGTTCATCCGTCCCTCGAAGTTTGTTGTTAAACTATTCACGAATAATAAAAGGGACGCGAGTCCGCTTGCAGCATTGTGTATGTACAGCGGTGTATTTATATATACTTGGGGGCGGCCTATATATATAATAATATGGTATACCTATATATACACGGAGTAACGTGTTAATTGACGAAGACGCCAGTGTATACCTAATACACATAGATATATACATATTATATTGTATTATATTATTATACATAGAGAAAGAGAGAGAGGGAGGGAGAGAGAGATCCTCGGGGACGCCGCGGAAAATCGGAAGTAGCCGTTTCTCCCTCCATACCAGGCCGGATACACGTGGTCTTACGTGGCGATGGCGAGGCGATTAATCAACGCAAAAGATGTTTGCTATATTATTATATAAGATGCGTACGCGTATATACTATATATATATATATATGTAATATGTATATATAGATGTAGGTAGGTACTGCAGCCCGGCCATCGCCGCGACCCCGCGCGGTCTCCTAATGGACTTTGCGAAGACCGGGAATATTATAATCGGGTCTTAATATACTCACTATATATAATAACACTGGCAAAAGCCTTTGATTCTGTGCCAGTTTCCGGCTAATTGGCGATCCGTCATCCAGCCCGGCAAATTAACGTATCACCACAACCGAATACTACAATACCAGAGTGTGTACGAGTACGACCTGTGCCCGTGTGAATCAATCTCCGTAAGTAGGCAGAGGTATACTTATACAATAATAATATTGTTATTATAATTATCATTATTATTAACTGTTATCGTATTACATACAGTGACGTACCAGACGATAGGTAGGACCTACTATATTGTTTCAAACAGTATTTCTAGAAAATAAATAGGTAATATATAATATTACATAACCGCGTCCAGTGGCATTTCAAACGGGTTCGTGAGAGTTTAAATATCATAAAAAACAGTCAAATGTGAAATTAATTCAATTGGTATAGTATAATAATATTGTATACGATTTTTATACAATGTCCACAAAGTTTAGGTTTGGACAAAAATGTCACTATTATATTGTAATATAGTATTACTTACATTACATCCTGTATAGTGTACTTTATTTACAAAATTATACAAATTACGATTTTGTGGGTTGTATAAGCAACTGAGAACGGAGTTATACTTAATTTATTTCATAAATCAGAACGTACTAACTAGTTTAATTAAGTGAAGATCTTTCATAAAATCTTTGTCTTTATACGAATATAAAATGTCATAATAGTATTCCAAAAATTACTTTTACCTATGTTAAAATTGCCCTAACCTAACCTAACAGGCGTTAATTAATAATAATAAATAATTTACTGAAAAAAAAAATTTTATTTTATCAAGTCGGTATTATTTAGTAATCGCACCTATAAGTGAAAGGACCTTTATTATGATCATATCAGTCGATATTCAAACATTCTTTATAATGTATTTTGTAAAAAATGGAAAATTGTTTGATTTAAACGTGATTTTTGTCTGATATTATGCGTTAGAATGAAATATAGTATTCCCCGCAAATATTTACTACTGCGGTCTGCGGGTGATATAGTGCGGTTTAAAAAGGGTCTGCGGGGACACCCATATACCGCCAAACAAATTACCATACAAGACACAACAGAGAAAAGTGCTGATATTTATAAAAAAATAAAATAAAAAAAATCCTCCCTCGCCTTCGGGGTGTAAAAAAAGAATAACCTCTGTATCCGTTTATTTAAACGAACATCGTTGATACGAGGGATCGCATATTCCCAGTTCATTTGCAAATCCTGCGGGATACCATTTCACGCGAGCGTGTGTTACATTCAAATGATCTCCCCTCTCCTGTCCGCCTCTCATACCTCTATCGTCCCATCAGGCGAATTCGTGTAGCCAGTGTAAACAAAAGGTTTTTCATAAAAACACATATGATTATTAATAACACAATGGATTAAACAATGGGTTTCGAAATATATACACAGTATTTGTGGGTCCAAAGAGTAAAAAATGTGGCTTTTCACCCTTTACATGGTTGGTGTAATTAATTAAAACTCTCGCGATGACGTCACGGTTTCCCCTATTGCCAAAAAATTAACGTTTTCCACTTCGATCTGTCAAAAAAAAAAAAAAAATAAAAAATATTAACACAAAAAATTACATGCAATACCTTTAAACGTGGTGTGCGTGAAAATACATATACAGGCATACATTATTATACATATTATATGTTCGATTCTAAATAGGCGTCACCAATCACAGTCCATTATATTGATTGTTTGTGAACACATAAAAAGTTGTATTTTATTGACATTCCGAAAACAGAATTACCGAAAATTTAACCTATAAAAATAAACATTTTCAATCAAATTAAAGCTCTTAGTGTAATGAAAAATAAACCTATTCATTTTAATTTTCGACAAACACCATATTTCACTTTACGCTATAGGTGAGTACAATATGAAACTAAATTCTAAAAACAATAAAATTACTAAAAATATTTTATCAACCATATATTATATTGTATATATTTGTGTCCATAGATAATATAGCAGGTGCGCGGATAAATAATATCGATTACTAAGACACGCGAATAATTCGTTTTATAATAAAATCCAACTATCATAATAAATAAAATACTGTAAGTACCTGTAAGAATAATAAAAACATTTCTTTTTTTTTTCAAATACAAAAATATATTATATTACCATTGATTATGATAATATTACCCGAGTGTAGACTATGTACTTTATTATTATTATGTATATAACAAACGTTTTACATAATACATAAATATAGGTAGGTAGGTATCCAATGCAGTCTGCAGCTGATGATTTCGCTTTGATCAGTCAGTTTATATATTGTGATAATATTATAGGTATATATATACGTTATACCCATACACAATATAGCAATAGTTAATGTTGCCATCTCGCCCCTGTTTGCAGCAGTTCAAAATGCACAAACGCATATATACTGTATTCGATTCTCTGCGGACACGTCTCCGATGAATATCCATGAGCCGATTTGTTGGCAAACACAGCCGGACACAAGTGCTGCACGGACGATCAAAAGCCACGGACCTGTTAATTAACTTGTTCATCGACGCGCCGAAATTATTCATTGGTTTTGATTGGAGGGCTGCGTGACAGACGCACTGGCCCGGCCTGCTGCAGGATTGTCATATACCTATATTATTATTATTGCTAGGTATAGAAATGCAGTTGGGGTGAGAGTCGAAATATATTTTTTAATATCCTGAACGGTTTAGATTTTAAAAAAAAATAAAAATAATAATTAAAAAAAACGACGACGACGAACCGTCGAAGCAATTTCCGAAATGTATTTTATGTTCGTACCGAAATGATCCAACAAAGAAAAACAATACCAACAGTACCTAATATTTTATACAAGATCATATTAATATAAACATTTTATTGCACATCGTATAGATTTCGTATGTTTTTTTGCTGTTGTCATATTATATTACATAACGTCATGTCATATTTTTTCTACAATATAATTTTTTTATGGATTTAGAAACAAACTGTTTCAAATTTCAATATGCATACAGTTAAAAAATATCATTTTGTTGAGGTTTAAAATATTTGGTTTCTATATTGTTACAAATATGACGTGTATCTATGTATCGGCTCCACATAGCAGTGAGAAGAACATGGCACAACCAGTCTCACCGCATTGCCAGTGTTATAAATGGTATGATCGGTTGATAGTATTATCCAATTTCTACAATTCCCTAAAATTTGGAATCAATTAACGTCCATAAAAATTTCAGAATTGAACCTCACCACAGTCATGATCTATTCTAACATAGTTATTTCGAACAAATGTAAAAAAATACCTATGGTAGGTTTATGGTACATGATTTAACCGTAATCATTTATAGCTCCAAAAATTTTATTTCATTTTCCTCAGTTATCAAAATAAGGCATTTTCACTATCTCAATGTTTATTTTTTACACCTGTCATTTTCATAACATTCTTTCACAAACTCGATTTTTATAAAAATGTTGTAACTTAGAACTTGACACTTGTAAGTAATACAATGATCATAAACTGTTAGTGTATGTGTATCTTAATTTAGAATTGATAAATATGAATGCTCTACTCTATGCACAATACAGTCCCATTTCAAAATAAATTATCTAAAAAATTTCAAACTCTATTATCATAATATTATGTTTCTTAAATGAAATATACAATTTCATAATCATACGTTTATTTTTACCTTGTTTATAACTATATCAACGTGGAAACTGTATATCTTGTGACATTTTTTTCCGTTACTTCTAATAAAACTATATAACTTTTTGTAAGGGAAATACAATATTTTAGAATTTTTATCTTTTAATTGTATTGTTGGTGTATTAATAATATTAGTAGATAAAAATATATTTACTATATTTATTTATTTTTTTAATGTTTAAGATTTCTTTTGTTTGTTAACGCGTGTAAATAAAAATTGCTTAATTTTATACAAATTCTTATGTATGAATAAAAAAAAAAAATACCAGGACTTAAATCTTAAAAATTTAAATACTTCTGAATAATTTTAGATGGTTAAAAAAATAATTTTAATAAATATATTTTTATCTTCCTAATATCATTAATATACACCTAAAATAAAATAATAATAAAAAAATATATAATTATATTTGTTGGAAAATAGATATGATTTTAATCCAAAGAATTAAATCCGTAGAGGATAACGGTATTTAATTTTTGGAGATATAAAGGGTACCACCCTATCATTATTTTGATTTAACATTTTTTAATCAACCCAACGACTATATTGCTATGATTAAATCTAAATTTTACTCAATTTGTTATTAATACTTTGGTTTAGTTTAATATGCCTAGTATTAATTTGATATTCTCTCACATTGAGGCACGCCAAAATCAGTGTCCGACAACACTGAATTCCTATCGCACAATAACGAATACCGTCCAATTGTTTCCATTCAAATGAAACTATTATTCATATTTTGTGTGTTATAAGCTCTATAAAATACAAATTTGTTATCCAACTAATAAAATATTTATTTAAAACCAAATTAATTATTTTGTGTAAAAAATAATTATTTGCAATTATTTATCAGTGCCTACCTAAAGTAATTCATCAAAACAACAACGGAATTGAATAGTTTTATTTTTCAATTCGTAATACGATTAATCATCAATTGTAATTTATAAAAAAATATTAAACATCCTAAAGAGCTTTGGAAACTTCCATTTTCTGACAGTATTAATCTTGCTTAATAATTTCAAGTAAACTCAATGAAAAATAAAAAATATAATATATAATACAATATGTGTAACAAAAAAAACGTAATTACCAAATACCAATTTGTTTTTAAAGTCTGTATGTTACTACGGTAGTATGGTATTATCAGAAGATATAGAACTTAAAGAGAAATGTATACAAATTACAAATATGTACACTTAAGTAAATGGGCTCAATTTGATAATATAATTACACGTTTAGTAGATACCTTGACAATTATATATCTTATCTTACTAATTTATATATATTTAAATGACCCAATAACATTCTTACGGATAAAAGTATAATAACAGGTATGAATTTCAAAAATAAAAATAAATACAATTTTATTTAATATACAGATTAATGGATAACATCCATTGTATAATAATAATCAAATAAAATATTAAAATATAATTTAAGAAAAAAACTTTCAACATAATTATAAAAAAACTCAATAAAGTCAAAATGCAATGAATTGATTTGAGCTGCATATTATTAACTAATCTCATGGTTCTATTTACAGGATAGCATAATTTGTTTTTTGTATTGGATACTTGGAATATAAAATATTAATGTAACTCTAAAATATTATTAAAGGTTTTAAAATCTAGTAATCGAGTAGGTACGATTTATTCAATAATAATAAATATAATTAATATAATATAATATAATCTATGTCCCAGAGCACGTGCCTGAGGATAATATTACAAGAAATGCGTGACAATTATTATAATTTTTTGAGGATTCTGTTAGTCAACTATTGTATAGGTTATTTGAAGATATAAAACTATTATCCCTTTGCTTTCTGAAACAAATATTTAAAAAATTAACACTTTAAAAATACATGTATAGATATTTTAATTTATAGTTAATATTATTAAACTAATAATTTTAAATTTCCTGGAAAAATGTCTGTTATGTGATAGTAATTTGTGTCATTGTGTTATTTTGCAATATAAACTGCTATTGACGCCCACGAATAATAATAACATAATATATTACACTATATTATATTATTATCGGCTATTAATCGAAATATCGAACTCAATTAACGGGTGATTCATGGATGACTTTTCGGTCGACATACGACACCTACGTTTAATATTACAGTTAAAATAAAACATTTATCTGATTTAAATATTAATATAAAAACTAATTTTAAAACGATATGCACCTAAATAATGTACGACCGGTATAACCGACGAAGGCCGAAACACGATAATGTGATTTAGGTTCTTGTAAACCGAACTACTTTTAATCAACTACCACCTACCTATCGAAATGGTGTAGATAATAATATTATATTACGTAAATATATTTTAATTGTGAACCCCTAGTATTTGAACGCTGTGGTATAAAAACGGCTAAAATGTTTAGTGTCGTAATTGTACAGTGAACGCAATAATTAATCGAACCATCAGCCGCCCGAACGGAAAGTTGCTGAGAGAATTATTACGGGCTCGAATTTAGTGTGTTTTATGGGGGTTTTAGTTTAGATCGCTTGTTTTTCATCATCTTTGGCGTATCAGTAGTAATATTTCTAGGGCGGAAGGAAGTAAAACCATTTTTCCTCTTTGTAGGAGTGTAATAATAGCTACTCCTATTTGGAACCGTTTGCGCCCGTCCCAGGGGTGTCGTGAAGACTGCTTCGTCTTCACTCTGGGTCCGTTTTTTTTTTATATATTTTTTTACGTGTACACGTAATCATTGCGTAATATCAACTCGGCCATTGTTTCTCGGCACAATTTAAATCGTCAGCGATTTATGGTCGTGGGTATAAAATGTAATAAATATATATCATAGTAAAAAAAAAAATGAAAATGCGATATTACTTACTCACCCCGCCGGATTAAATCGACAAGATATTCGATTGCAATATTTCGTTTCAGCAGCTCATTTACTGATAAACATTTCAGTTTTTTATATTTACTATTTTCATTTTTGTCCGTTTCAAAACATATAACATTTATCGGTTACGGTCACGTTTAGGTATACGCATTACACATTCCACCACCTACCGTATGCTACGTTTCTAGGTAAACCATATAGAATTAGTGGATGAAAAAAAAATAATATATATTAATTTATCGTTTTACCCCGAAATTACTGGTGTCGGGCGGTGGCGGAAAAGGGTAAATGCCATCCAATTGATCGAAAAAATAATAGTAATAATAATAATAATAATAACAGCAACAGTAATAATAAATAATATATGGGAGCAGCGTAAAAAAGTAAATGGGGGCAGTTCCGGGCACATAATTCATATGCGGCGGCGGCTGCGGCGTAAGGCGAGCAATTTTCTGTAAACGAAACCCAATCGTTTTGAGAACATAATCAAAGCCCCGTAGGGTTCCCGCGTGTAACGCATTAACCGCTACTTCATTTTTCACATTTTCCGAACGTCTACGTGCACGTTATGTGCTGCTGCTACGGGGAGGGGTATATATATACCTCCACCACCATTAAACTCGTGTGTGTAGGTCGCTTTTTTTCTTTTCACACACGCGCACACATATAGTATATACCTCCCGTATAACACGTATTCATTACACACATAATATATACTATTATATTATACACGTGTGTGTGTGCGTGCGTACAATATTTTGTTTTCTTCGCGGTTCGCAGAGAGAAAACTGCCGTTGAAAGATTGCGATTTTACACGAATGAGCAGATGGTAAAAAAAAAACCACACACACACACACACGTAATATTATTATTATCAGAACGGTGTTATCGCAATAACTCTTGTGTTTTTTTTTTTTTTTTAACGCGCGCGCGTGTGTATTCCTGTCATCGACTCCACTCGATCGCATGTCCGACGAGTAATGTTTTGCTGCCAGCAGCTACCCTCTAAAATCGACCCGATCGTAATAATAACAATAACAGTGTATGTGTGTAATGTGCGTTGTGTGAATGTGGTCGGTGAATTGTAAATGACACTAGGAAAACACCTTCACCCCCGCCGACTTCGTACCCGCTCTATATACCTGTGTGCAGCGTATATATGTACATATATTATAATAGCATGCCGTTTGTTGAATTATTTAACGCCGTATAAGGATATACGTTCTATATAATAATAATAATAAAATAAATATCGCGCCGGTTACCGTTTACCACACACACACATGCCTAACCTAACCCATGTGAACGTGCGAGTGTGCATTTCATTTTGGACGTAAAATAATTTCAGGACATCGTAAGAAATCGATATCAATGCGCACCGTTTTAATTATTAAGTTACCACTAGTGCAGGTTGTCGGTTGAATTGATAAAATTAAGGTGCATTATATCTAGCTGGGAATCATTAAGTGTAATATTGGATTGTAGTGATGGACCACTCTTCGGCTCCAGTCGTATGCACGAAGTAACCACATTCTCTCGAAGTAGATAGGTACCTATGTATATATTTCGAAATAATCTTTATCAATCAAATTTGTATACCTTTTTTGATAATTTTAATAATAATAAAAATAATTTGAAATAATACAATGGAATATATTAATACGAACTGATCTCGCGCACTTCGTTGCCCGTAAAAAATGTCTACTCTTAAAAAAAATGTGATTGCTCAACTCTTTTTGGATGTATAATTTGCCGCAGAAAGTGCAACTCTGTAGCCACCTTTATTGGCAATGTACGAAAATTTAATTCGAAGCTTGATTGTGCCTGATTAATTACAATAATTTATAAATATTATAATTTCTACTAATTGTTATTTCTCCTATAACCAATAGCAACCATTTATAAACAAAAATGTCCATCGTAAATCTCAAAATCCCTGGTTAAGCACCTCTCCGGGTTGGGCCTACTAGATCCAATTGTGAATCCAAACCATTCAAGAACCCACTCGAGCACACTCAAAAAATGTCATCAAAATCGGTGCAGCCGTTTAGGAGAAGTTTGAATACACGGACAGAAGAAATATATAATATATTTCTGATATTAATATTATTAAAATATATTTACATCAAAATTATTATTCTATTAGTTTGCTATTGAAGTAACATAGATAGTAATATACGAATTAATTATTGTATCATTACTTTTTTTTAGGTAGATACTTAAACTATATTATGTATAATTATCGGTAATTATAATTTCTAACTTGCACGATGTTATATGTCCAAAAACAAAATTAAAAGGAAATTTTGTACCGCATAAATGTTGTATTTTTCATCATAATATATAATTAAATTCAACTAAGAATATGTTAATTGATAGTTACTAAGAAAAATAAACAACTTTCACTTATCTAATAATTATAAAAACAAATAAAATCTAAAGCTGAATGTTCAAACTGCAAATACACGTTATGTAATTTAATAAACGTTTAATTAACTATTTAATAGAATTCATATTTACTAAATTATTACATTCAATAAATATTTGATAACCTATTATTCGTTTTTACATGGTATCGACATTAAAACAGGTACTGAAATACTACAATAAAATTTATATTATTAAAATGAACAGTAAGTCGATACTTTGAGATTATGAGTAAGGAGCTTATCTACCTACATATCTACTTATCTAATTGGCGTATAAAATACAATGACTTGTTATTAAAGTCTGGTTTTCATTAATGTGTAAATGGCTGTTATAATAAAAATTAATAAATAGGTATTATATCGTATAGTTAGAAATAATTACTTTTTCATAATAATCGATTGTGGAAAATCAACGAAAACCGTCAACTTCATAAAATATGTACCATACTAGGTAATCATGTGAGTATGGCAGGAGATGTGAGTATGGTAAATGTACTAGTTAAAATTTTATAGCTGAAAACATTTTCCGGTAAATTACTTACAAATTTTTTGTTACCACTCAAATTGTTATTATGGTGTCACTCCGTAAATTAATTATGGTTAATTATGGTTTATGAAACATGATGTAAATTATTGGATACAACTAAGTCACCATATTGCAATTATCAGCTACTTCTAAACGATTTTTAACTATACAGACCAAAATTGGTTTATGGTTAACTACTAATAATTATTACTATCATATACGCATACCTAACTATTAATTGCAATTAGTAAATATATTATACTTCGATAACATTTTTTACTTTTTGTGTTCATACCAAGAAAATAGTATAAGGTATCATTCATACAAAGTTATTTTACAATTTTTACTAATTTGCCATTAACCTTACAGCAATTTCTTTTTTCGCCTTTTATTCATTCTGCTTGAATACCACATAATATATGTAATAAACAAATTCATTATATTAATCTCAATTACACTCTGAATTATTGTTCATAAATGTTAAATCTATAATTATTTATAATACTACCTATATAAATAAAAAACCTTGAACCTCGTGAGACACTATGACAGTAATATGGACATTGAAACAATTAGATACCTACGTAACATAAAACATTTCAAGTAGGTAGGCACAATGCACACTAACTGATATTTTGTGGTCAAACCGGCTTTTATAATTTGCGACTAAAAGTTAGAGCTTAACATATAAAAAACAAATAAATAGTTATAGTTATATATTTTAACACATTATTACCTTGTCGTAACATAGTTTTTAGAATATTGTAAATTTACTTTACTGATAGAAATTTGTTAGGTAAAATATAAAATTTTTGAATCATATTATATATATAAATATATGAGTTCATTTATAAAAATTCTACATAAAACTATTTACAGAAAAAACAGCACTATAAAACCAATTTACATTCCTCGGTTTATCCGAAACGATGAAATTAGAAAAATCAATATCAGAAACGTATGAATAAAATGTAAACCTGGCAATATTATGTATACGGTTATAATTTAATTTAAACATTTATATATAAGCTTAAAGCTTAAATAATATAAATAATATTATGCTGATGCTTGCTATACATTTTTCATTTTATTTTTATCACTGTTACCAATTATGACTATAATATTTAACGTTTGTATACTAATATTAACCAATACTTATAAGTATAAGTAACTCGGAATAAATTATTAACAAGTGCAATAACAAAGTAAATTATTACAATACGGACTTCTTTATTGAAGTTGATTAACAGCATTTATGTCTATTATTGAATGAATTTTTTTTTTTTTATGTCTTGATGGTAATACTCATAATATTTATGACTGAATTACATACCTTTTTGTATTTCCACAGACGAGTAAACAGGTTTTCACTATTCTGTATATCATTAATTTCTCACACAGATAAGAATGTTGTATTACATTTAAAAATATTATTATCAAGAGGGTCTGCCACCATTATAACATATTTTTTAGCTGAGCCATATGTTCAGTTAGCAATGTGTTCTACTATCATATTGTATGTGTGTGTACTGTGTATGAAAAATTATGATAACATTTCACGATTAATATTAAATATCTCGCACACTTGACAGACCCGAGATGATAATTCAATGTCTTTTCTCGTCATATTTCGTCGTCCGTATACATTAATTTTTGTTCTTTGCCGAAGATTTAAAGAGGATATGCCGTTTCTTCTCCACCGACGAGAACATGATTGAGGGCTGAGAGTTGGGTGGCCCTGGAAGAGGTGGGTTGTTTGCGTGATTAAAATGTGGTCGACGTGAGAATACCGGTTAAAACAATGTGACACACAATAACCGAGCAAAGGACGAGATTAATTAATTTTGCGGGCACGAACAATGTATAAACCGGGTCGAGTGGTTGTTGTGGGATTTCTGAAGCCTATTATTATTGTTATCATTTATGTCATGACTCCGATGATCATCATGGAGGCACTGATTTGACATCGCCCCGCGTTTCGTTTATCAAGAAATCCAATCATAGAGCCCGAAAAAAAAATTATGAAACCTCGCTGTTAAGCTGTCATTCATAATAAAATGTGTTGAACCAAAATTTGTAGATCGATACAATATTATCATACATTACACGTATTACACAGGTAAAAAGGTAATATACTAAAATATTATAACATAGGTATAATACAATTAGTATAATTTCCTTTTAACACATTTTGTATCTATAACGTCAACTCGTATATTTTAATTTAACTTAACGGCTATTTTAGTATTTTGTATATTCATCTACATATTATGTTATATTGTATTGTATCATACTGCTGTAGGTACCAACAAGGAGACATTAAATGTAGTCATGTAATCGCAGCACAAAAGATAATATCATTAGCTTGATCGATAAAAACAACTAAAATAATAACTGCTAAGTCCAACAATATTTTAACAATCAAATAAATAATAAAGAAGACCACCAAATGTGTACATTTTCATATCATCAAAATGTATATTTTTGTTTTATACATAAGATGCCAAAAGCTGATACTACACGTGAATCTATATTGCATGACGTATAATATATTATATAATTAAAACAACAAATAAGAGTTGTCTTAATATATTATTAACAACTCATGAGATAGGTACAAGTTAATATTTTAAAAATCGATTAAGCTATGTATTGTCTTATTAGAATAATTTAGATAGGTACCATCTAACAAACAAATGTAAAAAAAAAAAATAATGATGTATATTCATTGTTCACAAGTGTACATGAAATAATAGACGAGATTCTATCTGCACCTAAACATGCACAAACTCTTTACCATATAATAATATTATGATGACTCTGCAGTTTCGCCATAATCCAGTGAAAGCTCTATAAATTCACCAAGAAGTATGCGGCAAATAAACAATACATAATTAGATGATTTGTTTGAATTATTGACAATGGTAATCATAATAATTATTTTCACTTTTGATACCAAAAGATCTCCAAAAATAACAAATAAATAACTTTTTAGAATATTATCAAACATTTATTTTTAATAATTAGTCTATGTATTTACATTATGTACGCGATACGCACATACAGTTATTGCAATAAAATCAGAATCGTTAAACCAATTGTTAGATGTACACACAACCATAAAAATATTATCTATATTATAGTAAGTATAAATCGTGTTAATATTGACAATAACAAAGAATATAATACCTATTATTAAACGGTTGATTACGTAACAAGAACACTCTGCATAATTCGCGACGTAGATTAATAAATTTACACCAAATGTATTTTTAATTCCTTGTATCGTTACAATTTTCAGACAGGTTTCGAGAAAAATCATTATTGAGATTCAAAAAATAAAAATATAAAAAATATATGGATATATTGCAGATATTATGCGCTATAGCTGTTATGTCACTTGTGTAGGAAATTGTTTTTATATTTCAATATTTAATCAAACTTTTCGTGGGAGACGGGAAGGGAGGGGGATAGTTTGCTCGAACTTGAAGGGAAATACCTTCTTTAGTGAAAGTTAGCTGTACGCCTGCAGTGCCCCGCTACCCCGCTTGCCAATACCATAAACCCTCCAGTTGCCATGCCTTAAAAACCGAACAATCCGGTGGTTGACATGACTGTATATAATATCCGACAACGTTTTATGATTAATTACTCGTCCGCTGCCGACAATCCGGGATTGATTCGTAGCGAGCAAGCACCGCTTTGGAAGTGTGGCGCAGGGGCGGCGAGTGGCGGCGAGTGGCGGAAGAACAACCGACCGAGTGGAGAATTTGAATGAACTTGCTACCCTTTCCCAAGCATTAGCCAATAATAATAATTACCCCTAAATGACATCAGCAAATATTGCAACCCCATCTCTCTCTCTTTCTGTATAGGATAAAATTGAATTAAAAAAATTTACACTGGCGTGCGACGGACGATGGCCGTGTAAAAAAATAACAGGTTTTTTTGATTGATAGATATCCAAAATGGTTGTGCCAAAAAAAAAAAACAGAATATCATGATGAATGACAGTTTTAGTAATATTCGATTAAGTTGTTTCTTTTTAATAGAAAAATGTAATAATGAGTTTTAATAATTGTTTATTGAATGTTTTATCGTTATAAAACGAAACAAGACCCTTGAATGTGACATGTAGAACATATAGAAAAACTATTACTTATAACTACTGTAATATTCAAGATACCTACATGCTGATATTTTTTATTGTAATTATGTAATTAAAAATTATTAAAAACGATATTAAACAATTAAACTATATATATATAATCAAAGTTTAAAAATAAAAATGACAAAATTCTTGTTTTTAAAATATTAAATTATATGGTCACTAATGGATTTATGTATTAAGTACAGAACTACCATGAACCAACAAGGCGTCTGATAATCGACGGTTTACTTACAGCTAAAAAATATTTAAATATCTTTTTAATTTAAATGAAACAAAAAAATATATACTGTATACTATATGTATATCGAGTATATTCGAGTGTACCTCGTTTAAATATTTTAAAATGTATTTTTGCATGAAAATATAATATATGCAATTGTAATAAGTTTTATGACTTTAAAATTAATATATTTGGATATAAATTTCTTTTTTTCTTCAATAATGCAATTATTCAAAATCGAATTTTTGAATTTTGAAATATAGGTACTTACTTGACAATCATATTTCACAATTCTTGAGATTTTGTTGTACTTAATAGGAGTGTCCCGTGGAGATTCAAATTTTTGTTATTAAAATAAGAACGCTTTTTTCTACTGTAAAATATTTTAACGGGTAGCATCAATATCAAAATTCAATTTAGTAGTTTTTGAGTTATTTAACTTTGTGTTTTAACTTTTTAAAAATAATAAGTTGTTGATAATGTGCTTAGAATATATTATAAGAATTATTTAAATTTTAAATTTTAGTAACTGAATTAAATTTGATTCTGCTTAGGTAGGTATATAAAATAAAAATGTACGTTCATTCAAAAAGTACCTAATTCAGTTTAAAAAACGATACCAATAAAAAATAGTAAATATTATAATTATTTTTCATAACTATTGTGTTGGAATGTCCTAAGAAAAGTCAAATACGTTTCGTCTCCCGATACAAATAATTATTTGATTGGTACCTATATTATCATAATAAATTATTAAATTATTTATAATGGGAGCTTACTTATAAAATAACCACCTTGTACACAATAAAATCACTGTACATAACTCTCTCTATCTCTCTTTTTAGTGCAAGAATTGCTTTTAAAAAGAGTACCAGCGCTTAATTTATTTGATCTTATTATAATTTGTATTATCTATATTAGTGAATTGATGTAAAATAAATGACATTATTACTATAGTACCTAGTACCTACCTATTATACAATTTTAAGTACGTGAAAGTACGCGATGAAGAATGACAATGTTGTGTAATTTTCCTCATCGCCTGGTTAAACGACATAATATCACGTGTAATATGTGTAATCCAACACTGTCCTAATACTATAACTATAACTATACAATATTATCGATTGATTATATGTATCATATATTATTATATATTATATTTTATTTACCTTAATTTAGTGATCTACCAAAGTCATATTTCAAAAATCCAAACAATCACTCCGATGTCCGAGAACTACCTCTCTATCCTTCATAAAAATTTTTTTACAGTCCTGGAACGATATGTTTGTGTGTGTCGTGGTGTGTGATGCCGGATAGATGGTGGGTGATGTGTTAGGCATGGGAATGAAATGATGACGTGTATGAGAGGACGACGATATGAAATAAAAACAATAATTATACGCAAATACGCAACACAAATAATACGGGGACGATGCACCGTGAACAGTTTTCATTCCCATCTACTAAATCGCCGAAATCCTCTGGACACTGAATTATCATCTAGTTAGGTTAGTTTAGGTTAGGCTATAGTACTTTTATAAAATTACATTATACTAGTATAATCAATTTAAAAAAAAATTCTTTAATGAGTATACTTACAATACTTAGTTTAAATATATACCATTATCTTACTTGGTTTGGGCAGCTAAAGTTTAATTTTGCTGTGCTGACCAAGACATAATGTATCAAAATAATTGTTCTTACTATCACTTGGACTAAATAACTTTTCTATATAAAGCTGATGAGGGGTGAACCGTCGAGGTGCATAAAACTACTTCAAATCTGTGTTCCGTGAAATAAAATCCTTTGTTTATACATAATTGCATTCATTGTTGATGTGTTCATCTATGAATCTAAAACGGTGTACTTAATAGTTTTTTATTGAAAATAAAAAACATATTACCATTTACGAACAAAAATAAACTGAAGAAATTTAAAAAGAATCTTGGAAAACTTTTATAAATTTAAAATTTAGAACAGTGATCGAAAAAATTTAAATATTATTCATGAAATCGAAAACTGATGTATATTATTATTTAATTATAATTTGAACAAAATGTATTGAAACAATTGGTAATAACATAATTAAATAAATAACAAACAGTTATAATAATATATGATTATAGTTTCTAATAGTATGAGAAAATTAATTACAAACATATTATTTACCCAGAATATTTGTTTGTTGTATACGTTTTATATTACGTTTGTGGCCAACACGCGATAATAATAATTAATACTAAATTCTAAGTAGGTATAACACCGAGGCTAGGGCCGTCCTTAGGACTAGAGAAGCATAGTGAAAATACAAGTTCATGGAGCTTAAAATTGTAGATTTATTTAGTTTGGATGTCAATATTGCAATGGTTATTTTCTTATTGAAATACGTAAGAGATGTGAAGATAATATTACCATGCGTACTTGATTATTTCACTGAATGTTTACTATAATACTTATCTTTAATTTTCTAAATCTTAAATTTATTATATAACGTATTTTGTAAAGATGTAACATTATTTACTATAATCTTACTGTATCACTTATTATCACTACATATATAAGTATCCTATAACTGTTAGCTGTCGATTAGAACGCATTGACATATTAGTTTGGAAAAAATTGAATAAAACATACATTGTATTTAATTTTTTCATTAAGAGCCCATATATTACGATACACTACGATAAGAGTTACTACCTCAGTGTAGATCAAAGCTAGTAACTTCACATATTCATCCATTATACTTTGTACACATTTCTTCTACTAGCAATAAATAAATATTATTATATAGATCTTAAGTGGGATACCTATAAGAATCGTATATCTGAATTCAAAAAACTATGTGAACTTTAAGAATGAACGTTGTACAAAAAAAGTCTATTTTAGTAAAGAGGGTAATGCAATTATTCAATATCTGTTAGGATTTTTAAAGATAGGTACTATTAAAGACCATATTTTTAAATTCTGGAGATTGCATTTTTTTCAAATGAGAACCCCCCTCCCTTTTTTAACTGTAAATTAGTGAATTATGTATAGACAAATAAATACACACCAGTACACCAAATCATATTATAATGATAATAATATACTATTGAGTACTTATTATGAATTAAAGACTAGTAGCGGTATACTTTAGGTATATAATATATACTCTCTACGACTACACATTCTTCTGTCTTCAATCTTCTTACTCGCTAATATTATATTTACATTTTTGATACCTTCAATCATAAATTATTTTTATGACCTGGCCATGACTAAGCATGATAATTATTATTATGCTGACTAGATATATTTTATTACTACAGCTACAGTTACAATCAAAAATATTTTAACATTTATTGAATACTGAGGTACCTAATTAATATTCAAGTAACATTGTTTTATTAAATTTTAAATCAATTGCCACTGAAAAATAAGGAATAACTCTTGATATCAATAGAATACCAATAAAATAATGACGACTATATATTTTTTAAATTACATACGAGTTAAAATTTTATTTTTTATAACTCAAATATACTTTAAATATATTTAAAATAAATATATATAATTGGCTAATATTGTATATCAAATTGTTGAAACCTTATAATATTTGATATCAAATATTAATAAGTTTTAAATAGTTTGTTTGGTTTGGTCGTGTGGCTAATATTATTATTACACTATTAAATCTACAAAAACGTATTTTGAGTTATCTACTTCAGTTATGTAGGGCGCCAATAAGTGGGACCAAATTTATAGAAAACAATTTATTATAATCTAATATAAAAACGATCATCCAGTAACCATCAAATCAGCTATAATTAAATATCCGATTGCAATGTATAAAGCAAAATGAATGGTCCTTATTCTATGTACATTTTAGTTATCATATTCAGTACTAGATAATTTTATGACGACAGTACCTATTATTCATACAATAAGCTAACTGCTAAATAAAGTATATTTTAAGTTTAATCTTAAGTAATCATTTCCTTAAAACAAACAACAATGTTATACTTAACAGTTAACACATATTGTAAGTTTATAAAAAGTATACAAATAGTAATAAAATACTGATAAAACACAGCTATCACTTTTTTTTTAAAGTGGGTATACTAATAAATAATAATTCTAATTAAATTTTTCAACATTTAAAATTTTTGTTATTACAATAGAATAATGCGTTATATTTATTTAACATGTTTTATGTGCCATCTATATTTTCATGTAAATTGATTTCATATATTTTATTATATTTGACGTTGAATCCAATATTTTTATTCTTCAAAAATCAATAATCTATAAAAGTAATGGTTTTATATAAAACTCGATAATACAAAATATAATAATGAATAAGTATTGTAACAGATACTTGTTAGTACAATAAGTGTAGTACATAATGGTTGTATTAATTATATACTATTCTATAAGCTATGGATTTGTTGTTTTTAAATATATTATTCTAGTTCCTCAATACCTACTTAATACTTATTAAGATTAAATACGAAAAAAAAATACTAGAACTTTTTTTTCTTTATCACAAAAAATAATTAAAAATATATATTAGTCACAAATCATATTTCTAAATGAATATATCGGAATTATATTAATAACAAATAATAGAAATTTAATTTATCTTAAATAATTATTAACCACGTTTTTATTAGGTACCTATCGTACATTTTTGGAAATGCAAATATAAATTCGAAGTTTATAAGTATTATAGTATTCATAGAATAAATTTGAATTTTAGAACGGAAAATATAAGAATTTGATGATTTTTTACCCGTAATAGCTTTCATTGTGAATGTGAAAATTTAATTATTTACATTTCACTTATGTATTATGTTTACTCAATAATAATAATAATACCTATAGTACCTACACTTGGTGTACACTATACAGACATGGTTTATTGTTCTGACAGTTTCCGCTTCTGACATTTTACGTCTACAAAAATAAAGGACTTTCCTTGTAACCGTGTTACTGTTACATCAATGTCGAACTGTGTTTAATACTAAATAGAAATATTTCCCTCGTTGATATTACAATCAACTGCGTTGCAGACAGACTTCGATAATATAATTCCCTACCATTAATTTATAATACAAATCAAAATATTTGAACGGCATTACGCCCTGCACTTTAATTTTAGTTATAATTAATGTATTAAACTATAAAAAAGTTAGTTCACAGTGAGATTTGAATTTTAGACGAAGAATCTCATAGAAAGTATCTCAGCGCATGCGCAGGCGTGTGCTTAATACAAGTTTGGTGTATGTTATAACACCTATATAAACCAAAAAACGTTTTGTTTAAACGATCAAACCATAATCGTATGTACGACAGTCCAAGTCGTTTATATTTTTGTAAAAAATCAAAATTAAAAGTCATAGTATGTGGACAAATGTCATGTTCGAATGTAAAAATTATATGATATTCCACAATAGTCAAACGCAATTTGAAATATAAATAAAACGTATAAAGAAATACGCTCCGCTCAGAATTTAAAAGAAAATGTATGATTATATTAATTGCAGTTAACCGTAATATTGTTCCTATTTCTGTAAAATACCATACACTTGGACTATAATTCGTAGTGAGTTTTAATGCGTAATAGCCAAAAGATATATTATCATAACTACAAAGTAGTTTGCAGCAAAGTGAACTGCAGGGAATACATATTATTATATTATTCAACAACGATCTTAATATTTTAAATGCGTTCTATATTTCTAAGTGTGCAATATGTATCATATAATAATATGCGAGTGTGTGTCTGTAATCGGTAACCGCGGGACCACTTATCGATCGGGTAGAATTTTTCTCGCTCCGATGCCCCCCCCCTCCCCGCCACCTACGCTCATCTTTTGGCTACTCGCATTCTTTATATATCCCATTTTCTTTGCGCGTACCTATGTTGTGCGTATATGTGTATGCGCGTGGGTGTGTGTGTATGTATGTGTTGTGTGACTGTGTGCGTATTTTAATGGTATTTCGTGCTTTTGTGTGTCGCTACGACTTGTACACCACCTCGGTGGCAACGGCAGCGGCGGCTAAGGCCACACCCAACGCCCTACGCGGAAACCGAGGCCGAGGCACACAACGAGAGAATACTACGTTGCTGGGCACGCACAAAACAAATCGATGTAGCAAACGCGGGTGGCAGAGTTCTTCCTCTCTTTTTCGCAATCTCTCCCTGTGCTTGCGGCCCCCCCTGCAGCACCACTCGGCACTCGCACACACACACACACCCACACCCACACACTCACACTTACGATACGGCGATGTTGTGTTTTATTCTCCATCCGCGTTTACCGCATTCTCTTTTCATCCCCCGCAGTAGTCCCTCCACCACCGTCCGCACCACCGCCTCATTTATATTATACGTGTATGCATACATATATATATATATTGTAATACAATATAATATGTATATATCACACGTTATACTTTCTTCTTCTCCCCCCGTCCATCTCACACCCATCTCTCGCCCAACGACTTCGAGCCAAAACTTTAGATGACGTCTAGGCTAAACGACAATCTGCCACGACGTTTTCCACGAACCCAACGGGTAGCGGAGCATCTCGAGAACTGTGCCCTAAAAACACAGTGTCTTCGAAATCCACCCAGACCCTCACCGCCCCCCTCTCCCATCCTACGTCAAAAAGATTTCCCCGTTTCACCCGCCGGCTCTTCTTTCGTTCCGTAAGTTTGTGCGTGGCGTGTGCTGCATGGATGGGTCTCACATCGAAATACTTCGAGCCAACCGAAGTATATCCACAGCACAATATGTACGACACAAACATTTGAACAGTATAATTTTTAGAAAAACACCCCCACAAAACCAACCAACGTTTTTTACATTCTGTAAGTAAATATGTATTGGATAATAACAATGTTATACGACGTAACCGCATAATAATGTAATATTATGGTCAACCTGCAGCCACGAGGCCCTAAAAATAAAATCCACGTGTTTAAATTGCCTATAAAAAACGCCTTGTAAAAAACGACGAAACTTCATTGCATTAGAATTTAAATTATTGGTAGTATGTAGTATTAATATATTATATTAGACAAACATTTTCAAAATATTCACCTTATTCAATTAGAATTAAAAATTAATATTTTATTTCTAGGAAATTTAAATAATAATACATTAATTTACACCCATTGGAAAAATCTCGTTTTATTTTATGTTACCTATAACAAAACTAAGCAGTTTCAACTTTTTTACACCATAAATTTGATATAAAAAAAAACTTTTTAATATTTAATCTGCAGTATAATTTTTATACTCAGAAATTAATTAAGAAAAAATGCACAAATCATGATTAAAGGTTAATGCGTACAATAATAAACATTAACTCGGTAAACTTTGTTAGGCTTTTCTATACTTATATTAGCAATAAAATATGTTATATTCGTTTTAAATATCAAACGAAAAATTGCTTAAAACCAAATTTAAATTTAATATCTGTTGATATTTTTTTGTTTTATATTATCTAATCGTAGCTCATACTAATATATTATATTTTAAACAATTTACAAATAAACAGAGAAACAGATATATAATTATTTGAAAAAGAAAAAAAAGGTACAAACAATAGTTTTATATTTTACATTTAGGTATCTTTTCAATACTAGTGGAAAATGACAATGACAATATTATCATCGAATAACAGATAATTAATATTATCATATTTTATTTAACTGTATGTGTTATAGCAAAATATGGAAATATATCCTTTTTTTTGCTTTAATTGAAAGATGATTGCACGAGAAACCACACGTATTAACCGCAATAACATAGACAATAGACATTTTGAAATTTCAAAAATGTTTATGGTTTCGTATTGGTTGCAAATTATGAATGGCTCATTTTAAAGTATAATTTATTATATGTTGCATACTATTAAATAGAGATACTACATAATACATTCCATTTATAATGGAATATAAACTATTTTATGTTAAAGTTAATTCTAGTTAAATCTTAAAAGTTAATTATTTCAATAATTAAGTATCTATTTTCTTGATAAAGAATTTAAAACTTAATTTATCGATATAATTTTATCAACAACCGACTTATTTAAAATAATATCTCTCGTCAATAATATTATATAGTTGACTTTGTTGTATTTAAAAATCATTGTAACTGTTTATATTTTTTTCTATTTATTTGCTTTAATTATAGGAAAACCAATTCATATTTACTGTTTGATTATAATATACATATTATATCCACAATAAATTTGATGATCACAATTAAATATTTATTCCAATGATCGATATTATATTTAGAAGTTTTTTTTATTATAACATAAATAAAAGGTTTATAAAAATAAAAATAACAGTAACTGTTTATATTCTGAGACGTGCTATGTGTACATAAGGTACATAAATTCCATCAAATACGCACTACCTATTATATTATGACCAAAATAGTTTTACTTATATTAAAGTTTTTGGGTGGTAGGTATAAACTATTTATTAAAAAAACACCCATTTTTAAATTATAATAAAATATGATGAATGTTGTTTTTTTTAGTAAACATAGAAAAACTCGTCATTATCACGACATGTTCCGTTCTTACACAATATATTTATATATACACACGTACCATTATCACGTTTATTATTTGATAATAATCTTTATGGCATTACAAAAAATGTTCATAATTTTAACCATTACAATATTATATTTCTATAGCAGCTGGATAACTCAAATTTTTGTTTCTCCAAGTTGGTTAATAATTTAAACATAACACAGTATTTGAATAAAATCAATGAGTATGTTAGGCAGGTACCTATTTAAAAATGACACGCAAACACAATGCAATAATGTGTAATTATAAAAAAGTAATAGTTAAACCCGATATTAAATACATCTTTGTATTAATTAATTATTTAAACGGCCATTGTTTGTGTCACTAATTAAAAGATGAATATCCAATATAGAACGTTTTTCACGAACATTTTGTTTGTACTTCGTTATTTAATCATACTATTTTAGTTTAATTGTATACATCACGCAAGAAATATCGACAGTATAATACTATTAAGTAATACCTTTTTGTAATGTTATGTTCCTCATAAATATTTTAACATCATTCTTAGTATTTATTCTTTTTTTAAGAAAATAATGTATTTTTATAACACAAATTTTTAATTAAATAACTTAGTTTATCATTAAATACTAAACAGTTTTTTTAAAAATTATAAAATATTCTTAACCAGCTATTTATGGAGATGGAATTATGATGATTATGCTAATATCCACGGCTGCAGTGGTGAGCGGCAAATAGGTCGTGTACAACACTATTACTTATTTTAGCGATATAAATATTATTCAATTAAATTATTTTTTAATTACAAAAAAAATACTAAAATATTGAGACACAGTTATTTAATATTTAAGCTTCAATATATTAATATTTAACTGGGCTATTTTTTTAATGTAATTGCAATTTATATCTTACTATAGACGACTCTCTACTTCTGCAATTCCCCACATTTCTATGTGTATGGACTCTTCTGTAATCGCGTTTTTGACTCCAATAATTAGTTTCTCTTTCATAACTTCTGACTCTATATTCGTTTAATAGACGTATTATTATTATGTCATTTCTACAGATTTATTTCCTTTTCCTGTTATGGTTATTTCTTGAATATTTTTCCTTAACTGATTTAAGAAGAAGTGAACCAAGCAGAGCAGAAATTGAATCAATCATTAATTCACTTAAGAATAATAAGGCTGCAAGAGAGACTGAATATGTGGAGAGCTACTAAATCTAGTAGGCCCTAGGCTAACTGAGTAATTATATTTTAATTATGTGTAGAAAATTATTTTAGATGTGGGGTATAATGTTCTATCTATGTTTCTTCTAAAAAGAGTACAGAGTATATCGGAGCGAGTGATTGGAGATTACTAATATGGCTTTAGGAAGGGGAAGTCAACGACAGATCTCATATTCACTTTACGGCAAATCATAAGTAAACATTATGAATATTATAAAAATATCCATCTAGTGTTTGTAGATTTTCAGAAAGCGTATGATAATATAATTAGGAATAAGTTATGGAAAATTGATGGTCCTGTCTATCACCCTGATACTCAAATGTGGGAGAGAAAATCAAATGAACAGGTACAACAAGTGTATGAAAAAGGAAGTATAGTACAATTCGTTAAAGGTGTGATACTGGAATAGGCAGGTCATGTCTGGAGAACCAACAACAGCATTGTCAAGACGGTACTTGTGAACAATGTGAACAGGAAAAGACCACGTGGTAGACCAAAGCAACGGTGTTTAGATGTAGTCAAAAGAGACTTACAGGAATTGAGACCAGATTGGCATGGGGACCTAAATCATGCGTTTAATAGAAAGGAGTGGAAGAAATTAATATTGGCAGCAGAGGGCCTAAATTGTCTATGACACTAAAAAAAAAACTGATTTATTAGTTATTAGTCTCCTATAATGTTCTCTATCTATTAACCGTTTTTTTAATTTATCGATTTCCTTTCCTTTTTCTCTTGTGTTTTTGTTCAGCTGTGAGACTTACGATTTCGTTAATAATGTCTACATAATATTCACTTAATTCTGGCCTTCAGTTATTAATCCAAGATTGCATCAAATCGAATTTGTTTTAATTTTATTTTACTTTTTTACATTGCTATAATTTTAGTGTAATAAAATTGTGTGTAGAATTGTTTTTTATTTAATCCTTTTAAAATATTTGTGCAAATATCAACCTCGTTAACATTAAGTGTGCATTTTGTATTTAATTTACTACATACATTTTATATTTCTGTTACAAAACTCATTATAGATTCTATTTCTCATTGCCCCCTATTTTCTAATTTAGTTTTCATAATTTATTGTGTTGTGACCAATTGTTTGAAACTCGTCAAGAAATATCTTTTTTCATATTAGATGATGTTCAATTATTATATTTGTTCTTCAAATTTTCGTAAAATGTACTCGATGTACCTTACATGATTTTACAAATCCTGATAAGATATCAGTAATAACAAGTAATAATCAGTGATAACAATTTTTTTCATCTTCTTCTTTTCACCAATTTACTTCTGTTGCTTTCCCATATTACTTAAAATATTTTCGTACATCTTAATTAAATGATAAATCGTCTGGTTTGATCATTAGAGTTTTGTTATTCATTTTTTTTTGTTCGTTTATTTAGTGAAATTAAAGGAAGTTCTAAATTTAGGTTATTTCTTAAATTATAATTATACACACATAATAATACATAAATAAAATAATATTTACTCATTTGAGTTGAAGTAAAGAGTTATTTTTTAATAAATTTGATTATGAAATATGAAAATAATAAATTAAAAGCAATAAAAGATACTTATTTTACAGTTAGATGGTTGACGAAATACAAGTAATAGTGGAAGTAAGTATTCTAAAAATAGAATCTGTGCATTCCAGTTATAAACTTTTTTTATCATATTAAATAATCCATAGCTATAGCTAGTGATTATTATTAATTGAGGTGATAGGCATTTGGTTAAAAAAAGTTTGGATCTCTGTTGATAATTAACAAATAATTATTCAATATATTTTACGGACAGATCATAAGCTCTATGCTATCTAGTATTAGTAAAATATATTTGATTACTTTGAAATGAAATGCGTTTGTAATTATGAATAGAAGATATTGCGTTCTTTTTATAGAAGTCTATGTGTAGTAATGCACCCAAAAATGTATAATTTTGTTTGATTATTTTTTATTTCTGTTATGTTATTGTCGTTGAATATTCATTTTTCATATCCGTTATTAGTTATTTTAAATTTTAAGATTTATCAATATTATGCTGTAATAAATAATTTTGGTATTTTCTATTTGAATATTCTGGTAAGTTGTGGTTGAGCTTTTTAAAAATGTCTTTGATTTTATTCAAAAATGAGTTTGTACTGTTATTTAGGTTATTCAGTTAATGTATAGTTTTAAGTGATCTTTTAAGATTTTGGAAAGGATATCTGAAGTTATTTTTTGAATATTAATTGTGTCAGGACTCGAAAGGCTCAAATCGGATATTCCTGCGTCTTTTTCTAGTTTTTTTAAAATCGATTTTATTGTCTATTGCTTTATTTAAAACTAAGTCAATTTTTTCTTTGCTTAAGCCTTAAAGCGTAATCTATGTAATTTAATGATATAATGCCTATTAAGTATCAACTTAGTCAAGTTCTTAATTCACTAAGAATATTACAAATTGTTGTCTCAGCTCGTTTGCTTAATTGACTTAAATTACATACTTATTACATTTATTTTGATGATATTATTATTCCACACCTACTACAGTGAAAAAAACTTTCCAGATTAAACAAGGCAAAGTACTCAGCCAATATATAAAATAACTATATTTTCTTCATCATATCAGGTAGGCCGAGGATGAAGTGAACAAGTGAGCTAATATTGACAGATATGATATTTTACATGTTATTAAGTTTTCGTATACATTCACGAATATATTGTGTCCTATAGAGATCTTTTTTTAAATTTCAAACTATTTGAACAAATGAAAAATTTTTTATCAACATTTATAGAAGACAAATTGAGGTAGATATCACAAAAGCACGTTTAAAAAATTCGGACTGCAATCGGGATAATCGTCTTCTTTTCACTGGCATTGGTATAGTATGGTACTTAATACTGCGGTATTATGTCATGGCATCTCGGTCGCCGCCCGTATATGGTTTTTAACTTATGACCAACCGGTGGTGGATTTACGGGAATGTTTATACAAAATAAGAAAGATAATATGACTAAAACGACAATACAGTCGACATAATATTATACTAAGTTATAATATTGACTTATCAAACAGAAACCGTTTCTGAATCGTAATATTGTGTAAGGTTTATAATTTCTATTATAATATACTAGCAATAACATCTAAATACATTTATTTTTCGTAGTATCAAACCAGCACGCACTATATTATTATTGTATTCTAGAATCTAGAGCTATATAGCTTTGTCAATACTACAGCTGATGATATTACAAATTGATCTATCAAACTTAAAGACGATAATATATATAAATTATATAAAATTATCTTCTATGTAAAATCTATTTTTTTCCATATTCAAATTTTAGTATCCTACAGTAAAAATATTATATATTATTAATTAATATTAATACATATTATGTTTGAAAACCAGAAAACCAGATATACTGTGTTCAGTAAATGTAATTATTGTATTTATAAAATATATAAGGGGAGGCGGTAGGGCCGAGTGGTCTAAGACGTCGGTTGCGATGTGCACCGTCGCCGGTTCGAAACCAGGCCACGGGCGGCACTTCTCTTCGGACAAGTCACAGTGTCTGTAGAGAGAGGCCGCAATCCCCCACCTGGAGGATGGCAGATACTTACGGGTGCCCACTAAAAAATTCGGACAAACTAATAAACACACTTTTTTAAACCTACAGTACCCTCCCCCACGGTTAGAAACCACCTAATGGCCTAAGTTGCCACGGGTTAATTAATAAAAATATATATATATATATAATTTCAATTCTGTATGAATATACTTAATATTTTTCTTATTCATATAAGAATTATTTATATATTCTATATTTATTTTATTTTATTTTATTATTTTATAATTGTAGGGGCAAAAGTCCAACGAATCATGTATAGTTAAATATAATAATATTATAAGAAGTGAGCAAAATCGTAACTTATATTATCTAATAATTTAAAAAATAACAATTTACACTCAATAATAAAAACAGTGACCCTCATTTGCTAGTCACATAAGACTTGTTAAGGGACAGTGTAATAAATAGTTGGTAAAGAAAAAAGGAACATGGAAAATAAAATTGGTCCTCGTTTGGCAAGGGAAAATTCTGAAATGAATATGGAAAAATAATGTAGGATTAAATACCTACTTCATCATTCAGGCATGTTGAATTTAATGTATCAACTGGACCAAAAATAATGAATACTATAAAAAAAAACAGTGTATACAAATTTTACTGATAAATGTACGTAACATATTTATTTATTATATTAATTTATGTGTCTATCGATCTGTAATACTACAAGTTACACACGAATCAACCAATAAAACCTAGAATATCGTCAACTCACACATGACTGATTTAAAAGAGGATGATTATCAAAAAATAAGAAAAACAACTTGTATTGATACGAGTAAAACTATTTATTTACTATCTGCCCTAGCATAACAGAATATTATAAACATACTTCAATCCCCATTACTAATGCTAAAATTAAATAGTATAATAGATATTATGTGACGTTTTTTTTTAATGAGATTATTGAAAGTAAATATATATTTATGCAAATTAAGTGCTATCAAAATATTACACGAGCGTATAATATTATTATTAAATCTCATTGTATAATAATATAATATGTAAATATCTAATATTATATATTGTGGGTAAGTAGTACGTATACAAAATATTAAAAATACATGCCTAATATAATATTAGGTAGTTTATATACGGACGTTCAGATAAAATCCTTTAAAATATTTTTTCTTACAATGTATTATGGCTGCTACATTTAATGTTATATATTATTAATATGTATTAAAGTGGTCATAAATAACTCTATTTAGTTTTAATGTACAAAATGAAGTTAAAAATTATTCTTTCTCTCTTTTCGGTGTTCGTGCGCTTAAATTGTGCATACAATGAAAACCGGAGACCTCTTGACACGGCGCGGGACCCGCTCGATATTTCCCGAGACCAGAGTAGCAGAAAGATATAATACATACATAAAAGAGAAGTGGGTGGCTGGGTGGACAAAAGGGGTAGGGTATGAGCGAAGAGAAGTTAGCAGGGAGACCCAGACCGCTTCGCAGTAGGAATGACATTAAAGTTTTCCAGGAACCGAGCGTGCGGGATACCCCCAATCCCACCAGTCCCACCAATCCCCTCACGCCCAACCCATCCCTCACGCAGCCTTCCCCCCTACCGCGTTTGGGTTTACTTTTCAAGGGGGGGTTTCAAGGGTGTGGCGTACCGATCAATAACTCTCTCTCTCTCTCTCTCTCTCTCTCTCTTTCTCTCTCACCCATCCCCCCTCTCGTCGTACCCTCCACTCATCCCCTGAGTTCGCATCCGACAAAAGTGTGTGCCCCCTCTTTCTACCTAACACTGGGGGACGTTCTCAAAATGGCGACGCCCCCCTTCACTTCACTCAGCAAAAGTCAAATGCGGTGCAAAATATATAAGTGAGTGAATCGAACCGTCCGTTTACCCAAAAAAATATCATTTTTAAACCAAAAAAAAATATCTATAATATTTTCAGTGAAAAATAAATATAATTAGTAGAAAACAAAAACTATGTGACATGTTTTATAATGAATATATCTTATACATTTATGGTATGAAAAGTCAGATGATCAATAATGTAATCATAATTACATAAAATTAATAAAAGTTAATGAACGCACCAACCTTTACTCTGGAACAGCGACACCTCCTCTAACGGACACATCCAAATAGTAGACTGCTTTTGAGGAGGATTAATCTACAATCGTTTTACAAACTGAACCCCCTGAATATCGGAAACATCTCGGCAGACCAAACGTGTCCACAAGTGTTAGGTTTCTCTGTACCTATATATTTCTTTTCATGTATATGCCTCTCCCAAAAACAATCGTACAACTTACCATGTTACCACTCACATCACTTCCAATGGTCATCACTTTTCCTGGTATAGAATTTTCCAATGCAGAAATAATGTAAATATTATACTATAAAATAACAATATTGACAAGTACTAATTAAATTATATTTGTAGACCTAATGATTGACAAATAACAGTAAAAATCGATAGTTTTATCACAATGTGTTTAAGGTTTTTTTTTTGGATTTTATAAAAATGTACTTCAATCCCACTCAGAATTTGTGTGTGTACCTTATAAATGTATAATCAACCATTTAACATACATTTTACATTACATGTGCAAACAAGCCTTACCTACCTTATTCCTAATTATGCTAATTAAATACTTAGATTATTAATTTTTTTAAACATTGAAAAAATATGGTTATTATTTTAATGAATATTAAAACGCGCTTCCTGTGTTGTAAATTATAATTTACTAATTTTAGCTTTTATTTATTTTTTAATAAATGTAAATTACTTTTTATAGAAGTGTCAAATGTCATCAGCGGGGAATTAATTATTAATCAAATTACTTTACGTACGTATATTTTATAATACTATTATGTATAATACTCTGATATAGGCAAATGTAGTAAATGATAGAACAATTGTGATCAGTGAACATTTAATCAAAATGTAGAATGAAGAAAAGGTTAGGTAGCTTCGATACGGTATCGCTGTATAGTGTATATAAAAATATATTCACGAAAAACTAAGGGGCCCACATCGAATAGGACTTTGCTTAATAATAATGCGTAGTTTTAATAGTGGATCGTTTTCGCGCGAAAATGTAATTACGAAAATAAGTGCGTAATTAACGCATATGAGGACACATATCATATTATTATATTTATGTAAATCTCACTAGTGCGGCGCAGACGATGGTATTTTTTAGGGTTATAAAAATATACGAATTTTCACTTAGGGATCTTATTATTGACACGGTCGTTGCATCATGCATTCTGCAATCATTATGATAACGATATTAAATGCAGCTAACATAATAATAATTAATAATATCGTATACTACCATATCATATACTATTACCATAAAATTTAGATGACCAAATAATATAACCTTCCTTTGGGGGTTTGGCGTTAGTAGAGGGGGTCACGCAACTTGCGTGTTTCAAAACGTACAAATCAATAATATTTATATGCATAAAATACACAAAATATACCTACACATAATTATATGGATACTTTACGGAAAACGCAGTTGTATTGTATGCTATATACATAGTATATTACATATCATGTAATACATAGTTATACTATTACACTATATGAATGTTGAATAGTAACACAAACGTATTTTATGGTCCTTTATTGACTATTTTTTTTTTATTATTATGAAAACGAATATTTACAATCCGAATAAATAATTAATTCAAGAAGTGTTGATATAAATATAAAATAAATTGACAAGGCTTGACGGCTTGGTTGAAGAGGGCATCTAGTTACGCTACTTAAACATTGACTTTTGTGAACTAGTATTATTAAAAATTGTCTACTCGCTAATGACAGATGAACCACCGATGACCGTTCGTAATGTTATGATACCTATGACGTATAACATACACAAATTTAAAATATACAGTATAATACATCGACATTGTATGAATTGATATTACGATACAACATTTTAAATCAATTTCATCAGACGCTTCACACCGCAAATTGCTACAGTAGCTGTATACACCATATATGATGCGCTCGGGGAAATATTGTATTAATCCGTAATCAATCAATACAATATTATAAGAGGAGGGTTTCTAGAGATTTCAACTGATTGAAAAAATTAGCATGCTAAAAGGTATAAACTTTTTGAATTTAAAGAACAATTCTGTAACCAGTAGTTATCTTGAAAATAATTTTGTCGTATTGAACGATAATAAAATATGACAATAACATTATGAGATGTCAGAAAAATTGGCTCACAGACGTGTAGCTAAATTGCCTATATAAAACGCCGTGCGATCGTTATATATTTATTTTTTGAATTACAACTTACAAGACCTATATTATAACATCGGCATTAGACATGTACTCAAAGTGTGGTCAACAGCTCACGCTCATATGTAATTAATTTCAAAGACGTTCACTGGAGTATAGCACTTACATTGTTGATAATATGTAGTCGCGCGTAAGGTCTAAAACTACCCAAAAGTGCCCATATAAACTGAGAAAATCTACGACTCTGCGGCGTACGTAAGCCACAGTACCATCGCTACTATAATAAATGGGTTAAAGATGAAATCGTCAAAACGAAACACACTTTCCCATCAATATGATACCATGTTCCGAAATAGGTACCTATATATATATATAGCTATTATCTATACAGCTGAAGTACAGCTGCAGCGGCGTGTTACATACCACTCTGTACTACTGCGGTTGTGGTACCTATATATACAGAGTGCTCCAGATATATAATAATAATAATAATATAATATATTATTACATTCGAATCGTGGCGAAAACCGTCGGTCGGTGGGCGGCGGCGGTTTTCCAAATGTATTCTACAAACGGAATGCGTCCTACCCCCTTTGCCGCCGCCCTCTCCTCACCGCGTCCACGGCCGTTCGCGAGCCATTCGGCGGGGGCGCGATAAATGTTCATGCCGGATAAATAAAACGGAAGGGAAAACGCAAACCGAAAAGGGAGTCGTCGTCGGGTGTATTACGAATGTAATGTTTGCGACGCGCGCGCGCGCTTTGCCGCGTAGCGTGCGAATCGACCGCCGCCGCCGCCGCGCACAGTCACCAGCCCGCCCGCCCGCCCGACAACGACAACGCTGCCGGTGCCGAATACAATTGTATATTTCCATTCCATTTCGTTTTCGTATTTATTTTCTACGGCCGACGTCGTACTTCCGGACGCGGGCGCGCGCAACTCGTCGACGATTGGTGGAAACGACGACCGGATATATTTCCGTCAGGAAGTTTCCCCCCCCCCCCCCATTCGTTCTATTTTCGTATTGCCCTCTGCGACAAATCGGCACTGCCCCCCTCGACATTCGAATATAATATAATATTTCTGCGGTAGAATATTGTCGCGCTGTACCTATATACACTATACAGTATACATATAGGTTTTTAATATACTTAGATAAAATACACTCCCATTTTTTCAATTAATAACAAATTTATCCAAATTTTCATGTGTAAAATTTTTAAACATAGTACTCTAAGACTATATTTTTAAGTTCTTGAGAACCCTCTCTTTTTACTGCAAATTAAAACGAATATTTTTTTGAACATTTTCATGTAGATACCTTATTTAAAATTTGAACGAGTAGTTTATCAGTTAGTAAAATGTTTGAAATAGTTCTATGAATAGGTATAAAATATATGTAATAGGGGACGGAGTGGCCGAGTGGACTAAGGTGACGGTTGCGACGTGCACCGTCGCCAGTTCCAACTCAGCCACGGGTGGAATTTTTCTTCGGGCAGTCACGGTGACCGGATAGAGAGGCCGCTATCCCCCCCCCCCCGGGCATGGCAGATACCTACGGGTGACCACTTAAAATTTCTGCCAAAAAACAAACACAAACGTGTTAAATACCTACAGTACCCTCTCCCACAATTCTACAGGCGAATGACCTCAGTTATCGAAGCCTCAACCCCCCCCCCCCCCCCAAAAAAAAAAAAATATATGTAATATCGGATCTAGCATTTATTATACTTGGAAAATTTCTATAGATATTGATAGAGTAATATAATTTCAAATTACCATAGCCTCTATATTTTCAAACGCATAATGATAGGCCCACAACTATTTCAAATTTTGATTTTGACATGCCCAGCATTTTCAGATGAGATATATACTAAATAATTAGTTACAGTAGAAAATGTAAGTTGTCATTTGCAAGTATTTCTACATGACACTACTTATAATAGGCAGTACAATACATTTCTAGAATTTAAAAATATGGTCTTTAAGAATATTTAAAAATTCCAAAACTCAGATTTTGAATAACTACATTACTGAGAAAGAAAAAAAAGGTAGAGTATGCATGGTGAATCATACTGTATAGTGTACCTATATACAATGTGTCTTTTGTTCGACTTCACAACCTTGCTACCATTATGATGAGCGAAAATAAGACTTTCAAGTTACGGTTTTTTGAGTCAGGCTATATAATATTGAATTTGATAAAAATAAATATTTGTCGATATGTTATTATATGTATGTTTATATATATATATATATCTTGAACAGCATGATTGAACAATATCCACACAATAGCTATGGTAATTTTAAAAGCTTTTGTAAGGTTGTAATGACGTTTCTTTTGGGGGAGGTGAGGCTAACAATTAAATGAGAATAGTTTACACCTATACGGATTATCACCTCAATGTTTTACAAAAATTAAATTTTAGCTACTTATAAACTTAATTTCTGTTTCAAATTTCAAAAGTTCATCTTAAAAGGAAGTAGAAATATGAGGGTTAGAAAAACAAGCTAAAGCCGTTCATGTAAAGTTACGCTGGCATTGCTGGAAACTTGGCCGGCTCTCAGATTGACTAACCAAGGTTACCAAACAATTTATAAAATTTGTTTTTTTTTGTTATTTAAACAATGACTGAGAATCTTCAAGTTTGACCTCCTAAAATAATAATAAGATTAAATTTTCTACCAGAAACCTTCATTGAAGTAATGATCAGACCATATTAATTTCCTAGAAAAATTTTAAAATAAATAAAAACACACATCATTGTAGTAACATTGTTTACCAAAAAGTTATGTTGCGTCTTCGCTCAGAATCGTTTTTCATCTTATACAATGATTTATCATTAAATTCAAATTGAACACATCTATTTCAGTATCTACTCAATGACGAGGTACACTCGATACCTACTGTATACTGAAGTGGTTACCTATACTTGTCGGCCTATTTTCTTTGACTTACGAAAAATGTTTACCAGTAAACACGTAATTTCTGCCAAACTCTTTAGAATTACGTAGGTACTATAACATGTTTGGGTATTCTATTATAATAAATTATCAAAAATTTGTGATTTGTGTGATAATATAAACCTCATACTATAATAGACGGATCACATAATATTATGGCCATTGAAATTGGGTGGTTCGGTGATGGCAAATCGCGTTACAGTGATGTATTATAATTTATAACAAATCAATGTAATAACGAGAACGTTGAAATCAAAAACCAGACAAGTTACTAGTAAGACGTAATACAAATTTATTCATAATTCATTTAATTATTTGATACTAGTAAGAAATATTCATGAATCATAATATTATAATACGATAATCACGTATTTATTGTTTTAACTATGCACATATTGGTGTGGTCCACGCTCATACATAGAAGTGGGACAATACGATGAGCTTTACACATGTTTACCGTGGGAACTACCACCACGCTCCGTCTATTAGTATGAGGTCTATGTCAATAGTTTCAATTTATAACTATTATTATAAGTTTATAACGCAACGTACCAATATATTTCATAATTCCATTATTTCCATATGTACGCAATTATGCTACATATTACTTAAATCATATGCCACAACAATACAATTTGTAACAGCTCAACTACAAGTATAATATATATACTTAGTAAATAATTTATATACTTACTAATATTATTACTAAACTTATTTACACATGGTTTTACTCTATTGAAGTCATCTTTAATTCCGTGTAACCACATTTTTATTTTTATTGAGTTATGATACATATTTTTGAATGTTTATTGTTTCCATAGCTTTATTCAGCAACATAATATTATATGTTTTATTAAAATACCGAACGTTGTACCTATACAAATTAAAAACAATGTCAAATTATTCAAATTATTTCTTTACTTACTATAATACTATGATAGATATTATTATGATAAATAAACCAATGTTTCTTGTAGTAAACTTCATATACCTACATACTTTGGACATTTATTTTAATTAAAATTATGCAAATTACATTATTTAAAATTTGTTTCATACCATTATCTAGTATAACGTATAAGTATTTTGAGCTTTGAAAACAGTGGTGGGATATCTAAAAATTAAGGACATAAAATAAACATTTAATTAAAAATCTCATTATTGATCATAATAAAGTCATAATAACTATTAGGTATAAACTACTGTGATTAATTATTTTAATCATTGTATTTACCCGTTTTTTATTAATAGTTTGACAAAGATACAGGTAAAATATATTAACTTATTTATACACTTATGTTTTTTTATTTTATTATTATTTTAAATTTTATAACTACAAAACCACTTTAGTTACCAACCCCGTTGTTGCGTTGTATAAAAAACTGACAAAAAAATAATTTACAGTGCAAACATAATGATACATTAATAAAAAGAAGACACTTTGTCATGAAAACAATACGGAAAATGGGGAAACCAGTGACCGGTTGATGATTGGGCCATACCACTTGGCCAAAAATAGAAAAACACAGAAAACCGGCTTTTGCGAATTGCTGCAGCAACCAATTTGACTTACCGTCTCTATCGTCTTAATCAAAATGAATAATACCTATATAATATTATGCTTTAAAATATTTGGCCTATGTACCTATCTTTAATACTTTTCAACTGATATTATAAAAACTTACGAGGAACCTTGTATAAAAATGTCAAGCTTTATGATCCAATGAAAAAAATATTAACATTTACAGAAAAAAAGACCTAAAAAATATTTCAAATTTCAAATTTCCATAAAAAACTCAAAACGAATCAAAATATTTTGAAAATTGTACAATATAATAAAATAAAAATTTGGTGAAAATGTGTAGTATCCATCTACAGTTATTTGTTTCTGAATTACAGCAAAATAAGAAAACAGATCGAAGAGAATTGGTTAATTTACGGCTGAATATCCAATGTCAAAAAATGTTGAACTTCCAACGCTCATAAAAAATTTAATTGACAATTGTAATATTGATTACTGTTGCAGTTCCGGTTAACTTTTTTAAAATGAGTGTGACGAATGATTAAATAAAAAGAACCAACCTATATATTCATTATACACAGTTTATGATTATAATTTATTAGCAAAATTAAAAAAAAACACACTAGGTGGAATTAAACATTTTAAATGTCATCATTCAAACTTTAAATATTAATATTATTATTTACATTTACCTATTTTAATACATATCATAATTCGTAAACATTTGTCTTAGCCCTATATAGGTACCTATAACCTTTACTAATATTAGTTACACGTGTTATATACGGCAAATCGTTTTATGGGCTACATAACAATAGCTATATAGTAAAAGTTCTGAAGCTCATAAGGGTTATACCTTAAAATTTAACTTGTCTGAAAATTTCTACTCGTCACATATTCTACATAAATTATAACTTTTACAACAACATTAAATTCGAATTAATTATTTCAAAACCTCGTTGCCTTATTTAAACATATAATACAACAAAATTAATTTCACTATTGGTGAATTAAAAATATTAATATTTTGCTGTTTAGTTTAATAAGATTAAATAATTTTTATCATTATCATTAATATTTGTTAGTTTAAAAGCTTCTAAATTATAATATGATATGAACCAATTTAGGTATCCGTACATAGGGCATTTTAAGCAGAAAAATTTTTTTTCTGAAAATTAAAAAAAAAGTTTTTTTTTGTGATTTCTAAAGACATTTTGAATGTGAACAATTTATTCAAACTTCAATATCGATTATCTAAGGTGGTTTCTGGTAAGCTCAGTTTATATTTTGGTGATTCAAAAGTTCAAAAATTCACAGCAAAAAAAGAAAATATTTACCACCTGCCGTTCTCGACAAAATCGATTTCGTTTTATCATAGTAATTTAAGCAAATCAATTACTGATCTTTTCACCAAATATTTGTATTTTCTAAATATTAAATAATTTTCGGAATATTTTGGATCTTTTCGAGATAATTAAAGATTTTGAAATTTTCTAATTTTTCTAATTTTCTAGTTTTTTTATTTATTTTTAATAAACTTCAAAATAGATTTACATTAAAGTACAATGTTCGGACGTTGCTTATAAGTTGTTCAAACAGCAATTACGAAATACCAAAAATATATTGAAATTTATTTTCTTTTATAGTTTTATGAGCATTTTGACTTTACTTTTACGAAAATTGTGAAATTCTCAAAAATGTGTCAATAATATACAATTATAATTAATAAAATATTTATTTTTTATTCTTAAGCATCAAACACTTAATACAAGATTCCCCGTGTGTATTTTTAAATTTGAAAAAATAAGTTACTGAAAAATTATCCACTGTATAACTTAAAGTTGAAAAGGGATGTTCTTATTTGAAAAACAGAAGTTTGTATCTCTATAGGACACTCCTTATAAGTAGTAGAAAAAATCAGAGGAATTTGAAAATATGGTATACTTCAAAATTCCAAAATAAAACTTAAAATAACTATACATTATTGAAAAAAAAAATGGGGTCAGCATGCTTGTTGAATCACCTTGTATATGCTATTATTATTATAATAATAAAAATAATTTAACTTTAAGGCGTCAACTGCATGGTTATTAGCCTGTTTTTACTGTAGAGGAGTACAGTTGGTTCCGAATACGTTTATAATACGTGATGAGGATTTGTCACTAAAAACCTGAGTGGTCACCCATCCGGGAATTAGGGACACGGTTTTTGCTTGATTTCAGAACGCGTTAGTGACTGTAACCTAACCACTGCGCCACACCAGACCAATGTATGATATTATTTGCGATGTTTTCAGCACGAAAACTAAATAAACATACCGTATTGCTTATAAAAAAATATATCACTAATAGACAACAGTACACAATATATTATATAAATAATAAAACATCTTTAAAAATAGAGACTGACACATTGCTTAAAATTGATTTACTTACTATAATTTATCATTAATACTTTTTTTACATTGATTTACACAAAGACGAAGTCAACACAAGAAACCTACTTTAAAGTAATTTGACTTCCATGTTTTTTTTTTTTGTAATGTTATCAGTGAATAATAAATGATATAGTAAATCCAGACATTCAGTAATAATTAAATCGTATAGACGTGTAGGTCTGCTATATAAAAAGATATTAGAAACTATTAAAATGGTATAAATTTAAATATTCACAATTTGATTGTTGAAAAAAGTATCTTTAGGTATTTGATTTGTAAAGGTAGATTTTTTTTTATATTACGCACATTAATATCATAAATATGGATCTAAAATAATTGAAATATTTAATGATAAAGGATACGATATGATACTTAAAATTCACAAATTAGTTACAAATGTCACCTACTCCATATTAAAATAAGTACAAAAGTATATGCATATTTATTAAAAATAAACGATAAAAGTTTTTTTGGAAATAAAATCATAATTAAGTTAGGTGCCCATACTTTTAATTTATAACTTATATATAGGTACAGAAAAATGTAAAAACTCACCTGTTCAGCATTCAGTAACTACCCACTGTGCTAAAGAAAATAATAATTTAAAAAAGCATCTCTTTATATATTTTATTATAATATAGGTATTCTGTATAAATATAATCCGTATCGATTTGGGTGAGAAATTCAGAAACGTGCATTGCATTCATAACGATAATTCGATTTTGATATAATATTAATATACGATATATGTATATACATAGCACATAATACAATATACATAAACTGATATACCTACAATATATTATTTTATACATATATTTAGATTCTAGAAAACAGGTTGTTGAGATACCAAAGACAGAGCTCGCCAGTCCTGATGAGATTTTAAACCGTTCCCCCTTTGATATAAGGAAGGAGGTGGAGCAGAGAAACGCAAAAACAGATATATTGTAGCTGCGAGTCCCAAGAGGGAGACGATACTTAAGTTCGTCAGCATTCAAAGTCGCATTAAAGTAGAAACCAGGGAAATTTAAATAACTTGGATAATCTTGGATTATCATTTAAGGCCACGGTAAGTTTTTAACTCGCCTGGGCAATTTTCTTCAGGGCGCCGCGCGGCATTTCTAATTATTCAAAGTTAGTTTAAACGCTCAACCAATCAGATGAAATTTATTTGTATTAAGCGGGAATATAAATTAAGAAGTAATTTTGAATTCACCTTAATATTTAAAAAAAATATAATATCGAAAATGTACAAGACTTAAATCTTAATATGTTAGTGTAATTGTGCGATGTAATTATTGTAATATAATATTTTAAGTAGGTACCTATATTGAATAATAAAGTCATAGTATTTTTATTATTAAAGAAATTTGCACATTTGATAAACTGTTACACAAAACTACAGCAAAAAAAACATTAAAATAATATGCAAAGTTAAATAATACCAAGATCTGATATTTAAAAGTACAGATTAAATTTAATTATTCAAAGCTTATTAAAATTGTTAATTTTTCAAAAAATTACACAATGGACAATGTGCAATGATAATTAATATTGTTGATGATTGATGAATGTATCAGAATGAAAGATTTTAGTGTAATTACTTACAACAATTTAGAGTGTTTGGACGACTTTAGTATTTACCTTAACAAATAAAAACTAAGTATAAGTCCTATGTCTTACGGCTTATATTGATATTTGTTTGGGTATTTTACAAAGATATTGTGAATTGTATAAAAGATATTTTTTTTAAATCACTATGATAAAGAACTGTAACAATAATTAATAAATAAAAGTAGTTGTCATATTTTTAACATGGTCAAACTTTTAGAAAATTGTTCCTAAAGTAGGTACTCTTCTATATGTTTGGCCATTTTGTCGAATAAATATTTTTAAATAATAATAATAATATTTTGCTGTTGCATAAAAATATCATATTTGGTTCATAACCTTTTTTTTACCAATTGATGTGGATGAATTATGTGGCGCCATCCTGTGTAGTACGCTGCAAAATATTATTTTAAAACGTAGCTATACATACCTCTATTTGAAACATGTTTTAAATCTTATATTTTGCAATATCCATAATATGGCGTTTTTAGATGTAAAATGTATAACTATAACTAGTTGCTGCGGTACTATGATTGTTATTTATTATAATTTGATTGTGTATTAATATATTGTAAGAGAGTTTTGATATATTTAAAAACATACTTAAATAGTTACACATCCCAAGGTTAGTTTTACATTTTGCTTTTACATAAATACATACTACGTAAATTAAAATTATAATTTATGAATTCTTCAAATAAGAAGTTGTATTATTGAATTCATTTATAAATATAAGTACAGATATTAACGTCTTATTCTATTTATATAATGATATATATTTATATATTTATACTAATTTTTTATCATGTTATATGCATATTATATTTATCATTCATAATAGCTTTTTTACCCGTAATACAAGTTATTAATGGTGGGGTATCACAAGTACATATTGTTTTGTGCGTATCTGATTCAGAATTTCTGATTGAAAGTCGGTCAATCTTTAATTGTTGGCCTATTGGTACACTAAGATTCCCATACTTGCACACATGGCTACTGGAACTAATGGTTCCATTTACTTCAACAGTACCCACATCGGTTTCGTATTCAGCTAGAAAATACGATTGTATTATTATACATATTATTTTATTATAAACAAACTATTTTTGATAGTTGATAACTGAAAACCAATTAATATTTTTATATTTTAAACTTACGTTGATACCAGTTGATGGGACATCCATCCTTTTCTTCATAATAAAGAGGAGCGTCTCGATTCAAAATATTTTCCATGTAAAGAAGTTCATAATTGCATCTAAATTTTCTACACGATTTATCATTAGCCGTACCTATACATATTTAAGAAATGTAGTGTTACAATGAACCATATTTAAACATCCTAACTATTTTTTACAGGGTTAAAATCACTTTTACTTAATTTCAATTAATTTTTTTTTTATTAGTTAGACACGATAACCACATGCCACCATATGGTATAGTTGTTTCATAATTTTTCACTATGAATGTTTTGAAACTATTGAGATGAACCATTCTAATGCAATTGTAGTTTTTTTACTAATGGAAATTTAATACAACCAACGCTGACTTGAGCTAGAGCAGCAAATCTTCAGGTGGACAAATTTTTATCCCCCAAAACCAAATGTGCCTCATTAGAAGAATAAAATAATTTAAAGGGCATTGTTACAGAGGGTAAAGTTTGATCTAGATTCTAAACTCTAGAAAGGTAAATGCTTCCTTATTCCCCCCTTGCTTTAAATTACATTTTTTATGTAACGTTGTATTACATTTAACACATTAGGTGTACATTAATATTTTATGAACTTTGAACTAAAAAATAATTAGCAAACTATCAAGAATTTGATAAAAATTCTTACTTAAAACACTCAAAATAATTTTTTAAGATGCGAGTAATAATAACGTACGAGGGAACTTGTATTCAATTTTATCAAAGGATAGATATTTTTCAATATTAAAAAAAGTCATAAATTTCAAATGTCTGTAAATTATGACGTAATGAAAATCAAAATATTTTGAAAATTATATCTAGTAGGTATAATGGTCATATAATTAATATTTATCAACGACAATTTATATTTAAATTGAACAAAATCGATTATGTTAAAATCTACTTATACGAAAAATGTCAGTTTTTCCTTAATTTGTTCCCCCTACAATTAAAAAAAGTATAGGCACATTTTTAATGTTGAAACCACCCTCAATTTTTAAATTCTACTGCTCCAAAAAGTGATACTAAAATGAATTTAAAATAACAATAAATTGTAATATCAATAAATTCATAGCTTCACTAAGTTTCTAATTCACTTTAAATTGTCTTAAAATTTACTACAATGCATTATTTACCATTGAATTCCGGTGAGCATACGCATTGGTAATCATTTTTAATTTTAAATTGTTGTCCATCCTTATAAGTTATGCCATCATAAATACATTCATGAACGGTGGCATTATTATCTTCAGCTGAAAAAATATTTAATGTTAAAAATTTATTGCATATTGTACATAATATTATGTTAATTTTCAATCCCAATACCACCTTTTGGTCTTAACATTTACATGATAATATAAAATCTAGTAATTATTGTCATCATTTAGCTTAAGGTTTCTATTTTCTATACTGATTAATTCTATCTGATTAGTTTCTACTCTGATCAGTGATTACTGTAAATATACACTATGCAGTATCTAGTTTAGGCATAAAATATGTATAATACAAGATCCCTGCTTATAAAGAAGATGACCATTCGTCAGTCATTTACGGATTTAGAGTTTCTTGTTGTACCTGTTTAAACTTTAATCCCCCCCCCTCACGGCGCGAACTACGACTCACATACTGCTTAATCCCAGCCTCACGACTCCAGCAGTGTAGGTACCATGCTCCGACTTCATCTTCACAATCTCTGGCTTTACTCGTTTAATACATAGGTACATTATACAACATCTACTTAAATATACGATTCTTACTACAGGTTGCCTATAGCTAATATTTGAGCGAATTTACTTATTATCGAACTTGTAGAGAGGAAAACCAAATATACTGTTTTGTATTCGAGTGAAGCATTTTATTTTCATATGTTAATATTAAAATGAGTTATAACTAAGCATTAGTTATAAGTACTTACAAAATGTAATGTTTTAAATTTAAAAAAAAATACACGTCATTGTAAAATCAATACATTCATTGCTCCGCTTAGAATCTAAAATTAAAAACGTTTGTAGGCCAGTTGCATCTATGGCACCGAGACTGAGAAAAATATTTCTAACCACCGTCATCAATCAAATTTTCAAAATTAAAATTTATCGTGGGCTTTATTATCTAAAATTGCAATACAAGAATAGACGATTTTCGATGTCACACACATTACACACTAGGGGACACGGGACGAAACCACAGTTGTCATGACATTGTGTGTATAATATTAAGTCGCACCCACACGAAGGAATTCACCTTCGTAATGTTTTCATTTTTAGTGAAAAAAACACAGTCAAAGTCCCTTTCGTTGTACTCTTACTCTTTCTCATCATTTAATCAATATACTAATGCATGCACGTACGTCCAGTAATTGCGACTATAGATTTGCGACTGGATTCGTATTTGTGACTTAGTAATAGACAGAGACAACACATTTACACATTCGATGTCCTCTTGACATAATATCATTGGGAAATCAGGCTGACGCGTTTAACATGACCTAACCTTGCGATACCTACTTAATTATTTTAATTAAATATTCTAATATAAAAATATACAACTATAATTTAAAACAACAATAATTTTTCTGAGTTATTTAGGTTTTAGATGTGTTTATACCTATTTTTAGTAAAATATAGAAAATATAAATTGGGAAAACAAGTGGTATTGAACTTCAATAGATTGAATTATATTTGAACGCATAAAGTACTGCAACTACCTACTATCTACTGCTATTATATTTATTATTAATTTATTATATTTAGTTCTAGATTCATAAATCACGTAGTTACAGGTACGTTATATATGAATTATGGAAAATGGTAACTATTAACGAGGAAATACTATATATTATATACTTTAAAATAATCACGAATAGTGCACTTTTTCAGTTCTCCCAATTGTTCAAAATAATATTATAATATTTATTTTTATACCAATAACATTTTAATTGGAACAGTTAAGAAACTTACGACAGTACGAATCAATCTCACAGCATACATTTTTGTCAAATTTATAATAACATGTGTCAAGCAATAATGAGAAATAAGACGGACATCGATCATATTCGCATGCAAATGTAGCTTTAGTTTTACTGAAAAATGAGAGTAAAATTATTCACTTAAGACGATTATACAAATTAATAAGGTTTTAAATTTTAACTTTTTACGATTAAAATACTATATTATTTCAGCGAGTATTAAAAATCTTATAAAATTTAATAATTACAAGCTACTATACATATATTTTATTATCTACTTATTTTACTTATTAATCGTTTTTTGATCGCAGAAGCAACCGGACACACATAGGCTTAACTCGGAATCAATCTGAGAGATATTTTCTTTTGGTGAGTACACATTTCCATTAAGATAACAGTTGTCATTTGATCTTGTAAACACGTTTTCTACAAAAGTTAAATTCAAATTATAAAAATTATACGCATCTTCTAATGAGAATATTTACCACAGTCGTATGCCACTGCACAAGAATTTGAACCATTTTCAAAAATAGGTTTACATCCAATTTCTGTATATAATAGTTGATTACTGTCACAACCTTAAAACAAATAGGTATTTAAAATATATGTTTCCAAAATAAACTTAACTTATTAAGACACATATCAAAAATTATAGACTACCTGCACATATTGTGAAATCCATGTATAAAATTAATAAAATAAGTTTCAAAAGAAATGTCCTATCTTTAATTGAAATCATTTTATTCAAAATATTATGTGAACTTTGTTGAAGCCTGGAAGACGATGCGAAGCTAATAGAGAGTACTGAGTAGTGACTGAAGGCTTACTAGTGGCTAAATATACATACAAACTAATCAAAACCAGTTTTATAGAAATAATGGCCATGAATTTTAATAGTTGCTAAAATATTTTTTATGCATATACTAAAGTTGCTATATTTAAATATTTACATGATAAATATTACTATATTTTAAAAGTAACAAATTATAATTTTTTTGAACAGAAGAATAACAATTTTCAAATTATTAAGTATTATAAAATGATAATATTTAAAAAACGAATGTAATTTAAAATACAAATTGAATAGATCAATTTACTATATCAGTAGCTACTATAATATAAATGTTGATTGTTGGGTAATAAAAAATGGCGTTAATAACAATATTAAATAAAGAATATTCTTTTTAAAACTTTTATTTTTATAGAATAAAATGCCAAAAAAACTTCATAATATAATATTATTACATATTTACATTTACCATATAGGTAAGAGTTATTGTAAATATTATTTAAAAGAAAATTCTTTATTTTGAATCTGCAGAAAATGGAAAAACATGTTATCGTAATTAATCAATTAAATCCAATTTAATAAGAAGAAGTGAAGTGTATACAATATAGAATAGGTAAAAGGAAGGAGGTATTCAAGTATGGATGTGCATAAATGCATAATGCATTTATTTCGGCTATAGTGATTCACTTTGCAATACTTGAATAATTCGTATATAGGTGCAATATGATACGTGTTACAAGCACAAAATCTAAAGTTAATATTTTTATGATCCAAACATTCTAATGATTTTTTAGCGTCAAGAAAAATTCCAAGTAAAAAATAACGTTTGTATCACTAGTCACTGAGCCTTAGGAATTTCTATATTTTTACAAAAGCAAAATTATCTTCTAGAAAAATCGTTGTTTAATTAATTTATATACATTTTTCTCAAACTTTTGAAATCGTATATTATGTTACCGAAATAAGATGATATTTTGAATCTGTAATATTATAATTTTTGACGTAGACAATACGTCAACACGTCATTTTATGCGCGTTAGGCATCATCGTCTTTGAGAAAAAACAAAAATCGTATATGGTAGCGCTATCTAGCAGAAAATATGACTGGGAAGCAGTTGAAGAAGGTTTCAGTGTTTAAGAGAACGAGCGCGGCGGTAGATATCACTGCCCCTATTGTCTAAACGCATTACATTACAAATAATCAATTTCAAAATTATTATAAAACAAGTTTTATTTATTTTCATTTTTCAGTATAAATTTAAGAAGGGGTACAAAAAATGTTCTTATAATACCTAATTAAATGTAAAATTACACTATTTTAAATTAGTAATTACCTACAAAATTAATTCAGCAAAAGTGCAAACCCAATTTTATTAAGTAAAATGAAAAAAGTATTTTAAATATTCTATATATATAAAAATGGAGACAAAAATGTATAACAATTCATCAATTGAGAATGACTGGGCCGATTTGGCTAAATTTTTTTTTAAGATGTTCGTAATTGCCAGGAGAAAGTTCTTACAAAAGAAAATTTTGGAAAAATCCAATTTTTTTTAACGTGAAAAATATTATTTGATAATATCGAATATTAATCGATTATATCGATTTAAATATTATTGTGTGTTTCATAATTATTATGGAAACCAAATAAATAAATAAATAATAAAAATAGAAAAAAGGAGGGGTACTTGAATGGTTTAGATTCACAATTGGACACCGTAAGCTCAACCCGGGGATGTGCTCAAACAGGGATTTTGAGATTTACGATGGACACTTTGGTTTTTAAATCGTTGCTATTGGTTATAACTTATAGGAGAAATAATTAGTAGAAATGAGCATTTATTATTCCCATTGGCTGCCAAAGGTTTATCGGGCAGATCAGGTACAAGCATACATATCAAATCGCACAAATTTTTGCACATACAGGCACAGCCGCTCATCGGCGTTGTCCGTGATCCGACGTAGTCGGATTGCCTACCAAGGTGGCTGAGTTACACTTACTAAAGCGAATTACACACAAAATGAGTTAAACGATCACAATTCTTTTAATAGTTGTCATATTTTACGGACAACAAAGTGCGCGGGATCAGCTAGTTTTTAATATTTTTTAAATGGGTGTATCTGTATTTAAATACAAGTTTAACCGAGTATCACTTAAATTGGTTTTGGAGGGAAAATATCAGTTTTATCGTTACGAAGGTGCACAAAGAAAACAACCGCAAAGAGATTACTAATATTTTGAAACCAAAAAGTCAATATCGACAAAATTTGAGTTACGAAATATTGTCATTAGGGTATCGACATGCACCAAATCTAATATTAATGATTTTATGATCTACACATTCAAATAATTTTTTAACGTCAAAAAAAATTCTAAAATTGCTAGATTAATTTTTATAAATGTTTACATCATTTTTCGTATACAATGATATACATGGATTTAATACTATCCATTACAGTGACCCACTTGTACCTACTGTACATCAGAGTGACATTCACTTACCCGCTTTTTGGTGATTGAGAGGCATGAAGGAAAATCAAAATATGTTTTTGGTATGTATTAAGGTAGAATGGAGAAACTTACTGTGAATAGTTCCCAATTTGATGATACTAAAATTTCATTCACAGAGTCATGAATAAACAAACCTCAATGGCTTCATTTCCATTAGGTATACAACTCAGCCTAAAATAATGTTATGCGACACACATTTGAGTTTCAACAAAATTATCAACAACAAACATTACTGACCACTACCACCGGCAAATATACAGATCAAATCAAATGTTAAATGTTAATAAGTACATTTTAGATAATACTTTTCCCTACAACGGCTACAACTACCAACCCCATACCTTCAACACGATGGTTCTCAACATTTACGAAATTCAGGAGTCAGGACATAATATTCAACTATATTCGTACAATTATGATACATATTATAATACTTATACTAACCACACAACATAACAATCATGTTCTCATGTTCATTTGGTTCGAAACATTCTGAAACTTTTTGCATTAATATTAAAATGTTCCAAGTTGTTATAAAGTTTTTTAAGTTATAATTCCAGTGGCAGCGTCAGATAATTTTTAATTTGGGGGGGGGGGGGGGTCATTTATGTAATTAAATATGGCTAATCGATCACCCGTTGATTTTTTTATACATATTTTCAGAAAAGTATTGATAAAAACGTTTTGGGTACAATATAGTATATTCTAAATGAATAATCAATAAAGGTGGGCAAGTGAGTGTCGCTCTGTTGTACAATAGGTTACAAGTGACTTTTTGTAATGGATTGTGTTAAATTTTATATCAATGATATAATATCATTGTATAAGATAAACGATTCTGAGCAAAGACGGTCAGTCAGCCTATGATATTACTAAGTATATTTGATAAAAATTATTGTGAATAAAGTAATTTATATATCACCTATTTATGTGGAACCTTGTTTTAAATTTTCAATCCTTAGCTATAAAAGTTAAACTTTTTCTACATTTTTAACTACAAAATAATTATTAAGTTTTAAATTTCATAAATTTTGTAAACATTCGAACTTTAAATGCTTATAAAAAAATGCCTGAGTTTTTTTAATATTTTTCATCTGCTAAAGTAACAAATTATCAGGAGTCTTGTATAAATGTTTACGCTCTTTTTCCCAACAAATAAAATTTCAATGACAATTTTACTATTAAAAAAAAGAACTAAACAAAATTAAAACTGAAAATGTCAGTAAACAGCTAAAAACGAGTCGAAATATTTTAAAATTACGGTGTACAGAAAATGAAAAACATTCAGTTAAATTTTCATGTATCTACAGTTATTCATTTTTAAATTACAACAAATAAGAAAATCGCTACATGAGAAATCGAGTGAGCATCCAATGTTGTAAAAATTTGAGCTTCAAACGCTCATAAAAATTTAATTTGACTTTCCGGTAGAGATTTTTATTTGATAAAATTAGACAAACTTATGAGGAATCTTGTATTCAATTTTCAATCTTTTTTACCTAACGCATTTTATTGAGATTTATAAAGAAAAATCTAAAAAATTGGAAACTTAAAATGTGTGTGAACATCTAAAAACAAGTCGAAATATTTTGAAAATTATATGCTGTATAGAAAATGCTAATATAAACAACCACTGAATATGTCATGTATCTACATTTATCTGGTAATTTGTTTTAGAGTTACACCAAAAACTAAAATCGATTTTGTCAAAATCCCGTTTTTTCTTAATTTTTATTTTGTTTTTGCTGACGCTTATGAAAATTACTGGGAATGTTGACTTCCCAATGCACCAACTAGATCCACTTTCCCATCGATCAAGACACTGAAGTTAAAAATCTAACCATTATTTCGACTACTTAACCTAGCCTAACATTACACAGACACAAAAAATAAAAATAAATAATAAAAAAAAACACACACACATCATTGCAAAATCGATACATTCATCGCTCCGCTCAGAATCTAAAATATACCTACTGTTATTATTATCACAAATGTACTACACTAAAACTTCAAATTCCCTCCGTTTTTTTTTTTACTCGTAAGTAACAACACATAACCTTTTATTTTTTGATGTATGAGATTTTAGAAAGTGTGCAGTTAGTGTTAACTTATTATTGAGTTATTTTTATATCTAAATGTGCAAAATGAAATGTTTTTGAAATTAAAATTGTCAACATTAAATTATAATTTGGGGAGGGGGCAACAAAGGGGCAAAACCAAATGTCGGGGGGGGGACTGGCCCACCCTTTGCCACAGTGTAACGCGGCCCCTAGTTATAACTAAAGCGGAATATTATTAAACTTAGTAATATTTACACAGACACTTAGAATTAATAGCTGTTGAAGTAATTAATGAAATAGGTACCTAGCTCATAATAATATTTAAAGTAAATATATTATGTTTATTTTCTTGTTATGTGCCCATACGTACTTATCAAAAGTCAATTCCTTTTACCACTAATTTAATGTTTTCAAAAACAAGCGGTACGCGTTTTACGCTCTTAAATAAATATTTTCTGTCGTAATATTTGCTTAAATGAATTAATACTCTTTGAAAGATACATTACATGACATTTTAACTTAATATAATATTGAATAAGTCGTTTAGGTACTTCGTCATATTTTGTAACTTTATCAGTTTATGTTTTTCGTTTTGTATTTTGAAGTTTAAAGTTAATTAATTTATAAAGATGAATTAAATAACAAATAACTAATAACCATTGCATATATATATATATCAAAATATCATATCAGTTTTTTAAAGAAACCTCATTAACATTTTCATTTAGTCGTTCATAATAATTGTACATTTGATATTTAATAACTTTTTTTTGCCTCTCAATAAAAATAAAATATATTTGAATTGATTTTTATTTTAGAAAAACCATTATGATAAACTGTGGATTAATTATGTTTGACATATTATTATTTCCTCTCTTTGTTCGAATGTATAATATTTCTGTGTTGTATAATTTATATAAAAGGGGCAACGTTTTATTTAAACATGATATCACTCAAAATGAAACATCCTCACACCTGTCACCTGCGTAATAACGAAAAAAATTTCAACCAATATAGGTAATACATACCTATTATATTCAACTTTATTATAAAAAAAATATATTTACAAAAATGCAATATGACAGCTTTCAATATGAACAGTAATTAAAACCCATTCGATGGATTAAATTAATAGTATAATTATTATTCTAGTAAAAATACGAAAATACAAAACCGCAATATTATGAATGGCACCTACCTACGTTTAATGTACTACGTTTTTAATTTCTCAGAAATTATTTTAATTCTCATAATAGAAATAATAGTATATAGTAGTAAAACTGTTGTTATTTTTTATTCTCAGTCTAGAATGAATTGTATATAATATTAAGAACAAAACATAATGATTTAAGATTCATTGTGGCTTGTGAAACAATAGAAATTCTAGAGTTTATAAACATTTGGTTTGGTACAAAAAAAAAAACAATAAAAAACTTAGAAATTACAACATTAAACAACAACGCGTGGGTATAAGCATTATCACCATTGCAGGCGTATGCAGTCGGGGCTAAAAGGTTGAAACATCTCTCCCATTGAAGGTATTATGATTACTATTATTTTTATATTTATCTAATTTAAATTGTAAACTAGTACGCTAGTAAGCAAGGACGTGTATTCGTATACATCTTAACGGATTGGCTATTATAGCCAACATGTATAAAAAAGAATAATTGAGAAATTGAAAATGTAAAAAAATGTCTGAATATCTAACTTCTACAATTAGGCAAGAAAAATAAAAATAAAATTGTATCTTACTGCCCATATTTTTATGATTAAATATTAAAGTTTTTTTCATATATGATTGTTTATATTTTATGTTTCGTGTAAGTTAGAACTAAAAAAGCACTTGATTTATTTTTCAAACCTAATCTGGTCACAACTCTGTAATTATTAATTTTCAAGCTCCCCTCCCCAATTTAAAAATCGTGCTTATACCACTGATCCGATTATAACACATTACAAAATAATTATTTTAATAGTTTAGAAATTATAATTTTACTATTATAGTATAGGGCAGGGAGATCCAAACTTTTGTAGCTGACATGAATTTGTTCATATTTTTTTATAGCAAACATAATATTATATAACACACAAGTTATCACATATAATTCACATTAGTACCTAAATTACATATTAATATTAATTTATAATTATTATGGTGATTAGGTTACTTGAATATTTTTTTAGAATTTGGTATTTTAATAATTAGATAATGTGATAATTGGCATTGTTTTTCAATCACGTTATCCTTTTTTTTCGGCAACTCTCATAGTTAATGAGATTTTAACATATTATAAGTACATGGCATTTTCACTCGACTATTACAATATAAACTAAAAGTTATAAATATTATAAACAAAGAAAAAATATAACATAATAATTAATAATAATATTGGAGTTAGAGAATATTATAATACATAGGATGATAAATTACTTAACAATATGAGTATTAAGATTATATTACTAATGAGGGAATACCTAATAAGTATTAGCAACGTATAAGATTATGTATTATAATGATGGTGTATGACAAAATTATATCATGGAGAGATAACATTTTAGGCAATAATTAGGTACGTATATTATTTTTAATTTTATTTCATTAAAATGCAGTTTTTTATGTCTTAGAGTTTCGGACTGTACTGTATTTAATTAACTGTTTTCAAAATACAATTTTTATTTTTATTTTACTTTTAACTTTTTGTTGAAATTATATCTATTCACTATATTTTCTACTTATGTAAATCATGGCACTTCTATAACTCACTACAAGTGTTACATTCTAACTATTAAAATAGTGGTTTTATATAAAATATAGTTAAGATTTATTATTTACTATTTAGTCTAGTACTTACATAATTCACGTAGGTCGAAGATACAATAGAATGTTTGTGCAAATTCAAAAACTACTTAAATTTGAATGGAACTTTGATTAATATTCACCAACTTTTTCATAAAAACAATCTGCTTAACAATATTTACACTAAAAATATTATGGTGATTGTTTAAAAAAAATTAATTTGCATCGCCACGGGACGATTATTCAATAATAATTATATTATATAAAAATATAAAAATATAAGTAGGTAAGTTCATATCTAAAAGATAGAACCCAAATAGTTATGATAAATATTTATTTTGGTAAAGCATTAGAAATCTGAAATACAAAGTGCAGGTGTTCAACAAGGTACGGTCATTGGACCTCTTATTTTTATATAAATAGTTTTTTGAATCTCGATGTAAATTCTGTTACGCAGATGACACGTCTATTTTTTTAATACATAATAATTGACTCCTTATTCTTAAACTTGTACATAACTATAAATTAAATTAAATCCTGGTTTGATAACAATTTATTAGAATTAAACCTAAATAAATCAAAATATATTAGTTTCATGATTAACCCTGAAAAATTGAATCCAAATTATAAGATGCTAGTAAACTCATTTCACTTTAAATATTGTATGAATATATACTGTAAAAATTGTATAACAATAGAATCTGGTACTAAATTAAAAATACTTAAATACTGGTATTTATAATCAATGATATAATGTTAGATAAAACCTAAATTTAATATGAATCACTACCTACATTAACGTATAGACAATCAGAATTGAAAAATACATTCTTTTAAGTATATCTTTAATAAAATAAAACACTTAGTATAATATTATGTATTTATCACTTATACATCAATTTTAAATCATGAAACAATTACATGAGGTCAGGCAGGCATATAATAATTAATATATCAATCCTTTAAAGATAACCGTAAATAAATAAATAAAATTATTGTTAGGCAAATCAAAAGTTTTATAGACTTTTTGAAACTATGGTCTCTTAGATTGGAAGTCCCGAAAATCAGAATTTGATTAAACACATTATTAAGAGAAAATGGGGGTTAGCATTCCTGATGAATCTCACCTGGTATAATAACTTTCGTGTATATAATATGCGATATTGCGGTATGCTTGAATACAATTTTAGACTTCAGTTTCTGCCTTGCTCTAAATAATACAACTGTCACAATATTATCAAACGAACAATCCAATCAAGGAATACCTCGTCGGTGATCATTATATTCATTATTCAATTAAATTAATATATATGTTTGCAATAATGCGTTATATCTATACATATATATTTTATTTTATTGTTTGGGCCCCCACACAAGTTTTCTCAGTGAGGCCCAGTATTCATATATATATGCAATTAAATTAAATAAATAAATAAATAATTATATTACGAGCGCTGACAATATCCGCCGTCCACATTCATGTGACAACCTATAACAATTTAATAACAAAACAGTGAACACTGATCTTCACTTGGTTTAATTTAATTATTATACTAAATGTGTGTATTATTATTTTGTACATACCTAATATTCATGTGATTTTTTTTTAGGGGGTAATACTGAATGTCACATGAATTTATTATATGAGAATTGAAAAACATTTATAAATCGACGTCTATTGCACGCGTCCATATAAAATTAATTTGTGAACATTAGTGTAGGTAGGTACAGAAAATAAATGGTGACTTTGAGATATTACATCGGTTCATTTTATTCTGAATAAAACAACCTTGTACTACAGTCATTACTATATTAAATATACAAATTTTGTTGTTCGTATCACTTAGAACATAATATTTGGAATTACAAGACATTATATTCTACATGCATAGTAAAATAATAAAAATAATAAAATAAATTCTAAAGTCCAATAAGCGTCAAAAAATTATACAATATTTTTTTTTTTATCAACGAGTATTTACGAATATATTATGTAGATATGGTTTTTTATAACATATTTTTACGTTGTAGAAAAAAGGATTTGTTGATAGACGGTCTTACTCTTTAATGTTACTTGTAATTTATCACGCATTTAAACAACAAAAAATATCATAGTAAACACGGATTACTATGAGAAAATGGAAGCTTTTCTGATCTTAAAAGAGTTAAAAACTTTTACGAAATGCCGTGGACTTGCATAATTATTTAATACGGTCACGATTACAAACGAATTAACTACCTAAGTTGGTATATATTAATAGTATTAATAGAGTAGTATTATTATTAAACTTATTTTGTTTTTATAAGAACGAAATCATATTATTATGTAGGGAACTTATATAGGTAGATACTTAGTTGTTAGTTGATTTATTTTTACATTATAATATTATCAGAATATAAATTATAATGATATTCTTGCAGATTATATTATACATTAAAAAAATTATAATTTACTATATCATTTGTTAGGTAAATGTTATTGTTATATCAATTAACTAATATTAAATGCCACATTCTCATTATAAATTAACTTAATTGGATAATTGCCTGTACATTTATAACTTTCAAGTAGGTACCTATGTAGAGATTGTGTGTTTTTAAATTTATTTATTTTTAATAAAATAATATTAGTTATAGGTATACCTATCTAATACCTATATCATATAATATATCTTATTTTCTTATGTTATTACTTTATATTGTGTGCACCATCCACAATATTTATTTGATCAATTTGAATGATAAATGTTGTCTTTTGTGTTTACTTAATGACGAATAAGTATTATTTATACCCAAGCCAAAAATTTATTACACATAATGGACTCTAATCACTGTGACACTATCGCGTTACTGAAAACGAAAATTCAATACGTAACTTCCGGCAAAGAATAATATCTATTATAAAAATACATAATATTCTGTACTTACTTCTAATATTAATTTTAATGATATCGAAACCACAGTGTTTATGCGTTATTTTTAAATGTAATATTATACATTAATACGAGTATATTAATTTTCTTAAAGATCGGTCGACCGTTAAAATTTAATATTAATGAAAAAAAATAATGTTCCTGTTTTAATTAATCAAGTGCAAAAGCTTCATAATAATATTATATTATTATAACAACGCATAGTTTCAACAATTGCATCATTTTGTATTATTAATGTTAGCTGTTAGGTACTGTCAAAATTGAAAATAATACTATATAAATATTATACGTGAGTACATGGCCCCATTAGGTGATTGGGTGCCTATGTACATTATTTATCATATTATGTACTTTTAAAATTGTATCATATTATATTTTGTTTAAGAGTAAAGTCAATTTAGTAGGAATATTAATATATTGTTCTTTAATCTCTATTAATAATTATGGGGATATACTAAGAACATATTGCAAAAAAACAAAATATATAAACAAATAATTGATTTACAGGCTTGGTATGAGGAAAAAAGTGATAGGTATTGAAATTAGGCAATGATCAAGATTAATTTTATAGCCTAAACACTGAGTATTGACAAAAATATGGTACCTATCGAATAAATTATTACCGAGATTTAGATACCTAAGATAATATGGGTCATTTAGGTACACATTTAGACTTATGTAATCATAATATTGTTATACATATCAATAATACATTATAACATACCTAGTGATTGTTTTAACTGTTATCATAACTTTAGGGATTTTGAATTTGCATATTACGTAGCATAGGATATTTCTGTTATTATCGTTATTAATAATTATTGGAAATTTGGATGATTGTACGTGCTTTTAGAATAAGCTATCAAGATATCAATTGCATGATATTATTCGTATTCAAAGGATTAGTGATATTATATTTAGAAATGGGAATAATATTACAATTAAATGTACCTGTATAAACATTTAACATATTATAGTTAATTCGTGTGTACGGCCTACAATTTTGATTTGAAGATAGAAAATAATTTTGAAGAGGCACCTACTACGTTTAACTCATAAATATATAAAAATGCTATCCTAAGAGGTACTGACCAACGTTTTAACTTTTCAGTTAAATAATATTGTATTACAATTTATTGAAAAATTTACCTATATCTAATTAGTTGGTAGGTTACCTATCGGCTATCTTAATGTAATTGTCAACTAAAATGTATAAGTAAAAAATATTTTAATAACCAAAATTGTTCATATAATTTCTATTACTTCTTTGATACGTCATAATACTTGAGGAAAAGTTATAGTTTAATTGATAAAATAATAAATTCTGAATAGATAACATGCTACATGCAACATATTAAATAGTTAAGCAGAGAATACAAATATTTTTTTTTGAAAAAATATACTTGTAAAACGACGACTGTTCAGTAATTAGCATAATGGGGTGAAGTATATAGTCAACACACTTGTTTACAGTATATAATCAGTATTATTCTTTTTCTGAGCTGAAAATCAATTAACAGTTCTTTAAAAAAGAAGGTTAAGTAAAAAAGAAAAAATTCAAAAAAAATTTTTATTTTTTAAATAAATATTTACAATAGCTCCTTTTTAGTGGCCACTGGGGGAGATTGTAAAAAATAAAATGTATTTCCACTAAATTTTAATGATCTTTGGCTTATTTACTTACGTGGCCTTTTCTTACCATAGGTGATAGATAACTATGAATCCTTAACATAGACAACATCCAATTAAAAACAAATTTAACTCACCCAACTTGCACCAACTTTTAATTTTCATTTATTCTATAGTACCTTCATTTATTAGTGAGGACGTAAATATTTTCGTATAATTTTATATGAATGAACACAGCAATTTCCGCGAGTAAATTGTAGTTTATACACAATACGATTGATAACAACACAAAGTTGAACTTTATACTTATATTTTCGTATGATTTACAGAAGATTGTTGTTGGGTAGGTACCGTGATGTGACAACCGGCAAAAATTAAGAGAAATATAATCAGATGAAACATTTTATTACTTACTTGAAATGTTCACCAATATTTATGTTGACATTTTCTGTAAATAATAAAATTTTTAAATTTCAAATTTTGTGTCTAAATACTTGAAAATGTAATACAAGATTCCTCATACATTTTTAGTATAGACATTTAAAAATATTTAAAATACATAGGTACCTATGGGCACGGTTTTTTTTTAGTATTTGAAGTTCACTCACTGATTTTCCGACTCAAATTTTTTTACACACGGATTCATATTGCATAGTGCCATAGTGGATGATGGTGGAGGGGGATGGGGTAAATATTCAGGTATTTGAATGTCATACACCGGATTTCGAAGTGCTAAATATAAACAATTTTGCCAAATATTTAATGGAAAGCCAAATTGGACAATTGAGCAATGTGTAAATAAATAATAAACGCCTTTTAAGTTATAATACTGATTTACAAGCAATACAGTCAAATGCAAATACTAAAATACAACATATGCCTCTTACCTATGTCAAAAATAACTAATAATGAAAATTAATCATAATTATTTTCATTATATATTATATTATGTTATACTTAGAAAATAGGTCTTATCTGATATTCTGATGTCGTACACCAAAGTACCACTCATCTTAACATCTTAGTAGAATAACAACTGCCCCCTCGGACTCATTCGATTATCAGTAATTAAAAGATAAGATAATAACAAGTTGGTTTGTATGATTATGGCCTTAGAATTTAAATATAAGACTTCTTATAATTTTTAAACGTGCTGACTTCAGGTTGATGTAAATATTAGACTGATACAAATGCCACTGGTTCATATAGTGAACAAAAAATTTAAAAATGATTAAAACAAGTTTTTTTATAGTTATTTTATGTTTAAATTTGGACGAAATTAGATTTTTAAACGAAGATTAACGATTTTCGTTATTTTGTTGTAATTTAAAAATATTATTTGTGGGTACTTGAAACTTTTAAAGTATAATGAATGGATATACATACACAATAACACTTTAAAATAATGCAATCTTTTCAGCAAAAATTAATTCAACTTACTGTATTTCTATTTACTAAAAAATAGTAAAATAAACTACGTAAGAGCAATAATATTAAAGTGACTTACTTCTCAATGACTGAGGTACACTCGATACCTACAACTGTATATCTGTATCTAGAGCAGAGTGGTTACCTGATACCTACTTTACTCCTTTTAAATTCTGAGTGGAATAATGAATCTATTGATTTTACAATGATGTGTGTTTTTTTTTTTATTTTTTTTTAAATTTTTGTGTACACGTTAAGTGGTCGAAATAATGATTGGATTTTTAATTTCAGTATCTTGTTCGATGGTGCATTGGGGAGGTAAAATGTAAAATAGTTTTCAAAAGCACCGGGAAAAACAACATAAAAATTAAGGAAAACCGGGAATTTTTTATGCAAAATCGGTTTTCCACAAAATCGATTTTAGTTTTTGGTGTAACTCTAAAACAATAGAACGTATGGACATGAAATTTTCACTGGCATTTATATTAGCATTTTCTATACACGATAACATTTTAAAAATATTTTGATTTATTTTGAACTAATTAGGAACAATTTCAGTTTCCAATTTTATGAGTCTTTTTTTCTAAGGATGTCAATAAAACTTTATTGGTTGGCTAAAAAAGTTTGAAAATTTAATACAAGGCTCCTACTATATTGTTACAACGACATTTGAAAAATATTGAAAATCCTTGGTCACAATTTTTTTTTATAAGCATTTAAAGTTCAAAAATTCACAAAATATGGAAAAATCACGAAAATTACCAAATTATTTTGAGTTAAGAATTCATAAAAATGTTTCTTATTAAATCTAAGATTTTAAAATGTAATACAAGATTCCTTATAAGATTATCTACCTTAATCAAAAAAAAATTTCTGTAAGAAAGTCAAATTGAATTTTTACGAGAGTTTTAAGTTCATATTTTCACAATATTAGATATTCACTCGATTTCTCATGTAGCGGTTTTGTTATTTTATTTTTATTCAAAAACGAATAACTGTAGATACATGAAAATTTTACTGAATGTTTATATTTTCATTTGCTATACACCATAAAATTTTAAAAATATTTTGACTTTTTTGAGCTGCTTTTTTGGACATTGTCAGTTTCCAATTTTTTTTGTTTTTTTTCCTATAAATATCAATAACATTTTGTTTGTTGGGTAAAAAGGCGTGAAAATTTAATACCAGACTTCTGATATATTTTTACAATAGTAATTGAAAAATATTAAAAATACATAGGCACAATTTTTTTTTATAAGGATTTAAAGTTCGAATTTTGACAAAATTTATTAAATTTAAAATTTAATAATTATTTTATAGTTAAAAATTTATAAAATTTTCAAATTTTATAGCTAAATGTGTCCAAACTAAATATTTTGAAACTTCGTATCTTGTAACAATTAAATTAGTCTATATTCAATAACAATATTACTATCTATAATTTTAGATTTGTCAGCAGAACAATAAGTAATTTTTTTTGTCATGCATATTTGTTAGACATTTTGTTGGAAATATATTCTTATGCGTAGGTGGTACGTGGTAAGTGAATTTATCTATGGATAGGAATGTATATAATATAGTGTGATAGTAGGTATCTACTTTAAAGTTTTAGTTTCTGTACATTCGCAACATTATTGAAAAAAATTATTAATTTAAATTTTTGCAAAATATATTAAATACGACAGAGAGTATTTTAATTTTAAGAAGTGTATTGTATTATAGATCTATATGTACCTTTGATATCAAAATATCTTTCTGTAAAATTAAACTGATTTAGGACACTAGGACTTACATAGCGCATACGTTATCAAAGTATTGTATGGTGTTAAATATAGTTATTAAGTATATTATTAAGAATTTCAAAAATCATATTTTTAATAACTTCAATATTGAAGAAAAAGGGGGCAGAGCATGTTTGGTAGGTCACTTTGTATCTTATTAAATATTAATATTTAATGATCTAGGATACGTCATATTTCTGAGCCCGTCGCAAATTTGCCATAACTTTGATTGCTAGTCTTTAGATTTAATTCCTGGAAATTTAAATACATACCTATATTGAACTGCTGAAATGTATAGATTAATTAACAAGACAGGAGTATGCTAATAATTAATAAGACTGATAGCGTGTATCAAAACAAATATTAGATGTTCATGAATGTAATACCACTTGCTTCCGTTTGTTCCAAGTCTAATAATATTGGACTAGAACAATCAACTAATCAAAATTTAAACATACAAATAAAGTAACCTATACGGTATACGAACTAGTAAAATAAAATTAGAGTATAATATTTTATGAAATAGAATAATTATTTTTAATTCTAGTTAAGAGTTTTTGTTTTAAATTAGGAGCTACATGATTAAATTTAATGTTTATTCAATATAACCATGTATATTTTTTGTATTATAAACATTAACTTTCAATTATTTTTATTTTTATTGTAATATGCTAATATGCATCGTTTATAATTATAATATACTTACCAACAACTAATTATACTTCCAAATTCAAAATATGAGTGGGTGCATTTGCGGTATAGTTGATTCGTTATTCATGTTCATCTATAGGTGTATTGGTATACATATATATTGAGGGTGTGCGCCAAAGTTGTGGAGCGGTTGCGCCACTGCCGGTGTAAAAACTGAATACTTCTTGTGAGTGACACTCATTTGGTAAACTCAAGTCTAGGTCCAACCATGCAGCACATCAGCTTTGCAGTAGTTTATATTGTAATTTTTGGACTGTCATCGTCCAACTTCTTGGACTGTCATCTTCAAGGTATTTATTTATACTTATAATTTATATTTTTGTATAATACCTATTATAGGTATCTGCATAGAAAATAAAAAGATAATTCTTTTTATTTTTAGTTTGTTATTGACTTAAATTTTAAAATGTCCAATAGGTAAACAATTTTTAATCCCGATTTTATAATTATAATTATATTTATATTTTATTATTTATTATATACAAATATAACTATTAATTATTTATAACAACATGTTTAGTGAATAGTGACTGATGTTACTTTATTATATTGCAATTTGCGAGTACTGTCCTTTTAGTTTTTAATTGAAATTTACCTCGTCACCTTGATCATTTATCAAAATGATTATACATACATTTCAAATAAGTAATAAATAATAATAATAATATGATAGTTTATTTAATTATATCATTCAATTAATGCAGTTTAGATTTATTTTTAAATTGTAATACCTAAATAATTAAAATATTTTTTATATGTTACGAATTAGTTTTAATGTGTGCTGGAAATTGCCCGTTATGTTTCTATAAAAAGCTATAGTTAAATTACATTTAAAAAAAATAGAAAATATAAATTAACATTTAAAATAATTTTATTTTTTTTACAAATTAGTTAGCTATCCTCAAATGAATCATACTAGGACAGTGGGACATATTTTAGTAATAAATACAATAAACATAATATGTATATCTATATTTAAATCTAAGAAATACATCACAAATAATTATTAAATATGATTTATCGGCTTTAAAGCATGTAAAAGCTGATATACTATAAAATACTATAAAAGAAAAGTTTTACGTTAAAAAAGATGAAACGTGCATACAAATATTGACAAAAATCGAAAAAGGTAGATTAAATATTTGATAAGTGCTAAAAATTTCCATGGTTAGGTTTTACGGAGAAAATAGGTAAGTAGGTACCAAAAATATATTATATAAAACTAAAAAGTATGTTTTCTTTTAGTCCGAACTTTTATGTTATTATAATTATTCTTTTTTTATTAAGAAAAAATAAACATAATGTTTTCTGTTACCTAACTAATTAGACTTAGAAATAATCTAAGATTTATATAAATAAAAATGCCCTTTACTGTGTCCAGTCTGAAGACACAAAAATTTTATAATAATAATTTTATTAATATCACAATATTTATATGTCAACTAGTGAAAACATAATTAACTTAAGTATCCATATGTGGTTTGTGTATTTTTAAAATTACGTTCAACATTTTAATCAATATATTATAATATATAGATATTGCATATTTGTATCTATATAGAATGTGCTTATAAGGTATAATTAATTATTATTTCTATACTCCACACTCTATAGTCTATAGGATTAAGTAGATTATAATTATTATACTTGGTTTAAATAGAACATAACATATATTTGCATTAAATCACTTTGACATTATTCTAAGACGTTAAATTTAATATCTACAGTTGTATTACAAAAATGTTTGTACTAGCTTAAAAAAATCCAATACTTAACAATAATTAATAATTAAAAACGATATTTTAATTTAATTTTTTAATTACAACGATTATTTGTTTCAATAGCAGTATCTATAAGATCATATTATTATATACCGCCTAATCAATCATAATCAGTACTTTTTTTGTCTATTTTTTTATTATTTTTATTCATTATAACTTAGCAGGGCTCATTAGCTTTTAATATGCTGTTTTACATAATTTTTATGCAACTTGACAATAGTAAAAAGGTTATAACTTATAACTTATAAATATTAATTGTATTGTATATCACAAATATTATATTTCTCTATTTAATGTCGTCTTCTGGTTGTAGTGATATTTTTTGTCTTGGTCGTTGAATCTACATTTTGCAATTATATATTTTACCACTACACATTAAATTCATTCTGTTGGTGGTTGGGTTTTGCATGAGATGTCCATGTGTAAGACGTGTGTGGCCAGTTTTCAGTCGGTTTATTATAATGTCTGTTTTTCTAGATGTTTTAAATTATCGCCAGGGATTTATATTTTGATTTATTCCTCGTATTTTAGTATTTTGTTTTGACCAGTGATTTTGCCAGATACCTATTTTACGTGGAGAAGTTTATATTATGTTTTGTATGTATATTATTGCGTATAGTAAAGTTTGGGAACATCAGATTTTGCTATATTTTTAAGTGTTGGTCAGCTAATAAATGTCCATATATTTAACCATCTCTCGGTGTCCAAATAAACTGCACATTTTTGTTTTGTACGTTAAAATGTCTGTGCTTTTCATGTCAATATTTTTAGTTTTAACTTTTGGATATAATTATTATATACTTATTACATATTTTATTAAATGTTTTCTATACGTCGATATTATATAATTATTTTTGTAAATTAAAATATAATATTATAGTTATTTCGAAAACCTAAGAGTCCATAACCATAATCTACTAATTAACCAATTAATCATGTATTTCAATATGTGAAGTCTTTACTCTTTAGTTTTATGACTTAAGGATTAGTACTAGTCAGTTCAGTATTATTTTGCGTCAAGCAAAAATAACATTTCAGGAGCAATTTAATTGTTGACAATTATTACAGTACATAATTCATTATGAAGTATCTACACATTAGTTATGTTGAAAATTAATATAGAATAAGACATAACGTCAAATTAAGTTGGGATTATCCAATGAAATAATATTATTTTTTTTTTACAGAATAGTTATTTGATTGATTAAATGTTACTTAATAGTTAATCCAAATGTCAGTTAAATTATTTATTTATTTTAGTTATTAACAAGCTGTTGCCCAAGAGTGCATTGTTTACAATAATAATTATATCTTTATATTGAACTAGGACTAATTGTTAATAATTTATAGGTAGATATTATATGAAAAAAGTTATAAATCTCAACTTTTTATGTAGTTATCTATTAGACATTAAAGAATACATTCAAATGTACAAGTATTGGGTACTTATTATAGTAGGTATATCAACTTAATCAACATTGATTATATAATAATTAAAACTATTATTTTACTTTTTTCTATCGGAATAAGCCTCAGGAGTTGGATTACTGGCTAACAATTTATCATAGAAATTATCTATATATATTATATTATGCCGAACATTTTTTTTTTTATTTATTTTACAGTTAGTCATCTCCCACTATTTACTATTTGATTTTAAAAATACAAAATATTATAGTACACAAATTTCGTCAAACAATTTAAATATTTATCTAATCTTTCAATTAATCATGCTATGGCTATTTTAATAATATACGTATATTACATAGGTAGACGCAATAAAGAAAGGTTAAATGCAATTTGTTTTTAAAAATATATGAATTTTATTGTTATTTGTTTAAAGTTGCTATTACTTTAACTACTCCAGTATAATACTATCAGCACAATATTTGTTTTCACTCTCAGGCCCATGCGCAATATAGATAAAACGCTTTCATCTAAAATCGTTTTTTTTATGATTTTTGAGTAATCTTGAAGTAATATCACCTATCACAAAAATTATAGAGAATAATATTTTTGAGGGTATAACTTATCGGATTTATATTTTATAATTATTTGACTTTGTACTCGAAATTGTATTCAAAATTAATAAAAATGATTGAAAATTATGTAAATGATGTTTAAATTGTTTTGAGACAATATTTAGACAAGTCGCTTGGTCAAACACTCAAAAATATTATTCTCTATCGTTTTTTTGATGGGTGATTTTTTCTAAGATTACTCAAATACATACAAAAAAATTGCGGTTTGTCTATGTTGTACGTGGGCCAGAGTGAAAAATCAAACGCTGACATCCTCTTAAGATTTTTCATTTGGTTTAGAGTTTAGGCTAATATAATTACAGAACACTCATCCAGTCAGCTACTTTAAAGCCCAAAACTATATAAACACTTACAAGTTAGTAGATAAGAATGGAAATATATTTTACTCGTATAAATTATAATGTTGTATAATATCGTATAATATTATTAATATTTCTATCCATGATGATGTTATAGACTTATAGCGGGACAATCTAATAATGGATCATCAATATTAATGGTCTGTAGATACAAACTGTAGTAGGTTATTACATCCTAAGTATAATAAACATGCATTTTAAGTTTTAACAACTAGGTATATTCAATATTTAAAGGGTATATTATACTATATAGACAGCTACTACCTACTATGGTTATTTATTTGATTAACTTCTAATATTCAGTATAATAGGTGTTGTACTATAATGTATTAATGAGGTGCAAATACTTGTTTAATCGAATAATTATAGCATAAACAATATTATCATTAATTATAAATTGAATGTTTTAATTTCATAAAAATACTCAAAATTAAACTTTTCTCATCTAAATACTTTATAAATCTGTAAAAATAATTTGATTTCTTATAAAACTAATCATTTTTCAAGAATTACTCAGTAAAACATATTATGTTTTAAGTTATATATTTTGTTTTTTTGTATATTTTGCTACTATCTATCATATAGTGTCACGTAAAAAACGTTAAGAAAATATATAGGATATTATATTTATTACTTTTAAGCTAGGTATTTATAAATTGTTTTTTTTTTAAATACAATTGTAAAATCTAATATTATTCTTTCTACATAAATCCATTCGGTAAGTTTTCAAAATTACCTATTTCAGAATTATCGGATATTGGTGCTTACATAGTTATATATTATTATAAAATCAAAGATGTATGTAGGTCCTAACCTATTTCTTATTATGACTTCATAATAGTACAAAATAAATATAATATGCACCTTGTGCACGTTTACGTTGTATTAAAAAATAAATAATAATAAATAAAAACTGATTATTCAACAATTTGTCGATATGAATATTTTAATAAGAAGTTTATATTTCTCCTCTATCTTACAAATACAAAATCGAAATATCCAGATGCAAATAATCAGTTGGAATTGTTGGAACAATTTGAACAACCTGTACCTAAATTAGGTACACTTTTTTAAGGGACCTCTGTCCCGGAATTTATAAAGGGGAGGGAAGGAAAATGTTCTTTTTTCTGAGACCCTACTGGTGCAGTTTGATTTTTAACATAGGACTTAACCAGTACAGCATTGTTTATAATACAGGACCCAAACAGTAAAGTATGATTTTTTACGCTGGACCCAATTGGTAAACAATTTGAATCTGGGACCCAACTAGTATGCGCCGTTTCATTTAGTACTCGACTATTACAGATTGACAATCAACTAATATACATATTATTATATGCGGATAATATAAAATAATAATAACAAAATATATAAATACCTATATATGATATACAAAAATCATAATCAATTAATATTATACAATATTATATAATATTATTACATAATTAAAAGAGCGATATTAAATATTATAATAATATAATGAATAATTAGATAATTAGAAAAATATTAAGCATGGAAAAAACGTTTGTGTACAACTTTGGTAAGAAGAGAGATTAGTGGAATAATTAAAAAATTTAAACCAGAAATAAATTGTGATATAATAGTTGAGACGATTTCTAGGAGAGAATTTTCGATTGTAACAGTTTCGCAGCGTAATATTTCGTTCGGGGCTGAGCAATAAATATATTTTAAAAGTTAAATACCTACTTATGAAAACAATAACAATGATTACTTTTATGATTTGCTTTCTTAATTCCGGAAATATTTTTGATGCAAACATAATATAATAAATACGAATACCGGGATACCGAAATACCAATCTTAACGATACAGGATTTACGTAGGCAGTAAGCTTATAATAAGCATTCGTTGAATCTGTTTCCAGTGTTTTGTGTTTATAGCAAAAATATTTCCAGAATTAAGAAATAGGAAATCTTAAACATGATGTTTTAATTGTATTTATATTAAATATTTCAACTACAGCAAAACGAGAAACGATAGAAAGATATATTAATATAGATTAATATTAGTTTAACCCGTGTAATATAGCTAGTTTATTTACATATAAATAACAAATTTTAGGCTTATTTTATATTTTTACCGAAAACAGAAATATTATTTTAAAACTGTTGTTAATGTATGATATATATAATATTATTACAATACTTTATACCGTATTCATTTCCGTACTAGATTGACTGTAGGCGGTGTATTATAATAATGTGTAATGCAATGATATCCGCAAAGAATTACATTTTTATGCTATATTTAGGTTTTTTGTACATGCATCAGTGGCAGATTTGGATATAAAATACTTAATAATAATAATAATAATAATATGTCCGTTTAATTATGTTCAAAATGTATAGTTATTGATGATAACAAAAATTATATATGTTCCTTAAACAGAAAGATTTATATTTTTCAAATTTAGGTAGACATACACTTATATTATTTTATTGTTTTATTGTTTTAGATACAGCTTACAGAGAGATAAAACGTTTATTCCCATCGGAATGGAAACGAGCAGTGAGTGATTTGTTATTATTTATTACCATAACAGTAAACAGTAAACCAATAACTTGTAGAACATACAATAATTATAATAGTAGGTATCTACTACCTAAGTTAATCTCTTTAATATTGTATATTATAATATGTTGGCGAAAAGTAAAAAAATCATACCTAATTATTAGTTTATACTGTACTTATTGTATTTACACTTGATTCATCTAATTTTAGGTTACCTATATGATTTCTTTAAGAGTGGCCAGGCGTGGATCTAGAAATGGGAAAGAAGGGACTAAGGGAGGGCTGGACGAAAAAATTGACTTCGAGTACATAAAAGCATAAGCATTAAGTTTAAGTTTTTATTGTGAATAAAATATTCATCAACATGCACATTTTAAAATAATAAAAATAACAAACTTTGGTAACAAAATTTCATTTTATTGCATATATTATATTATATAATTACGTAGGCAAGTGAAATAGTTTTAAATATCTATAAGGCCTAAGGGAGGGGGGTACTTCAGCCATCATATCCCCCATACCCTTGTATTCACGCGACCGCTCCTAAGTGTTAGAGTAATATATTTTTAGTCATCGTATTAGAATAGGTATATTATTTTGTTATTTACAGCAATCTTTAAAAATGTATAACTTTTATAACTCACAAAAGTGTGACGATTAATATTCAAACAAATTTCAAAGAATGTTCATGATTAATAATTATTATTCATCTTTACAGTTTAAGGGTACACCTGTACTAAATAATTTTTGCCATTGTTTATGATATAAAGAGAAAAATACAAAACAAAAGATTGCCTGCCTAGGTAGTAATTGTTTACTGACGACAAATTCTACTTTCTGGTAATTTCTCATATAGTACATTTTTAAAATGTCCGTATAAAACAAATGATATGAATTATAAAAACGAAAAAGAATTCTTTTGTTGTTGCACTAATTGTATTTTGCTGCACCTTCTAATAATAGTAGTATATAATATATTTACTAACTAAAGTATTATAATATTATTCTTGTAAAATAAACCACAGTTCTTTAATTATAAAACAAATTATTTACCTACAAAATTATGTGTTACTATTTTATACTATTATTAATTACGTAATATATGTTTTTTACAAAATTTTTTCAGTCTAACCTTGGAGGCAGAGTAAGTATATCTGAAACAGTATTGCTATATTTTATTAGAGTGAGAACTTAATATCATAAATGTATTTTATATTGTCAAAGTAGGCATTTTATCTTCATTTTGTTGCTCGCTGTTATTTTGTTAATTTAAAAACATATTTTTTTTAATAAAGAAAAATAATATGTATAAAGATATACAACAAGCTCGTTTTTAGTGACCTATATATTTTATGACACAAGCTCATCTCAAGATATGTAGGTACGGTACATTGTACAATATATCCATGAGACATGGGCCATGGTATAATAATATCATAATAAATGTATTTTCGTAATTCCCTTGGGTTAGGTACTGGATTTTTAAAAATGTAAAATATATTTCATAAATGGTTTTAATAGTTTTCATATAACAGTTTATAATGTTTAAAATACGATTTTTGAATACCTATAACTTATCTGTGTTTGATTAAATACAGTTAGATAGGTAATGTAATATAAATTATAATTTATGATTTAGGTTGGGTTTACCTTTTACAACTGTTACTTACGTACCTATCTATTATTTTCAAACTTTTTTACTAAACAAGGTTTCATTTTTACTTTCTCAAATCACAACTACTATAAGTATTTTATATTTTTGAACACTTTTTACTAAACATTATAAGTAAAATGAATTTATTGTTTTAAATTTTACTGATAGTAACATTGCATAATTAGTTTAACAACAAAACTTACGATATTTCATCATTATATCTATATTCCTCCGAGGGGGGTTAGGACAGTTGTGGGGGGCTCGTGTTAAAGGACACAAGGGCACGTACGACTTGCCACACCCAACATTTTGAATAAAAAGAAAGAACTTAATATTAAACATCAGACGTACCTAATTATTAAAGTCGATATAACTGACAATCTAATCGGAAAAGAAAATGCTATCAGACGAGAAGTTTCAAGTAATCAATAATTTTATTATTGTACAATAATACGGTTATTAATATTCGTGTATGCGCGGTGGTCACAATTCCGCTGTGTCCGATCTACTTTATAAAACGAATAAAATCGTCCGCAGGTCCACACTTAATCTTTTAACTATGGTCCCCCCCTCCGTCAGTTGTCACTTGTCTGCACGACTTAACTTGTATTGATACTAATTTATAAAGTGTACAAAATTACATATTTATTGAAAAAAACACATACTTCAATAACATTAACACACAATGTTTTGTGACTATATTATCAGTTTTGAATTAAAAAATAGAGTTTTTGGAATATACATCGTTTACCTTAATAATATCAATGTAAATTGGAGGTAGGTAATGTCGACCAATGTACTTTTTCGTTCGAAAAACCCACATATAATATTTGGTAACAATATTCTCAATTATCAATTCGGTATCTAACCAGAGAAATCCAATATTATAAATAAAAAACTTTTTGTCAAAATTTACACCATAAATACTCCGGAGCTACGCCATTTTATGGGTTGGTAGTATAAAATATTGATCCATATAATTACTATAAATTATTATAAATTATAATACAATATTTACCTAATAAAATATATATATATAAATGGACGTGCCTATGATAAAAATATTTTGTGAATCCATAACTCTGCATGAACCGTTTCTCCGCACGGTCGAAAAAATGAACGCACCGTAGCTCTGCATTCTAAATAGTATATTGCGTGTGGCAAGGACGGGAATTTCCCTTCCCGCACGAGCCACACATACTATTTTTTGTCACGCCTCTGCATTCATCGATCACGGCAAAGGTAATGCATTATGCAGGGATCGAGAGATCTATTATCCATGAAACAACCAAATTATTATACGAAAACAATTTCATGAAAGAAAAATGTTTACGAGTCACGCAAGGAGGTTATAATATGAATATACCAAAAGTTTATGTTTTGTAAGAACCGTGGTATAGATTTCAGTGTTTCTTTGTGCAGGGTATACGCGCGTGAAATTTGCGCGCAGCACTTATGGGGATTTCCACTTTATCACCCGGCACTTTTTGGGATTTCTACATTACCACCTGGCACTTTGAGGGATTCCCACTTTACCACCCGCTGGCCAGACGGAAAAAGGACGCTTTCCAACGCTTCAACCGCTATCGAAAACCAAACTTTTGGTGCAGGTGTGACAAAATAGTATATTGTGTGGCAATGGCGGGAAGTGAGCTATTTCAGTCGCGGGCCGCATTTCGCCCAAGACTGAAACTGTCTTCCCGCACGAGCCACACATACTGTTTTTTGTCACGCCTCTGCATTCATCGATCACGGCAAAGGTAATGCAGGGATCTATGCAACAACTAGACCATAATTCTACGACAATAATATTTCATGAAAGAAACGATTTGGTTTTGTTTATTTTAACCGTCACGCATGGAGGTTATAATAATATGGAATAAAAGATGTAACCAAAAGTTTATGTTTAGTTAGGACCGTGGACCGTGGTATAGATTTATGCGCCCAGCACTTTTGGGAATTTCCACTTTACCACCCGGCACTTTTAGGAATTCCACTTTACTGCCCGCTTGACGGAAAAAATACGCTTCCCAATGCTTCAACCGCTATCGAAAACCAAACTTTCGGTGCAGGCGTGACAAAAAATATTTTAAACACCAAAAGTCCGAATGCCATAAAACTGATGTGATAAAATCGATAACATATATTACCTAACCAATGGTTATATCTGTTCAGCATTAAAATCCGGGGAAATTGGATGGAAATGCATAGGTACAAAAAATGTGTAGGTATAGCAAAATTTTACACACTTTGTGTTGATTATAATTTTTCGCGGGAATCAGGGACACATATATTCACATGAAAATATTGACACGGTCCAATATTATTGTTCGACAAAAGATTAGTAACGGAATAAAACGAAAGGGACTTGATTATAATATTACTGATTGTCTTTCCAAGTTAATACAACTTGAAATAGCTAATAATGTAGAAGTAGCGTCATCGTCTTTAACATTTAAAGACACAAAATTAATTAGAGATAGCATTTCTCGTGAATGCATACGAAATTTACCGAAACTTCCAAAATTAATTTTTGAAGTAAATGAATATATTAATACCACCAAGCCGATGACGGTGAAAGACAAATATTTTATTATAACAAATGACCCATTAGATCATAATATAATCATATTTTCATGTGATTCAAATTTAAATTTTATGACGTGTGATTCTCAGACCTTGTACGTTGATCGTACGAAATTTTTTCCCCGGTTACTTAATATTCACGCATATCAGTAATAATAGGATAATAAGGACACACAAAAAAAAAATAACATACAATTTATAAATAAAAAAAATAATAGAATTATATAACGACAACCAAATTGAAAAGTATAATTTTATAAAGAATTTAGCTTCATTTAATACAGTTTAATTTTAATTTATATTAGATATTTTATATTTTATTTTATTTTACCGACGACCACAATGTTTGTTGTAATATTTTGTTAAACTGTGTTTATTATAATCATTACTTTTATACTAATTCATGATACATCGTCTAGATTAGGCTCTTCCAGCCGTTTCCGGTATTGTCTATCTATTCTAAAATATTATTTTTATTTAATTTTAATAACATAATATATTGTATTTAAAAATAATTAATTAATACTTATTATGTGTATATAATATAAGTATTAATTGTTTTGTGTTCAGAGTTAGGGTGATAAAAAAAAATTGTATGTGGAGTTAAGGTGTTAAAAAAACCTCGTATGCAGATTTAATGTGATATATTATAAAATGGCGACGATCCGTGCGCAGTTACGGTGCTCGATATAAATAGTATAATAATTTTATTAGATTATATTAATTTTCGGTCCCGTTGCTCTCGTCAGCCGTCTTTGTTTTTCAGAGATTAGTAAATCTTTCACTAAGTAATGTAGTTTGCGTTTTATATTCTTCACATTTCCATAATTACTGATCAAAGTAACACCCGAGTTGCCAGTTGGACATACTAAATAATTTATTATAAAATATAAATATTATATATTAGTGTCGCGGTCGTACTTCATAATATATTTGGTTTGTTTTACCTTTATTATAGAAGTATTGATTACCGAATTACATTAATAATAGAATACCTCTATATATTATTATGTAATATATAAAAACTATGGATATATTATGTCCATTGACCATATTATGGGGATTTTAAAATACGTAGGTGTTTTTTTTTTCAATAGTGGGAATTTCATTATTCCCTGAACCATTATGTGAGTAATAACTATATTGTTTTTACTTAAAGTAAGTTTAGCGTCATAATATAGATAGGAATACATATTGGTATGTTTCATACAATAACCGTGAACCGATTCAACATCAACACTAGTGCAGTATGTATATAGGCACACACAGTGTTGGGTAAATTACTTTTAAAAAGTAATGACATTACGTTACTCGTTACTCCAAATATTTTTAATTAAATTACATTTTCGTTACCTAAAATTATTTTTATCACGTTACATTACTTTTTCATCCATAAATTAGTGCGTTACAAATAACGTTACTTACTAATTATTATGTAGGTACTCGTATATATTTTACAATCATAGACCTATAGTGATAAAAGACCTACCTATTATGTACAAATTAGTGACGAGAGTAAAATCACGTCTCTGTTACATTGTCACCACGACAACAGTGTCGCTGTTAGTCACTGCGATAATTGCGAAAATTAATGGTGACTAGTGTTTTTAGAGGTTGACACGACACGGTGTAGTGTGAAACCGGCTGTTGTCGCGGTGACAAACTAAACAGCGACGTGATTTTACGATCATCGCTAAATTCTAGTATACTCTAGCTATGATGGTTATTGGTTACCGAGTAACTTAAATATATATTATGCAAAACAAACGGTGACCAGTAACCATTAAAAGTCACGGTGACTTTAAAGTAGCTGCCACCATTGTCACGGCGACCAAATTTTGTCACCGTTAACCATCTCTAGTACAAAATTAATGTACAATCATCTCACCTATATGGCTATATAGTCACAAGTCGTAAATCATAATTCATTTTAATTAAATTTTATTTTTAAGCCGAACCGTTTTCTTTCTGCTAATAAAGTGATAACATTTATTCCTGGAATGTTTAACAATATTGTTAACTATTATCAGAATCAAAAATAAATATAAATGATTTTTATTTTTCCTGGGATATCCTATCGGCTTGTTTTTGTAATACATTAAAAACTATTATTTTATTAACGTGGAAATAACGCATTAGTACGTTGCTTCATAGAAATTACTTTTCAAAAGTAATTTTGTTACAATTGCGTTACTTTAAGTAAAATGTAATGAAATTACTGCTGCGTTACTGAAAAATTAATTGCGTTACAGTAATTTATAATTTGCGTTACGTTACTACACAACACTGAGTACACACAACACACTGATTAATGGGCTCAAATATTATAATATTAACACACATAATATTAATATGTAATACATAATAATAATAACATCCCTGTTATACTAATCACACAACAGGTTGCAAATGGGTAGGTACCTACTTATATAGATACTATACTTACCTATGTTTTATATTATTTTACATAGGTATAAACATGGAAAGGAATGAAGGAAATGTATGTAGTTATTTGGGACTTTAAAATTTAATATTTTTTGTCGCAAATACTTCGTAAATAGTAATAATTTGTAAGTAGGTCAAAACATTTAATAAATAAAATTATGGTCACATAAATATGTATCTGCAGACATTATTTAACCAGATATTAAATACTGACCTATTTACTTGGCTCAAGCATAAGAAACTAAGAACATTAATATGAAATATACAACAATTAATTAAATAAAAAGATGTTGAGATGTAGCTTTACTTACCACCTATATCAGCTATATTATAATAGTGAGGATGGTGGATGCTAACAGGTAGGTATATCGTATATTATGACGATAAAACAAAATAATTTGTTTTAGTTTGTCTTATGAATAATACAAAATATTATGTTTATATCTATTTGTTGTGTGTACTCCTTCTATTAATGACTAACTCCAAAATGTTTTAAAAGCAGAACATGTTTTAGTTTTTACAAATGTTGCTACTGTTAGAAAGTTGATTAAAAATATTTTATACAATTCTATAGTAACAATATGCAATAAAAATTAAATGGACTATGATAAATGCTGCTAAATGTATGCATACTAATAAGATGTAATACCCTTAATATTACATTTCAAGAGTATATTTCAAACAAGTTTTACTGCTTGTATTGGAACGTGTTGTGTATAGTATGGTTTAAATAAAATGTATACAAAAATTAATTTAAATTGTCAAAAATTTCTTATAGTTTGAAATGAGAACAGTTATTTTTTAAATAGCAGGAATTAAAATATCCAACATTTTTAAAGAAAAGAAAATATTTATTTCTCCAATAGATGTGGACATATGGTATAATTATAATAAATAATTAACATTGTTTTCTTTTCTTTTGGCAATCATTTTCATGGATATTCTGGCAATACTCAGCTGGTAAGTTTAACATAATATTATGATATTATAATGTACAATATACATTATAATGTAATAGGTGTAGCTGTTAGTAATATAGTACATTTTATTACCTTGTATTATTAATTAATTAGAGGTACCTATCTCGCGTTTAATTTAAAACAATAATAAACCTGTTAAAAATCTATTCATAAATAATAAATTGATACGTGTTAATATTTTTACTACCTATTGTGGTATTTTATCGTTCTATATTTTTAAGTTAGTGTACATAGTTTTATGATTAGCTGTAGTTTATTTTAATTTTAGAAAATAATGAGGCATATTAAAACTTATATTTACATATAAACAGAGTTTGATGTAGATCGTGGATGGAAAGATGGTATCTAATGGAGATAACAAATTGTAAATACCTACTCATTAGTCATTATTAAAGCTGGGATTCTGATGCACTTTGCATTGTTTTCTGAATCTAGCTACGCGCGTTTGTTGTTTTATAACATACACTTTTCGTGTATTTATGAACAAAATAAGAAATTTTAATTTTGCATTTTTTAGCGATTTGAAATTTTATAGTAATTATTTAATTTTCTAAAGCATTTGAGTATTTATAGGACATTTTTCAAGTTTTTAAATCCATATTTGAATTTGAAATTTTATTTTAAACTTTGTACATGCTTTTACATGATTTTTATAAAGGTATTAGATACATTTAACGAACATGAAATATTATGATTACTTACAGATAAATAAATATATTATTTAAACCTATAAAAAAAAAAAAAATTATGGAAATAATTGTTTCTCCAGATTATAGAAGTCTAAAAATATCATTTCTATCTAAAAAACTTTTTTACAGTCCTACAGGCATATTATCATTTATACCAAATAAATATTGGAAATTGGAATTTACATCTAAATTATTAAAAATAGAAAAAAATGTAGTGCATATTTTTAGTACATTATTCAGAATTTTTAAGGCTTAAAATTATTTTCATTAGGAATTTTTTTGGATTTTTTCAGGGCACTAAAATCCCAGCCCTAGTCATTGTAATATTATTTACATTTTACATTATTTATTACCTACCGTGGAGCTTAGTAATTATTTTATAGGTATAATAGGTATAATATTCGAATATACAACTATATCAGAAGTGGACTGGGCCTGTAATAACCTATTAACCTCTAATAATAGAAGGCCCCATATTCAGGAAAATTCAGAGGAGCAATTCATTTTTTTTACCATAAAAATAACATAATTCCAATTTCCAATGTAATTACATCAATAATATATATTTCAAGGAGTTTCGAGGTTTTATCAAATTCAAAAATTACAGTTGAACTTGAAGATAACCAAGATTTAAGACGTGCTATCTTTAATTATGGTCCCTTGGAGCATATTAACGAAGGGCTCTGTACCCCCATAGTACAAGGGCAGTAGACCAGTAGGTCAGTCACTGAGTTTGCCCCTGAATTATATAGGTTATAGGTAAATAAAATTAAGAACCTTCATTTTAATTAAACATTTTTTTTCATTTTAGTTTTTCTTATATTATTGGTTTGGAATTCACTAAGAATTATTATAATTAAATGACAGTCAATATAATTAAAATATCAAAACAAATATAATATAAAATCTATCATATTATTAGATATTTATGGTTTTTTGTAAATCTAAGACTTAACACACAATATTACGGTGTTTTAAAAAAAAAGTATAAACAAGTTATTTTGATTTTTACAACTAAGAAAATCATAGTTTATTAGTTTACATATTATAATTTATGAAGTATTTTATTAGTTATGCACTATGCAGGTATATTTATAGGTAAATACTAAGTAAGGTATTTAAAGAGGTAACATAAAAGTATAGATATATTTTATATTTTTACTATTTGGCTTGATCCTTATTATTTACACAATACACATCTCTAGAAAACAAGTTCAAAAATTAAAATAATATATTCCAAGGTTGGGAAATTCCCTGCATTGTTAAGCCTTACATTATTAAGATAATTAAATAGGTATACAAACTGTTATTACAATTATTATTATACTAGTCTTTCTAACATCGTAATTGCTAATTGGTGAACCATTATATTATTATGTTTTACTATAGTTTTACCGATTATATTAGTACAAAATAATTTTTTTTTATTTATGAAAACATATTAATTTGATAAGTAGATGACTTTTATTAAACATAAATATAAAACCAAATAAAAAATAATTTTTCACCGGTCGAAAAAAAATAAAATTATGTATACTAATATACTATAATTTAAAACATAATTTGTAATAGGTACACAGATATTATTGTACATATATTTTTATCATTATTTATTATAAATATATTATATGAACTTTCCTGTCGTTTATATTTTATAGATGTGCCAATTGGACAGTAGAGTAAGTACCTATTCAACAATTGTATTTAATTATTTTAAAAAGTGCATAAATCATAATAGGGTATATTGTAATTAATTACTGATATGTTGACACTTGACAGACTATTATAAATATTTGTGCCTTGGTTACTTTCACAAGAAAAGCTTGAGAAACTTATTTTGAAAACTCAGCTATATTTCCTATAACATATGTTATTTAAATTAATAAAATCAACCTATTTATCTACATAAAAATAAAACAAAATGAGTAAAACTAAAAATTATTAATGTGATTTATGATTATATTAAATGATTTTATCAACAAAGTGTTACCTATACATTTTTATATGACCCTTGGTTTATGGCATACAAGGGTAGAGTTACCAACAGATAAAAAGTGATTCAATTAGGTTATCTTTTAATTCAACATATTTTATTAAAGACTAAAGTAGTTGTAATAAAATAATAATACAAAATTTAAACATAATTTACTGGTTGAAAATTCTGATCATGAACCGATAAGAATATAAGATAATATAGATAGTAAAATATGAATTGATCATAAGAAAATCTACACTATTCAAAAATTAGTATATACCTACCAAACACAAATACAGGTTAACATGGACATCTATGAGTTGTACAAGGCACTTGTACCGAATTTATTGTGCAAAGTTGCAGCTTACTATACTACTTTATTCTGCCTTTACATGATTACTTACTATTAAAAAATGATTTTGTTCCTATAATATTATAGTTGTATGTCTATATAATTACAAATTAATTATTTTTTATATGCTACTCGCAGAATTGTGGAGGGGTAAGTTAAAATAGTTCTTAAAAAACATATTTTATACATACAAATACATCGATTGTTTGATAATATTAAAACCATTCTATAAATATTCATAGATTTAGATAGGCTAGGAATGTCTTATTATACAAAATATGTAAAAAAAAATAATATTAAAATAACATAGGTACATTTATTGTTTTTTATTAGTTTTTTGTTGGTAAGAAATTTGTTGGATATTCCATGTTCAACAACAACTATGGCAAAATGAGAAAAAATAGCAAAACTGAACCGAAAATAGACAATTATGAAAATGTAAGTTTATTTTACATTGAAATAATATAAATACCTAACATATGAAATATAATGGGCATGAATTAAACTTTGTTTGACACTTTTTACTATGAAGCATTTATTTTCCTTTCACAGTTATTAGGCAAACTTTATTAATAAACAGTACCTAGTAGGACAACAGAACATATTTTATGGATTATTAATTAAAATAAAATGGAAATAGAAATGATTAGTCATATTAGTTTACTCAACCTTTTTATAACAATCATATTAGTATGTAAAATATAATACATAATACATTTTAAGTTTAATATATTTTATAATTTATATATGTATATATTATTTGTTGTTTTTTAATTTATAAACATAAATATATTAAGTTATGTTAAATAACCATAATAAATATTATATTTAAGTTACAAAGTAATTATATTTGAAGAAATAGTTGATATTCTTTGCATTTTTGGTATAATCAATACACCATTTGTATGTGATTATAATAAATTTCAAAAAAATAATTTTCACTGACATTGATTCAGTAAATTTATCTATTTTACATAACTTAAGATCCATCCAATCTTACAATGTAGCTTAATTTAATGAATAGTTTGATACAAATGAAAACAGAATATCTACATCATGTAACATTTCAAAACTATGTTTCAGGTACCATACGACTCGAGCAGTTACGTAAAATGGCATCATTGAACAAAAACATATCATCAAAATATTACTTGTTGATATTATAGATGAACATTATTGTTGAATAATAATTAATAAGTTATAGTTTACTAGTTTAAAAACATTTAGTTTCATTATTTAAGTACTTCATAAATAAATCATAGTTAACTGTTTAATTTAATTAATATATCTTTAAAATCGTTTAATGTTTCTACAATATTGAGTATATAAAAATGTAAATATCTTAACAAAATGTATCTATCAAATAAGATGTTTAAAATGCATTAAACAAATAACAATCGATAAAACAATATAGAATAAATTAGTTTATATTTTGACATGAAAAAATAAAGATCACAATTATAAATATATCTATAATAAAATACTAGTTGACTAAATATTTACGACCATAGAATTGTACTTTTTTGTCGAACGATCCACATTTGATTGGCATGTTTAGCTTATAGAATGGGTTCATCACATACTGAAAATTTAAATGGAAATAAGTTAGTAAGTAGGTATTAAGTAGCTATATTAGAATAAGAATGGAAATATTATCTAAAAAGCCTTTTTCATACTTTTATAGATTTGTGTACGTACATTGTATACATTGGATACTGGTAGGTATAATACAAATGTGAAATGTTCAATTATTAATAGGTATGCTATGTAAGAAGTAATTTTAAAAAATCCTTCATGAATCCAAAAAACTCATTAATTTCAATTTTGGAGTAAAATATGTATTAGATTTTCCAAATTATAAAGATTACATATTGTTATGGTCTGATGACCTCATAGGTAATCGCATATAAGCAAAACAATTTTTTTACTTCAGAAATTTTATGAGTAATTATTTAATTATTATAAAATGGAAAGTTATTTTACTTAACTACATCTAAATCATAATAAAAACTTAATACTTAGTGAAGAAAAATATTGTATGAATAAACATTTTTCCTATAGTAGCAAGTACTATAGCAATAGAGAAAACATCAAAAATAAGTTTGAAAAAATAAATACATAATACTTTATGCCTACAAATTATATTTGCAATATTATTTGTATAATATAAACACAGAATAATTATTCTGTGATATATCATATAACTATATTCTATTCCACAAAGAATAATCACTTTTTGCGTTACAAATGATTTGATTGGTGCGTCGAGAACTATGCGAACACGTTAACATCCGGGTAGTTGTTGGGAGATGCGCAGTACTGACGAGAATCGGTCAGCGGACTGATTATTCTCTTATAGAATAGACTATGGGTACAAGAAAACAAATATTAAGATAATTGTATTCATATTATTTACCTTTATAAACATTTCATATACTTCAGTGAAAAAATTTTTTATGCCCTCATCATTTTTAGAGTCATGTACAATAATAAATCTCATTCGACTAGCTGTTACAAAAGCTGACACCGTCCAATGATTGAAGCGATCTACAGTTTTTAAATACATAGATGTCGATTTCCACATTAATTCATCAACCAGATCTAAGGCAGCATGGGCTATAAATTGGTTCAAATGGCTATGGTCTTCTTTCTATAACATATTAAAAATTACATAGCATAACTACACAAAATAACAATTTGATTCAATTTAATTAATTATTTAAGATTATATTTAAATAATTAGTAGGTAGTATTAATAATATATGACCTCCTAATTTAACAGTCGTTACAATACATTAAAGCAATACAATAAATTATGAAAATAGTTACGTAGAATTGTCAGAATAATTTATTATTGTTTGTCTGTAATGTAAATTAATATAATACCTAAGATTGTTAGATTTGTATCACTTTGAAATTGAATTATATTAGGTAATTTAATACAATATATGTGCAAACTTCAGGGCTTGAATTAGATTTTAAATATTTGTTAAAAATCATTTAAGAAATCAAGTAATATCAAAATAAAATATCTTTTTTAATGATATTCAAAATTTATATTGAAATTAAAAAAAAATTTAAACCCATTATTTATACCAAAACAATACCTAATTATTTTATAATTTTTATTTATATATTAATCATTTAAATCATTAAATCAAAAATATAAAATTGTACATAGTCGATAGATGGTCTATGTTGTTCATAATATGTAGTCATGTAGTTAATAATAAATAAATAATATTTTGTTTTATAAGGCCTATTTTATAACAGCCACACAAACAATAAAAGATTTCTCGTTGTTAAAAATCAAAATTAAAATTATAAAAATGTACAATTTACTTTTTAAATTGAAAAAAAGAACAATGATGTTCAAAATCTAACTAAAAATCATAAAACGATTAAATCTATATAGTGCAATAATATGCAAATCATACAATTAGAGTATAAATATATTATTTTAAATTTAAATCAGAAAAACAAATATCGATAAGTGAAATTTAAATGACAATTTTGAAATCAAAAGCCCTGGCTAACTTAAATATAATACCAACAAATTAAAATAAAAACGTTGACAAACACGAGTACACAGCTGTAAATACCACTAGTGTTAATTGACATTATAACATACTTTTACTTCTTTGCTAGACATGAACTCCATTTCAAATATAGGATTGTCACCGTGTCCGACGATTACAAAGTAATAAAATCCCGTCATGTCAGTCAATACAAATAATTATAAACACATAAGAATATAATACACTGTTGCTTATATAAGTATTAAGGTATATATTAACTATTATAATATTTAAGAATTAATAAAATAACCAATAACGTTTCTATTCTTTTCTGTGGTTTTAACTTTTTAAGTAGAATTTCATTCAAAGTTGATAACAATTAATTGTGTTATCATAGTGATAACATAATGTAAATAAGCACAGACCACGACCACGGACTATGTGGTAACTGGTAACTATTGTTTATAATAGGTGAATAGACATATATTAAATGGACTGTGCTTTCCTCACTACCCATCATTCCGAATCTGAAATGTAAATTGTGTGAGTGAGATAGAAACTGTTGGGGGCAATCATGAAAGAAATAATAATTATATTTCATTCATGCCATGAAATTATTGTAATTTATAGATTAAAAACTGATAAGTAGTGATAACCATCGTTGATATTTGATAATGTCATAAATAATATCATGGAATAATTTAAGTATTCAATTATTTCCCCCATGCTTGCCCCCATCAGTTTTTTTCTCTCTCATCAATGCCGGTTTCATGATTTCTCTCTCGCAGTTCATTTATTTATATGTCTATGTTTGTTGGATATCGCTGAACATTTTTTGTGTACACGGCAAACGTATATAGTGGAAACCCGCCTTAAATATTATACATTTAATCATGTGCCATGTGGCTCGGCGCGGCGCATTGGCTGAAATCAATCACGACAATCACGTAACAGCTTACAATAATATGATTGAGAGTAGGTATGCAACAGGCAACAGCCGCTGCCAATAGTCCTCGGATGGGTGACCACATGGGTTCGTAATGCACAAAAATTTTGCCACACATTAAACGTTTTTTGAACCGTACCAATCATTATTCTAACCTTCCCATAGGCCTATAAACTAATGGATAGCGCATTACACTCCGTCCTGCCATCAATGCTAGGCAGTGGCGTAAATTGGGCTAAATTGTTAGGGTTGCAATAAGTTTCTAGGTTGGACAGATTTTTGGGGGGCTTAGCCATCCAAACCTCCCTAAAATGTTTTATTTTATTCTATATTTAACATTACAAGTACATAAACTCAACAAAACTATTTTAACCCTAAAGGCTATACATATTGTCATATTGTATCTATTGGTAATTGGTATATATTATGAATATGCACTAAAATTAATTGGGTAATAATTACTTACCTAGTACCGTCATTAAAATATGTATAATTTTCTTAAAGAATAAGTATATGAATACATAAAATACAACAATTCTTTTACTTTGTAAATTTTATATTTTAAATAGTAGCTGTTATTTAGATTTTAATATGTACTATTTATATTTGTATTTGGATGTTTAAATACATATTTATCACTTTTATATTACACAAATTAACCAAAACATTTACTAATATTTATTTTACGTAGGTAACTATAGCTACAGAATTTTCATTTTGAATTAAGGTAGAAGTAGGTATTTAACAAAATACCCTTCAATATTTAATGATATTAAATTATTATAAATATAATTTCAATAAATTGTATACGAGTACTAAATATATGATATGAAATTAATTATTCACTATATTTAGATACCATTTTTGATCTTTTTCCTGGAGAATGGAGGTTTTCTTCAGATAAGCTAACATTTTTCTGAGCATTTGTATTAGTATTTTTCTAATAAGCAGGTACAAAAATTAGTACCAAAATAATACAAAAAATATGTACCAAAATAAATTTAATTTGCTCAATAATATAATCTTACCTTAATGATTAACTTACAGATCAAATATAAATTATTAATTAATCAAAATTATAGTTTTAATATAATATAAATCAGTAATATATTATAAGGGCTACTTTAAACTTAATGCATACTAAATAGGTATGTGTACTAAACAATTATACGAATTTAAAGAAAAAATAGACACTTACTTTCGACTTTTTCGATATTTCTACAATAAATTTATCCATTTTAGCAAGTTGTCGATATACTTTTAATTTTGAATCGTTCGCGGATAAGAAATAAAATAATACAAGTGTCAAAAATAAATGCATGTATAAAACAAACAAATAATAATTTTAAACTATGCGACACATTTTCACTATCAGCTACCATTGAGACTCGAGTCGGCCGATCACAATAAAATATAAATATACATATTGGTATAATAATAGAAAATGATTAATCTCCTAACTATAAATAAATGTGGAAAAGATACAATATTCCAGTGCCTCAAAACTAAGTTAAACATTGGTTCTCAAAATATAAATTAGTTAATTTATTATTATATTGATATTTCAATTTTTTGAAAACTGAAATCATAATTTTTTGGAGTCGCAAAAAGATACTCTCACGACCCTATAATATTTTCAGGGGTCGCAAGTGCGACCCTGTGCGATCCCCAGTTTACGCCACTGATGCTAGGCCATCATATAACTATATAACCATAATATAACTGAGAGATAAAGAACATAAAGTAGTGAAGGAGCTCGCTTAAGGAACTGTATACATTTTACTACTTTGTTTCTTTTTTCGCTCACTCTATATTGTACCTCTGACTTCTCCCTTTAAGCGCTGTCCATTAGTTTATAAGTTAAAGTCAATAAGTTGAATAATTTATAAATTTTTAACAAAAAATAATTATTAAATTTTAAATTTGATAAATGTTGTCAAAATTCGAATTTAAGTTTAAATTTAAATGTTTATAACAAAAAATTGTGCCTATATATATGTATTTTTAATATTTTACTACTGCTATTGTAGCAATATATCAGGAGCATTGTATTACATTTTTACGCATTTTTACCCACATTTTATTGACAAATATAGATAAATAAAACTAAAAAATTTAAAACTGCCAATGCCCGTGAACAGCTCAAACAGAGCTAAAATATTTTCAAAATATGATGGTGTATAGAAAATGAAAATATGAACATTCATGTAAGGTTCATTATAATAAAACCAATACATTTATTACCCTGCTCAGAATGTAAATTAAAAGATAAAATGTTTTTTTATGGAAACCATATGAACACAGTGAAACAAAAATATGTTTTAACTTAACGTCAGGGGCGCCATTTTGGGGTATCGCAGGGTATATATTGGCGGCCCTATTTTTCGCTGTATAATATTGGCCTGCCTTAATTCCATGCTGGCGCCGATGCCCGATGTATCAGTTAAATTGAATTAATTTAAATGGTTAATATAAGATAAAAATATTTTTATAAATAAAGGGATATACATATGTATACTTAGATATTAAAGATATAGAAGAAAATGTGTATTAATTAATAATAATATTATACTTTTATCAGTGTTATCGCTTAAAATATTAATTATTTTTCATTCCTAATAATAAGGTTAGAAATAACTCCAACATAGCTACATTTTAATTTGTATTGTTATAACTATGGCCTGGAAAAAAAAATTGGCAGCCTATTTTAAAACTGAAATGGCGCCCCTGCTTAACGTCTCATTATTTTGTCTATTGTACCTATGTTGTTTATATATTTATCGCACTTATGTTATGCTGTAATATAATATACCTACCTATGTAAGGTTGAAGTGGTAAACTTATTAATAATATATATCTATAATATTATAACACTATAATAGTTGATATAAACCAATCGTTCTATAATAATATGATAGATATTGTACAGTTTATTGTTGTTCCATGTTTATTTTTTTTACTCTAGTGACTTAACATCAAACAAAGATCATTGCCTTATTTACGGCTTTGTAAAAAAAAATATATATAAGCATACCTATATATAATATTATATATATATATACATAGGTATATACCTACACGATTCAATGTAATTCTTTGCAGCGTATCCCGGTGGAATATCCGTATTATGCGCTTATAATACACACACACATAATATGTGCTGTATGGGCGGAAAGCAAGTCCAAACGAACTATTTTGTTCAGGAACAATATTATTATTTTCATTCGTTCCAGAACAATTACTTTTATTCGTTCCGATTAGAATTTGTTCGCCCTTGGAAATGTATCGGCGTTGCGTATCAAAAATATATATCGTTTATTAGTGTTGGTTATGTCATATTATTATTATTATACCTATTTGTACATAATATCAACAGGTATACATAGGTATAGAGGGTGTTGTAACCGGAAGGTCCGGAAGACATGACAGATGGAATAACTTTTGTTCTAATCAATATTTTAAAATTTTTTTTATGTATAAATTATAGTCACCTGCGTTGTTACACGTATAATATAACACGTGTAATATAAAAAAAATTTTATTTTTTTAATACTGAAAATAAAAAATAAAAAAATTAATTAATTTGTTTTGGATAAATTCAAAATAGCAAATTAGCAAAGTTCATATATTGTCAAAATACGTAAAATTCACAACAATTTTCAAATTATATAGAATTAGAAATTCATAAAAAATTTTTTATTTAAATCTAAGATTTGAAAATGCAATATAAGATTCCTCGCAAGTTTGTCTACCTTAATCAAAGAAAAGATGTCTACAAGCAAATCAAATTAAATTTCTATGAGCATTGAAGTTCATATTTTAACAAGATTGGATATTTACTCGATTTATCATATAGTGATTTTGTAATTCTCTTGTAATTCAAAAACGAATAACTGTAGATACATGCGAATTTCACTGAATACTTATATTTTCATTTTATATACATCATAAAATTTCGAAAATATTTTGACTCTTTTTGTGCTGTTTACGGGCATTGTCAGTTTTCAATTCTTTTAATTTTTTTCTCTATAATTGTCAATAAAATTTTATTTTTTGTGTTAAAATGCGTGAAAATTTAATACAAGGCTCCTGATATATTGTTACAAGAGCGGTTGAAAAATATTAAAAATACATGGACACAATTTTTTTTTTATAAGCATTTAAAGTTCGAATTTTGACAACATTTATCAAATTTCAAATTTCATCATAGGCTGACTGACTGTTTTCGCTCAGAATTGTTTTTCTTATACAATGATATTATATCATTGAATTTAAATTTAACACCATAAATTACATTGACCCACTTGTAACCTACTGTACAGCAGAGCGACACTCACTTGTCCACCTTTTATATTGTTTATTTCTTATAAATATTAAATTATTTGTGTTAGACATAAACATTATTACGCTGTTTATAGGTATAGCCATTAGATATTTTCGATTTTTATAAATTTTTGTTTTTAATTATTAATTTTGATTATTTATACCAGTATGAGGTAGGATGAAACAACGTTTTTACTCAGAATCGCTTTCCGTATGCAATATTTATCATTGAATTCAAATATAACACTCGACGACTACTGAATTACTGTACAGCAAAGTAGTACCCCCTTGTCTATATTTATTTTTAATTTTCATTCTAAATTCCTTATTGGAAGAAAATATGGTCAAGAATTATTTTAATTATTATTTTTTTTTTTTTATGGAGAAATACGGCCAATATTATAGTATTATATTATGTGAGAGGATATAATATTAACCGATGAGTCGGATGAGTTGTTCTGAATATCTGGATCCTACTGTATGTTTAAAATATTAAAATATTATATAATAATTTCGTACCAACTGAAAATTTATAATTGTGTTATAAATTTAACTACACTGTAATGTTTTGTGACATTTATAGTATATACCATATGTAGTGCATATATAAACAGAGAATATAACTGAAACATAATTTTCTTTTATTATCATTGTTAATAAATCTTCATTGGATTGAATTAAATTTTAAATTGTATTAAGTAAGTATAGGTACACGTTAAATTTGAAATATTATATACCTAATGTAAAAAGAAAATTATAATGCGTAGGTACCTAATAACTAATGAATTAATATTAATTATTTAAACAATGATCATTTATCAGCGGACACTTATAATAATTATATTATGTTGTTGTACTTTATACTTATTATACCTTATATAGTATACAATACATATATCTATTATATTTTAAAAGAATATTAAAAATTTTTATTCAAATCTGTACATGAGAATTTATATTTGAATAACTAAAATAATATTTAATGTATATTATAATAATAGTAGGTAAATCTATTTCGACTTAAAATTGTCAATTTTCAAATGATATAATCATAAATCGTAATTAATGTTATTAAAATATTGATACTTAGTTACAAGCATAGTTGCAAAACGGTTCAAGCGGTAAAACCTAATTTCTGTATTAACTTTTTATTTTTTATATATTTTTTTTGTAAATATTATTATATAAAAACTTTTTTTCATATAGACAAAGAACCAAATTGTATAGATGTACCGTTTATACCAAACATGTAACTATAATAGTTGTGACTTGTAGGGAATTCAAGTTTATTAAGTATTATAATTTATAATCACAGAATTGTAAAATTAACTGTTACGAAAAAAAAACAAACAAAAGAAAATATAAAAAATTATCGTATATTTGTATCTATAAATCTTTCAATATCAAATAAGAAACAGATGTGAAGATCTTTTTGATAATATTTTGTAGATGCGTACATGTTTATTCTTTTTTTTTTTTAAAGTTATTATAATATATTCTTTTTTATGCTGAATCATGTATGCTGTAATGACAAAATATATTACACTTTGTGTATTTGCGGTTAAAATGCACAATTGCTTTGAACGGGTGCTATATGGCAGCCAGGTGTTTGCCGGGTGATAAACATCGAGTATGCAATATATATATATATAATGTTTATATATAAGAAGTATGTATATATAATATATATGTGTGTATGTGTGTGTGCATTTTCCACGGCACTCATCGATTGACGGCCTTATTGTGAACGGAGTTTTTCATTCGGCCAACGTTGGATTCATAAGTCACGCCGGGACTCGAAATCCATTGGAAAATTCGTTCCGCACCGAAATCCGATTTGGCTCGATCCGCGTGAGACACCATCTGCTTTTGGCAAAAACCATTGTCGAAAAATTGCCAACGCTATAATAATATGATACAAACGAATGTCAGTAAATACCACTGAAATCGTGGTATGTAACGTCGGTGGCGACTGGCGAGCAACAATACGCGCTTTTGTTGGTGGCGACTGACGAGCAACAATACGCGCTTTTGTTTGACAAGCTCCCATCTGCCGCCGGAAAAGCTCGGAAAAACGCGGCGTGTGTTATAAACCAGATGGCGAGACATATTATAACATTATGTGTAACTTGTTAGTTGTTGGGTATCTATGCGCTATATACCGATACTGTGTATACTGTAGGTACACGCGTTTTTACAGATAATTCATGTCCATATAATGTTAGAACGATAAAATAATATAGATATTATTTGGATTTCGTACGATAGTAATGAAGACTTAAGTTGACATTTTAAATTTTAAATAGATTCTTAAATACAAATAAAATTTGTTATGTTTTATGTTTACCAGCTAGGGCGTGATACATTTGTTTTTCAAAAATGATTTACACATACTGTAGTTATACAGGTTTCTTTAAGGGTTTATTAAAATTATTTGCATCCTTCATTAAAATGTCATACCATTATTATTTATTGCTTATCTAGTTAACATTATTTGAAAAAATGTATATTTAACGATACTTTACTATACAGTCTAGTAGTTGTTTAATATTCAAATATAAGTACTATTTTTTGTAATTACTATTAGATATTTCATATATTATTCAATATTATTAAATATACTATGATTTATTTTCAGCAAGTTTGTAATAGGTATTAATAAAACATTATGATTTTGTGCTGATATGATCAAAGCGAGACAAGTATTTAATATACCTAGTTTAAGTTGGTCAGTATTTTTATTACTTACTGACCTTTTGAAATTGTATTTAAGACCGAATTTTATGTTTGATCTACAAATATAATAGATTCAGACAGAGTCTTTACCACTGCCTAGCACATATTAAAAATAAATATTCTACTTAAGTAACATACAGAATTAATGTGTCCCTATTCACGGGATTTAAAACTTATGTTTCACTTTAATACCAGCTTAGGTTCCATCCAGTTTTGTTTCCATTCAAGTTCGGTATTCAGATTATGATGGCCCCCGATGTAGCTATAGGGGCGATTTTGGTTAAAATAGCATTGAGGGTAGATGAGGGTATGCGTATAATGGATCTGACGGACACAAACTTGTCAATCATTCTAAAAGAAAATATTCCCCTCGCCATTGGCCACCATTCCCACGAAAGCTTAAAAACATTTTCTCTTTTATCAAAAACAAACATTAAAATGTCCGGTGTCGAGTTTTGAAGCACCTATATAAATACCTATTGACTTCGCTAGATTACATTTTTTAAATAAATCTCAATGTGTTAATGTTATTTTAATACTTGATTGATATTTATATGTATTTCTTAAATATAACGAACAAAATACATAACAATAATCTAATCTACGTTGTGTAGGTATTATAATTATATCGAAATTAGAATTGATAAATAATTCGTTTACGACAAAAAATTTTTTAACTTTAACAATAGCTAATCATAATATGATATTATGATAATAATTAATATATAATATTGTCAGTTATTATATATTTATTATAATTTATAGTACAAATTAAAACGTGAAATATATATATATATATATAGGTATAGCTGTTGTATGTTAAAGATGTATTTATCCGTTGAAAACATTTATGATAATATGGATGTAATTACCTACTATAATTTATAGTAGGTAATAAGACTGTTTTTATGTAAGTATACGCTCGTAATTAAAAAGCTGACAAGAGGATACCACTCTGCTGCAGTATATTAGGTGTCGTGTGGGTACTGTAATGGATGTATTAAATTTGATTTCAATGATATTATATTATTGTATACGAAAAACGATTCTGAGCGAAGATGGTCTGTTAGCCATTAATACTAAATATAGTACCCATATAATATATTAATACTGCTATTTAAGTCATTTATTTTACCATAGCAGTCCATTAGGATTTATATTTTAGGTTGAATTAATGTTAACCTAAAACATTGCATTTGAAAATGTCGTTGTGTATGCATTAAATATAATAATATACTTCAAAAGGTTCAAGTACTTACAAATAATATTTTCAAATTACAATAAAATAATAAAATTGTTGTTCTCCGTTTGATTATTTAATTTCGTCTAGATTTGAACTTAAATTATCAATAAAAAAAACCTGTGTTTATAATATATTTTTTTAGATTTTCTGAGTATTATAATATCATGAACTATTTACGAGAAACTCTTTTTAACTTTTCAATACTTAGCTATAAAAATTGAACATTTTATAAATTTTTAATTACAAAATAAAATGAAAACTTTTGAGGTGTTGCCGAGATTTAACGAAATTCTAACTTTAAACTCTTATAAAAATATATTGTGGCAATGTATTTTCGATATTTTTTAATTGATAAATGAACAATTTATGAGGAATCTAGGATTAGTTTATCGAATTTTTTTTGACCCAGCAAAAGTTATAGAAAAAAAACTTGAAAAAAATCAAATTAAATGAAAATGTCTATAAATAGCTTAAAAACATATTTTTAAAATGATATCTTATTTTATAGTAAATTCTAATATAAAAACATTTGGTCAAACCTATTAGTGCCATGGGTCAAATACATTTAGTTGGTTGTGCAGCTGCTAACATTATACATTTATCTGTAAAATATGTTGGGTTCCAAAATTATTTGGTAAAATAAATAATAGTCAAGTTTAAAAAAATAGTTTTATATAAGTGCCACTGCTCTAAAAGTACTTTAAAATGAACAAGAAAAGTGTGGCAAAAAAAGCATAAACTATAGGTTGTTTAATCTATTAGTGTTTCTATAATTTGTATGCAATAATATTATTAATTATATAATATTTTAAAATAAACAAAGAAATTTCATAAAAATAATAATTATGATATAATATTTATTTAATATCTAAGTAAACGGTCACATTAAAATATTATATCTTGGCCAGACATTTAAGCAAACATAATAAAACTGTTCTGGCTATAACACATATTTTTCATTGCCAATGTAAATATGAATAAATAAGAATACTTTATTTTTTTTCAGGAAGTTTTGTATTCAAGAAAGTGAAACACGATAATCAAGTAGTCAACAATGGATTAAGCATTATGCTGTGATACGCGAAAGAAAGAGAATGTCTGCACACTACCTATTTGTTTTCTGGCTCTGGCTTACCTCAAACATAACAAATTTGCGTTAATTTAGCAGATTTTTTTTTACAGATTTGACATTAAAGTGAATTTAAATTCAAACATGAAGGTATGTATATTATGTAACTAACTGAATTACTCGGCGTTATCCGGAAAAAAATTCTGAATGTTTTAACTCCTTTTGACGCTGTGAAAGCAATGTCTTTTTAAGTGTAAATTATATTATATTGTAATGTATGACATGCCGATCGGTGTCGTCCGTGAGTTTTGCAGCAGTATAATATTATCAATAGTAGGCAACCTACCTGCGGTATATCGCGGACCCCGTGTGTTTTGTACGTAAGTGTATATAATTTAACTCTGAAGTATTAAAGTTATAGCAAGTTTGTAGTTTTTTACTTAATTCAACCTACGGCGGATTTATACAATCAATTAATACAAAATCCTAACCTAACAGTACTAAAATCCGATGAATAAAAAAATCCAAACATTCGTGGTATGTACCTATAGATAAAGAAGAAAAATAAAAACTAAAAATATACTTTTTTTTACGAGTATTTTGACAAAATTCATCATAATTTAAATTTAACACGTCCCTTACTGTTGTCCCTAACCTATCCCACCTCTACTGTACGCTTCACCTACTTTTAAATTTTATTAAAGTTTATCTATAATTGACTTGTCAGTTAACGTATGAGCGTAATTTGGATGATAGAAGTTTGCTGAAAACGACGCGTGAGTCACGGCGTGATAGTTTGTATTTTACTCGGTTGTTTCATTTGACGTTGGTAGAACGTTGCTGCGAAGTTATAGAAATCAAAACGGAGGCCGTTCGGAACACATGTAACAGGAGTGTATGCTGCGACCGTGATGGCCGCCGAACTAGTGGTTACAACTAGAGAGCCTTTATAATGCCGCCGTCGTCGTCCGTCGCAATCACTGGCACCGAAATCGAAGAACGGTAGCGACTAGCGCATGAGACCCTGGTACACGGAGCTCGCAACGTATACCCGGACACACTTTTTACACACTCCTAGAAAGTGAGACTCCTCAGAAATCGAAATGTTGGGACAATTAGTTTTTCGAATTCTTTGTTTTTAACATTGAAATCAGTATTTTCATTTACTTTTTTTTTTCATTTAAGTTATAGGCATCCTTAATTATTTTGAAAGTTTTTTTTGTATACTTGGTCCATTATAACATTTTTTTTCGCATTTTTATCGTAATAAGAAGTAAAATAACTTTAAAAAAAAAGTAAGTAAGGGGATGTCGCTCTGCTGTACAGTAGGTTACAAGTGAATTAGTGAATAATGGATTGTATTAAACTTGAATTCAATGATATAATATCATTATATAAGAAAAACGATTCTAAGCGGAGAAGGTTTGGCAGTCTGGATTTTTTATATTGTTATTATTTATTATAGCCTGTAAGTTGAATTAATAATATTATAATTTTTATTCGTTGCTATGGTGATACATAAAGCGTTCAGAGACATTCTGTACTAAAATATAATATAGAAGTGCCACCGCGCCAACTACAGGCACATCGCTTTAATAATAATAAATAATAATAATTATTATTAAAACCAATAGCAACCATTTACAAACAAACATTTCCGTCGTAAATCTCAAAATCCTTCTTTGAATACCTCCCCAGGTCGGACCTCTAATTTACTCTTTTTAAATTAGCCTTTCTTCTTCCCAGAGGTCTAATCTCTCTCTGTACCAGATTTCATCACAATTGGATGAATGGTTTAGGAATGTATAAAGGACACCACAAACATTCATTTTTATATATAATATTGACTTGATCACCTTATAGACTTTTATTGGTATTTTGATTTTTGAATCATAATAGTATAGGTTTTTCACATAATTAATTTACACAGTTATCTAAGATAGAAATCCCCGTTATCTAGATGAATTTATACATATAATTTAATTTATTAAACGGCTTTTATTTATTATAATTTATAGGTAGACAATTAAGTAATTTATTAAATGGGTAGTATTTACTAATAACTATTGACATTTTCGATAACATACTATTAAGTTATTCTATATTGCCACGACCCTACGGAGAGTGCCATAAACCAATATAAAAAAAATTATCCGATAATTTATCTAGATAACATTATTATAATTTATCTTTATCTAGATAACATTTTATTTATCTCGGCTCAACTCTGGTCATACAGTATTGAATTCAGTAGACAGAAATATATGCACATAATATCTAGTGGAAAATGTTTGTATAGGTATGTATTTTTGTTGTACAGAATATATTAATTTTGTTTTAAATTTAATTTCAAGCCCGACACTGCAAATTCAGTTTATTCCGGCTTCCGATAATAATAATTAATACTATTATAATATAATACACACGTGACACGTCTTGAGTTCAACACTGTCGTAGGTGATGATGGGCGAATTCTGTCAGCTAAGTAATACCTATATGGCTATATACACTATAAAATTAATTTAGTTTGATCCAAAAAGTAGAATAAGATAAATATTATAAACAACTTTCTCAGTTATTGTTTGACCACAGAATGACCATCCACTCGCTCATTTTCCTTTATAGGTATTATGCGGACTAGGCCTAAAGTGGCTTACCACTCGGGGATACCACAGCCAAAAAAACGCGCCATTGTGCAGTAAATCGTGTAACATTAAATATGAAATAAATATTGGGTACTACTTACACTTGATTTTCATTTAATGTGTGCTAAGGTGGTAAGGAAATTTGCGTTGCTTAAATTATACTTTATTATTATGCCAAACATATTATCAAATCAAATTTTTATGTTATCACTAGAACACGTATACTACAAAATACCATCCTTGTAACTAATACAATCTAATATAGGTATTTTTCCTATTATGATGTATAAAATAATGTGCGGTATATCTAGATCTCAGATATATTTTACGTGTGTAAACTGTAATACCTCATAAATCATAATTCATAATACAACATAATAATTATGTGAATTAATTATTTAAATTTTTTCCTCAGCAATTTTTAATTACTGCCATAATTCATAATAATATGACTGTTCCTACATTATTTTTATTTCATAAAAATGAGTATTATTCGATGTAAAAATAATTACACAGTAAGAAAATTTGATTATTGGAGGTGTATCCTCCAATGTTGTTCGGTTGAATTCTTAATTCAATATTTAATATTGTATTAAAATTGTATTAAAATTGCATTATATATTTATATTATATTATTATTTTATTTTACATTCTACTCTAGTATCCACACTAATTCAATAAATATATTAAGGTCGTTTTGTCTATATTGTAATTGTACGCGTGTGTAAGACGGATACAACACTGAGGGTGTGAAGTCCTCTTAAGTCCGTCAACTATGGCGATTAGTATTTTTTTTTTGGGGGGGGGGGGGGGTGGCGAGGTTGGTTCGGAACACGTGTATGTGGTGCGAATTTGTATATATTTGTGTAGTATAATAGCGAGTTATAATTATCGTTATCATTATTAACAACAACCTACTATTAAATCGCTTAAAAATAATATAGTGTACGTTTATGAAATTTATTAATAACAGCAGTCCAAGAGCGACATTGGATTTTGCTATAATCTATAATGCTATCCACATATTTTACATTATTCACCCACTTTTAGTGTTAGGTTAAACATTGACTTATAAAAATGTTTTGTTTGATGGGATGCGATATTAATATATACGCGTTAAAAATATAAATTGTACGATAACGGATGTTCCTGAGTTTTTAAATGTTTGGAAACGGACTTTAATAAAACAGTTGGTAAAATATGTACCCACTATACCCATCATCTTGTTTGTTTTTAATATTAAATTATTCCAATTAGTTTACACTTGTTATGAACAAGGTACGGCGGTGGAAAGTGTATGTACTCAATTTGTTTGTGAATTTTTTATTATTATTTTTTCGACAAACGCGAGACGGCTGACAGAGGAGAGTTATTCCTCCGCCTTTGCCACCAACACTTTCCTATCCAGCCAGCCAGTGTTTACACTGAAAAATCATAAAGTTTCGCGCTTGGAATATATTAAGCGAAATTAAGGAATCGGTGTTTTGTGTTATTTTCAATAAAGATTTGGGTAAAATTTAATGTCAGATCCGGCGAAGTGAATCGCCTCGGAAAAAACGGCCCTGCAGATGTTGCCTAACGGCGGCGGCAACGTTATCGTCGTCGCCGTCGGCCTGGCAGCCTCGAGGGGAGGGGTGTTAGCATCTCTCGTTCGCCACTTTTTCTCTTTCTTAAAAAATTTTTTTTCATCATCTTCTTTTTCTAATTGAATTTTTACCAGTAAGTTTCATTATAAAAAAGAAAAGAAACTAATTTGTCTCCTCGAGTTTTCAATGTTACCATATATATTACGAGAATGAAACCGAAGATAATATAATATTATTTGAATATCCAACTTTTGATACTATCCTGAATTTATTAATTAATATGCGTTCATAATATTAAAAATACATTTCTTGAGCGATTTCTTTATTTTATTTGTAGTTCATTTAATTGGGCATCCCTTTTATTATTGGCACGCTATAATTTTATTCTTATCATTCATAAGTTAGACATCTATACCAAAGTGGCTATGTCCACCCTCCTTCCCCCGTCGGTTGTATTTTTGCCATACATGACAATATATAAAAAAAGAAATATGTTTACCGCTTTTATAAAAAAATATCATATAGAAAATTGAAAGACTTAGATTTGACTTGGGTAAAATATACAATATCTTAGTAGTATTTTTACTCACATAAAAATTGTTGAGGTGAAAAACACATATTTTTGTGCATGATTTTAGTGTTGTATCACGACACCTGCATTCTTTCATTTTACAGCCACCAATGTGTTTGTTGTATCCGTTTACTGATTATGACATAGCAAAATTTGTCGTTCACTAATTCCAATAATTGTGAGCTGTAAGTTTTGATATTATCGTAAATTGACCTATTATCAAACTTTTAGTTAAGAACATATTTTGACATGCTTGAGTGTCGGAGATTTTTCCGATATTTTAATTTTCAAGCAAGATGGGTATGTGAAATTCACAAATTAAAAATGCTCATATAGTATCTCGCTTGAAAATTAAAATATCGAATAAAAAGCTGAAGCTTAAGCGCAGGTAATGTTCTTACCTAAAAGTTTGATAATTGGTTAATTCACACCTGTATCAAATTCAACTACACACAAACACAATCGAAACTGATGAACAAAAATTTGCCATGTCGCATATACGTCTGTAAAACAACAAAATATGCATGGGTAGCACGTGCTCATTAGGTATATTATTTCAATTTATTTTCTGCAATTTATATATTGTCAAGTAATGGAAACTGTAGTTATGCATGCGTTGTTCAGCGGATTGGTCGTCCTAGAAAACAGCGAGTTGTTGATATTGTAGTAACCTATACTTATCAGTCAGTGGTCGTCCTATATTTATCACGTCGATAATAGCTAGCAGGTACACGACACTCCAGGAGATATGAATAAGTTACCATCATATTATTAAATTCTACGGGGAAAAAAATTATCAAGGACTCGAGTTGGCGGTAGAGTTACAGGTAAGCACGTTTCCGTCTTACAACTACTCAGTGTCTATTTATATTAGCAATTTCTTACAATATCGGATTGTTGTGACACGCGCTACGTTTTCGTTATTCCATTATTATTACAGCGTCGCGCCGTCGACCTGCGATCCTTCGTTCGTCATGATGTAGGAACATAGGTATACCTCGTATACGAGGCGTAATGGTACCGTATAATAACTAATTTGAATAATCTCTTCCACACATTATTTTATTATGTGTAGTGTTGTAATAGTGTATACTCAACACCGTATAATATATTATATAAATAATAATAATAATAATAATAATAATATGTCTTGGAATTTTTTTACGAACTTCCACCGGCCACTGCCATCGTACGAGATTCTAAAGCTGTTTTTTATTAATTTTAAACTAAAACTACAAGTTTAAAAAAAATATATCTAATGGACGATATACCTACTGTATTTTTAGAAATCTAGGCAAAAAAAAAAAATCGCGAATGAAGCGCTGTTTTTAAGGTATTTTATACTACTGTCTTGACGTTTAATAGACAAACGGCGATTAAACAATATAGGAATTGTTGTTTTGCTGTAGATATAGGTAGAGACATTTAAAAATCCAAAACGTGTAAAATGCCAAAATGTAATTAATAATCCAACATTTTGAAAGAGTGTAGGTACATTGTTTGGACAATATTAAGGCGAAAATCAATAAAATATTATTATGTTAATATAATATAGTGTGCTTAATTTGTAATAGGTATTATGTTTATTTAATTTTGACAAGCAATCTAAATAATTATTTTTACTAATTATTGTTTGTTAGGTATATCATAATATTATAAATTATTATGTTAAGTAGACTTATTTTTGACAAATATTTCAGTTTATTCAATAAAATTTAGTTACTAATTATTATGTATAATTACATATTTCTAATGAAAGTTTTATGTTTCACACAATACTTCAAAAGTTCAAACGAACCGATGTGCGTTTTCATCATTAAAATAGGTAAAGTTAGATTGATACTAATACAATAAATTTACAGACACTGGAGAAAAATTTAAATGCATTTTTTGAAAGATTAGGTATAACTACGAGTGACTAAAGATGATATGAATAAATCCACGTAGACGTCCGTGGTTGGCAAAGATACATAAAAGAGCTTCGCTATAAGCTACTTTAGTTGTTCAATCATCTTGGGCTGCACAATTTATCTGTCATCCAGCACTTGGATATATAATTCTCTATTATTTATGATTTGTCTTTTTCTTCTTTTTCGTGACGAACGCTTTTACGTCCTTTTTACCCCTCCGGTTCTGATTTGTATTCCCGTTGCAAAATTCGTTATGTCTCATTGTACTTTCAATTTATTACTTGTAGGCCTCTCTCTTCGTATCAGTTTTGCTATCTCCTGTTTTCTGTTCTACAGAGAAAATAACGAATTATGTTATAAGTAGGGACAGGCAGTGGATCATTAGGGTACAAAATGTGAACTTGTTCATTAATATTCTTATAATTTTTCATAAAAAAATGTATGTTTGTACACCAATAATTTTAAACATTCGAGTAAAATAATTACGAATATTTTCTATAAATAAAATAAACTAATAGTCAAACCCGTATTGAGGTCGCTATGATGATGTACCAACCCTTTTATACAAATTATCATGTTTATTTTGTTTTTTGTTTTGATAAAGTATATAAAATATAATTTATTACTAAGCATTACTGTAATATAATTTAAAATATACCACAGCTAATACAAAACCTTAATTGTTACTACATGAAAATGATGTGTGGTTATTATTAATATTATATTTTTAAGTGTTTTTAAGGTTGCAAAAACATTTAATAATTGATTTAAAAAACTTAAAATTTTTTAATTCGTCTCTATAAAAAAAAAAAATGTATTACTCATAATATATTTTTATTTATTTATTATTTAAGTGACGCTATTCAGAAATATTTGTCTTTTATCTTCAGCGTGTTCATTATTGCAGTGTAACATTATGTCTTCATTTTATTTTTTATCACGGTACTTATCTGGAATAAATATTGTTTATAGAATATGAAAATCTGCCTATGCGTTTAGCTAATAAGTTTGTGCAATATTTTACACAAATATTTATGAAACTACCTACCTATATTTGTAATTTGGATACTGATTTTAAACTTAAAAATAAAAATGTTCATAAATACTTATAAATTTAATTGTGTACGAGTAAGTGCAATGTTTTTGAATATAGATTAATATTTTATACTTAACAATAATATGTATGTGTATAATTTCTATAATCTATATTATATAAAAACAAATATCAATTAAGAAAAATTGAATTAAAGTTAATTTATATATTTTAACAACAGGAGTTAAAATTAAAAATAATGATGTACGTTATTTATTATTGTTTTACCCTTAAATGGCTTGAGCATCAAGTTTTTTTTGGAATTTTAACCCCAGAAATCATGCAATCCATTTATAAAATACATAAATCACAATAATTATCTTAATAACTATGGGTGTGGTATTTTAAGTTGCATTACATTAATTTCCTATAATTTCAGTGGATAAACCTACTCAAAAGATATTATTTAAAGTACTTGTATTTTGGGAGGTACCTATTTTTAATATCAAAATATGGATTTCTTTTAATATAATTTCATATAACCCAATATTAAAAAGAATTGGGCAGCCTACAGAGTCCAGTATTGTAGGTCGCTAATTTCTGTAGGTACGCTTAACATTAGTACCTAACCCTGTCTCTGGAGCCGCCCCTGTTAGTGCGCTTGCTCCCCCCTTAGAACCGGTATTGTTAGGACAGTGTAGGTAGGTACTTAATACTTATTGAATTAAATGATTCATGACTCATGACTGTTGACTATATTATTATGTTTCACGATATCAGAATTAAAATATTTATATGTATACTTCATCTTTATATGTGCATTATGTGTTCTGTTTACATGTGTTTTGGGTTCATATTTCGTAAGTTCATTAAAAACATCAAAATTCGGGTATGTCATACCTCGTATGACTATAGATTGGAGTTATATTTTAGTGTTTTTTTGGTACAACTATAATAATATGTTTGCATGTTTATAATTATATAAATTATCAATGGCTATATTTTCCAAAAGATAATTTTGATAAGGATTGGATTTTATATAAACTGAAATGAATGGTGGAGAATTGACAAATTATTTTATTAATATAAAATAAATCAATCATATAAATATATTGGAAAAAATGTTATAACTCATACGGCAATTATTATACAAGTTAAAGGAAATTTCTAATATTTTGAAGGGTTTATTATAATTTATAAGTTATACATTTGGATTAAAAATATTAATTTACGAATGCTTGCTAAATAAGCAGCTATCTGGAAAAATATGGATTTTTTTAATAATAGACATACAATTAGGTAATTATTATTGAATGGCTAGTGCTGCCAGTCCCCGCTGTTGGCAGTGTCCAGACAATTAAATCACCGCCGAGCACACCCTGTCTGGGTGTCCATACTGGGACGGGTCTCCCAGACATCCTCTGCGGTCCAAGGTTCGAACAGCTTTCTGCGGACCCAAATGAAAAGTCAGTGATCCTGAGAGAAGCTGAGGAATTGTTTACGTCCTTTTACGGCATGGCGGAACACATCCTCACAGCAAATGACCGAGAAGAAAGAACACGGCAAGCCGCTGAAGGCAGAGACATACCATCAGATCTTGGAAACTTATAGTTAGACCCGAGTCATTTTATGTAGCTGAAGGCAACCTTGGGAGATTAGAGTCTCCCGTACTGTCATATATATAACTGTATTGCTATCGTAATAGTAGTGAGAATGAGACTGGCCCACCACTACTAATAATATGTATGTATTTGATTTGTTTCAATAAACGATGGTGGCCGGAGGAGAAGTATTGGCAACTTGGTTCCTTCTCCGGTCCTCGTTACCACGCAAAAATAAAAGGTAATTATTATTATTATCCTTATCATTTCAAGCCGATAATTTATGAATTATGACTGATCTGTGACAAGTTGGAACTTTTTCATGTTAATGTACGAAACGAAAATAGATAAATCAAGATGTAATGTATTTTTATAGTTATATAAAATAATATTTGCTAGTAGCGTGAATTAATTATTTATAAAATGATTCTTTTTATTTTCCAGCTGTAGGCTATATGTCTTAGTTAAATCAAAAAATGCCTATCAATTTCACTTTGATTTAAGGGAATACGTGCCAAAACTAACGATACTACTATAAATGCTTAAGGTATCATTTTAACGGTTATATACCTATTATAATACATTATTTATTTGAAGTTTTATTATTATTATTAAGTTTTCTATTATGACTGGATAAATAATAAACTAAACTAATTTCACTTAGGTACTATATAGTTACTATGCACTTTATATGCTATCATACCTATGGATTTATATTTCAAAAATCAATATGGTATCTATTTATTTTAAATTGTTCGACATCTAAGCTGGTTTCTATGTATCAATAATTAAACATTTTTATGTTTTGAATAGGTACTAATTTATTACTTATATAGGTACTATAATTTATATAGTGTTTAAAAACATACATTATAATATATATCGATACCTACAAAATATATTGCTGTAGATGAATTTAATGACATTTTGTTTATAAAAAACAAAATAGTTTTTTTTATAATAATAATATGTGGTGAACTACAGTTTTTACTTATTTGTTTTTATTTAACTATTATAGTATACTTTCCTAATACTTCTGATATTGATTTAAAATATTCATAAAAACACAACTAAAATAATTTAAGAAAATTAATTATTATTAATATGCACTAGGTACTATAATATTGTGAAAACCATTATAATTAAAAACATAATATATTTGTATGACGAGTAACAATACTTAAAGTTTTTGGTTGTGAGTACATGATATGACCCACTAGACAGACTTGACGTATACTTCTTGTTATACCTATTTAATTTCTAAACTCAAGGTAAGGATGAACATTTTTATTCACACAAAGTAAGTCGGTTTCTCAGTATTAAGACGTATACTAAGTAGGTGCTATGGTAGTAGGTGCACCAGAGACCTCGTGCAAATAATAAATAATACATTTTTGTTTGTTATAAATATCAGTAATTTGTTTTAATAATGTAATTCATTGCATAAAAATAAAATTTTTGATGAGTACCTATAGTTAATGAGTTATAAGTTATACGTATTTAAAGTTTTAATAAATGGAGTGGGGTAGTGCAAGCCGCAGGGATACCTCGCAGAATGTTGGGCCACTAGTCACTTCTCCGTGTTTCCGTTAATTAAGATTCAAGATTTTATACTTATAAGTTATAACTAATAAACTACTTGTCCGAATTTTGATTTTTGTAGACCGAATACTCCGGATATTCTAATTTGGAAAATGAAATCAAAAATGATCAAAAATCAAAAATTGTTATTCAAAAAAGTAAAAATCCGATGACGATAAAAAATAGTGGAAAATATAATTTTTTTCCAAAACTTTTGTTTTGGTATCATAAATTATTATATAGGTAGGCATATTATATTTTTGAAATGCAATTTATTTTGTATGCATTTGTCAGTAAGTTAAAATAATAAATTGCTTTGTATATTAAGTAACTTAGATGATTCTTATATATATCTTTGTATTTAACATTTTAATGAACGTTCCTTTTATACCTACTCTTATGATTCATAATATCATACTTTGTTTAAACAACGTATCTACTCGTAAACATAGGAAATGAGTGCATTGGCAAAAATATACCAAGAGTTTCATTGTCTGGGCTCATTAAATTATTTAACTAAATGGTATAAATTACAACGTATTTAAACAAAAATTATTTATTCTGTAGAAAACTAAAATAATACGTTTTAATTTAATCAAGACAAATTCGTTCTTTTGAATAAAACATTGCATAAATCTGTTTTTAAACATAAATTTACATTAAAATTTATTTTGTTCGTGGAAATAATTATCACAATTGTTTAATTCTTAACGATTTTTGTTTCAACATAATAATATATGTTCTATATTATATATATACCAGTTCATAATAACAGTTACTTGAATTTATTTTTTAAGGATATGACGCAAAAAAAAATATTTATGTGATTTACTATTGTCATTACTGTAGTGGTTTATAAACTAATATAGGTAGTCATCAATAAATGAACGAATTATTTTTTAAACGTTAGACGGTAAATTGTAGAATTATAGAATATAAAATATTTTCAGCGTTTTGACGTATAGTTTGAATTAATATTATAATACTACAACACTTGAATTTTGTACTAAACTTTAAGTTTTTCACTATTTTTAGTCTGACTGGTGACCTACCTATGTTTTAAAACGTTTAATTTCTAAAAATTTTGAAAGCTCTTCAGTATTTGAATGTTTTGATAAAGAATATAGTGATTTTAGTTATTTTGATGCAATTAAAAAGATCAATAATAAGATTATTATCATTTAACATTTTAAAATAATTAGACTTCTTTTTTCAAAATATTTATAGGAATTTAAAATTGTTGACTGTTTTTGAAAATTCCCAAGTGTTTCTATAAGTATAGGTAGGTACATCGAAAATCCTATTAACAGAATTTAATAATATCAGATAATTCAATGTTAGTTTTATTTACTGAATATGGCGTTAAAGCCAAAACATCTTTAAGCTTCCTTTCCTTTTTTTTTTTTTGGACATTTGTAATTAAAATTACAGCATTTATATTTTTAGAGAGCGATTTCGGTAGTGTTAAAAAAAAATCACATATTAAAGTAATAACTGCTTTTGAGACTTTAAAATTTCAATTATAAATATGTCAACTCTCGTATTTTAGTTTAAGCGTTTTGTTGAAATATTTTTTTTTACATTTTCATTTAGATTTCTGCGTGAATACTTCTAAAATGTAATCATATTATGTACCATGATTTTTATTTTTATTTTCTCACGTAAGCTATATTTGATATTAATTATGAATCTTTTATTCGCACTACCCCTAATAATTTCATAATATAATATTTTGAACTTTCTGAGTATTTTGTATAATGACCCTAGGTTATGCCTGGTCCATTTCATTTTTTAGAATTATTTGTATACAGACAATTTAATATAAAAACGGTATATTCTTATGGAATATTTTGCTATAAAATAATAATATATAGAGTATTCCTATTATTTAAGGAGGTCAAAATCTTAAAATAACATTTAATATTTATTAAAATATTTTTGCGTTGTTAAGTGAGATTTCTTACTGATATATTATGCTGAATTTTGAAAGTAAATAAATTCCTAATCAAAAAGATGAAAAATAATTGTTTTGAAAGTCATTCCAATGTTTCAGTCTATAATAGTTAGTACATGAACGTTTAGTATTTTTATAATAATTTCATGACATTTTTTCTTCAAAACATAATGTTTTTGAACAAACTAATTCGTAGGTCAGTCGGTACCTTGTATGGCTATAAACAATATAATTAAGTTCTATCGGAAACTTATAGCTAGATTACAACCGACAGCTGCCTATATTATATACGTGTTCGATACATATAGTTTTTAAACCAAATATTGTAAACAATTGTAACTATACCATTATAATGAACCGTATTTTGTATATTTATTATTTATATAATATGTAATATATATTATTTTTATTGGTCTACTAGAGCCAATTTTTGGGGTTATGGTTGGTAGGGTTAGAACGGTTGGTTGACCTGGTTTTTTCCACCAAAATGGGTTGGCCATCCGGGTGGTCACCCATCCAGGAACTAGTAGCAGCAGCCGTTGCTTACTCTCAATAACGTTACGCGATAGATTCCAGCCACTGTGCCGCGCCGAGCCACATATTATAAAATATTATTATGATCACTGTAAAACACACATTAGTGATTAATTATTATTCATTGATTTTTATGACGATATCAATTTTATCATCATAGCTAAAATATTAAAGCTACGAATCAAAATTAAATTCTATTTTGTATTGTTGTATACGTACCGCAGCCATTTAAGTCGTCCGCGTCACCGCAGACGTTTTTTTTCCCGGTTTCAGTGGATCAGATCGTGCAAAACAATGAATACACCGCCCCCGCCCGCACTAGCTGTGACGGCGGCGTTTCGAGAGAAAACATTCGCGCACACCGTGACATTATACAATACCAGAAAGCGGAAGTTTTATAATTTTCATGTATGACATTTGCCACCGGGGTCAGCCTTTAAGCCAACCCATTACGTATGTTTGACAGCTGTCCGGGGGTGGACCGTGTCCACCGAACTGTGACTGTATATGTAGCCACGAGTGTATGTGTGTGTGTGTGTGTGGGTGTGTATTTATGTACAGTTTTTTTTACACACACCCCTCCCGCCGAAAACCTTTCCGTGGTCGTTGGAATGCGAAAAACAATTTCTACCCGTTGAGCCGGGGTTATGTTGCGCGTGTGTACATATACTCATGGTAGGATTAACAAAAATTTGATTTCCTCACACGGTCTACGTTTTCCGCATGACAAATTACGGGTAAGTGTATAATAGAATGTAGAGAATAAAAAAAGTATTAGGCTGCGGGCACGTTCGTGTCTCTGACAACAAAAATCGTGACATTTCAAAAAGATGACTCGACTTTGTCTCCGTTCGTTACCTATATACTATTATAGTATCTATAATATATTATAGTGGATGTTAATACAATTATTATAATGTACACAACACCAAGCAATAAAATAGTAAATTAATTGATTGATTTATTATGAGTGTGAACAATAATATACAATTGTAGAATAATAATACAAATTACATTTGTGCGTGTTTCGCCGACCTTTCAATAGGGGTAATTTGAAAATTATTGATAATTGATATAATATGGATAATTGATAGTTGATACCCTATTAATCGAGGAAAGTACTTAAGTAGTGTTCATATTAATATGGTACAATGGTTGTACGCTCGGTATAAGTAACTAACTGAAAAAATAAATACTATTGCCTACAGTGATCTTCCCCCTCCTCTCCGAGCTTTTAGATCCTTAGTGGAGCGATGAATTCATTGTTATAGTTATAATGATGTGTTTTTTAATAGTATATTTTAGCCTGTATACAGATTTTACTACTTTATACGATGTTCAAATTAGAGGAAGGCATCTGATAGAAAATTGAATCTAGTTTCCAGATATACAGTGAAACCTGACTTAACGGACACCTGTATATAACGGACATCTCTCTTAATGGACAAAATGACCAGGTCCCGGCAAAAAGATAGGCATTCTAATGTATTTTGACCTGTCTATAACGGACTCCTTCTATTACGGACACGGACACTAATATTTAATCCAAAAATTTCATAACGGACAAAAATACATCGATTTGCGGAGAATCAGCTTCTACAAATCTAACAATTGTTAATGAATGGAAATCGAAAATTTCGGAAATAGTGACAGGGTATGAGCCACAAAACATATTTAATGCTGATGAAACTGGTCTGTTTTACCGAGCATTACCAGATAAAACGTTTTCTTACAAAGGGAAATCATGCTCTGGTGGAAAAATAGCTAAGGAACTGTTCTTCTATGTGTCAGTATGTCCGGAGAAAAACTTAAACCACTCGTCATTGGAAAATCTGTCAAACCAAGGTGTTTTAAAGGAATTGATGTTAGTAAACTGGCAGTAGAATGGAAGGCGAATAGTAAAGCATGGATGACTACTCATATAATGACAGAATGGCTTCAACGACTCAATCAGCAAATGAAAACTCAAAACAGAAAAATTTAATTGTATAATAATATATGTATGTATTTGTATAAATGATTCTATTGATGTTTGTTTTTTGAACTTCGATATGGTACATACATAATTGTATATATAATAAATAATTAAAATTAAATCCATAATGTATGTGTATAAAACATATTAATAAGATTATACCTAATACATATTATAAAATATAAAACAATACAAATGTACGTAAAAATTGTAATTTTTAAAACATTGAAATCTGTCTACAACGGACACCTGTCTATAACAGACAATTATTTTGGTCCCGTGACTGTCAGTTATATACAGGTTTCACTGTAATATAAAAAATTATCCATCACCCTCCAGAACAAAATCATAACTAGGCCACTCATTGCATATAACATACGATTGTAGTTCGTAGTGTTTGTACACATATACATGGTTATAACCAATAAGCATTCGCATTTCACTTATGCACGTCTATTTGAATTTTATAACATTATATAAAATACAATTATTATTATATCGATTGATTGAATAAAAAACAAAATGTAAATGTTTCTTTATTTCAATAACTTTTGTCTGTTATGACTACGACGATATTAAATCAATAAGCTACGATTTTTTCCATTATAAAATATGTATGGTTATAAAAATAGTAAAATGAGTGTCATATAATATTTCAATCGGAAAAGAATAAAAGTATGAAACTAATTCAATAGGAAATGTATAATATAATATTCAAAGGTCAACAAGTGCATTGATCCTTTTGTTTTTGCATAATCTATGCCTACTGTTAATCTGATTAAATGTAATATTTCGATTTTAAATTAGTTAATTATTAAGTTTACAACGACTAACTAAAATATTTCACTATCCTCTTGGAGTCCGCCCCGGCTGTATCGATTCCCCCTAATCATTACAGTTCAAATAATTACTGTAATCTTTGATAGCACGGTCCCAGATTGCAGTCGATCAAACAACTGTCTAACGCCGACCGATATTTTCTCCACAACCACCAGTCCGCGGTGACCGATACCTACCTTACCTACTCGGTATACGGTATACCCAGGCCCGTCGCTAGGGTACAAGCAAGTCATGTGTTGCTTTAGGGCGGCATAACATTTTAAAGAAATTGAGGCGGCAAATTGTAAATTTGTAATTTTAAATTTCCAAAAAGACAGTAATTTAATTATTATTTTGCGTCTTCATTGTTAATTGTTACCGTTTTGCTATCTCGTTATGATAGCGAATGATCACAATGTATAATAAATTAGTATAGTGTTACAGTACACTGATATACGCACGTCGAACACTATAACGTGTACAGTACAAAGTACAAGTGTATTAGTGTATACGTATAATATATGTAGATATATCGTATATGTAGATTGTAGCCCGTATGGTCATATTAACTATAGATGGTCTTCGATAAAAATAGAACATTATTATTTCCATAAAAATATTTTATTTACTGATAATGAGAAAAAGAATGACTGTCGCCCGTTAATATATTTATTTTTATCTTAAACATTTACCGATATGATCGTAGTCTTCTATTTTAATAATACCATATTTCATTTTCCAACTATTGGCCGTCGGTGAAGTAACTACGGTCTATGGTCTACGGTCTACGACGACGTTGAAACAAAAAAATAATCGGTAATTATTTTATTATATTTTTAAAGGGCTAGAGATATATTTTATTTTATTGATACTTCGTAAATTATATATATTTTTTTAAATTAATAATTCTTGTATAAGAGTTAATAACAGCATGTATAATATTACATTCTCGTGTGTTTTGTACTTTTTAAAGTTGTATTTATATTTATGGTTTTGTGTATTTCTAATTTGTAAATCAATACATGTATAAAAAATTTTAATTGTAATATTATTATGCATGTAAATATTTAATTTTGTATCTTAGGAGCATCATTAAAATTTTCGCTTTAGGGCGGAAAATATCTTACGACGGGCCTGGGTATACCCCCACATGTCTACCTACCTATACTAGGGGAAGAGGTCACGGAGACCGACATGACGGTAACCTGCACCGCCGCACCGCACCGGTTGTTACCAGTTATTCGATTCACCGAATAACAATACTGCGGTCTCGTACTCGCGTGTGAATATTATTATATTATTATTTTTGGATATGGCCCACACTTTCCATGCTGTGTAGTATGAATGTGATTGATTTTACTCTTTCTTCAGCGGACAGTGTGCCCTGCGCTTTTAACCCGCGTTACAATATACTATTATTCTATAATAATATTTAACAGAGAGTCTTGGTATTTAATTAATTTATTAATCAATATCGTGTCGCCTCCGACACCCACAACTTGCTAGACCGCCGCGCGGTACGGGCCTCGTCATCTTTGTACTTACCAAATTCCTTGGTACAGGTTTACTTACTATTCGTCAACTCAGATTTATTATACATAAATATTTGCTAAGCCAAAACCGTTATTAGGATTATTAGGATTTATGACATGACTTGAAAAATGTATCGCATATTTGCATATAATGTAATATGTTATTTTGCAGGTGTCGTATTACATACATGTTTGGTTAGCAGGTTTATGTACTAATGTCTATCTCTATAAATTATCTATTTTTTTGTTTTGATTGTTTTTAAATATTTTAAGTACAGTTCATATTGTTGCATATTATATTTAAACTTTAATAATGAGAAATGCATGTTTTGTGGTATATTTAAACGAAAGTAATATTAAAAGCTACGTCATTATGATATTTATACTCTATAAAATCAGTGATTTCGTCTCTGATAAAAACAATTCAAAAATAATGTGACATTATTTGTATAATATGTAAGACTTACAACAATTATTTAGCTTACATAAAAAGTAACTTAAATTTCCTCACTTAATTTATTAGTTAATCATTTTTTCTTGATGATAGTTTGAAAATTATTGGTAATAATTAAATTAAATGTTTTTATCTATTTCCATATTTTAGCATATTATTTTAACAATATTAAATGCATATTTTTTTTGTTTTGTTATTATTATTTATACACAATCTGTACCAGCAGGCGTAATAAGAGTATCAGCTATATACAAAGAAAACATGAACAATTTTAATGAAGAAGCCACCCATTAATGACATTTTTGTAAAATGCATATTTTACTATTTTATATTCCCCTAGTGATAATCCACGAAAACTAGAAAAAATTCACACAATATAAAAAAAAAAATAATATGTTGCAATATTGTAATTATCATTTAATTTAATTTTTAACATAAACATTATGTTTTTGGGCTGAATACACGATTTTTGTTTTTACCAATTTTGAGTAAGATTTTCGTCGTCATGGTTACTTATTGACAAAAACATATTTATGATTCATAATTTTCCTTGTAGAGGAAAAATATTTTCAATACATTATTGGTCTGAAATAAAATAAATATTTACTAACTTTGTATATTTTTAAATATTTTTATTTTACTTGTATATTAAAGTTGTATTATAGTAAAATACTTGACACATTACCATAGGTATTTTTTTTCAAACTGAATATTTCAGAGTACGCCAATGTGATAAATTAAAAACTTGTATTCCAATGTACGTGATCGACTTTATTTTTACTGTAGGTACCTATATAACACTTCAAATGTGGTATTGTACGCGAAAATTATTTGAGACTAAATTTATTCGAGGCAAAATACTATTGGTGAATACTAATTTGCGACTGAAAAACTCAGTCGTTTCGACACGTGTATAATGAACTAGTACCTATGTAGGTAGGTAACTAAATTGTAATAATAATGTTGTGCCAACTTCTGTCTAACAACTGTAATGATTGTACCTACTTACTACAAATGGAAATAGTTTAAAATAATATTATTATAGGATTATAATAGTTTATATATTATTGATTTTTTTTTGTTTAAACATGCTTATCTAAAAATTCAAATTATTTATGGTTTGTAACTTTGGACATTCGTCTTTTTAGCCTACCTAAAACAACAATTGAAAACCAGATTTTATAAAAAGTTTTTCTTATTTGTTTTCATGTACCTTCTGATCTAATTAAATTGATCGTAATTCCACTAAAAAAATATTTATTTTTACCCTTATATCTATAGATATACATTTTTATCTCGTCCGACTTAGAATCCGGTTAATAAGTAGAAATATCCCAAAGCTGACGTCTTACCATTTTCTCATGAATTGTATAATTCAACAAAAGAGATGAGATTAGAGATAAAATTTAACGAGATACCTAATTTTTCGATTCTTCGGGCGGTTTATTTGAATTCATACGTTTCAACTTGTAATTTTAGATTATGAGCGAAGCGATGAATGTATTGATTTTACAATGATGTGTGTTTTTTTTCTTGTCTGTTATCACCTTTTAGGACAGTAAAAGTGCTTGGATTTTCTTCAATTGTAACTTTTCTGATAGAAAAGTGAATCTAGTTGGTACTTTGGGGGGTCAAAAATTTCCCAGTAGTTTTAAAAAGCGCCGTGAAAAACAAAAGAAAAAATAGGAAAAATAGGAATTTTTACGCAAAATCTGTTTTCGAGAAAATCGATTTTGGTTTTTGGTGCAACTCTAAAAAATATGACCGTACATGCAATTTTAACTGAATGTTTATATTACCATTTTTTATAGACAGTAAAATTTTAAAAATAATTTGACTCTTTTTGAGCTGTTTACGGACATTGTTTTTGAGAATTATTTATACCTACTAAAAATAAGACGTGAAAATAACAATATTATGTTGCCTAAGTTTTCACACCTATACGCCAATGATACTTAGGCACTAAAAACAATGAATATCATGGTACCTATATTTTATTTATAAGTACTATGAATGTTTCGCTTGAGTGACAGTTTTTTTTATATACTAGCTGTATACAGTTGAATTTATTTATTCAAAAATATAGGGGTATGTATATACAAGTAATAAAATGGTAATAAATAATTTGAATTTATTAAAAAAAATCCAGCAATTCATTGTTGCAATTCACAGCCTTAGTAGACGATATTACGATACGCGAAGAGAATATTAGATTATTAGTTCTTACTTTGATAGACAAATGATAAATCACACTTAATTAATATACGCAAACTCAATAATTATAAATAAAACGACTTTTCTATAGCTAATGCTTTAATAATTATAAATTTCTACATTTATTTAACTATTTCAAATCTTCTATACCTATTAAACGTTTGAATTCAAATTGTATTTTGTTTATTAAATTGATAAAATATAGCATTTAGACATTTTTTATATAGGCCTAAAATAATACGTATTTTTAGTGATGTTTACTGTACTATAGTTTATTCAGAGAAAAAAAACATTTATCTACATCTTATGTTATATTTAATATTTTAATCTGTATAGGTAGGTAACGTGTAGATACTGGGTACAGGTAACTGGTAAGGTATCAGCGTCGAGATGGTGGAGTTTATGGTCGAATAGTCTTAGAAATGAGTATTGTCACACTAAAACGACTATTTCACTCTTCTATTCTCCTTTTCCTTTTATATTTTTATGATGTGGCACGAAATAGGAAACAAGAAAAGCTTGCGTGTTGTGTGTTGGGTGCTGAGAAAATAAGCATGTCAAAAAAGTGTGGGAACCTTGTTAAATAAAAGACACAGCCCCGCGAGACGGTCGGAAATAATGACCAAACTGTAAACATTTTTTTTTCACCTTCGCCCAGACCGAGGTGTGACAAATCTGTATTTAATATAATGCTGATGTTCTTGAATACTTGGACATACTGTCCAGTATACATCATTTACTACACCTAAGTGTTCAGTCAAACATTTAGAGAGATCATAATGAACCATGTCATTGGTCTTGAAACTAAACTATTTTTCGTGGATTGATTATCTTAAATAGAATGCATAATATATTTTTGAAATAATTTAACTTTTAGGTTCATAATATTTGTTGTTAGTAGTTTCAACTGATTTTTGTTTTTTTTTTTTTATAATTTATAATTAGTTTATATACCCTGAGAATATTGAAACAGGTCTTGATATGTTCTTTGAGAAAATGTATAATATTATATAGTTTTATAATAAGATTAACTTCCTAGTACTATTGCAATGTTATTTATTTTAATTAAAATAATTTTTTTTTTAATGAAACCATCTCTTTTTGTATCAATTTAAAACTTATAAAAATTAATTAAAAGATATATTTTTTTATCCATCTCTAGTTAATGATAAAAGACAACTACTATTAAATACTCTATAAAAATTAACCATTACAATATTTAATTTATTTTTTAAAATTCAAAGATAAAATAAAAATGTATTGGTTATTTGTCAAGTTATCTAAGATAAATGATAAGGCAATCCTTGCATTCCTTGTCACTAAAGCTTTAATTTATATCGAGTGGACTTCCTTATCTTGACAATTTAATCAGTTTTCCAATTTATTACTATTTACTCAATCCTTAATCAATGAAACCTTTCAAATAATGATAGACTTTAAATTATAATTATGTTTGTTAAAATCTGCTATTACCGATTACGGTACAAACTGATACTGATTAATGTAGGTACTTACCGTTTACTAAACAGTAAAACGTTATCCTTATAAAAATCTTTAGTTTTAAATAATTTTGTAAGTATTTTCAATTTATCCACTGGAAAATTCACTTAAGCTTATATTAGACTTTGATACAGCTTAATTGAATTGTTCTCTACATTACTTTACTAACAAATGTTAATAAGCTTAGTACTAAACGGATTCGATTTATTCATTATTCTGTTAAATTATTTAAATCCTTATTCATTTTTTGATTAAAATAAAATAATACATACGGGTATAATACATATTATTATTTATTATGACCATTCAGCTTTCAGATTTTGAGTGAAGCGAAAATTAATGCATTGTAATCATATTGTATAACTAAATGTTTAAATATTGGAATTGTGTGAAATCGTATTTTAACCTATTTCAAAAAAAAATTGATAAAACAAATGTCTTCGGAAACTATAACTTTTACTATATGATCAAAGTACATTAATGCCATACAATCCATCGAATGACTTCAAGTAAATAATCTTACCGTTTTTTATACTGAATAGTAAATAGTAACATTAGCTTTAATATACCTAACAAATATCAATGATTGGAGATGATTATACTGTAGATGAATGTATTAAAAAATAAAAATAAAATACAACATTATTTTAAGAAAATTATGAAATTACATTCGCTATTTTAATATTAAATTGTTAAACTTTGAAAAAATAAAAGTCTTCTCCCTTAATATTTTCATTTTTGAATTTTTTTATATTTTCAAAACATTTTATGAAATATACACATATTTTATAATGCAATAAATAAAAAATATAAATAATAACTAATGCAAATTCTTCTTCTTCTTATCGTGTACGGTGCTATGCAAATTATTAGAGTTGTAAATTAAAGGCTCTAAAATACATAGATAAGGTTGCACTTATGTACTTGCTTAAAAATAATGAAATATTATGTACTAAAAATTCCAAAATGTGAGAAATTATGAAAAATAATAAGTAGGTGTACTTAATATAATAAATTCACAAATATATTTATAATTTGAACTAAAATAACAATAAAAAGTAATCAATTAAAAATGTTGTTTTATATTTAATTATCATGATTTCTGTTAATTATGACAATTATTATTGTGTTGAAATTACGATCGAAAAATTAATAAGAACAATTATTTACAGTTATTATTTATTATACGCGTTTGGTTAATATAGTTAAATTTTCCAATTATTCCTGTTACACCCTGTATAACATAGTAAGTTTCATTAAAAAAAAAAAAACCATTGACCATTATTTACACAACAAATACTGTAGTTAAAATGAGTTATAACTGCCGCTAGTTTTATTCGGTTCGTCACGTTCAAACATTGTATGTACATTATTTATTGTAATAGCTTTTGCACGAGATAATGAGATGCGAGTATACGGGAGAAAAAACGATAGAGAAATGTTTTAATAATGTACTGAATCTGAAATGGTAAATCATTTTTAGATATCGTATACGCAATATTGTTGAGTGAAACTACTGCGAAATGAGTTTCAAAAAAAGTGTATTTTTTATTTTTATTACATAGGGGTAACGGCGTGTGGGCATAGGCAATATTTTTTTCTTCCTACTTTGGTATATATCTCTTAACTGTTCCGTCCCCTCCCTACACACATAAGATATGTAACGACTGAAACGGCAGGAAAATGAAATTTAATGCTTCATAATACATTAAACGATTACTTTAAGCATATATTATATTAGATTCTGGGAAAAATGAGGAAGCTGTTAGTTTTAAGGCAATATGAGAGGGTTTTTTTTTATTGAAAATACATTTTTAGGTCAATGGACGTGCTTGAAAAGTTTCATGTAGCATATGGGATCAGCCGGGAAATGGACATCGACGGTAATATTAATAATATTATTACGTGGTATTGTCAAAATAGCAAAATTATAATTATGTTTTGATAAAACTACAAAAACTAAAAAAATTATAAGTTTAGATTTTGAATGTTAACATTATAATAATTATTGGTAGTACAATTATATTTTTATGTTTTGTAATGATGATATGCATATTGTCTTATAACTTCATCGTGTACCTAATGTTTAGATTTAAGGAAACTAAAATAATTGAACTCAATTATTAAAATAGAAAATCCAAATTAATTATTGTACCTAGTCAAATAAAAGTATGATGGCAACTTACGACATCACCACTCCAGGTTATTACTATGCTATATTACTTACCTACTATTTGTTTTCTTATTTTGTGTCTATAAAGATCAAAGAAATATAACTCTCTTTACAATATCCATTAATTTGAGAAATATTCAATAAATGTATCATATTATGTTTTCTATTTTTCAAATTAAAATCATAATCCTAAAAAATCAATCGATCTCTCACTCCCACATAAAATAATCTAAAAAAAAAATAATCACATACTTATGTATGACATCAAACTACGATAGTCAGAATGAGATATAGGTATAACAAATTAAATTAAAACTCTATTCTATAATATTATATTTTTATCATATTCATATCAATTTAATTTATCGTACAGTATTTATTTTATTATTTATATTTTATAATTTATTCTAAAACATTTTCATCCTTTAATTTTTACAGTGTTTTTAACTCATTTCTGTTTTTTATACAATAACCAATAGAATATTATATATTTTATGCCTATTAATTATTCGAACTGTCTTTTCATCGAGAAATTATGAAAAAAAACTCATAATATCGTTTATTTATGTATTTCGTAGAAATATTTACGGATATTTTTAGCTCACACGGACTTCAACCACAGAACAATAAAAATAAACTAATATACATATGTACCTATATATTTTTATTAATTATAGGAAATATTGCAATATAACACTATAAATGCATTATTGTTCATATTTAATTTTAGACGCATCACTACGTATTAAAACGAGGAAGTTAGCGTCCGTGTAACGCATATTTTCCCTGACTTATTATAATTTTATTTAAATAAAGATTTCGCAGTGTTCGTTTTCGGCAATTGATATATAATATCGATTAAATTTGAAAAAAACATCTTGTCATGTTTGGAAAAATTACCTTTTCGCTTACTGACTTTATCCCGCTGAAAACGAAAGCCCGAACAAATATACATAAATAACACGTGTTATATTTGATGTTACCTCGGTATCGGTTAAAACCACGGTAGTTTGGTCTGAAAAAAATGATTTAGACCGATTCAACTGAATCATCATTACCTGTAGAATTTTTTATGTACCACAATATATAATGCTGACAATATTGATATTTATTTGATTCTATATGTGTACTCAAACCAGAATGTATATTAACCGTTAAAAAATGTGTACTTAAAATAGCGCAAATACATGCGACGTTTTTAGAAAAATGGCCACCGACTCGTATGTCCGATTGAGTTCGGAAGCTGCGTAGGTACAATGTACATAAACATAAAAAAATCTTGTGTAGTCGTGTAGACTAAATAAACTTTCCGGCAATCACTATATACAATAATATATACTATCCATAATATAGTCCGTCGATTAACGGCGGCGCATTCTTTTTTTCCGTCATATACCGTACCCGTTTCAATTAAATAACATGCCGTTCAATTAAAATCGACTGACGATTGCTCTTCGGTTCGATCGCAGCCACCAACACACCCACACATAGTGCACACACAAAATTACATTTAATCGCACTGTAGGCAATTCCGACTGCAGTGGTGGGGAAACGTCACGCGTTTCCAACCACCCGGTGATGGGGGCGAGGGAATTACTCATCCCCCGGTGTGGTGGTATACGTTGGCGTTTTTATACGTTACCATTTGTCCTATGGTCCTGTCGGAGTTTTTATTTCAACACCATAAAGCCGGTAGTCGTAGTATACACTAAACAGAGAGTATAGGTATAGGTACTCCTACTGCAAATACCACCTCCGCACTATACCACATCAACCTACATCATCACAGCCCTTGCACAATCATATATACGCAGTAGAGTACTAGACAGTCCCGCGATCGTACAACTGTGTGTACTAGCTGCATATAGGAGCTATCGCTATATATATATATATATATAAAACATTTCCCTTCGGTCCGGTAATTTCGTAATGTTCGCCGGAGTGAAGGCAAAACGGGGTATATAGACGAAAAAAGAAAATAAGGGGGAAAAAAACGTCCGAGAATGCCCCGGGGGAGGATTTCGCATACTACGGATGGACCGAAAGTCCAGCGAGCTCGTTGTGTGTGTGACGGAGGACTGAAGGGGGTGAACGTGCGCTGATTTCTTAAACGGCAATGGGCTGCCGGCGATCCTTCATTTCCTTCCATCCTCCTGATGCAGCCGCACACGATAATCGCACGCTTTCCGCATTCACCCACCAGCCGGTCCTAGGGTGGCCACGAATTATTATTATTATTACTATTGTGAAGATCAGGTGAAATGTAGTTCGTTACCACCACGACCACCACCGTAGAATCAATATCCATATCCGACATGTTGTATTAATTTTATAACGCAATTATTATAATAACTGTTCAGCACCGTTGACGCCGACAATATTATTAGTATTTTAGTTTAATAACCTAGAGCAGTGGTGGGCAAAGTACGGACCGCGGGCCAACTCCGGCCCGCGAAAGAATTTAATCCGGCCCGCCGAGGGTCCATCGACACGGATAGTATATGGCCCGTATAGTATAAAAAAATTCCCAAAATATTCTGAAAATGATCGAAGAAAATAGTTTTAAATATATAAATGGATTGGCGTGGACTGTGCGCGGTCATACCCTCATAGCGTGGTGTAAGTAGATAGTAGGTACTATGATAATAGGTATATAATTTCTATTTTTGTTCATATTAATATATTTCCCGGATCTCGGTTTGGTGCGTCCTTATCGTAGTTATCGTATAATAATATGTATGATGTACTTACGTATATAAGTAAATTGATATAATGTTATTGTGTAGGTTTAACACATAATGTATTTTTTCTATAATTCTGGCCCTCCTCTAGAATTTCTTACACAATGTGGCCCCCCATTAAAAAAGTTTGCCCTCCACTGACCTAGAGCTATCAAATAATAATCGTACACGTTATGAAATAACATAATATAAGTATGAATAACAATACAATTATCACTGGAGGGTGATCACCATAACATGATAATACGAAGTGTTCATTCGGTGGCCCGACGGAAACTACCTTCAAGTTACAATACACAACGTATCATCGTAAGTTGGTTTACTGATTTGCTCGCAACATACGAATTTTTACCGGGCGATTCCATTGCATCAACCCGAAGAATTTGCCACTGAAAAATAGCCTTCTCGAGACGACAAACAATATGGGATACCTATTATCCTTTGTGGTATGTTGTGCATTTTGTAGGATTGTAAGTGATAACTGATACGTGTACAAGGCATTTAATTTTTATTTTTGTCATCAACGTATGTAATCATGTACTATGTAGATAACGATATAATGTTAATGAAATTTATTGATGATGGCTTAAAAAAATGTTTATCGAAATTCTTTAAAACGTATACACTCTAAACATTGTATCCTTATATCTGAAAACTGTTTGTAATTCGTTGGTTTATTGACTTTTTTCATTTGTATTGGCAATTCACTAGTCTGCAGTTATAAGTTTAATTGGAAATGGTAGACCCAAAAGGTCTAAATCGATTTGCGAATTGAGGCAAACATCATTTATCTCACCTTAAACTTTTCGTAATGCAATTTGGTCCCCACATACATTTTTATGTAATGCTGACGTGTGTTGCAATGGCTGAAATATATCGAAATGTATTTAATGACTTTTCTACTATCTAAAAAATAATACTATTGAATCGTTAAGTCAAAATAATTCCAGATTTAATTGACCAAGTTTCTTTGAAACTTTAGGATGATTTGACTTATTTTGATTAATAATTAATTTTAATGTTCTAATAGAATAAAAAATAAGTCTATAAACTATACAAACTAATATCATTTTTTAGCTACAAAATGTGTAAACTAGATACGCGCACACTTTTCATTATCCATATGTTTTTGGTATAGTTTTTGTGTTGTTAATTATTGATATTACATTTTTTTTTAAATAAAATGTTTTTAAAATAAAATTATAGTAAACTTACTAAGTCCTTTAACCCAATAAGGCTACTATAATTTGATTTTATCATTTTAGATAATGTATGTATAAAGTTTATACTTGGTTTGTTTTTACTTTTTGAAAAAAAAATATACCTCTAAATACCGGTATTTACCGGTACCAGAACCGAAACCTTAATTCTGTAATTTTAAGAACCGGGACCGAAACCAGTACCGAATTTTAATTTTTTTGAAGAACCAAATTGGAACCGACGAAAAATCATAAATGTTCCAAGCCCTGATATAATATGATGTATATTTAATATATATTCAATAATACATATTTCAATTATTTAATATTAAAATTAACTGCACAGGTACTACACAGTTCTCCAATTTATAGACCCATGTTAAATTACTAAATAATAAAATATGGATCTAAAGTACCAAGCATCGAGCTTCAAATGAATGGTGTGTGGTTTTCTATGGCAGTTAAGAAATATCAATAGAATGCAACTTGAATGAACTATGCAGAGGTTAAGGGAGGTATTTAGGTATATTCTAAGGTCGTAATTTAAGGTGTGGCATACAAACGAGACATCGGTAAAAGGTGTACATTATAAAATGAATAAAATTATACGTATAATTAAATTACTTATTACTTTGTATAATAGTAGGTAGGTTGTTAAGTTATTTTTTAAAATCTCTGGTTAAAAAATGTTTCCTATATTGTTCACAAATTAATTAAAATTATATTGTGAATAATATTTTCAGAATTCTCTATTTATGCTTAAAATATCTATTTGTTAATTTTAATGATCTACTAGGTACATGGTTATATTGAATGGTTTCATCCAACACTATACAAGTCAATTGTGTGTGTATATATATTACAATGTATGATTTAATGTGTCTTACAGAGATTTCCTAATTTAAAATGATGAGATAATAGAATTTACATTACCTTATTTTAAATAAATCCTCAAGGGGAATTATGTTTGCAGCATCATTATTTATTGAACAAAATATGTATACTATATTTTTGTATACTTAATTGTATTTAATATTAATGTTTGGAATTATTACGATAACCTAACATGTTTCAAAGATATACAAAACAATAAGGCGATGACTTTTTACTATTGTTGAGATATTAGTATAACATTGGTATAAATATTGTATAAATTATTATAATAATATATAACTTAGAATAAAGATTAGAATGTATTGAACGATACTGAAAAGAAAAATGTTTAAAAGACATTTACAGTTATTTTTCATAAAATTTAAAACCAATAGTACGACTGAAAAAACAAAACTGAGGAATTAAATATTTACGAATATCCTAACCTAACATAGTACCTAAATTATTTTTTTCATGATTGCGTTTTTATTTTTAACAGCGTTGGGTAAAAATGTAATTATTATATTTAAATATTTGAAAACGTATTCAATGATACTAACGAAAAAAAGGGAAAATATGAACTCGTCATCTAGAAATAATAATTTGTCTAAACAAATAATAACTATATTATGTTGTCTTTGACAAAAATAAAATGGTGTTAAAATCACTGTTATTTCAAATTAGTTATAAATGGGCTAATCACGTATAAAATAATAGTAATGAGTCTACTTAAATGTTTTTTTTTTAACATCGCATTTTAAGGCTGACTATTTATTCGAAGATATTGTGTATTAGAATATTTGAATTATAGTTATTATAGTATTAGACAATAGTAAGCATTTAATGTTACAATTAATACAATATTATATACAATAAAATATAGAATAAAATATGTACTAACAGGTATGAAAATTCAATTTATTTTTTAATTATAATTTTTTGGTTTAATCCATTTTCATTTCCTGCATGTTCTGTCAAAATATATGAATATTGAACAGAACAACAGGAAAATGTATTTTCGAGTTATATATAGTATTTGGTGGACGGTATTGATTTTTTTGTTTTGCAATTTTCTGATTATTTCACGCATACAATTAAAGAGAAGTATGGGTATTTTAAGGCTATAATGCATAATGCAATGGTTTATCTAATGTTACGAACAAAAACATTTGAATTGAAAAAAATTGAACATTTGAATAAAAAAAATAAATGTAAAAGAGAAATTAAAAATGTTATGGCTCGTGGCGATGTAAAAAATGTAAGCCGACAGTAAATATATTTATTTTTTGTTTCTCGAATATTGGTTCACTCATAAAACTACTGTGAAATACATGAAAGCATAGTGCTTTGACGATGTTAATAAATGCGAGGAATATACTGACCTTATAATAGTAAATTAGATAGTTACACTACCTTTTGTCAATAACAAAGTCAGTTTTATTATATGTCTCCGAAAAAAATCAGGGGGGGGTCTTGGAATATTACTATACGTTAAACTATACTCGTGTAGGTACCACTAAATTACATAAGACTTTACAATTGTATAAATAACATAATATACATCAACAAATCATGTCAAATGCATCACTATATGGTTCCTCCGCGTAATAATAATAATTATAGTACTGTCCAGCACTTGCATTTTACAGTAATATTATTTTATTTTTACGATTTTTTTATATAATTAAAATGAGCGGAAAAATATTTTATTTTGGTTTTGTTAGTATTTAAATTTAAAATACAAAACTAAATTGAATTAAATACATAATGGAAATAATTAAAATTATTTTTGCTTCTTCTTTAGAAATTTTTCAATATTTTAATTTCAAAATGCACCATCTTTCTCTAAATCAGCAAGCTGGTCGAGATCGCACTATCGGCCATAATATTAACTGTACAGCCTTTTTCTATAACAGGATTGGTGAGAGACAATGACAAATAAAATATGTATTATTAAATCTTAAACTGAATACTTAATCACAGCTGTTTTTAATATTATTGCAATGGTTTCGAGTAAATTTCTGATAATTGATAATTTTTCAATGAATAACATAGTAATATCAAAATAGTATATTGTCTGGTAAGGGCGGGAAGTGAGCTATTTCAGTCGCGGGTGACGTATGCGGCACAAGTCACAGGCGATGAGGACCGTATTTCGCCCAAGACTGAAATTGCGTTCCAGCACGAGCCACACATACTATTTTTTTTTATCACGCGTCTACATTCACCGATCATGGCAAAGGCAATACAGGGATCTATGTAACAACCAGACTACTCCACGAAAACGATTTCATGAAAGAAAAATGTTTAAGCGTCCTGCAAGGTGGTTATAATAATAGAATGTAAGATGTTACAATTTTGTAAGAAATTTTATTATTACAGACTTTGGCGGTTCCCATCGGACCTAGTGTAAAACAATATTACACAGTGCACGACTATAACTACTGTGGTGGTGCAGAATTCCGTCCTGTCGTCAACTCAGTCAGTGGTCATCGTTATAATATACGTAACGATCGCGTCGTGTGCAGTTAAAAATGCGTCGAGCCGACCCATCCACACCCGAACATCGCGCTCACCCCATCGTCGATCCGCGGGATCGCCACTGATGGGTTAATTTACGATTACCTGTTTCGGGTGGTGTACGGACATCATTATTACCTATATATTTTACAGTCAAATAATAATACGCGTGCACACGCGAGAGCCCGAAATAATAATAATAATATAATGCCGGGTATAATATGCACAAAGTTATTAGTCAAAAAGCCTGTCAAACGAATACGGTGCGCGCGCGTTTCGATCGACCGGCTGTTTTCGGGCAGGGCACATCAAAATCATAATATTATATATAACCCATCAATCTTCGCTCGCCGCAACATCTGCACAGCCGTTCCATTAATTAACATATTATCATAAAATATTTTGTGCGCGCCCGCCGTCCTGTAACATCCACCACGCGTGTATATAATATATTATTATATTGTATTTATATATAATATATATAATATATACATATATACATATATAAATCTATACTCTGCAGCAGCAGCAGCAGCAGTATACTACACCAGAACACCAAAACGCCAACGCCGCCATCGCCATCGCACCCACTATATATATAAATGTTTCGCAATATACGGTGTAAACCGTTTTCCCCTTTCAGCCTTTATATTATATATATATATATGATTTTTTCTCCCGCTACATCGATTTATCCACGTCAAAGGCCTCGAGTGGATTTGTCGAAAACCGCGAATCGCCCCGGGTCTACAAAAACAGTCGACGTGAGGCCGATTCGCATTTGAAGGCTTGTGATACGTGCGACTGCTGCCAAAACGTATTGGATCAAAAATTATTAGTGTCCAATTTTATTATAATGCGTGTGTGACTGTTGAACCTGAGAATCTTACCGCACAGTACACCCGACGGCCAAAGAAAGATACATTATAATAACATGTACTTAGGTAATAACATATCCGTCTGATGTTATGCAGTGGATTTTATAGTGAAGCCAGTCTTAGAGACACAGGCCAAAATATCTCCAAATGTTATCTCGAATTGTCTTCCAGAATTCATGAATATAATATATATCCGAATCAAATGCTGCTATTAACTTATATTAATTGTTTTACTTCTCACTAGTTTTCTAACCAATTAATATGATATGATACACCCAAATATTCAAAAGATAGTAAGTATGTATAATTATAAGTATGGACTCTACACATTTTATTGAATTTGAAATCTTATCTACGATAATTGAGAACCTTTCCCCCCCATTCATGCCTCTTAAATAATATTTTTAATATTTTTCATTACACTGTGCGGCCGGCGAATCTCTCATCGCTGGCCATACTATACCTAGGTGCTATGCATAGATAATAGAAGATTATTATTATATAACTATTATCAATGGTGCTATATGTTTCTTAATTCAAAACAGAAAGCTATGCAATAATGTAATCACTGTATTCCTAACTATTAAGATGTTGATAATTAATGACGAAAAGTTAAAAAAAAATCGAAATTAAATGATACGTAATTTTTTTTAACAGATCACCAATCAATAATTGAAATTTATATTTAATTGAAAACTATAATGGGTATAATGAAGGCAATTCTCAGACGAGTTAAGACTCATAAAATCATATTATAAATTAGAATATCTATTTTATTAGAATATCAAATTTAACATTTTACAGTAAATCGCGTTAATTTTATTTTAATGTTTTTATACCAATTATTAAACCTTAATTTATATTATATACTTTCCTGGGTAATTTCTAATGGACGATAGCTTACGAAGCAAAAAACCAAACTAATTAAAATTTTTAATTCGTCTACATCACATGTTTTATTTATAATTTTCAACGTTGCTTCGGAAATGTTGTTTTTCTTTGTTTTCCATAAATGTTTACACATTATATATTAATATAGTACCTACAGTGTAAATGAGTTTATGATAATGTATGAGTAGGTTCACATTCGTATTAAATGCTTGTTTAACTCGTTTTTATTTAACTAATAAACGTTTATAATTAATGTGTTTAATTGTAAGAATGCGTGTTGAAGACTGAAAACTAAAACTCGATTATATTATGATAATATTAAGTGTATGTAATATGTATGCATGTATGCATGTGTCTAATTTGTGTTAGGTAGGTACAGAGAGATGGGCTATTATGAATGCAATTATTAGAAGGACAGTTGTTATTTTAGGACGGATCGTTAATGCTGATAGTTGATACACATGGTATTAAATGCAAGCATATTGTCCTAAAATAACAATAATATAGTCTACGTAATAATTGTATTCATAGCAGAAACAGTTTACGTTAAGGGTTTGAATTGATATGCATACACAATGTAAATCTTCAAAAAAAATATTTACCTTCAGTGTACCACATGCACTGTAATTAAATGGTACCAAATTGACCTAACATAATATTTGGCAAACATATTTTATATTGATAAATTATTTAAAAATATTGTATACTACAATAATAACAATAATTGTATGACATTTTTGAATTCAAACTTATAGTGAAAAATAATATAATATTGAATATTGATAATGAATCATTAATAACGAGTAATGAGTAATGATTAATGAATTACCAAATAATCGAATACCGTTATACTATACCGTTTTAATGATAATGAATTGCCTATTTATATTATGAGCTTTATAACAAGTAATCGGATTAATTTGTATTTAATTTATTTTGTCAATGCGTAAAAATCGAAATAAATTATTGGTAGCATGGTTACAAACGAGAGGTCCTTTCTGAAGTGAAAGTTAAAAATATTAAATACAATTTCAAGTTTAACTGTTTAAGTGTCACGAATGAAATATATTAAAAATTTAGAAACATTTGCAAAAAAATTCCAACACGATGTATTATTATTTCAATAAAATCGTGAAATATGTAGTTTTTTCCCAGACAGCAAAATGATACGCTGTAAAAATAACTTATATTCAAATAAAATCGTATTCATTCGTGTTTTTATTGCCTTCGAGTTTCATGAACTCGTCGGTACCACTTGCGCGCAATGCGAACAACGAGAGGAGCACAAAAAAAAAAAAAAATCGGATACAAAATATATTATTATACAATCGAATGTTTCCCGTCCAGTTTCCACGATAATATTATGATAGTCGGGTATGTTTTGTATAATATTATATGGCGACGATATTATTATACGTTATTAGGCTTCGGGAAGAGGGTGCAAGATGAAATACAGCGTATAAATATTTGTATTATATTGTGCGGTCGCGGACAAAAAGAGTAGGAGGAGGAGGAGGAGGACGAGGTATAGTTTTCACATAAATAATAAAATGATTATTAACCGAACACACCGCCCAGCGGCAGACTAAATAATTTTATTATTATTATTATCAGACGTATATCGGCCCGGGAGAACATCTGCCCGTCGAGTCGTCTTCGTCGCCGCGGCCGCCTCCACCGACCTGCAGAGTGTGAATGTGCATTATATAATGCGCAGGAGGAGCCCGAAGAAAGGATCGTTAAGGAGAAAAATATTACATACGCACGATAATACGATATTAAATTACGTACGCACATACCATTATTATTATTATTATTGTTGTTGTGAGTGCATTAATACTGCGTGCGCGCGCGCCGCCTGTACAGGGGGATGATGCCTTAGCTGCCGATTTAGCAGCTGGCCACCTATTCGACGTAGGTACCCATATAATATAATATTATAGTGATTCGGGATAGGTAATAATAATAATACAACGACGTAGGTAATGACTCGTTATCGGTTTTATATTAGGTAGGTCCACAGTAATTTGTTTTCGTCGTTGTTGGATATTTTGCGGATTGAACCCTTTTTCGCATATCGTTTGTTATATTATTATTTGCATTTTATAAGTGCACGCATATTTTTGAAATAGTCATTTAATTTTGTCAAAAATTAAAATATAATACGACATTATGCGTACACATGATATTATTACATTTTTTTATATTTTTATCGATCATAATTACATCAGCTATTAGCTTACATTATACTAACATAATAATATTATTATTATAGTTCAAAGTACAGGTTACGCTCATATTAGGTCATATAATTAAATTTTCTTTAATAAGTTAACAATGTTGATATTCGATCGGAGTTCAGATTATAACGCTTCTCTTAATATAATAATATGTGGTAGGTATGTGGTGTTTGTTTCTACCGAGTCTCCGAAATCTAGGCATTTCGGAGGCGATTTAAAATGGTATCATACTTCCTTACTTATTAGTTATTATTATTATTATTATTGTTAAGCGGCTACACGCTCGAAGCCTACTTATAACATAATGATGATGCTTTAGCTGTCGATTTTTGCAGCTGGCCAATTATTATGATATGACGTAGGTATATAACCTATATAATGCCCCAGCACCGGACACGATAAGAAGAATAACCTATATAATATTATTATAGTGATTCAGGAGACGGGATAGACAATAATATTACGTATAGGTTACGTCTATTATAAGTCTGTATTAATTGTTGTATATTTAACTCATTTTCACGTGTTGTGCATATTGGTTGCTTTATACACATTTTCCAAGCAAATATTTCAAATAGGTAGGTATTATATATTTTTGTAGCCGTTATTTAATTTTTCTTTAATTTGGTTAACAATAAAATATCAAATAACTAAAATAATATTCGATTTATATTCACTTATAGTTGAATTAATTATAAACCACCGATGGTATTTTTATCCACACACAGATTCCTCAGTCCATACCTACCTATATTATGGTCATACCTAATATAAATGTTAACACAATTTTTTTCAACGCTTCAGTTGCTTTGTACTACCTACCACCCGCGTTATTTTTTTTACGCATTTGCAGTTATAAATTTCAACATAATAATACAGAACAAAAAAAAAGGCTGGTCTTTTGTGTAATTGTGTCATTCGTTTATTACGCTTGTCGGTACCTATACATTTTACAAAAGCTCAAAATTACACACTCAAATGTCTATTTACACTTTTTAGTGCTTCGATATAATTTACGTTTACATCGTATACATTGTATATAATTTTAATTGATATTTTTTTTAGTAATAGTAGCGTGTGTATAATCTACATTGTATAATACATATATTACTAGCTGATCCCGTGCACTTTGTTGCCCGTAAAAAAATGGCAACTCTTAAAATTGAGTGTTCAACTCCTTTTGGGTGTAATTTGCTGCAGTAAGTATAACTCAGCCACCCTGGTAAGCAATGTCGATACTTTAATCAATCGGTGCTGGTTAGTCAATGTTATATTATTTGATCTATTGTTGTTGCTTAATGTTATTAAAGTGCTGTACGTTCAAGTTTTCTTTGTAGTGGTTGTACATATTTTAATGGCATATAATATAGTGATTTTTTAATGTATATTTCAAGATGATGTTTGTAGGCATGTATGAACTCCTTTGCCTGTATAAATCTCATTACGACTGAGATATAGATAGGTATACAGCTTAACCGAGTAAAACAGTGGCTGAGGTGCATGGTATCGATGTGACATGCATAATTTAATAAAACAGTGACTAAAAAACAAAATAAAATTTCAAAAAAATCCAAAAAATGTCAGGCGGAGGAATCCGTCCTCTGCCATTTCTTATTATAGTTTTCCGTACTGTCGTATACTGACTCTGTCGTTACTTCTATAATAACATAAATTTATAATAATAATACGCTTGGTCGGGAAAAAATTGAGTTTTGAAATCATTGCACGTGATTTAGGTATACAGTGTGCTGCCGCGAAACATTTATGTTATTAAAATATTCGTTTCGCGTTACATCCGAAGCGCTTCACGCCTCCGAATAATAATATTATACTGCACAGGGGCCTGCTTTCATGACGTCATTCACCAAGAAAAACAATGCTGTATATACATCGTGTAAATTCGGTTAACCTAAGCGAATTATATCGAATCGGCAGTGGTGGCCGTTCCCGAGTTTTCACTCAATATATCGGGTGATTCTATCGTGCGCGAACGTACATGTCCGTACAAATTTAAAACTAATAACATGTCATGATATTTTTTAGTAAGTACGGTTAAATTATTTAGCGTAAATAAGACGACCGCAGTGAATGAACAGAATATAACGTTTCAATCAAGGAACACTCCGTGATTGGATTACCATAATAACGGTAATATAATAATATTTTATATTATTATATAACATTATAACGTCTGAAAAAATGACACTGCAGGTAAAGTCATCATCACAGGTCGAAGAATATTAATGTTGTGCACTTGTTCGATTCACTAAATATTTTACGAGCGCCCAGTGAGCTGCGTAAGAGCGTTGTCTGGAGTGACAGTCTCGACCACTCTGTATAAGGTGCAAGACATACCTACGACCTACTCTTCAAGCTTTTATTACTCTCGTAACTTGTAAATATGCATGTTTCTACAATTCAATTTTTTTTTTAATTAATCAAGCAATTTATAATGCTATAAAAAGTAAAGTGTGGGAGCTGCAGCGCTCACAGTGTAGCAATTGTGTTGCGAATTGTATGTGTACCAACGACAGACTTATACTCTCTAAGTCAATTTATGAGTGACATTGCGATATGCATTTTTCGTAGACGAACAACGTGAGAATGAAAGCGAAAAAGGACAACGAGACATTGGCGAGTCGACATCAATCGACAATGATGAATTAAGAATTCACGGATACCCATAAAACTTGTGGCGAGCGTTAATCAACTACTTTCAATCGTTTAATATTTTTAACAGAGAAGGCATCATGTGTTGATATTTTTTTAGTACGGTTAAAGTATTTAACGTAAATACTGAGTCGGCCGTGTATAAATAAGACGTCTGCACACACGTCATGCGACGGCTACAACAACACTGTGAATGGACTGCGAACATTATAATACGTTCCAAATGAAGAACACCCCGCGATTGGGTGACTATTATAAAATTATGGAAAAAATGACACTGCAGACGAAGTAATTTCCGCGCGGCCGATGAATATTATCAATGTCGTACGATTCAATATACATAATTATTATTTTTCGAGCGTCGATAGATAGCTGAGTCAGAAGCGTTGTCTGCAGCGACAGTCTCGACCACTCGGTATATGCAAGTGCACGAAAAACACAACGTGTACAATAGATACGTATAATAATACTATATACGACCACGGGAGGGGGGGGTGTATCGCACCCATTTTCGAGATCAGGGCTCGACAACGGGCTCCAACCCTTTTCGCGCGACAAAAGCTTATTGTCACGCGCGGGCGCGATTTTATTCCTCGCCGCATACGACTTAATGTAATATCATTATTATTACTATTACAATGACTATTATTGTTGTGTGCGCACACGACTGCAAACGTCGCTGGAAACGTGTGCGGCGACAAAACTTTTCGGACTATTGTTGATTTTCGCGGGCGTGCCATTATATTATTGCTCCGAACAAATAACAACGTCGTCGTGTATTCCCGACCCGGAAAACCGTTAATCGGCATTTCGGCGGGCCCGGCAAGGATTTGGGGAAAAAAACATATTATTAAATGCGTTTTCCCATCGACGACGGGCGCAAACACTCCACGTGAATTATAATTATACATAATAATATAATAATATATTATAATATATACTCGACGGCGACGACAACTCCGCCGCCGCCGCCGACAACAATGATTTCCGGATAAACAATTTCGCGGCGTTTAACGCGCAAACGTAGGTATATATTATTATGTGTATATATACATATAATATATTATTGTATTACCTATATGTACAACGCGAACAAGGTGGTCGAGTTCGAGGTAGATGGCATTACACAGGGTGATTCTTTTGACAATCATTATTAATCAACCCTCAAACTATATCGATGTTTTTGTAAATATTAATAATAATAATAATAATAGTTCAGGATTTTTACACAATTTTAAAGACATTATAACACAACAATTTATTATGAAAAAAAAAATGTATTTATCGTCTATAACAATTATATTTTTAACTTTTTTATATTTTTGAATGCCGAGATATATTTTTCATTTCAACAGATTCAAAGCAGAATAACTTTCTGGGAATTTCGATCTATAAAAATGTCATGAGAGTAATTAATTAATTATAACCTAAAACTAATATTAACTAGGTAGGTACTCATTTTAAATTTATAACAATCGTGACACTGGGGTACCAGGGTTATGTTATGTGCAAAATGCTGGTCCTGCACTACTCCACTAATATTAACTTTGAATACCATAATATTAATTAACTACTTGTTCGAAGTTCGATATTTATTTATAGGTAAGTACTCTAAAAAATATTCTGCTTAGGAATTTGAAGTTCAAAATGTATGCTGTCATTAAAAAAATTTAAGACCTAAAAAATAATAACGATAATACAAATAGTAATAATAATAATTTATTATTTATAGCTAGCTATATTTACTAATAGCGCAGAGTTACAGCACAACACAAGTAAGAAAAAATAATGAGATGTGAATCTAGGTTTGATATTCTGGGCTTATTTTTTTTGAAAAATAAGAGTATTATAAATATAGTATAGATTATAAATTATGTATAATAGGAAAAAGAGAGAGAAATAAATGAATATAATAAAACATAATTAACATGGCTAAGAAAAATTATTTATTTCAAAAATGTATTTTGTAACCATTATTTTAGTTGAAATATTTTGGAAATCGAAATAATGATAATATAGTGCTTCATATTATCACACGTATAGTTTTGTCCTTTTATGGTTTCATTTGACACGTTGTTCGTTCAAAATACATAATATTATCACCATGTCATTCATAAATTGACGTCTTGTGTTACACATAATATTATACACGCGCTAAGAGAACAATAAAAGATTTAATAGGTATTATACTATAAGTATACCTATTTAGTATTTATATAATATATATTTAACGCAATTATATAGGAATAGCTATCTAATAAGCAATTATTAAAGCATTATAAATCATAATATGATTTAGTGTTACTATAACAATATTGTAATTTATTAAATTTATTTTTGTGCATAAAACTGACTTCAAACAACAACAACTCAATATTTTTATCTTTGTACCCGCCCTTCAGCAGTTGTATGACATAATATTTTAATTTTAACCTAATCAATCTAATATAATGCGTTCAATGTTTAGTTATTATTTGATCATGATTAATCCATTACTGTGGCGTATACCTGGTACCAACAACTGTATTGTTATTTTAGTATCCAACCGTGATATTCAATATGTTTAGTTACAAGTACTTATAACTAAAACAATGAAGATAACAAATAGATTTAACAAAACGAAACGAGAATCAATATAATTCATTTATTAGAACCAAACTCAGTATCAAATATGTATGGAAAATAGGTTTTAATTAAAAATACACATATTTTAGTAGATTGATTAACGATTTATTTATTGTAGGATGTAAAATGTCGGTTGTATTCCAAAAAATTCTCTACATCGAAAAACTTGAAATTAATTATACACCAAAACCTTTTTTTATTGTGAAAAAATATATTCATCTCTTGGTTCTAAATTTATGGACGGGGCTTGCCATTGTACACATGGCCGAATAGCACCTTTAATTTTGTTTGTATATAATATATATATAATGTTTATACATTATATATTATATTATACTTTTTGTTGTAGGTTTACCAAGGTTTAATGAAGAACCCTTTCATGGATTTTTGCTCGTTGTTCAAGATTCATCAGGGCCGTAGTTAATTTTTATCCCTCCACAATTTGTATTTTATTATTATTATTATTTTTTTTTCATACTACAGTATAATGCCCTATAGTGGTAGTACTAATTAATCGTTTGATGATGCGTCACAGTGTATTAATGTGATAAATGACCGACCCGTGTTTATTATGTATAAACGACGATATCCATAGTGTACGGCGTAATGGACACTGACAATATTTAGTTAATTTATCGCTCGTGCACAATAATGCTAACATTATACACGCCACGCGTTGATAAATTTATGTATATATAATATAATATATATGTACATATTATTATGTATATCATAAAATATATATGTACATATTATTATGTATATCATAAAATATATAGGTACACGGGGTGGGTGTGTGAAAATTCGCTATTCTGCAGCTTCCGTTGATTAATGTTTATGTGAACGCGATGATGTCAATCCCTGCGAGCGGGACGGAAAAAATTTGCGAAAACACATTGACACAAGTCGAGGTAAAATATTTACGCTAGACACGTACCATGCGTAAGTCACTATTATGCGATTATTATTACAACAGTTGGCTCTCCAGTTTTACTATACCGATTTTGGTCACGAAGTAATAATATACATATAGATTGCAAGTTTTTAAACTTTGGTTGCTAAAAATTGCTAAAAGATTGCTAAATATTGGCACTAGTTTGGAATCTCTATGTGGAAATCGGGGGTCATCTTCACAGAGGTTTCATCGCTCCGCTCAGAATCTAAAACTATACTTACAATCCCATCAGTATCGCTCCAAAAAAAATAGTATGCTACTAAAAATTTACTGAAAATAGCAAGCTACGTCCAACTGGCAACCACCATCATGGTGGTTAGTATACCTACTGCAGTATTTATAATTATTGTTAAATATGATGTTTTGTTACTTATTACAATTTTTGTAGACCATCCCTCAAATCCTTCAATCAACAATTTAGAATTGAGACAGTTGATTTTATTTAAAGATTTGAATTACTTTTTGAAAATCATATACGTATGTAAAACAAATTATAGAGTTTACAACAAGTTTGAATTGACTGTACAATGTACAGTGTACATATTATGAAATAATTTGTATTATTATTTTGTCATGGTACTAGGTAGGTAGGTGCTCACGTATTTGATTAAAAGATATTCCTTTGTGTAATTGAGATTATTTTACTCACTAATCCAACGAAATTGTTCAACATAGGTCAATTTAACTAACGTAACTAAGAAATAAATAATACACTAGATTTTACATTGTGTTCATCTACTTTTTTCGTGTAAAGTTGTGCTGTGTAAATTTACATTTTATTTTTTCTGCAGCTGACAAGTTGTTTTAATTAAAATTTTTTTTATAAAGCCATTGGTTTAATTAAACATAAAACGAAATTTGATTATTCAAAATTACAATTTACGTTACGGTGTATAACGTCTATGTGTAATTATAACTTTAAATACATCGCGAAAGTATATTAAAAACCTACAGAACCATATAATATATCATGCACATTATTGTTTCTGTTACCTATTCTAAAAGTGTAACTATTATTGTATGTACTATAACTATTTGTGATTGTTAAATGTTTTTCATCATAATTTATTACGTATATCGTGGTATGATTGAAGTACAAAGTAAAATAGCAAGTAATCCAATTAAAATATAAACAAACTAGGATTGTGTTTGAAATCAATCATTGTTTTATATCCGTGTAAAACGCTTTGAAAATATTCATCATATCATGATTAACAGTGATAATGGGAACTGAGGGTGTTCATCCATCGAAACACCCTGTACTTAAAGTGGGTAATACAAATACCTGGCAGATATAAATTATTAATCTTGTTAAGGAAAACAGGAGTTACCCGCCTTAGTTCCAATTAAAAATTAATGAAATTCAGCCTTACATTTCCCCCTCCTTGGTGGTGTTTGAAGTGTTTGACTTGGTACGGTAAATTAATGCCATCTTATTGTGAACATAATATAATATATGTTTTGTCAGTTATAAATATGTTTAGGTTGACTGTTTATGAACGTAATTTAAATAACACTAAGAGAACAGCTGTAAACGTTGTCACCAATCTATTTAAATCAGTTTAATTCGTTTTCTGAATGACGTATAATATAAAGAGGAAAATACAATTAATTTTGATTTACGTCACTTGGCGTTTAATATCACTATATAGTATATATAGGATATATGATACACCGTGAAACGCAATTTTGACGATGGCATTTTCACAAAAGTGTACTTATCGATTTAGAGTCAAAAAATAATTTCACCTACTTCATCTGTAAATACGTTTAAATCACTATACACATATTCCACAAATTCTCACGAATACCTACAACACTGGTTCTGTCAATATAATATACCTACACTTCTCAAATAACTTGAATGTATAGAAAATGAATTATTGTCTCGTTTACTATTCACATTCCCTACGTTTTTTTAAAAACTACTCACAACAAACACAGCGAAGTATGCGAGTATCAAAGTGCATTTATACATTTATTCATACAAATATTTATGTCACGCGTGACGTTATAAAATAATAAATAGACAAGATGATTTTTGTATTTTCAAGCAAACTGCAATATTTCGAGAAACATAAGGAATTTAAATTTTTTCAAACATTCATTTAAAAATTTTCATAGTATTATGAATATTAGTATTTGTTATGAATATTTAAAATATATAACAAATTTCTTAAATTTCCTGAGTAATTTTCTGGTTAACGTAGTGAATGATCAGGTTTATGTTCTGGTTTTTTTTATCGTTAATACTTTTATTTTCTACAATTAAGCATATTCAATATTACCATGAACTGTAAAATAATTGTACACATTATTTTCTCATAAGTTGTTTAAAAATTGATGTATAGAGTGTTTGGAATAAGTACCTATATTTGGTACGATGAAAATATGATGACTATATAGTAAAGAACTATACAGAAATAATGTTAACATTAATTACGTCATTATACATTATATGCACACGTTAATATTACTAAAAAAAATGTCAATTAAAATTCTATGCCAAACGAATACGATATAAACGGTGTTTAATTTTGAGCTTTTGTAAAATGTATAGGTACTGGTAAACGTGATAGATGAATAACACAAATATACAATAGACACGCCTTTTTTTCCAATGTATTATTATGTTGAAATTTAGAACTGCAAATGCGTAAAAAAAAAGTACGTAGGTGGTAGGTAGCAAAATGAATGTGAAGCGTGTTAAAAAAAGAAAAGTGTTAAAATTTATATTATGAACATATATATATGTATATCTTTAGGTGATATAATATGACAAAGGACTCGTTAATATGCCTGAAAATTGAACTCTTCACCTGTCACACCCAGTAAATTACATACCTACTGCTATCTCTGCCGCCTTAACCCTCATAAGGGTATCTCCAAATATTGAAATGTTGGTAAAATTACATAACAAGTTTTGGAATGTAATGAACTCGTGCGGTATTCCTTAAATATTTGTTGACAATTTTTTTTTTTCAATATACTAAATATTATCCGTAGAATTGATTGGTGATATTTTTAATTTTCTAACATAACTTTAAGTATAAGATAATGGACTTAACCTTAAACTTCTAATTAGAATAAGAAGCTAAAAAATAGTAAATCCATTATACTAGAGTTACTGTAATTTACTTTAAAAATTAAAGATTTATTCAAGATATTAAATACAGTAACTCTAATCAGTATTTTTTTAAAAAATTATAATTTTTTCATTAATAATACCAAATATTTTTAAAACCATATGAAAAACTTCAATATTAATCTAAAAGAAAAAATTTTAAATAAAAAAACAAAATTTCATAAAATGTCTTCCTTGACAAATGTATACAAATTAGTTATAATGAAAACAAATATATAGGGACCTAAAAATATTTAAAAATAACAATCTTATATTCAATCAATACTTATATGTCTACTATTGGGGCTAAGCAATGTGGAGCTAAGTAATGTTGGGGGCTAAGCAATGCTGGGGTTAAGCAATTTGAAAATAGTTCGGCTCCTATGTAGTGATTTAACATGGAAAAAAAAATAAGTCTTAGGGATTTTATGACCGGGTTTTTCATTACGGCAAATAGGTAATAACAGTAAACTATGTAAGTTTAATTGATTATTAAAAGCTTAAAAAATATAGACGATTGTGATAGCGATGCAAGATATATTTTTGTTTTTAAATAAGAATTACTTTAATGAAGTGATTTTTAATAATGATATATATTAGATTAGGTGAGCGTTTACTACTTAGTTAACAAGTTAAAGCTCGCTGTTAAAAAACTAACTTTATAAAATTATTTCGTATCAAAAACATACTTAAATTATTTTTTATTAATCTGATGGGTAGTTGAATAATATAGTAACTTAACTAATGACTATTTAAAGTATCAATTGTATTAACTTAGTTCTTTTAAGTATATTAAAATAATATTACATACAGTTATACATATTATTATCTGTGATTAATGCTTAGTAGTTGTGATTTTAATTAAAAATAAAGAATAATTTTTCCTTAATATAATAATTTAGTTAGTTAAGGTGTTATTACTTAAACTATCACATATACAGGGGGGTATTCAAATAGGTGGTGTGTGGGTCTGATCACTCCGTAACATATTTTTTTATAGATACTACACCAACAAACGAACTTGTCAAGACATTGATAGGATACTTATCAGCGATATTTCATCGATAGTGATAGAAACTCTCATAGAACTAAGGCATAGGTAATATAGTCGATATCAAATAGAATTATTGGCAAAGCGGTGGCGTTTATCTGTTAGTGTAGCCCAAACTATAGTAATTGTGTGTGGTTCAGCAACTATGCGTCGGGTTGTTCATTAAAAACTTACAAAAATAAACTAATTTTAACCAAATTAACAACTCTATTACATGGACCGATATTACTAAGCCACTGTTGCTTTGATTTAAGTCCAATTATCGTTCGTTTTTCATAAATTGATTCATTGACTGTACATAATCCGGTCTGCTTGGGGTCGTATTACCAATAGGCAATAAGCGTTATCGTTGAGAGGTGGTTTTTATAGAAGTTTGCTCATTGATACATATGTTTGATGTAGTTATGCAGCTCGAGGTATTTGTGAAAGTTATCCCGTTGTATATTTAATAACGACAAAATATAGATAACTAGGATGTGTCTAGTGGATTGATGGTTCAGTCACCGATATAGATAGCCATAATATTGATCTTAATAATAGGGTTTTAAAATGATGTTAATTTGATATCCTGGGTAGATTTTAGTGGAGCAGTGGTCGGGAGAAAATTACTAATTAGTCATATTTTATAACGTTATGGCCTACAATATAGGTCTTGGTTTGAAACACGAACACTTAGTGACTACAGGTATCGCTATTATATGGTTCAGTAAACCACTTTAATCCATAAAAACTTCACGAACGGTCTTGTATGACACATAAAATTGCAAATCTTTAATACATGCAGTTAACATCATAATACACGGTACACAATACTCGATAGTTGAATGTCCATTATATCAGGTTTAATAAGTATTATAACTTTAGATGACTTATAAGTTATACCTATATATTATCGCAGTTGTTATTTTATGATATTATTATTTATTAACAAGACAGTAAATTGTCGATATGAAATTGTGTGTGTGACGAATTCGATACAAATATCATTAGTGTGAATTGTTTATAAACTAGTATGAATTACTGAGCTAATAGGTACTTGTGTTCACAAAGTGTTTGTAATTCAAAGAGATCGCGACATTCGGATAGGTACGTCGTACATGCAAATCCAACCGATGCAACTATGAATGAGCGGTAGGTAGTAACTCTCGTGAAAGGTAATTTAATTATATTAATGTGCTTTGATCTGGTTGTCAAACAAACAATTAACTACGAAATGGTTGTAGGCTAGTGACTGATAATATATATTCGTTTAATGTATATATTTAATAAGTAAATAAATTGTCGTCAATCAAACCATTTAAATAAAAATAGTGTTCACATATCGACTTGCTGAACGAAGCAGTGGTCACTGAATAGTATTCAAATGTAGTTAAAATGTAAAATGCCATTGAATTAATTGAGAAAAATATACCTACAATATCTAACTTTTCGAGTGCTGGTTCAATTACTCTTGTTTTAATTACACAAATCATTACTTGATTTTAGTAAAATTCGTAGCCTTATAAATTTTATTCCATATTTGGTTCAAAATTTAAATAATCTAAAAATCACATTTATTTTGTTACATTATATCAACTATTTACATTTCATATCTTCATATTATCATTATAACACAAGGTTTTTATAAAATTATTTGCAGGCATTAGTAAACATGTTTGTAAAAAAGATAATAATATTATAGTATTATTTTCTTTAAGCGAAGCAAATTTTAAACGTTAATTGTCAGAAAATACATTTTCCAAATGGCGTACATAAATATTTTATTTATTTTATTTGTATTCATACTTTTATAAAAATTATAAAATAAATACGTTCTCTGTGAATCATTTTTTCTTGACTATCTTTTGAAGTTTTCATTTTAATATTGCTATTTCAACCATAAGTATATAATATAGTTAACGAGATTATTTACCTATAAAACATTATGAGATGAGATGAAAAATATATTAAGATATCTGTAATAAGTACATTAGTATAATATTGCATACAAATGATTTCAGTAATCTTTTTATAAAAACCACCACCTCAGATTTGTGAAATAAAGATTTTATTTCTTGCTTCTATCTAATATGAACATTTTAAAATTATTATTTCCACCAAGTTTTTAAATTATACGTTCAATTTTGCTTTAAAATAGATGTTCTAAAACTAAGTCTAGGTAGAAATAATTTCGTGAATATATTGAAAATGTTATACTGACATTCTATACTATTGTACATTTTTGCAACACGTGTTTGCAAAATAATGAAAAATATTTTTTTCTTCAAAACCAATAAAGCTGTTCAAAATTCCACTCAATCTAGTAGTTTATATTATGTACCTTGAATGTACTTTATTATATAGTACAAGTGAATATTCATTATTTACAACGTCATATGCATTTGAAATAAAACAAATAAATATCGATTTAAATTGTTCGTTAGATACTAAAAATATTAAAAACAGTAAATACAATCAAATTTTATTAATTTATTTAATATCATAAAAATAAGTTTTATTATCACCATTAGATAAAACATTAATATATTTCCAGAAATCATTTTGGAAACGTGTAAAAGACATTAATGAGTAATATTTGGTTATGATCATTATTCTATAATATGTATGATTTGTAACATCATGATTATTTGTAAGTCATAAATTGTAACATTATTATACTATTTTTTTATACTGTTTGAAATATCAGCCCGTAATAATTTTGGTTGGTTAAATTAATGATAATATAGTTTGTTATATACTTATATGTATACTTGAACATTTATTTACCTCATATATTTTTTCGTTTACTATGAAAACATATACCTGATATGAATTTTCCAACAAATTCTTTACTTTAATATAAAAAATATATATTTTCCATTGCGTAGTATAAAAATATTGCCATAATAGAAAAACGGACCTTATTTTCCTGGTCAAGTGTACATCCATCAATTGAAATTTCCATTCAAACTAAAGTAATTTAAGGTCTTGGAGGATGACAAAAAGAGGAAAACATGGGGTGATTCGATAAAAACCATGTCTGGCAGAAAAGCCACTTAAACCTGTTCAAGAGCTCTTTCTGCCAATTTGGTTTAGGTACAGCAAAAGGTAGGAATTAACTATAACGAATATTATATTATTTTTATATAATTAAATTATATATGACACCTTTTATTCGAAAAATTTCTTTTACAAGCATTAACACTGAAAACTCTTAAAATAGTTTGTATGATGAAAACTTTAATTAAAATCTAAAAGTATAGTGGATGTTGCATGCAATTTTGTTAATATTAATGCAATTTAAAGGCTAGAGCTTCAATGTGTTTGTATGCATGTATTCAAAATGTCAGATATATATCATTAAAATGAGCAAATTTGAATCAAATAAACTGCAGTCCAACATTTTTAATTTGTAATCATAATTTTTTTTTTGTTTACACATTGCAATGATGTAACATTGTAACTGGTTTAACATAAATATGATTAAAAAAAAAAAATTAGAGGTTTAAAATGTATTTTCAAACATTTCACATATTTGACGACCGATGAATGATTTAATTCAAACATAAAAGATACAAGCTATTTGATGTATTTATCAGAACGTAGGGTAAGTACTTAGGGATAAAATACAAAATAAAATAGTAATGGATTTAAAATCTATACTTATTATAATATTATGAAACAGAAGCAGGATGTAACTAATATCAATGTTCATACAAAAGTTCTTTACAAAAATAATTAATTTAGTTTTTAATCTTTTACAGTAAAAATTAAAAACGTTTTACAATTTTAGCAACATACGATTGCATAATTTATTCAATCATATGGTCATATATAAATATATTCATAGTTCTCAAAGTATTATAAAGTATTATAAGTAAGATTGTAGTTTTTAAAAAAGTGATTTTAACTTTTTACAATTTTACATATTATATTTATGGTTAAAATCAATTTCAAACACCTAATATTTATTCACATATTATTATTCATACGATATGTCACTTTCAGGTAGTCTATATAAATTAATATTTCGTTTAATATTAATTATAAAACTCTTTGAAAATAGTTATTTACTTTGATTACCGATCAAATCATATTTTCAAGAAAAATTATGCATAAATATTTAACACGTGTCAGGTATTTATTTTAAATCATTTTTAGTTGTTTGAATGTTTGATTTAAAAATTTTACTATAGTATAATATGAACCTATGTGCATCTACCTGTGTGCGAAAATCTGTGTTATGACAAACTATATTGATAAGTTTTTATTGATATTAGGTATAACGCCGTCGTCAAAAGAAAATATCTTTATGTATGACTGAAATTTCATTTTTTGGTAAAAATAAATTAAAGAAATACTTTGAAATATAAAAAAAATCTTAAGGTACTTATCTCGGTAATATGAACATTTTAAAATAGATTAAACGTTATGGTATAAATACACTATAAAAACTCTAAAAGAAAAAATCATTAACATTAGAATAATAAAAAAAAATATTATTCTTATTAAATGTCTTCAATATTTATAATACAATTATATAAATAGTAATAAATGTAATCAACAAAATGTGTGTATTCATCAAGCAAGTTTCTTATACAAGAGAAAGGTTTAGTTTGTGTGTTCAATTTTTTTTAAAATTACTAGTACATAATAATATATTGTTTTTTTTTTATAGAAGTCTACCCCACAACAAATTTCTGTGCACACCACTGAACCAAGTATAGGTAGTCTACAACAAGAAAACTTAAATGTTTATGCACGGTGCGTATATTTTTGTGAACTGTGATTCAAGCAATAGTTGAAGAACAGAAATTTATTTAAAGACATTTTTACAGATTACCTAGGTACAATAGGAAATATTATGGTTTTGTATATTAAATTTAGATTTTTATTGTTTTTCATTAAAATAGGTTCGTAGGTACATGCCATCACATTTTTTTTGCACAAACACTAACAGAACATATATTTTTTATTTCTATAAAATTATTGACTTTATATTGTAGTTTTATTTGATCAATAAAAATATTACCTATATGTATAATATTATGATATAAGAATAGAATATAATTATTACTTTCGCATTTGTTGTCAGTTGTATTATAATCATGTGACTTAAATTTAATATAATTGTGTACCAGGTATGTCATTAGATTTATATTTATTATTATGTAAGTTGTCGAATATTCATCAGTTTTTATGATAGCAAGTTTTTTCTTTGATGTTTAATGAGATTTTTAACATGTATTAGAGATGTTTCAAAGCTCTATTTATGCTGTTATCGGTTTTTATTTTTATAACATTGCTTATTAACAAGCTTCAAAAACTCGTGACAAGTTATTTTTTTTAAAGGGTTGTTTTTAAGTTAGTATTTTATCATACTCGTATAAATATAAAATACATCTTTTTCACCACAAGTATAATATAAAATAACACCATTTTCCATATCATTTTTCGTGTATGATGGAAAAAAAAATAAACTACGGGTCATAGTTGTTATAGACTGACAAAAACAAACAAAAAACAGAAAAAACTGTAGGTATTTCTTCTATTTTGTGCAACTTAATAAAATAACATAAAAAATAAACGTATTTTTTTCATTTTTAAAAATAAAATATTGAATTTTTTTTTATTATTTTTCCGTCTTTTAATGTTCCGTATTATTTACGTTCAATCAGCGCTCATTGCTTCTGCACCGTCTGCCTCGTGTGTATCAAACTGTGAAATGTATCAAACGTTCGCTCTCGAAGTCTCGTCCCGTCGTTTAACCAGCGGCGCCCTAACGACCTCTGGGCACACCGGAAAACCCGACGGCGGCGGGGCGCAAAGTAAACGAGAGAGAGAGAGAGTGCTTTTTTTTCTATGTACAATTAAAGGACCTTATATACGCGTGGCTATAACGCATTTAGAGTCAACTCAACGACAGTGTAGCGGATAAAAATAACACTAATAATAATAACAATAGAGATAAAAATAATAATAATAATAATAGCACTTATAATAGCTATAGTAGTAATTAAACAGCTGTTTGACACGACATATTTTGAGCTCGGGGGACGCAGTTCGAGCACCAAAAATAGGCGAATGTACTTACCCACGATACACACCATAACAATCTACAGTCGTGTGCGACTATGTCGTGTTTAAAAAATAAAAACCAACGCATCGTCGAAGAGTTTTTATCGTAATAATATATCAGTTGCATAGGTAAAATAGAAGCGTGTCAATATATAATAGAATCTGCAACCGCGATAGAAGTAGAAGTTTTTCGTAAGTTTGTCATACGCAGTATATGGTCGAGGAAGGGTTGCAAATATGGTGAGTACCACAATACTTATACCTAGGAAAACAAACAATGTGCTGGAACGAGGAAAGGTGCATACAAGCATACAACTACTATACCGCTATTAGCTGATGGCGCAGTCGTTTATCCAGAAATGTTTAACCTTTAAGGGAGGGTCCCATACACTTTATATTTAATTTTAATCTATGATTTTAACTTTCAAGGTTTCTCGGTCATTATTAAGCAAAGTAGGCAACAGCTAGTATGTTGAAAACAATATTGTTACCTATCACATTATAATAGCTACATATATTATAATAGAAAATAACTTGTCCCGACCGACTGACTGATTCATCATCGCCTAGCCGGAACCAACGAGTCTATAAGTATGCAATTTGGACTGTGGTTTCGTTTTATAATGTAGAGACCCACTAAGAAGGGGTTTTCCTCCAAAGTTTTTAAGAGGTCTTTAAACAAGATATTTGAGATTCAGGGTGGAAATCGAAACTTTTTATTTTATATTTATAAATGGTTGCCATTGGTTGCAGATTATAATAGCGTAATAACTAATAGTAGAAATTAGTATTTTTCTTGTACGTAAACTTACTCGGGCAGATCAGGTACAAGCATGATACAAGCATGCATGAAATCGTTGGTTTACATGGCCCCAATTAAATAAACTATATTATCTTAAAACCAAAATATGCATGTTTGTAGCTTATATGCTCAACAACTTTTCAATATTGATTTCGACGAAAATCTCAGAGATTATTTTTCGTGATATCCAAAATATTTAGAGAGTAGTTTACAACATGTTAAAAAATATACAAAGTGCTAACCAAATCAGTGACTTGCGGTTACCCACTTAAGTCGAATTATTTCACAAAGCTAGGTACACTGACGCTGATTTTTCGTGAACTGAGGTAGGTACACTACAACGTCTACAACTGAGATACTTTCAAATCGAGATAAACATTTATAGCGTTTATACTATTTAGAATTTGCCACAAAAAAAAAAAAAAAGGCACACTCAGCATTCAGCTAGTAAAATATAGAACTTGAAACAGTCCGATTGACAAGGCGATGGTGTGACGTTATTATTTTTGTACTAAATATCCATATTATACTAATAAATGTACTGTTTTATAATTATCGAACATAATTAACGTAAAATAGTTTTGATATAATATTAATTGTTGTCGGGAAATTTTTTTTAAAAATTACTCGAAAAAAGGGGAAAAAAATGGTTTTTTTTCTAGAATATTTTGAAATGGGCGTGCGCTTCCTTTCGTCGTCATAGCCCTGTGGATTCTGCACGCCTACTTCTTGCTGCAGTAGAAGAGCATTGTTTACGCAGCAATTCGTCCTGAAATCTGCGATATTATTTAAAAAAAAAAAATGGAAAAATATGTATATTATTTGTAGTTGTAGACTTTTACGACTACCGTGGTAGTGTTAGTGCCGTGGTGGTATTAAGTGTGGTAGTAACACTATATAATAAGTGGTAACAGGGATTTCGGCTCGTCGGATGCCATCGCAGCCGGGCACGTTGGAACGGGGCTGACATTAATATTCATATCGGGTTAATAAACCGGAGAGGAAGTCTCGTGTAAGCACTAAGTCTCGAAATTATTATGAATTATAAACAAACGACTCGACTAATTATGCGTATACTTTGCCCGCAGTTTTAGCGCTCGTTAAGATCGGCCACAGTTAAGCGTTGAATATTTTATGGCCGAAAAGCCACCGTCGCCGCCAAAGTCCTCGTAGAGTATATTTTATGCACCGATGTTAATCGAACAGTTTGTCATTTCGCATACACATACATATACGCGAGCAATACACGTACATTATATTACATGCACTGCAGAGCGCACTATATATTATACATCCATATACCATATACCATGTATGCGGTTGGCTCTGTACGTACTGCCGCGCGTGTATAATACAGCCCACACACATAATAATAATATATGGCATAGATGCTGTTTAATAAACTGCGTGCCGATAAGAGTTTAAGCCGTATTAATCGTCCAGAGTCGCTTGTTAAACGCAGCACAAGACCTAACCCGCTCTAAACTATATGTAATAATATTATACGATAGGCGCCTATAATGCAATATGCTCGTGGTACGTGTTATTATTATTATTGCACGAAGGGCGATTATTAACTTAATAGTTAATTTCGAATGGTAGGTATATTATAAGGTACACCACCAGGATTTTCGACGTCCAAAATAGTTCAAACAGACTGTATAATATTCTAAGCTCTAATAAGTGCCAATAATAGTAATAATGACAGTCGCGTGACTTTACGAACAGGTATAAGAGGATAACGTACGAGTCGGTGAAAATGTGAAATCACAACACATACCTAATACAAAAAAAAACCTTACTTAAAAACGTCAGAAAGACTCGATAAATGTAAATATATAAATAAATAATAAATCGAAAACAAAAAAATAATGATTTGTGTGCAAATGGCGAATGATCTATACCAAAAAACAAACTGGATTCCCATTTTTTATCGCAGTAAAAAACATATTTCGGAACGTTATATTATAACTATAACAATAATGGAAGTGGATTGTTTACAATGGTTTTTGTATGTAAATCTTAGTAGTAAACGTAGACGGTTAGGCATGAAAAAATTGTCTCCTTTACTTTATTATGGGTCCCCAATATACGTATAGATATATACAATTGACAATATACGTTAAAAGCCCATTGGCGGACAATTCGGGTGATTCATTATTGACGCGTTTGTCAGGTTGTAAATCGTCGGGACGCAATTCCTTTAACTAATATTTTGAAGTTTATTCTGAAAATTATCTAATGTATAACCGCGCGTGTACCTAAAATTAATACAATTACCTAAAAACTATAAAAAATAATGCTCTAAAAACGTAAAAATTACCAAAAATGCAAAAAAAATACAAAAGTTTGTGTTTTTGACTCTCTCTGATGTATGAAACAGATTTTATACCTACTTGAAAAGCTTTGCTTAGGACTTTCCAAATATGACTTCCAATATAATGGTAGTGGATGGTTTTCGTTCCTATGTGAATTCTGTAATGTACGCGTATACAGACGATTGAGTATGAAAAAAAATTGTCTCCTTTACTACATATAGTATTATAATATGTCCCCGATATTACACGTACCTATATATACAATTGACGATTTATGTTGAAAGTCCATTGGCGAACAATTTGGGTGATTCAAAGGTGATTCATTATTGGCTGCTCACGCGTGTTTGTCAGCCGATAAAACTGTATGTTCATATATATATATATATACCGAGAACCACGTATAACGGCTAATTGGACGGCCATTATCCCGCGGGGACGACTTGTAAAACGCATATTTTATTAGGGTAATGCACTGATACGATGAAACGCATGTTCCACCTGCGCCGTTAGGCAATATAATATGGTTATTTATTTATTCCGTGTCCCGTCGGATGCACTTTACAAGTACTTACTTTTACGATTGTATCGTAGCACGTGACATTGAAACCCAATAATTTTGTTCACGGCACGATAATGAAATAATAAAAAAAAAATAGGCTTGTAAAAAAAATATATAGTTAACAGCTTGGAATCGTAGTCGGTTTACCTAAAATATAGTATAATATATTATTATTTTATATATCTTGATGTGAGTAATAGTATTTTATCATAAGCATGATGTGACCATAACGATTAGATATTTAGACTACGTCCTCATCATGGTAACTGTTCAACTCCTTGTCGTAAAACTCTGATCGATATGAAGATATTACAGAAAAAAATTAAATTTGAATTTATATCATATTATTATATGACATTGTGTTGACCATCAACGATAAAATACAGATAAATTTTTAGATTTCAACACGCATACGTCATGTGATTCAACGTAATGTACCCCTTAACAATGCAACTTTAGGGAAGTTGGTTAAATTGTCAATCCTTTTTGGTAAAACATTTGGAATCTGTGTGGTATTTTCCGACGTCACAAGGACATCGTTATGTGATACTATTCGACATTTTATTTTCGAGTCACAAAAAAATAATAGAAGCTAAGGTAGTTGAAAATATAATATTTCATTACTATATAGAGTACTGAAATTAGGTGTCTTACAATAATTCTGATATTATAAATTCAACGTACATAAAACAAACTTATTTCTGCATGTGTTTTGTCAATAAAATTTGGCGCCAAAATTCTTGTACCGGACGTACGGGTGATACACATCCTTAAGAATGTTAGAACAGTGACATATATACTTCCGTTTACATATACTGTATTTGCGACAATATTATCATAGACTACAAAATGAGTTTTACACGATTTATGGATAATATTTTAGCGCAACATTCCATAACGTCGTAATCGTTTCGAATAAAAAATACGGAAAATATAGATTCGAATAAAGATATTAAAAAAAAAAAAAATAAGCAAAACACGTATCATTTCGTTCTTCTTTACGCTTATTATGCGTCCAATGCAGTGCACGATAATATTATTATGAAATACGATTCAAGTACTAATGACGATTAAATAAATACCTTTTTATGCGGTAAAGATTAGAGAAGCTAATATATTTTAACCTTTTTTTTTATATTATACTATCGCGACAATATTTTTGATTATATTATGATGGCCATTCACCAAATAAATTTACACAGATTAAATCAATAACGTTGTTGTATTATGTCATTATATTATGGGCAGGTACATAATGATATTATTATATCCAATTAAAAATAGTTGTTTAAATTATTGTATTTATGAAACTGTAAAAATTCTGGAATTCATAACACGTATGCATAATATTATTATGAAGTTAATTTAAAATGTAATCTATATCTACTATCCATAATGGTTATATTATTGTACTATGTAAAATGTCATCATGTAAATTGAGTTTTTTCTGTAATAAAGATTATTATCATTATCATCTAATTGAATTTGTTTTCACAAACGTCACAACAGATATTATCGTTTATTAAAAATTCATCAGTAAAATGTCGTATAAACAACGCATATTGCGTAGGTAATAAAAGTTTTATTTTTAACTGCACCATAATAATGTTTTACCACCATCATATAATTTAGGTCACGTGACATTTGTATCAAAACTGCAACATGTACATTATTTCGTATTTTACTTTGTGTTAAGAACAAATCGAAATCGTTAAAAACTTTGAAACTTCTTAGAACTTATGAGATTTATATCTCACCCGATACATCCTATGGGAAGGTATTTTTTGTCTCTTTATTTCGATCACCGATTCGTATTTATTTAACCGTGATCGTAAGTCTTCTGTCGGATATTCTCGATTTTCGATTTGACTGTTTCCACTTCTATCTCCGCGAATTCTCTTTCAGCTCGGAAATAATCGAAATTAACAAAAGCCACCATACTATGTTTCCCGGTCTTCGGTTAAAACAAATAACAGCTCCAGACCATCTAGTAAACAATCGTTATCTGGCGAACCGGGCATAGCTCGCGGATGATGCCGGCCGGTTATCCACTATATACGAGATGTAATAGTAGTTAAGTTTTATTTGCATTCCCAACAAAATAATAACACACAAGTAAACATAAAAAATAAATAAAAATATATATAATGAAATGAAAAACAGAGCTTAGCTACAATATTGCACTGTGACACCACGCCAGTGTGATAATACTGACTTATAAGAGCTCCACAAAATATATATGTATACGTATTTTTTTTGTCATTTTTAAAAAAAAATCCAATATTCAATAAAGTACTGTTGAATATATTTTTGTTTTAGTAAATAATATGCTACAGATTAGACTTTTTGGTTTGATTTTGATTTCAAAATATCGCTCGTGCAATAGTTTATTGTGTACAATCCACAACAGAAAATATTTGAATTTCCCAATAGCAATTATATTTGTAAATGAAAATACACGCATCCGAGAAATTTTATGAATTTTAGAGTAAAATAATTGATTTAATTATTCGGAGAACTATGTTTTTAGAGTTTTAACAAAAGTTTATCGTGTGCTCGGACTAGTTCTGTATACCATCAGGTTGGCTTGAAATCAACAGAATACAATGAAAAGGGTTCATTGTTTATTTTATGAATGCTTTCTAGAACGATAAACCCAAGAGAAACTAATTGAACGACTCGCTTCAACGGCTAAACAAACTAAAATCTGCATAGAAAAAATAAACAAAACAGTTCGCAAATTATGTACATAGCAAAGAAACAAAACTTCTTAGTTTCAAATTGTTATCATATCATAAATCGAGAGTTGAGGAAATTATACCGGTATAATATTCATGAACGTTACAAATAAATATGATAATTAAATAGGCGGTAAACAGAATTTAGCTTATATAGTTTTAAATATTAAAACCTTAACTTATTATACTAGTCTAGTAGCAGATCCGACGAAATTATTTGTTGAAGTTTATTGTTACGCAATTATGAATCCATTTACTTTTACTTACTGATAATATTATCGTGTGAGAAGATAGCTAAGCAATATTAGATAAGATTAAAACATTAATATTAAAATTATTAAAACTTATCGTGTTGTATAATAATATCTCTATATTGTAACTAATATTGTTTTTGTAAATCACAATCATTGGGAACTTCGGTATAAAAATGTCCCAAAATAAATGTTTATTGTTTATAATATGTATATTATTAAATTATAATATTGTCATATATTACTCACAACGTAGGTAATGTTATATTATAAACGTGACAATAAGCAAACACTTTTGGACATTTTTCGTTATCTCACAGCGATGATTGAAATCAGCAAGAAGTATAACACTAAGAAATAATTGCATAGAATCATTCAGGATAGTAAAACTACGTTATCCGAAGCCTCGTGGTATATACAGTGTACACGTAATAAAATGTTTTTACTGCACGCCCTTAAACAGACTACTTCTTTTTGAAGTAAACTCTGCAATAAAATGTAGTGACTTTTTGCATCTGTTCCCATCTTTCTGTTGCCAGATAACTGTTCTGTCAGTGGTAAAAACTCAAGACTCTGCGTTCAATTTTCCGCCGAAAAATATTCCTACGGGAAAAAAATAGTGAATTCACTACCCTCTTTGTATAGTGGAAACTCTGGATAGAAGCGTAAAAGAGTTGTCCTGTTTTACGAGCCCTGGGAGACCGATTTCCCGACTCTCCAGTTTTCCAAAAGAAAGGGATTGTGCGCTCACTATCCAACCCCCTTACGATTATCAGCAGACTTTTATTACGTACTCGCGTGACGATAGCTTTTAAATATTATTACGTATTGCGCAGTTACCAAGATAACGACACACGATAAAAAATAAATATATTTGTAATATCATATTTCAGACACCCAGGCCATTGTGATTTTTATTTACCAGATGGAACAAAAATTTAGTTGAAACGTTGTAGGTTGAGAAAGTTTTTGGTTTAATTCAATGTTTTTATATTTTATGTATAAAATAATAATTTAAAAATTATTATTATGGTACTTAAATGATATTATTGATTTATGGTCGTTGCAACGAATTTATGGTTCGTTATGGGTATGGTACAGACTTACAGCTGAGTGTCAATAAAATTATCATATTATAATACAACCGTAATTGATTGTTATAGTATTATAGTAGATATTCTAAAAATGATTATGGGCAGATCCTAATTATTGTAAAGTGTAAACAAATAAATTTTAAATTAAGTTAATACAACTTATTTACTTACATGTGTAAAATAAACCTTAAGAGTTAATTTTAATATTATATTATATTATATTATGTTAATGTGCTGTAGGATACAAAGACAAGCTCAACCATTAAAGTTGCCTAAATTATATAATTGGTTATATCGATTAATCGTTATTCGATTATTTTCTTAACGATTTTGAGTAACAATCGCAATGATAACCTAAAAGTAACATATAAATAAAAATAGTAATTTGTTAAAGGCGTTGGAGAGTCGGAACGTTTTTAGTAGGAAAACGTTTCTTAAAAACTCTTATGCCCTGTAGAACAGCCCGCTTTTGTATTTTTTTTTTTATTTAAAACTTGATTCGCTATTGGGAAAGGAGTTATAGAATCAAAATACATTTTTGTAGATTAAAAGTGACTTTTATTGTATGTCTGAACGCAAATATTAATATCACATTATTTTTACTTAATGGCACTGTATTAAGATCAAATCTAATAAACAAAAAATTTATGAGTTGAAAATAATTTATTAATTAGAGTAAACATAATATTTCATGAACACAGGCACATACTGCAGATATTATGCTATTTTCATGTAATGTACGTTCAAATTATTTTTGTACAACTTGTTGTTTGTTTCGTGTTATATGCATGAGAACTCCCGCGGGAGTATACAGAAGAAGCCATTTTCTTCCGAGATTCATACTAAATTATAAATTACATAATATTTGAAAATTATAGTATCAAATAAACATAATAATATATATCTATTATATTATATTATGTGTTGCGGAGTGCCAAAATTTTAAACAATTTTTATTTAAAGACGATATTTCGTATATTTCATTATTAACTATGTCCTATTGTGTACTACAAGTAAAAGTTACGCATATATATTATATTGTATGTAAAAATAAAAATAATTGTTAAAACAAAGGAAAACTAATAATTAATAATTTTTTTTTCTTGAAAAACCATTTTCCACAATTGTGATCACCTCACGTTAAAACTGAATAAAAGACTGTCCTTGAACAGTTAAATAAATATCTATTATAATTATAAGATGTTTAATATTTGCAGATGATCCAAAAATTTGTTTTGTAGAATATATTATTATTTATATCATTGTTATATTGATATCACCAGAATAAAAATCGGACACGCTTTTGCTACTCATTCATTATTCTTAATAGGTAAATATCCACCAATATAAAATACGTCATATCAAACTCGCATAACAATAAAATATAAATTTGAGGAATGCCCAACACGCACAATGCTCAATCACCCGCGCCGCTTCAAAGAAATTCTCAACGAAGAACAAACCATTAATATTATCAAATTCATCTCAAAACGTGAATTAACGAATAAACTCTTGCTTAATTGCCATAATTAACATATAAGGTAAATTTACTGTGGTAAATAGCAACAAATTGTCGTTTAAACATAAAAAATTTTTTTTGGCTAATAACCTTAGTTGTTGAAGCCAGTAAAATATTAAATAAAAGAAATTAAATATATATTATTGTATTGAATATTTATTCTAATAAAACAAATTACTAAAAGCAATCAATTGATCATTAATAAACAACTATAAATTAAAACAAACGGTAAAATAACTATTATAATATAATGTGCTGTTTTTGTAGATTTGTTGATGATCCGACGTTTTATTTTGTAGAATATAATATTTATAATGAATTCTAAACAGTTGATATTAATTTTGAAATCATATAAATTTGTTGAGATTCAAGAACAATAAAAATATATAATTACTCAATATTAAAACATTGTACGTAAAACATAATAGGTATTTAATATTATTAGGTATACATATACACAAGGAGATATTTGGTTACTAATATTGACTTGAATAAACCGTATTTTTAAATCAATGTCAATAAAATTGTATACAAATTACAACGCGTATAATGTATGGGTATTAAACGTTTATGTTGTATTTTTAGGGTGTTGAAGAAGATGTTTGCACTCATAACGTCCAGGATGAAGGCCTTTAAGAGTGGATTTACGTAATTTATTCGCGTAGAAATCGAGCCAGAACAACGTATATGAACTAAAAAATAAATAAATAAAAGCGAAACTACAAAATATTTATGTCATTCTTAGTGCGTATATCACTTGATGGTCTTTTTGAGATATATTTATATGAGAATACACCGGAAAGATAAGAAGACGAGATGTATATATTTTACCCTTTGCTCTTTTTCTTTGGCAACAACTCGTACAAACGCCTCGTGCACGGAACGACATCGTTGTATATAGATGGCATTGTTTTATTTTCTTTATCGCTGAAATGTAAAAGTATAAAAATAGTGAACACTGCGGTAATACAGAGCGTAAATTAAAATAAATGATTTATGTGACAATAATTTTGTAGGTTATATTTTAGAGCTATATATAATAAGAACAACTACGACTGCAGTGAATAGTTTATTATAATACATTTTTAATGTAAGTATACGTATAATCGAGTTTGGATTTATCACCGAATTAGACATATTATTTGGAACAAATTGTTGGGCACTTGCCACTAAATTGGTATTAAAATTAATTCCTATAAAACGTAGTTTCAGTAGGTAACAAAATATATTTTATAAAATGTATAAGGTGACAATAATCGGCAGCTATTGGCGAAAACAAGACGTAGTCTACAGGTTTAATACGTTGTGATGTTAGTGACCAGTGATGTACCTATAATATAGGTTTGGTTGAAAACCAAAGGTTATATTTTTGCAAAAATATAAAATAGATGTAATATTGGAACTAGTATTTATTATACGTGGACCATTATTAAAAACTATTGGTGTTAGTAAATTAATATTAATCACTAAAATGTTAAAATTACCATATTCCCTATATCTTTAAAATCCATTATTATGGACCTATTATCCTAAGTACACAGAGTTGAAAACTTCAAAAGCTACTTGTTTGAATTTCCAATTAGGTACATTATCATTTTCTGGAAAATGATCTACTAAATAATTTACAGTAGAAAATGGGGGTTCACATCTGAAGAACACAAGTTTGTATCTACACCGGACTCTCCTCAGTAGTACAACAAAATCTCAATAATTTGAAAATTTGGTTTTTATATGTACATTTAAAAATGCTAAAAATCAGATTTTGAAAACTGCATTATTGAAGAAAAAAGGGGGTGAACATGCTCGGTGAATCATACTGTATAGCTATACCAATAAATTGATATTTAAATTTTTCATTAAAACGTCAAATATTTCAAAGATTTTTGAATTTATAATACCTAGTAAAAATGTGATCTGGGAATACCATATTTATATTATTCAACTTAAATTATTATTGTATTGATGTCCATACTATCTTCATTCAAAATCAAAATTCAAACAAAGATACATTTTTATAAATTCTTGCTAAAATATAAGGATACAATATAAATTCTAATATATTGTTTAAAAAATATAGGTATGAGAAATTGTAAGAAATATATGTTTTCCTCTTGAAATTCATTCATAAACATAGTGTTCTTATTTATTTAGGCATATTATTGTAATTAACCCTTTAATGGTAACAGCATTATAATTATTTCATATATCACAACACTCCGGAGAAATAATATTAATCCATCTTAAATTACGGAATTTTGAATAACATTGCATGGAAGTATGATATTAATAATTTTAACATGCATTGTATTAAAATTGCATATACAATGCGCCGTTTTATAAAAATATTAACAAATTTCTAATATCAATAGAATTGTAATAGAAATTTCTTGGTAAAATGCACGATTAAACTATGTTAAACTCTAATACAGCAACTTATGTAAGAAGATTTAATTATATTTAGTTTATTATACATACGTATGGAATGCAATTTAAATACTTAGTGAAACATGTGTGAAAATAAAATGTACCTTTATTTAATTATTTGCGTAAAAAAATAAGTATATTGAAACGTCTTGTTTGACTTAACTACTTAAAATCCTGAAATTAGTTCACCTTAAAAGTATGGTGACATGATGTGTTATTCGTAGATTGGAAAATGTGGCAAAAATCTAGTTATGATTATTACGTGTAACATCCGGGACTTAAGTATACTAGTTCATTATTACCATATATTATCCTAATGCCTGACTGAGACGTGAATATCCATGTTTTAAATAAATAATAAATATTATATGTATCATACAATAATCTATATAATTGTATTAAATTCTCATCATTGAATTTAAATACGATTTAAAATTTAAAAAAATGATAAAATACGTCAAGTTCTGTTATAGCTGTCATTAATCATGGTTTGTGTTTAATTTCACCTAACCTTTCTCAAGTGTAAATTTGCGTACCAATAATATTAATATTTTATTGAGAATATCTACAACCAGCTAGTAAGAAATAGCTTAAGAATACTGGACACGACTAAACATAACCAACTTTTAAGTTATAATACATAACTGTATTATTCTACGTACAACATATTTTGTAAATGTGTACATATTTGAAGATGATTACATAATAATAATGTCGAAAGTCTGACCTACAAATTGTTGACGTATAAAAGTTACATAATATAAAAAAATACTACTGATAAAATAAAATGCAAAGGAAGATTTATATTTGTTATATATACTATATTTATATGGTAAGTACAGACTCTGATTTCATTTTAGTTATTAAAAAATCGTATAAGTAATATTTTATGTGCAATTCGTACATCAGATAAAATTTTATAACATGTAATAAGCACAATGAAAAAAAATAAACTAAACTAAGCTGAATTGCATTTTTTTTAATGATATCATCTTAAGTTATAGAAACTAACCCTATAAATTTTAAGTCAGAACTAAAATATAATGTGTATTTTTTTTTTTTTTTAAATACAAGGTTTGTATTATAATAATAATAATATATCTAATATTATATTGAATTCATTAGTGTTTTGAATTATTTATAAGCGACATGGAAAGTATTTATATATATATTGGTTTTGGTTTAGGTAATTCGGTATAACTGCATTGAAAAGAACTTAAAGTAAATTGCGTTCCTTATTATATTATCCTAAACAATAGTTTAGAATCTATACTATAGAATGAAACGATTTTTGGATTCAGGCGACTTCTTGCAGTTATATACGACTACATATATATCCCTTCTACCTTACCCCGTCCGTAATATAGATACGCTTTGCATATTCTATCATCAAAATTAATTCTTCGCCAACACCATTTCGGTTTTGCATATATCGAATTAATTTACATAAGATACCCCTATAAAAACCGCGAGATCGAGACCAGGCCGGTAAAGTCTCAATACTGTCGGAGAAGAACGGAGGAGAACATTAAATTTCATTCCGTTCGGTAATGTCTTCGAAATAGGGTTTGGTGGATGTTGGTAGTAGAGGGTCGTAATTGAACCGCGGTTGGTTATTTCGTACCCCATAAATATTCGAGTTTTATCTAGCACAGGAGCTAAAAAAAAAAGTGAGAGAGAGAGAGAGAGAGAAAAAATGGCATTATATTCTTATTTTTTTATTTTTTTTCACAAGAATCGTGCAGATAAATTGTGCAAACGAGAATTTAAATACTGGTATCGGCCATGACGGAGGTATCCACTTTCAGACCCCATGCACATAAAACACTCGTGGAATGCACCAATTCAAACACTTTTGGCGCTCGCAAAAGTTCATAGTAGGTAACTGCATATGAAAGATGGTCGAAATCCTTATGGATGAAACTCCTGGGACATAATTATACGAGTAATGTATCTACCTAGGCAAAGTTTACACATAAAATAACTGTAATCATCGTGGTGTTTAATCATCGTTACGAAAACGTTAATGAAACAAAAATATGATATAGTATATAATATTGTATGCATTTTTTCACAGTATTTAAGTACTATAGCGTAACATTAATATTTTTCTATGCTATAATATTATAATAGGTATGACTTTAAAATGTTTATGATCCAAATAAATAATTTTATGAAGACCCTTTGTTCATATACGTTGCCCCTATAATATTATATCAAATAACAATTTGAATAAATAAAAGTGAAATTATTTATCAGTTACAACATAGGTAACACAAAAGACTAATATAATAGGTGTACGCAGGTCTTCAAAGCGAAGAAGGCTATTACAAGAACAAAAAATAAGACTCAACATTCTCCAAATCACCCTTAATTCAGTAAGTAGGTAATATAAAATCTTATTTCATTAGTCAAAATTATATTATGACATAGTTTTAAATAATTTTTTTAGAAAACTCAATTTTCCCATATGATTGAATATTTTAAACCTTTTATTTCCAAAGCATAATAATTTGTTACTGATTTTTCAAAAACAATATAATCCAAATGCTATTAGAAAACACGGATGTCAATAGTCCATCAAAACTTGGAAAACTACCTGTATACAAGTTTACAAGCTTATTATCATTTTATATTTTACTAATAATAAGTAGAAAATATTAATTATTCTGATGTTTATTTAGCTTATTTTCTTTTTTGCAAAAAATATAATACAGGTTAATATGGTACTACAATCTACAGTCATTACTTTTTGCACACCTTCTTAAGTTATACTTGTGTTTAAGATATTTGTTTTAATATATTAGTTTTGAAATTTTTTCATCGATATAATATTTAAGCAACGAATTTGAGTTGCAATAGAGCTCAGAAATTAAAAAAAATAAACTACATACTGCACATATTTATTACTGGGTACCTATAATTATCTTAAATTTTAGTTTAATATTATTTTTTTGATGAGTATTTTATAAATAAACGATAATATTATTTTCAACATTTTTAGTCATCAAGGCTGTATCAAAATATAAATATTTTTAGTGATTAAATTGAGTCAACGCTCATGGATGTATCAATAAAAACCAAACATAATGATATAGTTACATTATTAAAAATTGGTTACGAAATAGATGAAGTATTTGATATTTTAATATAATATTATAGTTAATGTTACAGTACCTAACCCAATCAATAAACTGTTTTATATTTTATTTATAAGAATAAGCTATATATTTTATTATTTTCAAACAAAATATAATATTATTTGATTGTATTTAAATTTTATATAATACTTATCATTTAAAGGAATATTATTAAGCAACTTTAAAACAAAGAAGAATACCGTGTTTTAAAAATAGTTTGGTATAAAATAACATTCATCATCAAAAATTCTCAAATACAGCATTTAACCGAAGAAACAATCGAAGAACACCATAACAGATAACTTTTGTTTTATCATTGCCGATGACCCATTCAATATTGCTTTGAGTAAAAAAAAAACCTAATAATAACGACTAAAGTAAAAAAGGTCTCCCTTCAGTTTTTCTCCAACCATCGTGAAGGCAATGTACTATGAACAAATTGAAAATAGTAATCCAAAGTTTTACCATTGTTAAAGTTCATCTTTCAAACGCAAGTTGGTAATATTTTTCTGTTATCGTGGAACATTCATTGTTGTCTATAATATTATTTTATGCAATATTCTATTATATTATTACTGTAATGCTGTTATTACTTATTAGTATTATAATTTTTATAATATTTATAAACATTTAATGCATTTGAAAATGGTTATTAATAAACAAGTGCAAGTGTGTGAATGTTGACATCAGTTCTGAAAATTTCTTTGTATCATTTTAGGTAACATTTTTTTCGCGATATGTAGTGAATTATATTATTATAATGTCTACTTGACGTGATAAAATATTATTCATATGTATAATATACGGACTTACAGTATTGTAACTATCATTGATAATCTATCTAATATGGAATATTAACCGTTTAATATGAATATTTAGTAACCGTATTATATATTATTATTTTAAAAGTTCCGAAATAACTAATTTGTCAATTTAATTATGATAACGGTGGTCCAGTGTTTTTAATTTAAACTGTTCACAAAGTCATATACTTATTAGTCATATTGTTTTGTGGATAGGTATACAATATTAATAATTCAGAAACGAAAAACTAAATGATTGGATTATTTAACTTTCTATCAAATCCTATTGGAAAAAAGTATATTTGATCAAAAACACAAATTTAAAATTGTATATAATTTGTTTCCATAATTATTCCACTGGTGTTAGTTAAGAAATAATATATTATACAGCAAGTGGATAGCAGATTTTCAAATTCGGTTGGTATTTATATTTAAAACTGTACTTTTTATTGATTTATTAAAAATTATAATTATTATATTCCTTGACAATTTTAGTTCTTTCAAATACCTTAGTTTTTAAGCCTATATTAAAGGCATATAATATATTGCGCACCCTTCATATTTAACGAGTTATTAGTGTGAAAAACGATTCTAGAGAAACCGTTAGGGGTTATTTGAATAAAAATATATAATTGTCATATTTTTAATAGTGAGATAAATATTATTTTTTTTACTCATTCGTTAGTTTTATGCATTCCAATATAATGTTCATGGTATACACTTGTTTTATTTTATCAATTATTTAAGATAATATTATTCGGTGATTTGAACTTCTTCTTTATGGTACTGGACAATTTTAACTCAGTATTATCATGATTTCATTATAATACAAAAGTTACAATTTAAAAACGTATCGATGCAAATTAGTTCTATTTCGATCAACGATAATATATTAAGATTTACAATGTTTAAATATTGTTTTAATATTTTTTTAAAAATGAGATATAAAAATATTAATAATTCATACCGTTGTTATTTTAACAATACATTCCGCACGGTTCATCGATGATATGAAATGTTCACTTTTACTGACGAAAATAATATAATTTTATGTAGCATCTATATAGGTATATCTTTTTGGACGCCAGCAGAAGTCGAGACGCGTGTCACTGACGAACCTTTGTGTTAGTGACCGTCGCGCAGACATGATTACTGTCGAATCATGTAACTAAATAATAAATTGACACGCCTCCCCCGACGCACATCCCTTAACACTTAACGTTTCCGGTCCACACATTTGTCTTTTTCCCCATACCAACAAATTATAGTTCGAAAATCGATCGTCTGACGTGGAAAAAAATAACGGACAAGATACGACCGGGACAACGACGACGGTGCAGGTGACACGAACCGAGCTCCGGTCAAAAGTCTTTCGCGAAACGTGGTGGGCTATGATGATGAATGACGACAGGTTTGGCTATTCAGCGCCGGTAGACAAAAAATCCATTACACGCGCGACCTTTGTTCGGGGATAATGTTACTACGGAATTATACTTATGCCCGCGTTCTCCTCCCCCGCATTCACCCCGCCGCTTCCTTCTCGTCCTACCGCAGGTTAGACACTCGAGATGGGCTCGGTCAGCTCAAAAGCCTTCACGCGAAATCTTCGTGGTATGTGGAACACCTCGCCGCCCATTATTCCTCGTTTCCCTCGCTAATAAGTAGGTATACCCGGTATCTGGTATAGGTGCGCAAACAAAACAAATTACGCGTTCAATATTATTTTGTCGTATCGTCGGGCTCATCTGTCTACTGAACGTCATATTATTATAACATAACATAGGTATGTTATGAATATCGAAGACGACATTAATAGGCTATATATTAGTCTTCACTCATTTAGCAATATTATTGTATATCGATATTTTGTTAATATTTTAACAAATCGTCAGGTAAAGTTGTACTATTGAGCGATTTTAAATATACGGGAATTGATTTCGAAGAAATTATTTACGAAAATGTTACGATATAATATAATGCACAATAATAATATGTAAGAAAACAAATGTTAAAAGTTTGATACTCATTTGTCTGTAATTTATGTTATTTTTTCAACTTTTATTAATAGTCAAATTGGACAATTTAAAAAAAAAAAAATATTTAAATATATGACTTGTAAAAATAATACGGTATGCTATTATATGAGTGGGTTTTTTTTCTTAAAATTTAAATTACACAGTTCTCTTAACTATTAAATACATATTATACTGAAATACCGTACTACAAATTAAAAATGATAAATAACTACTAACTGAATAATAACTCGGATTTTAATGCATAAATAGTAAACTGTGTAATTCGAATACCACGGACAATAATGTTAAATAATTTAATCACTAAACCAGTACTAATAACCTAACCAGTACACCAGGCTATAAAAGTATACGATAGACCAATATAATTATTTTTGTGGACTAATTCGTCAGTGGGACGCCATCATTGGGTGACCCCCGGCAATAGCTGCAGGTTATTAGTTTATTAGTTATTAATAATCGTACTTTGTGCAGTCGTATATAATCAATAACCATCATACAGTCGTATGTGATTACGTTTTTGGGAACGCAAACGGTGTATAAGTGCGTATTAAAACACACAAAACAAATTCGTCGTTTAAATATTATTTTCAGCATAGTATAATATATTGAAAATTAACGGAAAATGTATTATATTATACACCCTCAGATTCGACGTCACCGGGTTGGAAAAAATATTGTTTTTCTTTTTGTCATTCCTGGGGCTGTACTCGAACGCGAGTTTATAAACCCTAAACCTATGAAGATTTTTTGAATTTAAAACTTCGTTTAGGCTGTACGGGAAACGCATATTATTATATATACCTACTCGCGTCGTAGCCCGGTGGTTGGTCGCCATCTAAATAGGGATTGGAGAAAAGCTATAAGAGTGTACTTGCACACACATAATATTATTGTGTGTGTGTGTGTGTGTGTATGTGTGTGTGTGTGTGGTGTGTGTGTGTGTGTGTGTGTGTGTGGTGTGTGTGTGTGTGTCTGTGTGTCTGTGTGTCTGTGTCGGTTTTTCATCCCCTTCGATACAACCGCGCAGACGACCGAACCCGTTACCGTAATGGCCAATGTAAATTCGCTTGCCTAGCGAATTCGTCTGGCTAACAGATGTGCCACGATAAATCTGCATGCACACCGCGTGGACACAAAGGACAAGATATAAAAACACCACACGAGGTTAAACATGAAGGATATTACGTTTTTGATGACTCTAAAATAAAGTATATTTTTTTTTCCTTTTACGCATCCGATATAGTCTATGACGTATATACAACGCGAACGCACCGTACAGCCCCCCTATGAGGTTATTGAGTGTTGTTGTAATTTTTTTTCATTCGATATAATGCGGTTTGTATACCGTTTTATTTTCCGTTTGAAAAAAAAATAGATGTGTACACTAACGCCACATTATGTGACATGATGTACGATCGTTTATGAGAACAGACCTTTGATATTAATTTATTGCCATTCGAAAGGCTCGCGATGTGACTATAATGGGGGGCACATCAACCCGTCGCACCGGTTTCTCGCCCCATTACGCGGTTGTTGGTATACTGTATAGTTATATTTTTCAATCGGCACTCCCCCAGACAAACCACCTCAAGCTGCACATTATACCAAACTCACAGTTAATCAACTATAGATCAGTCACATAACCACCGTATTATACTACTTTAATCGGGCAACATGGGGTGCACTCAACCCTTTTTTTGGCCCATATGCACGTTTAAAGCAAAATAAATAATACATTTATTAGCCGGGAAAATTTGACAAGAAGTAAATAAAACTGTGAACGACATATACAACTTTTATAATAGGTACATTATATGAAGTGCTTTGTAATGAAAACAAGATTAGTGTGGTTTTTTTTATAGTGAATTATCATGACGTGCAAACGTGTGTCGTAAAAATACTAAATAGATTATTTTCTTGGATAATTCAAATACAATGAATTTAATTTTTATAGTGTTCAAATGAATTTAAATATTTTATAACTAAATAATATTATTTTTCTGCGAATGAGGTTTTATGCATTTTTTGATATTTTTGATTTATCGAAAGAACACTTATCTATGATAATATATTATACTGGTAAATAAATAATAAATGCAAAACAATAATAAAATATACACACAATCACGACGCTAAAGTTAAAGCAATAAAACGTAATTTACTCGGAGTGAAAACAAAAATGTATAATAAAATATTATTGCATCCAGACAAAAAACATTAATCCGGTCTATTAAATGTATAAATATCGAAACGAGATCATATAACAAAGCATATTACTACACTGTGAGTTTGATTTGATATTAAATTTTAATGCTCTAAATACTACCCACCGCCATGTGGATCGAAAACTGTCTATTCAATATTATACTCACTAAATTTGAAATAAATACGTCGAAAATATTATATTATAAATGATATTTTTGAGCAAAACCAATGTAGGCATATTTTCTCTACTCATGTCACTAGTTCATGTTTTTGTTTTAATTATTATCACTAAACGTTTATCAAATTATCTTATTATATTATATAGTTTGTCAATATTTCAATAAAAAATAATGACAGTTCGATTAGGCAATTTAAAATACAGTTTGTTAACACGTGGACTTAATTCTATCCATGATAGTTGAATCAGACAGTGCACAGTAAAAACAACTAAAGTCTACCTCAAATATGTAAAAATAAGTTAAATCCATTTAAATGTCATCTATCCATCAAGTTGAAGTTTCAATAATTTTTAACAGCAGGTTTTACGAGAAAAAGTCATTGTTGATATTATTTCCTTATCATCTATTTAATCCTCTAATTATTGTTCATCAATCATAATAATTGTGATTTTTTATTTGGTACTTTTTTTAAACTGAACAGTTTATTTATTTTATAACATAATCAACTTTTAATTAAATACACTATATTCGTTTTCGATATTTAATTGAATGGCTGAAAAATAATAAATATTGTATTTAATATCTATACATACGATTAGATAAGATAAATTAAGTTACTAAGTTATTATATATTTTATATTGTTCTTATTTAAGTATAAACGCTTACAATTAAAAATAAGTTAAAAGTATGGACTTCATGAAAATGTTAATTATTATAAATTATATTATTTAGATTTAGAAACATTATTTTAAATAATCACCAAGCCATCCCCATATCTTGTTCACCCTATATTTACACACAAAACGACCGGAGACGATTTTTCAACATTTTTAACGATTAAATTAAGGACTGTAAATTAAGTTACTACTGTAGCTGTTCCATAATAATTCTTACTAATTCAAATCCAAACTCAAATAAGTATTTAAAAAAATCCAATATCTATTTTGTGATTTTAAAATTTGACCCTTTTAAACTTAATATGACTGGTTTTATGTTATAACAATGTTATCAAATCAATATTGTTAATACTTTATGATACATTATAGTAATGTAATTCAATATAATTCTTTAAGGATTATATTATTATAAAATAAACACTTTATATGGAAATATATTTGTTTTCCCTACTTTAAATATAAAATAAAAAAAGTAGAGGAATATCTCGGGGTATAATATAAGTATTAACTTTTTTATTTTGAAAATATTGTAGTACACTTATTATTCAAGTTGGTATATACACTTTGAACTAATATATAATATAACGTTTTCAAATATAAAACAATCTTTCCATCATTTTTGTTATTTATATTTATTTTATGGCTCTTACTAGGACAATTGAGCACTTGAAAATGTCAAGAGGCACACATTTACGCATTTTAGTACTTAAAAACGGGTAGATCGCTGCTGATTCTCGTCGACGCATTTTTATGGTTATAATTTGCACATACTACAATAGATATATTATGTTATATTTAATTTAAAAAACCATTATATATTTAAACTTTAAATTCTTAGATTCATATTGAAAACGTGAATATTTTTGAAAACGGTGTAACGAAGCTCCGTTAAAAAGGAAAGAATCTGTTTCTTTAAAGCTATTGGTTAAATATCAATTTTCAGAATTATTTCAACTAAAACAATATGACGAAGCAATGAGGCTTGATGTTGACATACTAAAAGCTTAATAAGTTTTAATTAAAAGTACAAATTATTTAATATTACCTACCTATTAAAAAGTTTTTTTTATATAGAGGTATACCTAATTGAAAATATTAAATACATTAATTCAAAACCAATTACGATGACATTTAATTAAATTGTATGGTGCAATATCAACTAATTTTAAGTTGATATAATATAAGTTAGCGGTCTTATTTGCGATAAATTTAAATTGTAATTTTCACAGTGCAAGTTATGTTTTTGTGCAATGCAATATTTACAACAGAGATATTTTTCTGAAACATTCCAACATTTAGTCGTTTGGTAAAATATTGTCGGCAAAATTGAATATTTCGAAACTTTGTCACGATTATTTAAAATTGAATTAGACGGATGGTGTTGATCCTTTGAAAAATCCGACTGAACAAAAACACGTATACTGCGCAAAGTGTGCCATCGGTTGTATATTTTTATATAATAATAATAATAATATATCCCTTTATATGTTAAGTAACATCGGGCTTAAAAAATAAAATAAAAACTTCCCTATCCCTTTCATAAAACTAAATCAAATTTCATATTACGGATATAACGAATTGTTCACTACCCTACCCCTGTGCCGATGTTCTCGTTTGCTGTAATAATAATAATGCGAACTTTATACGCACGGAATAGCGTTATAATACGAGACTCGCCGAGCTCTCTTTCACTATATATCTCTCTGTTCACTACTTTGGAGGGACCGTACAATTTAATTTAAACTAACAGTTACAAATCGGGCTGAAACAACCCTCCAAAATAATGTAACCCTTGTCTCTGCCGCAGGGAGGGTTTGGGCAGAGTGAAAATAAAAACGACGGAAAGTAAACGCTTTATTGCGTTTCGCCACTCCCCGACTGCATTTTCTTATTATAGTTCGGTACGATCCCGATGGGAAGTCCGATAGCTCCTTATTTTTTTTTTTTTTTTTACAATTTTAATGCCAATATATTGCTATTATGATTTATGGTGATCCATATTATTTATTTAAGCTGGATTTATGGATGTCGGAGTTCGTGGAACTCGGTGGTAACTGAACACGATAAACGCGTGCACTTTTTCACCAGCCACTGGAGTACAATAATAACTTAGCAACACGAATCATACTTAATTGAATTCCCCCGAGTAAAAATATAATCAGTGTATTGGGCGATAAAATAATTTGGATCATAGGTAGAAATACCGTGCACAATTTCAGGTGCATTATCCTTGCTTATTTAAACTTTAAGGGATATTGTTAATAAAATCTTATCGTTCAATATTCGATATTTGTGATTCAAAATGTTTGGAGTTTATTTTGTTGATATTGTTAAACTGAACACATATTAAAACGTTCTAATTAGAAAAATAAAAATTCATAGATCGTACCTAGTCAGTTTTAAAATCATAGAGTGTAAGAAATAAGGATATTGCCCAATTAAATGCATTTTTTTGAAACTTTTTGTGTGGTCATAGAACAACGTTGTGCATAGTTTTCAAAATAAAATTCATATTTTGTAACTTGCATATTATTATGTTCAAAACTTTTTTTTCGAACCAGGAGATTAGAATTCATAATTAGAGATCTAAACGTTTACATAATAATCTGTTATCATACTTTTCATAGTAAAGGTATCTTAAGCAAATACTTATTTAGTACAAATATTAAAATCCTAAACAAAATTATATAAACGTATTTATTCAGTAAATGATCTTATAACAACAAGCAATAAATAAATTAACGTTAGTGTACAATAACATAGTATTGAATACAAACATTTGCAAAAAAAGTAAATTCAGATATAATGAGATACTGTAATACGTCATAGTTTTCAAAATATTTTTATTTTATTTCCTAAATAAATTTAGTACCTAGAATGTAGATAAAAAAAAATGTATAAATATTTTTATCTAGTTACTAAAATTATTTGATATGGAATTAATGGATTTTGAATGGTTCTCGAATAAGTATGCTCCCTGTCCACCTACAATATAAAAAGCTGTATAACTAGTGAAGGGTTTCTGAGCTCATATAACGGTAAAAGTATAAACCAGCTCAATGAATGAATCAAGTAGGTTTCTAATTAATGACTAGAAATTTCAAAGTAGAGGAGAAGGGACATGAAGCTGCAAATATGTCCACTAATGTGTTTGTGTGTGTGGAACAAAACTATATACGTATTTTATAAAATGTAAAATAAAATTAGAAAATCAGAAAATCAGAATTCAAATAGTTCCGAATTTCAAAAATATATTAATAATATAATGTTATTAATATAATATAATGTGAATATAGTTTTTAAAACCAATTTAAAATTATTCCGCGATGATTATAAGCCGTTGAGGCATTCCGAGGACTGAAGAAAAGAGGACTGCCTTTTCTTTAATATGCAACCATAATAAACTACATAATATAAAACAATGTCTTACACAGGAACCACAATTCTGGATATCAAAGACTTCCACCAGACCTAAGACTTCTGACATTGTCTCTGTCGGGTTACATACCGTATGAAATTAAACTTTTGTAGTGGAAAATCCTTTTGGTATAGTTAATATTATACTTGAATCAGAAAAAATGTAATAAAATTCAGAATTTATCTAGGAATTTGCTCATAATACACTTTTGTTATTTAATATCATTGAGTACCACGATATATATTATACCATCTACCTATAGGTACTCCATGACAATATTAACCATGAAATATTCTATTGGATTTTATAAATATAAATTACCTACTAATGATAATAATATATTTTAAGTATTTATGAATATTGTTCAAGTAATACATCAGGTTTAAATATTTTATAGTTATACATTATAATATGACCTTATTAATAAAATAATATATGACAATGTTGTAATGCGAACGAGTATAGATCGAAATTTATGCCCCCAAAGTATTTTTTGGTATACAAAAATCAACAATTAAAATATTTAAGACATTTGAAACATACATTTTAAGTTCGATTTAGAATATATAAAATATGAGATTGGATATTATAAATTCGTGTTTATGGAAACGATTTATTTCAACCATATTACCTATGTTATATTATATATTATTTTGTTTAAAATACGAATTTCGATATTTTATGAAAATAAACAAAGCGGCGCTGAGAATTTGGACGTTAATCTGAATAATGACCTTTATTGTGTATTTTATCTGTAAATAATGGTATAGGTACTCTGATACCTGAATAAGAGGCATTACCTATACAAAAGTCATAAAAAAAAGTTTTTATTTTTTTTTAAATTGCATTGTGGAAATATTTATGTTGGATGTTGTATTCATCGGGAAACTGGATTAATGTTCTTTGTATCTACTACGGGAATTAAAACTGTACTCGTATTTAAAACAATATTATAACAGTTGGAAAGGTACCTATATATTGTTGTTATTTGTCTCGCATTTGTCTTCAAATAAACTTAATTAAAATACGGTACACATTTTTTTACCAATTATTTATTATTGTTATTCAATTTTACATAGTTTGTTTCAATTTAATCTCAATAATTAACAGATAATGGAATTTGTTAAATGTAACACGAATCACATCAAACTTCCAAACACCAACAGTTTTGCGTAAGTATACTTTGATCTTTGTGTTTCAATATACCCGGGTATAGTGATGTACTCGTGGCATTACGTTTTGTAGTTTATAAGTACCAAAATAATAAACACATCAATATTAATATGTTTATATGGACATTCGATATGACCATATTGTATGTATATATATTGGCTTTTTTAATTAGACATTATAATATTATGTTATTATATTATAATTAGAAATTATATTTTACGAGTAGGTACACGTGAGCATTTGGTTTGATCATGATATTATGATATTATGTAACGTAGGTTATATGCTATTAACGTATGATTAAAGTTTCACAAAATTGACCCGATGTTCATTCAAGCGAGAATGTATACGTACCGCGTTTTTAATATTGGGTACGATTTATAAAGACAACGTTAATGCACATGGTTAAACCTGGATCGCATCTGATTTCTATATGTGAATATCATCGCGCATATGTTATGATCTCGACGTTAAATTTAACGACAGAAAATACAACTTGAATAAAATTAAAAACGAGAAAAAAATATAACAACAATATGGGTACACTAAAAGAAAATATAAGGTAAAACTCTACAATCGCCGGCCCCGCCGCCGTCGTCGTCGATTGTACGCGTTTATATATTATAAAATATAAATTCGCGCACCATCAATATCTCATCGATAACTGTCGTCTGGATAACGCCTCGCAGTGTGTGTGCATAGTATTATCTGTTTGTTTTTTTATTTTTATTTTCCGTTCTCCGTCTGCCACTAATCCCTTACCCACCGACAATCCGCACGATAACTCTGTACCCCCTCCCCCCGAATCCCTAATCATACCCATAGAACACCTCCCCCCATGAGTTCCCTCCCCCCCAACTCACCACTCTGCGCACCGAGTGTACACACTTGTATTCTCTCTCTCTCTCTCTCTCACACACACATACACACACCCACTCCGCGGGTACCGTTCGGGTTTCGCGTTTTTACGATGTGGCAGACGGTATAGAGGTATTGTATAGATTAGAATTTATGCGGACGTAATATTTGCTCAACGGGACCAGACAGGTTTGCGCCGGAGAATCCGTACGTGACGGTACTCGAAAACGGAGATTTATCGCGCGCGACCCGACCGGTGTGCAGATAGCAGTAAGCAGTGTTTTCGGGGGCGAGAAAAATGGTATGATGAAAGTTGCACGGAGGGCTCCGGAATTGACTACCCATCACGTTTTCTTTGCAGACCTTTGATTTCCGTGGGACCCGGGTGCAGATGTCGTGTGCGGATTCATCGACGTGTTGCCACAGCCGCCGAGTACGAGCGGCGTCACTGCGGACGGATGACGGGTGTTCGGTTCAAAAGCGGCCGTGACACGGAACCGTAGCGAGTTTGCCAATTCATCATTTATTAGCAGTTCGTCCGGAACTTTATATAAATGGTGGGAGGGGAGGGAGAGAGGAGCGGGTGGTGAAGAATAGTATCAGACGAAACAGCCCCGACGGAGAAAACATATAGACTTCGACCAATAGAGCTGCGCCGCTGTATCGATCATAAATTTGTCTCGGGTACGATTTTTGACGACAAGCTCGATAATAGATCGAATGATGGTGTGTATAGCGGCGTATATAGTGGTCGTGGAGGACTACTGAGAGCTATATTTAAAATTTAAATAGAACAATTTCGATGTTAACACAATTGCACAAGCGTTGCAGTGAACTTTGGGTGAATCATCCTTTTTTTTTAAAAAAAAGTATATTACTATTGTAAACTCTTGTTTGCAATAACTGGAATTCAATGTAATATTAAGAATAATATTTGAGTTGTAGAGATTCACCGCAGTTATAGTGTCACTCGACTGTGGTTTAGAATCGTAATTAAGTTTGGTATTAAAAAATTAAAACCTTCATTATCTTAATTAATAATAAGTATAATGTATTGTTACACTTATAGTACAAAATACATAGGCATAGAATTCTGTGCTTATAGGACCCCCATATTTTAGCATAACGAATATACTGTGTGTTAGTCTATAATACACAATTAATAAAAGACCTATAAAAACGTATCGTTTCAAATTTAAATACGATTACATAAGTGACTAGGTATACATTTGTTTTTTCTTTTACATTTTTTTTACTTTCTGTAATCTGTAAGAGACTTGAGGAATTTTTATTTTTACACTCAATTGTACTCGATTAGTACACATAATGTGTCCAGTAATTATATTATCACAATTTAGCTTTGTCCAGGAAATATAGAAAAACATATTGTTTTCACTGTATTCATCAATATGACAACATATTAAGTCAGAAGTACAGTAGCCAATAACGTATACCAAAGTGTATATTGTTTATAAAATAAATAACCTGAAGTAAAGTTTTAAATATGCTACTTGGATTGGTTTGTTAGACGTTTATGATGTAATTTTATTTTTAAAAAATATTCTTAAATACAATAAACATATTATGTTTCATAGTTTCTCATTTTTCAATTTTTCTTTTTTGATAGAATTTTGTTATTTTTACACACATAGTGTAAAATATAGGTACACAAATTTACGATCGATTGAATACGATGTACACAAGTTTAGTATTGAAGAACATTTAATATTCCAAAAAATGCATACCAAAAAAAAAATAAATAGATAAAAAAAAACCATGCCATCGTAAAGTATATATTATAGTCTATATACTCTCTACAAGTTATAACTTCATGGCTCCGCTCAAAATCTAAAAACATTTCCTCATATTTTATTAACGATTCGTCGTGAGAATTTAAAATCTGTATTACTTTATAATACTAAAAACATACCACCACAAATTACTTTGAAATGTGTAACCCAGAACCCTATAATAATTAATTATAAGATGGTTTTCTATGGATTTATACGTAGTTATGCATAATTAAACATTTAATGTAGACAGAAAAGTTATCTAATTACTTTGAAAATGTACAGTTTTCCACCAATATTATAGTGATATGTAATTCGAGTTTTGACGATCGCTATAAAAGTTACACGAAGAAAATGTGCACAAAGACAGTTTCAGTGTGTTGTTTGTGTGCATTTAAATGGAAATTCATTCTACTCATTTCATAATTTTCAAAGGATTACATTTAAAGTTGTTCAAACTTCGGGATTACCATGTTGTAAGATAGTTAGGTATATTCGACGATATTTACAAATCTTTAACCTTCTTAAAATAACTTTACATTATTTCTTTGCGTACTTTTATGAATATGTGCTTTGAAAGGTAATCGAAATTGATTATTATTTTATATGCAATGTGTATAAAATATTTTATAGAGGGAAATAAGTATACAGAAATATATATAACATTAACCTCCTACGGTTTAGAATTCATTTTTTTTAGCAATAAAATGTGTTCCAGTATTTAGATAATATTATAGTTATTTTCAATAGAAAAAATATACCTAACACTTACCGGTAAGAATATTGTCGATTAAAATATAATCAGGAAAACTACAAAATTATGCAAAGTTGCTTTTATTTTTTATTATTTCAGTATATAAATACAAAAATCAATACAATTTTTATTGTAATATAAAAAAATGAATTTTTAAAAACAATTTTAACCATGTTTAATGTGAAATTAATGTTATTTCTACTGTTGTATTATAGTTTGTGTATTATCTAAAAGTGTTTAACAATAAAAACAAATATATGATACTCGATAAGGTGCATTATATTTTACTCGACGAGGTATTTAGGTATCCATTAGTTTTAATAGAAGCGCAACTGTCCTATAATACCTAGTTTACGCAAAGATGGTAATCCAGAAACAGGCAGTTAAAACATTTGGCTTAAAATTGAATTATTGATGAAAATTCCAATTAATATATTAAGATTGTTATGAATTATAATTGTTGTAGAAATGATTTAATAATAATTGAGTATTTTATGAAAATATGTTATTATTATTAATGATAATATTATATTTTATTGATTTCCAACAACATTATAATAGTGTTAAATAGAGAGGAGTTCAGAGGATAACATAGCAAATTAAGCTAGTGTTGTCTCCGTGGAAATCTGGTTATATTGTATATAATATATATATATATATATAACTGAATAGAATTATACTTTCATAATAATATGTAATAATTTAATAGATACACTTTCTTTGTATTTCAAAATTGTGGAATAGTATTTAATCGTTTATATTCTACAACACAATATATAAATTATAATAACTAGTTAAAAATAAAAAGTTCTGATGTAGTTTTTCAATACAATGAAATTATAATTATAATTATTATTATAATATAGTAACAACATGAATATTATTGTCTGATTGCGATTCGCGATGAAGTCTTCGGAAAACAACTAACATTGCTTCTAACTATTTGTGATTTGTCTATTCCACAATAGTACGTAAATAGATACTGCAGCTAATATCTACTAATAATTCTACCTAAATATTATATTATTATAATATAATGTCAGAGTTCCGTGTACTCTTGACGAAGAAAGATCAACAAAAGCTGTGCACACCCCACGCATTTTCCCCTTTGTGAATTATTATTATTAGTGTGTTGATACAGCTGCAACATCAGTAATGGGATCATTATTTGTATTGAGCACGTACGCGACTAGATCAATTATTATCACATTATTATTAGTGAATCCGCCCGGAAACATGCTGTAAGTACACTGTAAGAAGAATCCGGACACGACGTAAAAAACGGAACGACAGTGAACTAGTGAATAATATGAACATATAGTCAGTGAGAATATGACACCCAGAATGGATGACTGAGAATTGAAGAGGGAGAGTAACAGGACATGACGTTCTCCAGTCGATTTTTTTTAAGTTAAGAGGAAATTTTCTCTCGGATATATCCCCGACATGTTTTTTTTTATAATATACTTTTGTGTAGTAGTTTTATGCCCGGCTTGCTTATTTTATTCCGTTACAGTACAAAATAATATTATGTATAAAATATTGATGAATTTTGTTTGCAAAAAAATCGAATTTTTCCTTCCCAGCTATACATGATAATATTATCTAATATCAAGTTTTTACGAAGATTTTCTAAATATTTTTGGTTTATACAACCGGAGCGTTGTACCCGCAGTCGTGTCTCGTCCTCGATTTTTGTGGAAACCCCTTTCTATTGTCCTTACTGGCTTCTATATATCATTATGAAACAGGCGTGGTCGAATATTTTTTGATTAAGTTTAACTGAGATAAATTGTCCCCTTATTAAGGATCGAATAACGTAAAGAAAAATATTAATTTATTTTAGATTCTGAGCGAATCCGATGAATGTATTGATTTTACAATGATGTGTATTTTTTATTTTTGTGTCTGTCATTATCGTTTGGGGCAGTAATACTGCATCGATTTTCTTCAACAGTATCTTGTTCAACGGGAAAGTATATCTAATTGGTCCATTTAACATTTGAAGTTCTCAATAGTATTCAAAAGCACAGGGAAAAACAAAACAAAAATTAAGGGAAAACGGTAATTTTTACGCAAAATCGATTTTGGTTTTTGGTGTAACTCTATAACAAAAATCGTAGATCCATGCAATTTTCACTGAATGTTAACCATAGCATTTTTTATACACGATAAAATTATTTAAAATATAAAATATTTTGACTTATTTTGAACGGTTTACAGACATTTTAATTTCCAATTTGTTTAGTTTTTTTTTTCTATAAATGTCAATTCAATTTTACTTGTTGCATCGAAAATCTTGGAAATTTAATACAAGGCTCCTATTATATTGTTACGATAACAGTTAATATTTAAAATACATAGTCACAATTTTTTTTTATAAGCATTTAAAGTTTACATTTTGACAAAATACGTAAAAATCACGAACATTTGCAAATTAGTTCGCGGTGAATTTTTACAAGTCGACAAATATTTTCGACTGGGCGACCCAGGGAATAATATCGGGATCAACCGACTGACGAATGTGTTGGTAAGGAGAGAGGGTGTTTGTTATATGGTTGGTTGTGGTGGGTAGTGGGGCGAGTGGTTAGTACCTATCTCGTTTTACGGTTTAATTAATTGTATTCCGTATAATTAGTAATACCTAATTAGTATTCGTATATTATACGCTCGAACACCGGCGAAATTAGTCACACACACTCTGAGACGTCGAGGTCGTCGTCACATCCGCCCAAAGGGTGCAGAGTGAGGTAAATATCTCGTCCATTGTTGTATCACGTTGTTAACTTCGAGACGCTCGTTGTACCCGTCGGAAGTGTTAGACATTCGAACTGACCGTAACAATGATTAGTCCGGCGGACTTCATAATATCAATAATGCAGCGCGCCTATATTACATTGTACAATGCACAATGGGCACTCGATAATAGTTTACATATTAACATTACGTATACATCGACGGACAATGTTACGACACATTGTGATTTATAGTTGGACCACAACCAACATGCTGCGATTGGTGATAATATGACGAAATCGACAATCGTATATTGCGTATCGATCATGTCTTGCAGTCGCTTGGACCATTTTAGGGTGAACCGCTAGCTATAGCCTATAATAATTAACCGACAGCAAACTGAGTATATCTACATTTTTTTTTTAATATTACAAAAACAAAAATCATACCAAGAATGAATAATTTGGTTACCACTCGGAGCTATATATTATGGTAATACAGTACACTACGGTAGTTGCTCGCGAATAATAACAATGTAAATTTTTTTTAGATGAAACAGCTGGACTTATTATTATTATTATAATATACAGACCGAAAGAAAATATTATCTCGTACAATAACAAATCTCGAATACTATCCTGTTTGATTAATTTCCATCGATGTTATGGGGCCACGGTGCGCCAAAAATCTGAACTCAACATCTGTACATTACAAAAACATTAATACATATTTTCTTTGCGAAGCTATATGGTATAATCTCGGAGTCTTATCGTTCAATTCAACAATACATCATGAAACATTGATCCACCTGTCTCACCATTTTATTCTTTCCCTCACTCTATTTTTATTTTATTATTTAATTTTTTTTTTTTGCTGAGCCATAAATCCTTTTTTAAAACTTTTTTCAACCCGAGATGATTAAAAACAAAATTATTACGCAAGAAAACGTCTGTGAGTGTCTTTTTTTTATTATTATTATTATCTCACCTAAATGTCGGGTATGGAAAAAAAAACTTGTGCCACATAAATTATACACACCAGACGAATATTTGGCGCATAATATACTACAAAATTACTATGAAAGTCAAATAAATTGAGTTAAAGGATACATATTCGAAAATATTGTAATTTGTTATAAAATATGATTATTTTACTGACTATCTTGAAATATTGTGAATTTATGTGAGGTTAAGAATACCTACTTACCTTTTACCATATATTGTGTTCACTTTTTAGTTCATGGTAAAGTTTTCATTATAATTTTCAGTGCAAACTATTATCATTGCTGTCATTAATAATGATGATTTACGATGTAATAATTGACATATATAAATAATTATTTAAAAAAAATACCATCACAGGATAATAGTTGTTAGAGTAGAAGTTGAGCACTCGCTTCAGTTTTGTTGTGCTCACCTAGGTATATTAAATTATTACTATAATAATTATAAATTAATATAAATGCATTTTACCGTTTTAAAAAAAAAAATATGACACTTAAACTGACACCAGTTACACATCAGCATTCTTTGATTTGGTTCACCTAAAATATGTAACCATTTTTTGAAAAATTGCAAGTGCGTTATAGTATGTTTCATTTTTTTTTTGTTAATTTTTTTATATGTTTTAAAAAACAAAAAATTAAAAAATAAACTTTTCATAATTACTTGTGTAGATACCTATTTTTAATTTTTAATTGATTTTTATTGAGTTATAGTTGCATAAAATGATTTCCAGACAAATGTACGAGATAGAAGTCCTTTTGTCAAAACCTTGAGTTATTAATTAAAATACAGATTATTATCTAGACAAATGTAGACATACGATTGTATTCCATATAACAATACATATTATAAAACATCTATTCTACTTTTGTACAATCATTTTTCTGGAATAGTTATTAAATAGTAGTGAAATAATAAAATACTATTTAATTGTAACGAAATACGCTTATTATTGTTCAATGCTCTTAAACTGACTTCTGAGAGACAATTCTCCGGAGACTCAACTTGTCGGACGACCTTCAAACATAGTTATAGTCCTTCAGTGTTTGATTTACAGAGAATTTTCTGCTATATACCGTCTACACACGAGAAATTATGAAAAGTTTCTTTTCTGTAAAAAGAAAAATACTTTACGATACAATATAATATGATGATTAAACCTTATACGTATTTAATAACTACTCGCTTGTATTTATAGTAATGCCCTGGAATCATCTTTATAAGGGAATTCGAACAAATTTCATCTGGGTTGATCCTAAAAAAAAAAAAAAAATAATAATAAATAAATGAGACAGGTCGGTTATTGCTGTATTTATGTTTTACGAAGCCTTTTTCTTGTTTACATAAATATAGACGATGGCAAGCTCAAGCTTGAAATATGATGTAATTTTAAAAAGCCACCAGTTTCGAATTCTCAGAGGGCTACACAAGATGAGTGTCTTATATTATTACAGCCCGGTAATGTGACACGAGTTGCGTTCGTCCGTTACTGAGCGCTCGGGGGGCTTAAATTTAAATACGATCTATGGACCGGGTCGTCTCGTTGGATATAGGTATAGAGTATTTCCAAGGCTCTAAACATATTTTCCTCATTAACTTATACTTGATAAGGGCTGAGTATTCAGCACCACGTAGGGACATAAACAAACGAGCTGCGTCGAATAAAGCGAGCGGGGTGGTTCAAAGAATATATTTTCAAGATTGAGCACAATAATAAAGTGAAATAAGAGCTTATTATTTTCTCGGATCTCATTTGAATATCCTTTTCTTTTCGTTCGACGAATGATTCTATTCAATATATTATGTTCTCGAAACCGTTCGGTGCATTACCCTTTATGCTCTCGTCATATATAATTATACAATATAATATAAGAACAATTTTATAATGTTATATAATATCCAAATCTATGTAATATATAATCCATAAATAAGAAACTGTAATATTTTAAAGTAACCATTTTATTTTACAAAGTGGTCACTTGCCATTCAATTATTTTTATAGCAATGTAATTATTATATTTGTAGGTATTTATAGTTATTAAGAGTCTTTATATTTTTTTTTATCTTGACATGCCATTGTTTACTGTATTTTTGAAGTCGGTTTTTTCCTTATTATTAACAATATCATTAAAATGTTCTATCATTAGTTACATGACTTATATCATATTATTAGTTAATAACTCACGACAATATTATATTATCTAATAGTCTGTTTGGTTTTTAAAAATAAAGCTGAATCTCGAGTATTGAAAAGTATACATCGGTCCGGTCATGATCAACTAATACAGTTAATCATGGGTTCGATCATATCATAAGTGCGCGTGTAGTCGATAAGTAAGCAAGCGAGTAAGTAAGTGAGTAATTATGACTAATTATTTGTATCGTTTAGAATTAAAATTAAAATTTACAAAAAATATTTCATTCGCCGTGAACGAAATCATAATGTCCCGCAACCGACGTTCTGATTATAATAAACGACCGCGGCGCGGCGGTTCGCGGAGAAAAGTTTTCCAATTCACAAAACCGCCATATTGCCACCACCACCACCTCCACTACTATCACTACCATCACCACCTCCACTACTATCACTACCGCCACTACCGCCGACAACATCACCACTATACCACCGCCACCGCCACCGCACCCCGCACAGATGCCTGAACTCGGTGAGCTAGTCCGCTAACAACTGATGCGTTTTAAGCTGAGTTTTACGAATTCCGGCGGCAGAAGACTGGGCTTATTGTGTAAGTATCGTTCCGACACGTTGCACACAATACGCTTTTGTGTAGAAGTTTGCACGCGTGTAAATGAAACCATGGGACTGCGCCCACACACGGGTATTACACGCTCACACGCACAACTACGGGACGCATGTCGCCTTATCAATGATGGCCGAGGACAAACGAAAAATAAAATAAAATATTGTGCTCCGACACAGGCCCAGATCGGTTCAAGTGCGCTGTCGAGAAAATCTCCAGGATTGGTGTTCGGTGGTCGTTTTATTCGTATACCACGACGACGAGAAGTCACGGATAGTGGTCAGGTGCGGACGTCAGTAGAACATGATATCAATCGAACGATAATAATATATTATCAGACCTACTACAGTAGTTGTAGCTGAGACGTGTAGTAGTCAAACGTTGGGTAAATCCTAAAAAGCGGCGGGACCATTCCTGTCCGGCGATGCAGTGACAGTGTATGTAATACCGCGGTACAACTGGTGCATACCGCGCGGTACGTCGCGACTGCAGCTGCAGGATTGCGTGAACCTGCGCAGGCCGGGCGGACCATCCGACGGGGACGCTCGCGGTACTTGCAGTTAATTAAGACATTTCGAATGGATACGAAAACTGATTTAATTAAGCACGCTCGTACCCTTCGGTCTTACACGAATAACCGAGTGTCCGTGCGCACATATAAATATATTATAAGAGAAGCTGACACTAATTTGGTGCATTACATGCAAACATTTCTTTCATAAATCAATTTCGACTTAGTCGTGCCTCGTTTTCGGAGCGTATATTATATATTGTGCTATATAAAGATTCAATTAATTGCTCTCGTATATACGCGCATGGAACGACAACGCTGATTGGAGCGTTGTAGTCGGACGGGGAGGTTCGTGTATGGACGCGGTCACAAATAGCCTAAATTATTTAAGTCTTTGAAGTCTCCACAATTTAATAGAAAACGATGGCTATATTATATGTATACGTTAGGTAAGCGCGTTTGGTGTTCAACGAAGTAATACAATTTTAGCTGGGAGTGGAAGTTTTCCTCGCGGGTGGGTTTCGGGGTGGAAGGGGGTTGATGGTTGAAGTCATTCGCCTTGAGCTTAATAGCTAAGGTTTTTTTTTATATATTTATAATGTTTTAGCAACACTCCCTATAAAAAGCAAATCGCTGGTAGGTACCGGGTCGTCGTAGAAGAATTAAATTAAATTGGGATATTTGTATAATTTATTAAAGACGAATTATTAAATTATTGCAGAATTGATTTAATTCCACCATGGTAATAAATACATAGATAATTATTCCTTAATGAAAATCAAGTGTTGCGTTATGTGATATTTCCAAACATGTAGGACGTAAGTAGTAGGTACTTACCTATAAAAAATAATTTACATATGAATGACTCTTAAAACATTTTAAATTTTTATTTCTTAAAATATTTACAATTTTAAAAACATATTTTATACTAATAAAATTGTAGATGTCGGTTGTCTATAAAATGAAACTGGCTAGTCTAATTTTCGAACTTCAATTAAACAATTACCCGGTAGTTAAAATACCAAAATTGTGCCGATCATATAACAATTATTTCAGTTATTCCAATTTCACATATTACACATTTTTACCCCACTTTGAATGTGGTAATTTATCACCTGCATCACTTCGAAGACGTCGAGACAGCTCTGACAGATTTGGTTTTTTCGTAGTAAATGTTTGTAATATTCATAATTGGGTCAACTAACTTCTACTGTCTATGTTTTCCATGAAGCTTGAACTGAACGAGATTAATTTAAACTTATTTAAGTTGTCAAAACGTCTAAAATCCAGTCTTTGTCAAAATACATATTACGAAGTCACGTTAACTTCCACATTCCACGGGTTAAGCGATGTCAGTTATACCGACACACCTATAGGTATCTGTGTGGTCACCGATCACAGTGCGTTTATTGTAGCAAATATATCATCTCACTGGAGGTTATAATAATTAGGTCAGGTTAGCTGTGTTTCTATGTTTTGGCTAATTATGAAAATGTCCGCTATAAAAAAAATAAGATGCAATTTCCTAGACGAGAAACGCATTTATTTATTCTTTCAAACAACGTTCCCGGAAAAAAAATGTCGCCGATTATTCAACCAGCCAAGGTACCGGATGCGCATACTCAACTAAAAATGAAATCATGCAGAAGCAACAAAAACATAACAATTAACATTTAAAATCTATTTGTAATATTTTATCGCAACTCATCTTAAGTTTAAACTTTATAATCATTCCACTGATTTTCTTTTTTTCTTCCGTTCTAAACTCACCAAACCTATTTATATTTTATATTTTCACAATTACAATTATATCCATTACCTACTAACTAGCCCAAAATAACCAACAGTGATGTTATATTCTCAACAAATCAACATTGCAGAGGAATAAGGAGTTTTTTAAATGTAATTTATAGACCTGGATAAAAAAAATACATTTTATATTTTTAATACCTAATGTATTTTATGTATAAATAGGCTATCGATTATGGCATTGAAACATGAACCTTTGAAAAAATTAACAAGATTATGAAAGCTGTAGGTACCTACACAATGAAATAATATTGTTATTAGTTATTACATTATGTTTGTTCTTAATATTAATTGTTGAAGAGCTATCATGGTCGTCACTAGAAGTTGATAAAAATAATAATAAACCGTATAGATCATAGAAGGTACCTATCATTTTGACTTATGTGTTTATATGTGTTTTTTCGAAATTATTTTAAATCAACCTAGGTATAATATTACTATCAGGATTGTAACAATTATTTGTATTATAGGGTGTATCAAATGTCTTCAAATATTTATTCAAAAAATTAGATATAAAGGTGGAATAAAGTAAAATATATTTTTAAAATAGTCAAGTTTTATTAATCAGTCAAGCATTTAGGTGTGGGTCCTTGCATCCTATGGGTCACTAATCTGCGATTAACCGTTGCCGAACTATATCAGTTCGTAATCGGATGGAGACTTTTGAAACACCCTGTATTATTTTGTGTTTCCGTTGTGTTTTTGCAACAGGGTAGTTTTTTTTATCTCGTCCCTTTTTCATGTAACATATTATTATCTCGTCCCTTAACATGGGATATCATATGTATAGGTATATATGCAGAGACCGGTGGCATATTACAGGGGATGATTTTCAAACTCGTGCCTTGAATAACACACGTGAGAGAAAGACATGGATAGACGTAGTGTACCGAGAGAGAGAGAGAGAGGAATATGGAGGGACACACACACCCTGGCAGAGACATAGACTGCATTTACGCGTATGGTAAACGTTCACATCCGCTCGCGTTTATTATTGATAATGATACGGTGGACGAGGCTTAACGGCGAGTGCTTAACGGACCGTTAAAACCGAAGGTCCAAAAACGGTGAACCGAAACGGCCCGGGTGGAGGCGAAAAGGTTAATGCATGACGTCACGACCCCGTGTGCGGGCTTAAATGAGCGACGCGACGCCAGGGATGACTGATGTCGATCAGTTTGCGTGGGTGTGTGTATTATTCTGGCAAACGGGCGCACGCGCGTCACAGCAACGGAATAATAATAATAATTTAATAATAATATTGAAAACAGTGTGAACGGTATATTATTACAAGAAAATAAATTTCATGCAATTTTAAAAACCTTATCATTATATTATTCAATAATATACGAGCGTAACACGATTGCGTGCTTTTTATACCTTTTTACCCGACACAAAACACAACGATTGCGCACGACAATATCAATATAGGTATCTGATCTTGCTGGTTTTAATGAAATTCACAATATATTATTATTGCCTCACATAATGACTATAATGATTTACTTACACATTTATAATGCTTATAGCATAGTTAGTAAGACGTAATAAGTATAACATAATATTAATTACCAACGTGTATTGAAGTATTAATAAACTGTTAATAATACCGTGTAATTTGGGTGTAGGTATTTGATATATGGGTTGGGTATATTAAGCCAGGGTTTAACTAATGTTTGTATTGTACAATATTAAAATGTGGTAGGAAAAGTGGCGTGACTAATGCAGAGCTAGGGGGTGTAGCCCCTCTGATTACGATTTAGCCCCCCCCCAAATAAAAACATATCCCTTATTGATTTAGATGTAATAGCCCTCTATTGGTTATTTTAAATTAATAGTTTTATTAAATGTGCTGTAGCCCCCCAGAATTTCAACCCTAGTTTCACCTTTGGGTAGAAATATAATATAATATAGGTACAAGACTACAAGTAAATTTCTTAAACTGTAATAATTTAAGCCGACAATATTAAATATATTTTTGAGGAAGAGGAAAAAAGGAAGAGGAAAAAAAATTGAATTACTGTGTTGTGTTTTTAGCAGGTAAAAATGTAAAAGTTCACAATCTCATGGCCCCGCAATAATATATTATAGATATAGAAAAAATTGAGATGTTGAACTACCGTTGTAGATTTGTATTTGTGTTTTACCTCACATGCACGTCAAATTACACGTATTTTATAATCATGTTATTATTATTATTATGATCACATCACTCGGGACTACTACTTACAGTAGGTATGACACAATATATTAATATAATATTGCAGCAACTTGATACATACAGAACATTCACGATCATTGGATCTTGTCGTTTACTTTTAGACGTTCAGAATAATATTATGTTAGGTGTCACTATCCTATAATATTATAGATGTCCCCGAGGGTAACAGGCTTCTTGGTAATCGAAGTTTATCGAATGAAGCTGCTTTGATGACGTTATATCTTAGGCAATGCTCGGCGAAGGTATTTTTGCTTTTGCATTGATTATGATTAGTTAAAAAAATTGTGAACAATTCTACAACACCACAGGCACACAGCCCTCTATTTTTCGTTTCATCTCACTAAGAGAGAGAAAAAAAATCGAAATAATAAATAAAAGAGGACCAGTAGCACTCCGTGATAACGTCATAAATATTTTATAATAGAGGACTTCGACAGTACCACGTTAGCAGTCAACGCTGGTCGATAATTTATAAGGAATTTATTTTGTCACGAAATGAACGCGGTATCGCGGTATCGCGGTTACATCGTCTCATACGTGGTTGCCTGCTGCAGTACTTGTAGTTTTTTGTTGTTGTTGATTTTTTTCTAATAATGTGCTCGTTTACAATATAGCTTACAACCCATTATAATATTGTGTTGTGTTTACGAACAACAACTAAAAAAATAATCAATTAAAATAATCGCTATAATATTAATATCACCGATAAAAAAGTATTTACACCGAACACTAACATTGTGTAAAAATAATATTATGTATACTCACCGTCAGACGTTCATTAAATAATAATTATTAACTATACTGAATAGTAGTAATGTGGGTTAATATGCATATATATTTCAGTTAGATTTATTATTCAGAATTAAAATACTTTGATTTAAACAAATTAATTTTTCTCTCATGACGGAGGTATGTTGGGTATCTATATGAATCTCTTTTCTTGGCACTCCTCCCGTTTCCTCCTTGGTTTCTTGATAATTTTCCTGGTTAATATAGGTATATTATACTTGGTATATTCTGTCGGTTGGCACTGGCTAGATCGTAATAGACTGTCGGCGAATTAATGTCACTACAGTGTCAGTTTACTTCAGAGTTAAGTAAAAACGAGATAATTTTATATTATTTTTACCATCCTGCAGATTCAAGTACACCATAAATATTGTGCTCGTAGCGTATTTAACACATCCCGTGCACTACACCCATCGCCGTCCTGTAACTGTTACGTTTTATTTAATTATTTCTCAGCTTTTTTATTCGAACCAAATAATAATAGAAATGTATTTTGTTATATATAATATTATATTGTAATATTCTAAGACCGATGGTATATACATATTATTATTGTTATTATTAAATGTATTTAATCTATTGGAAGTGTTTATAATAAGCGCTGTGATGTTTGCGTCAAAAGCTTGAATAATTTATGAAACAATTTTCTCTGTTGGCCGCATTCAATCATACATTGTTGTCGGCGGTTTTTTTTTTATCTCTGCCACTTGATTCGTCGATGCGTGATGTTCGTTTGGGTGTTGGCTCGATGAAACGTACGCTATCATCCGTTAGCGGACAGGATTTAAATGAATTATTATTTTTCATTTACACGTTCATTGTTCAGGACCACGGTATCTGATACAGTCAGATGGATGGTATGCAATAGGAAACACTCGTGTGCCCAGTCCGTGAGCGTTGTCGATCTATGTACCCGGTTTGTACTTACATAGTAATACGTACAGGTATATAATGTTGTTATGAATCACTCAGTATGAATCGTTTCAATGTTCAGCTGCGATCGATTATCGCCGAAAACGAACCATACAACACACTTAAATGCGTTTAATTTGTACAATGACCACGGTCGAAGCGGTCGCGGCAAAATTAAAAACCACGCAGTTTGGATACACTATTGTTACCACATTATACCTGCACAATGTTACCGACCATCATTATTATTATGATTATGACAAATATTGCCGCTATATTAGGACGTGTCGGCGTGTCGCGCGTCCATCACAACATAATATTACAATTACCTCGATTACAATATATTACAATTGTGTTATTATCGTTGTGATGTACATATTTTCCGTATATTGACACAACAGGCGACTAATTTACACTCACCAATTTTTGTCAAGTCGAGTTTATGACGACGACTGCATAACTATACAATGGGCTCAGAATATTGATGATGAATGCATATACAGCTCTGTGTGTGAGCGAGTGACGTGTGTGTAGTATATTATGTACACAGTCTGGCGTCACATATCGCACGCTGCAAAGGTTTACTAAACGCATTTCTCTCTTTCCCTCTCTCTCTCTATGTATAATATTGTTATTATATACGAGGACTGTAACGAATGCATTGCTCGCATCCAAAATGCAAATAAACTTCCAGCCGCATTATTTATCGAGTTCAACGTGCCCTAGATCCCGTCAGATATTGATTTTAAGACCGTTTTTGACGTCAAACACAACGCGGGTAGGTATGTTATAAAATAAACGCGCGCGAGATAAATTATTCCATTTATTCACCACACGAAAGATGGAACGAAAATGCTCCTTAATCGCAAATACTGCGAAACGTAATATTATCGTTCGGGTTAGGTGACGATTATTATTATTACTATTAAAATTCTTTATTCGAGACAGTTGGGACTAATAAATTCTGATCTCTTTAGATTTTAACATGTTTCTATAGTCGAATTTATAGCCGTGCTAATACTAAGCTTTTTAAGTTATATTTATTATTTTTTGCACTTGAAAATATGTTCTTATTATACTAAAAAATTATTGCAGCCCTTAGTAAATTCAACTACAGAAAACTATCCAGATAATAGCGAATAACGATTTTTGATATATTTAAAATAGCATATTATTGTAACATATCCCGATGATTTGAGGAGAGTATGTTTCGTGGTTACATTTATATTTTTTTGACAATTATTTTCGTGAAAACTATATTATCCTGCAATATTATTTTGTTATTATTTAGAAAGCTTGGGGAAAATAATTAGAAAACATAATAATGTGTACTCGTCTTTATATAGTTACATATTGATATGATATATTTTAACATTTATACGTATAATTTTCAAAAATAAAACCTTAACTGATCCTTATAATTTTTCTAAACTATGTGAAATCAGTTAGTTTCTATTAATCCTTACTAGGGCAGCTTAAAAGTACTTGGTAAGTGAACAGTTAGTGAATTAGATATTTAAAATAGAATATACAAATTGAAATACTTTACGATAACTTGGCCTAATATGCTTCGTAATTTGTTGATCTAATAAGTAATCCTTCTAATTAATTCTATATTCAAATTTAGTATACTTATAACCCACACATTTGTTTGTTTTGAATATTTTAGCAAATTTAATTTGAATTCTTATGCATTTGTGATTACTGACTATAATATGTTTATATTGATAATACCCATAGAAACTACTTATAATATTTACATAAAACAATTTTTTTTTTTTTTTTTTGGTTGAGGCTTCGAAAACTGAGGTCATTAGTCTGTGGAACTGTGGGGGAGGGTACTGTAGGTTTTGAACACGTGTTTATTGGTTTTTGGCAGAATTTTTAAGTGGACACGCGTAGATATCTGCCATACCCGGGCCCGGATGGCTGCCTCTCTCTCCGGACACCGTGACTGCCCGAAGAAAAATGCCTATAGCCAAGTTCGAACCGGCGATGGTGCGCGTCGTAACCGACGCCTTACTCCGCTCGGCCACTCCGTCCCCCAAGTAATTTTTATAACTGATTAATACAACAGATTATGAACGAAACATTCTATTTTTTTTAACAAAAAAAATAAATTTCCATTTTATAGTGGGGACTTAGGTAGGTATATATAAGTAAATATTGTATCATCGAAATGTGCAAAGATTTAACATTAACATTACAATAATTATAATTATATAAGATCTCTATGAGTTAGCTTGTACAGATTAAAGTTTAGTTTGAAATTTCAATATTAATTACTTGATTTTTTGACACATATACCTTAATATTTTTGAAATGTATTGAACTTCCAAGACATCATTTTTCTCAATAAAATCATTTTTATAAATTATTTTCAATGATCAAATTTCTGTTAGTCATTTATTTAAATAAATAATAGTTGTAAGTATATCAATACATTATACAGAAGCTTAGTTATTTTTTATCTTTAATCTTTCAAAATAAATAATACTCAAAATTTAACGATAACCTAATCTTCGCATGGATCCCCGGGCACTGCGGAATACCTGGTAATGAAAGAGCCGACTTACTTGCCAAGGAAAAAGCCAATAACCCACTCCAACTAACTGTGTGGAATATTAAATCCGACAAAGATACTAAAAAAATTATATACAACCAAATCAAAAATATCTGGCAAAAAGAATGGCTCAAAATGAATAGTAAATTAAATGAGATAAAAAGAACCATCGAAAAATGGAATAACCCTATGTCACTCAAAAGAAGAGAGGAAGTCGTACTTAATCGCCTCAGAATAGGCCATACGCATCACACACATGGCCACCTCATGAAAAAAGAGCCACCAAAAATATGCCTTACATGCGGAATTACAACTTCAATCAAACATATCATCACCGAATGCAGAGACACAAAAGAGGCACGCCAAAAACTCAACATACCCGAACACCTTCACGACGCACTGGGCCCTGACGAAAAATCCATCCAAAATATAATTTTATTTTTAAAAGAACTGAACTGTACAACTTAATTTAATTAATCTAAGTCTTCATTGATGTAAAAATAAGCCAATGGTCACGTATCGAGGCTTTTCTCTTAATAAAAAAAAAAAAATAATACTCAATACCTATCCATATGGGGCATTAGCTGGATATTATTTTAAAACAAAAATAATATGGTATGCAAATTTACCATAAAAAGCCAAAACATAGTTGCTTGATGGAAAAAAGTGAACCTATTACATGTTAAATCAGCAAAACATACAATAAGAAGAAATACATGAAAAATATATCGTAGGTATCTAATCAACTACATGAAATCAAGATTGGGACACAAAATGGAAGCAGAAATCAGTCATTAATTGTTTAAAAAACCAATAAGTATTTACATTTTAATAACCATGAAGAAAATGTCAATAATATTACTAGTTATTATAGTTAGGATAAAAGTGAACTGAAAATGAAATGTTTAATTTGCGAGACATATCAAAATATATAACACATAGGTACCCATTAATAAGTATCATCAATAGATATGACTTATGATGAACAACGAGAACAATATATTATACACAATTATCTACAAGAAACCCTGGAACACCAAATGGAGGTAAAAATCAGTCATTGGAAAAAATATAGATCTTCCCAGATTAATTTACACTTTAAGAAGAAAAAAAAAGTAAATAGTTTGTAGTAAGTATAGCTAAGGTAATAATGGCATTTGTTGAAGATAAAAAGATCATAATGTTTTTAAAAAATATTAGTTAATACATTTCCGGAGAATAATAATCATTATATTATAATGATTTAAAAGTAAAACGTGTTGTTCATATTCTCATAACTCGCTACCTTAAATGGAACGTAAGAAACATTTTACATCACTTTTAAATTTAATGGTTACAATATTAAGACGATTATCCTAAAACTACTCAAATGACGTAAAAGGGTGAAAATTATTATTTTACGTCGCAGGGGGCATTTTAACTGTTAAAGTTTTCCTATTCAGTAGATACTGCTATTGAAAATGTGTTGATAAAAATAATATTATAATAAAATGAAATTGCACACTCTTGAAATGAATTATAATGATTTATATAGGTACTATAATAAAATAACCTAACCATAACGTAGTTTTTAGTTAAAAATACTAGTAATAGTTTAACACAATATAGGTAATCATTGCACTATTTTAGGTATGGACTTACTAGTTAGTAGTCATTTAAATTTTTATAACAATATTCAATTATTGTTGTCATAATCTATTTTATTTATGAAATACACAAACTTTTACCCAGCCCCTCCACTACAAAATATCATGTAATTTGGCACAAATATGTAGTGTGGAATTTGTACGAATTCGTACGCCAATTTGCTAAATTTTAGCCAAAAATATATAACCAAAAACACGTTTAACTTTTGTCATTTCTCTATTTTACACAAAAAAGATAAACAATTTTTCGTCCAAATATTGTGTGCACGTATTAGTACCTAAGTATTTTTTGAAAATACGTGTTTTTTTTTGTATCTAATTATACATAAGATCTTGTGAAATCAAGTTTGTACAGTTCATATTCATCCCCCCAACCGTGCGCATAAAAATGTTGTGCCTTAAATGTCAAAAGTCAAAATAGTATCACCACAACTGTTCATTTAACCCAATTCGTGAATATATTTAAATTGTAATTATGAAAATAAAATGTTTAATGTTTTTAAACTATTTGTATAAATTTGAATAGCGATCCATAAGCGCAAATCGCTGGGATTATTAACACCGTGAATTCCACAGCTAGTGCCACAAATTCCAACTTATTTAGTGTTGTATACCTCTCATAATAATATTGTCCTGCATTATTAATATTATTATTATTAATTTTCATAAAACATTTTCAGATTACGTCATATTTCCCTTATTTTTAATTGTTATGTTTCTTAGTTAATTCAACTCTTTGTATTTTAACCACAACCTTTAATTTTCAATTTTTAAAATTGAATCAGAATATTTTTCTATAAACGTTGATGTATAATAATACAATATTAATATCGATAATATTTTAAGTTGTACAAAAATTTTGAATATAATTTTTTGGTTTCCCGGGGCATGGCAGAAACCTACGGGTGCCCCATTAGAAATTCTGCCAAAAACAACACCCCCACGAGTACTAACCTACCCAATTTAAAAACCTACAATTCCCACCCCACACCCAATGGCCTTAGTTGCCGCGGGTCATCTAATAAAAAAAAAAAAAAAAAAAAAATTTTTGGTTTAAATTAAGAATACTATTTTACATAATATAATTGAACACAATACAACAATTTTGAATTTAGATAAATAAAAATAAGTGAGTATGACTGAAGAAATAACGTTTAAGTATGAAATTTGAAATATATTATTATTCTCTTTTTATAACTATATAAGTTGGTTTTATTTTTAATTCATTAAAAACAATATCATGTTCAATAGTAATTATGGATTGGATAATATAATGATAAACTATTTCACTATTCAAAGCACAAAGGTATAAAATTCAAAATGAATGATAATTATATTTATGAAAAAAATATAACTTTTAATTTTATGTATTTTAACTTAATCAGCATGCACATAATTTGAAAGACCAACATATAATATATTTTTACGATGGAACTTTTAAATTGGCAATAAAAAAATTCTAATTTAATAAATTCCAAGAATAAGATATAAGAAGAAACTGAAACTAATAACTAAAAACAATAGTTTTATTTTTCTGATTTTTCATTATCATTTTCAATTGAAGTTTGTTTCACCATACAATAATTATTAATACAGTTTTGGAAATAATAACAATTATTTTATTTATCCAAACTGAAAATACAATAATGAAATATGAAGAACTTTCAATTTGTATAACGATAATAATATGTATATTGAAATGTTCTTTATTAAAATAAACTTTTTGTATTATATTATTATCTTCATTTTCTTACACCAAATGTAACTATTGTTATATATATATATATGTGTGTGTACTGTATCCAAATTATTATTTATTAAATACAGCCAAGTGTTATGCTTATTTAATTATAATAAACTCATACAAATTTCAAAAAATGTGGTATTTTAAACTATATATAATTCATTATTTCTTTAAAATAAATTCATTCTAAAGAATAGGTGAAAATATGATATTTTAGATTTTTGCTAACAGTCGAATATTAATAATATTATATGAATTATTAGGAAAATAAAATATTATTCAAATATTATGTACTCAATACTGATACATATTCAAGAGTAAAGAAGTTTATTTCATACATATTTATTTTTTTTTGTAATATTATGTTATTTTAAAAACTTATAACTTATAATGAATTATGGTTTTTATGAATAGTATATTATTTAAATTTATAATATTATTGTATGGTAAAATATTTGCGTTTATTCTTACAATAGCTTTTCGTGTTATTCACAATGGTAAAAAAAATATTCATCGTTGAAATGTTTAGTCAATAGACTATAATTGTAAGGTCAAATATATTATTGAATAAAGTTAAACGTATATTATCACATTAATACATTGTACAACGAGAGAAAAAAATAATTTAATTTAATTTGAGCACGTTAATTAATATTTTTTTTTCTATGTATACGTTACATACTTACGTGTATTTATTTTTGTGTTAGGTGCTTACAAAAAGAAAAATTGTCATTTCAATAACTAGTTTTGGAAAATATTACAGTTTTCCTTACTTGTTTCTGTCTCCTCGGCTATTTTGAAATTACTAGGAATTTCAAAACCAACCTCAACCCGTTCATGTTAAGATTCTTTAACAATAATTATTATTGTATCATATAAAATTATGCAGTAGTGCAAGTATTTTCATGTTACTATGTATGATTGTATGAATGAACAACAACTTACAACATCATGTTCAGATAAATAAATAAATTTATTTATCAATTAATGCTTATGGCATAATATTACAGTAAATATTGAGACATTGAGTTTAATATAATATATAAAATAAATAATTATATTAAATTTCATCTTATTTTTCTTTTATGATTTATGTATAATATGCAAGTATATATAAATATATATCGCAATTTTGTAAAATTGTTGTGAGTAACAATTGAATCATAAATAACTAAAAGGTAGGTACATATTTTACAAACAACAATTTTTACTTCTTATAAATGTAAAATAACTGTTCACTGTATACCAGATAATACGTCATATCTATAACTTGTATTGTGTTTAATTTAGTCATTAGTTTAATATTTAACAGCATTGGATTTCCAGGTTTTAACTTTTGAAATCGTTATTTACTTAGTAAATAACTGTTATAATAACCTGTATACCTGTAACGATGAAATACCATGTTGTGTTTATTTAAAAATAATATGTAATGCAACCATTACAAATCGTTTATCTTTTTTAATTAATATTAATTATTCTAAAGTAAATCATAATATTTTTAATAGGTAGATAGGTTTTCCAAGTCAATTTTGAAAAGTTAATAATTTTACACTTTTTTTAATTTACTCTGTACAAACATTTTCTATTTACCTTAATCAGGGGGGACAATCCGTGACCTTCGTAGAAATTTTATATGGCCTGCGATTAAAATATAATATGCATATTTTGTATAAAAATAGACATTATGTATAAAAACCACAAACTATGATAGTATGGTCTGGAAATAGTGGATTAAAATTCGGTTTGTACCCTTACACATGTGAAGTGTGCCTGAAAATCTTCACAGATATGAGAAATCTGAGGGCACATCAGAGGTGTCACAACTAACTAGCAACCATAGCTGTGGGTCATGTGCAACTATAGTCTTTCGCCAGTGACGTTCAAGTTCGTTCAGGTGTGACTTCGTCAAAAAAATTGGTTGAATTGTATAGAAATTTATGTACCTATCTTTTTTCATGTTATATATTTTTTATTAAATAACTTTATAATTATTCTGTTTATAACTCTGTCATTATCATATTATAATACAATTAAAAAAAAAATTGTAAAACTGTTAATCATTTTTGAGAAATGTAGTGTTATATTTTAGATGAATCACTCTATGGTTCATACCCAGGTTGATAATATGTTCATATTACAGACATTTTCTCGTGTAAAAATTTTAAATGAAAAGAACGGATTTATAAAAAAATATTGAAATGAATCAAAATGATCTCAAATATTTTTCAAGTTTTAGCTTTTTAATCCTTGATGTAAAAATAAAATAATATTGCAAATTACACGATAATACATTTAAGTTTTTTGAAGATCGTATTGCACGAACTACAGAAAATAATAGAAATTAAGTGTCTGATCAGTTTTCGGGACTTAAATGCATTAAAAAAAACAATAAAATATGTATTAAAATGTGTATACTTATGAATTTAATCAACAAAATATGGAATTCAAAAATGTTAAAATATCTGTAGGTACTAGGTACTTACGATAATGGAGTCCTAACCGACAATATAATAATTATGTGACAACGATTTTATTAAAATAAACCTAAATAATAATCAAATAAGATGGAATATCAAAATGTATTCTCCTATAATACCTAATTTCTATAATAAACTAAGATCAGATTAAAATTATTGATGAAAAATGATAAACTTTACCAAAATTGCATTGAATAATAAAATGTTTTTTTTTTTACTCTATTAACTACTTTATTCACTCTTAAGTCAACCCGCATTACCATCTACCATTGAACGGTGTGAATAAGTTCGTGGTATATTAATATGCATTATTAGCTTAAAAAATATCTAAATATTTTTAAAACTTTATGCGTTATTGATGAAAGTGGTGATAATTCTATGTAATTGAGATTCCGAGTGGATCGATTAATGTATTGATTATACAATAATGTGTGTGTTTTTAAAAAAATAATTTTCCTGTCTGTCATTACCTTTTGGAGCAGTAAAAATACAATTTCCCACTTTGAGAGTAGTTTCTAATAGGAAATTCGTGTTGGTATTCGTGAGTAGAGGTAGGAAAGGTCAAAAGTAAATTTAAGAAAAAACGGGAATTTTTACGCAACACCAGTATTTGACAAAAACCAATTTTATTTTTAAGTGTAGCTCCACATCAAATAATCTTAGATACGTTAGATGTTCACCAACTGTTTATAATTTATATTAGAGTCTTCATGAAGTATTTATAGCAGAATTTTATGGACATGAGACCGATAACTTCAAATTGTTTTTGATTTTTTTTGTGGGTAATAGTACCGCTATTGTGTTATAGACATTTAGAATAGTCTAAGCTTTTATTTTTTTTTTTAATCAATGCATAGTTAAGTTTTTGTTTTTAAGTAAAAACAGTGAGAATCAATATAAAATATGGTACCTTTTAAATTAATTGTTTTTACTACCTATAGTTAAAAAATATCATAAATCATAGAACGTGACAACTTTTTTTGGAAAATGTAATACATGATATATATATTAAGTAATTATAAATATACTCATTTTATTATATAGCCATTTTAAAATTCAACAATTAAATACGAATATTTTACTATAAGCCACATTAATTCTTCAAGTAAAATTATATTCATAGGATAAATCGATTTTTAAAGAATGTTGTCAATACTTTAGTTCTTTGTACGAGTCATCTATTTAAAAGAAAATAATGCTTTATATGGTTTTTAATAAACCAAAACAAACGTTTTGCATTTAAATGAAAAAAAAATCCTTATAACTTCACGATACCTATCGTAATATGTTTATTTATTTATTATTTTTAATTCACATTGGACACCTATTATATTGAACTAATATAATATTGTATGGCCATTATTGTATGACATGTCTTATCAGAAAAGAGTTTGATACGTTATAATATAGTCAGAATGCGCATAGAGTTATAATAAACTGACTGATGCATTTTGTTGTTGTTTTTTATATGCAATATACATATATACAATTCTACAGAATTGCAGGTGCAGGGTTCAAATGGACTAGTTAAAGTGTCGCATACTAAATATCGGCCACAAAAAGGTGATGCGGAGAGAGATAGGTACATAATATTATACTGTGGGAGTGAGTGAGAAGGAGAGAACGGAGAGAACAGGACATGACTCCGAAATACGGACCATTTCCCGCTACCAATAATAATGCGAGGTTAGTATTTTATTTTATTTTTTTACCCTACACGCGTGTATATATATATATATATATTAAACTTCTCTTCTTCTCTGAATATCTGAGAGAGCATTATGCCGTTTCAGTTGGCCAATCACGTACCCCGGACCAATGTGATGAAGGGGTTCATTTCTTTACTTTATGCGTGATCGCAACCAAGTGGAAAATGCGTATGAGAAAATCCGAACGAACGAACGGATTCTAACGAGTGAAGAGATGATACTGTTCTAAACTGTATTCCTTTGAAACTCGCGGGTGGGATGATAAAGGCAAGACGGTATAATTATATTAAAAATTTAGTAAAAATCATTATCACGAATTTTAGGTTCTTGTTAGGTTTCTTAGTACAACGTGGATAACAAAATATGAAATGCTTATTCAACTCAACGAGTACGATAATATTATTTTATTGAAATTGCAATAATTTTATGTACTGCACAATATATATAATATATCTCAATGTTTAACACGAACTGTACATTTATACGTCTTGAATAATAAATATTAATAATTAATGTACCAGGTACCTAAACACAATTACGCTGTATAGACTAACAGTTTGAAATTGTTTTTATTTTATTTTGTATCGTACCTACCTACGTACGATTAAAGTACAATAAAAGTTACTTATGCCGGGTTGCATAAATAATCACTAAACATTTAATGAATCAATAGTGAGCTAATGGCCCCCTTAAACATGATTTAGTGACTCATAACTGGTCCGTTAAATTTCAGCGAACCGTTAAATTAATACATTTTGTATGCGAGTCGGCAATAAAGTCTTACAATAATTTACTAGCAATGGTAAAAAAAAATAAAAATCAATAGACATTTAAAGATATAACTGGAAATGTAACATGCGTTTTGAGACTGTTCCTATAATATGATAATATATTACAAATTCATGCCTACAATACTTTTGAAAGCAAGTTTGTTAAAATATGTATTTTATTGTAGACATTACAAACAGGTGTTTGGGGAGTACCTATTCATTTTTTTGAATTTTTCCACTGGGGCTTATGAAAATATAAAGAAAAAAGGAATACATTTGTCACTAGATACCTACAACAGTTTATCAATGAAAAACGGTCGTCAGTAGTTTTTATTGCAATTGTCTTAGAGCATATAAAAAAGGATGATATTTTTTGTTTTTTTTAACTACAAATCAAAAACTAATATTGAATATTAAGGTTTTTTTGATTCAAAACCGTTATAGATATATTACTATATTCACATTTGTTTATCGAAAATCAGTCAGGAGATTTTGTTTTTCGTAAATAATTGATATTATAAACATTGAACATTTTTATGTATTCAATAAATAAATAAGCAATATTTGGAGCACGGAAATACAATTTTCTAGAAATTAAATCTCAGAAATAAACGAGAAATGAGTACAAAAACAGTCAAAAATAATTCATGAAAAAATTACTAGAAATCATTTTCAGTTCAAGACTACTTTTATATATTTTTTCTGATCCTGAGCGGAGCGTGGTTGTCAAATTAATGATTTTTTTTGGATATTAAAAAACCATAAAATTAATTCTCTGTAAATTATATTATATAGTTTATAGATAGATAATATTTATTATATAGAATCAGTTTAAAGTATATGAAAAAGTATTTAATAATTTTTTAATGTCTCAGTATTTTTCAAAAAAATCATAGACGACTGTGAAAAACAGGAAGTATATAAGAAATTGTATGTATTTTCCTATTTATTTATTTTTGATTGAACTAATTTTTATTTATCTATTTGTAATGCATTAGTTACATAAATTAAGTATTTTAAATAGTCTTGCTACACAATTAGTTGAATTTGTATTTACCTAATTATATGTAACATAATATAATATACGACATTGCGTACTTGCTAAAAACGTTATCATGTTTTTTCTATATATAAAAGCTTTTATCTATACGATAAAATAAGATTGATTTTGTTGATTTAAAATGAAAAAAATAAACAAAAAACGATTTGTGATACCTTCATAGTACCTTTTATTTATATTAATATTTAAAATGTTATTAACACGTTTTCGGTATAAAACATTCGTAAATTGTAATTTGTTAAGGTTAGGGTTTTTTTTATTGGTTAGGTAGGTTTACACTCATACCAAGAAATACATTTTCTACACCTCGAGATAAGATTTTTGGAAACAAAACACACAACATAAACCTACATTCCACTCTAAATGATGACTGTGGCTATGGCGGAAGGATTTAAAAACCAAAAATAAAGTTTCCACTTGCCTTTTACCGGTTATATTGCCCTATAAATTCTAATTCACATTTAAACGTGCTGGAAAAAGGGCCCAAAGGTTTTTGAATCAGTCCCTTGCAAATAAGTTAATTTAATCTTAGCACGCAGGAACTTCATCCATTCTAATTCCGCCTGTCGACATTTCGACCTTTCGCCAATATCGTCGTTTTCTCGGGGGGATACTACGGGATCCTAATATCTTACAGACATTCAATGTCGTGGTCCCTTCAGTTACCTTAATGGTTATATATTACGGTAGCGTTCTTAGGAGACAAAGAAATATTAAATACCCATTTACAATACAACGTTTTTAAAAGCACTGATGTCAATCATGTGAATGCATTGTGTTGCGCATATCACAATGTGTGCAAAGAAAATCACTTGAAATGTTTCCCAAAAACATATTCTCTTCCATTAGTAAAATTTGTTCAAAGTGCAGGCATAATGTTATTTTTCCGAAAATATACATAACATAAGGATAATTACGTTATATTTTGACCATAATATGGGCTGTGGTATTATAACTAAATTAATACGCACAGTTGGCATTTTTGAAAATATTGCATAGTGAATTTGTCTTAGATAGGTACATTTTATAATACGTTAATACTAATTTTATTATTCTTAATAATATAAAATATCGATTTGTCATAATATTAGGGTCAGGAATTTTATTCATTATTATATTTTTATTGAATGTATGCAGTTCAGCGGGAGTGAGAAACGTGCAGGACGATTTTTGAAACGGAGAATGCACGGAAAAAAATGTCAATTCTGCATTATTTAACAATTACAAATTTAAGGTTATGTTCTTATAAATTGAAGAACTTTACATATTAATAAAGCATAATATTTTCAAAAGTTAATTTAATAATTTTTTTTTGCTGAATATAATAGACTAGATTGTGTTGATGGATAATAACCTGAAAAGTCACACGTGATCTTGTATAATTCTAATGTTCTATTTCGTCTTATCTATGATTACTAGTTCAAAATTATATCGAATAAAATAAAAGATGGTCACTGGCACATTTGTACAATTTAAAATGTCAATAAAATATCTTGAGTGTAATGGTGTTTCAACTTTATTAAAACAAATAATTGTATACAGTATGATTTAAAGGATTCGTTTAAAGTTAGGCTAGTTAGCTATATATATATTTAAATACATTAGCACGGTGTTATATAAAGTACGGTTTGGCAATACATTAAATACTGCAGGTATTACTATATACTTAGCGTTTTTAGAAATGGAAATGTTGAAAGGACTTATATCACTATTATCATATGTTTTAGAAGTGCGTTAATAAAGTTTAAATTGTTAAAATTATCTACTCCACACTAGTTTTTTAAACGAATATAGCATTAAATATAAATTTAGTTTAGGCAATAAAATTATCAATTTCAATTCCAGGGTGTCTCGTGTTTAAAACTCTGTATAAATAAATGTTCTACCTTTAAAATTGAATATTTAATTAATTTTAGTAAATTTGTTTTTGTTTCTTGAAAATTTAGTAAGGTATAGTATTTCACAAAAAATAACGTCGATTTGTTGACAACTAATTAATTATGAACTTTACGTTGAAATAGTATCATTAAAACGTAATATATTATTAAATTTTTATTAACAAATACATAACATTAATATAAACAGAATAGCAATTATCAAATAAGACTCAAAGGCGCTTGTGGATGCATCATATACATACATTTACCCAAGACTCATACCGATATAAAGCAAATATATTGAATAATTCTTATTTTTTCTAACGGCGAATACAATATATATTACACAATGATGTATTTCGAAACACGGTCGATTGTAACTACTTCAGAACTTATCAATTTTAAACGACCAAATCTGAAATGATGACATCAATAAAATAAAATAAAATAAAAATTATTTCAATAGACATAATTATTAATATGTATATTAATATTTCGTTTACGGTAATTTGTCAAACGATGATAATATTGGCGGTAGAATCAATGGTACAATACACAATGCACATATTATTATTTTAACATACAGAGAATTCTGTTGGACGTAAAATATCGTGTTACCCTCCTGTTGATACTGTAGTATAATAGTTATAATAATATAATGAAATACGAGATGGACATAGGAATAGCATAGCATAACACTGGATGGTTAGTACGATACATGTATATATTAATACATTTTGTCATACACAATTTTAAGTATAATAATAAGATGATTAATCGGTGTATATTATAATATATGTCTTCAGAATATATTACTTGTATTTTTTTTTTTTACATATTATTATTATTATCATCATTGAAGAATGGAATATAAATAACAATATTAATATATAATAAATATGTAACGTAATTGTCGTATACATGTTATACGCATCCAACGGTATTGCCACCGTACCACGCACATCATAAACACAATAGTGGACGGACAGTCGACAAAAGGATCATGTTGGTTACGCAGTAGTTTTTTTTTTTTTTAGAACATTTTTTACGTTCCTTCCATTCTCTAACCTATTGGTAGGTACATTATAATAAACACGCATTATTATTATACATAAATAATATTATTATTTTTCAGCCTCCGCGGCGTGTACCATTCCCAACCGAGTACTTAACTACCTATCCGTATTTCTAGTCTAATTTCATGGTTACATGCAGACAACGCGCGTGTCACGCCTGCATTATAACCATGGTAACACATCGTCATTTATACAAATGCAACACACCGATACTATATACGATAATACCATAACGTCGGTACCTATATATACACACCTGTACACTATTCCGGCGAAAGCAATAATTATATTATTACGGTGTACGAAGGTGTGAGTGGTGGTGGTATAATAGAATACGACGTCTACAATGTAACATCAGTAGCAGCGAATTATTTGAACCAATAGATTTTCGTATTATATATAGTAATATTATTAAATATATAGTGTCCTTCTCTCTCTCAGGTCTAACCATCGTGAATTCACGAACGCACTCACAGCCATATAAATCCCCTCTCGGGTCTTTCTCTATTTCATTCCATTTTTTTTTCATCATTTAATGCGTTAACTCCCCTTCCCCTTGTCACCCTCAAACATTGATCCTGGGCCCCAAAAGTCTCCAGGCGCAGATGGCACCTCCATAGATCTAAAGCCCCTGCGTGCCTAAGTATAAGCTCGCTATTTCGATATTTCATTATTTGTTTCTCGTCTAAAAACTATACTACACTGATGCGTTAGAAATAAGTATTGCAGTACAACAGTCATATATACAACTAGTCGAGAAGACTTTATTTTCTATCAACAAAAACTCTTAGATTTACTGTAGTTATATATTCTGATTTTTGAATTCATATTGTGTCGTACTGTGTGCTGTGTCGCATTTTTAAAAACACCTTTTGTTTTACCACACCTTAACGTTTATTATTGCTTAGTACATTATACAAATAACGATTTATCAATATATATTTTATATTTTATTTTTCATTCCATAATAAAGATGTAGGTACAATATACATAATATTTTTAGGTACTACCTATACGACTTATTTATAAATTTATAATAACACATAACATGAAAATAATGGTATTATCTAAAAACTATCGTCTTAAGGGGATGTCAATTTATGTATTATCATAGTTTAAGAATCATTTAGAAACGAAATAATTAAAATTAGCAAATTGAAATTTGTACACAAAAGTATAGGTACAATTGTAACAAAATAGATATAAATTTAAAATGTATAATATTATTTGATGTCATTAATATAATATTCAAAAGCATAGTGTTGATAGATTTTATAAACATTAAAGACGAAATTTCAAAATGTACTTATTAGATTTAATATTTTACCAATCCAAACATAAAATATGTATTATTATTTTTAACTAGTCAACAGATTATCATTCAAATGTAATTTGTATTAATAATTGTTTCGAATTTTTTAATATATTAACATGGTTATTATTTAAGAAGCAATACGTTTTGGTAAATTGAAATCTGTACGAGCTGCTACCAAATAGAAAAGAACTCGAACCCTTTAAAATGTGTGAAATCTCAACGGAGCTTTTATTTAAATTTTAAGAACCATAGCAAAATGTAAAACCCATGGTTTGAAGTTGAGACTTCCTTAGGTTCTTTTGGGACTTCAGGTTCTTTAATCCCTATAGTTACTTTTTGTTTAGTTCTTGAGATATGAAAATATATACAAAATATTCAATTATATTTTCATATATTGTTATTTTTTTTTTTAAATCTTGAAAATTCTAAGTTGGAAATACGAATTACTATTTCAGCGTTTTCAAAAGTTTAATCCGGTATTTTAATGAATCAAAATTAAATTATATTTAAAAAGCAAAACATTATATTTGTATTCAGGTCGCTGAAGCCTCTGTTTGAAACACAACTCAATATATTATAATTATTGAAATAATTAGAATTTAGATTTTTTTTTGTAACATATTTTTTAGGTTTGCATTAGTTATCTACCTAATTTGAATATATTTTGAACACATGCATCGATAAAAAAAAATTACACATCATAAATGGAAGAAAGTATTTTTCGTTTGATTTTGAGAAGTGTACCTTACGTCCTTACCAGTATAATACTAATGCGCCGTGAATATTCAAAGTTATGAAATTAAATTCCATCTTATGAGCAATGCTGATAAGTTGGAATACCCTTACTTGTGTAAATATAGATTATTAATTAGTACCGAGTTAAACTTTTGTACGAATCCCGATAACTGGTTATTTCGCTAAGCCCTACCGACATAACAATACAGAAAACCGTTTATACACAGTCGGTGAATATAATATTATAGTTAGTTATAATAAGGATGGTGATAATACTCGTACAAGCACAATATTATTATAATATGATACGTTACAATAATAATATAGTATAACAATAATTACGGCGTATGTAGGTACGATGCAATTTAGCTTTAAACAAAAATATACATTAACTATTTGTAACTACGTAATCATCTAAATATAATAAATTGTAAGACTGCAATCGTCTTTTAAAATTTAAACTAATAACGTTTGTCGTCGATGTTTTAAATTATCAATAAAAAATCGTACATGTAATTTCACTATTTCTGATTTGTATATACATATTGTATATTATTATTATTATTATATGACCGTTTGACACCTCTCTGGTTCTCATTTGTTGAAATCGGTCAAATAATATCAAATTCGTCCAAAAGGCGCATTGGCTCTTTTTCCGCCAAGCAACAGACATTATTTTCATTTGTACTGATAAATATTAGCAAGGTATTTTTCACATCGCTCGTGCTACAACATTTAAGTATATATGTTTTATTGTTTTGTTATTATATTGAATTTTCAGAACTGTCTGCATTAGTTTATTAAAAAAACCGAAACAAAATACAAAAAACTATAGACAACTTAAAACTATTATATAAATAGTAATTATTTGAATGCGGAGAAATATTAAAGTGAAAAAGATGTATTTAAATATTTTTTCTTCTAATATTTTCTTCCCTCTTATTAAATTGTATTAGTTATTACAGAGGTAAGAAGACTAACTCACGTGCCTCACTCGGGAGCTACTATTTATATGCACACAAAATATCTACTCATATAATTTATACTTATATGTTTTCCAGTCCTTGTCAGACCATCCGAACGCACGAGGATTACATCCCATCCAAACTGGATATTATCGGAACGAGAGAACTTTGTGAGCCTATATATTATTATATATATATTTATAATATAAGGACGTTAAAGCCATTCCTTCGTTACTCGCGTAAGACGATTTGTTACGTAATGATGACGTTCAAATACATAAGCTAAAACTGTACGATTGGTATTTAGTTTTTCGTATTACGTTATGTAGGTATTAATTATTATCAAGTATATTATTATATACTATTATAGGTATTATTACATAATTACGTATTAGTAATAATTTATTGCTTGTAGGCACATAGGCATGTAAATAATTATAATAGTACTTATATATTATTATTATAATAATGTGATTTAATATATAAATTGATATGGCTCTATGGGGTTTATATAAGAAGTAGAACATAATACTACGCCTATATGACGTATAACCTAACCTATATAATATTATGTGGGGTTGTTATCACGTTTTTTTTATCGGTCGTCGTAAAGAGTTTGCTGACAAAAGGTCACTGTCTAAACAAAAGAAAATTGAAAACTTTAAAATAATTACGATTTCCTCTATACCATATGGACTTATAATTACCTACCTAATAATACTAAACTTGTATTGAACAGTACCCAATCCATAAACACAAATGCATTCGCATGAACATAGTACACCAACACCAAACCATTCTACATCATAAAATAGTGTTGTGGGTTTTTTTTTACCGTCCTTCACTAGTTGATATACAGCTGAAACTTATGCTGCCTATTTATGTAACATTATAAAAATCATCTCATCTTCAAATCTGAAAAGATGCGTCATTATTATTAGTGACTCTTTGAGCACCCTCTCATCAATCTCAAATTGCTATCCAAATAACAAGCTAATTCAACACAGATATAAATTATAATATTATGTGAAATAAATAACCTTACATATCTCATGTGGGTTCCTTCACATATTAGGATACCTGAAATTAAGGAAACAAACATAACAGCATACGAAGTCACCACATCTCCATTCTTTACAACAATTAATGCATCAACCTCATTTGAAACTGTCAACGTTATCCATCACAAAATAATGGCAGAATGGCAAAAAAGTTGCCTACACCTATTTCTTTCCAACAAACTGAGAAGTGTAAAATTGTATAAAAAAAATTAAATATTCTCTTCAATAAAAGAAGAGGAGAGGAAGTAACCTTTACTCGAGCTAAGAAAAGGCCACTATCATCTAACACTTGCTTATCTTATCAGAAAGGATACAGCGCCAGTATGCGTTACTTGTAACGAAACTTTAAAAATAGGGCCTATAGGTAGTAATCAACTGCCCCAAATATACCAAAGCCCGTAAAATTCTCAACAACCCTCTCACACATCAACAAGTCCTCAACGAAGAAAACACTGTCGCAATCAGTACATTTTTCCACAGCGTATAAACCGAAGCAATAAATGGTAAATTTTCATTGTCAATATTTGTATTTGACTTAACCTCTGTTGTAGTTGAAGCCTTTTATCAAATATATGTATAAAAAAAACAAAATAATCTTGTCTCGACAAAAAAAAGCGTTACCTGTAAAATAATTACGATTTTTTCAATATCACATGGACTATATAATAATATCATTACCTACCTAGGTAATAGTGTATTGTTATTTAACAGCACCCAATCCATAAACACAAACGCAGTGGCACAGACCATCAATACCATGCCATACTATGGGTACATCATATTATAGTGGTCTGAAGGTGTCATGCATCTACTTTACACTATGGTATTATATACCTATATGCGTATCGAATCACCACATCGAAAAGTAATCTAAGTAGTATATCTTCCCACGTATGAAACACATCATATTAATATATTCTCCGTCTCCGTAACAATAAAGAATAGGCTATACATAGTAAGTGACGTCGTGTCAATACCATATATATATATATATATACCTATATATACCTATATATACCTATCATATACCGATGGAATTATAATAAACAGAAAATTCTGTTCCGGCAGGCTTTTGCGTTTATTAGTTTAAATGTATTTTGATGGTGTAATATGCGTGACCGTTATATAATATATTTTATAATGTTAATGTAGTTCTGTTGAAATATATCGTACTAAATATTTCTAGTTTTCTCCCGCTTAAGTTTTACAACTGTCAAACGATTTTTCAAAAACTTTTCACCCCTTTTTTCGTACGCACGTCATGACTGAAATAGAAAACTTCAAACTCTAATCTATAAGTTCAATGTGGAAAGATCTATTTTATGGCGTTCGTACATAAAATTCGTACTGACATAACGTTGCACAACAACTTTGCTGGTCATTTTTTATAAGTGTTGTAACATGTTTCGATACAATTTTATTATTTTTATTATTTTTGTTTTTTTTACTTCCCGTTAAAACCGAAACAATATTTTTTGTTGTATTGTACGAAAATTACAAAATAGTAAAATGATAAACCCTGTTAATGTTTATAATATTGTTTGGTTATTTTCCATCATCATATTATATTATTATTGATGACACATATTATATCTAACGATTTTAGGAGGTGTTTCGGTGAATCCAAGTTTGCCACAGCAGTAAACATATAAATCGTAATCATTTTTCCCCCGACAAATGAATCAAATGAAAATACACGTTTTGCAAGGCTCTCGCTATTCGTCAATTAATTAAAAAATCTATGTTTTATTGTCTGATCGCCCATATTGGGTTGTGATGATGTAAAAATGTTATAAATCACAATAATAACATTACATATACACTCGTCGTTCCGGCGGACATGACAAATGTAGCATACTTAATGAATACATATATTATTAAAACGCGTTAGTACTTTGTCTACACACATGCGTATATGTACAATAATATTGCGGCGGCGGCGGCGGAGGGGTTGAATTTAATAAATCTCGGAGTTTATTGGATGCAAATACAATGTTTAACATTAAAAAAAAAAATTTATAATAACAATAATAATAATAACTAAAAACAATAAAGAGTTTATAAAAATGTCATGTGGTCGTAAAACATGTAGAAAATAAAAATACATATGTAGAATATTACGAGGGGACGTTGATGACAAATTATTAATAGCATGTGTCGACGGTGCAGCAGATAAAATCGCTGAAACGAGGCAGTGAAAATCAGATGTTTACGCGCTATCAAAATATGGATCTTTGCGTCAAACAATACAAAATTTATGGGTTAGAACGCGTTTGTTCATAGTCTAGCTGGCTTGTAAAATCCATAACCGGAGCAGCTCTTGGTCGGTAACTTTAAGCGCGCACACAAGCGTATAACAATATGCCTCTCTGCGCATAATATTTTTCATCGCAGGCAGGCTACATACGTGAAGAGTTCTGTGTAATATATTGTTTTGGAAATATGACCGACCGACTGACACTGGGCCATGTCTCGGGTTTGTTTGAGTGCAGATAGGTATAGAGTGCTAGTGGCCAATAGGTATGTGGTTTTTATCGCCACCGTCGAGGTGTAGTTTAAGAAAACATGGTGCACGGGATCGGCACCAGTACCTACCGTAGGTACCCATGTAGTGGTATAGTGGTTGAAAACGTCATACGACACAATATTGTTTTGTGTATAATACCATCGGTATATGATAAGTAGTATTATCATACTCCAGGACTACTGAAACCGAAACTAAAGCTAAATACTATTCGGTATGATTTACACACACGACCGCATTTATTTTCCTAAACGAATAATATAGTAGTATGTGTGTGTGTGTGTGTGTGTGTGTGTGTGTGTGTGTGTGTGATTATTTTAGTCGTTCTAAAAATTAGTATTTAATTAATCGCGGTTGCTTTTCGAAAGCGCTCACAATATCGCGTAATACAGTAGGTATGCCAAGAATTATAATAATATTTACCTGTGATTGATATAATGAAAGTAGTGGTTGTGTGAGTACTTTACAACAGTATAAAAATATATGGTAATTGGTTACGACTGGTAATTACCTATAATATATTATTAAAGCAGGTTTTTACAGTGGCACAGCTAGCCCTAATACCTCTGGTGGGGTGCTGTGTCCCCTCCATAATTTTTCATGAAAAGTGAACCGTGGGAGATTCGCTTCCACACCACTGTTAATTATACCTAGTTTAATAATTATACAAATTAATATAGGCAACTAACATTACAATAATTATATTTTACTCTAAATAACACTATACATATTATTTATTTTAATGTTGGTGTTGATATTTTTTATCATCTGTTGGCTTATTGCGATATTCTTGTACATTAATTTATATTAGTTACAACTTACTATCTGTAAGTAATATGCGTTAAATATAACGTGATACTAAGTTCCTATATATATATATATATACATTGGTTACAGGGTAAATATTCTACAGTGCGATTTGTGGGCACAATGATATTATAATAATAATTGATCGATTAGATTCAATACCGATAATGTAACTTGTAATACCGATGAAAAATAAATTGTGTAGTTCAAATGACACAAGCAAAAGGTGTGCAAAAAATGAGTGGAAATTTGATAGTATTTTAAAATAATGTATTTTTTTATTTTTCTGTGTGTCTATCATCAGGTTTTGAAGCAGAAAAAGAACTACAATCTTCAAATTTTGTTTCCGGTGGAAAATTGAATGTAGGTACATTGTAATGTCCAAAGTAGAAAATCCCCAGTAAGCGCTTTTCAGTATAATCAGGAAAAACTAATTGTAAAAATACGAAAACCCGGGATCTAGGACATTTCGGCACGGCTATTTCGGCGCGAAGACAAATCGGCGCTGGGCATTTTGGCGTGAGGAAATTTCGGCGCCGCAGGTATTAATATACAATTTTAAAAATACAAATAAATATATTATTCCAATATTATAATTTTTAAAAATACAAATAAATATAATGTTAGATAAAATGAATTTAAAAAAAAATGAATTAATATTAATAATAATAAAATGTTAATAATATACATTTGAAATTTATTTTAAAGAAATATTATGTGCGATTCCCTTCAAATACTCAATGCAATTTCTTATATTATATTCGCTTACTATTTTATATAATCGGCGATTTAGGTCAGTGTATTTTTTTAATTTTTTAGGGAGACTCCCTCCAGCAGTTTGTTGCGCTTTAAAAACATCTTGGCCTGTTTGAACCCTTCTCAAGCAATTTATAAATGTCCGAATTGTTGGGCCTCATACTCCCATTTCAATATTTAATCTCCATTTGCTGCCTCAGCATGATTATTTGTCCTATTTTCAGAATTTAAGAGTCTATCATATAGATTTCAAATTTCTGGAGGGAAACGCGCATCTCTTCTTCCACGACCATTACGGTTATTTCGACCTATATAATTATCTTCGAACCATTCTAATAAGTCATTTAATTCTTCATCAAGATGTTGAGCTAGTAAATCGACTGCAAAATCAAGGTCTTCTAATCTCACAAAAGCTAATGAAATTATCATTTTAACTGATATAGAAAAATCAGCGTCATTATTGTATCGAGTTGTGAGATTTAATACACCAACTTGTTTTTTTAAATTTTTCAACAAATGAAATAAACGCCCATATATTTTAACAACAGAAAATGCTTTTTGTTTGATTTTATGGTCGCTTGTTCGAAATTGCATGAAATTGATTTAGGTTTTAAATTAGGTCTTACATTTTTTAACATTAAAACATATGATCATATGTAACTGATTGTTTATCAGGGAGTAAAATGTAAACCATAGGCACGATACCGTGTAAATATTCAGCTAATATTACATAAACTTGACTGAATAATGTAGGTGCAACTTTAAATGTCCCATCCATTTTGAATTCTCCAAAATATCTAGGCTCTTAGATCGAGCAAAAATTAATATTCTATTAAGTCCCGGACCACTATCACTTTGTAAAAATATTTTCTCATTACCGTTTGATGGAGAATACATATTAAAGCGGGTGGGATGTTAAGTGTAGTTAGGTCAGCTGGATTATTTGGTGTCATTTGGATTTCCTGACGTTTTCGGCGAACCGTTTTTTTCAATGATGAATTATTTGGCAAAGTGGCCTAAAAACAAATAACAAAAATATCTTTTTAAATAATTGTGCGTGTGTCGGATTATTCATTATTCAAAATTCATTAATTTTTGAAAAACATCGCTAAACTACATTATTGTTGTTAAATTTAAATTATCGGGCCTAGTAAAAATAAAAATATTGTCTGAAATTTGTACTTACTTTAGCTGCTTCGGATAAAGGTCCAACACATTCGTTTATTACAACTGATGTAGGCTCCGTTGTCTGAAGTGCACGTGTCTTAATTTTTGTAATTGCAGCCTCTACTTCGATTTTAGCTGCCTCAGAATCATGCGTATGGTCGTTAATTTTTTTTTGAATAATATAATCATTGATTCCGGTATGAATTCGACAATTACAAGAATCTTTATTGCGACACCTCCAAAATCGCTTTGTATTATTAAAATTAAATTTATCGAAGACATACACGAAACCGTCTTTCGGTAACATTTCACGTCCGCGATTTGACAGTAAATTATTATACATCTTAATTAGAAATTTTTATAACTGAAAATTACTGATCGACTATTCCACTATGACTGACTTACAAACTACAGTTAATAGTGTTAATACTCTACACGTCTACGGTCATACGGTCGATTCATCGCATTATCTTAACTGCTGGTAGGTACCTACCTTTATCTTACCTATTTAATCGGTTTTTACGTTAAAAAAATATTACGAAAACATTTAACACTTGGTCGTTAGGTTAGCCACGCCGAAATTCCCAGCGCCGATTTGTCTTCGCGCCAAAATAGCCGTGCCGAAATGTCCGATTCCCGGAAAACCGGGAATATTTACGCAACTTTAGTTTTCGACAAAATCAATCTTGTCTTTTCTGTTGTTTTTCAAAAACGAATAATCATTGATACTTGAAATTTTCTCCAGATATATATTTATATTAGTATTTTTACTGACGCATGATATAATATAGCAAACTGTTTAGTTAAATGATTACCATTCAATTACATTGTATTATTTAATAAATTTACTAAGCTGCAGTGGCTTACCTAACGACGAAGTAAACTCAACACCTACTATAATACAACAGAGTGACCTTTCAAATTTTCTTATTTGATTTTTCAAGCACGTGTGTTAAAAACATAAAAATAGACTGTTTCATATAATACTTTAATGAGAACCTTAATTTGCGTTCTGTGGTTATTTTTCATACATAAATTTAATATTAGTCTGAGGTGCCGTTAGTGAACAGTTTCCTGCACCAGTTATTCATATAAACTTTTTATTTTTAAAATTTTTATGGATTGTACCAAATTTAATATTTGTTTTAGATATCAGCTTGAAAATATCTTTGAAAATAATTTCAAAAAAATAAATATATATTATATTGTTATGATTTATGAATACAATACATACAAGTATACAACAATTACTACAACAACTGTTGTACAATTTATACATCCAATAGAAATATTTTTGATACATTTCATCTTATCGATCACAATATTACTCATAGTAAAATAAAATAAAATACTATTCACAGGCAAATCACTATGTAAACTCAATGGTAGTTGGCCCTGTGATAATAATATTTAAATAGTACAATCAACATAATTTTACCTTTTATGACCTTTTCTAAACAAATATATTAAGATGTTTGTTGAGAAATTTTTCATTCAACAACTATAGTACCTACTTATTTCAGTATTACTTAAATATTCTTATTAGGCTGTTCAAAACCTATATTTTACAATGGTGTTTATTTTTTATTTTTTATCCTGTATACAAAATTTTTACCAGGTGGAGTGCTTAAATTTCAACATATAGTACCTTATCTTTTAGCAAATTGGATCAAGATGGTACTTTAAAGAGGTCATTTTTCAATTTTATCAATAGTTATTTAATTCCATTGGGAAAACCACTGACCAATTAAGAAAAACCGCTAGAAATAGGATTTTAATTTCTAACGCTTTGTTTATCACCGTAGAAATGAATAAAAAATAGTAATATTATAATATTAATTCATCTTACAGGATATAATAAATAGATAACAATAATATATAATATCCAGACTGACAAACCGTCTCCTCTCAGAATCGTTTTTCTATACAATGATATTATATCATTGAATTCAAGTTTAATACAATCCATTATACATTGACCCACTTGTAACCTACTGTACAGCAGAGCGATATCCACATACCTGATTTTTTTTAAACTATTTGTATATAATATATTATTATATGCTATTTTTTTTTTTTAAATGAGAGTTATACTATTTAAATAACATAAGTATTTGAAAAGTGGAATGTTTTTAACATTTTGTTTTTAATGATATTCCAATTCATTTATAATGTAATACAATTCAATGTTTATATTAAAAAATTAATACCTACTATTATTAATGTATTTTCAATCTGCCAAAACGATTTTTTTTTCCGTTTATTTTATGTTTAAGTACCTAGTTCTGAGTTCATATCAATATCTTGGAAGCTTTTTTTACACATAAAAAATGTACCAAAACAATAAAACCAGCGGAAAATACCTACTCTGCAGGTATTCAATTATTTAAAGAACAATTTCACGGGTACGCTAGACACTCGGTACGAAGAAATGGCGGAGAATGTGAATAAAGTAACAAAGTTTATGTTTCTCAATCGTCGGAATGAGATTTTTAGGGTGAAAAAGCCTACGCACACTCGTTGGCTTCGGGGACAGGTGAATTTATTGTTAGGGCGGTGACGGCACGCGGTGGCGGTACGAGGAAAATTGCATTAATGGAAAAATGAAACTTTTATAAACAGTTAACTTGCGCACGTGGGAGGAGGTGGGAGATATGTTAGAATGTGCCGGAAGAAACTCGGGACATACTTCTTACCACTTAATATTCATCAAACCGTATATTATGAGTGTATATGCGCGCATGATAATAATATGTATACACTAGCACAGCGTACACGCCTTAACGTTGTGGGGCAATATGCAAAAACATCCCCGTGGTTTGACAGAAATAAGGAGGAATATAGCGAGACTTATACATACACAACAGAAACATAAATTACAATTGCTGCCAAGTGAAGAGTGTACCCCTAAAGCGGAAAAAAATGTATATATACTGCCAAAGTCAACTCGTCGGATGTAGCTAGGAGTGTTCCCAGGGGTCGTGGACGGTCGACTGTTTCCGGACAGTGGCGTGGTGGTAATAAAATCCTTTCTATGATGTTTTTCGCCTTTCTAATAATAATATAATAATAATAATAATAATATAGTCACTCCAGAGGACCACGGTGCTGGTTTCGTACAAAACGATAAAAGTATATACAATATTATACAAAGCGTTTTTGCAATTCCGAACAACTTTTACACTGCAAATTGTGAGCCCTTCATACGCCCTGTAGAAACAATGTGGGCGAATGTCCACTACAAAATATCTGCGAGCGTACGCAGAGAAAAGGTTGTTTTAGATGTGGTTTTGTTCCCCTTAAATTAACAAAGTGGGTTAACTACTTTTAAATTTGCCAAGTAATAGTAAAATATCTGAATATTATGGTTTCTTTATGACACATATTATTGCCATACGAATAAAAAAAAAAATCGCTCATATGTTTATACAAATCATATTATTGTCATTCAATCACAACGTTTACAACGATATAACAATATTTATGTTTTGTTATATAGTTTATTAGTGTTTACAGTGGTGTCAACATTTATTATATATTTTATTATTTTAAATAAATATTTATATGCGCTGATTATCATTCATAATAAAGTACTTACCTATGTATTATAATTGTCTTACGAGTTGGTTTAAATTAACGATTCGAAAATGTCTTAATATTCATTGTGATCATTTTTATAATCAAAAAAAAAAAAAAAAATAAATTAAAATATTATATAGGTACCTAACAATTATACGATAAAATAAACATTTTTTTAGATTTCATATAAACTACAACAAGTGCTTTTATTTCGTTTCCTTCAAATTAAACTCATTAAAAAGGTTACTATTACAGACATACCTAAAGCATTAAAATTTACAATATACAAGACAATTGTTTAAACACATGGGTAGTACATTTTCGACCCTGGTAAAATGTTTCATACATTTTCAAAAACTATAAACTATATTATAAAACGTGGGCTTGAAACCAAATGTTCACACTTTGTTATGTTTCTCTGGCACATAAGAATATTTGACTTTAAACAATAAGATTTTGTATTGATATTGTGCTATTAAAGATTATGTTGACATTAAATAATTGGGATGATAAAATTGTCGATAATACACACGTTAAGATTAAAAAAATCAAAATCAAGTATGGATAACTATATAATGTATAAAACAGATTTCGCTTTGCTCTTTTGCCATAAAATCATATCGATTTGTTAATGCGAGTCAGTTACCTAGTATGTAGTTGAAGATCTAAGTTTGTAACTTTATATGAATGTATTTTCCTTTATATTTCTTTGCGGGAACTACTGATTTTACAATGACTTGCTTGTTTTCGAAAAACATTATGTTTTGAGGAATTAAAAATGCTACAAAAATGTCATACGACACGTAGGGAATAGGGATAACTACATTTACCTACATTTGGATTTGATGTACTAAATCAAAGATATTATGAGTTGTTGATTTTTTCTTTTATCCTAAAACACACAGAATAAAATTTAAAAAATTAACGGATTCTATATTATTAACAAAATTGATTTTGTTTCATAATATTCATAAAATTATCATTCTAGAAACTTGAATATTTTACTAATTATTAGTTTAAAAAAATGTTCAGGCGTGGTAAAATCGTAAAGAAACTAGGTAGGTATACCTAAATATTGAACAACATTAAAAAAATGTTTGCTTTATTATAAAAAGTTTTGAAGGTTTTAATATTTTTAACATATTAAAAATCTTGGAGACCCCTTTTTGAAGAAATAAAACTGCTAAACGAGTTTCACTTGTTTATAAATAGTTTGGAAAATGGACACTGGTGGTATATTATGAAGAATTTTGTAAAATTATTAATATTTTTAAATATAATTTAAAGTTTACAGTGAACCAGTTCTAAATAAATTATTCCTATAATCTATAAATTAATATTTTTTTTATAATTTAGTAAACAATAATAATGGTCACTAAGATTTAACATTATGGTATTTGATGAATACGAAATTTTGAGATATTATTAAGTTTATTAATACTAATACAAACATAAAACGCCTTTTTGAAAAAATAACGTAAGTAATTATTATTTTTTCATTAAATGTCTTCATGTATAAAATAAATCAAAATGTCAAGTATTCATACTTGAAATTTATTCATTTTTAAATAAACATTCTAACTTAATTTTAGAAATATTTCTTTCATGACCTTATCAAATATGAATAAAAAAATAAACAGTAATAAACTGGGCTCCGTTTAAAACACTGTATTTTTAATGCAACCAGATAATATTATGCTTATAAATTTAATATGGTTGCACTCGTGTCTTCAAAAATGAACCAAAATTATGGTATGCGTGTGCATATTATTATTACAGTACAAATAATGATACAATTTTACTTATTGACTATAGCTAATAACAAATTATTATAATGTAAATTAATACATTGTGTGAGTACCTAAAAGGTTTTAACGCCCTCATAAATACCTCGCAAATACGAGAGCTAAAAACATAATAATTTATGCTTTACAACCGTTGGTTAGGTGATCACTATTTAGCCAATGTCTGATTGTATAAACATTTTATTTAAAAAAATATATATATTTATATTTAAAGATATTCCTGTGAAAAATCGTAGAAAATGAAAAAGTATTTAAAGTATGATGAATACGGGCGGTGTATAGGCATAAATAATAAGTATCACTTATTAAAAGTTATTTAAGTAGTATTTTCAAAATCTTATCTTCAAAATCGCTGGTACAAAACGTACGTCATTCAGTGCATTATAATAATAATATGTGCGTGTTAAATTGTATGCGTGATGCGTGTGAATCATGGGTATAATAACAATTTAAATTATGAACATTTTCATAAAACGAGCGAAGTGTCACACAACGGTATAAAATCTTGGTAATAAAAGTTATTTAGCCTTTGAAATATTAACAAACAGAGCAAACAAATTATGTCTGAAATACATTTTGAACGGTTTCAAACATCAATAAACCATTATTTTTGTAAACATGCAAGGTAACTGTTTTAGGAATAATTTGTATTCTAGAGACAGACAATTTTTTCGTCGTTACATAAAAGTGATTAATATTTTGAAAGATTTTATGAAATTTTTTAAATCCGTTTTCTTTAATTTTTTAGTTATAACAATAAAATAAAATATACGACTACATCAACAACGGTTTAGAAAAAATTATTTAAATAATGTTTTGTATATTATTTAATACTATTTTAATAGTAAAATTATTTTTCGGAAAAAATATACGATCCTTTTACCAACATGACCTTTATATTATTATATAGGTATAATTTATAAAATAAGTTAAACATTTATATTTAAATAAAACAAATAAAACCTAACGTGTGCAAAAAATGAATAAATCGTAAATTGTTATAGTGTTGGGACACGCAATGGAATCACATACATTGCAATTTATTATTATGATATTTAAGTACTTGCTGCAGTGTCGTTGTCGCATTATGCTTACCAGCTAGATAATATTATATTTCTTGATGAAACATTTGTATTTATTTTAATCGTAATACATTTTGTCTCACGAGTACATCCTACTTATATTCTTTTATACGCTTGAAATAGAAAATTCATGTACAAAATAAAACTTCAATCGATTAATGGAAGGTTCCAAAATATATATATATATATATATACAATAATTAAATTACTATTTTAGAAATTCTATTTTGGATATTTTTTTTACATACACTAGTGCAGTTTGAACATTATAAGGTATAACTTTATAATAAGATTATATTTTTTTTATATTTGAATAGTAAGTTTATACCTACCAGTGAAATTGCCAAAAATTATTAATTGTAAAAGTTGTGGGTACACACAAACAAACACTGTATATAATCAGGTACCTACTTATTGACTATTATCTAGGTACATAAATTACAGCAACCGGCGTAACGTAGGTATTAATTGTGACATGGAAAATTTAAAATATAATATGTCATAATTATTTCTTTATTGCACATTTATAAGTGCACTATTTAAATTTTTATTGAGTTATTGGCGTAGAAAAATCGGAACAAATGTACTTTATCGGCCCCTTCACGGTTTTCGAATTTGTTTTGTGACAACGATTTGTACTTTATGCTTAAAATTGAAAACCTGGAAGAAAATAGCATTTTATCCAAAAATCAGCTGATGGTTATTGCAATGTAGCTATTGATTACGATTGACTGACACATTTGGTGATAACATGGAAAAAAGCATCGTTTGAAATTTATATTAATGTTCAATTCCTATTTTCCGATGACTTCCGACGCATAGTATTAAACACAAACAATTATTAAAATTTAAAGTACTTATAACAATTCATTACTGATTTATTTTGTTCTTTACTACAATAAGTTACTGCATTAAGCGATCACTGCAGCTACGAAAAACTACTTTTTGTCTACTCCTCTATCTCTTATATATTTTAATAATATAGCTTAACCTAGTTTTATATTTTGCAACATAATGGTTTGTAGTCCTCTATAACTTATCAACTACTTCTTAGTGATAAATTTTGTCACATATTACATAAATGTTTTCTTAACCTATATAGTTTTTAATTCTAATAATGTGATGTAACTGGTAGTAAGACAATCACACGTCTGTACTCTGGCTCCGTGTATTAGTTTATAAGTATAAATATATAACACGTTATGTTTAATATAATACCATCACATTATCATGTGAGTTCTTACGATATTTTAATATTTGAGAAAATCATGAGCACTTTTGAACACTTACAAGCACAGATAACGTTTTTACTTTCAGTTGGATAAAAGGTCAATTCACTCTCTAATATTAAAGATTATTACACAAATATGATGTCCTCTTGATGTAAATTTAAATTTATTATATAGGTATATGCCACTTACAAATATATTAACTTAGTAGAGAGGTGTAAGGGATTCTAGATTAAAAAATAAAAATAAAAGTTTATACAGCATCTCCAAACGATCTTAATTGTATGTACCTATGCCCACACACCCACCAAGAAGACACTTTATAACAGGAAACCAAATTGATTACAAAAATAATCACGATATTTTAAATTTAAATATCGATGAACGAAAATTAATAAGTATCAAGAAATTTTTACAACATTCATTGTACAATTAATAACATTATATTATTAATATTATTATTACTATATGGTGGTAGCAGAAAAATTCAATCAGACACAATATTTACCTCTACTTTAACAGCACAGACCGCCAAAACAATATAATTTTACCGCTACCACTGAATCTTTTTCATTTCCTAATTATCTATCTACAATTCATGCAACATGATGTTTGTAGATATTATTGTTAACTGTTTCCACGAGTCATGGCCATAGAGAATAATTATATTATGATACTGAGTTTGCCAGTATTATTTAATAATTATTTATATGCGATAATGCATCATAAGACTAAAATGGTTTTCAACACATTTGATAAGTAATTATATTATTGCCGTATTTCCATTGTTTAACTTGCATGTTTGGACAATTTGAAAAATATCCTATCAAAAATTGTTATGATAATTATAAATGAATTATGCACACATGGAATTTAAATTTTTTATGGAAAATCCTCATTGTTATAAAATAGTTTGTTATATGCAGTGTTAAATAGTGCAGTAAACACGCGAACGCTAAATTATTTAAAATTAAATTTTTGTTTCAATAAAGAAAAGTCATGCACGTGGTGCATACATTAATCTATGTTACTCTATTAAAATGTATTATATTATCATATATTATACCTTATATACTATATACATGCGCCGTTATTTAAAGGCTAACACGTTGTAGATACCGCGGGTGCTTTTGTCTTTTACCACGTTGAAGTCATATATATATAGCTATATACCTATATAGAGTAAATATGTATATCAATATGATCGATAAGCGACGTTCATGCGATGCTTAATGTTCGAATTAAAGTTAATTTAATGTTCGATTCGAGTTGTAAAAAAAAATAAGAATGGGTTCTTGGTCAAACGACGTACAATTAATGATTAGTGACTGCAATTATAAGGCTCCCCTCCCATACAAAATGTTTGCTTACGTCACCGATTTCTTATAGTATAAAAATAATATAGATAGGGGTGGGCAACTGGCAGCCCGTGAGCCTTTTTTATCTGGCCCGCGCTACATTTTCAAATTGCATTAGGCATAGGTATACAATTGTAAACTTTATCGTCTATACTCTATAATCTATGAATGACCTTTTTTTTTTTGCTTTCTATGCTCTGGCCCGCTATGTTTTAAATTTCTAAAAATTGGCCCTATAGTAACTTTGAGTTGCCCATCTCTGATATAGATAATGCATCCTGCCATTTTTACGAACCTTTACGAACCATCCGGTGCATAATCCACGTGAAACGGTTGAGCGTTTCCCCAGTTCGTATGTGATTTGAACGCTATTGTTAATAACACATTTCACAGACTTTTCGTCACACTTCTCATCACTTTACCCAATAATATTTTTTATAATACACGAATTAACAAACAGTGATGTGAAAAACGATTCGGTTACCTATTCGTTACCACGATGGTACACGATGATACGAGGGACGTCGGTGGTCTCGACTGAGCTTACCACTGATGTTAGCATACTACGGTGAACGAGAGCTTCTGCTTTAAGAACACCTCATTGCAGTGGAATTCACTGACTACGTGTTGGGAAAGTTTTCACCAAAACGCAGTTGTGACAAAACCAAAGATGTTCTAAACACACGATATCCGACCGCGGTAAACACGGCCAAGGCGACCATCGTCTATAATATTATATTATTGTTAACATAAACATTTACCGTCGTCTAAAGTATTATGAAATGGTCGTCTCAGCCATACTATCGTCTATTGGCGTCTGTCTCCGTAATCTAACTATCAATCTCACTGTTTTTGCATTTTTATTTTCGCAGTTCGTGTCCACGATCTCGATAGCACCGGCTTTTACGCGATCAAGTTCTCGAGTGTACTTATATACTATAGTAATATGATGGTGTTGTGCAATGACGAAACGAGTATTTTAATCACCTCTGGCCTTAATCACCACACACGAGCCTCCCGCTATCTGAAGATTACGCGCCAGGCTTCTCGTCAAGGTATGGGATGCACAAAGTCACCTTTATTGTTCACAGTTTCCTTGTAGAAGTAAACAGTTTTATATGCCTCTAGTACCGTTACTAAGAAATTAAAATTTATTCTATTTACATTTTGTACACTGCTGCAGGTACTAAATGGTTAGGTTGCGGAAAATCACGTATTAGGTACCTATACCGTGCTGTATGGTGTGTTTTAGCATAAAACTAAAGCGTATTATATAAATATCAAGTAGATAATATCATTGGATTATTTTTGCTGGCATGTACATTTTTGTTTAATGTGCCCGTAATATGCAAGTGATGTGCTCGATATGGGTATCTGCATCACTTGTTTCGCGAACGTTGTCGGTATTCTGACCCCAAAATCAAAGGATGTTTGGGTATGATGTTTGCAAATATTTCCATCACAAGGGCAGGCCAAACACTAAACAATACACAATAAAATATTGATGATTTATCAATAATTAATAAAACAAATATTTGTAATTATTAAATTAGTATGTGTGTTCAAGTACCTAAATAATACCGACCGGCGACCAGCTATACCCGCCAAAGTACCATTCTACGAACAATTATCATACACATGATATTATATTATATATATTAATAATTATTATAAGCTAATTACAAAACATGAAATATGATTCAGTCATAACTCATAACGTCCAATTAAAAATTTTCAAAATAGTAAAAACGACCATGCAATACGAATTATTATTATAATTTATGTACTTATGAATTCGATTATAACGAGTGAAATGTCGCGTAATATTACTCTTTGGTCTAAACTAAAAATGGATCCCCGAAATCGAAACAAATATATTAGTATATTATACTATATACATTATACTTAGATAAACCTATAGGTTATATATTTTTAATTGGTCCAAATGGGTGCAAGACCGATATATATAAGAACTATATACATCTGGTGCAGATCAATTTATCATTTTAGATAATAATAGTATATCAGTAAATTTTGTTATTTAGCATAATACAATAAACATAATATAATACAAAGGAACATAGGAAATGTACTTAATATACAATTTAAAATTTCTCATGAAATTGTTTTTAACTGTTTTATAAATGATTATAAAAATGTTTTAACGTTAAAATTTAATAATTTTAAATTACCGATGTAACGATATTATAAAGGATCGTCATCGCCTATGGATTTTTGTCAAAAATCGTCTTCATCTTAATATCGACCATATTTTGTAATGCGTCAAACACCTGCGTCCACGTACCTATACATACAGTCTTGGGTAGTATTCATATTGGGTAGTATATTATGTAGTATAATATTATAATATACTATATAATACTACAATGTAATGCTATAGAAGAAATCTCGCAAATGTTCAATATTATATAATCGTGCGTTAGAGTGCATGCAATAATTATTGTAATGGATTTATAAAATATATAATATAGATTATAGACATCCATTGTCGCGGCGTTTACAAGACTTACAAGAATTTTGTATTTTTCGTCACTCTGTATACCAATAATATACTGCTCGAGGTTAACGAGCCCGAGCGGAATTTTTACTCCCCCATGCCATCGCTCCACAGGGCACAGCAGTAGTGTCACCTGCTGCACCTTCCAAAATAAGCACGAACATTATTGTAATAGGTATAGTAACTGCAGCCAGTTAATAATAATATGTGTGTGCATTGTGTAAGCAGTGTCGTAAAATTATGATTATCACTTTTGGAGATTTTCAGCGAACGATTTTCGAGTAAAACAAACGACCGTTTTCGTTATTATCTGCGTTATTGTGTAAATATTTTGCCCGGACGTAATGTTATTGTTAACCCGTTTAATGTATTATTAAATTAATATTGTTCGTAATAAGGGCACGTTCGTTCGGTTGAAAAAAAAAAAACGTTTAACGGGAAAAAGAAGGAATAAAAAATAAACCAAAACCGTTTTCGACAATATAGTAGTTAACCTACCCCTCTGTTCGGTGTACTATACTGTATATAGGTATATGATTATGTGATGTACCCCTATTTGCCGAGCCGTGTCGAAAATAATAGTAGTTGGCTTTCGCATTCGATGGCGCCCCGCCAAATACCAATCGTTTCGGTCGCTGTTGTGTACGGACGTGTACTACTACTCCAGTGAGCTCCACCAAAATACCAACCACCAATATTATTACAATACAGAAACGATCACTTGCCCGCGGTATTTGGCTATTATCAAACTGAAAACCACAATCGTGCTCCTATTATGGTGGTACGCCTCTATAATAGAGTACAATATTTATTATTATTATTACCTATATTATCATTCCATACACCATTCCCGATCGTTTTGTAAATTTAAATAATTATTGTAAATCGAGAAAACAGGATAGGTACGGTATAGGTATTAATGTTTCAATTTTCTCGTTGTGCGATGTGGACACTGTATCTGCCGCCGTAGGCCAAGTCAGTAGGCCATAATAACTATTTTAAATGATGACCCTGAGCGCGTTATCTGTTTGACTATCTTTTGTACAATATTATACCGTGATACCGCAGGATGTATATAGTGTTTATCGTCGTAATTTATTAGATGTATTATATTTTATTGACCACCACAAGTATTAATTTATTATTCTCGTGGACCAATAAGTGTAGTTTATACTATCGGTGCCACGCTGAAGATATTAATAGTAAAATATAATATGTTCAAGATACTATTATACAATGTTTAATTTACAACCAAGATAAAAAATTATCATCATTTGATAATATATTTTATGTAATAATTATTATTAAAGAAAAGAGATAATTTTGTATTATTTATGAAAAAGTCGATTCTTTCTCAATATTTTTGTCAGTTAATCAATTCGTACAAAATATAACTTTAATGTATTTGAAAGAAAAACATAAAGTCAAATATAACGGGAAATCGTTTTTATTAACGTATATTATATTATATTTATTATTTTGCAGAAGTATTCTTAATAACTCAATATTTGCTCTTTTAATTAAAATAGACTGTCCCGATAAAAAAAAAAAAAAGTAAATAATATTTATGGGTTTCATTTGTAACATTTAATTAATACACTCGGTGTGCTTTCATGTACTGTTTGTATTTTACTAATATTTAAATGAAATATCGCAGCTTTAGAATTCGTATAATAATATTATTTCAACAATTATAACTCCACAAGTTTCTGTAAATGTTTTATTCACGAAACACAGTGTAACTTTATTTTTAACGATAAATAGCGATATTTAATTTGTCCACTGTCATCCGAATTTCATTCGCAAAATATTTATATTTACCGACAGAAGTGATATCTATAAATATTATATTCGATGATGTTTTACTGGTATCCGCAAAGCCGTCTGTGACGCGGCTTAAAAGAATATATACAAATAATATACAAATTTACCAACTCTCAGGAGTAGTTGGGAGTATTATAGACGGAGACCCGATGACTGCTGCTGTGCGCAATAATAACGAAATTCACGAGATCCACTTCCGCCCTATTTGTGGCGAAACGAACCGCCGACGCCGTAGGCCGACGCTACAGTATAATAATAATAATATACATTCGTCGAGATCGAATCGTACAGAGTCTTATATTATTTTCTGTTCTCTTAACGAGAGGAGAACACACACAGTAATATTATTATTATTATTATTATTATTTTGTATATTTATTACGGCGCCGATTCGAGTGACGGCGGCGGCGGCCCTCGTCAGAAGTAAACTTGAAACGGTATATAAACGAAAATATTAACTACTTTGGTATATAGGTACCTATACAACATTATAACGCACTCGGCGGAACGAGTGCTCTCTCGCAAACCCCCTCATTCGTCTCTTTCCCCTGTACTTTGCCCGGTGCTTACCTACCTCCGTAAACCGTACAATAATAATAATAATAATAATATAATGTGCACACGGCGACGACCGCGGTGCGTGCGTTCCACTCGTTTAACCGCGTTACGTATGGCACTGCGGCACGACCGCGGTATTTAAACTGCTACGTAATATTATAATACGCGACGATAAAAATATAATATTGCGATAATAATAATAATAAAATGAAGTATTATGACAAACGATAGGACACGCGGCGGCGATCGCTCGCGCTGATAAGCAACGGGCGAAACGGAATAAAAAAAAAAAAAAAAAACAGAAAATTAGTCAAAAATAAAAACAAAAAACCGCCGGGTATTTGTTTTACGTTTTACGTTTTTTTTTTTTGATTTTGTCATAATAATATAATATATTATTATATCGAGGGGACTCGAGCGACTCGTTGTTGCGGCCGCGTGTTCGTGTACACGATAATACGGGTAGGTACGCCGTGCGGTGCAGTGCGTGCGCGCGCGTGTGTGTTCGTGCAGCTGTTTGTGGGGGGTTGCAAAACGACGTCGACGGTGCCGGCGGCGGCGACAGGACGACGCGTGGTGGTTGTGTGTGTGGGGGGGGGAAGGACGAAAAAAAAAAATATATAAAAACAGGAGAAAAAGGGAAAACGTTTCCTGGTGGTACGAGTCGACGGTCGTCGCGCCACCGTCGAGCCCGGTCGACAACGGTCTCCGCGGGGAATAAAACGGCGTCGTTGGCGCGCGCGCTAGTGTAGTGCGCGCGGGCACCACACCGGCCCGGCGGCAGTCGTAAACGAGCATGTACCGCCCGACACGGTCAGTCCGCGTTCGCGCACCGCATCGAACAGTTCGCCGCCGTCGCGCCATGTACACGGCGTCCTCGCCACTGCTACCGTCGCAGCAGCCGTCGTCGTCGTCGTTTTCGCCGAAACCGAAATTTGATATTATTAATAATATTAGTGATAACAACGGACATAACGATTTCGCCGTCGGATCGCCGCTACTCTGACACGACTCTGCACTCAATCGGTGACAACAATATTTTATAACACGCCGTTACAAACCGTCTCTGATAAAAAAAAAAAAACATTTTTTTCGCGCGTTTTATTTTAGATATTATTTTTTTCTCGACACCCTCGCTCGTCGTGGTTAAGTGTCAATTAATTTATATATATATTTTTTTTCAATCCTCCCGCGGATTTGTCATGGTCGTCGGACCCGCGCCGGCCGTTTTCTAGCGTATGCTTTCGGTCGACGAGTGACCACCGCTGCCTCCCCGCCGACGCCGCGAGTATGTGCGTGTTCTTCGCTATTCTCATACTCGTACCGATGTGGCACTCGGTGTGCGGCCAATACCATCACAGCAACGCGTCGTCCGGTCCGCAGTTCAACTATGACGCGCCGGAGGACTGCGCGTGGAAGGTCCGCGACGGGCACGGCGATGAGGTGCTGCTGGCGTGCACGCTCCGGACCATCAACAGCGAGATAGACACCACAAACTTCTCGGCCATCCCGTCCGAGCACACCGTATCGTTGCTCATATCGTGTGATCCCGCGATCACGGCCCGCAGCTCGATGGAAAACCAGAGTTTCGCGCACCTCGTGCGGCTCCGCGAGCTCGAGCTGGACGCGTGCAAGCTGGCCCGGTGGCCGGCCGCCACGCTCGCCGGGCTCACAGACCTCCGAAACCTCACCGTCAGGACGGGTATGTCCGATTGGCCGGACGCCGGAATGACCGTCGAAATTGCGGCTGGTAGTTTCGCACACGCCGGCCGCCTGGAACGGTTGGATCTGAGCACCAACAATATTGTCGCGCTGCCCGAGAACGCGTTCTGTCAGCTGCCCAACCTGGTGATTTTAAACCTGAGCAGGAACCGCATACAGGACGTTGCTGACTTAGGGTTCGGCGAACGCGCGCCACCGCCACCACCGCAGCCGCTGATCAGCGGGCGCGATGAAGTGTACGACGCAAACCAGTACCTGAGGAAGCCTACGTCCAGTCAGTGTCCACTTGATGTCCAGTCCGTCGACGTATCGTGGAACCGCATTGCCGTAATACCGTCAAACGGTTTCAGCTCGTTGCGCCGGCTCACTGAGCTTCGGCTCACTGGTAACGAGATATCAGTGGTTAACGATAGGCCGCTTGGGGGGCTTACTGGACTAGAGATTCTCGACATATCTTGCAACAACATCATCTCATTGCCCATCGACATGTTCAAGGACGTGGCAGATAGTATCAAGCAAATCCACCTGCAAGACAACTCTATCAGCGCTTTGTCTCCAGGTCTGTTTGTCAACCTGTACCAGTTGACTTCGCTAGACCTATCATCAAATCTGCTCACCAGCACTTGGATAGACGCCAGCACGTTTACGGGTCTCATTAGACTGGTTGCGTTGAACTTGTCCAATAACAAAATATCCAAGCTCGACCCAACGATATTCCACGATCTATACACGCTGCAAATATTAAATTTAGGAGGTAATTTAATCGATTCGATACCAAACGATGCATTCATACCGCTTAGGAACCTCGACACGTTAGTGCTGTCAAACAACAAAATTGTCGATGTCAGTCCATTGGCTTTGAACGGTCTCTACGCGCTAACTCTGCTCTCGTTGGATGGCAATAAACTAACAGACGTGCATGAGGACTGCTTTAAAAATTGCACCACACTGCGGGAATTAAACCTCAGCGGTAACGTTTTAAAAACCATTCCATTGGCTTTGAGAGAAATGAGAATGCTGAAGAATGTTGATTTAGGAGAGAATAAAATCGACTCCATAGACCCAGATTCGTTTTACGGTATGTCAAATTTAAATGGTCTGAGGTTGATGGGAAATCGACTCCGCAATATAACTTCTAACCTTTTTGACAATTTAATTTCACTACAAATATTAAGCGTTGCACACAATCAGATCGATTTTGTGGCTTCGGACGCGTTTCAAAACATTTCAAGCATAGAAGCCATCAGGCTGGACGGCAATCGGCTATCGTCTATAGATCATATAGTTCGCAACGTGTCCAGTCTGAGGTGGCTAAACGTGTCCGATAACGTCCTAAATGATTTTGATTATGGTATGTTACCGGAACGGCTAGAATGGCTTGCCATGCACAAAAACTATCTAACCGAGCTGTCCAACAAAAATGGTGTCACCATCAAGATTCGTCAGCTGGATGTGAGGTACAACTACCTAACGTACATCAGCCCGGCCTCGATACCGGATAGTGTAGAGATACTACTGATGAACGACAACCAGATCATGACCGTGGAGACAGGAACTTTCTTGCGAAAGACCAACATCACCCGGGCCGACATGTATGCAAATCAGATCGGCCAGTTGGATATCAACGCACTGCGATTGGCCCCTGTTCACTCGGACAGACCACTACCAGAGTTCTACATCAGCGGCAACCCGTTCCAGTGTGACTGTAAAATGGAATGGCTGCAACGTATCAACCTACTGGCTGGGCTGCGTCAATACCCGATGGTGATGGATATACCGTCAATTTATTGCAAGCTGCTGTACAACCGGGAGAATAAGTACGTGCCACTATCTGAAATCAACCCAGCGCAATTCGTATGTACTTACAAGACGCATTGTTTTGCCGTATGTCAGTGCTGCGAGTTTGACGCGTGTGACTGCGAAATGACATGCCCAGCAAATTGCACGTGCTACCATGATCAGCCGTGGTCGTCCAATATCGTTGACTGTTATTCATCCAACTACACCCAGCTTCCAGCCAAAATTCCTATGGATGCCACTGAGGTCTATCTGGACGGAAATCTATTCACCCACCTGTCCAGTCATGCGCTTCTGGGCCGCAAGAACCTGCGTATACTGTTTGCCAACAACTCGGGTATCCGGTCGGTGCGCAACGATACGTTTACGGGGCTTAAGCGCCTGGCTGTATTGCACCTGGAGGACAATCAGATTGAGAGGTTCGATGGATCTGAGTTCAACACCGTGGAGAACCTTCGGGAACTGTACCTACAGCACAATTCAATAAGCTACATCAGCAACATGACGTTTGAACCACTAAAGAGCCTGCAGGTACTACGACTCGACCACAACAGACTGTACGATTATGATTCGTGGATATTGTCTACCAATTTGCGCCTAGCCGAGCTGCACCTATCCAACAACCCGTGGTCGTGTGACTGTGAGTTTGTCCAGTCGTTTAGACGGTACATTATGGCGTCCGGTGATAAGGTCGTAGACTCAGCCATCGTCACGTGCCATTCTGACGGAAACAGGGACGTAAGTATTCGTGACCAAAATGCCACTGAGTGTAGCTCATTTTTTGGTTCCATCGTAGAAAACCGTATCGTCCGGGACGTATTGCCTACGGCACTAACGGCTGTGTGTATAATTTTAGCTCTGGTGCTAATCTTGTACCTTGTAATCGTATACAGAGAAGAATGCCGTGCTTGGGTGTACTATAAATGCGGATTCAGAATATGTCATAAAACCGTACCATTTGAAGATGACAGGATGTTCGATGCGTACGTCACGTACAGCCTGAAAGATGACGGTTTCGTTGCTCAGATGCTGGCCCCCGGGCTGGAACAGGGCAACCCGAGGTACAGGGTAGGCTTACATTATCGAGATTTTAATGTCAGCTCGTTTGTCGCTGATACTATTGTGGAAGCTATCGAGTCATCCAAGAGAACAATTCTGGTCGTTTCTAAAAATTTTGTGGAATCTGAATGGTGTCGATTTGAATTCAAATCAGCACTGCACGAAGGTCTTAAGGATAAAAAGGGACGGCTCATCGTCGTCGCACTCGGTGAAATTCAGCCAAAGGACGTCGATCCGGAACTCAGAGTTTACATGAAAAATGCCATACAAGTAAACTGGGGCGATCGAATGTTCTGGGAAAAATTAAAGTTCGCTATGCCGGATGTCAGCAAGTGTCAAAGCTTAATGTCACGGTCTAGAAATGGTGTAAATATCTATGCGACACCATTGAGGACGTCCTATTCATTTGGTAGCCAGCCACCAAGGACTGCTTCAGTACAGTCAAGCAAGTATTACTTGTCACCAGCGTACGTGGATTCTTCGCAGCATCTTTGGGCGTGATTTGCCAAAAGGTAATATTTCAAAATAATGTATTGTTTTAGGTAATTTTAGTTTGTTCGTGTACCTATACAAATTAATTTATAACATAAAAATAAAAACTAAAAATCATCAGAAAAATCGGGTTTTACTTTAGGCTAAGTATAACGACTTGCATTAATCGTATTGTGATCTCGATAAGTTGAAAAATACCAAAATTATTCTTATAGGTTGTAGAGTTGTTGTAGAATTTTCTGTATGTATTGTATACACATATAATCTATAGTCTATAAATATAAAAAAAATTCGTGAATTAAGGATCTCATAAAATTATATGTAGCAGCAGCGTATTTTTAAGTTATAAACACAAGTACTTAAAATCAAGGAACAAAATTCAGAGAAATTGCTCTGCCGTATAAAAGTTGACGAGTATACCTCGTAATTATTGAGTAGCTGGGTCATTGTATGGATGTGTTAAATTTAAATTTAATGATAAGTATAATTATATAAGATAAAATTAATCTGAGTGAAGACGATCTCTCAGCCTATATATCTATGGATTTTTTATTTTATATTTATATTGCTATTAGTTATTTATTTGTATGTAAAAATTACGGATAGTTGAATAGTTTTTCACAAAACACAAATCACATACCTTTACCTATAGTGTGAAATACTAATTAAAATATTATTTCATATTATGTACTAACTTTTAATTTAATATCATCGTACCGTTGAACGGCGTGTGAATTGGTTCACCGTATGAATAGCTTAAATTGAATCCAAATATTTTTAAAATACCACTGTGTATGATATATTATAATATACGGAATGTCAAAAAGTTTCAAGTTCCTACGAATAATATTTTTTGTTTCACAACAAAATAACAAAAATCATTATTTTATGTTTAAATATCCAATCTCTCGAAGTTCACTCTGTGATTTACCTTTTTTTTTCTCCGTCTTCATATTCACTATGGTGCTGGTATACGTGAATACATTTTGGAATATAAAATTTTAAATGCAAATAAAAAATATTTTTGATCTTGTAAAAATTTAAAAATAACATGTCCATCTTAAAAATTGCATTTTTTTAAATGTTGAGCTTATTGTAAGTTCTTACAACTTATTCATACGACTTATACATTTCCAAGTTTTTTGATACAGAAAAAAAATTATTAACATTTATAAAAATTAAATTAGAATAATTTAAAATTTCAAATGCCTATAAAAAGATAGTGTAAAATTAGTCTTAATAATGAAAATGTCATTGTACACAGGAAAAAATAATTTAAAATATGATTGTGGGATGTTTCAAATGTTTACATTATATAATATTTTTTTGAAATTATGAAAATAACAAAAACCGTCACAGGAGAAACCATTATTTTACGTGTGAATATCTAATGTTGTCTTAATTTAAACTTGCAACCATCATAAAAAATAGGTAATGTGGCAATACGCTAAACTTTGTTTTTTAATTTCCATAGTAAAATCTTATGAGGAATCTTGTCTTAAATTTCCAGGGTATAATAATTAAAATTGTATGCATTTTTAACGAAAGTATAATTTACGTTTTTTAGATGAACGTTCATGAAAAATTAATGTGATTTACGCTCAACTTTGTTTTTAATTCCGGTAAGAACAACTTATGAAAAGCCTTCTATTAAAATCTCAAGCCTTTTGACCAAGTATAAAAATGTTTAACAACATTTATAGAAAAAAAATCAAAAATGTTAAATGTTTCAAAAAGATCCAATTATTTTATAAATTGTCTACCGTATATAGAAAATGTAAATATAAATATTTAATGAACATTTCAAGTATCTGCGATTATTCGTTTTTGAATAACTACAAAATATCAAAATCAATTTTGCGTTAATATTATCGTTTTTCTGTATTATTTTTTTCCCGATTATTAAGAAATGTACTGAGATATTTTTACTTTTAACAACCTCTGAATAAATTACCAACCTAATAAAAATTGACCTAACCTGCTATCATCCTAGAAAATTAATTTCGAAGTATTTTATACTATAAAATGTGTCTTCACTTATCAGACAAAAAAAAATAATAAAAAAATACTCATCATCGTGTACCAATCACTTCGCTCAGAATCTAAAACACGGGATTATTGTTTTACTGCCTCAGGGACAATCCCGAGTTTTGTACCTACAGGTAATCACGATTCGTCTGAACGATTCTCATTAAGTATCTCGTGTTCTTTGCTAAAGGTCTAACGTAAATTAGACGTGTAAACTGTACATAAGCTAGTTGACAGAATAGATTATCATCATCATAGGGTATAATAATAATTTTAATAATACTTGTGCACCACACCAAATTTGTTTTTCATATTATGTTCACTCCTGATTAAACCTGATTTCATTTTATTATTTAATAAAAGTTATTTTTTTTTTTTGAATGGCATACGTATCAGACATTATTTAATAATAATATAGATAAAAGTACTCGAGGCGTTATGTTGATATTCATAAAAAAATAAGTCAGTATTTATAATGTTCTGTCACATGATCCATTTGTGTGCAGGGAATTGTCAGTTATAGAATTAGAGCTTGTCGTAATGACAGTAAAATTAACTAATTGCTGTATAATACCTGTATATTATTGTGCAAAAGTATACATTATGATAATAATAAAAAAAAAATTAATTATGCACCTACATACGATAATTATTATAGCTGTCAGTTCCGAGTAGGCCCATTAGTCGATTATGTTAGCGTTTAAACAATTGTAGACTGTAGTTATAATGAAGTGTAAAACACATGGGTAGAAATAAAATTAGTGACTTTTCTGTTTGAAAATGCCTTTATATGAAGATCCTTTTAAAAAAAAAGTTATAATTTTCGTTAATTTGCATTTACCACTCCAAAAGGTCCTTTTGCTATTTGACACCCTCCAGCGAAACGTTTATCTACCTTTGTGAGGCAAAAAGCCCTTTATATCATTTTTTTTTTTCATTAGGTACACTTTGTGTATATACTTTACGTGTGAATGGATGTTAACTTCAACTGTTTGGGGCCTCTTGACATCGTCGTTTGTTTGCTTTTTTTTCCTTAGTCACTAAAAAGATGTTAAAATGCAATTTTACAATGTTTTAATCGGATTTCTAGCGGAATAATAAAAAAATAATAATAAATTCGTACTCTTTTATTATCTATCTAGACGTCTACAAAGTATTTTTTAATTTGAAACTTGTAAACCAGTTGTAAAGTTTAATAATAACTATGCATTTAAAATACAGAAATAGCGTCTTGCTCGCCAGAATAACTAGTTTATTTTTCGCCTCAGGAGACCATTTAGAATAAAAAAAAAAAACTGTAAAATACAAAATGCCACAAATCCCATTATTTCTGTTCATTTTTTCTACATCATTAAATTTGTAAACTACAATGTCGGGCCCATTTCTTCTTTTATTTACGAAGATTTCATTAGCTCGTGTTTGAAGCGCGTAGGTCCTTGCAAAATATCATTTTTCGGTTTTTTCTCCCCCTTTAAACGGTGTTTATATATACTACTCTCGTTATTGTTATGTGTTTTTTACCTCCAAAATTAAAACGTACCCTCAATTTTGTCGTCTTTTCGCCCTAATACGTAACATCTGCTCGACAATGCCTCCCATCTGCCTCTCCCGTGTACTGTACTCGTATTCACCCCACATCATTGTGTGTATGTGTATGTGTATGTGTGTGTGTGTGTGTGAGTATGTGTGTGTAATGAGAAACCCAATCTCGACACCTTAGCCCATTCGATAATTAACCCTCTGATACGACTAAGCAAAGGGAGAGTCGCAGTTGTGCGTAACACAAAATTGTTTGAGCAAACTGAACGTTAAATTCGAACATCGGAGCAGCTACACTACTATTATTATAGATACGTAGTACGTATGTATATATAGTACGTAGTCGACAAACATATTTTGTTGAAATATTTCTATTAGGTACCCATTGGAAAATATCATCGTCATTATTATACAACATTTTTTTTAATGTTTGTATTCGTTTGCAAATAAGTTATAGTAGAAATACCAATATTTCGTGTTAATTAAATAAATCATATGATAATTCTAAAATAATTCATACACCGTGATAATATTATGTGTATTATATATCTAACTAGTCTACATTTTCATTAAACGTAAAATAGGTTATTATTTAATTTTTTTTACAAGCAAAAACTTATTTAATAATCCTACGTAGATTATGATTGAACCGTAAAGCTTAAATAAATATATAGGTAGGTAGGTACAACATATTTTTAACAAAATTATCATTTAATTTAACGAGATTTAATGAAACTTTTTACTATATAATAATATTAAATAAATATTTATATTTAATTTATTTAACTCGTAAAAAATATATATTTCAATTAGGTGTGTATCTATCATTTAATAATCATTAATCTAAAACGAGTTTTCCCTAAAAATAAATTTTAACTACACTATTTGAATGCTATAATAAAAAATAAAATAAAAATATTATCTTATTATATGTCATATGTAAATTCAGTGAATAAAAATTTACAACGCAGTTTTACAATAAAAGTACTAATAAAATTAAATTTATTTTAATTAATTTTAATAACAATTTCATCAAATAAATCTTATGATTAATAAATCAAAATTTTAATCAGGTATATATCAGTATGTTTCAGTTAAATTGATTAATTAAGTTCTAAAAGTATTTTTTATTAGTTCGTTTGATTTAAGACTCAATAATACTTTAGCGACAGTATAATATACTTATATACTATTTTAAACGATGAAATACAATGTCAACTATTTCTGCTGTCCAAGTCGTACATACTGATCGATCGTCAGGAATTGGCGTCCAACGGATGAAAACAATTTTTTAAACGGTTGACCAAACTTGTATATTTTATTTTATTACATGCCACTATAAAGGGTGTATAAAAGTTGACAAAGTTTAGTTCTTTTATGAAAAAAAACTACCTAAAAAAAATACTGTCCCAACAAGGGACTTAAAATGTAAAAAACGATCGGTATCGATTTAGCGATATATATATATATATATATATATACATATACATATAAATGTATAGGTATACCGTTCGGGGACACGTGCGTTTCGTTCACGTATATAGTTCCGTTAACGTTTGTGAAATCGGCTTAAAGTCCCAATGGACAAGAGCTGGGCACAATGCAACTGAATAAAATTTCCGTCAATGTAAAAGCCGATAAATCCTTAATAGGATTTTAATATAATAAAAAAGTATACGTAAAGGTATCCACGAAAAAAACAGATTCGTTGAAAATATTTTAATTGTCAATTAAATTAAAACGCCAGAGGAATTTTCGTCTAGCCGACCCGCGTAACTTATAGAATATACGAGCACTCGTATCGGAATGTTTCGTAAAAACTTTAATATAAAATACGCGTACATATCTATCTTTTACTACGGGCTACAAGACGTACTATGACAATAAAATCACTAGCTGCTTACTAACGAATATTTTAGGGCACTTATCGCTTTAATGCCGTTCATGGTTCAGAATTTTAATGTACATATAATAAAAATAATAAAAAAAACCGTATATGTAGGTAATAGGTATCTATGCAGAAAAAAACGTTTTCATTAAAGAATATTTTAATTTTCTATTCGATTAAAACGCGGGAGGGCTTTTGGTATGGTCCGACCAGCGTAACTTGGAATATACGAGTTATATACAATTCACAGTCGTATCGGAATGTTTCGCGAAAACTTTAATAATATAATTATACAGGAACATTCGTGGCTACGTACTTCTACGGGCTAAACAAGTACTACGGCAATAAAATCACTAGCTATATATTTCCTAACGAACATTTTAAGGTATCGCTTTCGTGTCGGTCACGGTTCGGCGATCAAACAGATTTTATTAGCATCGCACGACGACGGGGACAAATACGCGGGCGCGAAGGACTTCGAATTCCGCGATCGAACATTTATTAGATTACGTATACCGACGACGCGGTTATCGGTTTCGTCCGATCGGGCATACAGACGACGTTCGGTCAAAGGACGAAAATGCTTTCTTTCTTTTCTTTTTTTATTAATACACATTTCCGAATCGTTTTGCGCACAATCTTCGACGGACGCGACGGCGAAACTCCGCAGCCGTCGTCGTCGTCGTCGTCGTTCCACTTATAAAAGTTGTTTGCCTGCGAACTTCCAAGACGGCGCCGTAATAGGATTTTTCGGATTTTTATTTTTTATCTTGTTTTTATTTTTTGTCGTCAAAGGGATATTATATATTATATTAAAAAGGCTGAAAAGGGACGTGCCAAGGATACCACCACCGCCGCCGATTTTCTCGCCAACAATGGGAATCGCTCGACCCGAATTCAGCTTTTGTACGGTACACCTCGGCCGCGCACCGTATTAAATCTACTGGAAACTGGACAAAAAGCGCATTGTTCCGTTAATCTCGCCGGTATTATTACTGTCGTTGATATTATTATTATTATTATTATTATTGGAGTAATATTAGACGTACGTGTGTGCAGTGCACTTTGATATTGTTATTTTATTTTAAATTTGAATTTAATACTTATAGCGCGGTTGTTCGTTCGCACGTAAACGTCGCAAAAATCGTAATAACGATTATAATAATATCGCGGTACTAATAGACGTGGACCGTGGAAGGTTTTTTCTCCTATTATGCACACCTCTGACCAACTGACCAGTGCCGCGTTGTTTATATCCGTTTATTATTCTATATAGCAATATTATTATTATTATTATAGTGACCGGGGGATAATAATCAGGTTGGCGCGCGACGACGTATCTGCTTAATATAATATACATTATGATAATAATAATATGCAAGTATTTATTATTTATGTACGTGCACCGCAATGACGCGCGTAGAGAGCGTGGCGATCGCAATCGTGTCGCGGGCGGCGTTTGATCCTTCGCGGCGCAGAGTCCGTTTGGCGAGATACGAAAAGTGACCAAACGAAATCCCAGTTAGATAATCTTTGGCACAGCTCTATTAGTACCTACATGTATCCGTGTAGTGTATATATTATATATTTGACCAACGAACGACGTACAGGATGTCTCAACGCTGCGTTCGAATAGTTCGATCGGCGTGATACGAAAAGTAACGAGACGAAATCTCAAGTGTGATAATCTTCGCTCCGTTAATATAATACACATTTAACATACTATTATACGCCTATAAGTACGACGTAGGTACGTGATACGCCACGCCGCTGAACATTTTGAACGTAGGCGAGTATTTTCTTAAAAATATTTTTTTAATCATCTGAAATTCGGTCGACCAGAATAAAAAATAAATGTCATTTCTCAAATATCAAACCGATTCGGAGGGGCTCGTGAGACGAATCTGAAATGTGCAATGCGCCTCGAATATCATTGTAATTTGTACATCAGCATACACCGCGTTAGACTGCAGCCGCAGGATTTGTCGGCGGACGTGCAATAATATTCTAGAAATCGGTGCGGATCGCGGGCAAGTGATGCGTACGAGGGAAAACACCCTGTATACACTCGATTATTATAAATACATAGGTATAATATAATATCATATATTATTATTATAATGACGATGACGAGAACATAACATTATATTAATATTATTATGGTATCCGACCGAGCCGGCGGGCCGCACCTGTCGTTTTCACGGGCGTTTGGCGCGCGAGCGATGCGCCCGACCGATAACGATGATGCGATGCGCGCGCTTGCGCTCCAGCCGGACGATGTTATCTCGGTACCGCCGCGCGAGAACCCGCGGCACCAGCAACCAGGTCAATGTTTATGTTATGTCCGAAGACGACGGAGACGGAGACCGAGTCTGAGAGGACGACGACGACGACCCCGACGTCTTACCACAGCATATTATTATAATTATATTAATATACACCTAAAAGCGTCTTAATAATAACACATTCCTGCGCAGACGTGCACAACCGCACCACATAATATTATCGCAGTGTTTCAGAATAAAATAATATATAAAGATAATATCGCGGATATATTATTATTATTATTATTTATTATTACCTATAATAGTTTGTACGACGGCAGTTCATCGGCGTGTGCGTATGTGCCGCGATCGACGAAAACTTTCGACAATATTATATTATATTGTTTTTGGAAATCGCGAAACGAGAATAATATACGGTGTATCGCGTATAGTTTATATTGTAATAACCACGGACGTGTGGAGAATTTCACCGTTATTGTGTTTCGCAGTCTTATCGAAGAAATTCTATGTGAGAAAGCTCCAACAACGATCATCGGTGTCTCTAAAGTTACGTAACATTTTCGTTCAATTTAAAATCGAATTTTCCGAATGCGCTGGAAAACTTGTGCAGGTTATATAGATATTGTAATATACAAAACACATTTCAAAAATAGACGATAAGACGATTCCGTTTTTCGTGTCGGTCTTATACGCTGCAATATACGCGACGAATGAAATTTAAGTTGAGCAGAAACCATTCGGTTTTCTTTGTTTTTAGAAATTTAAAATACATATTTATAACCTGCAGTAAGACATCGACAGGTGCGTACGTAGGAAGAGGTTTTTTATTCAATTTCGGTATAGGTCTGACCTCTGACCTCTCTCGCAGCAGACAATATAATATATTCTCATTCTACGCCCGTGGACTTTACGGCTGCCTGCCATTATGCTATAATAATATTATAATATAATATAATATCATTACAATATTATTACAGTGTTCTGCTTTTACAGTGAACAGCTGTCTTAATAATAAAAAATAATATTCGTCGTGCGCCGCTGAGTCACAGCAGTGTGTAGGCGCAGTGATCTCGGGTTTTAGGCACAAAAGTTGAACTTGCAAATTAAATATCGGGCGACGCGCCGCATGTTGTGCTAAATAAATACCAGTCTCGCGCTTTAATGAAATTTGTCCAAGACGGAAAACTTTGAAAATAAAACGCTAGCTGCAGAGAGCCGGTAAAAACAGACTGATTTCTTTGGTCGTGAAAATACTTGACTTTATAAAATGGAAACCTCTAAGAAATTAAGACTATCATAATATATCGTTAGTATCGTTATAGTATCGAATCGTGAAAATGTACTACCTACCAATATATTATTATATTATACATTTATAGTATAATTCCATCATAAATAACTTTTATTAAATAATCGTAAAATTCACTCTGCGTTGGAATATTTGTTTGGATTTTATTCAAGTTATAGATTAAAATTGTTATAATATTCAACTGTCTTTTTAAAACTTTGTGACACACCGCTTCGAATTTAAATTTATCATGTTGATCTATTATTTTCTTATTTTTGGTAAAAATCAGATTAGTATATAATATAGATTCAAATAAAACTTTCTTATCATGGAATTACCTGTAGATAGTATTTATTGCATTGCGACCTTTGTAATTTTTCGTTTCACGATCATTAAAGAATATATTCTCGCAAAAACGTAATTGCAGACAAATTGAACTCAAATAATCCGAATTAATTTCAAATTTGTATCCGATTTATGAAAAGAAAAACGCCAAAACATTGGATTTTACGTTTCAAAGTGCCATTAAACGGTCAAAACCCTTCCCCTCTCGTCATCGGCAGTCATTTGTCACCGACCGTTTATTCAATTTGACTAAAAGTCAGTGATATACACAATAATTGCGTAGCATATTTTACGGCAACAACGAAATATCACACGGAAAAATAATATTGTACCTTACCGTTTTTGGCAGTGGTGCCTAAAATTTGCCCGTTTTATTTTCACCAGAGTGAGGTGCATTTTTGCGGATCATTTTTTTTCTCACCACCAAGACCTTTTTTAGTCCCCCACAACGCCTGCCGGACAATCACACACAGATAAATAAAAAACGATGTCAGTTATAATAATAGCTATGGTAAATCTATAAAACTGCATCGGCGCAAATGTGATTTTATGGTGCGATTATTAAACGCGGAAAAACAGATGATGAGCGGAAGCACGACCGGCCCACCCCTCAATTGGTGAATTGGACCGTCGAAAATCGGACGCGCGCATTCGACAATCATTATTATTATAGGTATCTACCTATACCATGCTCGCGGTACATAACCGTACGCATATTATCATTATTATTTATTATACACTATATTATTATAACGTCGTTATCGTTATAATATACCTACCTTAGTGTTTTGGCCATCGACCCCGTGACTAACTCTCCGTGATAATGCCGCAAATTAATAGGTATATACCGCGCGATTTGTATAGGTATAATATACACTATAACACTGCTGCAGAATATATTCATGGTATCTATATCGCGGTTATCGCATTCGATCGCCGTGAACTGTTTTGTATGCATATATATATATATATATATATATTATAATATGTATATTATATTATATATTATATAATAAAACGTCCGTATAATATTATTATTATTATTATATTACCGCGGTGTTTAGATACCTACCTATATATAATATAATAGCAATACAGACTTCTGGTCGACCTCACTTTTCGACGATTTCCATAATGTTTTCTCCGGTTCGCGTCGGACTGTAATCAGGTATACTCTGTAGTACGCCCATTACTATAATAGTGCGCGTCAAGTAACCACCGGAGCGATCAAGTCGACGGACGGCGTAGGATCGATGACGTACAGCAATTCGAGTAAGAACGTACACAAATTGAAGTCAACAGTGCCGCCGCCGCTATTATTTTTCTCCTACCTATACAGTCACCGAAACGTATAGGTCATAATAATATTATGTTATGGACGCGCGTTAGTAGTATACCCACTCGACCCGACAAAAACGAAAATAAACTAAAAAATCGCACAGATATCGCTGTTGGCGAAATACAAAGAATACAATTTGAAATGATATCATTACCAATATTAACATTATGTGGGCGAGCGAGATGTCACGGTTCGTTCCGCAACCGTCAATTATCGTCATTATTGAATAGCAGAATCCGAGCACGCTGAGAATGAAATAATATTATGAAATCGTTTAACGAATAATTCGGTTCGTCGCGACAAGAAAATCTATACACGCCACTAAGACGTATCTATGTGTTGTCGTTTCGCGGGAAGATTCATTAGACGACGGGGGTAATTATTATTCCGAAACGAATAATCGCGGGCGTTTGTTCAATTGGTTTCGCGACCGCCTACCGCGAAAGCCGTTGTAAATCTCGCGTGACAACCATGCATGTATATATAATATAATATGTAACGTTTTCTAAATAATTTATATATATATGTGTGTGTACTTACACTTAGCGAAATCGTTTAAAAGCAAGTCCGAGCGCTCGCCGGAGCAGTCGAAATGATGCGATGTGTCATGCGCAACTATTGCAGGACGCGCACACTTAATGATTCATGCGGTATGATATCGGTCGAATCGAAATTAATATATCATAATGAACGGTGTAACAGAAAGACCTCACAAATTGATATTAGTTAAAACTTAAATGTATGAAAAAAATTATGAAGATTATATGGATAGTAAATAATTTAAGATTTAATTATGTCTGAAAATTCCCAAAAGTTATTACGTTCGAATTTATTAAACTCCAAAAAATATTGAGGTTTTGAAAATCAAACCACTTGACAAAAAACGTTTTTTACTAAATGTTAGCTGATATACAAATTGGCTATTGTAAATTTTTCCCAAAAAAATCAAAGAAAACTTAATTGTGTTATTTGCGTTATTAAAAAAAGGTGGGTAAGTGGATGTCACTCTGCTGTACAGTAGATTACAAATGGGTCACTGTTATGGATGGTGTTAAATTTGAATTCAATAACATAATATCATTGTATAAGAAAAACGATTCTGAGCGAAAACGGTCAGTCAGCCTATTATATTACCAAGTATATTTGATGATATTATTGTGAAGAAAGTAATTTATATATAACCTATTTACGTGGAGCCTTGTTTTAAATTTTTAATCCTTAGCTATAGAAGTTGAACATTTTATAATTTTTTTAACTACAAAATAATTATTAAATTTTAAATTTGATAAATGTTGTCAAAATTTGAACTTTAAATGCTTATAAAAAAAATTGTGCCTATGTATTTTTAATATTTTTCAACTACTATTGTAAAAATACATCAGGTGCCTGGCATTAAAATTTTCACGCTTTTTTACCCAACAAATAAAATTTTATTGATATTTATAGAAAAAAAAACTAAAAAAATTGGAAATTGTCAATGCCCGCAAACAGCTCAAAACAGAAGCCTTGTATTAAATTTTCAAGCTTTTTTACCTAACAAATAAAGTTTTATTGATATCCATAGAAAAAAGTACTAATAAACTTGGAAACTGTAAATGTTCCTAAACGGTTCAAAACAAATCAAAATATTTTCAAAATTTTATCGTGTATAGAAAATGCAAATATAAACAACCAGTGAAAATGTCATGTATCATTCATTTCATGTCCATTTGTTTTAGAGTTACACCAAAAACCAAAATCGATTTTGATTTTTGACCCCCCCCCCCCCCAAAGTACCAACTAGATTGACTTTCCAATCAGAAAAGTCACTATTGAAGAAAATTCAAGCACTTTTACTGTCCTAAAAGGTGATGACAGACACAAAAAAAAAACACATCATTGTAAAATCAATACATTTATCGCTTCGCTTAGAATCTAAAATAAAAATTAAGAATAATATATTTATACTGTACTTGTAGCACACGTATCTATACATTATATGTCGAAAACAAATAAATTTAAATATTGATTAGAACAAACGCTATTTCAAAATAATATGTCAGCTGATTGTCTGTTACACCTTGTATATAATGTATAATAATTGTACAAACACTTCATGGTTGATGGAAAATTCAATGAATAGACGACATGAGATTGAATCACGCTTCTGTGTGGTAGAGGGTGGTTGGGGGGTTGTACTTTTTCGACCGAACTTATAATTTTTCCAAAAGATGTTTAAGTCAAGTATACATTAATATTATAAACCGTTCAATAACACCATGGTATAGGTATACTGAACATTTTTTACCTCTTCGCATTTCCTGCAGCAGTATCCACGTATATAACTTCACTTTATTTTTTTTTAATAAATTCAACCCTTGACGTCATGTACGACTGTAGTGTGTATAACAAAGAGCGTAATGCCGTAATGCCTATATAACTTTGGTTGTGTGTAATGTGCTGACGACAACTTTATATAATATTATTTTGCGAAAGGAAATCGCACGCTGTACACACAACCCTCACCGCGTACACAGCTATTCAATTTTACCGAAAACGAAACGATAATAACGTTTATTTTTCCATTATCATTATAATCGAGTTAAACAAATTGAAATAAATTATACTGCAAAAACTTCATGGTTCACCACTTCTGCAGCTCGAGATACGCGATAAAGCTATTTGGAGAAACATGGCTTTTTTTTATTTTATTTTCAAAAGTCGTTTTGATAACTCCGCAATAATTATATATTATTAAGTACCTACATTATATACTATGCTTTCGTAATCACTAATGACTAATTATTTATGTACGCAATGTACCTACTTACCTATCTAATATGAGTTTATATTATTTAATTGCTATAATTTGCTTTTTTGTATTTTTGTTTCAGTGTTTATGCAATGTCAAAGAAGAGGCCGCTCAAAACCAAAAATTACAAATAAATCTTTTTAACACGATCCTTTTAATAATATATATATATAAAAAATTGTATTTTCTACGTTCCCATTATTATACTATATAAAACATTATAACGCATTATATTATTATATTATATACCTATACGTCTTTGTATTTCGGTCGATTAACTTATAATAATTATTATTTTTTATGTATAGAAATATGAATATTTTAATGTTAATTTTAAGTTTTCCCGTTGGATTTCTAGTCAAAATTCTCGCGTACACACACTATTATACTATTATACTATTATTATAACATTCGTGTCACAACAATTATAGGTAGGTAGGTACCTATTGTAAAACATTCTATAGTCCAGCCATATTATTATTATTTCGTTATCGTTATCGTTATGGTTATTGCTGACCGTATGCCACCTATGCTATGCCACCGACACACTGAAAAAACCATCACCACCCTTTTAACGCCGCCGTTTACGCCATGACGATCTTCGCATGACTCGGGGTATATTACGGTCAGCATTGACGTCAGACCAATCGGCGAGTCACGGCTTCAGCGAATGAAGACAATATAGAGGATTATTATTATTATTATATTATTTATTGTTGTACTATATACATTACACGTGCATGTGTGTACAGTCATACACTTGACGGCGGAATATTGTAATGTGACTGGGCGACGATGTGAGGGAACGATTTTCTTTTGTTTTACTTGAGCTCCGAACAAAAAAAAAATAAAAAACATCCTTTCGTCGTCGTCGTCCACTTCCGTGTTGGGAATTAAAAAACATTATGACGTGTATTCCGCACAGATAATAATAATATTCGCTCCAATATTTCTATATTATACGCAAACGTATGCACCATCATTATAATGTGGTGGTGGTCTATTCTTCGGCGCGCCGTTTAGCAAACCGAAACAATAGCGATAATGATAATGATAACGATAGTAATAAATAAGTTCATAGACGTGTGCCAACGCACACTCTACGTGTACTGAACTTTGGCGTATACTCCAGTGCTTCGTTTTGTGTTGTTTTTGTCGACATATTTTTTCCCCATAATATACGAATTTCAGTATAATAATAATAAATAATAACAATTATATCTCAACAATGTTTTAATAAAAATAACTCGAATTTTTTTCATCACTGTCGTACATTTTACTATAATACTGCAAGATAATATAATAATGACATGATAATATTATTATTATTATTATTATACCTACAACTGATATTATAATTATTGTAATAAGCGCATTGGTTTCAGACTTTCTTTTCTACTCAACCAGGCGATCTAGTCATGTTAAATACTTCATTTTATATAAATATATAACATAAATTATATATTCTCAGCTGTGATAATATATTTAATATAATTTTTAATTTGTATCGATTTTTCGTGTATATTTTTTTGACCCCGTGAAATGTATTGTGTATCGTCAAGTTTAATTAAAACCGAATACATTTTGTGTTAAGCCAACTTTGTCAAATTTTTGTATAGACTTTTTTTTTATTATTATTATTATTATTATTATTATTATTAATTTATTATTACTTTGTATATTTTGTCGTTATTTATCGTACAATATAAAATAAATGTTCATTCAAACGTGTTTTGATTATAATTTATTACAATAATAGCGTAAACAAAAACAAAAACAGCAGCAATAACAACAACGTCGAATCGGCATCGGCTCATCTTTATTATTGTTGTTATGTAAGTATAAAGCTTTTGGTTCTATTGTTATACACGGCACCCATCGTTCGGTGGTCATCGATAAGATATACGTTCAAAGATGGCTTTTTATATTAAAGAACTACTATAATGTTTCAAGACATATTTTATTTCAGATTTTCACGTATTTTCCGTTAATATTTTACATGTCTTAATGATTATAAACAATGCACATCTTCATTGCACAGCGAATATAAATAGGTCCCGACCAGCTGGCTGGTCATTACAACCGTGTCAGTGTGCCATCGTTATTGTATTAATATTACTGTCGGAATTTAATCGCATTGTTTTCTACCGCATTGATTAATTATCATCAAATATATATATATATATGACTATAGGTCAATATTATTTAAATCCAAACACGTTTTGTTAGGAAACAATATTTATTATTTTTAAAAAATTAATATTAATATTGATTACCGCACTATAGTTGATTGGAAAAAGTGCAAGCCGTGTTCAAATAACAAAATATTGTATTCAAACTACATAATAATATGTAGTTTGAATTTATAGTCTCAAATATTAAATTTATTTCTATTATATTATTATAATAATATAGTGAATACATGTAATTATAAATGTATTAAGTAGCATGCCGTGGTTCCTACAATGTATATAATATTATATACGATTAAAAAAATAATAGTTAGCCGAAACTTTTTAAAAGTTACAAATGCACTGTTAATTTTTCTAACTTGAAAGTAAATTACCTACTTGAAACCTAATTACAGTTATTTCTCTGGCAGGCAGCTATGTTATTAATAATAAAAAAATTGTTTAAATAAGTTGAATATGGTTGGTGTTTTTCACGCTAAATAAAAAGAACCGAGTGCACATCCTATGCGAGAGCCAAACTTCTCAGATTATATGAAGTTGGAAAAAAAAGTCTGAAAAAAGTTTAAACAAGGCACTGAGCAAAATCATTTTAAATACAGGCAAATAATGGCATTTTGTTGACTTGGATTCGAATTAGTCGATTAAACCGTCTTGCATATGAATCGGAACAATTAGAGTGGATGAGGTTTGGCATTTTGCTTCCTGCTAACTTCAACCCCACGTCAATCTCTATTGCATAAATATTACAAACAGTGCTATAATATTAATACCTATGAGCCACGATAAGTTATGACGAAACTACAAAAGTCACTAAAAGCTTGGTAATTGTGTATGTTTACTTTTAAAATATTGAGTTTTAAAAGGAGTTTGTTAGGTTAAAAATATTCTTTGAGAACTTTTGGAAAGTGTTTTATGTAGAAAAAAGTTGGACAAAATAATAAAAAAATCGCGTCTTAGGTTAGGTTAGCGTTAAAGGCTTAGGAGGAACTCGTCAACTCGTTCTCACCTTATAGCATCACAAGAAATCAATAACAAGAAGTTCAAAAAAACAATTCTCATAGGGGTTACACGGTTAAACCTTCGTTTCAAAATTCATTGAATTAAACGATATAATATACCAATTTAATTTTCATTGTGATTCAGTTTACATGCCATGCGTCATGCACAAATCTAGGCTACAGTTTAAACATAATCGCTTTTAATAGAGCCAATTTAATATTAATTATTTATATCAAATTATGAAGCACTGGCTCCTAAACTTTTTACAACGGGTGTCAACCCAAGTTTTCTAAAATTTGTTTTGGATATTTTTAAAATAATAGTAATAAGTAATAACTTTCTTAAGTTTCTTTAGCCCACCGAGACAACTATTATTTAATCTTATTATTTTAGTTAGGAATTTTGCTCTTCCTTGATTTTTTTTAAACCTCTACAAATAAAAAAAATCTTACCTCTAAATACCAGTACCTGACTACCTAATTACCGAAACGGAAAAAAAAATGCTTTTTAAAGGAACTGAAACTGAAAAAATCACTAAGGTCAGCCTTGTTTTTAAATTCAATAAGCTATGTTTCTCGTTTCACTCGGGAATCAGAATCTCAAAATGGGTAAGATACATAATATTCTAGTCGATAAAAACTAATATTAGGGGCGTTGGATGCGGTGATTTGCTGTATTTGTCTAACACACGTGGAACATACAGGAATAACGACTTAAGCGGCTGGCAGAAATTAAGGTACTTAGTCGTTCGATTTAAAAAATGTAAAGATATTTGAATTGGTATACAAGTTTTCATTTTTTAAATTGAACAACTAGAAGTACCTTAATTTTTTTCAGTTGCTTAGGTCGTTATTCCTATATGTTCCACGTGTGTTAGATAAAAACAGAAAATCACCGCATCCAACGCCCTTAATATTATTAGGTTTATATGAGCATATAATATCTGCTTTGCATGTTACACGTTTTGCGATTTTTAGATATACCATAAATATCATGAAATAATTGAGTGTCAAATCGTTATAATTATTGATGTTATTAATAATAATAATTTAAAATAAAAATAAAAAATTGAATAGCACACACCATAATAGTATTGTAGATAAACTTTGAAAAGTCGATTGCTGTCTATGCAAACGAGCTTCGTTCTAACATAAAAATGCGCGCTTTACATTTCGACATGATATATTGTTCACTGTAAGAAAATATACATAGAAACTTTAAACTTGTACTCACGTATCAGTGAGTGCGATTGTTATACACGTTGTACTTATCCGACCATTAGATTCAGCATACGACTATTTATAACTTTTAATGACTCTTTTTACATAATATTTAAATGTATAGTTAACAAAATCTCAAGAAATAAGAGTTAAGAACACTACACAATGTTGCGTTGTCTAATGTCTTCGTTTTGAAAACGCATACCTACGTAGCTCACTACATATTTTGTTTTTATCGGTTCAAATTGTGTGTAGTACCTAAATTATTTTAAAGAGTAAATTAACATCATACCTATTATCAAACTTAAATGTAATAAAATTATCTATGTTTTCTTATGAGTCAGAATAACATGTTATCTAAACTATATTTTTGTGGTAATATTCCATTTTACCGGTTATGACGGTTACCCACTTCGAAAACTTTGACACCACGGTACCATGACCACGTCCCAGGTAGAAACTTTAAACTTGTGTAATAAAAAATGAATGAATTTAAACAATTAGTAATAAAATATATTAGATTATAATAATTTATAAGTGTTTGACTTTTTCCTTTCCATAGGTAGGTAATAGTAAAAATTATTCTGTTGGCACGTAATAGTAGTTATATTGTAGGTACCTACTAATCATCGTAACTACTGTCACATAAATCATTTTTAGACCTTCTGACAACGAGATTAGAGTAAAATTATAACTATATAATATAGTTTATGACCGGAAAATTAATAAATATATTGTGTTATAGGACTTACAGTACCTTCACAATTGTGCTCAATCTGAAACTGGACGTATTATCGGTACAGTTGAGTCTCATGAACCCCAAAAAAAAAACATTTTCCTTCCAATTTTAAAGATTTAGGACCATTAATACCTGATATGTGAACTAGTGATTGATAGTCAGAGCATTAAGTAAAATTATTATCTAGTGAACCTCATAGATTTTTTTTAAGATTTTAATTTTGAAGCAAGTTATGAGTATTTTAAAATGTACAAACAGCTTACAATTTTTAAACACTCACAACTAGCTTTAAAATTAAAATATAAAAAAAACTCTATGAGGTTCACTACTCTGTTCAAACTCTATTCTTACTTCTAAATTTTATAAGGGGTAAATTCACTCTAATGTTTAAATTAGCAGAGCTGAACGTGATCTTCTGAGCGTATAATTTGTTATGTTATGCGTTTAGAAGACAGAGAGAATGCATGCGGGTTTAACTCACTCTTAAATTAAAAATAATAATAACTAATAATCACATGTATTTTAATTATTTCATTATTATGATTATTTTCGAATGTCACTACCGAGTACCTGTTACGACAATCGATTACATAGGTACCACTGACTTATATTTTGATGAAAATAGACATCATACACTGTACATTTTTTGATATCGTTAATCGTAGGACGTTATATAGGATCGTTATAGGGCGTAGATAAGATGACAATAGGAATAGCCAATATCAACTATAGGTAGCTGTTTTATCGGACTCAAATATGGGTATAAGTATAATTGAACAGAGTTCAACAATTAATATAATATTCGAAATCTGGAACTGGTAATATCACTTGCAACAAAAATGTATACCATTTATCTCAATAAGTTAAAAACAAAAAGAATACCTAACGTAAGAAACGAAATATTTTGGTAGGACGCGATTTGTCTCTAAGTTCCTCATACTATCTGTGTGCCAGCTGACCGATAACGACTTGGGGTCGCTCCACGACTATTCACAACTATTCTGCTGCTAAGATCTCGCAACGGACACTGTCACATTCATACTGACTCGGTAAGTTCAAATGATAACAAAAATTAAACTTAAAAAAATCGTAAAGACTATATATTATTATGAAGAAACTTTCGAAAATTTCTTCTACTAGACAAAGTGTTTATAGACAAATAATAAATATATACATATATACACATCAATGTAAAACCAATAGATTCATCGCTTTGCCCAGAAACCTAACAAATATTTACGCCCTACCCTTGAAAAAATAACAAAAAGAAAATGTTTATTTACTGTCAGACGAAAATATATTCCCCAAATAGTCTTTGTAGGTCGATTTCATAAGAATATTTTTATTCCTTAAAAAGGTTCTTCTTGAACATAAAAAAAAGCTCTTGATTTATAGTTCAAACAGATAATATATTATATAATATATATTGTGTATATATTTATATAATATTATATATGTACATATTTAAAAAACAAATTAAGCCTTAGATATATTAAAATAGTTGATATCATTCATCTTCTTGTATTGATTAAATTTTTTTTTTTATAATAAATTATTCATACTTTAAAACAATTGTTTACTTATCATCTAAAGTACAATCTCTCCGAAGTAAACAGAAATGTTGTGCTTAAACATCGAATGATTAACAAACATATTATATAAACAGACCATAATATAATATCATTATAATCTAATATATAATATCCAATATAAATGTTATTTTTAAATGGAAATAAAATATTTCAAAAGGTATTGAGTACGCGGATCATAATAATAATCACAGTATACAATAATTTAAAAAATATAATATGATAGCCTATAGGTATACGGTGTACCTATGCATTTTAAACAAAATGAGCATTTTTTGTTCGTTGAATTATTGCCATATTATATTATATTAAATTGTGTGCTTATGTAATATATGTTCATTAAAAAAAAAAAAAAAAAAATAACCGATTAATTATTACTATTATAGTATTATCGCTTAAGAGTGTATTATTATTGTATGAGAATAAAAACGAATTTATGATGCTTATTATACTGAAAATTTAAATATTATAAATTTTAATATAATGATGAATTGTATTTATAATTTTGGTATTCATGTTATGTTTACCGTCTTGACGAATCTACCTACCTACTTGATGTTCACTGTTTAGTAAACGACTGTCTGAGTTATTGTAAATATTACAGAGCTTACAGAAATAAAAAAAATAATAATAATAAAACATTTGTGCATAAAGTGCAGTCAATTTATCTGCACTGATATAGCCCAGATATATTCCATTTAAGAAAATTGCATTTGAGTTTTATAAATGCTGTTTATGAAAAGTCAACGGTAATGATCGTTATAACATAACACCGCCGGAGGACGAAACCTAGTATAATATCGTTGGCTTTTCATTTGTATATTTTTATTCATTTCCCCAACGAATTCCTTCGCGACATTCTCCGATGCGTTTCGCGTCCGTGCGCTTCACCAGTCCGTCGGATAGTGCTTTGACGAGGGCATCGGTCTTTAATTAATCCCAATTAATCCCCTTGTTACGAGGGACATATCGGAGACGTCTCTGGGGCATTTGTCATCAATTCGAAGTTACCAACTGCTTCCCCGGCCACCGAAAAACAATTCAGTTTAAAACCAAAACAATAATAATATTATATATCCGCTCGCCCGGGAAAACGGCCGGCGCGCAGAAAGTGCTCCGTTCGTCGAAGAAGAAAGAATGAAAAGTTTTTCTATTCTCTTTTTGGACCCTCGTCCTCGGGAATAGTTCACATCGAACTCGACGTATTGTTCGGCAAAGTTTTTACCGTTGTGTTTCAGTCCAATTCAATGTGCAAGTTTCGCATCCGCGCCAAGTCGACCGAGTAATGTTATGTATTAACTTGCACGCTGTCCGACCGAGAAGATGCTAATTGTAACGGCCAGCCCTCGACATCGATCCATTATGTAATAGCGTCTATACCCGTTGTGTTTTGTCCGTTTCGTCAGTGTCGATATATTTTAAGACTATTTACACGGCGAGAAACCGGGGAAAAGAACAGACACCTAAGTTTAGTTGTATTTGACACGTTGTAGTAAACCTGAAGGTTACACGTATTAATTAGTATTCTATGTGCTCGGACTATTGTTTAATTCTATTGAAAGTGATCACGTATTGGCAAATCCTTTAACTATTTTCCTCATTCATGTATCACGTAGCCCAATAAATGACATTGAATGTTCATATAAATATAGGGTTTTTATATTATGTAAGTTAGACTTAGGTTATTACTGTAAGTACTCACTACGGACACGCGGACTCCTACGGAGTGCTCTACTGTCGTTGTGTCCGTACATTTTAGTTAATTTATATAACCATTATATCAGTTTCACTACTTAAACTCAAGGAATCGTATTTTATTATTTAAAACCTTTTCCTTTTCAAACACACGTCGAAGACAACGAAGCTGCACCGTCGTAAAAGAAACGTCGTTCGCAGCAGTGACAGGGCTGTGCACTACAACGTTGACTACCATGAACTCGGGTGCTTCACACAGGGCGTTGTTGTTTTATTTATTTTTTTAATTTTTTTTCCTAATTCCATAATTATACATAATATAACTAATTAGATAATACACGGAAAAAAAATGTAGTTGATACAACTGTTTAAATGGTTAGGCCAACTATAATCTCAGGTTAATATAGTGACACAATAAATGTATGGTTGGGAGTACTAAAATGAATTAGTTGAATCAATGTAGTTGGAGTAATCATAAAATAATAGTTGGAATAATAGTATAATAGTATAAAATAAACAGTATAATCAACCATAGTGAATAGTTGAAATTACTATTTTGTATGGTTAAAAAACTGAAAAAAAATAGTAAAAAAACCTATCTTGGAAGATTGGCCCTGCTCGGGATCGGACCCTCTACCAGCAAGCCCTATTCGTTTGAAAACCTACGCCTAAAAGCTACCTACCTAACAATGAATTGATAATTTGTGCAAAATAGAGCTATTTAAACAAATGGTTTTTTTTGGTAACTGAATTTTTAAATTATATTATAATTATTTGAATTTAGAATTTTTATTGTAATATGTATTATAATATTTTATATGAAAACAAATAAGGATGTAGAATTAGTATAATATAATATTATTGAAAACCATTAACCCGTAGACTAAATTTAATCGATTTATCTTTTATTACTCTTATATTATTACGTTGTTTTAATATCTAATTATTATGCATTATTCGATATGTCAAAACTAACATTTTGGAGTTCACTACAGTGGCGGATCCAGGGCTCAATTTAGGGGCGGAGGGGACATAGGGAAAAAAAGTTCAAAAAGTACAAAAATTGGCTAAACACAGTGTAAATTATAGGGAAACTATGACGATTGGGAGGAGGGGGAAAATGCCCCCTTTGCCCCGCCCCCTCCCTAGAACCACCACTGGCCCACTAGGCCAATGCTTCTTAAATCATAAATATTGTCAAATTATTCTAATTCTTTTAATGTTTTTTGCGAGTTATTCATTTTTTTTAACGTTTTAGATTGTATTTGGTCGCGTTAGGTTGGCGATTTCCCTTAGTTTTGGTCCCTGTGAATACATTTGAATAAAATAAAGGTATAATGACAACGGCATATCAAGACATAAATTTCCGCGAAGACTTAAAATATTATTGAAAAAAAAAAACTGATGTTAAATTTCCAATTGTACGTAATCTGAGCAAAATATCGGGAGGAGGGGGGGTCATCAACCCCAGCCTCACAAAACTACTGCATCAGTTGTACTATACTTGTACTAAATTGTATGGTTTGCATAACTGTATTATATAGTTAAAATTATTTTAACATTAATTATAGTTGCTGTAACTATTCAATATTTGTACATCAACCTTTTTATATGGTTAAATTGGAGTTACTATTTTATAAAGTTAAAATTACTATAAAATAAGTTGGTGCAACTATAACTTTTTAACTAATTCATTTTAGTACCCTCAACTACAATGTAACAATAACACATTGTTTGATATAACTAAATAAAACGTTACGCCAACTGAAAATTATCCAACTATTTACTATAACCAAATTTTTTTCTCTAGAAATTTGGCCAAATTTAATGGACTATCGTATATTGAGTAAAATTTCAAAATAAAATCTTTCAAATACTCATAATTTTCAATCTAGTGATTATATTGAAAAATATTAGATCAGGTATGGTATGTTAAAATTTAAAATGTTTATCATGATAATATTTATTATTGAATTCTATAGGTAATATTATATAAATTTGATTTTAAAGTGAAGAGTTATTATATTTGTAACTAAATACATTTTTATTACCTATGATAATAAATTAATAACTATAATAACTTATTATTACTTATATTACTTATTAGTAATACGTATCTGCTTTCATCATAATTCTAGTTGCAATTTATGTTTGTTATACCGTGGTTATTGCTACTTAGGATTATAACTTAAATATTCTTTAAAGTAGGTAGGTAAGTAGTAAGGTACTTAGCTGATACCTAACTTCAAACATATTAATATTTAGTTTTTTTAAGTTTGAACTTCTATTACACTGTTTTCATTAAAATAGATAGTAATTTTCAAACATGTATTTACGCTTAATACCCTTTGCATGCTTATACAATTAAGGGATAACCTTAGATATTATTAATTTGTATACGTAGGTACCTATAGTGAAATTAAACACAGAAAATACTATTATTTTAAACAATATGACATACTTTTCAATAACCAACCGAGTAAATTATTATTTTAACAGTAACTATCATTTTTTCTTTAATTAGAATTTTAGTGTTCTGTCTAACATAGTACATATTTTATATTATGTGATTTTTTTTTTTTTCTTTCATAAGTTATAATTCTTTCTTTCTAGTTATAAATTGCATATGACGTTTAATCTGGTTTGAAAACATTTCTGTTAGAGTTATATAGAAATATAGAAATATAGAATAATAATAAATTATGGTATAAGTTTCAATCTAGATTTACTTTTTTTCGTAGATAACATTCATGTAGTATAATAATATAAAAAAGTTGATTTTTGTTTTAAGTTAATTTTATAGGCACATTTAGAGCACAATAAATTGGCAAACGAAAATAAACTTAAACTTGTACATATGAATAAGAATTGACCTAGTTTATGAACTGCTATTGTTTAGTTATTTTTTTTTATATTACATCTTACAAAATTGATACTTGACATAATATTTTAACATCTATTATTATGACGTGTGTTGTGCCAACCCGACATTAAATGGTTTGTAACGTAGTCTTTATGGATATCTTGAGTTTTAATTATACTCCATCCTAATACAACTTTACTGGTGGTTTGTCGCAGTATAAACCTATTAACTTGGTTTTACATTGGATGTTTGTAACCAGCGTGGCATGATATGAGTTGAATCTGTTTTACACATTTATAAATAAAAGGGGAAAAATATAGTCACAAACAATATTTCAAAATGTAAATAATTAAATTATTTATGGATGTGCCGGATTTCCAGGGATATTTAAAATAGCAAAAACTGAATTAGTATTTAGGTACATACTAAATTAATTAATTTTTTAATATTATAATAGGTAAATAAATATAATATACATGTGAACAATAATACATTTATTGTATTTATTTTTACAGTAGGTATAACTCTACTCGAATTAACGATTTCATATTATTTTTTTTGGTTTTATGAGTCATTTAATAGCTTACGCCTTAATTTTTAATCCAGACTCAAATATATGAATTCATATTAATAGTAATAGTCTATAAGTAGAAACGTTGACGGTTACATTTTTTAGTAATATGTTTGTCTGTATAAACATATTTGAGTATTGTAATATTATTACTCATTGAGGAAATTGTAATGCATCATAATATATTGTTTTTATTAAAGAATAAATGAGACCTTAACTTTGGACTTTAATTCCTTATAACACTTAGTCAAAGAAATATTAAAAATTTTCTTCCTGTTTGATAGGTACCTGAAAGTAATCAGATGTCAACACAAAGTAATTTTGTCGAAAACTCGTTGAACTTAAATCTCCTAGGTTATGAAATGTGTATTCCAAGTTTCAATTGATTTGTATCTTGCAAAATATATCTCATTGAAAGTATACCAACATATTATTATAACAATATAGATCAAAAATAAAAATGTTAAAATAATATCGAATTAAAAAAAAAGGGATTTTATCATCAATCACCAGCTAAGAGTCGTTAATATTTTATTAGAGAACTTAATATAAAAAGATGATAACCCGTATTGTTTTTTGACATGAAGTGGGAGTTCACGTTAAAAGCACCGACCGTTTTTTCGATAATTTAACAAACTTTGCGTTTCCTTTATTTCTTTTTCATTTTTCTTAAACTTTATTAGAAAGTATTTTTTTTTTAGTCCTCAAAGATTTGCTGACGATGGCAAAGAGACCACTCGTAGGTATATAACCGAATTCCTGTTTAGGACCACAAACCGCGTATATTGCCCGCGCTTTCAAGACGGTTCCGTTAAGAAACTAAAAAAAATGTATAAAATATTATACAAACAACATCACAGAGTATTACGAGTCGTATTATTATTATTATCCAAAGACGACGTATTTCGAAGACACTATGTGCAGCTGCAGTCGTGCGCGTACTTACTTGATAATTTTCCTCTCGGTTTTCTTTTTCAATGACACGCACACCATACATGGTATGTAATAGTATGTAATATTATTATTATTATTATTATACCAACACTATATGCGTTCCATGCACTCACACACAAACGTAGGTACTATACGGAGAAACGGAAATGCATTAGCGGTAAAGGTGTGCCTTAAAAGGTCCCATCAATATTGTATTATTAAAGGTAAAAGCGTCGTCGGTTTTTCAAAACGAGTCGCGTCTCGTCGTCGTCGTCGTCGTAGTCGATGTGCGCCGCTGCATTTTTTTTCACATTAATTTTTTTTCTCTCTTCCACCCACACCACCACACTGTCCACAACATCGCTATCGTTTATTATCCTTCTCTTTCTTTTTACTACACGCCGGAGTGCATACAACAATGTAAAACATTTATCAAAAACATTATTATTCGAGATGTTTGGGCTGCAAGGTGGTTTTCCCTCCACCGCCACCGCCGACGCCGCAGTGCCCATCATTCACTCGCGGCTCCGACACGTCTGAGATACGGCTGCCGCCGCGCCGACGTTGTATTAAAATTATTACTCAAACGAAAAACAAAAACATGATAACAAAAAAAAAAAAAAAAAAAACCAACAAATTTCGTTATCTCCTCACAAATTGGTACACGGACAGTTATTGAACTTAATTTTTCATACCTCTAAAAGCGAAATATTATTATTTATACACATAGATAGGTACATGTGCTGTGTGCGCGTATACATAAGAGTGCGGTATAATGCATGTATACATTTATATTATGTGTGTGCAGGGTGAAGTTTAATATCATATACGAGTGCGTCTTATACACATATACTTGTGATCGATGTTCATTTGTGCGAACCACATAGTATTATATATTATACAACACTAATATATATATACACTAACCTATTGTGTGTGTGTGTATATAAGCTCGCAAGAACAATAATTTGGCGTATATTATCATATATATATACATACCTTTATATTGTACATGATAATATTATGTGTACCTATACCTACCACACCGAAATGCCAACAATGACGCTGCTGCTGCTGTTGTTGTTGTTGTTGTAGTAGCTGTAGTAGTTGCTGTTGTCGAAATTCGAGTTGGATGTAACATTAATCGATAATGATTGTACAGCGGATTTGTTTATTATTATAATATTTCTATTATATTATTACGTATCTCATATAATATAATATAATGTTATATTATAAATCATGATATTTTACCGACGATTTTTGATGCGTCGAAGGATCTCGTACTACGAGTGAATAAGAAATGTAACTGAAAAACTGAAAGAATAGTGCGTATAAAATAGTTTGGAATATACTAAACAGTATAAAAGATAATGGGTTCCACATTTGGTCTTATGATAAGATGAATATAATATATTATCCACATTAATTATTATTCTAAAATAAATTCTCATATTATCATATGATCTTAAGTTTTCTGTAATTGTCGTGGTAGCTATATCGAGTGGTATATTATTATATCTTTATATCGAAGTACAGTAGAACACAACTAAAATGTCAATTTTAAACACTCATCTATGATAGTGCTGAGTGGACGTATAGTGTAACTATGTGTAGAATCATTAGAACCAAGAAAATATTATCCATACACCTAATTAGTGTTCATAATTTTTTTTCACATTTTGAGCTTTTCCTTGTATATATTATATTGTCAAATTTTAAACATTATAATATATCAAATTGTATTGTTATTTAGTATAATTAATTTTAAAAACTGAAATATCAATTCGTTAAATGTACCTATCATTTATTTTAATAAATTGAACAAGCGTTCAATATATTAAAGGGATTGAAGATCAAATGAGTTTTATTAAATAGTTTTATAATTTATTCAAGAGGACGATACACCCGCACATGTGTTGTCTTCGCGGTGTAACTAATGGAGATCATACCACGTTTGCGTCTATATAGCCGTTCTAGTTGTGTGTTGTTAGCTTTAATATTAGGGTGAATAAACCTATATTATCAAACTCGAATGTAAAAATCTAAGAACATCAGCTGTGATCTCTAGTTAGTTTTTAAAATATTTTTATTCTTAAGTGTGTTATAACTGTTATAAGCATTTTTACATTTTAATATTTTTAAAATATTATTACAATTTTTTTTAATATTATTAAATGCTTATATATTATTAAAAATTTAAAACATTGTTTAGAGCCGTCGAGAAATCATAAATAATGTTCTTATATTTAAGTTTAATGATATGTTAGTTAATGTACCTATTTAAGCAAACATCACAAAATTGAAACTATCAAACGTACATTTTGGTACATATTGTCCATACAAGTTAGTTAGACGGAGACAACACAATATGCGTGGGTACAATGTCCTCTTAAGTATCTTTATAAAAAAAAACAAACACTAATAATTGTTTTGTGCAATACAAATACTTTTTTTATTTACGTTTCTCGTTTAAATAATTTAAAATGTATCTATTGTACCTACTAATAATTAATAAAATAAAAAAACAGATATATATCTAATTTACAAAATAACGGATTAATATTTTGTAAAACAATGCTTCGTTTTATTTTTTATATTTGGTATGATAAATTGATTCAGTAAATTTTACCTAAGATAGAAAAAATTCGTTCTCGTAATATTGCTTCTTTAAAGTGCTTATATACTGTATATTATATATATAAATCATAAAGATTTAAAGTTTTAGTATTTTTTGTGGTATTTTTTTTTCAATCTAAGTTTTTTAATGAAACCTAATTCAAAGTTTGAGAAAAAGATGCTGAAACTCAAATATATAGAATTAAAAAAAAAAATGTTATTATAATAATTCGATTAAATGATAAGTTCAAGATAATAATTCTGAAAAATTACTAACCATAAATGATTGAAAATTATTACACAAATAGCTCATTATAAAAGATAAATATATTTGCATTTTAATCATAAAAGAAATACTATTTTCTTTTGTGATCTTTTTTATAAGTTATTTTATAACAAAAAAACTCTAGTAGTTCTAAGTTTTATTTGTTTAGGTTCAAAGTTTTAAAATATGTAGTTATATAAATATATTATAATACATAAATACATAATGCGGAATACATGAATAGTTTATATAAATTAGTAGTTGTTGTTCGTACAGTTTATAATACGTTTGTTTTTAATTTCGATAACAAACCCGTTAACTTTTGCTCTGTCGAATATAAGTATACTTCGTTTAAAAGTTATGACGACTTATGACGCTTTAATGAACAATGTGACCTGCGATAGTTGGTGGGTAACTGTTGTAACTGTTTCACAATAATAGTAATATTATGTTACGGTGGGAATGGGTTTTGATTTCGGAATAACCGCCGATGATTAACGGGCCAGTAAAATAGTGGAAAACAGAATATAATAATTATTTACAATAACACGCGAGATTATCATCAGAGGCCTTACACGCGCGTGCGTTAGGTGCTGAGCACGAGATTAAAAAGAAACGTCGTTTCCGTTGTTTTTTCGCTCTCGGCACACAGAAATTACGATTATTTCCAGGCGTGTTTTTCAGATACGAAATACTGCTGCTACTATATACTAGTGCTACGACTACCCTAATATAATATAAAATAATAATTATTACTATTATTAAACTGTATATTATTATATTATAGAGGTCATTGCGGGCTGCAGTCATTATATAGCAGTATATTATAATATACATATAGATCTTACGCCGCGCGGGCTGTTGTCATTTGGACGGATGATGGTATTCGTTTTTATTGAAAAATCGCGTTAACCCGAATGATTACGTCAAATTAGTATTTAATTATTACTCTCGGGGGGAGGGTGGGGTACGGCCGGTTTACCGCGGGAAAAACGCGGTATAATAGCGTATATAATATACACATATATATATATATAATAAACACATGGGAAATGGTCGGTAAATATGGTGGCGGTCGCAGTGCGGCGGCATTAGGAAGCCCGGCGATTCATTATTTTCTACTTAAATTCAATTTACCCGGACGACACGTGCAATGCGGTACGCACAATATATATTAATATAATTACATCGTACTTATATATATATATATATACACACACGAACGATGGTCGTTCGCCGGACCGACTGCATCGCCCATGTTGTAGTACTTATCACTGTAATTCAGCGGTCCGTGTAGAGCTCTGGACGTGAATCATTGTACCATTATATCTACGTTTGATATACCTGCGCGCGCATAATATGCCTACGGAGAATAAACTCGTTCTCTTTTGGTCCTGCCGGTCACTGCAGCCTCCGGGATACCTAGGTACAGGTATACTCCCGCTTTGTCGGCGGGTCGGGCGAGTTTCTCCCGATTCTTTTCGCCGACCGACTGCAGACTGCCGACTACAAACGTGGCCGGCCAGACAACGCGACGGCGGGGTACGTCCATTCGTTTCGATGTCAATGACACGATATTCTTCGAACTCGAAACTATAGCTAATCGTCTGTACGCCAAAGTTCTGATTTGGTTGACCATCACGACGACATAAACACAAATGTCAGCTGCTGTTCGGCGTAGCTGCACAGACGGTCCGGAGCACTAACGGTCAAAACTTACGGACTTTATCGGAAATGCCCGCGGGGGTATTGTGATGCAAGTGGCGTAGGGGTAGAATACGAACTGTCAGCGTGTGATGCCCCGTGCAGTCGTAGTACATAGTATCACTGTAATTCAGTGGCCCGTGACCTCGATGTATAATATATATTATTATGTCTATGTTTAATATACGCACACATAATATACTTGCGGCGAATTATTTGTGCTCCTTTGTTCCTGAACGTCGACCAGCTTCGGGAATCGGGATACCTACCCGGATGTTACAACAGGTATGCTCCCGTTTAGTCGGTAGGTCGGATGTGTTTCTCCTGATGATTAATCCCACCGATCAACTGAAGCATGAACGCGATGAGACGGGTTAAAATATTCGATATCGTGATATTCTTCGAACTCGAGACCTTCGCTAATCATATATAATATGTACACGGCTTAACTACGGTCGAAGTTGTCCGAGGAGGCAAAAACACAAATTTCAGCTGCTGTTCGGCGTATCTGCACAAACGGTCCGGAGCACTAACGGTCAAAACTTACAGACTTTATCGGAAATGCCCGCGGGGGTATTGTGGTGCAAGTGGCGTAGGGGTAGAATACGAACTGTCAGCGTGTAATGCCCCGTGCAGTCGTAGTACATAGTATCACTGTAATTCAGTGGCCCGTGACCTCGATGTATAATATATATTATTATGTCTACGTGTCGATGTTTAATACACGCACACATAATATACTTACGGCGAATTATTTGTGCTCCTTTGTTCCTGAACGTCGACCAGCTTCGGGAATCGGGATACCTACCCGGATATTACAACAGGTATGCTCCCGTTTAGTCGGTAGGTCGGGTGTGTTTTTCCTGATGATTATTTCCAACGACCAACTGCAGTATGAACGCGACGAGACGGGTTAAAATATTCGATATCGTGATATTCTTCGAACTCGAGACCTTCGCTAATCATGTATAATATGTACACGACTTTACTACGGTCGTAGTTGTCCGAGGTGAAAAAAACACAAATTATCTCAGCCGCTTTTCGGTGCAGTCGTATAATAATATTAGCTCAAACGATTGGACTTTATCGGAAACGCCCACGGGGTAGTGTGGTGTTGGGAGCGTGGAGGTTTCACAGGGGTTTGAATACGAACTGTCCGAGTGTGCGATAGTACCTTCTTATCACTGTAATTCAGTGGCCCATGTAGAGCTCGGCGTGTATTGTAGTAATATTATATTTACGTTTAATATATACGCACATGTCATGATATACCTACGGTGAATAATTCGTACTCTTTTGGTTCTTCGCGTCGACCGTCTCCGATTAGGAGTATTCCCGCTTTATCAGCTGATGATTACCACCGACTTGTAACTGCAGCGTTGACGCGACGTACTGTGTCTAAACGACGAAACGGACGGTGGAGTATTTGTTTTAATTTTTGATATTTAATAACATGATATTCATATCGAATTCGAAACCGTAAATAATAATTTACAACGTGCACACGACTGTACCGATGTATAGTTGTCCCGGTTGGCAAAAACACAAATCTCAGCCCATGTTCGGTGTAGTATTGTAGCTGCTCAAACGGTCAGCACGTACAGGCTTTATCGAAAATGCCCGTGGGATAGTGTGATGTACTATTTCAGGGGGTGCGGGGATGGACTGTTGCGAACCGTCTGCGTGTGACACCCCGTGGGGTACTTGCGACTGCTACAACGCGTAAGGAAGAAGCACGTATTGAATAGGTATCGAGAATAAGGATAAATAATTATTGCACCCAGATTATGGACTCATGGCGTATTTATACAATACCGTAGATACTTAATTAATACTGCTTAGTGCGCAGATAGGAGTTAAATATTATATTATTATTATGATTCCTATATCGCCAGTTATATTATATTGCTCTATCCATACGAGATCTAAATTGGTAGGTACTACGCCGTTAGTGCATAACATTATGCCTCATTGGCTATAAGCTAGATAGGTACGGCAAATTGTTGATCGAAACCCCTCTTCAAGTATACTCCTCTATAATATAAACTATTAAGGCTAGTCTTAATTTAGATTCTCTTGCCTCCAGACGCAGTTTATCGATGTACGCTTTATATGTCCAAACTTGTAAATGCTTTATATTATCTTGATTTACTGCAACTATTGAATTCATAAGTCCCACAATACCTATTGAGAGCTTTTGTCCAACATTTTCAATTCCTATCCGTCTTACTTCTTATGGCTATATTAATCGCATTGATTGAATCTCTCGTGTGAATGTATGCCAAATAATTTTGTTTGATATGAATAACATTTGTTTCCCTCGATTGATTGTTATTCAACCTCCACAAACTCATTTCAGCTAATTTTATAAACTGATTATATTTTTACTTTAATTTGTAATTTTGTACAGTTAAATAATACTGTAATTAGGTATAATATAGTATTACTGTTCTTAACTACGACATTTTATTATATCATGTTTATATTATATTGTATAATTATTAATAGGTAGGTACCTACCTACCTAGATATTGTATTGATCTCGATCCCTTTGGACTTAACTTTACAATAAATAAGTATACATAGGATATGGATGAGTTCTAGCAACTGTCCACTGTGCTACCGTGGTCGTTTGAAGTCTGCAGAAAACGATACAAGTATAAAAGCAAACATTTTACAGATAGGATAAAAATCAAACACAGACGAAACTCAAATGATCTAACTTACTTATGAAAATAACCAATACATATTGTATATTACTCGAGGTCACTCATGTAATATTATATACTTACTAATTTAACAAAACCGCAATGCCGTTAAGTAGTGCAATAGGTACGTCACAATATGTGTATACTTATACGGGTATGAATGAATGATATTTGTTAATATCATAATGAACCCAATTTCACCGTATAGATATATAATGACAGAATAGAGTTATATCAACTCAGTTTATAGATTCATATATATATTATAATAGATATGATTTATTGTCATGTTGCGTTATCGACCATCTATAATAATAATATAATAGAACACAGTTATTCGAGCATAATACGCGTACCTGCACACACGCATGCATAGTATACGATAAAATAATTTAATCGCGGCGGGATTCGGTAGCTCGAGAGGCTTCAGAGTCAGGGTTATTTAAAGAGTGATATTGTCGGCAGATAACGAGCTATAGGCATTTATGTGAACGTTTATATCATTATAGAGAACGTCGTCGAAACTGCGTTTTAGCGTATACCTACGACTTTTATGGGGTTCTTTGCTGGAAATCTGTAATAACAAAATCGTACGTGCCGTATCGTTCGTTTGAAGTGCTCGTCGCACGTGTCTCGTTGTAGTCGTCCGGGGAATAAAATAATATCAGAGCGCAGTAATTAGACGAAAAAAACCACAGAAAAAACAACAATATATAATATGTCTAAATATATATATACATCTCATAAAACTGTACAGAGTTTAATGAAAAACGACACGTGGAAATCGTATAACCCTTTGGCGGTCGGATGCCGTGCGGTAATGTCAAACGTGCGTGGTAAAGGATAGTATATAATAATAATGGTAACAATAATTAAGTTTATTTTAATTATTACGTTTTCCTTTATGCTATAGCCGCCTGCACCGACTTCCCTGCAATAATAATAATAATTACGAAGACGAGTCCAGTGCAATGGCAGCGCAACTACAATATACATATATATGTATACAATACGGTGCAGTGGTGACGACGTTTTCGGTGCGTTTCGGTGCCAAATCGGATGCGACGGCAACGGTCGTGGTCTGAGCGGGTCCGAGGGGAGGACGTCCGTCCGGGGGAGACGTTCGCAATGGGGCCTAAAGAAAACAACAGGCCGGTTGCCAAGAAAGCCGAAAAATTCGACTCCAGAGTTAGTGTGCGTGGGTATTTTTAATGTCGCCATACGATACGACTTTATACACGAGTATAATATCGTACGGTGGCACGAGTGTAGTGGTGCGGACTTCCGTAGGAGTTGACGAGGAGGAGCCGATCGGAGCGGAGTGAGGCGTTGCGGAGGGGCAGCTGCAGAGATGGAGACGTAACTGGCCGCTGACAAATCATCAACACGTGTTAACGACGCCTATAAATAATACGCAGACGAGTGCGACAAACGGACGTTTATTTTAACGCGGAATACATCGGCAAGTGCGTGCATACTATAATGTGTACCCGACGATACCGCATTAAACCGCAGTAAATCTACCACCCTCGGGGACTTTGACAGACCGACTATAGCCGCCACCGCCGCGGACCAAACGAATAACGAGTGGTCCGCCGCCGCCGTTCTTCGCTTATATTATACTCATCGTTCCCAGACCGGCGTCGGGCGATTTGTCACGATTTTGTCCGCTGGCCTTTGAGGGGTCGTCGCTGCTTGACAGAAGCGATGTACATAGTCGTTGCAGGCCCTTTAGCCGACGAAATTCAAACCGTCTGCACACTTACGACGGGACGAGAGCCTAATTGTATTTCGTTAACGCCTATAGTGATGTAAAATTTCAGAAATTTAATATTTAAGAAACTATTATAGTTGCTATTACTGATTCTGACCGTATAATATCCTTATGGATGATCGTAATTCGTATAAGATGATATTTTTTTTTTGTATAATTATTATGAATCTGTTTTGTGACATAATTCTTATAACAGTGTTAATACCGTACATGGTACGTTCACAATAAAACATTGTGTTATGAATAATCGTAAATTTATATTTAATTTAAAAACTAAACCCATGTCCCATGAATGTTTTTGAAGTGAAACTTTTATAGGCGTGGTAGCGTAACTCGGGCCGATGAGTTCAGCCGAGTGAGACCAAAAATCGTCACTGCCGCGACCACTGACCTCGCATCAATGTTGTGCACAGATAACTTTAAAATCATCTAGATATGATAACAGATAATGCGTTTAAAGTTATTGTATTCCAATTTCTAATATGAACCATTTATTCGACCGTGACGGAAGACAATCTTTTTTCCCGTACCCTCTATAAAAGAGTTTCACTTAATTCGTACACACACGCAACACGCGCACTTTTTATGGCTTATAATATTAAATTGTCGGGTTGTATATAAAATAATTCGCATTCAAATTTGTCGTGTAAACCAAAATTATTATGGTTCTGGATTTGTGTGGAGGAAGAGAGGATGCACCAAGTTGGAAATTAATAATTTCCAAAAACGGCAAAAAGAGATGTTATATATTTTTTTTAAATATTATTCGATTTACAATAAATTAGCAATATAAAATATCTGGTAATATCTTTCAATGGAAGCATCAACATAAAAAAAATAATTTTATTTCAAACAAGCTACTCAGATTATTCATCACTACTCCGGTTCGTGACTGGTTCTTGCACGATTATATAAATGTTTTGTTATTTCATTCGTTCAATAACAAGGTATGTTTAATAAATAATAATATATTTATTTTTATAACTTTACTAGGTACAATATTTAAATATGAATTAAATATTTTAATAAATTCGTAAAAGAACAGGAAAATCGAAAAATGTAGACAAAAATATGGGTTGTGTACTTAAGTTGATAATAATCAACTCACTAAATATTTTCTTCTATTTCCTGCAGTAGTTTTCGAACAAGATACACAATTTATCATGAACGCCATTGCGAAAATGTTCCGATGACACTTCTTGCCTTAGCGTAATATTTCTGATTCACCGATCCAAAAAAAAAAAATACCAAACAATCATTTTATTTGTTCAGTTATAACTTATAAATCATTTAGTTACACATTAGACAGATAAAACTTAGTTATAACTTATAGGCATTTACCATAATAATCGTGCACTCTGGTTTACCGTTGATATAATTTGAATGCATGAAATAAACTATTGAGTCACAACTGGTACCTAATAATTATTATAACTGATTTGATACTAAATATTTTAGACAGTAACTATAATATTATTTTAAAATACATAACGACAAGACACGTAACAACCACGTTGACGACAAAAGTATGTTATTGTTATACAGTTACCAGAAGATGATAATAATATAAATTTTAAATCTATTAAACACGAAATTTCGCCTAAAGTTCGTGATACCGAATACGTGCGATTGGACGACCGCATTCGATGGCAAGACGATCGCCGTAGCATCGAAGCACGATGTCGGGTCGTATGCTCGTATCGTCGTGTCAGATCTGCCGTGGATCGCCCAGCGAACAGTGTCCGTCAAGGCGACCCCAACGTCGTTTATGGAGAATCTGAAGACCGTGTTGCGTGCCTTCTCCCAGATGACGACGAATCGACTGGTGTAAGACTACTGGTCGCGAATGCCGACTTCGATTCGATGACGGCCAACAGTCGGCAGGCTTTGGACGACTTGCAGCAGGCCGCTATAATGTCGTGGTAGGTGGCTACGAAGTGTACCCGTTAATCGGCGAAACTATGCTATTCACGTCGTCGGCCATCTGCCCGCGGTCATGAAGTTTGCCAGTCTGCTAAATGAGTCGTCTTGCGACAAGACCGTGGTCTTGGCCGACGGTCGGCTCGTCGTTGACCGACAACCGACAGAACAAATCGGCACTGTAATCGCTTCCGGCTCAGCCGCAACCTGGCCTTTTCGAGTACCCGTTCGACACGTTCGGTGTGACACATCGTACCCAAGGTTTATCAAACAATTCCCACGACCCGACATCGCCAGAGTTTGGCCAACCGTGGAAAACACTTTGGGGCTAGTCACCGAACCAGCAATTCGGCATGTGACGGCCCGAAGTAGAAATCAAGCAATGTACAAAGCAACTTTGGCCTATGCCGCCATGAAAAGTCGCCGAAACGTTCCCAATATTGCATGTGACGACGGTCCATGTGGGTGACTGATGATTCGTGCACAGTTATGTTGTATTCTTTTGTTCATTTAATATTGTTTAAATTTGTCAAAACGTTTCAATAAAGTGTATATTTGATTTTGTCCATACGTAGTATTTTTTCACCGTACTTTAAGGCTACTCTGTACAACTGTGATGATATTATGCACGGATTACCGTGACTAAGTGCGGATACCTACAGAAATTGATTCTTTTAAATAATAAATTGAATGGTGATTTGTTTTATTATGTGAATCGCCTAACGATGCACGTCCATTGGCATACCTACAATTTACATGATATGTTTATTGAAACTGCAGTTTTCAAGATAAGTACATTTTTTTTTTTTAATACAAGTGATTAGCATATTTTAACCAGGAAGGGCTAAAAAGTAAAAACTTACAGGGGGCTAAAATCGTCTGAATGAGTGAATAAGCCCTTAGGGCCCTAGCCCCTTAATCACGCATACACGTGTATATCGGCAGGCATAATATTATTATGTTAAATAGGTACCGTCGAAGAGCGTCCACGGACATTTAACCGTGAAATCCATTCGTTTCCTTCCGTCCGAGTAGCCCATCATTGACAGGTAGGTAAAAGGTTATGGGCCGTTCGTCAATGTGTAATAATATACTAATATACGTCATAGCAACAATACTTTTTAGGTACCGATTTTCTGTTTAGCCGAAAGTGGTATGATACAATAATGTTATATTATAATATGTCCTTCAGTATGGCTATAGACTTAGGTCTTACGTCTTTAGGTCAGGTAGTTTTATCGTTTTTTGTAAGAAATCAAAAATAAAACATGAAAATTTTTTAGAAACATGAAAGTATTTTTTTCTAACAGTAACAATTTTTCACTAAACGTAAATTTAGATCCCAAAAAACAACCGCTGAAGTGTGGTTATAATTAATATGTTGTTGATTAATTAACACACGTCATTATGAGTGTCGAGTATACGAAGGTGACACGGAATTTTAATTGGGGTCGACACAGTTTTTTCTTCTTTTAGCATTCTAAGATTTTGCAGCTATATTTTACTAGAAAACGTGTTATGGTTAAATTATTTATTTATTTACAAGGCATTAATAATAATTGTTGTGTACAATTATATTATTTTGCTCGGTGCGCGTGCACTGACATTTTCTCTTACTCAGCTTTGATATTATTATAAAGTAAAATTAGTTAAAACAGCATAAATATAAAGTAACCATAAAACAAATCCGGGGTTATACACTTAAACTTAAAAGTATACAAAAGCGTACTGAAAACATTAAAATAAGCCCTTTAAAATATATAAAATACATAAAAATAATACTTTTATAGTTCATCTATTCTTATAATTTTGTTAAAAATAGCTTATTTACAGAAACTTATATCATCTATTCACCTAACTACTTAATAATATCGTATAAGTATAATACTGTAGTATATACTTCAACTTGGAAGGTACGCAGTTTTGTTTGTTTGCTATTGTATAGTATTATTGCTACAATAAAACAATATTATACTTAAAATTATTATAGAATCTTTGGGTCGTTATTGCAATTATAAAATAGTTTGTTGGATACAATAATTATAATAAAATAATAAATACTATAAATTCAAATCAACTTCAAATATAAAACTATTGTTTCATTAATCAATAAAAAAATAATGTTAATTTGGCTTGTAAAACAGTAGGTATTGTACAATGCACATATTTCGAATCGTCGAAACACACTGTGTATTTCTTTTATTATTATGATTCAGAATAGGTGCGCATAATATTATGTTTTATCATTTCATCGGTGCTTCATAACGAATTACTATTGAGTATTGAGACCCCATCATCCGACTTCCCGCACGTAAAATGCAAAACTAATCGAAACGGAAAAGACCATAAAATACTTTGATGAATCGCGTGTAAAGTTTTGATCGATGTACATGACGTGTATATTGTATTTGGATACACACACACACACACACGCAGAGCAAATAAAGAGAAACGGCTCTTCATTGTGTTCGAGTAAACTCAATTTAACAAGAGCGTTGTTAAAATAATTTCAACGCCACAATCCATTATAGTGCGGTCGGTATTGTATGATAATGCTTGTGCTGAAGACGTGTTCGTCGGGATAGACGCGTAGTACGTCGCACGAGACTTTTCGGTAGCCGATGATAGGTCGCAGGTTCAGCGACGATTATCCGAACAGACGACGAAACGAAATAATAATATAATAAGGTGGAATAATATATTATAATAATATTTTCATCTCTTCTGTTTTGTATAGTTGTTGTACAATAGAGATCTACTGTTTGACGTCACGAGCCGAATCCGACTATACACAGTATAATATTATAGTATCGATTCAGTTTGAACCTCTGACAATATCTGTTACACATACGCACCTATATAATACAGGTATAATAACAATATGACACGAAATTAACACGCAGAATAACACGACGCTGCAGGAAGCGTTCGCTACACGTTTTCTGTTATGATAATAATTCATAATATTATTCCAAGGCGTGTTGATATAATAGGGACGTATGGAAACGGTTTTTATATCATAAACGACGAATGGCAAGTATATAATATCATTCATAACATCCAACACGACTTCGGTGGCAAGCTAAGAAACGTTATTCGCGGGAAGGTCCTACGCGCCAGGCTCGACGAAATTATAGTTCTCTCCGCTTTTTCGAAATAATATGGCGAGCTCGACTAATGCGGGTGGTTCCTATGTAGACATTTAAACTTAAGCACTGGTATCGTCACCGTTATTTGTTTTTCTTTAGACACACATTGAACAGGATCTAATTTCACAATGCATTTGTGCGCGTATGATATGCAGGGTGTGTGTGTGTGTGACCATAATTATATATGTATCGCGTTACGAGGGCACAGACTCGTGCGCTTTGCACCCCCAAATTGTTTAGGGTCCCAAATCGATAATAAATTCGAAGCCAAACCACCCAGGTATCTCCTTATATTTTATACTGTGCAGTATGTGTCAAAATAATGAAATCGTACGAATTTATATTATCGTTTGAACGGTACGAACAAAGGGGAAGTCTCGTCGGTTGAATTGTGAATAATCCAGTCAAATTATAAGTTTTTATTCGAGAATTTCGCGATCGTATTATTAATAAAGCAGCGGCGCTGGAAGAATGTTGTTATGTGGGGAGGGTCGTACTATATATTCGTCGAGTAAAAGGGGTCCTAAAGGGCAAAGAAGATTACTGGTTAAAGCACTCCGAAGAAAAATGGCTGCCTAAAACAAAGCGTATACCGTTTTCGAACGAGGGGTTAGTGTAATCTTTTTTGACACCCCCACCCACACCGACAGAAAAAAACAAAAAACGAACGATAAAATTTATCAAAATTATGCCGTTGAGCGTGTGTGTGTGTGTGAGGGTGAGCTCACCCGTTCACATTTCAGGATGTCCGACCGACGACTATAGCACGAAACCGAACGTCACACGAATTATATACGACAATCGTCCGTCGCCGCCGCCGCAGCAACAGAAGCAGTCGTATTATAATAATAATAATAATATACGAATACGGGTCATTTTTCGTGGGATTTAATTTCGAAACGGCGGCGGTCCAATTATGCGGTGGCACACTTGTGTCATTATTTATGACAATATGTCGTCCGGATATATATACGCGATCGACATTAATCCGATGACAAATCGTCGTCGTCGTCGTCGTCGTAGTAGTCGTAGTCGTCGCTGTCCCTCAGCGGCGGTCGCGTTATGGGCCGCAGCACTATTTGGAACCCGCGCGCGCGGAAGAGTTGGATCGCTCGTACATATAATAATAATAATAATATATTATATGGTAACAAAGATTAATGACTGTGTGAACAGTGCGGGTCATTTGTACGGACGGTTTAACACGGCCGTTTTGTCGTCCGATCGATGAGTTGTGTGTACGTCGACGACCACGACAGCGTACTATGATATAAATGTTGTTGTTTTATTAAACAGTTGCGTTGTGTAGCCGTGGCGATGATGTACCCGACTTCCAGCACCGCAGAACGTGTGGTTACCGAAATAGTACACGTTTGAATTGATAGACGCGATGGCAGGACGATTCCGTTGAAATAAAAAACTCATTTCAGAACCCTATCGCTCGAGAAAATTCTGACGCTGCCCAGTGGCCATGTATTGTAACAAGTGGACGCAGTGGTCGGTTTAACGCGATTTAAACGCACTCGCAAATAATAGTATGGTAATATCAGTAGGTACTACACTATATAGTACGCCGTACTACTTTGATATTAATTTGTTGTCCTATAATCGGAAAAATCACTGATGAAAATCGAAATTCTTACCAAGTATCGATATTAGACATGACTTTGATTTATATATTCTATAATTATTGGTGCGCCGACAGTTTTGAAGAAAGAAAAAACATCGATTTAATGACTTCAATCCTTTATCGAATATTCGATGATTTATTGTCGCTCTAAAGTTAAAATAGAAATAGAATATTATTATTATACCTATGATAAAAGTTCACATGTTCGGTTTATCAACTTTTCTGAGAATTACATGAAAATCATTCAAACCATTTTCTAACATTTTATGTGTCTATCTAATATTATATTTTATTTATTTCTGTACTTTGTACAGTTATTATATCGTACATTTTGATTATTTTATTGTAATTTTTATAAAAAATAATAATAAAACTCCTATACTAAATAAACAGCTGTATAACTGGTACGTCCTAAATGTTTTGTCGTCGTGGTATACGGTATCGGGGTATATTAAATCGAATCAACGGTATACCGCGTATCTGTACAACAATACCGCTATGGAGTATGTCAATCGTTGGCTATAATTTTTTTATTATTCGAAACACTTCATTGTATTAACTGTTATAAAATGCCAATTAAATAAACATATTGAATAATACTTATACGGCTATATGCATAATTTTGTAACAAAATAAAAGGATATGGGTCCTATACTTGCCTTACATTTGTGACTCTTAAACGATATGAAAAAAAAATGAAATTATTTGGTTGTAAAAATTTTATTTTACGATCAGTTTCCTTTTAACGGACTCATAATGATTTATGGATACTTAGTACTGACCCTAGGCTCTAAACGTAAATTATAGTATTATACAATCGTATAAAATAAGACTAATGAGTGTACCTATTCATCGCGTGCTGCCACTAATACAGTAATATTATATTAAAATAAAAAAATATAAACTAGTCCAGATGAATAATCGAATGATAATATTTTATACTGTTGTATTGGTCATCGAATTAATATCAAAGTTAATCACGCAATTATATTATTTAAAACGTTGTTGGTATTGAAAAATGGTAATTTAATGCAGTTATTAATGATGCATGGGAATCGTTTCGTTTCATATTCCTACTGAACGTCAAATAAAATAAACGAGTCTACGAAATCGGAGGAATAAAAATGAAAACAATCAATAATATCGTTGCAGAATATAAAATAAAATAAAATTATATTAAATAATATAAAATATTATTTTACGAAGACGCCATGCACACCAGCACGTGTTTCACTATCTCCATCTCACCAACGTACTAATTAATATACATAGAGCAAACCGTACGTTCACAATAATCCATTTTACTCGGTTAATAATTATAAAAATTAGAGTGAACGTTTCATATAATTTAAAGGTAAGATTATTATCCAGGAAATCTCGTAGGCTTTTATTGATATTTTAATTACAAGGCAAGTTATGAGCCTTGAAAACCTTTATATTAGATAATAATCTTACCTTTGAATTGTATAATAGATAAATAAATGTTAAAAATAACAGTGTAAAATGGTCTATATTATTATTCGGTATGTTTCTTTTTATTATTGTACGTTTGCAAGACGGATACCACTCATTTTGCGGGTGTGGCGTCTTTTTTATATGGATCTGTATCATCAATAACCTCAAATAAAACATAGAGAATTATAATATATTGAACTAAAAAAATGTAAATTCTTTGCTGGGCTTTACGGACTGTATCGTACCTTGAAGTAATATTGGAACTGGATGTAAATCCACACTGTGGACCTATTAATTACACCATTTTTTTTTTTTTATTTAGGTTAATACAGTTAATATTATTAGGAAAGTAAATAATATGACAAATCAAGGCACGAAACCTTTTTACGGTAACTCACCTACCTTTTTATTACGATACTCTGGTTATTGGTGTAATGAATCACCCACACCGTGGTTTATATGGCACAATTGAAGTATTAAAAAGAGAAAAAACATGCAAATATTTCAGTGTTTCGATAAGCGTATTCAAAAAGTTTTAATTTTTATAAAACTTTGAATGAATTAAATTTATATTAAACTATTATAATATAAAAAACCGTTCCTAGTTGTAATTAGTTACGTTGGTTTATCAGAATTGTGAAGTAAAAGTATTAATAATAATTAATACAAGTACAGCGTTTAAGTAAATTTATTTTCAAAATGTCATAGGTATTCGATTATTATTATGTCAAAACTTGAAACTTTTGCCATAATCAAATATGTGGTTACAACACAGTGTAATGACTTTAATGATTAAATACATATTAAAAAAGCTCAAACTGCTAAGACAATATTGATATAGTTGATATATTAATAGAATACAACGTGACGAAATAAGTAATCATATAACCAGAACGTGGTAATTTCATTTGTGATTGGAATTAAACAATTACATTTCATTTCATACCGTCCATTGTTCGATGAGGTTACCAAATTTTTAAATTATTATATTTTTCTTTACTAAGAACTCTTTTACTTAAAGCTGTTCAATAAACCATTTTTTTTCACTTCTCAATCCGCATCATATTATTATGCTTTGAGTTTGATTTAATATAAAATCATCTTAAATGGCACACAGTATTTTTTGTATTTTATATAGATTACAAATTAAAAAGTCGTTGAAGAAAACAATTGATAATGTTATAACAAATTATTTTATTTTAAGCCATAATAACGTCTAATAATTTAATAACATGAATTTATTTTATTAAATATATATATATTATAAATCATGAATTATGTTGACGACCATATTTAATCTTATAATATAGAAACTGAACACGTATAATTGACAAACACATCATGCGCAGTAAATTGTACTGGGCTTATAATATTACTTTGTACCTAATGAAGTTTAACAAATAATAAAATCTACATTATTACCTTTATTACATTTATGTTCTAATATATTATATTCTATATTTTATTAAATTACCACGAGGGGATTTATCTTATAACGAAGACACAAGAAAAAAGAATTTATTACTCCAAACAATATTTGAATTTATCAATTAAACCATTTATAATATGGTATAATAAATAATATCTGATATCATTATTTAGGAAATGGCGAGTTAAAGGTTAATGCCTTTGGTTGTCACATTGCAACCCCAATGGGTTTCGAATTGTTTGCTTTAATAATAATTATGGACGAACCCATATTATTTGTAGAGTAGGTGGTAATTCTATATAGAAACAGAAACGTGTATTGCAAAGATATTTCTAAAATAGACAGAATACCTACGTGAAACATGAAAAAAATATGTTTATCGAAACTATAAGGATAATTACTAATTAGTTAGGTATAAGGTATTAATTATTATGTTCAGTCCAATATAAGGATACTTAGACCACACTAATATATTATGAATAGTTACAAGAAACATATTAAGTTAATTCGATTTTTACGATTTTTATCGTGTAACTATATTATGATTTAGGTACTTGATAAAACTATCACAATACAATATTGAGGTCAACCTTGTACATACAACCGGGATTCAACCTGATCAAGATGATTAACTATTAAGTTCAGGTGAATATTATATTATTCTACCTTGGATAAGCTATATATTATGGTAATTTTTACACGGCATGGATGTCCCTGATATAATCAAAAGACGAACTAACATAACATAATTTGATAAAATGAATAAAATATAATAAATCGAGAAAATTTACGAACACTTATAAGTAATATTATTATAAAACAAAAGAATAAAATATAATATTTATAATAAATTTCTTATGGACAACAATCATTTATTTTCTCTGTTAGTGTAAGACGGTAAAATGTGAAATTGTCGTATGTTCGAGAAAAAATTTAAATACGAACATTACCATTTCAGGAAATTCACTTATATCGAGTAAATAAAAAAAAACTATGCATTGATAATTTTTACAATGGGCTCAAAACACACTAAATGGGGGAAAAATAAACTACAATTTTATCGTTACATATAATTACATTAATTGAAGTCATTAAAGTAACGTGAACGTATAGTATAATAATAATTATATTATGTGGTTTGAATAATTTTCCAAAACGTCCGATAAATATTGTTTGTAATAATGATACTATATAATATATTAACGTCATCTCACGCAGGCCGCGGTGTTAAACATTATAATATTTCGATAAAAAACGAGACATATTATTATATTATTAATACTGCGCAGTGTATGCCTCTACCTACATTATAATAATATCGTTTTTTACCGATCGCGTGGTTGTGTTTAAAACGATCGGTTTTTTTTTACATTTTTTATCATTATTATTTACGTACGTATATAATATAATACATGTACCGATATATATTTTTTGTTGCTCTCCGCAGATCCACGTAATTATCGCGTCGGGACAGCTTCCTGTAATCGTCGAAAAATCACCCCGGGCGTCGATCGACGTTATTATATTATTATTATTATTATTATTCGTATTCTCTCTCTCCCTCTCTCTCTCACTCTCTCTCTCTTTCTCTCTCTCCTCCCGCTGGACCGCTCCTCCCGTCCGAAACCGCACGCAGACGCCACGACGACCCACTCGACCCCGCGGTAAAGAGAGCGAACTATGCCACTCGACCCCGCCACCGAAGCTTAAAAATATATCGGCACGACGGTGATAATATTATGTTATATATTATTAGTATTATTATTATTATTACCATCATATTATGTGATGTTAGGTCCAGAGGCACACCGCGAGACGGCAGCGACGACGCCACGCCGCCGCCGCCCGCGAGCTTCCTGCCGCCGACGAGACGCGCCGACCGTATTATACTATTGGCGGGGACGACGTCATCATTACGGCTCGCACGTGATCCTTATTATTATTTATGCTCCACCGTAACATCGTGTAAGTATATATGTGTGTGTGTGTGTGCGTGTGTGTGTGTGTGTGTGTGTATGTGTGTACCTATATTATAATATACAATAATTGGCGCACGTGACGTATGTATAATAGTGTATAGACATTATAATGTTTACGATCGCGTGTTATCCGGGTTCGGTCCCTGTGGTCGACGTTTGTGTACGAAAATCGGGTACCTACCTATACTATATACCCAGGTATATTATGTATATCTACCGGCTATAATTTCGGAATCGTAAATTACGTGATTTCCGTTGCAGAGCAGTGTTTGCCACGGTCGCGCACGAGGTGGTGTGTGCGTGTACCTATAATATATTATATGATATATAATATAATAATATAAATAATATACACATATATATATATGTATGTGTAGAGACAGAGAGAGAGAGAGAAAATAAAACTCTGTACTGGATGCTTCACGACGGCGTTCGTCCCCGGATGATGGTAGTTCGGTAACTAAAACTTATCTCGCCATCAGAGTGTAAATCGAGTATCGACGGAAACTCGTTGTTAAACTTTTAAGACATTTACAAAATATATCAGTTCTTTAAATTTGATTTTTTTTTTTTAATTGTTGAAAACAAATACATATTTTTACTATTTATGTTTTGAGTATAAAAGAGAACCAAAAACTAGTTTAAGATAGGTAGGTATTTATAATAGTGTTATGTATAAAATAACTGCAGTCCAATAATCATTTTCCAAAATCATATTTTATAAAATCTATATTGACAGGGAGTAGGGACATACACACAGCGGTCAGCGAGACACTCTGTATAATGTATCTTTGAGCTTATCATAAAGGACTGTTAAACATAATACACGACAGTAATAATATACAAAAAAAAAAAAAATAAATATTAATTAATATGAATTTCCGACATTTTAACGAACCATCCGTTTGAAGTGTTTCTTTAATTTGAATTATAATAACTTATGCCAGTTTTGATCATTTAAAACCACAAAATATCACAATTTTATCCACCACGTGAGTTTAAATGAGTACCTACTTAATGTTATGATATAATGTATAATATAATAATATGAGTTATGACATGTACGCATAATAACATTATAGATTTATAGCTAATAATAGTAATAATATAAACTTTAGGTTAGCCATAAACTTCACTAATTTTAACCATATACCTACGTATTTTATGTTAAAGGTTATGTCAAAATAAGGCCTGCCAACAATGTTATGATTATCCAGTCAATCATAACATTTTTTCATTGATTATTAGTTGTACAGTAAAATTTTCAATAGATTATTGGCTGATATTAAACTTTCTTTGGCTTTTTGATGACAACATCACAAACCATCTTAAATGGTTACATACTGTCGTTTAGTGATTATTTCTTTAGTCGTTGGTTCGAATAATAGATAATTGTCTATTAGAGGCTAAATTGCGACAACAATTATTGATAATAACTAATAAGTAATAAACAAATCATTACAAAAATAGAACTTTTTTTCAAATGTATACTTACTTCAGTAAAAAACGCGAACTGCTTTGCCTACAAATTTAATTAATTTCATTAACAACGCATCATAATTTAGAAATTCTCTGTTCTTGTATGTAAATAATAAATATAAAAGCAAAAATACGTGTCATGTAAATCAAGGTAATAAAATATTTATTCGGGCATTTATTTTAATATTATAATATAGGTATGAGTAAGTTATAATTACAACAATAACCAAACTAACCAAAAATTATCGACGTATAAAATTTCAATTATTGGTTACTTGACAGTGTGGTAATGCATTTCTAATATAGCTGGTATAATTATTGTCCCAAGATGTGAATTTGAACGTTAGCCAAAGCCGTGGATAATAATGTTAAGGTATTATGTATGGCCAACAATTTTGGAAGTGATGTAAAAACATTAAAAACTTTAAAATCGAAACGACTAACACATATAATAACAGTGTGATACAATATAATAGAATATGGGACGTTATAATAATATCTACTGTCGATGATTGGCTTCCAGTCCGTGGAATCTGCAGGCCGTATCCTGTTAATGTTTTTTTAGCACTTATGTGAGGACTACCAATAATAATTGTGTTTATACTTGAGGGACGTTCAAAAAAACGAAAAATTATATATTGTGTCCATGATAATAATAATAATAATAATAATATGTGACGCGCAAAAAATAATGTATTTGATGTATTATATATACTATATAGGCATTATATAATATTATATACATGTGTGAATACAGGTAAATTCACCATATAAGTATGATCACCCCATTTTTTTTTTTTCAATAATGCAGATATTTAAAATTATAGATACTTGTAATTTATAAGTATATCCATAAAAAACATATTTCCGTATTCTTGAGTTTTTTATACTACTTTAAGTAGTATACATGGATTTAAAAACTCTTGTTTTTCAACTGAGAACCTCGATTTTCTACAGTATATTATTTCGCTCAGGGGCCACCAACCAGTCGATCGCGATAGACTGGTGTATATTTAGAGGAATATTGGTAGATCGTATTAAAGATAAATTATCCCTATATCGGTTTATCTTGTTTCAACACAATTTTATGAATTATTACAAAGTAAAGTATGTATTTCGATGAAAAACATACTATTTCCCGATGAAGAAATATAACGAAAGAAGAATATTATTAGATAAACAATATACTATTATGCCGGATGTAAAAACATAAATAATATAAGTACCATCTAAATAAATAGAGGGCATTCACCAGATCACTTGTTGTAAAAGGTTAGCGACCCCTGATTTTGCGAATAATTTTTCTAAAAATGTTGTATCAAAATCGAAATTTGAACGAGTAGATTTTGAGTTACTAGACTCTGTGCACTAAAGATAAAATATCAACAATGATGGGGTTCGGAATAATATAATATGGGGCCATAGCGAATTGGTAATTTTAGTAATTAAATATTATTAAAATATCAACATTTATTATTTGTAAAAATGGCTTAAGCACAATAAATATTAGATCCAATTTATAAACCAATTTACAAAACCATTTTTAATGACTATTATTGTATACATTTTAATAAATGGAAAACTCTTCGAGTCATGTGAATGCAAATTTTCAGAAAAACTATTCGCAAAATAATTTTCAGTAGAGGGGGAGGATTCTCGTTTGAAAAACCAAAGTATGCATCACAGGACACTCCCTAATAGTACCTAAAACGAAAAATGTTTGAAACATTGCGGAACTATAATATTATGTTCTTTAAATATATTAAAAAATTTGAAAAATCAGGACTCGAAAAAAATTATCAATCATCAGCGGCAAACAAACGGGGGGGGGGGGGGAGAGCATGCTCAGCGTGCGAATCACTCTGTATCAATAATTTTTTTTTTAATTCAGGTGAATGCTGGTGTGTGTGTGGGTGGGTGCTTGCGCGAGTGTTTCTGTGAACGTGTTTGCACGAACGAGTGTGTGTGTGTGTGTGGCTTCCGGAAAACGATCCGTAATGGATTCCACGGGGAGTCCCATTAATTAAAACGCGTAAATTATGCAAGGCAAGGATCGTCTCCTCGCGGGCGCGACGGTATCCACAAATTGAATTCTACCCCCCAGGAACGCTGTGCACGCGCGCCGTATGCGTATATACACATGTGTGTGCGTGAGAGAGAGAGAAAGAGACCGATGGTGCGGGTGGGCATATGCGTGTGCGTGTGTGTGTGATATACCGAGTGTACCGCCGAACCGTATTATTGTGTTTAACTTGATCAACGGGCACGGGGGAACACGAGAGCACGCGGTCGGCGGCTGCTCCGGGGAACCTGAGTAGTAATTTGACAAGTCTATACGACGCGCTGTACAACAATTATTATTATTATTATTATTATTTCATTCGCAAAGCATACAGCGCACATACCGCGCACACAATACACACGTACACGCGCATATTGTAGCACACGTATATGATAGTATGTATATATTATATTACAACGGTGTGGGGACGTATACGCGCATTTATATAATTACTTTGCGTAAGTCACCGAACGATATAATCGCAGAAACACGGCTGTTATTACAATAATAATATTATTATCAGCAGGCCCGAACGAGCGCGAGACTATATAGTAGGATCGGTTGAACTCCGCGTTGACAGCTTGCAGGTTTAACGAAAATTAGTGTGTATTAAAGTCATTTATGTCACAATATTATATTTTGATGTATTCTATTTATAATTGTGCAAAATATTTTACGAAATTAACATTGTAACAGTAGGGCCTATGACGAGTTGAATCACGCATGCGTGTTACCCAACGAGCATCAAATTGTTAGAACGCATAACTTTATCAGTTGATTCGAAAAAAATGTATCGATTTTATTCAAAATGTTACTGTTCGGCAAGAATAAAAACCGTTTTATCTTAACCACTGGATGACGTAAATACTATCTAATTATGAGCAGAACTACATAGGAAATTTGTATGTATCTAAGAGATTTTATCATAATCTAATTTTTTGTCGGTTGTATTTTTTTCTTTGCCGAGTTCTATTAAAAAAAATAAATATATAAATATACACAATAAACATCTTGGGTAGCACGTAACTATTTGAAGTTTTTATAATTCATCAGATGTAATATTCTCTCAAAGAAAAAAAAAAATATTACCCGGGCGATGACAAATGACGCATTCCATCCGTTGCACTTGGTCGAAAATTTCAATTACATGATTTTGTTTGTGAATAACACAGTCATCATTAATTATGTAGTGCATGTACAAATTAATGACATATATAATATTATGATATTATGTTTGAGTTCAGTGAAACCCTTTTTTAGTGACTTGACTAAATCAAATTTAATGGGCACCCCATAAACTAAGCTGAAACGTAAATAAATCCTTCTTCCTACTGAACCACCCCTACTCTTCCACGAATATATTATTAACATTACAGTATCATTATACATGTATGTATTTTCGGGTATGTTATAATGTATTCTGTTTAATTTTTGTTTCGTTTTATCAATATTATACTATACAAACGGTTACGCAATTTCTCGCCTTTGCAGTAGCTATAAGTTAGATTAAAATATGTGTGTGATTATAAATATGTACCCACCACTAAAAGGGTCAACTCGAAAAGTAGATTTAGATGTGTACCTATTATAATACTGTAAAGTATATTAGTTGTACATTTATTAGTATATATTAGTTAGTTGATTATAAATACTGATATTAATGCATAATATGTATAGGGATCGCGAAAACATTTTACAATAATATAATTTAGTTATCAGCATAATGTTATATGATGTAAATGCTCTCGACAAGCAAAAATATAATAATAAATTAATATTTTCAAGTATAAAATAAAAACATATACACTACAGAACTCTGCACAGCCTTTGAACCGACACTTCTGCAGTTTTTGCTGTCATAAATGCAAAAAATAATTTAATATTCGATTTTTTCCTCCTTCAAATGATTTTTGGTATTTATGGAAGTACGCAACTACATGTTTGGACCAGACCAGGCCAATCACAAAATCGTTTGTCCGTTAAAAAAAAACGATTTTAAACCACCATTGAATGCATGCACTTGGGTTATAATATAATACTTGGTATGAGGAGTCTGACTTCCGCTAAAAAAAAGAAATTCGATGGATAAAATACGGTGAAACCGGTATACTGGCAAACCTATAATATTGCTACTCGAGACTTTAAGTCGCACGTCCGCGAGCGATTCCGCTGTGGGTGGAAAATAAAGGGAAATACACGGGAAAATGTGAGGGCGATCGCGGCGTCACCTTACATCTCATACGACTTGACATTTATTGAACAAACGTACTTGTTCTATGGATCGGATACGGAATCGAGCCGCACAATGTCGTCGACCTGTTGCGAAAAACGCATTTGAACCAGCGCCGTGTGCACTCATCGGGTTGTATAACATGATACTGCCAGGGCACGACGATGATTCTGACTAAAAAACAAAAATATTCGATGGGTAATAATAGTATATGGTGAAGCCGGTGTACGTGCCACACCTATAATATTGCCACTCGAGACTTAAGTCGCGCGATCTCGTGATGGTGGAAAATATAGGGAAATACGCCGGAAATGCGAGGGGACCGCCGCCGGGGGATGGTGTAAAAAAATAACTGGTACATTATAACGACACACGCGACTCCGTATCGTAGCAGGGGCGATGTGCAGCACACGACACGTCGCATATATATAATGTTCTGTGCGCCGTGTTACACGGGTGGCAGAAAAGACGGAGAGTGCGGCGAGTATATAATATATTATTATTATTTTTATTATTATTATTATTATTATTATGCTGCTGCTGCTGTTGCTGCTGCAGTGATCTACATTATAACGACGGTGAAAAACGTCACGTTCCGTACACGTTATATTACAGTGTGCCCATTGTGTTCCGCCAGTGATTCATCGGCGTGCGCACCCTCTTCCGGGGTGACTTTGGTTTGGGGGGGTGGGGGCGTGCGGAAAATATTACACCGTTGAAGATTACGGCCGATATCGGAATATTATATTATATTGATTCTCTCCCCGAGTCGGGCCGATTCGCCGCCGCCTCGTCGAGGGGGATCGAATCCAGCGGCAAATTGACTGGCGGCCACACATCATATAGAGACGGAATTTTCCAGTGATGTATAATGGCCGTATATAAATCCAGGGGCTTGCAGGTCATTTTATTGCTCTAATTTTGACGTGTGCCGGGTCGCTTGCACGAACCAATTGGGGTGGACGTGCGGGAAAATTGCCCTCCCCCCCGACGATTGAACGAAAATCCAATTTCGAAAACTCCTGAATTAATATCGCACGCGTCTAATACTATTATTTCGTCGACAATATTTAATAATATAATTAATCCAAGCGTAAAAAATATGACGGAAATCTTAAAATTGAAAGTAATGTCTTGACAAATATTGTGTGTATAGTGTATATAACATTATGTTAAGTTCTCCCCGACGCGACAATATAATATTATAATAATATGCTTTATCTCTGCTGTTTTGGCTTTGGAATAATAATAGTAATAATACAAAAAAAAATATATATCATTATTAATATTACTGTCATTAGTTTTTTCTTACAAATTCCATGTTTCCGGAAAACAATGTCAAATGAAAGACGTTAACGTATACGAAAACTCCGTTTCGGATTAAACATTGAATACTAAACAAACAGAAACACTCGACGATTAATTGCATTAAATGTTTCACGATGACTTCCGTTTGAATAACGAATTGCAGAAAAATATCATATTATATTGTAGTTGTTGTTGTCGTATATCCGGATGTTATACAAAATATTATTTCGATGTTTGTATGATATTATTTGTATATTTGTATTAACGCTCCAATTAATGTCGTAGATAGTATATCATAAATATAGCTTGGCCAATCTATCACAGTAGAATACTTTATTATTATGGTATAATGTATGAGTCATAATATTATTTCCATGGTTAAAAAATTTAATTAAATTGTTGATATTATTTAACCTAGTTTGTAAGGGATTAGGTCAAAATTTAAATGTCAACATTAGTTTGTATTAACCTTAATTTTTACACATTTTGTTCCATTTTCTATCCAATCGTGTTTGAAAAAACGTCGGAACAAACCAATTATTACAATAAAAGAACAATTGTATTACATCTAACTGGATTATAAATTCAGCCCATGTATGTGAATGGGAAAAAATTATCAAAGAACTTACTTCCGTTCTAGGCCTATAGTAATGTTTTTATAAATGAGGGCCATACGATGCATTGGAATTTAATTCTTCGACTTCCTGTCAACAGATTAAAAACAAAAATAAAAACAATTCCACGCAATTCTATATGATTTTTCCACATCATGTCGTGCAAAACTGTCTCAGGTAAATGATATAATAGCAAACGTTTTACCTTTTAAAAATATTAGTAAAATTAATAAACATCAAATATATACAAATATTATATTATAACCTAATATATGCTCCAATGTATTTAGAATAGTTTAGAAGAGTAATTTGTACAATACTATATCATTGCACTTAAAAACGCAGTTGTAAATTGAAAATAAAAGTCGAAAGCTGCAACTGTATAATATATAATATTATTATTACATTCTCAACATTATAGTAAATTGGTACTCAAATCGTTATGATACATCAGTGTGTGGTATTGTGGTCTTTAAAACCACCATAATATATAGATATGCATTAAAGATACGTATTGAATCGTTTTAATGAACTTACAGCCGATGGACGTTTTAAACCATTATAAATATTTATTCAGTTATACGGTTTACTGAATAAAACAAGTCCATAATAAGCAGGGTTTCAATATTTTTGGTAAAACCGTCCGGAAAACTTAACTAAGTACTACATTTTTGTTCGGTTTCCCCTCCCGATACCATCGTTACAATGGTAAACTAATATTTAATCAGGACTCCACGGTAAATACACTACGACAAAGTAAACAGTCGACATCGAGGGGATATGTACTCAAAGGGACCGGACTTCCATTAGACATTTCGACACGATTTCATGGGCCGCATCGAGAAAAATAGGCTGATTTAAAAGTGACATGATGTTATCGTTTAACTAAAAAAAATACATTTTATAGTTAAAATTGTAGTATAAATAACAATAGTTGATCTGTTTATGTATATATTATTATCGACACAACCGCACTGAGCCATGGAATCAATTATATCGCTACATACGGCAATTGATAGTTTTAATGATAACATATCATTATCATTCATCAATTATCATTGTAATATTATTATATTGTTATTTTAATGATTTAATTTATAATTCGTTTTTAAGTCTTTTCATAACTCATCATTGAGTTTAAATGACAATAATATGTACTTTAGTAAAACATATGAAATAAAAACAATTTTTTGGTGAATAAAATGTGATAAACAAAGTGTATTTAATCCTTGAAAGTTAATAATTATATTGGATACTGAATTTCCAGCAATATGTACTGCATAGGTATTTTGTTGCATAATATTATTACAGCCTGTAATTTATACATATAATGATACACCTATATACTAAATTTTTTCTTCGTTACATATTCTATGTAACACCGCAAATTGAGCGGTTTCGTCCACGTACGAGGTACAAAGATTTAGTGACAGTTTAAAATCATTATTAATTATAAATAAAACTACCACTCATCGATATCAAATATAATATATAAATATCGATATATCATTTGCAAGTTTTAATAGTCAATAAGTAGCTTTTTTGTATAAACTAGTCATTCTAATACTTTATACCTGCTAGAGATGGGAATTTTATAGAACATGTTTTGGTAAATTTTAAGTAATTTTTTTAATACTGTATAATATTTTTATTTAGTAAATTTAATACGAACTCAAAACAATTTTCAGAACCAAGCTAACCATTTCACCAATGTATCACTCGTCCACTTCTTATACTACAAATATTATATTTATATATATTATTATAAGTATGCAATGTCGCACAAACGGAGGTGCTTAGCACCTCCAACTTATATTAGTTATATTAGACTAAAAATATTGTTTAAAGTAAATCAGAGATGATGGTGTTAAAAATTGTTTTAGTAATAATTATTTGCTGGAAGATCTCATGTGCATGATATAAATATAAGTAGGTGTATAACTAGTTATGTTTATATCATGCATTGTGGAGATATGGATGTCAGTATAGCGTTGTTGTGCATATGAAAACAATTGAAATAAATGATCACTCGAATTTTAAAACGGTAAAAAATATTTAGTGGTTAAAAAGTTATCGGTAAAATTTACGTACCAAGCTTCCATCTCTAGTTATACCTGCGCAATACACGTTGATCATAGTCGAATAGAACATATACAATATACTTTCTCGTATTCGAACCTATCTAAACAATTTTTAATATTTCAATAACAGTAATTCCACTAGTTTTGAAAATGATAATAAAAAACAATGCTATTACGATTGCTTTTTTCCTGCTTAATATTTTTTTTTTATTCATGATATTGCAATCAGTCTTGGAAGTTTGTGGCAGGAGGGTGAAGGACGCACTGTGATAACAACGGCAATACGGAAAAAAGGGTTGTACAAGAGTTTTCAGCCTTTCTCGGGACGGTTAAATCGTGGCAAATATAATATATATATATATGCATACACGTTTCACCTAACCCCCAGCGATACGCGTATATTCGTCGTGTATGATAGAATGGCGGAAGCCGTGGGGTTTCCAAAACTGTCAGGGCTAAAAGTGTTTGTGTGTTCAAACGGCTGGAAAACGAGAGCAATATTCCTCTTTCTATTTTTTCCTCACGCCCCCGCCGTGTTACCATTCCGCTACTATATATACCTCGTCACCCGTCGATGAAATCATTTTACGTTTTCCAATAATGTCTCCGGTATTGTCCTAACACGCGTCGTGTAGTTTTTTGGTAAGAAAAAAAATATAGACGAAAAACATTGAAAAAACGGTGAGCAAAACCTTAAAAGACCCTCCCCGAAAGAAAAAAAACCCGAAAAATCGATCACATCGTTCCCACTCCTTTTAGTCTCCGTCGTCCTTACTATAGCTATATATATAATATGGTCACACACGCCGTAAAGAAACTGGATTCTTCAAAATGGCAAAGTATTGCAAAAGTTTCTCTTTTCCGAAACAACGATAAAAGTATTAACACCATCTGCACTTTGCCGGATTACTCTTATGTGCAAGAAATCCCCTTTGCTACGGCTTTTTTCGTTCTTTTTATTTTTGACGTATTCACTCCTATACACTCTGAAAACACATTATCGTCTTAGTTTTCAGCTCACAAGCAAATGTATACGAGAATGGAAATTTGATTCCACAAATAAGACTACAGAGACTGCTATATGAAGACGTGATGAAATACCAATACACTCGAATCCGATCCAATTTTCTTGAAGGCATTTTTCTGGGTTCACATATGAAACATTTCCTTGTATATAGCAAACAATCCAATGATCCGTTGAATAACGTCACACTCCTATATCAAACTGAATTTTACACGCTATTGTTTTGCATATTATCCGAATGGAAGTTTTCCTTACATAGAGTGTGATTCACCAAGCATGCTTACGGCTCAGTCCCTTTTCAATCCTCGAATAAACGAATTATTCAATTTCCGATTTAAGGAATTTCTAAGCACAAGCGCATAAAGAATATAATATTTTCAATTAATACCATTTTGTATTACATTGCAATCATGATGGCAACATAAATTTATTTTTTTGAATTGAGAATCACCCTTTTTACTATAAATTATTGATTAAATTAATTTATTAAAGTTTCGATATAGGTATACATGTCTAAATAGAAATCCAAACCAGAAATATTTGAGTCTTACGAATAATTTTGAATAATAGTCCATACAAATATAAAATATATAATATTATGCCTACTAAATCTAGTATTTATAATACTCAGAACATTTTATAAATAATAAAATATTGATAGATTGATATTATTAATTAATAACATTTTCTTATAATCATATAAGCCCCATATCTTCCGAACCTATTTACACATGTATTATACTTAGTAGGTACATGAAGTTAAATAAGTAAGTTACTAATATAGTTAAAATTGATTAGGTAAGATACATAAACATTTTCAGAAAATTCATCTGCTTTATGCTTAACAATATTCTCAAGAAAACTAAAAAAGAATGTTTCACAATATTGAAAATAATATGTTGGTATCGCTACTGGACACACCTCGAATGGTATAATAATTAATAAATTTAAGTATTTCAAAATATGTTCCTTAAGACAGCATAGCTTAAAATTCCCAAACTCCGTACTTGAATAAATTCTTTATTAAAAATAAAAATGTGAGTGAGCATGGTTGGTGTATCATACTGTACATAATATATAGGTAATATATTATAATATTTTACGAACAGACAGACGAAACACGAGCATTATTCAATGTGTATTATGGTGCAGGAGCATAGTGTTTGTCTACAATATATATATATGTCTACTATCTAAATATAATATAAAATATCCTTTTTATTGGATCTGAAAATATAACATCTGTGGTCAAAGTGTATGACTTTTATTGTTTATAAATAAATTTTGTAAAAAGTTTAAAATGTATAGGTTTCCAATAAAAATGACACTTTCGGTTTGATGTGTTCTGTTGTTAGATCTTTAATATGAACATGAGAGTAAGATGTATAAAACTCATTTACCTAACTAGGTATAATGTGTTGGACGAAAAAAAATGACTAAATGTTCTTGAAAAAATAAACTGCTTATCTCTTATTAATCTCTTTGGATATTTTCTAATAAATGTACGGACAAGACGTTATGAGTATAGTTGCCTTAAACCCTTTTATCTTCTGTATCTTAGAAAGAAATATTTATAAACATATTTATTCGGTGTTTTGTATTAATATGGGTTTGGTAGTTGCTATGATGTTTACCGTGTAAAATATAATAATTGTTTGGCTTTTTTTTCCTCCACATACCGTTGAGTTCAACAAAAAAAGATATCATAATATATTATACATTAATGCTCCTCACATAGCACCTGCTTTATACATGTCATCTAACCATAATATTAATTATCCGTTATGATTTATTACATCAAAGTCGCAGTTGACTGACCCGGCACACTACTCATACCCTCTATAACGTAAGTTGTAATTTTTTGTTGTTTTAATCGATTTGTGTTTTTTTTCTGCAATGCTCGTCCTGCGACTGCACACGGTGCTCGCGTCTTTGTACTTTACGGTGTATATATATATATCGAAATTATAGGAAATTACTTCGGTAGGTCAACTTCGTAGATGTGAATTCTGTCATGGGAGTACAGTCAGATGACTGATCGGCTATTCGGCACTATAGTCTGGTAAATAAAAGTGTAGGGGAGCGTGATTTAAAGCTCAGCATTTCCACCCTTCCTCTTACTCACTTGCAACGGATAAGTCACGCTGCCGCACGATGATTGATACGGAACCGTTTTTGGCGAGACAGTTGTTTATTTTTTTCTCGTTCCCTCGGCAATCTCTTATTTTGATTATCTGATATTTTACTGATCAAAAGCAATAGAGTTATCGAAAATATGATTACATTCATTCGTACACAAAGGTGGAATCAAGCGAGTGTAAAATGTGCGGCTCAGTGAACTCTTCTGCGGAGTAACAATATTCGTAACACGTGGTCACTAATAATAATAATAATAATAATATTATGTGGGAATCGTACCGTTATATCGGAATTCGATGTATTGCTATATTGGTGATTTTGTGTGCAAGCATGGTAAACATAATGTATTATACTAGCACTGCAATCATGTGAACAAATTATGCAGAAATATTTTAAGCAAGGTTATGAATTTGTACGATTACTATTCGGTACTATTTTATACATTTTCTTTTTATTTTTATATATTTTTATTTTTTTCTAGTTCAATTATAAAGCTATTAGGAATCTATATATTATTTTAAATCGCTCAATAATTATCTAAAATAGGTGCACAGTTCCAAAATTTAAAAAAAAATACTCTAAATAATATTACCAAAAATCTGTTCAAACAAGTATTACGAGTTATACTATTATTAAATAGATAGGTATCGAATAAAAATTTAAATACATACTCTTGTTTATTCGTTAACTGAGACTATATTATTATATCTTATGTTTTGTTTGTTAAACTAAGCTTTGAAATAAGTTCAAAGATTTTTAGACTGTGAGCGGAGCGATAAATGTATTGGTTTTACAATGATGTGTGTTTTATTATTTTTATTTTTTCATTTTTATTTGTGTCTGTCATCACTTTTTAGGACTGTAAGAATGATAATAAATGCTTAATATACTAATACATTTGTCTAGTACCTGTATTGAAACTATATACAGGATCAATCTAGAAAATTTCAAATATTCATAAAAGCTTTATAAAATTCACTTGATGGTTTTATGTTTATGTTTTTACGCCATAAAATTAAATATATTACAATACTATTAATATTGTTTTTCACTTTATTTAAAAAAAATCAACGGACTGTTACAGTATATTACTTTTTAGTCAATGTATACAACGTTATCGTGTTAAAATAAAACCTAATTATATTTACTTTAACCATAGAATATTGTTTCAGTAAGTCATGTAAGAAGTAATTGGTACGTAAGATACCTACGTCATAATACAATTTTCCGGTAATATTAAATTTTAATAACAAACATAATTTTCAATAACTTGGAATTTTTTTAGTTTATTTTATATTAACTGATAACAATTCAGAAGAATACGACTTGTATGTTGGCTAAAGGATAGAAATTTACAATTTAATTTTAGGATGTACATTTTCATCTAAAACATTAAATAAGAATACAGTTAATAAATAATATTATGAATTATGCTTACATAAGAACTTGACTGTAAAAGCACATTAATTTTTAATTCAGACATTTTAATTGCCATGGGTTTTATCTTTTAAGGACACTCCCCTACACCCCTTTCTTAAGGTTTAATGATTTCCTTTATTCCTTATTCAAATTACATTTTACTCTAATTTTCTTTTCAAAAGATTTTAACATTTTGTGTAAATTTAATATAACTGTTTTGTTGTTATTTATGTATCTCCTATAATATCAGGGATCACCAATATCGGAGGGCTACCTTAGAAATTTAGGACGTTTTCAGGGGCCATACAAGTTTAATATACGCATTTCTAACCAGAGAAAGTAAATGCAGAGTCAAAAAATATGAATAAAATTGATAAAAACCTAATCCAACCATAACTAAAAATAATTTTGAAAATAAATTTCTTGATCAAGTTTTTCCACAAACCACTTGGTGACCCCTGTGGCCTGCCTATAGCTTGATATATTATTTTTATAGACGTAATACAATAATGTGATTGTAAAATTATCCATTCCGTTGATATCGTCTATGGACTCCATGTTTTAATCTCATAATATATTCAACGTTATACAGTCGAAATGGATAACAGTAAAGAGAGTTTTAGAAGTATACATTATACTCGAAGAACGTATTATGTTTTCATAGGAAAATAAAAAGATTCGTTTCGCGAATCGAATATTGTGAGTACGTAGGTACAAGTATTAAATATTTTATTACGGTTTATACGGTTTTTCGGTAAGCAATGATGAAAAAATAATTCGGTGGAAACGTGGCACAATGCATCTTATACGTGACGTGCGTGTGTACGTAAAAGTCGGGTTCCCGTAGCTATACATGTCATGAGATCGCATAATATTATTGCTTTTTTACAATGCAAACGCCTAAAATATTTATCCAAAGAGATTTCTTTTATTTCTTTATAAAAGTGCGTGGGGCTGTAAGTCCGCAGAACGCGCCACACACAACAAAAAAATATTATATCGCGTTGAATATTATAGCGACGGCGGCCTCTACCCCCCCCCCCTCACCCGGACACACGTGGTCGCGTCGTCGTCGGTGTACCGTATACGCGGTTATAGACGACCGCGACCACAGCCGATTGCGCCGGACGACAAAAGTTTCGTATTATTGTGATTATTATTATTATTACTATCATCATCGTCGTCGTCATTGTTGCGCGAGGGGACGCCAAATGTGTAATACAACAATGAGTCAATATAGAGAGCTGCGGCGGCGGTTCTGTCCGTCGGCAGAGGAGGGTCGTCTCTTCGGGATACCCGCGATGTATATTTTGTCCTGTCAGTATGCACACACACGCCATACGCGTAGAATACAGCCCACCCGGGTGTGTAAAGTTTTCCGTTTCCACCCTGTATACAAACATCCTATTCAACGGATTAAATAATCGTACTGCGCTGCTATTGTTGTATATTTGTTATTTGTATTATTATTTTTAACGTTCAGATTTTAATTTCACGTTTTGTTGTGTGTCGAACGCGTTTTGAAATCAACTCAACAATCGATCGTTTATAGATTTTAAAAACCAGGAGTGGCCAACCGGCGGCACACTGGTATCATAGTCGCATCCGGTGGCCGTTCAATCGGTATTTTGTTGGGCCCAAAGCCTTTAATGAGATTTATTTATTTATATATTTTTTTACACTTACAATAGGTAATAGCATTATTCAAATAAGTATTACAATTCATTTAATAAATATTTTTAGCTACATTTTTTGGCTACCGATGAAATTCATAACTTAAAAAATGTATTACACACGCATTTGTGTAAATCATTTTAAATGGAAATATATAAATAAAAAACAGCCTTAATAATTTATTCTACTACGCTCAACCTGTATAATAAAAACATAAATTGTGTAAAAATGTTTATTACATATTTAGTTAATCATATTAAGCGAATGCTATCACCTACATTAATAATAAATAATAATGCTCAGTAAATTTCCAACTAATAAAATCAATGCACTGACTCATAGACTCGCGATTGTGCGAAACATATCCAGACATCGATCTAGCAATCGAGAGGGTATTTGATTTAATTCTCAAGTGAAAAAGGAAAAATTCTGTGCCAAAGTATAGTACAAAATTATATAATGTATATTGAATAGATGAATAATAGGTATATATTTTATTTTTTATATAAACAGTATAATTTTACTACAAGGCCACACTAATATTTATTCGATATTGTATAATTCACTAAAATATTATTTTACTGCCAATAAAAATATATTAAAAGTACTTGCCATTACGAAACGATATAAAATATATCAAAAACAGTTAAACTCGTATAATCACACAGACACATAATAACTATTTCGGTGATTTAATCACAGTGTTGTTATTTTTATTTTAAATTATTATCAAGCCCATAAAATAGATTAGCATTCACGTCCGAGCGCACAGGTTTGTTTAATAAGACGAAAATCGAAAAAAGTCATTATAAAGGTAATATATTATTCTGGGAAATTTATCGTTAGATTTCTCGAGCGCTAAAATAACGGTTTTCGAGATAAAATTATTATTTTTTTAGTTTTCACACCGTTTGCTATACGCAATATGATTCAATAAAATGCAACAATGTGTTTGTAGGTATAATATTATCCTCCAAACGCGCCACATTATCCCGTTCCTATAGTGGCCCCACGAATCGCGATCACTCAATATTATATTGTGCGTGTCGGACGCGTCTGCCGTTTGCCGACACTTTTACGTGTCAACTACAACCTACACATACACACACGAGTGTGCGTGACCATATACCCGAGAGAAAATGAAAGATGTAATTTTTTACCCATTCATTTTTCAGCACACGTATTTCTTGCGTGGATGCTCCCCCCCGCTAAGGGGCGTTGCGAGTGGACAGCACCTCGTGTATATTAATATTCCGTGTAAGCGTTTGCCGATCGCCTCCAGGCGATAAGTTCGGCATATCACACCTTTCCGCCGGCCACACCGTCTCATCCTCATTCACCCCCCCCCCCCCCGTCCGGGTCTGCCAAGTGCCGACCAAATACTATATATAGTATATAATAATAATATATATAATAATGTGTGTGTGTGTGTGTATATATATATATATATAATATAGGAACTCGCTATACACAGCAAAAACACATTCCACGGTGGTATGCTATTTTTTTCTAAGCTAACGACCCGAGAAAATTTTCGCCTTTGCCTGCGTACATCGAATAATTTATTATTTCATTCCCCTCTGCGGGCATGAATCGAATGGTCGGTAGTAGGGTGGGGATCCGGGGTCGAAGGCGGCGAGGAGTGGTGGTCTTCTAGGTATGATAGTACGGGTGCGGCTGTATTTACGGAGTTTTCTTGGATAAGAAGTAGTATAGTATTGTGTATGTGTGTGTGTGTGTGTATAAGAGTGAGAGTGAGAGAGAGAGAGAGCGAGAAAGAGTAAAAGAAGATATGGTTTTTCGGACTGGCGGCTGTCAACGGCAGAATGGTGACGATGACAAATGCATTTCTACCGGGTCGACAGCGGTGGCAGGCAGCAGCAGCGGTGGAAAGGGTGGTGGCTCTTCTATTTAATAAAATATCAGCGGGTTCCGGGGGTGACTTGCATGTGTGTGTGTGTATACATATATTACATACATATAAAAATATATTATATATACGAGTGTGTGTGTGTGTGCACGAGCGTACTCCTTAGGCGATAAGGATCCCATAGTTATATATATATAAGTGTGTGTGTGTGTGTGTGTGTTTGTCGTCCGCCAAAAACAGTTAATGGAAATGGTGCGCGTATTATTTTCTTCGGGAGCCGGAACAATACGTCCGCAGATTAAAATCCGAAATGACGTCCGCCGTCGGAAAAACGACCGTATTAAACGGTATTGAATAATATCGTAATGATAATAATATGAAAAGCATATAATAATATTATCCGTCAACGCGTCGCGGATAACGAGAAGACTGCCGCACAGTCGTCTTCGAGTTTTCCTCTGCAGGACGAGAATTTAAAATCGGTTTATACTGCAGATTATAATAATATTTTACACTATTTCGCACTGCGTGAAGTCGAGTATATTGTGCATGCCTACGCCAGCCGAGCCTGCAGTGGATTCACTATTTACGCTGTACACTACAATAATGTATACTTATGGAGAGTAATAAAATAAGAGTGTTTATGCGCAGCTTCGTCCGTCCGTCATGACTTCTGTATTCCGGAATCGTGTTTACGACCCACACGATAACTTAATAAACTGTTCACAAAACCATAAAAAAAAAAATTAAATAAATAAATAAACGGAATAAGTACGTTATGAATAATAATAATAATAAAAAACGCGACGCATAACGAACCGCGTTTAATGTCCTTATATTAGAAAAGTAAAAAAAAAAAAAACGAGTTAAAGATATCTTATGGCCGTCCTTTTTATTTCTCGAGTATATGTTATGTTTAGGTACGCTATAGGTAGGTAGCATAGGTACTATAATATTATTCGGTCAATAAAGTATTACGTCATTAACCGAAACGTCCTATGTGGTATGGATATAAAGGATAAGTAATACATGTTAATTAACGTCCATGCTTTACAATATTATATATTATCTGTAATATCTAATTACAGAATACCTCTCGAGTACCTGCAGATACCTACTTATATATATTTTTTTCCAAACTAAAATATTTGTGTATTTTCATCGATCATGCCTGTAAAATTGGTATGACAAACACCTGTGTACCTAAAAGTTACAATAATATGTTTAATGCAATTGATGTAATTTAAAAATAATGACATACAATATGCGTGACACTGTAGTTTCCCATATTAGTTTTTTGGTTTTCAGCATCAGAAGCGAATTCACTGATAAATGTAACGATAATATGTTTTATTTTACAGCAGATAGGTTAGGTTATCCGTATGACTTTACTGCTAATGAGACAGAAGCAGATAGCAACGTAGGTACGTAGATATTCAAAATAACACATAATATATTATACAATACGATAAAATATTATTTACCAATATTCCGATAAAACTGGTAACTGGTATCTAAAATTTAGAGTTAATAAATTTAAATCATGACATATTTACTCTAATACTCGTATATTGACGAAATCGTAATTTATTTTGCTCACGCCTAATAAATAATAATTATGGTTTTTTTTCTATGTTCCGAGAATGCAGTAGACTGCGTCTTTTGTACAATTTATTGTAACACAATATATTTTGTGTTTTAAGTACCTACCTATAATTTTATGTGACTATGATCATTGCACTATGGTGTTACAATTTACAATATTATTAATTATTATATTCTTCTGTTATGAATTAGTAAACTATTATATAGTCTTTAATATTATACTCGTACGATACGAATTACGTGTGCGGTGTATCTATTGATAATATTTTATAAATGTAATGTTGCAGAAATTGTCAGAAGCTATTTATTTTTGAAATACAGAGTTTTTCCAAAATTGAATAATTAAATATTATTTTTTTTTTACAAATAAACATGTGTATGATTAAATCCTTGGCTTTGCCATAAAACACAGTATGAGATGCTAGTTGCTTAGTAACCGCTACCATGTTGTCCGTCAACTGCGGTAAGCGATTCGCAGCTTATCGGCAAGTACAGATTTCCAACGGACGCTAGGTGACGGCGCGGCACAGCGGTAGAACGGGCCTGTAAAAGCCTATCGACCTCCAATTATAAAAGGTCTCAGATTCAGGAAAATTCAGAGGAGCAATTAGTATTTATACCGTAAAAATAACATAATTCCAACTGTAATTACACCAATAATATTATAATATTATCAAGGAGTATAGATGACTTATTATTATCTAATTCAGAAACTACAGTTGAAGATAATAAAGATGTGCTATCCATAATTAATGATGGCCCCTCGGCGCTTATTAATGAAGGGCCTTTTGCACCTGAAGTGCAAGTGCCTACAGGGCAGTCTGCCCCTAACCACGGTACTGAATCACGTCGAGTTGTACACCTAAATATGTGACCATGGTAAATTATATACAGATTTTTTTTACCGTTGTCATAATCGAGTGACCTCTCATTTTAAATGTTTTTTTTTTTTAAAAGCATACCTAATCAATTTAGGTACCTACAAATTTATATTTCGGTAGTCTTTAAGACTATACCAAGATGGATTTATAAATCCGCCTCGGGCAATACATGCAGACATACCTACTGTATTTCGTATTTTCATACATTTTTAAAAAGTAAACACTGCATTAAACTTTAAACATGTCACGTGACCAATAATTTCATAACTTATTTACAAGGTTTAAATTTTAGAATTCTTATATTTAATACTTGGGTATATATATATTTTTTTTATTATTATCTATATTTTAAATATTTTATACTTACTCATTAACTTATTTAAAACCATGGTTATTTTGTTTTTATTAATTATAAATGTTATTAGTAACAATGTGAATTATATAATATTATAACCACTGATAGGTATTACCAGTCTGTATGAACGATTTTAGGAATAGGTAGATAAAATAAAACTCAAAACAATATTTAAAAAATGTAACATATTCACCGAATTATACCTAAATTTTACCAGTAAATTTGCCGAAAAATGTTTGCTGGTAAATTCTACATACCCAAGTCGCCATTCTTGGACATTATACAAAGCAGGTATACTAACAGCCAAAAAATCAACTCTTCTCTTGAAAATGTTAGATATTTAGGTACCCCATCGTAGAAACTCGCGATGCCTGATTGCGTTCAGTTATAAAAATTGTACATTTTTAATAGCACATGCGGGTTCGCACTAGTTTAGCTGATATTTTTGCTATAATATATTGTCTGACTAGTGCGTCCAAAATTTGGCATTACACAGGTGTCGTTGCTTCAGTTTTCAAAAGTATTTTTACATTTTTAAGTATGTATTTAATCTCAAACGTCATGATTAAACATTTTTAAGTTTTATATTATATTTAAATGTTTTGTTAAAAATATGAATAGGAAAATCTTGGTCTAGGAGTATAAATTTAAAGCCCGACAGGTGACGCGCTAGGCCGTCTGCATCTACAGTATATTATATATTTTGTGGCACGCCGGGTTAATAATAAGAACGATCATATTCTTCTGCGCAACTGTAGTCTGTAAATTAATAAAAGTAAAACGAAAATATTATAAAAAAAAATATGACTTTATTAGCAAAACTGTACACGAACTGTATAAAATAAAGAATACTGGATTCAACTACAATGTTTTATATTATGGACAATAATATTATTACCATTTACAATAATACAATATTATATCGAAATATTTTTGTGTATTATTATTGTTAAATAATGTTATAATGTTACAACGCGAGGTGTAATAATTTCTAAAAAATAATCATACCTATTATTTGTAAAACCACTTGTACTTTCCTTTATATAATATACAATGATACATTTACGAAATTATGATAGAATGTAGTACATAAAGTATACGTCTTATAACGATAGTATTATATGCACAGCCCTTTTGTGATATCCTTTCACGTAAACGTTCGCAATACGTCTTCCTTATTCTCGTCATCAGCGGGACGGTCGGTCGGTCGGTATAGGCTCTGCAGAGCATTACTATTATTATTATGGAAGTGAAAATTTAAAATAAATAGCGTCGTAAGCCATTAAGGAGTATCGCTTTGAAGATAAAAGTAATAATAAAAAATTATATATACCTTTTGCCGGGAAAAAGCATAAAACTGACGTTAAAAAAAACAACACACAATATTCATCTTAAACGTCTGAACATGGTAGACGCAGTGGCGTAAAGCCGGCAGCGGATAGGCAGGTACGTTATATGTAAAAAATACTGCGAAAAACAAAATACAATATCTGTAAGATAAATATATATTATTATATAGGTAACGGTATATATATACGAGGAGTTCTGGATCTTTATATAAAATATCGACGCACAGTAGCTACAAAAAAAAAAAAAATGGCGAATGTAAACAATTTTTTTTCACCGTAGAGTACCTATTATTATACATTTTTATACGCAGGTATTCCGATCATTTTTTTCCCTCGTTAGCTGCTTTGAAGAATATGATGTCTACAAAATATTATATATTAAATAACATAATTTTTTGACGTTTGAGACTAATATTATTAGTTTATTTGTATGTTGCTTTATTACCGTGCGATTCTAATAGTATAGACAGCTATTTTTATTATCATTATACTTTTATGAAGAAGATATTTTTATTTTTGTATATTTTTTTTAATTCCATGTATTGTACATATTATGTGGGCAGTGAGTGGTAGATGCGGAAGGTTATTATCGAATTAAAACAAATGAGGACTTACAATTTAAAACGAAATAATAACCATGCGAAAAATAAAACATTTGCTTTTTTTAATTTTAATCATTTTTTTTTTTTTGATAAAATTCAGCTTTAAGTTATAAATAAATATTGCAATTTATATTTATTAGTTATTATAAAACACAGCAAACAAAATATTATTACCGAAAAAATAAGTGCTCATATTCAAAGAATCACTCTTAATATTATAACATACCTAATAATAGAGTAGAATAATATTATATAATATTTTGCATATGACTCTAACGTGAGCGGATTGAAGGAATTTTAAAGTAGAAAAGAATTAACACGACACAAAGGTGAACAACTTTTAAGTTGAAAATCCGTTGATTTTTCTACCCATCTACCCTATCTGTATTTTCAATTTAGATTTTCTCTTTGTCAAATTGTTTCTTTGGTGATAACTCAATAGATTTACAAGAAACTTCCCGAACCAAAGAAGATTAGAACATTATTTGAAATACGTATTCAATTCAACATTTCAACGCTATGTCTTATATATATATATATATTATATATTAATAATCTATTTCCAATTAGTACCTAACTAGTTTTAATTAAATTGTTTTTTTTACATGACTACCTAATTACCAGTGATGTCCTCCACCGCCCATTTGATACAATTTGATCATACATAGTTTTTTAACCGTAATTAATTGCATAATATAATATCATATAATATTGTGCGCCAAAGTAAGTAATAAATTATATCTTAATAAAACCATTTTTTTTTTTTTTAATGTATGGTCTGAAAATTAAAACAGAATCAACTTCAATTTCTGAAAATAAACACTATTTTATTATATTATTAATTATTAATTTTAGAATTTACTTAGGTACCTATATAATATATTGGCATATATTTTATTATACTTCTTTCATTCCCTCATACTTTTGACTTAGCGCGTATTAGAATTACAACTTAGTATCTAGAAGTTAAAACCCTAAATTAAAAATGTATCAATATATTTTAGAACAATACATTGTTTGTGTGGGATAAAATATGTTATTAATTTACATTACCGACTTTAAAAATTATAATTATGCGATGCATCCCGATGGTTATTAAAACTTATATTTGTGCGATTTATCAAAAATATTGTGTACTTTGTTTTCAACGGTAATATTATGTTATAATGGATGCTACTCGGAAATTCTTTGACGTTAAAAATTACTCGGGATTCAAATCTTCTTATTAGATTTTTTTTTAAAGCTGTCTACCTCTCGGAAAAAGTGGTTTTAAATAGTTGAATAAAAGTTGTCATATGACAACATTACAAACAAAATATAATGTTTTGTGATTGCTTTTTCAGTATAATCAGCAAGTACCTACCTACTGTATATTATGCGTTTATAAATAAAAATATATAAACGCGATAACGATTTAGATAGGTTGGTACAACAGAGTTTTTTTTTTCAGGAAAACATTAAAAGTAATATTGTGAATCATGTTAAAATGAAGAAAATGAAAATAAAACCGTATAAGATGTTAGACGTATCATTTATTTACCAAGTATTCATTTGATTTCAGTATATTATTTTACAAAGTGATAATCCAAACATGCTCATCTTCTTATATATTTTAATAATATATACTGTGTAGTATCTACTTTACTTGTTCTAATTCTAATTTTTGAATTTTTTAGCATACTTAACGAACATACTATTTTCAGATAGGTACTTACATTTGTATTATATATTTTAAGGATTGTTCTGTAACGCTGCTGACTTAATTTTTTGAAATGAGAACAATCCTTTTTTATTATATATTGTTCCACACACGATTTTTATGAAAATATCTATGCATCTAAATCGTGTCAGATTTATATGAGTAGTTTATAATTAACTCTATGCACTAAGGGTAAAGTTAGGATAGTAATATAATACCATAGGAGCCTAAAGACAATAGCGCAGTAAAGGATTGACTCATCCGAGTATCCACATGGAAATACCAATATTAAGTAACGAGGTCATCAATATTTATTTCTATTACAAATATAAAATCGATTTATTAAAAAATAACCTATACTTATTATATTTACACATTTATTTATCCATACATAATAGTATATGACTAAGTCAGTTAAGTTAAAGTACACATGATAATATAATGATTATTTTAAACTAAAAATAACAATATCTAATTGAAAACGAATAATCTATTAATCTATTTTACGAATTTATTTTGTTTTATTCAGCTCAATTAATTTGTAAATTTAACCCGCAAAAAAAATGCTGGTGTAACTACGCCACTTATAAAATATAATACGTTTACATAAAATATAAAATAGTCAATATATGCCTCGTATATAATATTTAGTCTAGTAATTATTTCGCTCAGACAATTTTCAAAAATAAAATTATAAATTGCTAACATATTATTGTTAATAACTATAATTTTCATATCATCATAACCTGTTCAAACATATAATATTATCATGGGATAATATCCTTAGTTACTATATACAGTTTAATAATCCAAGCCCTACTCGTTCAAATTTTGATTTATATTCATAAAAAAAAATCATCTGTTTAAAAATTTACATTTTACAGTGATTCAATTAGGTTCACATTTTATGGAAAAATGAAATTTGTTTTGCCACAAGTCACTCGTTCAATGATATAAAAAATTTAAGTATTTGTAAAATATGGTCGTAAAGTACAGTACACTCAATTCCGCTAATTAAAATTTGAATAAACTATTTATTATAAAAAGAAGAAATAAGGTGAGCAATGATCGTGTTGGTGAATTGTGAATTGGCATTCAATTACTTGTGTTCATTGTCAACGTTACAAATCTCAAGCTAATATAAGTTAATAAAGTTTACAAACAGTAAAAAGTGTAAGGTTAATATGTAGAAAAATATTAACTGAACTCACTAAAAAAGCAGTTAATTATTTATTTTGATTACCACACATAATAGGTCACATAATATTCAGCGATTGTACAACTTTCATTTTTCTTAAATTCCTAATAATATAAGAGTACTTAAATATTTTGTTAAAAATATATGCCTATACTGTTATTTTAATTTCATACTAGCTGTGATTAAAGTAATGACTCGATTTGTGTCAACTAAATTATTGAAATTCAAGGAGACATTTTAAGACATTTTTAATTAATTGGTTAGAATACAATTATAGATACATCACAATATACAATATAAACATGATTTTAAGTTAAGTATTATTTTTGAAATTAACTAAGTTTTACTGAGTTTTTAATCGACTCTACTACCTATTTAATTTAAAACAATTTAAAAGTTAAAAAAATAACTGTTCACTACCTAGTTACCACACTTTTTGGCGAATGACCGTGTATAATAAAGCCAATATTTTGTAATATGTATTTAATATTAAATTAAAAGCGTTTTATTGTTAAACTCAAGACGAACGAGTAAAACAATAATCTACGAGAATAAGAAATACAAATTTAAAAAAAAGAACCACGACAGAATTACGATTTGATAAAGTTCAACAGAATCGTCTGAAATTACATAATAATAACGTAATACCGAACGAAATTCGTATTTTACTGGACACGAGTGATGGGAATTATATAGTAAATCGAAATACGATTATAGTCATTTCCGCATGGTGTATACCTATAACAAAACAACGGTATTCACTATAGTACCTACCCTGACCTTCTGATCGCCGACGATTGGTTGACGTGGGACGGATGTACAAGGGATATAATGGGCGAGAGGGCGGCAGCAGTACACAATGAAAACAAATATAAATAAATAAATAAAAACAAGACGACGAAGAAATTACCCCGAAAATGATATGGGGTCCCGTCGGGATTTCCCGGAGCTTTCTTTAAATGAGTCATCGTTCAAACGGACACTGCGAGCTTAAGCCAATTGCCAAGATTAAATTGCGGCTGTTGGCCCCCCGTCCGTGGTCCTCTACCGGCTCAATAATCTAGGGATTATTCCCTCGTTTATAAATGGTCGCCGTCTCCGTCGTACTCCATCGAGTAATTGAACGTTACACGGTCGCCGCGATGCACGTCCGGGAAAATTAAAAACGTTTCTATCAGCTGTATCGTGTGTGCCGTGCGTGTGTGTGTGTGTGTATATTGACAATGGACTTGGGGGCGGGGCGGAAAAAGAAAAACACACCGGGGCCGTGTCGTCCACCGAGAGAGACGGAAACACGTGAAAGCGCACGCCAAATCTCCAAACTTCTCGAGTTGTATAGGTATAATAATAAAATAACGAACGGGCGAGAGAACCGTGGTTTTATATACGCATCGGCATAATATGTCAAAGAATCCTCTCTCTATCTCTCTCTCTCGCTTCAATATGAAGCCACAATGACGACAGAATATCGTCAGTATATAATATCATAATAATATTAATATTATTTAACCGGTTTCCGTAATATATTATGTTGAAATACGGTATTATTATAATATTGGATGATTCGTTTATGGACTGTTGTATTAAGAATAAAATAAATTATTATAAACAGAATTATAAAAAGTATTCCAGAACACGTGGCAATCGTATGTCTTACGTTCGCACGAAATATATTTAAATATATAATGTACACATGTGCATAATGAAAGAGAAAGAGAGGGAGAGAGCACAACCAATCGAAGAGTATAAAATGTCAAATGTTTCTTTGGTTTTTGTGTTATGTGAAGTGAGATAGATTTTATATTATTATGCGTACACTTGCGACTTTAAAATATGCAATGCTTTTTATTTAAGAAAAAGAGTATTTGTATCTATATTAAGTAAGTAGTATCTACTCTGATTTCAGAAGAAAAAAATTAATGAACTATAAAATGATAAAAATTGTTTTAGAAATTTAACTTATCTTGTTAAGATTACCTATATTATTTTTGATAGATAACTAATGCAATAAATAATTATATATAGGTAATAATACATGTTCGATGAAAATTATTTTATTCACAACATTCACAACAATATTATGGTCAACGAGTATGTGATTTTAATTTTAAAATACTGCCCGAATAAAAAAGTAGCTTAAGGCTGGTGAAGCGGATAATTTTGTATGTCCATGTGTAAACATTAATAATAATAATAATAGTTTATTTTGTAACCAATCAGATATAGGTACATGTACAAATATGTAATATTTAATAAAGGTTACTAATCCCCCGTGGTCCTGTAAACTAATGCTTGTAATTTGGTGTAAAGTTCAATTAACTTACACAAATAATTAAGAATAAAGGTTTATATTATATAAAATAATAATAATATTCATAATTCAAATTATATATGAAGATATGATAAAGTTAGTTTGAGAGAATTTTTAAGCTAAAAGCGCCTAAAATTCTAATATATTTCAAATGCTCCTTCAAAATTGCCCCCTAAACCTACTTAATTAGCGATGGTAATTGCAAAAATCTTTAACTTTTACAACCTAATAATATATACCTACTAAATTATAACTTATACAATTGAAAATATTATTTTCGTCTTATTAATTATTTTTTTTTAAATTAATTTTGATTTTAATGTTTGTTAAATGTAATTTACCAATATAAAAAATTCTAATAAATTCATACATACATTCAAATCAGTAAACCTTATAATGGTGTAAAAACTCTAAAACCAGGAAAAATATAATATGATGTACCAATTTCTTTAAAAAAAAACATTTCTATGCATATACGTTGTTACATTTGATTATACATATTATTAAATTTATTTTTATACAGTGTATAATCAGAAATACTTTCGTTTGATGGATCTTTACCATTTCATAATTTGTAATAAATGGTAGTGCCATTTGTTTTTAAATACATTTGAGTATGAATACACTATTTGAGTTTTATTTTAGTTTTTTGTTGAAATCTATACACTGAAATGTTAAACGTAATGTGTAAATGGAATGTGTTTAATTGAATACTACAGTAGTTGTAAAAACATATTATTGTACAGAACGTCATTGTATTATTATATTATTGTACAGGTGTCTGGTAGATGGTAACACGGTACAGCAAAAACTGTGCAGTAATGAAAAAAACAATAATTCAATTTTACAATATAGTAATTTTAGATGCTGAGTGGACACCAGGAATTTATTGATAACATTTGTAAATTTAATTAATTTTGTTGTAGCTTTCATCACATTTTGTAACAGAACATAATATTATGTTATTATTATATTAAATTAAACTACATATAATCAATCGTTTTAATTATAATCAGTTTAATCGTCATACAAATATACATTTTTCATGTTTGATATATAAAAAAAAAAATGTATTTGCACAATATTTATTTTTTTATGCATATCCATCATATACACGAATTTTGCATAACTTCTATTCACTAATAATATCAGAATAATCTTAAATTGTAGTAATCATTAACATAACATGTATATTCATGTGTGTGTGTGTTTTTAGATTAAATCACACATAGCTGGTAGATTAATTAATTAACAATAATATTTTCTACCAATGGGTATCATAATAATATTATGATTATGATAACGAGCTGTATAGTTTCTCGATGGCTTGATTAGTTTATAGGCACACAATTAGTGTGGTCACCCATAATATCTCCTACCCACATTACCCATATAATAATTGAAAAATTGATAACGGGTGTTGTGCAACATAATAATAGATAATAATATATAGTTGATTAATAGTCGTCACACCGTTGGTTGTCCCTACAATTGTACGCTCCATTTGAACCATATACCAAGGCCTTAATACATACATTGTATTGTTACTTCATTGTCATTCGACATGTTGTTTGTTGACAGAAAATATATTATTTCACAATCAAATATTAATTGGCTGGCTCGAGTATATTGTATATTCCGTACACATCGCCGCCCGTCAGTTACACTGCGCCGCATTACTATATCATTAATTTATTACTACCTAATAACCTAAATTATTAATGAATATTTTGAAATATTAACGTAGATACCTCTAGTGCCTACATAAAATAAAATTAACTATAATGAATTACACTCGGTAAGTTCTAAAATGTCGATGACTTATAATTTACCGAACTATAACATTACCAGTTAGAAGATATATTATAATATATACCCATCGGGGGTTTAAAAGTTCACCTGATCATCTATCGGGGGAGAGAAGAAGTTCAATCTCTTACAGCTAAAAAAAATATCTAGGTATGTACCTACGTGATAAAACACAACTTAAATTACGAAACAAAATCCATATTCCTTTTTTTTATTCTTTAAAATTTGTAAATATAAGTAACACCATTACCAGATAAAATATATGGAGTCCAAACCCGTTAAGCGATCCTGTCCCTTTTTTATCTCAGCCAAGTTTTTAATCTATTAACAATATAATAAAAGCTGAAAATAACATAAGTTATTAGGATAATAATTATTAATGACGCAGATACGATAAGACTAATATGAGGTGATTTATAATACGACATGTTAAGTAAAATAGTGTATGTCAGAAAGGTAAAGTACCTAACTAAAAATAAAAATATAAGCATTCCTTTATACTCCATTTTAATACCCGAGTAGAGTAATCAAGCATTTAGAGTATTTGCTACATTCCAAAAAAAAAACAACCATTTGTTAAAAGCTGTTAAGAGAGACTTACAAATATTTAAAGTCTAAATATTAAAAATTAACACTTTTACAAATGCGTTAAATATTTCAAGCACGCGAAAAGGTGATCGGTAGTAAGACAATGAAGTGATTATATTTAATAATTATTTGTACATACTAAAATGTATCTTATAAAATAATTAACATAGCAAATAGCAATGTAATAAAAAATATTTTCTAATTAAATACTGCAAAAGATAATTATTGTTTAGCAAATTAAATATAATATATAGGATTATGAAACAACGAAAAATATGATTTGAAATAACTCTATGAGGCGAGAACGATTGGGGCTATCACCCCCTTCTCCTAAGTGCATGACCGTCGTTCTTTGACAGAGGGAGGAGTATAAAAAAAAAACATAGAACATTATCACAGGTAGTTAAAAATGTCCTAGACCACAGTTTAATGGCGTTGCGGGATATTATTACTGGGGATGAAATAATCAGCCTAGAACTGTTTTACCGGAATGTAAACGAAGTACTGCAGTTACTTTATAAAGACGCATACTAATTGTTTACCAACCAAACAACCTACAACGGTTGTCTTACTCAGTGTTATTAAATATTATTGTTGTACTGTTATAATACTGCAGCAGCATATTGTGGTTCATCAAATATACCTGCGGCAGTGTCATTTACAGGCGACTGCACACAGATACTATAAATTGCAGTGAGACTATTATACCAAGGCGATTTTTCAGTCAATAATAATTCAATCTTAAATTCACCAAAAGAAATACAGCGGGCGAATGAGACAATAATTGAACGCTACAATATTGAACACGAACATTTGAGTACAATCTTAATTTTTAAAGAGATAAAACAAAACAAGCGGGCGGCCATTTGAAGAACGCGCGAAAAATGCAACATTTAAGTATTTTTTCCGTTTGTCCTTAGAAGTATCTTCCTATCAATACGTGGATCAAAGGGGGGCAAGTTAATGAAAAAAAAAAAACTAAATAAGTTTAAAGTTGAGATAGAAAATAAACTTAACTCAGTTAAAAAAAGTTAATTTTTTTTTTCAATTTACAATATTTTTAAGTCATAAACTGCCCTAATATTTTGATTTACACAAACATTTATCAAGACGTTTACACTGTAAAAATTAGATTATTATATATACAAGAAGAAAAAAAAAACCAAAATCGAAAAAATCATCGAATAAATATTGTCTAGTTGATTCCGCATGACACGATAGGAAAATTAACTTAACTGTACGACAACGACACTTAACTATAAAAAGTTAAGTTACAACAATAAACATTTTAACTGAACAAGTTAATATGTTAAAAACAAAAATAATTAATTAGTTAAGTTAATGCCCACCTTTGATGTTGACCAACACCACCTCAAATATACTCCAAACAACTAGACCAATTTTGTCACTAACGACTAACCTATACCTACTGCTTTTGTTTTCGTAATTCCCACACGATTATATTATTTAAATGTAGTTACCGTAAGTTTTTTTTTTACCTTTTCCATCCAAAGTACCAATTGGAATTCGCTACAAAAATCCACCTTTACAAGTTAAAGATCCGAACATTTTTTCTACCGTTAAAAGTTTACACGGAAACGATAAAAAAAATCAGTACAGTTTATAAAAACACTTTATTGTACATATCTAATAACCAATACGTTCATCGCTCAGCTAAAAGTCTTAAATTAAAACGAAAAAACTAACAGTTAATCGTGTCTTGACTGTAGTTTTATACCGCGACCAATAACATCGGTTTATTGCCATAGTTGTACCTAACGGAATAATATATCGCTATGCTATTATATTTGAATTGAATCTCTGCAGCGCGGAAAAAAATTCGTACTCTGAACGTTTGCAACAACAGCGCGCGTTCACGTATATTCGCATAATAAAATGTAGGACTATATTATTATTATTATGTATATGGTTTGCATACCGCGTATACCACGGCGGTGAACCTATATTATACCAGAGAGAAAAACCCAGTGTAATAATATTATTACGGGAGAACACATACGAAAATAAAATGAAAATAATAATAATAATAATAATAATAATACACTGTACTAAGAGGGTATTTTCGTTGAGTATTCGTTTAGCCGGAGGTGAAGTGGACGAGCGCGCGGTGAGAAGGTTCTCGTTGAAAAGTGGAAAGCTCGATCTTTTTTTCATTTTTCTTTTTTTTTCTTTTGCATCGTTAACCGACCTTTGCGATGGAATCTTTTCAATGCAATATAACAACGCCCAAGGACGTTTTCCAATGACGGATATAAAGAAGAACGCGAATCTTCCGAGAGTTTTTTTTTCTTTTTGTTCTTCCTTTGCATGAGTGAAATAAAATTTAAAAATAAAAAGAGCATACTGCAGTTCACAATGAAACATAGAACAATTACTCGGCGAATAATATTTTTGTTATTTTTAAGACAAATATAATAACGATATATTTAGTATAGTAGTATATACTTGTAATATAACCATGTCGTCGGTTCGATTATTGTTTGTATTTACGTATTGTTCAAATTATTATTATTATTGTAAATGCCTCTCGGTGGTCCTCCATATGTACAACAATGCAAATAATGAAAATATTGTCGACCTCAAGAGATCGACGACGACTGACAACGTATATATGCGACATATATGTGACATATTATATGCGAATATAGTTTTGGACCTCGAGGGTGGAAGATTTTAAATCACGGTATATTATTATTATTATTAAAAATAATAGACCCGGTTTGAAAGGTTAGTTATAAGGGGGTACTCGGGGGGGGGGGGCTTTGATTTATTTTCGTAGCTATACAACGTGGTCTGAGAATAGTAAAAAATTCGTATCCCCTACCCCTTTCGAAAAAGCTGAGCTCGCCACATGGTTAGGTGTAGAGCGCTCATTATCGTAAAATATTGCATTTGGCCGACCATACATACCTGCATCTGGAGTTTAAGTGTCCGTCGTGGACGTGTTCTGCGAAAATTTGTTTCGTCCGTTCAAGAGAGTCTGCAGTGTTCCACCCGAGGATAACATGCGAATTATTTTCATTTTGGTTTATGGTATTATAGTAAATCAGTTGTGCCCACACACTATAATACTGTTGAAATTATATACTACTATTTCGGACGTCGTATCGCCGCGAAGTAACAATAATTTACGGCACTATTCATTATTATAATTTACAATATTATGTATGCGAAATAGTTTACCGAATATGTGCGCCACCGGTACACCCAATTACTAAATATTGTGCGAGGCGAACATAATTTTATTATTTTTCAGTGCAGGTTTTTCGATAGCGGCAGTTTATATTATGTACCGCCACCGACGTCCAATTTAGATATATATTTTCAATTGTACGTTTTGTATAGTTTTTTTTTAAATTTTAATTTAAAAAACCGTATGCAAAAATACTAATTTGGCACGAAAATATGCATTTTATATCGCGGGACAAGCACACATTCGACGCACATTTTTTATATAGATAGTATGTGTGTGTTTTTTATATACTTATAGTGAATTGTATAGACCAACAGTACAATAATAATATATTGTATCTATATATTTTATATAAATACATATTATATATTGTGTATATATATATTATAGGTATGTGCTTTTTTTTTTTTGGTATAGTTTAGTGTAAGCTACTCGTATAGTGAAACGGATATAGGTACCACTTCAATCAATTCGTGTATGAGTATAATATAATATTATTCGAATAAAAATAAACATTTTTTGTATTCGAACTAGACATTTTTTACAATTCCGTTTTACCTACAACTGTCAAATTATTTTATTATAATTGGAATTTATTTCTGTTATATATATTTAATATTGTTATTATTAAAATATGACTGTGGTTTTTAGTCGATATTGATGTGTAGACATTTATTGATAAACCACGTATTATTATTATCGTTATGAACTTATGAGTAGAGCTAAGAATATTAAAGTGGATTTAAAAATATGTACGTACGCATTAACAATATCCTCACGTGTGCACTTAAATTATAAACATCAAAAAATAAAAACCCATTTTATTATCTTTTTTTTTTTTTTGATTTTTGTGATGGTCTTACTCGTATAAGTGTATAACAATATTATATTTCACCATTCAATATTATAATTTTTAATTAATTCACAATTCAATTTTTCTAAAAACCAAATTAATACTTCTCATACTCTTCGCTATATTTACAATATTTCTTAGTAAATATATTATTGTTATTTTTTTTTTCTACTTATGTTTTGTGATTTTTTTTTTATTTCGACGTAACCTGCAGGTGAGACATACTGTGGTGAATGAGTCTTTTAAATATGATAATACATAATATAAGATATGACTCCACTCCACGCGAAACTTCGTTGTTTCTAGAAAATGATAACGGCTTATGATGAACAATATATGGTGCAGTATAGTTGTATTCAAAACTTTCTAGACAAATGGGACCGGCTTTTTTCTCTACATTATAACAACAATGCGCTCTATTTAAACTTATCTCGTTAGCTTTTAGTATTTGACGTCTGTTAAAACGCAGATGTTTCAATTCAGTCCACTCAAATAATCGTGTTTGTAAGCAAATCAACACACATATTATACTATACATTATCATATGGCAATGAACAAAATATATTTATAAGTAAACATTTTAATTTTTATATCGGCAAACACACGAACAGTACAAGAGATTTTACAGTTTAATAAGCATGAAAAAAAAAAATTTGATATTATAAATAAGATTCTGATCGTGTTATACGAAACAACCAAAATGTGTCGGATCAACATATCTTTTAAGATCATTTTTTAGTTCTCCAAAAAAATTGAATGTGCTTATTGAAGCCCAAATATAAATCTTTGTTTCAATTAATCTATCTTTATAATTCTCGAATCGTAATAAAATGAAAACAGATGTTATAAATATTTTTTTTTTTATTAAATGATTTATTGTGTTCCAAAATTAGCAGTTTTAAATTTTTTTCAAAATATTATTTAATAAAGAGAAGGTGGTAAAAATAAAATTATGTAGAACACAAAATCCACAAAAGTAATAAACAATTTAAGATAAAAATCATTGTAAAAACTTACTAAATAAATAAAGTGACTAAAGAAAATATGTTTACAAACCACGATGTACATTGTACGTTTTGTTAAAGTATTTTGATTATTTTTAATAAGTAATTACCACATAATTATAACCAAGAATTGATATGACCACTTTCTTGCACAAAATTTAAACTTAAAATGTGTAGCATAATTATTTTCATTATTTCGACACCATAATATTATAATGGTGCTTGGTGACGCTGAAAATGTAAAAATCAGTGTTACACATAATTTTAACGCTAATGGCGTTTTATTTTATTTTGTATAATGTTGTCGTGGTATAATAATAAAGTAATAAATAAATTATAATAAAGCCACAATCGCGTTGAAACAAATTTACCGGTTTGGGTTTGTGATCTTCAACTCATATAACTCTTAAGTCTTCCTACTCCCTAGGTTGGACCACTGAACACTGCAGAGTACTGAACAGTTTGTTTTGATAAGAGTAGATGACTTGCAAGTTAGCTATTGTTGTAAAATACTAAATCAAAACATTTTGTGTACCTACCAACATAAAATAGTTAAGAGATATTATATGATATATTGCACGATTGGTAAAATATTTTTTATTTTGTAGCATTCGTGCACTCAAGTATAATTAATTACAACAACATAAATACATAATGTAGTTAATATTGTATGAAATCGTTTGCAAAAAATTAAAATATAAAATTTTTTTACCAGGTAATACTACAATGATGAAATGAATTTATCATGTTGTTCAGGATATTTGAATTGTTTAATTTTTACTCATTTAATAACTGTTAGTTTTAACTTGTAAATGTACTCGACTACTAGACTAAATGAAAAATTCAATTTTTAATGAATAAAATAAAGCAATTTAATATTTTATGATAAATTATATGAACATATTATTTCAATATTATTCCATGAATTCTTCTTTTAGTTCTTTTAGAAGTGGAGTGACCATGCATAGATTTTACAATGATGATGTGGTGTGTGTCTGTGTGTGTGTTTTTTAAATATGTTTTATTATAATATTATTTTTTTATATGTTTCTTTTTTGTCTGTCATTGTTTTTAGGAGTGGTAAAAACCTTCAACCTTTATCTTTGAGGGTGATTTCTGGTAGCAAATCAGATCAAGTTGGTACTTCAGGGAGTCAAAACCAAAAGTAGCAAAGTCTCGGTACCTTTCAAAATCGTCAGAAAAATACGAAAAAACTTAAATATTTATGCAACACTGCAGTTTTCAACAAAATAGTTTGTCATCGTAGATACGTCTAATGTTCACCAAATATTTATTAAAAATAAATTATAAATATTTTCTTATGATTTTGTATTATTTATAAACTACAGACTCTTATTTTAATATTTTTCAATATTTTAAAAATTATTAAAAATACTGAAAATCGAACAGGTACAAGATTCTTTATAAGCTGCTCATATAAGAATATGAATAGTGTATAGTAAACTAGAAACATATTTTTATTATTCGTGAAATTATCATTTTCTATACACAAAATATATTTCATTACACTTAGACTAACTTTACGATATGTTGTCATTGACTTACAACTTATAATTTAATAATATAATAATATTGTACGTTGTTTTTGGAAAAAAAATAGCTTAACCTACCTTATTACTAGTATTAATATAAATGATATTATAATAGAGGCTGGTAGAATTTGCATAGAATCGATTTTCTCATGGAATATCATTGAATTCAAATTGATCACATCTATAATATTATAGTGATTAGTAAACTACTCAAAGACGATAAAGGTACACAAGACATGAACTGTATCACTTTTCCGGTGTGTTTTTTTTAATGTTATTCGAGCAAATTAATTTTTTTCGAACCAACGTTAAAGACCAACATCAAAGTTAATAAAATCTAACATAACATAATATTTTTTTTTTAAATAATGGGTCCAATATTATTAGTTTTATAACCCAAGAAATGATATGATTAAATATTTCTACATTCATTTGTTTTTTACTACAAATATTCGCATGGAATATGTCAATAACGTCTACATATCAGAATAGGCATTTTTGAAAGGACTAATAGAGTCAGCAAGCGAGTATAATAGTGATTTACGAATACAATGCGAAGAGGCAAGCATGGTATGAATTTTTAATAACCTATTTCTAAATGAATATTATACTCCATCGTAAGGGAATTCGTGCGTAGTTCGAGATCGCGTTAAAATACGTTAAAACTAAAGAAATATTTAATGAACTCAGAAAACGTCTTCGAAGTGTAGGCGAAGAATTCACCGACAAACTGCAATAGGTTGTGTAAAATATTAATTATTTCTGCATCGTATAGGTTTGTTTAATATGATAAATTTTGTTTTGTTTATTTTCATCGAAATAATTTTACCGAAAATAAATTGGAATCGCGATGAGAAACGATACAGCCCAATAAAAGCATGCAAGTCTGTATTCAATGTAATGCGTGCATGCAATTATATACTTATGTATAATATTATTAATATAATGTCATATTGTTGGTGACCGCAACGAAAAAAAATCTTTAGATCGATTTGTGTATAAACCTAATACTGTATTACTAGATAATTTGGAAGTCGTAACCCAAAAAATGGTTAACTGGTTCAACTGGTCGTCCACCTAAAATATGATTAAGTATCTGCGTCAGCGTCAGTGGAGCGTGGAGTGGTCACCGGTGACGACAGCGTTGGAGAAGTCTTATCAGCACAAAGTTTCGTGGATTACAAAGTTGTTCCTCTTGTACACACCCAAGTGCACAAACACAAAACTCGTCTGTTTTTTAAACGAATATCTGTGAACCGATGAACATATTATATAGGGAATATACTGCAGAGTGATTCACTAAGCACAATCACCCCCCTCCCCTCTCCATTTTCCCTTTAACAATAAAATTATACAAATCTTGATTTTTGGAGTTTGTAAATGTACTCGAAGACTATGATATATTTTTTAAAATTCTTGAGATTTTTCGTACTGCTCGAGTAGCGTCTTCTGGGGATACAAACTTCTGTTTTTCAAACGAGAACTCAAATTTATTACTGTACATTATTTAGTGGTTAATATTTTTGAAAAATTGTATGTACCTTACTCTATAGCCGAACAAGTAGTTTCTCAGTTGCTAAAATGTTCATTTAGGGATAGTAAATTAATGATTTTATAAAAATATAAAATCAATATATTATGATACCTATAGTATTTACTATGTTTGGGGTATTTTTACATTCATACACTAAATAATTTACAGCATGAAGTTGGGGGGGGGGGGAGTTCTAGTTCGAAAAACAGAAGTTTGTATCTCCACAGGACACTCCTAAGGTAGGTAGTACAAAAAATCTCAAAATTACGGTCATTATAATTAAAGTTGAAAAACTCATATTTTGAGTAACTGCGCATTGTCGTAGCTGAAAAAAGGGAGTGAGCGCATGCTGGGTGCGAATCAGCCTGTGTGCATATACACACGTGGACGTGACGGGGTGTGGGCTGCAGGTAGGTACCTATCTACCTATATATATATATATACGATAATATTGTGATGTAGGGCCAAAAAGCTTTTTAGAATATATATAATAATATGTATACATATACGCCAGCCCGCGTTTAAGTGCGTGTGTGTGCGCATGTACACACATTTTCGGTCATTATATTCCACACGTGACGACGACTACGACGACGGCGATATAATACAGGTATAATTTTCAGCCACCGATCCCGCCACTATAATATATTACATGGCATGTACCTACGCGTATATATATTGTATATTATAACATGATATATATATATATATACATATATTGTATGCCTTATACGCGCATAATATTATGTAGGTATACGCTTTCAACGACGCGGCGAGCCCGCCCGCGGCCCCCCGGGTGCATTCATCGGTTTATTTTCACAAAAAAACGCGTTCTCCAGTGTTTATTTTTTTTCCTCCGCGTTTTTTATCCGCCATCGTCGAACGCGCGCAAGTACGCGGCGCAAAACAAATTACCCCTTTAGGCCCCCTCCGCAAATTCATATGCGCCGCAGCCCGCTGGTATCCTCTTACACGGCCGACTACTACTATATTATAATAATGTAGTCAATTTGACCCCCTCGTCGTATACACATATACGGGATATCGGTGTTTAGGTACATAGAGTTTTATTCAATACGCGATAGACACGTATAATAGGTATAGGTATATAATATAATGCACGTGGCGTCTATAATATTATGTTACTATATAATAATATATAGGTAGGTATAAGCGCGCAATATACGCGAGGCGGCGATAAAAGGAGCGAAAAAATAAAGTAAAATGCATCACTAATAACGATAAATAACGTCGGTGTATATAATACCCCGGTCTAATTTCGATGCTGCGTAGTTACTATATATTATTATATTATTATTATGTGGGTATAAACGAGCGCAATGTACGTATATAGGTCTGCCGAAGGTCTGTCCCGGGGCCTAAACAAGTCTTCCGGGGTCTAAGTAAAAAAAAAAATTCTCCATTTACCCGTCGAATAAATTGCGTTAGTAATGAGCCCGCGTTCGAGTTCAAGACTGCGCGTCCGACTGCAAAGTATAAGTCTGCACAGAGCCAGATAAACCTGCACCGGGGTCCCATGGCTTTGAAATGAGTGCCCTACGATTCTGTGCATTTCAAAGTATATATCGTAAAACAGCAATACGGCATAAACACACCAACATTTTTATTTAATTTTTTTGAGAGGGAGGGGCTGACCATTTTTTATATAGGAGTGGCTAGGAGTTTGGTATGTTGATGCCATGACCTATATGTCGTTTTTGACTTTTGCCGCAACCTTATAGCGATACAAATCACCTAATGCATTGTGACATACAACTTCAGGGAAACTTTACTGTACAGGGGGACATTATAACACTCACACAATAACCATGTTCTCAGAGTGAATAAACCATTTGGACAACTATAGATTTATTTAAAATGTTGTATAATGACTAAAACTAATATAGTTTGCTTTTTAATAATAATTAAAAACCTACCCTCAGTAGAGTTTTTTTTAAGAAGACCCGACATTGTATTTTGCACCGCACAATAATATACTTTTAAGTGACGCAGAATAAAAAAAATTCTGAAATTTAATTTATTGAAATTTAAAAAACATAACTTTTTTAAATGGAAAATAAGTAAGTACGTTCATTTTAAAAATAGAATGTATGTAAACCTCCTGAATTTGAATATATATATATCTATATACAATATTCTTCACTGCATATAATATTGTCTGCATGAATTATATTAAAATGTATTTGAATATTTTAGAAAATTTATATTTTTTTTTTCAAATTATAAAATAGTAACTTCTAAACTAAAATTTTCTTTTTTTTAAAATATTTTTATAATACACAGTCGACCTTAAAGCATTATGAAACACTTTGAAGCTTCATTCTGCAATTACCTCTAACTACTATTACATGTGCATATACATATTTTAACTATATGATAGTAAAATATATTATTATTATACAATTTTATGAAACACAAATTGCTGTTCTAGATACTACAGCTTGTAATTGGAAGAACTTGAGTTACAATTAACAAAAATAATATTAATAATATTATTTACGTAATAAATATCTTACGATATCGATATTCAGAAAGTGTTTACATTATTTTTTCTTTGAGTATTCACCCGTTACTAAAATATATGGAAATATGTAGATAAAATCAAAACTCAATTTTCGTTACATTCTCACATGTATAGGTATTGCACCTTTATTACAATTTGTAATAATTTTTGGTTTGTGTTTTAATAACTATAAGAGTTGTTTGAGTTATCTACTAAGTAATTTACAGTATATTTATATTTTAATTATAATAAGAAAAAAATTTAAGTTAATTAAGTACCTAAATCTGTTTGAAAAAATATTTATTTAAAAAATTCGTACAATATATTATGTAAATTGAAGTAAACAAATTGTAACATTCAAAATATTATAGATTACAAGTTGTAGTGAAAGTGATTTTGCTCCAATTAGTCGTACAGTCTACGGTACTACTGTACGTCATACTACAGTTTGAACCATTTGAATTTGAACATGGTTTAATTAATAATATTTAAGTGACATTATGACATTATAATAGGTTCACATTTTAAGTCATTTAAAAGATGACAATCTATTTTTGTTTAATTAAATAATTGCACGTTATATATGCCACGTTTAGTGCATACTATCTAAACTACAATTAAATATATTATAACAAATAAAATAACTTATCAATTAGCTGTGTATAAATCAAATATTTTAGAATAACGAAATTTATATTAAGGTTTGTGAATTGTGGCAAATACTTGATATATTACGTTGATGGATTTAAGTTAAGAAAGTTTTAATCTCCAACAATTGATATATCAACAACAAATAAACATACTTACGTAGGTACGTACCTAATATGTAAATAGTTAGTTAAACTAAAAAAAAAAAAAAACTGAACCATTTGTTCATCCATCTGCCCATGTACAAACTTTAACCCGGCATGTCCCGTTATAATGATAATATATATATATATTATTTATAGGTTTATTATATTCAAAAAGTATAATTTTAGTGGTATAGTTACAACATATAGACATAGTGAACATTTAACTTAACATTTATTACGTCAGAGTTTTAATATTTTATTTCGAATTATTAATATTTTTTTTAAGATCTACAATGCAACTATACCATACGTTTGAAATAAAATAAAAATACAAATAAATTATCCATGGTTTAACTTATAATTTGAAAATATAAACTACAAATTGACAAATTATTTATTTCCCCGTACAATGTTCCACAAAATATTATTAAGACTGTCATTAAGTAGCTTATCGATTATTAATTTTGTATTTTTATCAAAATGAATAATGTTTGGAATTAAATTGTATTGTATGATTATCTATTGTGTTGAGCAAATAAAGTACCGTAAGTCAATAATGTATAATATAGTCAAATCATACAGTACGATAAAATTATAATATAATATAATATTATGTTAAAATATTAACAAATGATAATATTAACTCAGTTCAATAAAAACAATATTATGCAGTTTAACATGAATTATTATTATAGAAATGAAACACAATTACTTAGGTACTTGAAATTGTTGGGTAACATTTCAATAAAAAAATTCAAATAAATTTTACTATTGAACACACCCAAATATTTTACATAATAATGCTATACTATAATATTATAGCTATATTTGTTATCAAGGTTTTAATATAATTTTGATGAAGGAATTATTGGTGATAATACCTACCTACTAAAAATTCGTTTTCTTCGTCCTTCGTTGTACCAATAGAATATTTAATATTAAGTTATTATTAAAACCCTGCCATGGTTTCAAGAGCATTGTATTTCATTTCTTCCAAGCATAATATATATATATATGTATTTACTTCACACAATGACGGTATATAAGAACAAGTTTGTGGCACTCGAATCTGCAAAATGTTGTTTTTGTTTGACACAAGACGATGACCATTTCGGTATAGTGTTCTACACAAATGACCCGACCAAGATCGGTATACCGAGTTTAGAAGCCATTCACTGTGATCGTGATTAACGTCGAAAGTTCTCGGTTTCCCAAGTTTCCCGGGACAATGGAACGTGCAATTCCATCAACTTATGTACACATAATTTTCCAATGGATTAACGTCGAATCCGATTCGAACATTTGCTCGTTATTATTATAATATGGTCCAACGTTTATTTCTTTTCATCATTCACGATCGTATACTATAATATTGTATTACAATTTTCCACTTAAATATTTCCCGGAGTTGAAAACATATTTTTCATTTTAAGCTATTTATTTGTAATGCAGCGGGTAATATTTTTAAAAAAAATATGAAAGTGTTACAATATTTCCATTGAAATAAATTTGTGATTAACCGACGTTTGTCCTGTTTCAAACTTAAAACGCAATGGGGCTGTACGACGTGCCAAGACGAAAGTTAAATAATTAGCCGTGACTTAGTGACTATCACCACCAAAACAGTCAAATAGTTTAGGTTTACCGTAATTTTAAACATTTCTCAGTTACAACTTACAACTATTAATAATAAATGGTCCTCGACCGCAGTAATTACTTTCAATATTTAAGTAGTCTATAAATAACAAGTAATTATTTATTAATGTACTGTATAACTCTATTAATATTTTTATTTTTAAATACTGTAAATATGATTTTTATAAAATTCTATGATATGAAATGGTTTAATAATGCTTATCAAGAATTATTAGGCTCAAAAATGCCCAGCATAAAAATTTAATATGAATAATATCATGATGCTAAACGAAAATCTTTTTACGTTTCCAAACAATAATTTAAATGAAAAATATATTTTAATGATTAATATTTCAATTGTTCAATATAATATAAATGAATATCTGAAAATATTATATTATATTATACGTCATGACGTGCTTCTAATTGTTTTGTTACTAACAATATTACAAGCCTTGTGCAACCTGTGATGATAGAAGAAACATTTTTAATAATGTATAAATATATAATTTTTAAAATCTGAATTACTAGTACAAAATTACTATAATAGTGATCTGTTGTTATTTGTTTTAGATTAAATTATAATAGTCGTGTGTCGGGCGGAAGACAAAAGATCAAAAGCGTTTGTTGGATCGAGTCAACACACGTAGCCAAAAATTAGTATGTATTTGTGGCTCTTAAATCTACTTTTACGGTGAAACGAAAATATTTTTACGTACAATACTTACAGGTCCAAAGATCAGTGCGTAAAATTTCAGAGATATCGCATATACTCTGACGGACAATTTGTACGAAAAATTAAATGAATGAAATATATAAAATTAATTATGAAAAATTACCATATTATTTTACACAGTATTTTTTGTTCAATCAATTTTTTTTAGACCTTTTAATTTTTATGGACAAAAAATAATTTCAAGTGATATTAAAACACGCAATATTTACTTGGATAGTATTTAGTAAAAATATGTTTAGAGCCTTTGCACAAACACCAACACTTTACCACTCTATTTTAAGGAACAGGAGAACGTGGCCTATCTTTATATATATAATACTAGCTGTATAACAAAACTTAGCTTGGGAAAAAATTAACAATTAATATAAAACACTGCGTTACATCGGCGTATCTCGATTTTAGTGTACTTAAGTTCAAATATTATGGCCCTTGGTATATATCCCCGAACGTGGTTCAAACTACTCCCTAAAGTTTAGAGTTTGAACTTTCCTGATATCTGTGACATCAATCTCCGACATTTTCGTCAAAATCGGTCGAGTTGTTTTCGAGTCCATACGCAAAATACTTGTAGAAGAATCGTTTTATAAGTGAATTCTCACATTTGTTTTAAGATATAATTCATTTATTCGAGAAGTGCTACGAGTTGAATGCATCATTTTACCTCATCTACCCGATTTACCAATGGCAAACATTTACATAACTATAAAAAAAATACTTAATTTTACCATTACAAATTACAATCTGTAACTAATAGCAATCATTTATAAATAAATACATTTTTTTTGTTTCCATCGTGAATTTCAAAATCCATGTTGTATGAGCCTAACCCATTTAAAACCAAATTTCAGGAAATCCTGTTTACGAAGATAAATTTAAGTATCTTGCTTCTATAATAGTTTATGCTCTACGACCTACGTTGGTCAGTCAGTCACGACACGGTCGATTATATACAAAATATTTTATCACCAACCGATGACCGGTAAACACAATATTATGTGCACAAGATAATTTTATATACATATTGTTTCTGCCACTTAAATATATACATATATATATTTTATATATTATCTTTTAAATTCGGCTTTTAGTATTTGTTCGCGTGCCTATGCCAAATAATTATTATAATATTACTATCATCATTATCAATGCGGGATTACTTGTATTGTAATGCACACACCTACGACCTACGCACAAATTTTAAGTGGGTTATAATGTCAATATTAATAAGTACTCCCATCGTTCGGTCGTGAATGTGACTCTAATATTATTGTCACTTCATTATTTATGTTGTACTTGTCAACGTATGCACAGCGTATAGCGCCCCTAATAGTCAATAATATACCTGCTCTTTATTTGTATTTGTGTTTGTATACGATATTAGCTACTCATACTATACTTGAATATTCAATATTTATTTATTATTATTATTATATTTATAAATAACTATCATATTTTTTGTGAATAGATTATCGAGATTTTAGACAACAGCTCTGACCGGAAGACTGCGAACTGAATGTTTGTATCTGGTCACTGATTTTATACAGGCTGATTCACCGAGCAGGTCGCCTACTTTTTTTTCTTCGACTATGCAATTTTTTTAAATCTGATTTTTAAATATACTTAAAGGCCATATTTTTAAATACTTGAGATTTTTGTTGGGTATTCACTAATGAAAGTTTCATGTTGAGATACAAACTTCTATTTCTCAAATGAGAACCCGCCCACTAAACTGGAACTTGTTTAGTGGAATATTTTGCTGAAAATATTGACGATGTTGATGAAATTTTGTCATCATATTGTTGAATCGTTGCAAAAGGTCCTCACGTTATTATGGCAATCTTAATTTAACTATTTGTGAATGTTCATCGCGCCTATCATTATAATATTCAGTCGTATACAGCAATACAATTTATACTCAAAATACCATTGCTCCCACTTTTAGTAGATTACAAGAGTGCACACACGTCACAAACACCTAAATCGTTATATTATATACATCATGCACAGTGCGCACAGCACACACAATTCATCCGCGTAACTCATCAGTATTTGCCCGCCAATCTCGACCACTGCTGCTGATTGAGCTGCTTACACCCACTGAACTAAATACATTGTAATTAGTGTAAATAATGTATTTAGTTCAGTGTTTACACTATTACACACCGTTCACGCACGCACAGGTATTATAACGGTGCGTATATTGGCACGCACGAAGTGGTTGGTGACCACACTGATCGGGCGCGAGTGTTATTATTTTACACTGTCCCGACCATGATATTATACGCGTCATAGTCTAGTTTAAACATAACAATATGTAATATACACCTACGCCTAATACCTAATGATAAACAAAGTCATATGAATTGACATTTTACACTGATATTACGAATCAAAAAATATTATAATATTATTGACAAATAATAAAATTGTACTTTGACATATTTTATGAAATAACTACTAATAATAACTAAATATTATATACATTATATACATTATACCGATCTGGGTAACGAAAAATTGTAAATTGTAAAAACACAATTTTAAGTTGTCGTTATGTTTTAAATTCACAATTAATATTATGTGCAAACAAATTGAACACTTATAAATTATTTTCACCATTATTTTGTGCTGAATATTGTGCTGTTTTACGGTATACCGTTTTCAAAATGTCTAGTAAAGAGTATGATGTGGAAGGGGCTTGTCGCCTACCTTTTTTTCCCCCGCTAACTCATTCAAAACTTCAATTTATAAAATTTAGTGACGTTTGGATACGTCTTGTCACGTACACATTTTTATCAGCGCCGCCGCCGCCCGTATGATACGCTTCGTTGTAAACACGGGGTTAAGGTCCTCTGTAGTCTGTAGTGAACGAGTAAAAACATATTTGAACGATATTCATATTTTGTTGATATTTTTCTCAGTCCATAATACCACGCATTATATTACCTACATGACTTTGATATGTGCATTTTTTTTTAAATTTTGAAACTTCATCATCAATACAAAGTTGACGAATCATTTACGTATTTATAATTATTTCATCCTAGGACCGGTGTCGAACAGATCGTAATAATATTATACTATTGTATAAATATCTTACTGAAGCACTCGAGAGACAGCGACGTATTACACTATTATAGTTGTAAGGAATGATTACATATTTTGTTGGTATACTCTTGAGAGAACACGTGTTATCGTAATGCGTGCGATGTGGTAATTAAAAAAAAGAATATTATACAATAATGTGTATATATACGTATGATAAATATCAAAAATCGTTTCAGACGCGAAGCCCTAGTTACAGAAAAGGATTGCGTGTCATTGTCGATTTCCGGCAATGTGTGCCGGCGCCGTTTTAGGATTCAAATTAAACGCACACGGCTAAAAGCGTGAAGAAAAAAAACACAGAAGGAGGAGAAGGAGGAGGAAGAGGAGGAGCGGAATGAAAAAATCACTTTTCTATACGCAGATGACACAGGCAATACATTTTGAGCATATATATATATATGATGTATATGTATATATATAAGTTTGTGCACCACGTGGTCGGTCCATAATAACTAGGTACCGGTACGTACACCGACAGCGACTCTGTATAGTACGACAAGCGCAGACGCATTTCTTATTTTAGAAACGAATTTAAACGCGGCACGATTTCTGTATAGTTATAATAATATAGCACCATATATGACATAATATTATTATTAATTGCGGACACATGTTCGCGTCGGGTACAACAGGCTGCAGCAGCAGTCGTATCACGGGCGTCGACGGCTGTCAACCTCGCGACCGTCAAAAATGACGTTGGAAAAATCCTAAAGGTCCTTGCGGCCACAAAACAACTACGCAGAAGAATTGAATGGTCGAGGCTGGTTACACCGATACCGCATAACTGTTGACCGGTTTCCATACATTGTTTTCCTATCCGATCGGTATTCGTTCACCATGACTTTCTATGATAATAATAAGACGTTGTATCCTGCTCGTACATTATAACACTCCACACCCTCAAATCAAAGAACTACAACAACAAAAACAACAACAGCAACAGCTCCACTCAAAAATATCTTGACTTATGATAATAATAACAATAATTATTATAGTATAATGTGCTTTCGAATATAACGAGTTATCGTTGCACAGACACGTCGACGCCGGCAACACGTGCAAAGAATGTCTGCCGTTTTTGTTTTGGAATAATAATATTATACACTACCTGCCTAGGTATTCAGTAGGTATTTCATATTTACTGTCAAAAATGCATTACAATTAAGTTAAAATATTAAGTTTTCGCAATCCATGTTTTGTTAAAATGCAAAAGTTTAAAAAAAAAAAATGATAAGAATTGTTTGGATTCCAAATAATATAATAAATAGATAAAATATTTTATTAAAATATCTAAAAACATATTGTAATACTTAGCTATAGATGACTGAGGGAATTCCTATAATAGTATTCGATTATTATTTTAAAAATTTTGGAAATTCATAACCTGTTAACACGTTTTAAAGCTTTATAGAATCCTAAATATTGGTGTGGCCATGTATATGCAGCAACTGATTTACTTTATTTTAAATCATGAACATCTAGAAAATTGGGTGTTTTCGATCTATTGAATGGCCCCAAGATCACCGTATAACACCAATTACTTTTACTTTTGGGGCGTTAAAAATGTAAAAACAGTCATCAGCTATTAACCTCTTAACGTCAACAAGGTTACTAGGATATGCTTAAGCAAAATTATATTTTTAACTTTATGAGATATATAAGATACTATAATATGATAATTTTAAAAATATTCTTCACGAATTTCAAGACTTGTATGTTACTGTTAGTATTCAATAGCTTACAACCGTCAAAATGGGCAAAGAGTTCTAAATGTACCAATATTTTTTTTATTAATCTGTTGTTTTTTGTTTAGTAAAAAATTGATTTATTTAAAACATACCTACATTTTTGTACGCTTTTATATACTTTGTAGGATGAGTTTCATCCAACGTTGAATAATTGAATAATCATGATTTAAAATAAAAAAAAATAAGTAATTTACAAAATATTTACATAAATAGTTTGTACCAATACTATTGAAACCTCTGTATTTCACGGACACCATAATAGGAAAATTAAAATTACTAAGAAGTATCCACCTATTAGGATTGTTTATATTCTTCATAATATATTAATTTAGAAGTGTCTACTATAAATTGAGACTTGAGAACATACTCATTGTATATTATATACGTTCTTTATTTAAGTTTATAAAAATATAAAAGATAATTATAAAAAAAACTTTTTAGCTCTAGTAAATTAAATTTTTTCCAATTATGTAAATCAAACCTAAAATGAATAATAGTGAATATTCAATTTACTTAACTTAATAAAAGAGCTGTTAGATAACAATGTAATGAACCAAAATTGATGAATTCACCATCAAAATAAAAAATAAAAAAACTCTACCAAAATTCCATTAAATATACAGTTGTTAAAATCGTTATTGGTACAGTCAACATTTTTAGATTGTCATAGAGAAAAATGTTTGTTTGAAAATGAAAAAACAAGTCTCTTTTCGTTATTTTTTTTTTTTTTTTGAAATGCCATAAAAAAAACCAACAATAATAATAATAATTTCCGTTATCGATCTATCAAGATAGATAGGCACACTCTGTAAACATATTTTGTCGAACGGTTCTAGTTGCCCGAAATCCATAACAGTAGAATCTTGTACTTCATATTTTTATTACAATAATAATATGGTTGTCATCACGTCGACAACGGACGAAGAACATTTCGATAGATTCTCTCGCGGGTTCGTTGGGCCGTGTCGCGATTAGATTTCGAAAAACGGACCTCGAACGCCACAATTACATCGGTCGAAGAAATGCGCACAAATGAATAATAATAATACATCGTAAACGTCCGTTATTGACCCTAATCGATTCGTATGTTTCGCGTCTCACCGCACCGCGAGTTCCGACCTGCCGTTTTCTTTTTTTCTTTTTAGGCGTACCTAGGTATATATATCTACCTGTATATAATATAATGCGCGTATAGGTATATACTTCGTACGCGGTACGTGGTTGACGCGGCGAACATTATTATATATAATATTTTATAATGTTTTCACAGGCCAGCTGTGGTCTGCACACTCGTCTGTAATATAGTATCGTTCCGCGCGCACCTCCGTATAAAATACGACGTGTATAAATATGTAATGATATAATATTATAAACGGACGATGAGTTACACGTACACCGCATTATTATTATAGCGCTGTGTGTACTATTAGCATATTAAAATAACATACGTATAGGTATTAGGTACGCGGCGATGCTTATAATATTTTCACCTCGGCCATTATTCCCCTAATCTTCCGCCGCCGCCGCCCGCCACCTCCAGCACACTGCTCGCACAACCGACTGCGATGTGTACACAATAACGCCCAAGTCCGGGGCAACAGCGCCCCCGATCACGTGGGCCCAATTTTCGTATTTTCACGTCCACCGCGGTGCACTGCGCACACACACACACACACACACACACACACACACACACACACATATTATAATAATATCATACGCGCTATACGCCTATATGTATAAACGGTATGAGCACACACACACGCTGAAACGTATATTGTACGATGATATTGTGATAATAATATTACCACCGCGTTACAGCTCCAGCAGCAGCAGCAGCAGCAGTGCCGTACCATCATACGGTCCGCGTTCACGTATTGTGCACATAACATTATATCGTAGGTAGGTGTACGATAATAATAATATGATATTGTTAGTCCGAACGGTGCAGCAAGTAATTATCTCCGGCCGAGCCTCTCGTTATGGTACTGCGGCGCAAACCGCAAGACGACTTGGGGGTCACTCCGACTTCGACCGCCATCTCCACCGCCTCGCCGCCCGGCCGGAGGTGTTGGCCGTGCGTGCGTGCGAGTGGCGTGTTGCAGGGGAGAGATAGAAAAGCGGTCTTTTTAACCTCGTGGCCAAACAGTTTTTGTCAGGTGTGTAATTTGTTCGGTGCCCGAGACCCGGGTCTAGACTACCCTATAAATACTCGGCCGGCTGTACTACATATATATATATTATTATCATATACGCCCGTGGTGGTATAGGGGTACGATATAATAATATTATTATTATCTTACATTATTAGTGGTGGCAGTGGTAGTACACGTGCGCACACTGCTACGCTTGATACACTGCAGATGCGGAAGTGCATTTAGAATTCCAAAAAACCGGGGTCAGGGCGCGCGGTCTAACTCCAAAAACTTTCGACGTAGTCAATTAGGGTTGGCTGCACAATAACGATATGAAACTCCGGTACATTTCGGCGCAGACGAAAGTCACGCTATACACTGTGATTACAAAAGATTTAGGTGTGGGTGCCGGGGCAATGCACCGATGGTCGACACCGGTATATATTATCAGCGTAATGTGTTGCAATGATATTACGTCGGAGCACGGATAAAATAGTATACGATTTGCTCATTGGCGAAATAACAATGTTATGGAAGTACAGCATTATGATACGGTTAAGTGGTTAGGAAAATATGGGCGAGCGATTGTTTTTTGCGTGTAGCTGCAGTTATCTTTCTCACCTGTGTTGTGGTTCACGTCGATGCTAATATAATATTAGACGCAATTCTATTTTCACGGCATAATAAAATTTCAAAAAAAAAATATGTTTTTTAACGTACGAGAGATTGTAATTATCATCGATAACATTCACTCGAATCAATTGCCCAAACCAAACGTTTAAATAATATTATAATAAGCATAATACATTAAATCTACTAAAATGTCCATAAATAAAAATATATATTTTATAATAATTATCCAATGAAATAATGGTACGTATAATATTCATAAAAAATTAATTTTTGAAAATATTTTTCATGACTTTAATATAATATTTTATTGAAGTCTGTGGGATTTCTAGAAACTAAATACGAATATAATATAATATTTACAATAATAAATTAACAAGTATAGGTTAATAATTGGTTATCTGAAGTTTATCAGACATATAATCTACACTGCGCTGCGGCTCGTTTGATGTGTTTAAATCAATACTATTATAATGAATGTTTTAACTATAGTTAAATAGTTAATCAATTATTAAATATTGAACATACGAATTTCACAAAAATTAAACTGTAGTTTTAATAATGCATATTTTTTTTTTAACCGGCCAAAGTATCACGATTTATCGTATTATTCAATTGCCAAGTGTACTTATTATTTCCCCGATAAGAATTAAAACTAAAACCCAAAGTTCACATTTTTTTAATAATCTCTGAATCGCATCGTAATTCGTTGTATCATATTGTGTGATCGCATACCTACGTAATTCTTAACCGTTTATAACAGTTCTGTCTTCTATGAAGTACAATTATAATAATAATACCTTTATAATGGCAGTTTGATACACCTGAGGTCTGAAAGTAAAACCATAAAACACGTGGCATCAAAAAATGTATTTAATTAATTTTAAATAATATTATTGAGTTACGAATTTATTATTATAATGTTGTACAAGACTATGAGAATAATATGAGAGTTGCAACGTTTAAAACAACTATTGCTCAAAAATATCGATATATTTTTCATCAGATGTATTATTCCTACCTCACTATATAATATCACTATAATATAATATGACATCGACCAATCAATAATATTATCGAGCTTTAATATTTTATATTTTTCACAACGTTTTGTGAATTTAGCAACATTTTTAGTGTAATACTATATACATATTAAAAACAATATATTATTTTTATGTATAATATCTGTTACAGAAATTCTAATATTTATTATCATTTGATGTTTTGATGTAATTAATTTTCACAGTTTCAACCCTCTTTATAGCTGACAGATCTCCCCTCTTAAAAGTCGTAGTTGTTTTACGTTGCATTTTCAAAGAGTTATACCGATTATTTTCTATGTTTAATTATTAATTTAAACTTTTTAATGAATTTAAATTAAAAACAAATATTAAATGGACACACACTGATACATCTTTAATTTTTAATTACACGTCATATATTAAGATTTATTTTTGAAATCATTGTTTACATTTCATAGAGAGATGGATTATGGCATTTTCGGACATTTTAAATTAAATTCTGTATGAATTATGAATATATTTTAACTTACTACCATTAGTACCCACTACCAATAGTTATAGTAATTTAAAATACATTTTGCGGTTTGATTTGTACAGTATTTATTATTGAGTGTACTTATAACTTATTTTCGCAGTCGTGCCCATAATTGTCCATTTTATTCGTCAATTATTTTCAACAACTTAACGTTTAAACTTTTTACAAATCATACCACAGTAAATATTCAATTGATTTTCGTTAATTCAGTCAGAACCATATAAAACACCTATGAATTTATTAATATATTAATATAATAGTCTACTGATATGTATCATTTTCTGAAAAATAGAAAGAACGACGTAAAACAAATAAAATATCGATGCATTAGACTCATTGTTAATGTTTAAGTGCACGGGTTAAAAAGTCAATTGCTAATTAAATAGTTTAAGCTGAATTACAACGGTCATAAAATAATGCTGTAGAGAAAAATTCTCGCAGTTTTTTTTATAATTAACTATATTTTAATTTCTTCATTGATGTAATACACGTTTCGAGTCGTCGGTTTTGTATTAGAAATTTAATGCTCGAAAATAATATTACAAATTACAATCCTAAGTAAGTAAGTATCCTGATTATTGTAACATGTTTTCTGCGTGAAACACTATAGAACTAGGTAGGTACCTGAGTATGAACCTTACCTTACCTTCACGGACCTTACTATATAAATAATTAACAAGCAACAGGAAGGAGAACATAATATTATACTACAAGCGAGGGAGATTTTACATAAACTGGATAATTCGAAAAATACACGCATCGAAATTAAATTCGTGAAATTATGGTAATATGGTTTGTTTTAATATACCAACGTTTAGGTATAGCCAAAGCCACGGATTCGTGTTTTAAAGAATATATATTATAATACAATGTTAGAATGAGAAAAAACATCAATTCATCATAAAGTATCCACGTAAAACGATGTTTTTCTTCTTTTCATAATATAATATAATAGTTTATGTGTTGTTGTTTTTTTTTTCGCGCGGCTGACTACTCTCACGCGAGTACGAAAAAAACAAAATATGCGACAAAAAAGAAAATGATAAAATATTAAAAGAAAAATCACCAGACATTTTCAATAATGATGATGACTTATACAAACCTATACTTTAAAACTTTTTGCATGCACCTCATCCGGTGTATGTGTAGAGATATACTTTTGAGATTTTCCGAACGCAACTTTTCTTTTACCGACGCACAGACATAAATCATCAGCTCATCCGAACCCATGTATACGATATTATTATTATATGTATCTAATTTAAATATGACATAACGAGTGTCACTCACCACATCGTATTACCGTGTAGTTTCCGGACACATTTTCTGTATACGTGTACCTATATTACTTATTGAAAAATTGTATCCAAATGTTAAATGCCAAAATGTACATGATTTTTTTTTTTTTGTTTTCCTTGAGTGCCATTAAATTATGAAAAAGGTTTATAAATATGAAAAACATTTCAATTTAAATGTATATTTTTTTGAGAGATTGAATAATATAATTAATATTACTAATTAGTAATATGTCTACGATATTTTTTCGCGTGTCACAAATTCCCATCACCGATGTATATACATATTCAAGACCTCCCTCAAATCCATCAAAACAATATCAAATTCCTACTTTTGATGTGAGCTATTATCCTACAATTCGATTGTAATATAAGACCAATTTGTTATCAGGCTTTTTTAATCTATAAAATTATATTACTTTTCCAGTGGAGTTAATACAATAATAATAATATGTACTTATTTATCTTTGGTCCAACCCATCTCGTCCCATAAAAAAACATTTAAATTTTTAAACATATTCAATAAACAGTTAAGTACATTTTTAATTTTATAATCGATATAAAAATATTATGTTAAAATATTATTATTATTTAACTATAACTCATATTATGTGCATTATTTTGATATTGTATATTGTGCAAATCGAATAATATTTAGGATAAAATATGAGAAAAAAAACTTAATTTTAAAACATCGATAACAGTGTATATTATTATGTGGATTTGAATGTCTACTTCAGATATAAGCTTTATTTAAAAATATTTATCTCCCTAAAATTCGACCGAATCCATTTGCCTACGGGCAAACATATTATACATTTATTACAGCTGACATATAGAAAACCGGGTATATCCCGCCCAGAGTGATGATGATAATAATAATAATAATAATAATAATAATAATATATTAATGCTGACACTAGTCAAAAGCCGAACTATTTATTTATTTTTTTTTGGACTTTCACGGACTTCTACCATCCCTTTCCCTATCGTTACAGCCCAGACCCCCTTTCTAACCACCGACCCACCATCTTCCGCTCATGATCGCACCACAGTCACACCCTCTATATATACATATAACATTATTATTATTATTATATGTATAAATGCGTCGCAAAGAGTGGAGCGGTTTTCGGCATTTCGGCGTCGTCGTCGCCGTCCGGCCTCGGATTGATAAATGATGTAGCAAAGGCATCGCCGCCTCGGCCTTTCTTCTGCCCACCGACCGTAGTGATATCCACTCCGCCCACCATCAAGCACACCGTATCGGATAACAGACGCTCAAGTTCTGCTGCTTCGATCCGAGACATTAGCTGGCCTCCGTCCTGAATAATGACAGTTTTACAATTTTACCGACCGTTTTTTTCGGAACAACCTAGGTACCTATACTTACTGTAGTAGTTATGCACCTATATAGATTTATATTTTTCCATCCCTATGATAAATTATTATATTTAACTTTTCTGTTTCAAAAACAAATTAGTAATTTATCCATCGTCGTCGAGTCTTGTCAACCAATAAGTTATATATCAATTGGTATCTACATTGTCGAAACCTAAAGCTTCATCTGTAATATACAGATAATAATTATCTGTATGTACAAGAAATAATAATTATTATAATTCATTAGCTAATTAGTAGAAAGTATAGATACATTTAGATTAACATTTTCGATAAATCATAACTGATCGTCCGAGGAGCAGTATGAATACTTACCTGTTAATAATAGTTTTATACTTTACTATCGTCCGTAAATTACGACAATTAAAACAAAACAAAAAAATAAATATTTAATTAAAATAATGATTCCACCGTCGTTATCGACATTACCAATGCGATTCGTTGACAACATGATGTACCTACAATAGATAGTCGAGTGGCACAAATAAGGTGGGCCACTAGGTCCAGACCCCCTCCCCACTTAGGTTATTGCTATAATGTGCTAAATAAAATAAAATGTCTATTGTCTATGTTGTGTCAAGTATGGACCCTTGAAAAATTCTGGTTGCGCCACTATCTATTATTAACAGGAGTATATCAATTCTTGTGTTTGCAGAACATTTTTTGTTAATGCTAAAGAATCAAATTTGTTTTTTTAATTTTTTGATTCCTCTATATTTTTATGCATTTTTCCATATATTTTGGCATTACTATCGAGGTAATTAAACGATACATATCATATATTATTATTCAAATTATTTAAGGTCATATTAAATTAGTTGATGGAGATCGATTTAATTTATAAATTTAAAAGCCAAGTGTATCTTATTAACTAGTGACTACTTTTAACAATAATATATTAAGATACTACGTATAGGTCACTCAAAGGTGTCCCATGGATAACACTTATGAGAAGAGAAGAACCTGTAATGTGCCAAACCTACGGAAAACCTCTTACAGACAATAGCACCTCCTTATCAACTGTCGAAACCATATACTGTATGGAAACCAGAAAAAGCCTAGAAATGTCTGACGACCATTTCGAAGCATTTAAGACAACACCAACAAAATCATTACATTTACATATCTAAAATGTATTGATATGTACAACTTAATCTAAGGAAACTATTGTATTATTTATATGTAACTAATATTTGTTTTGCTATAAGCTAACAACCTGGTAATTGATGCGGTACCAATAATCTCAATTACGGAAATCAACTCCGTTTAAAATAACAATATCTATTATAAAAGTATACAATAATTAATGAATAACCCATGCTACATCAATTAATAAAAAATAACACGAATTATAAGTTTTAAATTTATATCTTTTTAACTTTAAACGTGATTTGTGTATATCAATTATATTAAAATAACTAAAAAAACCAATATCGGTCTATGTCGAAGGTGCGACAACTTCAAGTTGAGTTTTCGAAAGTTGGTGTTAGTGTTTTAATTTGGGATATTGTCGGAATCAGAGAAGTGTCGGTATCACATTGTGTTTGACTTTGACGAGTGTAAATACAAAAAGCCGGGCACAGAGGTACGTGTGTGATTTACGTACTGAAATCTGACTGTATCTACATATTATATTATACACTTTCATCAAGTTATTTTTTATTCATTACTCAACGCAATGCATAATAACTTATGATTCATTATGCATTATAATGTATCCACTATTATATTAATAATTTATATTTACTCAACCACGGTAGGCAATAATATACCATCTCCCTGCATTCGATATTCGAACTTAATATTTCTTTAATTTTTTTTTATCAAACGAATTATACTTACACGAAATATTTATACAAGACTAGTATAACAAAACAGTTGAATATATTTACTTAACTTAATAAAAAATGCATTATAAAAATCTGACCTTATTTAAGATTGAAAAAAATACAGTATTCTATATACATTACTATATATTATACTGAAATTGAAAATTAAAAGAATATTCAGAATTATAAAAGCAAAATATATTATGTATTTATGGAAAAAACGTAATATTTTGCCATGCAAATCAGTTGTAGTTAATATTGTTATTTTTGTAACATACAAGGAAATAGTATTTGGATACGAAAGTCATACGATTTTCAACTCGTGTATTAATATTTTTTTTATAACAGAGTTTGAACACTAAAACTATTCGTGTTTACTTTTAAATATAAATATAAAAATCATTTGAAAATTAGTTAGTGAGTAATTTGCCAAGACGTAAAACAAAACATTAAAAATATATAATGAGATAAAAATATTTCTACTTTGAAAAATTATTTTATAAAAATACGTATTACACTAGGTACTTGACTGTATTATTATAAAAAAATAAAAGTGAATAAATTGAGTCCAACTTTAATTAAAACTATAGTAGGTACCTACTATTTAAACTTCAATATATGTATGGACACGTACATGGTAGTAGGTATGCTCTATATTATTAGATGCCCGTTACATGCATAATATGTACTTCCATTATGTTTTATTACCACATGATGGTTTATATTATATAACTAAGTAGTTATGTTTTATTCTTCCGTTTATTATCATAATAATCTACACGTTTTATCATCTATTTATTTTATATATTATTATATTATATTTTAAATTAATAAGCCGTGACCACATAATTATGCCTCATTAATAATGGTAATATTTAAATTAATTATAATATAGTTTGTATAATATTACGTTATTTAACTGTATATAAACGTAATAACAATGTTAAAAAAAATAAATATGGAAAGCAGGTACCCCGGATAAAGAAAACTTTTGAGATGCGCCTACCTTTGCTTACCATCGCGTAGAGGGACGACAATGTCAAAAATACAATTTACAAAACGAAATTTGTAAAAGACATAACATGTACGAGCGCGAAACAAGCACAAAAGCTAACAGAACACCATGCGCAAGAGGGCTATACGGAGCTGCAGTACATCACTTACACCACAATAACTCTGTGCAGGCTTACCAGGAAATAGTAACACAATGAATTATGAACCCGTGTAGACGTGACATGGGTAATTTTATGGAAAACGCTTTTCCTAACTCTAAAACAACATAAGCGAACAATGAGAGGGGGGTGGGACAAAATTGTTCATAAATCGTCTCGAAACCCGGCGAACGGGGCGCGATTATTATTATTTCGGTACGCAATTTATATAATATTATACATTTTTTTTTCGTCCGGAATTGTCGTGTAAAAAATTTAACGTCATCGGCGACCACGGATTATAATAATATCGTAACCGCCGCAGTGCGTGTCGTCCCCACACATACAATGTATGGCGAGTATATATTATTGTTATTATATACGTGTGCTGGCGTTTCAAGTTGTGTGAACGCAAATGGTTAACCGCAAAAATTGCCTGGTTAGCTTTAGTAGGTAGGTACAGCATGCGTATAATCCACCATTACCGGTAACCGTGGCTTGGACTTTCATCGTTAAATATGGCAGTCAAACGTACCCGGAATACTGGCTTTAAGTACGGTTCTGCATAAAGTCCGTTTCACAAACGAATGAACACCGTCCCACGTTATATACATAATACATAACCGTATGACGTAAGCACTCCACGATCGGCTAAAATATTCAGTGTGATTTCGCAGTAAGTATCTAAATAATATTTTAACTGTACCCGAAAATTTAACGTTTCCGAATGATTTTTCTAGTAAATGTTTATTAAATATTGCAAATACGCTTGCAATCGATGGATTAATATACATAACTCCTAAAACACTTTACAAATGGCTTGTCCTTTATAATGTTATATACATTTTAAATGTCGGTTTCGTACAAATGTCGAGGGCTTTTTGTATACAATACGTACCGCCAGCATGTACGCATTATGTAATATTAAATGTGGTCCCCCAAAGTCCCAAATATAATATCAACTCGGTAACTGCCTAAATCCACAGTGAATAAAATTATTTAAAATTTAGAAAATTACATAATACAGTAACTGTGTTTGAAAGATATGCCTTCTTATTATTATAATAAATGATAATGTTTATGTAAAAGATGCATAATTCGATTAACTTCACTTATATTTGAAATTTGAATACATAAGTTTTGTATTCATAAATTATTTTGATATAATATGTCTACCTTATTAATAATTAGGCTCAAATATTATTTGATTGTATCGTTATAATCTAGGTATATAGGTATACAAATAAAGAGATTATATTTTCGACTGAATATTTTGCTTGAATTTCAAAAAATTCGCTTACATAATCGAAAGAAACCGGCAGGAAATAAAAAGAAAGAATTCGATACGTATAGGTGTATAACCTGTCAAAATCAATATCTACTGCAGAATATGCGTGTACCAAACCTGCAAGAGGAGTGAATTAAAATTAATTAGTTTACATAATTGTACTACAAAAAGTAGTTAAAAGTTTTCATTATGCACAAATAATTCTTAGAATTTTAGATAAACGGAATTAAATTATTGCATAAACGTCAACAGGTGTACGTTTGTTAACAGATGTTTTTATTCTAGGTTTCGCTGTTGATATATAATTTAACGTTAAGTTTGAATACGAGTTACCAACGCCTAACTTGTTGCATTACCAAAAATTTCGGCACCCCTTTTGCAATCTTCTAGTGGTGTACAATAATAATAATAATAATAATATACTTTGGTCGGTCCTTGAATAAATTATCATCAAAAGTCAAAGGCGTCGTTAATAAGGTTTTTGCTACGACTGCCAACGTGCTAACTGCCGACCGCGGTCGTATCTTTGGTTGGTAAATAGGGCACAAAAAATGAATAATAATATTATTATGCTACATGAATATAATGATATATCACAGGAGCGTAAATTAGTTTTCATGGGATTAAAATAATTAATGAATGAATATAAAAAAAAAAAAACGTTTTCCATATTATACGTACAATCGTAAAATAAAGGGCCGAGACAAAAGCGTTCGTCTCGGACTCGAGTATCAACGGGACCAAACACTAAACCCGCCTGTATGCAATATATATAGGTATATAAATATATTTATATTATTATAAATGGTTTGTTTAACGTAATAAATGATAATAAATGCGTTTTATTTCTTAAATGTATTACGTTCCTTCTCATCTGTGGAGTAGCAGACATCCTCGAGAGGAATCCGAGTATACACAAGTGCGAGACATCGGGTTCGATAACAAAGGGACTAGACAGTGCAAGAGGGAAACAATATGGAAGGGAGGAAACGAGTGCGCTCTCCTTTTGGCAATTCCTCCTTCCTCGCACGGTGGAGGGGGCGGGTGGAAAAAAGGGTCATTTGTAGTAATGAACGACACAAAAATATATTATGTAATGCGTGGACGAAGAAAAGAGAAGTTGACGTAATGGGCAATCGGATTTGAAGCCGGCGTCCCTTATTTTTATGTCCTTTCTGCCTATCTTTCTCTTTTTATTATGAACATATATAAAGCATTCGCAATCATTTTTATTATCGTCTCTAGTTTACAGCTTTTTAAATCCGGCCAATGTATAAAGAACTATGTTTACATATTATTCTTACGGCGGACCTTTAACTGAACGATATACGGTGAACTTTATTTTCATTACCTATATATAAGGTTAGGTACTACACCTACACGATATTATTTTTGTGGCGCGCGGTTTTATTTTTCATATACTCGGTGGGATTCGATTACGTAAAACATGAAAAATCCAGGATATCATCAATAGGTCTTGTACGATTTATACCTAAAATGCTATTTATGGTCTGTAACCCACTTCAGATCTTTTTATAACATATAGACTATAGGTGCCTATTTATTATATATAAATATATATTATATACATACCTACCACGAACTGAAAATAAATAACGCTTACATATTATGACCAAATCCAATTTTCTTAATTTGACATGATAGCGTTAAATAATATTATAATAAATTAGTTTTTACTGTATAACATATTTTAGCAAGCATCTAACCATTATTATAATATAATAAACAATATATGTGCACATAAGAATATTTAAGAAAAATGTAATTAAATAGCTTATTTTAATGGTATAGATACACTATATATATATCGAACACAATAAATAGGTATCTAAAGTAAATATTGGATTATTGAACTAGAATATTGAGAATTTAGGAAAATTCACTTTTAAAAAACTATACTTCACAATATTAATACTGGATATTTTACTAAGAAAATATCCAGATAATACTTAATTATTTTATAAAGAATCAAACATTTAGAAAATATTACGACATTATATTTGTGTAAGCATCCTTAATTTTAAGTTATAAAATATATTTTATGGTTTAAAATTATACTCAGTGATAATAAACTATGTAATTTGTTGATTTATTTTAATTTGGGGGTTTTCTTTAAATTGTGGTTTTATGTGCCAAATATATTTTATTACATAGTTATAACCCGAATGAAGTAATAAAATTGTATTTGATGGTATTCTAAAGTTGTTTGAGGTCACTTCGTGGCGTCAAACTGCAGTTGATTCCATTTGCGGTCCACTGTTTTTTTTTTTTTAAAACGAAACAGACGAGTTCTTTTAAGACCTATATTTATGAAATGTATTATAACTTTGGGATAACTTTTTTATTCGTACAATTGTTTAAAGTAATAAAATGTATACAAAATATTATAATTATTTTTATATTAAATCGATTGAATAGGAAAAAAATTTATTTAAGTTGTTTAAATACTAGAAATCAAAATACCCTTACTACGAGTATAAAAAAATATGTGATAATAAAAGTTGATTCGTTGAAAAAGAATAAGTCATAAAGAAAATCAGACCGGATACAGAACCTAAGTGTGGGCATTCGTTTCGCTCTACTCACCAAAATCTAAATTGTATATTTTGAAGGTTTTGTATTTTTATACTCAAATTATCGTGTGGAGTTGTGGACTCTGAAATTTAATATAGTAATTTAAAATAATTATATACAGGAAAATAAGTACTCGCACACACAAAAAAAAAAAAAAACATAACGATCATAAATATAAACCAATTTCATAGTATTTTGGGTTTTGGAATGGAAATTAAAAAAAATATTATACCGTCCGGAATGGTGAATCCTGATTTCTGGATAAATTAACTAATTGTTCTGAACAACAATAATTTTAGACAGTTCACGCTTGCAGTACAAACATTTGGTATATCATGAACTACCACGACCATAGTCAGTAATTATTAATTATATCAGTCAAAATTAAAATTTATAATTTTATAATTTTGGAGATTCTTTTTCTTATAGTATATAAAGTACCTGCAAATTGTTTATTTTGAAATATAATTGACGAACATATTATTTAAGAGTTTGAAGTTAATATTTTAAAAATAATTAAAGCTCTAAAACGTTCATATTATTAGATATCATGTTTGATGACTGGGATATTTCACAAAACGTGAGACATGTCATTTTTATATTTAAACACAAATATTGATTAGATCCACTGAGGAACTTAGGTCGAAAAATTTTGTTTGTGATTTCGATTTATCGGTTTTTAGTGAAACTATGTTTTTTTATTCCACAGGGAATGACTTATTATCTTCGACGACGATACATTATGTACTATTATTAATAATTATAGCTATTATTTGTTTATCATTATGGCTACTTATCATATAAATATAACGTAATTGTAGGTATTTGTTATAAAAAGACAATTATTCAGGTTTCGTTTATAGTAAAATTATTACTTTCGATTATGGCGTCGACACGTTTATCATCATATTCATCAAACACTAATTATAATATTACGCTGTGCTGAGATCGAGACACTCATTGTTCGTATGAAACTGAAACACCTTTAAATTGATAAATCAAATTAATAATTAATGTTTTAATTTTGATTTGTGATGGCAGATATCAAGTACCTTGTTCGACTTCCATAATATAGCACAGTGGCTGACAATAATAATTAACTTGGTTTGATAAAATAAAAAAATGAACATTGAAAAATCAAATACAAAACAATTTGAACTTTGATTATTTTTATTGTTCAAACAAAAATGTTATTACCGCGATGAATACTATTAATAAAATATGTTATATTTGAATATACTATTCAAATAAACGTATAAAAAGGTTTCCGTACGATTTTGATCTAACACATAGGTATTGTGAAAACATAATATTAATAAAGGAATAACTTACTATTCATGCTTATCAACAAATTAAAGCATTTATTGATTTAAAGCTACCCGTCTATAACATGTACCTAATCAATATTTATCACAATTTTCGTCAATGGACACGTTGGTCTTTACACATTATCAATTTACTAACATTTTTTTGTCCATACCTAACATATTATAATTTGTATTGATCAAAATAATATATAGGTGCGTGATTTTTTGCACGTCATACTATATAACCATCGGAAATATAGGTATCTTAAATCAACAACGAAACACTGAAAAATCATTTATCTATAAAGATGCATTGCGCATTATGTTATACGGATCGCAAGTATAGGTATAGTGTGTTACAATTAGTGTTGCTATTCTTTCTGGAAACATTTTGTAAGTAGTGATTTTAAATGTTTTAATAGCTGTACCTAAAACAGTGTGTTTATCAAAATAATTATTACAATGATGACTGGATATATAATAGGTACATACGTATTTTTGTTTTGTTAAAACGCAAAGAATCGAGTAAATATAAAGGTAGCTATAATATGGACTACTTATGGTATAAAAAGAAGGCTTTTTCACGGTACATTACGTTCGATAAAAATTTGTTCACATTTTATAATAATAATATACGCGTTATATGGGTGCACAATATATAATGGTATACATCCTCACGAACCATAATATAATGTGTTCTCGTGGGCATGTACCTCATCGGTTACAGACATCGAAGCGTATCTTCTATATAGGTACGTATAATATGAGTAAGTACCTGCATATATATATTATGTGTATAAAATAACTTGTCCCAACTGATTCATCATCGCCTATCCGGAACCGCTGAACCTATGAGTATGAATTTTGGTTAGTAGTTTCGATTTATGATGTAGATACCTGCTTAGATAGGATCTTCCAAATAAAGCATTTCAAAGAGGTCATCGCATAAGGATTTCGAGATTCGCGGTGGAAATTTAAATTGTTTTATATAAATGGTTGCCATTGGTTATTCGGTCAGATGAGTTAAAAGCATGCATCGAATCGTCGCTTTTACATAATCACCTCGATTAAATAGAAATTAAATATCTTAAACCAAATGTATGTTTGTGGCTTATATTCACAAAAACGACTCTATTGATTTTGACGAAAATCTCAGAGATTGTTTTCAGAGATATCTGAAAAAATTTAAAAAGCTAAAACCACGCTAAAAATATATACACCAAGTGCTAAATCCAACCAGCGACTTGCAGTTGCTCACCTCGGTCGAATCGATTCACAAAGCTAGGTACACTTACGCCGATTTGTTGATGGACTGAGGATTGAGGAACACTAAAACTGAGATACACCTATAAAGTGTTGTATTTTATATTCGTTAATTTTTTCCCGTGCGGAGTCTGGTTTTACAGTTAGGGCTAGCTGTTAGGATGTACGCGATGTATAATAGGTACACAATGTAATACATCCTCATGTAATACGTATAATGTTTTCTCGGGGGCATGTGCCTCATCGGTTACTACAGACATCGACGTGCATCCTATATATATGTATAATATTATGTGTAAGTATCTATGTATATAAATGTATATATATTATAATTTATTATTATTTTTATGACTTATGTGATATACGCACGGCCAACGCACAGTGTTTGCCCCAACTAGGAAACGGTTAACTCGATGTTATAATATTATTATTATTATTTTAAATTCATTATTTATTCGTGCAGCAGTGTCGAGTAAAACAATAATAATTTTCCTCTCGTCGTCGTCGGGACAAGAGATGGCCCACGTCCGAATAATAATTAATCGAATATAATATTAATATTATTATTGTGTAGTATTATACACGCGTCAAGTGCGTCATATTCATATTGTGTTGTTGTTGCGTTGCGATCATTCATGAAATTAAACGTTAGGATGCAGGCACGGACCTTCATTATATTAATAATTGTACACCATGTGACATTCCTATACTTAAGTCGTCATTGAAGTGTTTCTACAGTACTGTGCATAAAATGACAGTTACCAAAACGAGTTTTAGGAAATATGATATCCGAGTGCACCTATAATAATGACGGAGGTGCGCACGTTTCTATATCAAAGGTCGAGCACATTGTAGTTAAAATGGTTGAGCTTTTTATTATTCAAATGCGTTTATTGGCGTCACCCGGTGGTGGTGGAAATGATAATAATACAGTAATAATAGCAATAATAAAAATAATAATAATAACAATAATAATATCAACGATAATGATGACGATAAATACGGAGGAACTAATAAGAAAACGGTTGTGTCGGTATTAAAACGTGTTCAAATTCTACCCTCATAAACACTGACTTTATGGGATTCCTGTATAAATTGCACCAGCAACGGCATTGGCCCGGAAAGCTATAAATTCCATTTTAATCTGGAGCGGAAAAAAAAGAAAAGAAACAGACGTGGTGAGCGGGTGAACCAAAAGGTGAAAACGAAAATCTTAAGAAAAGAATAAGTGTGCGCTATTATTGCCATTATAAAATACAAAATAGGAGTACCATCGTTGATGGCTGCTAAAGAGTGTTATTATAGTTAGTAATATGTATATGTATTTCCCCGTTATAAGAAATTCCGAAAAAGTCACCATATTTTATAATAGAGAATCATAATTGAACAAAGGACAAATGTAAATGTATAAATACCAAAAGATAACAAATTGTTCACCGTACCACAGTCGCATAGATATAAAGTGGAAAATAAAAATATCGTAAGCTAAAGAAAATCTTGTTAGCGCTTGAACGCTGTTTTAGCTTTGTGGGCGATTTGAAAGTTGCCACAAAAAATAACGTGTTCCAATAGAATTGTGATTTTATCACAACATTTATAATGCACATCTTAATACTTAGTACCTTCGTAGTATTCTCTTGTATATTGTTTGATTAACAACGATTTTTAAAAGTGGGTATACAATATAAATAATGCGTATACAGTAAGTTTTGTTAGAAATACGATTTCAATAATTTGCACATAATACAAATTATATAAAATCGAGTTTGACATTGCGAGTGAGTTTGAATGAAATACTCACATAGTCATATAGGTTGACCTACAGGTATCGTATAGGTACCTACTATTATTATTTACTCAAATTATCATTATGCATATTATTATCTTTAAATAGTTACATAGGTATTGAAAAGTTATATTATACCTATACGAAATAAACATAATTATTAAGTATTTATATGGTCATATTATTATAATAGTTGGACTGCAAACTTGTAATTATTATTATAATTCCAAATAAAGTACCTATTTGAAACACTTTTTAAATGATTTTATTTCAAATTTATTTAAATACTGTTTAACATTAATAATATTACCTATATGTATTGTTTCAAGTATTATTTTATTTCCTGATAAATACATTACTGACGCTCAGATAATACTTTTTATATTTTATATATCACCTCGACGATCCGATGTGCCAAAAAAAAAGAACAAAACAAACAGTGAAAATATATAGTATTTTATGTATGATTAAAATGTAGCTTATAAAATTATTCAAATATATACTGCAACTAAAAAAATCGAGTATCAGCTGTTCCGAATATTTAAAAAAACGTTTTCCCCCAAGTCTAAGTTAGTAGTGACATATAGAGTTTTGTGAAAATAACTAAAAATTGTAAATCGGTTGTAAGTCAATATTATTATTTTTCTGTTGACATAAGAAAACAACTGAAAAATAAATTAGATTTCTAAAATGGAAAAGGCAGTTTATCAAAACGTTTATATTACTATTTTGTATACATAATTTACTATCGTTTTAAATTTGGATGAAAAACAATTACCATCCTATGCGAGAAAAACATTTTAGTAATTTGAACATTTGAATAAAATATTGTTTCCCAGTGATAAGCTGCTGTACTACATTTTGTAAGCCAAAATCTCCTCGAAATAGTATCGCCTTTTGAAAACATTCAAATTGAAACAGGAAAACCACAGCGTGCTTGACATATAATCGTGTACTTACCGAATACACATGAATGCCGCTGTTTGTTTCCACGCATATAAAATGTGGTTTCAGTGTTCAATCGCCCAACTATTATTATATACACGTGAAATCTTTTTTTGGATGATTCTTCATTTTTCAAGATTTTACTCCTAACTTGCGTCTTATTATTCAAGTTTAATATTTTCTATACCGAAAGAAGGACGAAATAACCGTTTAAAGTATAATACCATGGTGGAAATTCATCATAAGTAAAAACTAGCAATTGTGTATTGCAGATAACAAGGCATCATATATATAATATATATAATCGCTAACTGCAGTGAGGTGATAGTTCCACTTTTTAAATTTTTTTAAGAGGGACAAAAAACAGTGTTATCAACATATAGGATTTCTATCGCAAACAATAATTTCCTATCACTATTTTCAAATATATTCGGACAGTATGATGTATCTTTTTTTGCAGTAAACTATGTATTTACGCGTGATAAGTGCAAACTGATGATAAAATGAAAATTGATAAAAAAGGACTTATCATCTTTATGCAGTTAGCGATCCTAAAGTATGCTGGGATTATAATATTCTTCTTCTTCGGTAAACTCGGCCACTAGGACTATTTTGACATACATCCTTTCCTCGAGTTTTATCTCCTCCTAACGCTTTTACATGTCCTCCCATCTCAGACGTGGCTTCCCAGCATTCTTTCCCAAGTAGGATATACCCTTCTTTTACTGTGCGTATGAGTGGCTTTTGGCTACGCCAAGCATGCCCAGCCCATTGTAACATTTTAACTACAACTTATGATATAATAAAGTTATAATATATATTATAATTTATTATTATAATCAATAACCATGTGGTTTAACTATTACGGTTTAATAAACGCGGTTGATCTAAACCAGGTAACCTATATATAACTCTATAAGATTATACATTGAGTGCAATACATGATTTGAAAATTATTTATTAATAATGTTTCAAGTTTTCGGTTTTATAACGATGGATTTTCGTCACAAAATATGTGGTACCGCCCTTTTCGAGACATAAACGTCCTCCGGTTCGTTAATCGGCGCATTGTAACTCCTGCGGAGAAGGGTAAAACAAACCGAGAAATCGACACGACCTCGGCGTAAGGATAAGGACCCCGTCTCGAATATAACGCGTGTATAATATCATCCACGAGGGATGGGTGATTGTTAGTGGTTCTTGTAGTGGTGAGGGGGTGAGCTTTTGGGAGGAACCGCTGACACACTTTAGGGTTAAAATCGATGGTGAATGGTAAACTTTATTATACATATTATTATTGTACTAAATTGAACACAAAAACAAGACGCACGTTATATTGTACCTAAACTCCTACACGAACGTGCTGTAAAAACCTACGTGTATAATAATAATGTTTTACCCTATTCATTTCGGAATTGCAGGGCAAAAACTGTATCGGTCATTTAATATGTATTGTTTTTTGTTTCATTTTTCACACATTATAATTATTCTTGAAGTCATACCTATCCACGCCTTGTACTCAATGAATATATAACCAACTTATAATCAAACATAATATTATTACCAATAATTGTACTTACGCAAAAATATGAAAAAAAAAATGATATCCATATTCATCAAATGTATGTTTTAGTTATAATCGTTTTAATAAATTTATATTTTTATCTGAGTATTATTACGTCATAATATTCAATATATTACCGCTACTTTCGTGGCAATACCTCTCAATCAACTAACAGCTATACAGTGGTACCAAAAACTCATTTTCAAAAAAATTTAAGTTGAGAGGTATTGCCATGACGGTCGCGATATTTTAATCACAACGTCGGACACCTAACTCACTATTGTTATATCTAATCGTTTTTTTCTTTTGTGAATCTATTTTTTTTTTTTTACGGTCTGCATATCGATGATAAGTAGCAGCCGAAAATCGTAGATGTTTCCAAATCTGGTTGAATCGACTATGGACCTGGAATCACCTCTAATATCCCGATGGATGAAATACTGCAGACGATTGTGGTCGGATGCCGCGAGCTAGCGTGACACAGCTGAACGTGTAAAATAATTATTTTAATTACTTACAAACGCATCGGCACGCGTATAATCCTATCGACAAGAACTCATCAAAATCGATCGGTTTTGAGTGTGTAGGCCGGCCAAAATGGATCGCAGACGGGTTTATCATTATAGCGCACGGTGGCGAGCGATCGCGTTAATAATAATAACATAACACTCACATTTTCGGCAGACAAGTCGCGCCATCGTCGTCGTCGTCGAAAACGATAGTATTTTATGCCCACGGGCGTCCGGCACCCATTATGTATTCTGTGCACGGCCTCCTCGTCAATGACCTTTTTTTTTCATACTCATTTCTCATTGAAATCTCATTTTCAAAACCTAATTGCTTATATTATTATAATATTTTTATTTTGTGTACATTGACGCCGTGGTATTTAAAACATTTAAGTAGCCTAATATCTGTAGGTTTATATCTTTTAAATAGAAAAATGTTTAAGTTGAATATTATTTATATCGCATTAAAACTAAAAAATTTAAAAACCAACGATATAACGTGGTCAAATTCGGCATTTATTTTTTAATACCTAATTCGCCAATCGTATATACATTAAGTGAGTCTTGCAGCGCTATTCGTAAGACGAATACCCTATATACATGGGCTAATGTAATAAAGATATAAAAAATATCGTTGCAAAACTAGCAATGACGACGCCGGGAACACACTGTCAGGCACATCTCATTCTACGTATAAAATAATATAGTTAGTTGTACATATTATCATAATAATATATAGCCATATACGTAACAATAATCCTCTGGCTGGAATAATATTATTATTATCAACACGATATTTATTGTTGGTGAAAAATATCAGCTATTTGGTATACCTTCTGCTGTTACGATACTACCAGCTATACCTAACTTAGGTCGTATAATTGCTACGGTATACGCCGCGTAATCGTTCGCCACCGACAGTGTTATTATATTATTTAGCTTATCTACGTCTTTATAAATTATTATTATCATCATCTTACATATTAATATTATTTATATATATATATATTATCGTACGCATACGGCGAGTAATAACAATTATGTCGGCCGAACGTGGTCGTTTAATACGCATCCGAAACAATAATAATAAAAATAAATCGCCATTACCTATATATAGATGTACACGATACATATTATAATATTATTATATACATATAATATATGCATGTAAATATGTAATACACAACATATACATATATTGATATATATATGATAATATTATTATACATAATATGGTGTGCATGAAAATGTGCTGGCGCGTAATGCCCCCGGGCCGTCGTCGTTTCCCACTAACAACCCTGTCAACAGTAATAATAATTATTATTATCGGTCTGGACCGGCCCGACTGGTCGGACGCCGCCGTGCGCCAAGGTCGATGCGCGATCGCGATTAATCGTCGACGGGCGCGCAAACGGATCACAACGCATTATTTTCGCCGTCGTCTTAACCGCGGTTTATGGTATGGTAAGGCCACCACCGCGGTAGGACGTATGGGCACAGCGGAAATATGATGACTGTGTAATATTTTACACACTAGGCCGTGGTCATCCGATGACCGTTATATGGTTAGGTCTGGTTAGACCGTAAAGGTTGCACCGTTTGATATTATCATAAAACGACGAAGCGCGAAACTGGGTGACAGCCGCGAAATCGCAGTCCGATACGAAACGTTTAACTCCCGTTTAAAAACGCGATCATCCTGCCGTGTAAGCTGCACGTGCCGGTTCGTGATAATTATGACTGCGTAGGTCATGTTTAAAATTATAACATTTAATACATTATAATATACGATTTCTGTTTTAAGAGAGCGATTGCGGACAAAACGCCATAACAATACTATAATATTATATTGGTTTCGCAAAAAAACATTTTTTATACTTATATTTCAATATGTTTCCGCGAACTCGCTTTTTCGGCTAGAAATAATGCTCGAAATATTGGAGTACCCACCTATAGTCCTTTCCTATTGATTGGATATCAAGTGCCTACAGCATTGGTACCTAATAATAAATAAAATACCTTTATTGTCAAATGCTTGGAAAAATCGTTTTTGGATTTCATCTCGAATTTTCCTGATCATTTGGTAAATATACAGAGAAGAAGACGTGTCGAAGACAATAATAAGAATATTATTTAAAGTTCGTCTGTGGTTTTGACCGAGTCTTGTTCAGAATCGTTTTAAAAATGAGCTGATTTATCATTGCGCTTTCAAGTATATTATAATATATTATCTCACAACACAATTTTAACATAAAAATTATCTACCCCTGCGCTCAGCTTTTTCCGTGTCAGCAGTTTTGTTGTATGCTTAAAACGCGTCTTGTGCGCTTATCAGCTTTTTACAAGTGCATCGAGTTAATTGGCCGGTCATTGTTGTTGTTGGTAACCGGACGCGGTCGAAGGTTGGACTCGTGTTTATCAAGTTTAAAAACATAATAAATGTTAAAATTATAGTTAGTTAAAATACTAGGTACTCTGGTTGTTGCCGTTTTTTTTTTATCTTACGTTTAATGAGATTTTTGTAGTTTAGTTGAGAACTTAAAGCCCAAGTTTTAAAAAAAAATACTGAATTTATAATAATATCCTTTAGATTAATAATATATTATACAACCAACAGCTTATTATGCAAACTTGTAAAAACATAGTTTTAGCTACCGACTGGAATTTAATTATATCTAAAATAATTGAGTTTGCACAGATATATTTCATTGAGTAAGTAGGCATAGGTATTCATTTTTAAAACAATTAGTACGGTTTCCTGACAAAGTATTCATGTATCGATATATTAATGATCAAACGTAGAACGCCTTTCTACTTTAATAATCATTATTACTATAATTATATATTGGTAAAATATAAATATAAATTAACTACACACAACATACATGTATAAGTACATGTATCTCCCAGGTTTCGTTAAATATTAAAAAAAAAAAAAAAAAAAATGTAATTAAAAAAATTAAAACTTAATTTATACAGGTACCTATAGGTACTTTCTTACTATTCAATTTTTAATTCTGTCAGCAAATATAATAGTTTATTTCAATCAACATGTAAATTAAATATTTGAGTTTAAAATTATATTTAATAGCTCCTTTTAAGTCATCAAGATATCTCTTGTATAATGTTATGCGATGTGTTTAAACCCGTCTTTAATCAATTCTTCTTAGCCATTTTCAGATAGTGTAAAATAATAAGTTTTATCTGTACAAAAAATATTCATTACAAATTGAATGTAACTAAACTATGTTAACATAACTATATTCTTTAAAAACAATAATTTAAATACATGTTAGGTACTTAAATACCCAATACTATTCTATCGCTTATGAGTATTAATAATAAATAAAGGACTAATTTTGCATTCATTCATTAAGATGTATGTGCTATCTAGGTCTCTTAGATTACTAAAAGCCTCAACTTACTAGTCTTGGCACAACTAATGATAAAATAGGAAATGGGATTACAAAATATTATTTAATAACTATAATATATTATATATATATTTATAATACCTTCTATGATATAATATTTTTTTTAATTTATATTAATATTATATGAATTTCCTTTGATTGAAAACTATTTAGGTATACCTACTTATTTATTATTATGATATATTATAGATTAACTAGCTCAAGTCTCAACTTTACCAAGAGTGTTTATGATAAGAAACTAATTCTAATTTTTACATAATACTAAACATTCATTTGGAATTTAAGCGTCCCTTTTTTTTTTTTCAAAGGATATATTTAAATCAAAAATAATTTTTAAATATTGAAAGTCTCATACCTCAAAAGACAGGTTCCAATATAATTTTTGATAACCTAATAAAAAAAGTCAAATGTTGGCCACGGTGAGGTTTCGGTAGATTATTTTAAAAACGTTTTGGTTGCAATAATTGTTCTTTAATTATTTTCGGTTTGTTCCAGTCACTAAGGATATATTGTCGTATACTCTCTACCTTCAACATTGGTGACTACCTACAGTATGATCTAAGCAGTAATATACGTATAATACATAATATTAAATATAATTATAAAATTGAACACTAAATTGAAAATATAACAACTGCAGTATTAGTATTTTCACGATCATAATCCATATTTAAACAGGATGTATACGCTACAAGTACGCGTATTTTTATAGTCACAAAAATATAAAATGTGTATTGTACCTATATAAAACAAAAATTAAAGTCTTATAACTTATTTATACTTCAATATATTGGATAAATATATTTTTATATAATATTTAGGTCAGTATGTACTTTTTTTTTAAAATAGACGATTGATTGTTCATTATAGTTCATTAGTTTTATATTGAAACAGTAAGCCATAAGGAAATATATAATTTAATAGTATAGGCGATAGGTACCTAAGTTTTTAGCATTATTTCACGACAAATAGTAATCCGTAGAGTACCTACTTAATATTTAATTTTAATTTTAAAATTAAATTAAATTCAAATAATTTGACTCTTTTTGAGCTGTTTACGGACATAGTCAGTTTTCAATTTTTTTAGTTTTTGTTTCCATAAATATCAATAAAATTTTATTTGTTCAGTAAAAGAGCGTGAAAATTTAATATAAGGCTCCTGATATGTCGCTCTAATAGCAGTTGAAAAATATTAAAAATACATAGGCACAATTTTTTTTATAAGCAATTAAAGTTCAAATTTTGACAAAATTTATAAAATTTAAAATATAATAATTATTTTGTATTTAAATATTTATAAAATGTTCAACTTTTATAGCTAAATTGAAAACAAGGCTCCATGTAAATAGTTTATATATAAATTACTTTATTCACAATAATATCATCAAATATACTTGGTAATATCATAGGCTGACTGACCGTTTTCGCTAAGAATCGTTTTCTTATACAATGATATATTATATCATTGAATTTAAATTTAACACTATCCATTACAGCAGGGGTCGGCAACCTTTTTGGTGTCAAGGGCCAAAAAATAAAAATAAATTTTTTCACGGGCCATAATTTGAATACACCTTATTTTATTTAAACGAAATATTGTAGTAATTTAAAATTTAATTTATTTAAGTACATCACTGTACCATAGAGTTACACGTACAAAAATTTGAAACACAGAATTGAGACGATTACACTTCACTAGAAAATCAATTCAGTAATACTAAGTCGTATTTCGTTTTGTATAATAAATTATTATCGATGTTTAACGAAATGTAGATAACGTGTACAATGTTTCTATACATAATATCTATTTTTGTTCAATATTGTATAACTAACTTCTCGTGAGAAATCCCATTTTTATCAGCAAAGATAACGTGTTGTATAATATTTTAAACTAACTATAAATTATTATCGCGGGCCGCATAAAATTGCTACGCGGGCCGCGGGTTGCCGACCCCTGCATTACAGTGACCCACTTGTAGTACAGCAGAGCGACATCCACTTACCTACCTTTTTTTTTTGTATTGAATTTCATATTGTATAAAATCATCTTACTTAACTTTTTTTTTACCCTTTGATAGTATAATCACAATACACCTACATAATATATTATACACATATTAATTAAAAACTAGTCTTCATAAAATCATAATCTTGTAAAAAAATTTAGAATTTCAAGTTATGATTATGTGCGGAACTCCAAGGATAAAAAGTTTTTTTTTTATTTAATGGATAAAAAGTATGTTTTTCTTACATAGTTTTATCATATTATACAGTACAACTAAAAAACTGCATCCGTTATGCCGCCTGGGATTCTTAATTAAGGGTATTATTCATCGGAAATCTTTTTTAAAAAGTAAAGGGTTGTTTTTTAATTAATGCCCCGGCTTCCGTCAAAAAAAGAATCTACGCTAATTATGAAGTAGATCGACTTACAACAAGTGATGCTGCTAAGAAAAACGATGTAATACAGCAATTTTGTTCCGTTGTTTCCTATAAGGAAATGATAGCAGAGATTGAATTCCGTGTAATTAGAAAACCGTCCCATTGTGTCTTGAAGATGAAGACTTTACAAATGGTTTTGTTATGTTCCCCGGGGAGACCCTATCGGAGTAGGTATTTAGGGAATGTATTGTGACTTGAGAGTGGTATTTATTTATAGGATATTCGTAAGCGAACTGACGAAAAGTCTTAAAACGAACGCATAATAATTCAACGCAATTGTTAATATATTATTATTATTCAGTTTTATACATACTACGACATCATGAAAATATAATTATATCTGTTGTACTCGACTCGTACCCACCAATAGCTGTACATAAATAGTTATTCTTTTATAAACGTTATAATTACCTACGACGTGCAATGTGCATGCCTACTGATCATATTACTATTCAAAGACATTCACTTTAATGTATTTCAAGTATTTTTTTTATATTTTATTCAATAGTAATAATAAATTTGGGTTATTATTAATTTACAAACTAAAAGATAATAAAAACAAATTGGTAGGAACGGGGGTCACAAAAAATTACATTTTCAATAGGTACCGAAAGATAATTGGTCAACACTCAACAGAGCTTCCATGTAGGTAGTGAAATAAACAGTTTTCAATTTTAAGTTTATGAAACTATTCAAAGTTTAAATTGTATTATTCTAAGTTATTTTAATTATAGTGAATCACTTACTATACACTATTGTAGTACAAAACTATATAAATATTGGATTGGTAATAATTTAATATCACAGCTGTTGGAAGTTTTTAGTTCTGGAGTTGTATTGTAATAATTTGGTGTTACAATAAATAATAATGACTTATAGCGTCCAAAAAGCATGTATACAGAAAGTTAATAAATGTGCTCATAATAATATTATAGTGTTAAAATAACAGTAGACTAGCATTGGTTCAAAAAATAATAAATACATTAAATTTTAAATATCTTACACGCTCTTTGAATATTGAATTTAAATGTTAAATATCCGATCGGTATATTTATCATTACAATTAATTATTATTGCATAAAAATAACTTTTTTCTATAGTAAATTTGGTAGGTACACACATATTAACGAATAAAAAGTATTTAAATTGTGATACGACACGATTCTTTAAATTATAAATTAGTGCAAAAACTTAAAATTATAATATTCATGTACATTTTTTAATGTGCTATAAATCTTGAATGAATTTTAAGTTGTTTCAACATTTTTCATACTTGAAAATAGTCTGAAAATAAAATTATTGACAATATGTAAAATATGCTTTGCGCATTAAATTGTTTTCTATCAAAATTGGCAATCCCAATATAGGTACAGTATAATTGATGATAATAACATTAATGGCAGTAGAAACCTAACAACGAAAACAGAAAATATAATATACATAATATATTATATATATATATACGTTAACCATAATTATCCAGCTAATTCTAGTTGAAAGAAATCGGCAAAAAAAGTAATACTTATAATATAATAGACGCATCAGTCTAAAGTTACGCTTCGAAACGACGACGTTATGTTACTATTGTATTATTATTTAGGGATTCACATGGTTCACAAAACACTAAAGTAGCCGAGCCAATGAAAGAGCGAAACGTGGAAAAGGCTCCGGCATCACATGCCAAGCGTGTGTTTCAGGCACCGGACGTGAATAATGGTGTTGTGAATGTAGAAGAAAAAAATGTCCAATGAAAGAGAGGGGAAAACAGTATTCAGATGTCAGTATTTGAGATTTGAACAAAAAATTGCCAACACTACTATAAAAAAAAAAAGTTTTGAAATCATTTCATTCCAAAACTTTGAAGAAATTCTGCTACGGATAGAGTTTATATTTTTAATGAATGAACTACAGTCATTTCGAGAATCTGACATAATATTATTAGGTATATTATTATACTGGTAAATCGATTTGCTACAGAACATTAATCTATCTAACTGGTTGAATATAGGTAGGTACTACCCATTACCTGATTATATAGGTATGGAAAAAAATGGAAGTCAATATCTAATGGGAAATTAAATTTTATTAAACATTCAGGGACTATCCTCGAAGAAAAGTCATATTTTTATTTTAAATATACTTTATTCATAATCAATAATTATATAGGTACTCGGAAAACTTGAAGAACACTACTAAGAGTGTTCGTCTACTTTCCAACTGTAATAGTGCAGTACTTTTGTAATATATGAATGAATTTTAAGATAAATATATTTGTACAGATCATAAATTTAATTAATTTAATGTAACCTTAGTCTTTCAATATGCTTGCATTAAAATAATTATTTATATATTATAACAGAATATAAGGAATTTGAGTTCATCAACTATTCAAACAGTGATAACACAATATAGACAATTTTACTTAATTATAACGAAAGCTAAAATTGTATTGAGACTTTCACTAGCAGGTAAAAAGTTTGAAGTTAGCTGTCAAAGAAACATTTATGTACCTATCGTCATTTTGGACATTGATGTAGGATGAAAAGTACTAGCTACCTATTTAAATTATCAAGAATTTTACAAGATATTACAATAAAAACAAATAAACGTAAGTACTTATAAGAGCCAACAATTTTACAGCCAATAGAAAACCAGAATATTAATATATTAATATAAGTAACAATAGTTTAAATGTACGTCACATAAAAAAATTTAAAAAAAAAGAGTATTTTATAAATAAAAATGTATAAAACATATTGGGTACATTTTTAAATAGAATATTATTTTATTTTAAGACTAAAAAACCTTGAAATTGAAGACTTGATTAAAAATAATAAAATGTATATATTATCTTATACATTCGGGTGCTCAGAAAAAACTCAAAAACAATTTTATATAAGGAAATCATTAATATTGATAGTCCCTAACCTATACTGTAAGATGGCAACTACATAGGCATATAGGCTATAAATATCACATTTTCATATATCATATAGTAATTATCTTAGTTCATGTACCATATTAAACAAAATGTTTGATAACAAATAAATGAGTTATTCACCTAGATAATACAGACATGGATAGGACATCGATGTCTGTATTATCTATGGTTATTCAACACATTTTATTATTTACTTATTTATTACCAACAATTGTTGGTTGTTAATAGTATTTAAATTAAAGTACAGAAAATTATTCCGAAGTTAAGCAAAAATCGTTTTTGAAAAGTTTCGACAGTAATTTTGTCGTTCCAACCAAAATTATAATAATTTGCAATTAAACGAGAACATTAATATGACCGAATCGTTGAGTATTATTCGCTTTCCAAGTGTTCTGGAAATAAATTAGGGAAAACTCCCCGTCGCGGATAAATGACTTGGTGTGGAAAAGGGAGGAGAAGGAGGCTCAAAGTTTTTCTCGTGAAACTTTTTAATTTGTTTTCGAAGACCGTGGAACGGTAAATTTAAATGGCTTTTACCCCGAATTATATTTAATCGGAATTATGACGGAATAAAAAGAAAGAAAAATTCAAAGAGCATAAACATAGGTTTTTTTCCACCCCCCCAAAAGGTAATCATTTCCACTCGATAGCTAAGGAACACGAGTGAATGTATTCAATAAAAAGTTTATACAGTCCAAGTTGTTTTTAAGCATCATCGAGTATGTCAACATAATATTGATTATTTTATTTTATAGTTTTCTTTTATGCACTGTATTTTAAAGTCTAGTATACCTACTCAAACTATCAGTTTTATTTAGTTAATCATCGTCGTTGTGGTAATACATAATAATATACATGAACCACGAAGTTTTAGCTATTTAAAATTATTTCTTTGGTGAACTTTATAATTTAGTATTAACACATAATATGTTTCCGTCTTATAAAACATAGTACGTAGGTAATAAATTGTATTAGTAGTTGTATGTGGGTTTTCTTTTATAATTTAACAGATACAATGTCAAAATTAATGTTTAATATCCATAATAAAATAGTGGATTTTTATCGTTAATATCCATAAAACTAGTACACATTATTTAATGTAGATATAACAATATGATGGTTTAATCCGCAATAAAAATTATTTTAGATCAGCTAGTGAGATCATTAACGACGGTACTTCATAAATCATATAATACAATATTAATATCGTGTAGTATTATTTTTATGTACCTAATAAGTAACGGAATTATCGTAGGAAGGTAGGTACTTCATAAAACGTGTATACAGTGCACACTGTGCAACCAAAATATTAAATTGCTTACTGAAATATCAAATTATCTTACTAATTAAAGAATTCATATTACGCGTGAGGAGGATAGTATTACTTATAACAATATATTAGCATAACTAGACAAGGATGACGTGTTTTAAAGTATTTCACTACTTCCGTGTACTTCATTTAGTATACCCATGTTTTCAACGGTTAATTAAATAACATTATTTATTATACTAACTAAAATACGTTAAGTATTAATATATCTAACATTATTTTTATTTCATTGAAGCTATTCTGTGGCAAACATTACAGTTTATATACTTTTATGTAGGTACACATCGTATCATGCAGTACAAATAAATATTGAATTAAACACAAATCAAAAAATTCGTATTTCTTACCAGTTATTCATTTTTAATATGGTTCAATTTACATTTTAGAATTTATTATCCAAGCAGCAGTTGGGTGCAAATCCAAAATGTCGGTTATGACTTGGAACTCCTGAGTGCTGTGATGAAGATTTTCCGGGTGTCTTTACGCAAACATGTTTTATACAATATCCATACAACCATATCGCAGTAATTAAATGTATAATTATATTTATAAATAATTAAAAATTAATTTATTAGAAAGGATAATTATGACTGATATTATACCAATATGGCTATATCTGATCAATTATTTTGCTCAAATCAAATCGTTTGATTATTAGTTTCACTGACGGTTTCAATTAATAATATTATGTAACGACAAAATCTGCTATCCGTACGATAGATCATTTTCATTGCTATCGATATTATGTACCTTCAAAGCGGTTTAATAGATAGTATACATACTTTTATGAACTCCTCTTCCGCCATACGCACTGAATCCGATCACCCTAATGTTTCCTCTTGCGTACACATTACGTCTTATTGCGAGGACTATGAATCATGTAGGGAAACGTTAAAACATATCCGGCTGAGTCAATTTGATAGCTTTTCGCCGGGCTTAGGGTGGATATTCAGGAAGTCATTTGGATTGAACTGCGCTCACCGAGGCTTCCTTCAAAATTTGTTTACTCGCCAAAGTAATAATGGTATGAGAGATCCTAAATGCGATCAATAGTTTTAAAATAAAAAAAAAGACTAGCAATTCAGAATATTGTTATAGGTACCATATTAATATATAAACGGAGAACTATTAAAATTTAATTTAACGCACATGGCCACGTCATCATCGATTCATTTATTAATATGATAATACATACCTACGTGACGGGCGGAGTATAAAACTGCAGGGCATATTCAAAAATACCCAGACAGTTCACATATAACGCTCAAAATAGGTAGTCGTATAATTTAGAAATTATCATATACGACCCGTTTCTAACGGCCAATGTAAAATAATATGAGGTTATATTTTAGTTATATAAATTTGAGCTTAAAAAATAAATAAATAATTAAACGAGGTATTACCAATGGGTAACGTCCTCTTCATGGTACTCACGCCTATTTAATATTATATATCATCATAATTACTCAATGTACCACACATTATTTACTGTACAGATAGTTTTTAATTTTGAATTGTATTAATAAAAAAAACTCATCAGCCAGAACAAAAGCTATAAACTGAATCTCGATTCACAGCTACGTCGTGTCAATCAAATAGCATTGCGGTTGGCCATTATTTTTTTGGTATCAGTGTACCGAGAATTGACCACAGCTCAACTTTTAAACCAATATGTAGTTGTAACCATATAGTTACCACACCCTCGCACGACATGCACACTTGACCGCGACTTAGCTGTGAATGTGCCTTAACAATTTTTTTTTTGAAAATTTGAAAATTTGAAGATCATACAAATAAAAATGTTAGGTACCTGAACCAAAAATATTATCGATTGCATCCACAATCTTTAATACATATTGATAGTTAAATATACTATCGTCTATCGCTATGCATACCTACATATAGGTACGTATAATAAGCAATAAACAAAAAAAGGAAATTAAAAACGAATAAAATTTACAATAATACCTTTTTCAGTAAAAATTATTATAATTTCAATAGTATTATTACATTTTTGCTCAACTTAATAACTTAACTTATTCAAACGATTACCTATGGTACCTATGTAACATATAAATATATTATTTTAAAGTTCACATTTTCCACGATAAATCAGTCGTAGTCGTATAAATTGCATGGACATTTCAATAGAAATTCCCTAGCAATATTACAGAAAATGTTTAAAAAATGTATTCATATTGCAAAGAAATAACGAGTCATGTATAGAATGCCCGGGTTCTCTACATTTTACGTGACACATATATATTTTTCTAAACATCAGTTGGTACTTTGCAAGAATCTGAGACTGCAATAATATGTGCGACACAGGATTTTATGTAAAGAAATAATAAGCGAATTCCATTAACTTGATAGTTTTTAAGATTAGGAAATAAATCTTTTTGTGGCACCCTATAAAGTATTTTTTTTATGGGAAATTTGAATGATAAACATTCAATTTATTTTACATAAATTCGCAGTTTATGTCATTTTTAACATGCTATTGCAAACTGTTGCTATTAATTTGGGAAATGATAATCTGACCAGCGTCGGGTTTTCACAGAAATAATTATTATTTGTAAAATGATACTTTTTCAGTTTTCTATATTCTTCTTAATACACCAAATATGAAAATATAATATTATAGGTATTGTTAATTTCAAACATGATGTCATATTATTAAAAATAATTTCACGAATAAGATATATTCGATAAAATCAATAAAGCATTATCATTAGTGCATAGATATGTCATAAATCATAATATTATAATCAAAATTATATCGTAAAAAACACACTACAGTTTGCTTTGATAACTCATTGTACCTGTATTATAACAATAGAACTGCAACAAGACCTAATCATTTTTTTAATCGTGGAAATTTATTAAATTTGTAACGTAAAATAAAATATTGTAACGTTTTTTTTTCTAAATCATTTGACATGCAAACGCATGTGAAGCCAATGTATTTTTGTATACATTATTTTTTTATATTAGTATAATATATTATAGCCACTTGAATCATTTCGTTGAATTTTTACTCACTTATAAAATACAACGCGTACGCCGGCCGTCGATTCTATTACCATAGGTACCTAACCTAACCTACCCATGAAAGACATCATCATTCCCAGTCTCAGAAAATCCGGATTATTATATAGAATTGTATTATGTTCGGCACCCGGCGGCAGAGCTCTCGTCCGAATAAATAATACAACAACAACAACGTGAATAACAAGTTAATAAAAAAATTAAAAACTAAACACGCGTATGCTTTGCAGCCACGCGGTACCTAAATAACCCTCGGGGAAGACAACTGACATCCCTGGGAGTGAAAAATAATAATAATTGGAATCAAAAGACCGAAAAGAAAAAAACGACTTTATATATTTTCGGTTTTGGTTTATTAGTCGTTGTCGTCATCGTCGTCTTCGTCGTCATCTTCGTCGCCACCACCACAGATGATAATAACTTTTAAACGTTGTATAGCGTCCTACGTATATTTAATGGATAATCGATTCTCGAAAAATATTGCTATCGAGTTTAAATTATTTAAATAACAGTGTAATAATTTATCCAGGCGATTAAAAAAATATTATCAATAAAACAAAAATCGAACAACATTCTGTGCGCATAAAATATGAAATATTGGTATAGGTAACACCGTGAGTGTCCGAGTAGAACTACTTAAAAAGGAAACAACGAACAAGATGGTAATTTAACGAATATAATATTATGATGCATAATGTATACGTCATGAATTATATTATAATACTAAAACTGTAAAATATACGATTATTACCTATTCACTATTATAATAAATCGATGGTTATGTATTTTTTTGTTCGATAGCTTTAACGACCCAATATTACCTACACCTAGGTACTTACCTATATTGACATATTTCTATCTAAAGTGAAGTAAAAACAGTATAATTCACAGATAACACAACAAAATAATATAATTTACATTTATACGCATGTTTATTATTATGGTTTTTTTTTTATAAATTTTGAAGCCGTAACGACAGTATTATATAGTACGATTTCGATACGTATGTGATTTTAAGTGACATCAAGTGACCTTAAGTTGTATAATTTAGCTAACTATTATTAGTCAAGTTCTTTTTTCGATGTTGTCAGGATCGGGGCCTAGTGATTCATCGAGGAAATCAGATATTTCGAGGTTGGCTCTGATGTCGCTGTATTTTCGACTGAGACAGATGATATGTTTAACCGTGGCTATGTTTATTGTTTACACATTATACTACCCCGTGTATTATAATAGTGTACACATTAACATACAGTGTTGGCTATTTGAGTTCATATCTGATTTCGTACAATACATAGCTATAGTAAATAAAACAATAAAGTATAATACCGTTCTTTAGTCGCGTGCTTTGTTTCATAAATTACAAACTCATGAGATGCAATTTTTTCCCGCTATATCATCATAATATATAGTAACAGAAATAACAGCAAACTCTAGTCGTAATAATATATTTATTTAAACTACGTGCATAATATTTCAGCTGGCTAAATAATGGAAAACAATAATATTACTTAGTGTTTTTCTGTGTTTTCATCACCATTAGTTATTATATAATTGGACACACGGCGACCGTACCTAAGACTCACTATAGTGTATACAATACAATCATGAGCAGATCCAGAGGAGCTAAGTGGCTTTAGCACCACCCCCCCCCCCCACCTTGAAAATCTTATATAATTTTAAGTAGGTATATTTTATTCGTATAATAAATAGTTCTCATACGCCTTGAAATCTATACATTTTAAATATAAATAAAAATGTTAATATTGTTATCAATTTGTATCTATAATCTACTATAGTATTATAATATGCAAGTTTTAATTTGTATTTCGTTTCAGAATACCCAATTATTTTTCATACTTTAATAGTTCTTATAATCAATTATACCATGGTTTGAAATATTTTATATTTTTTCTTATTATTACAGTACAATTTTGAAATAAAAATATATTGTACTAAAATTATTATAATTGTATTTTTTCTGAGAAAAATTGTGCGGGGACACCATTTCGGTTTCCTAGATCCCCACTCATGAACATAATAAGAATAAGAATATTATAAATAATTATAATATATAATTGCTATTATAATAGGGGCTGTAAGTGCACAATTATAAACGTTTTGAGTGGTTTTTTTTCCACCATGAAAATATTATTATGTCTACGACCGCACATCAATATAAGTAATTTTTACACAATAAATTATTATAATATTATACATCATTCGTGTCCCTTTTGTTTCGCCGTCAGGGGACACCCCACTGCGCGTATCCTATACCTAAATGCTTCAGACGGCATACGCACGCTGAACCCGATATTTTTTTTATTGAACTTGTCAGTTTTCTGTTATTCCACATTCGCCGCCGCCGCCGCCGACACAGCTCTTAAATTCGTAGCCCGTTTGTTTCGTCCGCATATTATTATTATTAAAATATTGTATTCCTCCCCCCCCCCTTGCATTATTTTATTATTATACTATAATATAACACACAATAGTCGTACTCGAACGTGTATGCGTGAACATCAAAAGGGCCGTCTGGCTAATAATATAATATCATTCGTCGTCGTCGTCGGTTGCCGCTCGCACATCACATCATATTATTATACCTACACACACACACACATACACACACACACACACACACACACACACACACAACACACACACACACACGACTCGTGGTTGTCGTACTCGTATAGATATAATAATATAATAGTATAATGTAATGCGGTGCGTCGTCGTCGTCGTCACTCGTCGATCAAGCGAGATCAGCGGGGCAAAACGATGCCGCCTGCAATATATTATAGGGGCGTTTGTCGTGAAAAGGATCTAGAATTTCTACCTCCCCCCCCCCATCGTATCCCCCCGCTCGCTCGCGCTTTTTCTCTCGTCGTTTTTTTATATCCCTTTATTGTGCACGCGGGATTTATGTATTCGTAAAAAAATCGGCCATGGGTGTGGTATAGTAAAAAAAAAAAAAAAAAACGAACTAGAAGAACGGCGGCGGGGCCCATTCTTGTGACGGATTTAAAAAATAATAAAAAATGCTGCGACTATATAGCGGCATATAGAGCGGAGAGGAAAAAAACGAATTTTTCGGGATAATCTTAAACCGTGAATATCGTGTACAGCGTATTAAATAGTTGTATTACACAATACGAACGAGCGGCGTGCATTGGTGTCTATTTAATATATAACGGGCGGCGGAGAGTCTTTAAAATTTGGCGCAGACGATCGTCGTCGCACCCTCAAAATAATAATATTAATAATCTCCGAGCCCGGCTATTACGGGTGTTCACGTGTGATTTACGCAAACGCGAATAAAAGCGAATTTCGGATTAGTCTAATCGATCGGAAAATGCGTATATACCGCGGTAGGTACCTATATTATACCGGTGTAGGTATATTATAATATTATATTATACAGCCGCATATTAAAATCGTAATATATATTATAATATAATATAATATATTGTAATTTATAATAATAACGTGTTGCAGTGTGTACGGGACACGTTGGCACTGACTGTATAATATTATAAAATATATCGTGTCATATTCTATAAGGTACGGATAATACCACTGCTATGTATATGGTATGTACAATGCATGTAAGATTATAATTATCATAATACCTATATACCACGGTATAGGTGAGTACCTGTGTAGGTAAGGGCGTTAGTAATAACATTATGTTCTACCTATATGTATATAATATTATGTAGGTCTTACGCCGTACAGTATAATGTACCTACATAATATAATAAACAGGCACAGTAAATAATATTATTATGCCTAATTTGGTACCATATTATTATTTAATATTTGTCACGTGGTTGGACGAGCTTTCAGCAGCTACAGGCCGAGGAACTCGGTATGAATAAACTCCTGGTCGACGACGAGCCGAAAAGCACTCGTAAATATAATATGAAACATGAAAGTAGTACTCATAGTACAGTAGTGTCATGTCATATAGACTTATAGTCACCGAGTTGAGGTATAATTTTCAGAAGGGAGGTCCAGACATTTTTTCCAAAGTAACGCGCAGGGAATCATCGACCAGGAAACCCTAATATTACCGTTTACACTACATATAATTATCAAACAAATTTATAAACTTTAAAAATGTATAGGTAGTTTTAATATTTGTTCGATCCCGTTGGAAATATTATAGAATTAGTTATAGGTATACATAAATATTATAAATAATATATCAAATAATAACGGAGTTATTTACAAAATTTTATTTTCGACATTATGTGAAACGCACTTTCTTTTAGAAAAAGCATTATTTTATTGAGTATTACTACATCTACCTATTAAAAGTATTCTGAATACATTTGAGAAAAGTTAAAAAATGCACATATCAATTTCTTTCAAAATATGACCATTTCAAAAACGCTGAAATGATTCTTAAGTCTCACTCGCACCTTGAAACATTTGTGTATCTTGGAGTATTCATTTTTTTTTTATTTGGCATACGGTGGAAGTTAAAATATAATAATTATTGTTTTTTTACCTATTTTACTAATTTTACTAAAAGTATAGTGTTGGGAAAAAAGATCTACTCTTCAGATTAAAAATTGTGATTTACATCAAATATAGTTTTGGAATCTGTTCTTTAATATTTTCTACAGTATTTTAAATCTCTCTATAGTACATGATACGGGTGGTCTTACTTGGTCTTTGTGTGATCAGCTATGTGTATATTTGGGTGAATGTAAGTTCCTACATAAAAATAAGCTAGTTATTTACGAGGTCCTTTCGGAAATAAATGTCAGTAAAATTGTGCGCTTCTCTAGTGATATGATTGTTAAAATTGTTATTTATTATTATGTAGTATTAGAATTTTATATTTTCCAGTTATATTTATAGTGGCTTGTTATGAAATTGTTTTATTATATTTAATATTATAGTTTGTCGATCAACAATCGACAAAAATTAATCATAATATGGCAAAAGATTTTCCAATTTTCAGCAATGGGTAAAATAACGTCTAATTTATTCAAGCTTATAAGTTATTTTCTTAACTCACAACAAAACATAATTTTTAACCATGTCTAGCTACAGACTTGAGTCTGAATGAAATTTGTTTTTTTACGTTTAAACACCCAATAAATACATATATCTACATAATATCTACATTCTACGTACCTCGTACTTACATATCATGTATCCCTTTTAGGTTCATGTAGAAACTTACAATTCCCCGCGTATATTCGAGATAATCATTATTTTATGTTTTTGGTATTTTATAATGGGACATGAACTTGCTCCTTATACGTTATAACTAAAACCCCTATGACCCAACAAAAAAGTTTAAAAAATAGGTAAATAAAATCATAAATACTCCACTGATATTCATAGTATTATGTATATAACTTTAAGTGTGCATATACAATATTATTTTATATTTGATTAAGATACTAATTAGTAATTACTTACAAAATAATATGTCCTTTGAAAAATAATATTCAAGTAAAATGCATTATAAAAATAAATAAATAAATACATATTGTGTCGTAATATGCGATAAATTATAGCAGATTGCAACAAGGAGAGCAAAATAATATCTTTGCCCCACTATAAAATGTCGGGAGCGATACTGTACCCCTAACCTCTGCCCACTCCTCCACTAGATTACCCATATCCACCGAAAAACGGAGAATAAATTATAATCTGAGTATAAACAATAAAAAAATTGTAAATATCTAACTGTTACATTATTATGTAATCAGCATAATAGTATCGTGAAAAAATGTCCAGATTTATATTTGTTTATAGGTACACCAAAGTTTTAGATATTTATTTTATTTTTCACGATTAATCTTACATTGTTTATTGACATTTATTAACCATTGCAAATCGACCTTTTGTTTCTTTTTTTACTTTCTACCACGATGTGGTGTTTTGACTGCACAGTGTATATTTTACAATTTATCGATAGTGGGCGAGTGGCTTGAAGGGTGTATTATATTACGTCGAACGGAATTTAAATAATGGCAGCACTTGTGTCCTATTATCTATACCGTCATAATAATATAGAATCGAATGTACGCGAAAAAGTACTCCAATCACAATATCATATAGGGGCGGGTGGGTGGGGGTCGGAGCCTTTTTTAAAAATAATAGTAACAATCACAATATCACATTTACGCCATGTACACAATATTATATGCGTCATATACATGGTAGAGGCACTCTAGCTCTATATATTTAGCGTAACATCGGAGGGTGAAATAGCTTTAAGACGATATTATACACTCTTGTGCAGCTCGCAGCAACGTTTAGGAGGCAAAAAAATCACGCGTGCAGTTGGCGATGCGCGAGTGTTCGCGGGGGTGGGAAAATAACGTACAAAATACAAAAAATAAATAATAATAATAATGATGGAAAAAAAAATAGAAGGAAAAAAAACAAAGTAATTTTTATTTTCCACGCCGAAGCAGTTGTATATGGCGTACACAAGGGAAATGTTGAGTTCCGCGAGGGCAAATGTAGAAAAGGCAAATCCATAACGCTGCCGCTGTATTCTTCTGTTGGGCACATGTATGTACTATACAACAAGCAGGAGCATAATATAATAATATATATATACGCACACGCGTTATATACTCAGCTTGGCAAATAAATATTATAGTTGTACGCGGTGCGCGCGTATAAGGGCGAAGTTCGAATTTCGGAAAAGTGCTTTTCGTGTCAATAAAACGGCGGTTGTGTGTGTGTGTGTGTGCGTGTGTGTGTGTGTCCTGTCCACAGATTCGTGTATTGCACACACACGCTCGGTGTATACGCGTCTTAGAGATCGAGTGACTATCGACGATATAATAATGCGACGTGCGCAGGTGTACCCACTATACGACTTACACGCGGGTCGGGTGGGTGCGGGCGCGGGTTATAACGCGTGTCGTTTTGAAATCGTATCCGATCATCCGGCGGTGATAAGAGAAAAAGGCGAGGGAGAGTCACAGCAGCAACGAGAAATAAATAAATAATAACGCGAGCGATTTTAAATAACATTATGGCCGAGGAAAACAAGGGCGAAACAACAACACTTTCGTCGGTGATACGAAGCGGAAAGAAAACGGTTTATTTTATCGCGTTTTTTCTTTTTTTTTCCTGATATCCCGCGCGCCGCCACCGCCACCGGAGCAAAAGCCGAGTTTATATTTTCCGGCCCGCTCTCGCGGCGTGTCGTGCCGCGGTTTTCCCGCCGCGCCCGACTCCGAGTGCTCACATTGTACGGAAAACTATATATAGGTGAGAAAAGCGTCCCGACCGCCCACACTTTTGTTCTCTCGCAACACCGTCGTCGTCGTCCACGGAACGTCTTTATATTTCTCCTCTCGTCGTTGCGTGTTTTTTCCCTCCCTTCGTTCTCCTCCTCGTCCTTTCTCGATCTCGATGATTTACGCGCCACGCCGCCGGAAAAGTGCCGCGCTATTTCCCGTGGTCGCCTCTCCGCGCGAGGTGCGTTCGTGTGTCTGTAACACGTCATTTTGTTATACACATTAATGTATGTGCAATATAATTGCATCGGTGTGACACATATTATTATTATTATTATGATTGAACGAATCTAAAAAACGATCATAGTAAAACAATATGCAAGTGTCATATTATTTTAATATGATGATATTATGGCAATTATAATTATTTAGTTAGTTTCTGATCCTCCACGGCGTTGCCTGCAGCGACCAATTAAATGTTCGCTGATTCGACCCTTTTTATGCTCCGATGAAAGCTGCACAGGTTTCTACACAGTCATTTGTGTGATCTAATACACAGTTATTTGACCAAATGTAATTAATACTGGTCTAAAGTTATACCTAATCATAATATTGGCTTTATTTTCTATAACCAGTAGGGCAACAATATGATATAAATAAATAACTATTGTTTTTTGTGAGTCAACTACTCAATACTATATTCAACATAATATTTAATGTGTTGAAAAGTAAAAATTCGTTATAAAAAGTAGCCCATGGCCCTACAGATAATGTTGAATCTATAAACGAAAATTCTATGAAAATCGGTGGATTTGCATAAGGGACAACCGTTTTAGGACATAGATTTTATTCAGTGAATATATATTTTATTAATTATAGCTGATCCTGTGCGGGGTTGCTAATGACATATTAAATGCCCGTAGAATATTTACCCCTTCTTAAACTCCGTTAAATTTAAACAACACATATTATTTTCAACACATTCATTTTGGTGACTTTGACCAAATTTAAAATTCAGGTCTAAAATTATGTTCAATTATTTTTAACTAGTTTATTTTCTGAATTTCTGATTCCAATAGAAATCCCTATGCAAACAAAAAATATTTGTTTTTCGTGAGCCAAAAAATCCCTGTGTAAGAACCTCTACAAAATGCAAAATTTTAAAAATTGTCATCCTCGGCAGTTCAGGTATAGGATAACACATGTACCTACCAAATTTCAGAACCATTATAGACTTGCTGTATCGATTACACACACTCAAACATTGCCTTTTATAGATAGTTACGAAATAACAACTTTTCATAAAATCGGTTCTCTTGTTGATTGTTAAAATCTACATTATGAAATAGACATTTTCAGTCAATGGCTTAACTCTTAACTTGAATAAGTGTTAAATAATCTTATAGTTTACCCATAGTTCACTCCTATTTTCTAAATCATTTTCAACTCTAGCGGGTTTCAATAGATATAGATCTTGGCCCTTGGGATACTATTCTTCCTTTATTTGCTTTGGCTATCATATAAACTTAACCATAAATAGAGCGTGGAAATTCCTGGGATTCATTAAACGTAATACTAAAAGTTTCAAATCCACACATTGCCTCCGTACTTTGTACTTTTCACTTGTCAGACTTCTCAAATATCGAGTGATTGTTTGCCACCCATTTTCCTTGAAAAAACTAACTTGACCTCGAACGTGTTAAAAATAGATTTTTAGCTTACGTTTCTTTCATTTTTACCTAACAATTATATACACCTAACCATGAAGTCCTCTACGTACAAACTCAAATTTTACGACACTTCGAAGCTGACTGACTAACGGATCATTAATTATTTTTAAATGGGTCTCTGGATGCTCTAAATATTCTTTAAAGAATTTCTTTTAGACTGTCTTCTTATTCTACCCACAGCCAGATTAATTTTAGTGACCCCGTCTACTCCACCTTGTACGGCAATAGCCACCACCCATTCAACAAACGTTTAGAACATAATATACTCGCTGACACCTGTATTTTAAATTTATATTATTTTCTCACTGTATTGTTAGATTTAGATTTAAATTGTATTTATATCTCTTTGTAACTACTGCCGTAATAAAATAAAATAAATAGATAAATAATGTAACAAAAAGTATGCTGAGCTTCACTACGCGTTCTGCAGTCGACGTTTTGGATCTACACCACTCAGGGTCAATATAGATTTCTTACAAATTTTATTATAAACTTTTTTATTTGTAATAACGTCATGCAATTTCACTGTTTAAGATTTTATAATTCTTATGTTGTAAGTACTATTTTTTTAAGGGAATTCTTAAAACGAAAAATGTATAGGTCATATTTTATTCTATATAAGTAATAGTTTTTGAACTTTTTTATAATATTTTATTTTGAACCAGGATCTTTGAACTATAGGTTAATATATAGGTAATATAAAAAATTCTCAAATATAATAACTGTTCTAAGCTAAAAAACTCTTTGATAGAAATATATTTCTTACTTTTTAAGTTCTCTCATATCTCACGAACATCAAACATATGCATTATTTACATTTTCATGAATTTATTGACCCGGCGGAAATTGAAGAAATTCCAGCGTAAGGACGGTAAATTTCTGCAGGTACCTACAGGTTTATTTTCATTAAACGAAAATGTCAATCAATTGTTTTTGCATGTTAATTAATTAAATGGCACGTCTTATATTGAACCGCACAAAATTCTTGAACACGACAAGTCAATGGAACGCTTAATATTGGAAAATATTTTCGTTTAAACTTGTGTACCCAAAATGGATCAAAGTTTGAACTTTGGTGCGTTGGGCATGTGTGGTAGAATACAACTTACCCGCCAGTTTAAAATGTCATAGTTCGACGCTTGGGTCACAATATTCAAACGACATTATTGAACACAGCACCGAAAATAAATTCGGTTTCGAGGATTTTACCTCACGGCGGCGTTTCCAGATAAATATCGAGTACATACACCTGATATTCAGTAAATTCGTCGCCGGAGACTATAATAGTGTATTCGCATTGCCCGCAAACACTGCATGTCTCTGACCGATTTATATCGGTATATAAAATGCAGCCCGGGGCTCCTCAGATACTCACACACAATTGCCGCAGAATAAAAAGGGAAAAAAATATTTTATCGCCATGTTTTTGTGTGTTCGTACACAATATTATATATTTATATATTATATAGTATAATATGCGCACGAAATCGATCAACCGGCGCACAAAAACGAACCGAAACGGTAGACCGCAGCGAAATATGATTTAAATCCCTTACAATCGTAAAAAATCGTATTGCATTTTTTTTTTTTTTTTAAACCTTAGCATTTGTGCAGTGTATATAATACTTGCGTGTAGGTAAGTACTGACATATTACTGCACCGCAGACTGCAGATGTTTATTATAATATTCTGATATATGTGTAATATTTGCGCCAGTACAATAATATTATAATACCCGGCCATTACCTATAGGTAGGTACCTATTACAGGAATATAATGTTTTTTTACGTACACAACGATAATAATAATATTATAAAGTTGTGCTTTCTCGGAACTTTTCGTCTGAATCCATTATATGGGTAATATATAATAATATGTGGGTATATAGGCGCCTATTATAGTAAACGTACTCGATATCGTACGTACGGCACTTGTGATTATTTTACAGGACTCGAAATGGAGATGAAAAAATAAATAAAATCATCGACGCACACACACGAGAATACCCTCGAAACCGACAACTATACAAGTATTATACCGCTAACACGACAAGCCACTGCAATAAATGTTTTTTAAACTGTTGTACGCTGAATACACGTGCTTTCTATTTTATAATAATAATAATAATTGTTGTTTTTTTTTTACGCGTAGAAATTTATAACGGCGCTTTTGCACTGTAGACCAACTTGCACGCGTATACTGTCTGTTTCGCTTTTTCGAGATTTTTTTTTTATTTCCGTACACGATAATAATTTTTTAATAACACGTCATGTGAATTAACATTATGTAGCGAACACTTTTCACATGGTGTTTTCGCCACTGTTGCAGTGCTGTGTCCAGTGTGTTGAATGGGAGTTAACGTCCAACCCAGTAACCTTAATTACCTACACAGATATGTAAAATATACTAATAACCGTGCGCAATAATGGAATAATACTATTATGCTCCTTTGAAGGGCGGATTGTGATAAATTCGCTCTGTAGTTGTCTGCAGTGCTCTCTGAATGAAAATTTCTATCATTTAGTATAAATATACGGTGTGTTCACAAGATTAGGGTACATACTATAACTCAGTTACTTATGATATTATATTACCAAGTAGCCTGTACTTAAATTCCGTATATGGCAAACCGGACTAAGTTGTTGTATCATATATTCCAATGACTTACTATTTTTAAGTCTCGTATTTTGCACATGCACAACAACTTCACTTTTTTTGTGTACACCATTTTCTTGGACACACGGTATATTATACACCATAATATACAGTGAAACTTCCAAATAACGAACTTCCATTTAACGAAATCACAGATAAAATGTATCTATAGTATCATTGATAAAGTATTTAGTATCTACAGCTATATCTAGTATGACCTCCACTCGAGTTATCTCTGCATCAAAAATAAAAATATCTTGTGTCTAAAGGCAATGACAAAATAATCGAGTATCTTTTGGAAAAAATTGAACATAATATCTAGTATCTGAGAATAAAAATTGAAAACCGATGTCTCTAATATCTTGTATCTAGATATTTTTTTTTCAAGTATATCTTGCACATCCCTGTAAGTTGGACACCAGCTCTTCTGCACGCGTTCAGTACGCACTAGTTTGCGAATCATAGACGTTCATATTATGATGGGCGTGCTTAAAAGAATTTTTAATCAAAATAATATTAATTTTTGTGAACCTGCCGTATACATATATACCCAGTATGCAGTCGACAATCGTAAACCGTGTTATGGGTAATGATGAGAGTATCAAAATGAAAATCCGTGACCCGAACCAATAATTATTCTTATTGAGTGTCATACATTAAAATACATATACGATGATAATTTATGAGGCAGCTGATATTATAGAATGTACGCTTAACGCGTTTTGGTCCAAATGTCGAAATATTTATGTACAATTATTATTACGACGACGACGATTTAGGTATAATATATCCATTTAATAATAATATGAGTTTGTATGACAATAATCCGATTTAAGACCTCTATATATCCGGTTGGCTCCTGCTGTTTTAGCGCGTATACCCGTATTTATAATAATAATAATAATAATATGTATCATAAAGCTACAGTGTGATTATTGTCTCCGTCGTCGCTCCTCCGCGCGATTTAGCTCGGGGTCGACACAAACGGGAGCCATATATATAATAGTAATAATAACAATAATATATACGAAATAATACTCAGTATTATGCAGGGTCTTACTTTTGCACCTTTGTGTTCGTTGTACGACGATTGCAGTATACCTATACGGACTACAACGGGCATCGTATTATAACCTCTTGAAACGGCCAAAGGTATTTTCGGACCGCCGTCGCTTTCTAGTGTTTTGACAACGGATGCTCGATAAATAACCTCTCGGAACGCAGTCGTGGCCGGTCGTTAAATCATCGGCGCGGTAGTCTCCGACTCACCGGGTGTCCGGAGGCTATAATATTAAAGACATTTCACGTATATAATATATATAATATGTATAGTATATGCTTGTACCCATATTATGATGGCGTGGCTGCTGCACCGTGTGAGATCTCCACCGCCACCGATATATGACACAATGGTAATAGCGTACATTATCATTGTTGTTATTGTTATTATTATTATAATCGGCGCACAATACTTTTCGGAGTCCTTTTCAGCGCGCTGCAGAGTTTCTTATATTACGCCGTTTAGATTATTTTTTTTTCTCACCTGGTCGCCTATATAATATTATATTATATTATTATCATTGTAGTCGCTACTTGCTACTATATAATATTATATACCTAGGTTGGAAGACGCGAATTCGAAATAAGAACCGTGACAAATCGTCAAGGTCTCTCTCCCTTATTATAATAATATATTTACGAATAATATTATATTATTACAATCACAATACGCACCGATACATGCGTGCGTGTGTGTGTGTGTGTGTGTGTGTGTGTGTGTATGTGTGTGTATTGTATATTATACACGGTCGACCCTGCAAACCGCGTATTACGTGTGACTATGACGGTTTAACTGTGGGAAATGCCAACTGCTTTACATATTATACGACTGGACGCCGGACAATCGAACGAATTTGATAATGGCACACACGTGAGTGAATTATTACCACACCAGCAGCAGTGGTCAAAACGTTGAACCATATTCGGTGATCTAACTTTATACCCACGTCGTAAAATCATTCACAGCTGGTTTGATCGAAAAATTAAAAACCTGCCATTCGATCATACCTAATATACTATATTTATGTGAATTTTATTTTTCAAAATCTATATAAAATATTTTAGACATATTTTACGGTCACATAATACTATGTTATGGCGTGCATACGTTTCTACTATTATAAGCTGTTGTAAATATTTGATGAGATAACTTGACACCTGAGTGAGTTATGATGTTTTTAAATAATAAATAATACGCGGAGGTATTCAAATATTTCAAATGCCATAGTACACAATAATCATTATAAGTATTGTGGTTATGTTTCGATAGTATTCAGTTGTAATTTCGTAAATGCAACGTCTCCGTTCATTTATTTGTATCGATTCTGTTAACTCCGCTTCAACGCTCTTAAAGGCGTTTTGAGATGATCACAAAAGTGAAGAATTTCATTTTATATACAACTATACAAGTGATGTCAAATGTAAGTGATATGTTTAAAACTTTTGTATACAGGGAAAACAAATTACAATTCAATAAAACTTTTATGTGAAAATTCTTTAGTGGCACATCAAACCTCTCTCAACGAAATAATAATGACTGCTTGCATATTTTATGTTCAGTTATCTACTGATAAAAAATAAAATAATACTAAAATGAATATTACTGCTCTTATTGTGTCTTGGCGTATAGCTGTTAAATGTCGATGTTTTCTTTGTATTTAATGGCTTAACGTGCACAAAAGATGTAAACTTAAATTCATATTAGTTTGAAAGATTGAAACTCGATCATTATACTGTGTTTTATAATGATTAAAAATAATTTCGTGATTTATTTTTTTTTTTTTTGTCAACTGTCTATTTATCGTAAAAACGGCAACAACAATGGCATAATAATACTATATGTCGATAATAATTTGAATAAAACAAGTAACGAAAACCCGTAAGATACAATGTTGGATTAACTTACATAATTAATGAGTGTTCGTGGCTTGGTAGGGCGCGGTCCGTACATTCAACTGCGGAAAATATGCTCTGAGTGTACGTATCGGCCGGTGTTGCTAGCTCCCGGATGGGTGACCACCCAGGATTTTTAGCTCCGAATCTTTGTCACACATACAAACGAGTTTCAACTAATCGTTCCAACCGTTCCTCCCCCATACAAACAAAAAACAGCTAATGGCCCTAGTTTCCGGGCTTAAGCTCAGTAAAAAAAAAAATAATAATAATAAGTGTTCGATAGTATTATGTAACCTGCAATGATAAAATATGTTTTATTTCACCTAAACTAATTAAATATTATTAAACATAATTATACGTAATTTATTTTACAAAAATTATTATCTCATACGCCGTGATCAATACTAACTGTTGTAGGTATGTAATATTTTAATACGGATGTACGAGATAACGGTTCATGTGAAATTCGTGCAAAAATGTAAATAATTAAATTTCATTAAAACTGTATAATTTATTATTAAAGACATTATTTACATCGCGCAGACATATACAATATTATTTAGGGAAAAAACTATTATATTATGAAAAACCATTTTTTATAAAGACAGCAATAAATTTTTTCTTAGAAGATCTAAATTGAAAATAGTTATTATAATAATGTAGTATAATATTATGTACTTAGGTATTTAAATAATTTTAATAAATAATAATGATTCTCTGTGGTACACAAATTATTTAAAATCCATTAGACAATTATTATTTTGACGAATTTAAATAAAACGATACCAATGCAATGCCATTATATTTTATGGTAATATTATTTATTTGGACATATTAATATATAGTCATGATTAATATAATATATTATTTATATCGTTCGAAACCGCAGCGTAAAATGTACCTATCATTAAAATTATTATGGCAATGTGCATTATAATAACGGTGGATATTATTGTAAGTTCGACGATAGTGCGATGTATACGGATTGCACGTCTCGTAAGTCAAATTATCATATTAATTTCAATTGAATAGTACACGTCATTGAATTTTATCGTACCGTGATTGACTTTGTGACAATGCACACAGCAAAATGCCCCCGGATGTTTAATTGACCAACTCCGATAAGTATAATACGCGTGCATTACGTTTGTCCGCAGTAAGAATAATAATGGTCCCGTATTTTTTTTTTAAAACGTATAGCTTTCCCTTCATTTGGATGAAAGAGGAAATTCGTTAAATATTTAACCAATAAAAATACGTTGTACATAATATATATATATATATAGGTATTACGAGAACTACAATAATGTACAATACGGGAATGACTAGTGAACCTTGATCTCGGTGTTTACTTAACGAATTCGTATGATAGTTTATAGAAACGTTTAATAAACATCAATTAAATAAATACAATATACTACAACTGTCAACTGGACTTTTTGAGCTGTACGTATTACCAAAATTATAATACATTCTTCCAAAGTGAAATATTATAATGGGACAACACGATTTTTATCATGGCTACGTTAAACCAATATTTCTTTACAATAGTAATTGTACATTCCATGTACCTACACTATTTTCTTAATAAACAAAATTCAACATTTATGTACATAATATTATCATATATGTTAAGGGTAAAGTACGAAAATCGGGTAATGTAAACATTATTCGATTAATGTGAACACTACCCATGCCTATTCGATGATTTTTTTTTTTAAAACATTTATTTTGTACATTATTTACCTATTATTGACCCAAGAGAGATCAAAACTTTTAGCGATTGTATCTATTAGCGATATATATATTACTATGAGTTCGGGAATGAAAATGGCACACTTCCTTAACTTTATTCAAAAAATCAATTATTTGTATGTTCTGAACCATTTATAGATATTTTAGAAGTGTTGGCTACAAAAAATCATTGCGTGAAATAGCTAATGCACATTGCACGATCTATTTCTGGTGGTTAAAGTTTTAAGCATGTCTGTGTAAAATACAAAGTTTTTTTCAAATTAATGTAAATGTACCTGAATCTGTGGGATACTTTGTAACTCCAAATTCCAACCAAATTTGAACTGTCCCAATAAATAACTGTATCTAATTAATTTTTCAAATATTTTTATACATTAAATAATAACTTAATAATACCTATACCTAATAATTTACTTAATAAATAATTTTTTTTTCGTATTAATATGATTTGGTTTATTTCTAATTCATGCTTTAACCATCGCAGACTGAATAATGTATACATTGTATGTATTTAAGGTGGATAATGTATACATTATACTGTTCATATATGGATAAGGTTAACCGAGTAATGTGTACACTACACATTTTCTTACTACACCCGTAACATATATATAATATTATGTGATGATAATGATAATGTATTTACATTTTAAGGTAAATTTGTTTAAATTACTGTTTACTTTTTCAGCGCATTCATTAACTATTTTATATTTTTTATCCGTGTATGTGGTTGTTATTTCCATTTAAGGTCCCTATAAGAAAATATTCACCGCAGCGATATATTATAACAAATTATGAGAGAGTGTTCAGAAGTGATCCATATTGCATCAGATGTATCCGTATTTTTTTTACCATGTCTACTATCCGGTACACACATACTATGAAGCTTTTTTGGAACCAAATCAATTAGCTGGTATAATGGTATATATTAATTTCTATTGTAACAATTATAAATATAAATATGTTACATGACACCTATATGTATAATACGAACTTTTCATTATGTACGATCAACTGCTGACCGATGAAATAATATTAAACTACACTATAACACTACACACACATAATTGTAAGGCCTATGGCCCACACAAAACATGTATAAATAAGTTAGTTATTTGTGCATCTTAGACCTCAACTCACTACAAACTCCGCATGACAACGATATAGCCACGTAGTATGATAAAACGTATCTGTGAGTATTATTATTTGTAAGTGTTTAATAGACAATAAAACTTAATAACAACTGAAATGGAATCCTAGCTAGTTATTTAAACATATTTAAGATACTGATATTTACATATTATGCATATCTGTATGCCCCTGGCTATGGTAATTATATCTATAGGGTCCGACGACACTCTCTGGATATCTTATATTTAACTGGTCGTTCCCCCGACCACGTCACAATATTCTAATAGCGACATTTCGTCTCGACCATATAAAATAAAAGTGGTTTTTTGTATGAATATTAGGTATGCAGGTATATTATCTTGCAAGTGTGCACGCGTCACGTTAAATAAGTACGTATGACCTTTGCAGGGTCCCAAGGTTTCAAAGAATGGGAAAATAATGCTCAGAATTTAACTGTTATCGTCAACTTAATCATAATGGGATATTGTATTAAAAAAAAAAATTATATATATATCGCAAGGGAATGTTTTTGGTACTATATACATTATACAGTTCAAACGCTCAAAGATTTATGAACGTAATAAATAATATGCATTTTTTAGTTGTCTTGTATATGTTAGTTCGAGATACTCTCGCGTAGTGTATATGCAGCGCGCTGATAAGGAGCATATTATTACTATCGAAATAATAATATAAATTGGTTACGATAGGTAAGAGACCGTTTTTCAAGTGATTCAATTTCGGGTCTTGCTGTGGTTAGATGGGGACGGGGTCATCGGATATACTCGGTTATTTTGGAAACTTGCCCATTGTGTCCTTACCCTCCTCGGCCTAATTTAATTCAAAGGTTAAACGCTGCCAGGAGATATTCACCGTCGGATTTTCGGTAAATATTTATGTATATATAAATATGTATTTATATATATATATATATATATATATACACTAATGGTATGGTTTTATATTTTGGTTATGGCAGGTTTATATTATTGCACTTCCCACCTGAATGTTATTGTTCTAAAAGATATAATAGTAAAAATTTATGGTTAGCAAAATAAAGAGTTCTGGCAGTGTCATTTATAGTGGACTTTTACGTTTTTTCCCTCCGATATACTACACGAATCGAGTAAAATTTGTAGTGTCTCTTTCCTCAAAAAATAAATAAATATTTATAATAATATGATATAAGGTATAATATAAGTACGAATAAATTTAGAATTCTATCCACGTCTATGAAGAAGTTACGTCGCATTGTATTATATAATTAAAAAAAAATCCATGATCGATATTGTTCTGTCCCAATTTTGAGTAGGTACTTACTTTATTCGTATTGTTAATTAATTAAGATGAGTAATTAGTTTTCGATTTCCATTGCGGATAAAAAGACCGGTAAGGTAGTAAACAGAGAACACTCAATATTATTAAACTATAATATGAAACCGTCTTAGCATTCATAACTGTGCCTGAAAATAATGCGAAAAATAATGAGTGGATCTTTGAATTAACCAAAATACCTCTAGGGTAAAACACGTAGTGTCTATTATGTAATAGATAATATTGTAGTATAGTTACAACTTACAAGTGACAATTTGATGTACAATTTAATAATAACAGAATATAATACATTAATACATCTCTGTAATTGTAATACAAATCATTTCCACAATCGTATTCATACGTCTTAATAAAATATAGTTTTAGTACTTTAAATACTTGAAGAAAAAAAATACTTGTACAAAAATGATATATTTTTTACTATAATAACATAGTGTTATGTATGGTAAAATTAAATATAAATAATACGCGTAATATATTCAACCAATAACTTGAAGTATCTAAACCGTCAAACACGTCTGCTCACTAAATTTTAACGTTAATCATTTTCTAATCGAAACATCAGATTTAATAGCCAATACCTAATATAAATAACGTTTCTTGTTATCGAATTATTATTATATAATATATATATATAGGTATTCGAGGACTTCGATAAAAATTAACGATTGTATAAATAAAAATATGTCTTAGTGAAACTCATATTTGAGAACTCAAACCTTGTTGGACGTCAGTGCGGACAAAAATATCACGTTATAAATTCCATTTTTTTTTTTTTTTTTTTTAATATCAGGAATATAATAATTTTGCTATGATATGAATAAATTGACAGTAGTATTTTTTATTATTTTTAGGATAAAAAGAACCGCTTCGCCATGTTGTTTCTTACACACATAATATTATTATGCATGTGGTCCTCGAAAGACTAACGTCGGTGTTTTCTTTGATAATAAAGTAATACTAGGTAGGTATATTTTTTTTTTAAAGGTAAGCCAGCAGTCAGTCATTGAGTCTTTGGACATTGTCGAAGAAAAACATTATTATGCGTCTGAAATAATTTAAAATAGATGATAATATTATCATTATGATATGATAACATTCTCGTGGTTTTATACCGCAGCATTCCTAATAAATATAATGTAGGTATATTTATATTTTATCGATTTTTCGAATAGAATAAGATTGTCGTCGAGTCAGATACGATATTATAATACGATACAACACAGATTGACATTTTTCCACTTTTTTTAATACATATTACATATACCTATATTATACGATTCGTCTTTTAGGCCTTTTACGAATATAACAAGGTTCGAATATGTGATGTGTCGCGTACATTTTCGCAAATAAAAGTCTTGTTTACCATCGAATTCTGGGCTTAAATCGCCAATACTGTTAAACGGGTTTAGGGTTACCAATCAAGTTATTATAATATTTTAAAATCGTGCGAATGCGTACAAATTTAATCTGTGAACATTTATAATTTTCTTCAATTATTATTATTTTTTTTAAAGACTGTCACATTTCTTGATTTTCGTATTTTTTACAAAAGTATAATTTATTATTATATTGTTTTATAAATTATTATAATAATTATTTAAAACTGTCTTATAAAATCCAACGAAATAGAACAATATTGTGTTCAAAGTACCTATATTACCTACCTACTCAACTACTGAGGAAACTTTATAAAATAGTTTTTTGGATTCTGAGAAAAGTGAGTAAACTATAAACAAAAATTGAATAAAATATCAAACAAATATTTTGTTGATTATTCATTCATCCGTAACACTATAGGAACACTTACAAAATATTCATAGGTCACACACTAAGTGTGTAGTGTGCAATATTTTATTTTACTTATTCAAGGACAAACATTTTCGTATAATTTTCATGGAAAACATTTTGGTAGCACTAGTTTTAATATCCTATTATTTCGTTACTAGACTACCACTCGCAATATATGGCACTATTTGACATAGGGCGTACCACATGTAGATTATCCTGGCCCCCCTCATTAAACTTTTTACAAAAAAAACTAGGTTACGAATTAGCACGACTATTTTTAGGATTTGCACAAAATTTTTTTACGAGTTATTTATAAAAGAAACTATGGGGGCTGGCGTAACGTTACCCCAGCTCCCCGCAAGTAAAATAATCACTTTTCTAGAGATTTTTCTTTACCAAACATTAGCACGACTGTCGCAGAACCCGAAACGTTTCCCTGATAAATATTTTTTATTAAAAAACCGTTTCCGAGCGATCGTATACAGAAAATTCAAAATATATACACAAACAATCGTTGACGCGTGTTCGAGATTCGCGTATTCGTATATTGTACTATAAAAATAATAAATTATTATTATCATTACGAACAGGTTGAATAGAAGTATTATAATACTGCAACAGATACGTATCGCTATAATACGCACTAACGTTGCATATTATATCGTATACAGTCAGTTCCCATGTGTTTAAAAAGTAGAGGTGTTAGGCAGTGAAAGTTATATATATATGTATATATATTATAATATTCACTATTGTATCGCTATAAAACGTAGTCGGCAGGGTTCGTTCGAATGGAAAAAAAAAATAGACGAAAAAAACGGTTTTATATCGAACCCATTGTCTTTTCATAAACTATAATTCTGGATAGTTGATTTGTGTTTCCCTCGAATTCCTAGGTACTTGTGCTGAAAATTTCAAGGATTCCTGACAAATGGTGTATTCCAAGAATCAGCTATCCCTAAACGGCGGGGTTTATTCATTTAAATTTTTTTCAATAAAATGACGTTTCCTAGCAGCGATACTGCACTTCAAATATACGAACAATTGATGTGCGTTCGACGACGACCAAAATTTGTGTATTCGTATAATATAATATAAATATTTTATAACGTACATATCGCTATAATGCGCTCTACGTCGAATATACATATAATATCATATAAAGTCAGCTCACTGGCATTAAATATATATATATATCCTCGTGATAGCTAATGGAAATCATATACATTATATAATATGTAATATAATGTAGGCCATATTATTATACACTATGATATTATGGTATCGCTATAAAACGTAGGTAGAGGGCCATCCGAGATCGTCGGAATGGAAAAAAAAATAAATGAGAGAAAAACACGGTTTTACATCGAACCCATTGTCTTTGGGGTTATATGAATTATTTTACAAAACGGTTTATGGTTTTCGGTCTTTCTCGTCGATCGCCTGGTAGTTTCGTACCCGCAGCAGTCGAACCAATCAGCGACATCCACGCACATACCCTACACACACACACACACACATATTACAATGTTATTATTATTATTATCATCATTATTGTGTTCGCGTCGACCGCACGAACGTTTGCGGTCGATGCGCGTCTCGCCGATATACGACGTGTAAAAAACGGTTTTCGGGTCCGGGCCGGTAAGGTTCATTATAATAGGTATATAATACTTGTACGACGCACACAATATTATACCTATATATGGTATGTATATCACACGGCGTGTATTATTACATAGGTATAATCATCTTTCACCAGAAACGTTCAGACACGGACGGCCCCGCGTCCGCCTCCGCGCCGCGCGAATAGGTGTCGGCCCGTATAACACCAACGTAACATACCTACGATATAATATTGTTACAATAATAATGTTATATAGGTTGTAAGTATTATAATGTCGCGTACGTTATAGTTTTTACCGGAGTCGTTTAAAAAATAAAAACGTTGTACTTCTCGGTTTGGTCGTCTGCTGCTGCAGGCTTAGCGGACCAAAGCGATGCAGCTTGCGGCCCGCCGCCGCAGCAAGTGTAGGTATAATGTATATATATATATATACTGTGCCAGTGGACCGTGTCGACTGCGCTGTGAATGTATATATATATATAAATTCGTTTAATGTAATATAACAGTCGACGTTAAATTTCAATAAAATATATTAAATAATGTATTTTATACGGTGACACGGTTTTGTATCTCTGCGCTTATTCGTTTCGTGCGCGAAATGAATTAGGTTTTTTTCGTGTCGGTAGGGTTTTAATTAAACAAAGTATTATAAAGCGAGAAAACCGCGATAAAACGTAGAAAAAAAAAACATAACAATAAAATATAAGAACATCACCCTACGATATTGTCGGATTTGGTCTTATTTTTTCGGGTCTCCGCGACGCCGCCGCCTTCGCCTAGCATTTTTAATGAAATACCATTGTTCCTCGGCGGCGTTTGCCGAATAAATTGCTCGCGGACAAGAGTCATATGAAAAACGGTGTGCGCAGACGCCACGGCGCGTGAGGGTGAAAATAAGAAGGAAAAAATACGTTGCCGCGCTTTAACGACCAACGGAAACGGAAAATAATAAAATGGAATTGTATTGTTTTTGGCAGTTGCTGGAATTAAAAAAAAATAAAAGAAGAGAATAATAATAATAATAAACCTAGTAGAATACTCGCACCCCTTCTACTGCACAATAAACTATTTATATATATATATATATATATATATGCACTGTTGGTCGCTGGATACACTACAGCAGTGTGCCCGTATTACAATGCGTTCGACGTGTATTCGTGTCGCCATTTTAACCCGAAAATTAGGATAATAATAGTAATATACCTCCATAAACGTATTGGGTGGGTTGTGGCGTATTAAAAACGCGTTCGATCCTCTCGCCTCGCCGCACCTAACCTATAGTGAACGCCTCCCCTTGTTTTCCGTAGCTCATAAGTATTACGAGTTTATTTCTAAAATACTGTATATAGTCTACTTATAGGACTCGACAACAACAACTTTAGTCAACGATAAAAATCGAGAATACAAATTTAATAATTTGATAAATACCATATGTCAATTTTTTAACTTTTAAGTAACAATAAGATCATTATTTTAAGAAAGATAGAGAAGACACGATTTAATCGTGAGTTTTTATTTCTTAAAATGTGTTTTTAAACGCATAAAATGATAATTTAGAAAATATAATAATAATTTTAATAAACCTAGTAAAATACAACAGCACAACAACTATATATATAAACAGTATACACTTATGGTTTCAGTGTGTTCATATTACAATGAGTTCATCTTGTTCTCGTGTTGCCATTTTAATCTGAAAATTAGGACAATAATTATATAGTAATACCTTCATAAACGTATTCGGTATCTTGTGACGTATTAAAAACGCGTTCGGTTCTCTCGTCACGTTTACTCTTCACGTCATATTCTTTACCCTATGGTATTAACGCCTCCCCTTGTTTTTCGCGGCTTTATATCTATATTAAAATATAAATTTTATAGTCTGTCGATCGCTAATAATAGTATAATACGTTGAGTATAGTGAAGTTGAAGCCAATAAGGCAATATGTTTTTAGAAACTTTGTATAAACTCTAAAATGATCGGTTGACGCGCACGCAATGTTCTTCTGAGTTTTTACATTCAGTATATTTTATTCTTTAGATATAACTACAAATTCTATGATTTCCGAAACTATTCAAATTTCAATTAATTGTTAAGCATTTGAACTTTAAATTTAAGTATTTAACTGAATAATTTTGAACTTAAATAAAAATACATAATAAAATGTAAATTATGCATATCATAACGTCAAATACATAAAATGGGAATTTTTTTTCAAATGTTTCTCAAATGTTGTTATTAAATGATTTAAAATTATGTTAAAAAAATATTTTCAAAAACCATTAACGTTAGTCGAGAACGAGTGTCTTATATGGATCACCCGGTATAGGCGCTGAATATATATATATATATATAAGTACGAAAAAATAATAAAGACACGAGCTGACCATACACTATTATAATTTATATTCATATAATATTATCTACCATACCTATCTGGGTATACGATTCGTCCGGACGACTAATGTTATCTGTTTTTGATGAAATCAATCAAAACTTGTTTTTAATGCATGTTAATCTGCGTTTAATTATGCTTTTCAATTTCTCGTACATCGTTTGAACAATATAATTTTATTGTTTTTCTCAAATTAAGCAATAACAGATTAATTGAATAACAGGATTGGAGACTTGAACACAAATGATAATTTTATATAATATCTATTATAATAATTGTCTATTTCCAATTACACTCTAACAGTACTCTACAAATATGTGGGAATTTGCCAAAAACGGGTTAATTTAGTCATAATTGGATGTTATCGAACCAAAAATCAATAAATAATCAAAAATGTATTACCTATAGGTAATGATAATAATATATTAAAGGCATAATATTTATTCAATGGTATTACAACAATATTGCGTACGTACTGTGTTAAACTGAAAAGTATGTTACCTACTACAGATGAATGGAATAATAGAGTCATAATCCTGGAAAATTTGCATGTAAGTTAAACCGATTATTTTTTATCTTTAACTTTATGTTTTACAAAAAATTATAAAAGTAACCTGCACTCTAATTAGACATCTTAAAAATGCTAATATTTATAATATCAGCATAATGGTTGATATAAAAAGTGAAATTTAAATAGGGTTACATAAACGTCAATTATTAAGTATTTAGATTTTAATCTGTATTCAAAAAAGCTATAGATATTACAGTATTTATATTGTACTTACTGACTAGGTCATATCAAATTTATTTAAACATTTTAAATGGGTAAAATTAATAAAATTAATAATATCAATCCATTCAGTCAAACTGATTTCCATACTGCGAAATGTCCCTGCATTATTATTATTATGTATTTATTCTTACTCAAAATGATATCTAGAAATAAGTATTAAATCAACTTTAAAAATTCAAAACATTCTAAAATTATAATTGGCTTAGTATAAATTATTAAGGGTTTCTTTTATATTATAGTAGTTAAAAAATAGGGGAGGATATGAGTTATTGAAGGTATTCCTGGCGATTACGTTTATGAAAATATCAAATTCATCCAATTAATGGTTAATTTAGTTGATTTATTCTGGATAAATTACATACATTTTACATTTTTATCAAAATACCAAAAGTGAGTTTAATAGTAAAACTGTGTAAATTGTTCATCCAATATAATAATTAGGGTTATTAGTTTTTTTTATCTCTCATTAATATGAAACATTTCAAAAAAATTAAATTTCAAAACCTCAATAATTATACATAATATTATTTGCTTGTCTGCTTCCGGTAAAAATATTACGTAAGGTTTCTTATCCAAAGAATTTTTTAAAGAATTTTCTGTCATAATAGAAAACGAAAACAAGTACATGGTTATAATAAATGTTATGCGTAATGTAAGCTTAAATAAAAAAAAACCACGAAGCACCATACGACAGCATACGATTTCTTATGTACATATTCATAATCAATTTATGTGACACAAATTGTCAATTGACTATGCACATGGACATTAGACACTTAATTGTATTATATTATACTGACTTGATGTTTAATTTCACTTAACGTACTGCATATTACGTTTCCTGAAAACGATTATTTTCCAATTTTATGCTTGTGTGTTCGGAGGCACTGTAATCTGTTGTTATCTTTTCGAGCCAGGCACTACCGTATCCGATAATCTAGATCCATAAATTGAGCTTAAAATATTTTCCGTTGTCAGTAATACGTAGTCTGCAGTATAGTCTATACACGCTTCGCAATAATTATAATAATATACAAACGTAAAGTAAATATTATATTAAACAATATTTAGACGACGTAGTTATATGATTGCGACGATACACATTAGATCTCCGTCATCCTTATATTATATTATTATAATAGAATATATTCAAATGAATAAGGAGAATCTAAACAAATCGTGATATTATGCATAACTGAATTATATCTCATGTTATAATTATTTAAAATGTGCCTATTTTTATCGATTGTTGAATTAATTTTAATTATGTATATAATATCTTTCTATCTGATATATAACACTTATTATAAAATCGGCAGATCTAATTTAAATTGCTAATATTTCGTTCTTAAAAACCGTATAATATAGTGTTAATTCAAATAAATAATTATCGATATTATATTATATACGCTAGCCGTAACTCGAATGATCGCAAATTTGAAAATTCCCTGGTAATAGTTTCACCGATGACCATTATTGGCTCACTTACATAATTAACTTTTAAAGACAGTTTTAAAAATCGTTCCATTTGTGTCACCATTTTTAGATTTCATGCCGTGCACATTTTTATTCGGATATCGTACTCATAAGCAACGTCGCATCGTTTGTAATCGATTTCTGGATGACGTCTCTCATCCAAATCACAATTTCTGAAATATTATCCGAAGGTAGAAAACAAAATATGATATAGCTCATATGACCCATTGTAATAATAATATTCAATATGATATGAATATATAAATATAAAATATAACAATATGTATTTATTTTTATACCTAATTATAAAATGTTTCATTTATTCACGGTGAGAAACATGCTGTTATGTGTTATTAAATTATATGGAAAATAATTATGATTTATCTTGTGATCTCTGGTCACACTACAAAATTGCATTGCGGTCAGATCTCAAATTGTCGGTTGAAAATGTATTCTCATCTTCGAAAACCGGTTGTACATCCTATCCGAGTGGAACAATGACGTATTTATTTGAGAGACCTTTTAAATCAATAACGAATCACACGTCGCACGTCGTAACGGTCGGGGCCGGATCGTCGTTTGTTCAATACATTATCAATCATGTTTAAAATTATCGTCGACAGCGCCAAGAGAAAATGTGATAGATTCCTAGCTAATAATATAATTTATTACATTTAGACGGGTACAATTTAATAATACTTCCACGGTAGTAACGATATTTGAAATTATGTGAACTTCATATTATTATATCAATATATTAGGTAATAAAGTATAAGTGTCCAATAATATGTGCGCAGACTAAGGGCCGTTCTAACAATGTCCGGTAAAGTGTCGGATAATTATATTACCGGCAGAATTCGGCCGGTTGAGTGTCGGTTAACTTTAACCGGACATTGTAAGAACGGCCATATTACAGTGTTGGGAATAAATAACTAAAATATTATCTAGATAAAGAAAAAGATAATAGATTATTGGTAGCAATTTTTCTAAATTAAAATAATAAATAAAAATGCCTAAAGTATATGGATTAAAATAATAGATAACCATTTTTTGTATTTTTTTATACTTGACTAAACTATGCAGAGGCTTAGCCAGAAATTTCCCAAGGTGGGGGAACCACTAGATTAAATACTAAATATATTGTCATATAGCCTTGCCAGTATACTACAAAGACCAAGGGTAGCCCCTCGGCCACCCTAAATATGCCACTGGAATGATGGGCATAATGATTTATCAATATTTTTCTACACAATTAATCTTTTTAAAAATAAAAAACTGTGGTCTACACATTTTAGTTATATCGTTATAATTTATTGTTTAATGCTTTTACTCAAATTCAATAAATATACTGAGATATATGTACTTAGATAATACTTCTTATAGTAAACAACATAATGAATGTTAAGTTTAGTTTTAATTTGTATTAACATATCCATGGGCCTTCCGCTGGTAAAATGGTAAATTATTTAACTAAAATCGGGTTTCAGAAGTGCACTTATAATCGTATAACTAATTTTAACTACGTCAAGTAATATTAACGCAAGTAAAACAGAATCTAACTACATCTATTATAACTTTAGCGTAACTACGACATGTAGCTACACCTTAATTGGTTGGCGGAATATCACTTCACGCGTGAAACTTAGCGCACTAAGTAGTGTGTTGACAGCTATTTTATGTCGAGGAAAAATAATTAAATTCATCGAAAACATTACTTTAGTTTACTTTACAGTTTAAACATTAGGTATATAAAAACCAAATTTCAAAAAAATTAAAGACTTATTGGATACAATTATTAAAATAAGTCATCGTCGAAATATTACAATATAGATAAACTAATTCTATTTGATCAAACATTTACACAGTGTATAGGTATATGAACAACTGTCGTAAACAATAAACATTATATTCACCAGCTTCCTCTTATAATAATAATAATAATATTTATAACGAGCACAGTATTAGTGGTATTAATATATTACACATAATATTATGTTTATTTATGTACTATCCAACACAGTAAAATATACAATTTATATATGGCATAGAGTTTATAATAATATAATACATAATAATAATAATAATAATATAATAATCAGGGCAGTTCTTATGGGTGGCAGGGATTTCGGGGTGCATGCCCAAGGTTTCGCGAATTGTTGTTGCCTCACATTTAGAAGTCAAACTATTTTTTAAATATCAATTTCAGAAAAAGTAATTTTATATTATATAAAATAATATATTATAATGACGTAAAAACATTTATTTTAATATTCAATTTGAATTTTATATGCTTATAAAAAAATCTTGCCCATGTATTTTTAATATTTTAAAACTGATATTGTAACACTGTGTAGTCTAGTATTATATTTTTAAACTTTTTACCAAACAATTAATACAATTTTATTGAAATTTGTAGATAAAAAAAAACTAAAAAAATTTAAAATGTTTGTAAACAGCTTAAAATAAGTCAAAGTATTTTGAAATTTTACCAAGTATATAAATTGAATAAATAATCATATGGTGTAAATTTCAAGTATCTGTGGTTATTCGTTATTGAATTGTAATAAAATAAGAAAATCACTCCATAAAAAATTAAGTGAATATCCAATGTTGTCAAAATTTGAAATTTTGATTTAATTTGACTTTTTGATAGACATTTTTTTTTTTTTTTTGATAAAGGTAGACAAACTTTTGAATTATGGGGAATCTTATATTAAATTTTCAAATCTTAAATATAAAAATAAATGTTATGAATTTGTAATTATTTGATAACTATTTCGATTTTTACGAATTTTGTCAAAATTCTAAGTTCGGACGCTCATAAAAAACTATTGTGGATTTACGCTCAACTTTTTTTTTCGACTGTTGTCCCGGGAACCCACACATGCAGACGGGAGTTTTTGTCTAAATGTATAGTGTACGCTGTGTTCGTATAATTATTTAGTGCGTGAATAGTTTGCTATAATAATTTAATTTGTCAATGGTGAGAGAGGAGTTTTGCAATAATAATAAGTTCATACGTTTATCGAGGTAACTATCTCGCTCGGGGAAAAAATGTGGGACTAATTAGATTCCTTCGGGTGTGTGTGGTGGTAGTTGACGAACGTCAATGTCATTTAATTATACTCTGTCGTACTTAAAACAATATCGAACGCATTGCTGCCTTTAGCCAACACGCTTTTAACTTATCATCGCCGTGGAGTGACGGCGTAGCAGACGACGTTTAAAAGAGTGCTACGCAAGAAACCTAACTGAGTTTCGCAGTGAAGGATTGAATAAATAATGAATTTCGCATCGGTTAATTCTATGGACTTTCAAGACGAGTTTATTCAAGAACCTCTCCTCGACAGTTTTGGTTCATTCAAGTGCGGTAAACCACTCGTCTGTGATAAGGGCTGTATTTTTTCCGAGCTTTTGTCTTCTGTTTCGCCCTGTCTTGTTTAAGAGCTTCTAAAAAAGTGTTCAATATTAATGCGTTCATTGTGTGTGAAAATGTATAAGGCTCGAGTTCTTCTTATTTGACAGATAAATCTTTATCTATATATTATCCGTACTATACATATAAAAGCTCAATTTTCTTGTTGTTTTTAGAAAAATCACTTAATTCGTTGAAAATTTCGAATATCCCGTCCAGAATCATATCAATTGAATAGTATTTTAATCGATTCATTCTACATTATCACATACTAATATGTATAGTAAAATATGTGTCTGTGAATAATATAATATACTATAATATAGTAGTATTAAAGCCACATAATGGTGTAGTGTTATTAAATAATATAGCTGTTAAACCTCTGTGCGTGTCACCGCCTTGGTCGTATGAATAATAACACTGCAAGGTATTTATGATAATAATTAATTATATTAATTTGTTTTTACTAAATATATTAGATACAGAATATTTTGCGTATTGCAATTACTACGTAACACAATATTTTGTTCACTAACTACTGAACTGATGTTCGTTTAATTATGAGCTCAAATTGGAAAATTAAAAAATAAGGAGAAAATCAAAAAAACTCTTAGACTTGAAAAATCTTCTTAATTTATCTTCAAACAAATAATTACAATATATGAGTACTGTAGTAGATAACGACTGCTGTTATGAGTGATTTAAATAAATATTTTTGAACAATAGTAATTTATTCACTTTCCAAATATATTTAATTTATCGATCAATGTATAATATGGATATTCATGGATAATATTATTTAAAACAATAGTCCACAGCAGCATAACAGGATCAATTTGACAACGTATATTATGAATATTATATTGTTCAACTCATCAAATTAAATTTAAATACCTATCTTCTTCATACAATTTTTCCAAACAAAAATAAAAAAACTAATAGATTTTGAATTATGTAAAACATTTTGTAAAAACGTAGTATCCTCATCTAAATAAAAATAATTAGTATAATTGTTATCAAAATATAAAAATCAAATAGTAAATGAGCTCCGTACCCTCTCCCCCCAAAAGAAATATACACGCACTCGATTTTATTATAATAAATTTATAATTATAATATATTATGAACAATATGATTATCACTTAACGGGTTTCAGCCATGTTTTCAATTATTATTATCGAAATGGTCCGACGAATTATATTCACATCGTGTTTATTAGCTCGTTAACTGTTAATGATATAAGCCCAGGAATGTATCGTACATATTAACATTATACTAATATAATAGTATGTACTTATTATGTGTGATGTGTATAATATGTATATTAATAATTTATATTATATTATGTATACAGTATAATACTATAATATTGTGGGACTAGCGATTCCCAAAATGTGGGCAATAATATAAAATATTTAACATACGATTTCTATAAAAATAAATATAAAAATAAAATATATATACGTGTACGACTTACAGTGTTTTTCGTTTTATTATACATCGTACTGTACATATTTTATTACTTCTGTATGATTGAAGTTTAGTTCCCATTATGTGATTATTGAATTGTTTTATCGTTATCTGCGACGATTATTAGCGTGTACCAGTGGTATGTTACCACAACGCTGCCGTGCTAAAAGTTATCTCAAAGAAAGCGATCAACAACGAAACAACAAAAAAAAATCATATTTAGTATGTTGTTGGTTGCCAAAATTTAAAAATGCATCCAAATGGGTAGAAGTAGCGTACACAGGATTTTAGTTCTGTTAAGGTTTTACCTGATTTACCAAACAGTTTTTATATAAAAAATTATAGTCGGTCTCAAATTTAGCCTACACTCACCGATACAGTGTTTAACCTCGTCATCTATAGAGCCTCTTCGGGCCGTAATAAATGTAGGTATTAATCAATGAACGATGATACACCATCAATTATGGTGGACGTTTAACGATGTTCTAAATCAGCCAAAAAAAAAAACTGAAACTATGATTATCGTCTTTGTCATATTCAACAATTTATTTTATAGCTATTAAAAATGACCGACAATTGACCTGTGTGTATCAAAACGGTGGTAAATAAGATTTTAATGTAGAAAAAGAAATTCAGTGGGGGGGGGGAGGTCAGAACCCTAGAACCCTGCGTACGCCACTGAACTATTGGGTAAGTACCATAGTACATAATACGTTTGGGAACCACCTCTGTAGTTGTGGACTGTATATAATGTTATAGTGGTATACGGAATAGAATTCGTATTCGAGTACGATATTGCATACCTACTGTTTGGATGTAACAAGCAATAAAGTTATAATATCGAAGATACTATTACCAATAATGCTATATGTATATACTGTATGCCGTATAGAATGTTGTACCAGTCGCATTCAATAAAGCCGTTCGTAATAGTATCAGTTGCACTTAAACAAATTGCATCGGAACGATTATTCCGGCGATTGGTTTCGACCAAAAATACTGATTATAGGGATGATGAATGTACACGATCGTTATATATATGATTTCCGGATTGTGGTCTGAGTAAACATTGTTTTGAGCGCAATGGATTTACGAAAATATTTACTCAGCCAGTGTACACCGAGTTCAGTAATAATTATGAAACGGACTTCGAGTACCGACAACCACGTACAAACGTATATAGGTGTGGTAATTTATTGATATAATAGTGATAATCATATGGTTTTTTTTGTATAATTCGGTACGTATACACGCGCATTGCGATTATATCGATTCTACCGATAGGTGCGAAGCCATCGATTCCACCAGTCAGTGCGTGTATAGTTTCAAAACAATTTCGGCGGATACCACTTCTTACCTGTGGTAATCCTGGTCACTTCTTAACTTTATCAGTTAATTAAAAATTACATTGACTTCATTATTTAACACTAAACATGGCACATTGTCATATTGTACATTTTACCTGTATTCAATCATAATATATAGGTACTTAATAATTCAAAATTACGCAATATTACTCCAGAATCGTTTTATTTAAATATGATAATAATTATTCAACATGTCATATTATAATAAATGTTGTCATGTAAATACTTCCAAATGTATTACTTTTTAAGGAGATTCTGTGAAATCACATCAATTTCTTTTAAATTGATTTAAAAAAAAAAGATGAGCAGCTATATATATTATATTATAAATATAATCAAATTGAAGATTATATTGCCAAATATCAATTAAAAAATGACTGACAAAATTACGATTTGTAATTTATTGTTTTCGGTAAGTTTATATTTTTACCCATACTCCCCTGGTCCGGTTTGTCGTCATATTTTTCGGTACAAAAATAGTTGTTCTAGCTAAGCTGTCTTTAAAATTGGTGAAGTCGATGGGTTGATTAACTGCTGCCTTTCATGATATAGAATCTATATGTACCTACCTATTTGCCCCTAATAAAATAAGGTCGGGTGGAATTGATGAAACACAATTTATATACATTGACGCTACTGGGAAGGATGCTTGAGTAAGTGGGAGGGGGGAGTTAAAACACCCCTAGGTTAATTTTGGCAACCCAAGCTAATTTGTTTAACATTTTCAAAATCATGAGAAATATGTTTCTTTTTCGTATATATTATTACTTACTTTCATCGATTATAATTAAAAGATAGTAAGTACCTACCTTTAATAGTATACGTCAATTTAAAACAATAATGTATTCAATACCTTTAAAAAATACAAACTTATTTACATATAAATACTAACGAAAACGTATGTAGAATAAAACATTTTTAAAAATTAATATTATTTTTATTACATGCAATAAAAATGTAAATAAGAAACAGACCTATACATAACCCGACCTAACTGATAGGTTTCCAAGATTATTTCTAAACAAAATGTTAACGATATTTTCATCAGTCTTTCCATAACGCGTATACAAATAATATTATTATAGGTAGTCCTATATTGTATTCACAATACAATATAATTACACAAAAGTATAAACTCTGCAGCCACGGGCTCTTACAATAATAAATTATTTTATTCAAATCTACAAAGAAATATTACATTTAACATCAACACCTCGAGAAAATGTATAGGTACAATGATACACCTTTCTTATTATGTGCAATGTGCATGTATAATAAACATATTATTATTATGATATCGTTTGATTTTAATTATTTCTAATTCGAAAACGATTCAAGCCATCCGGAAAACACTTGTACATATATAGTTGTTCGACAAGCTTCTAAGCGTAATAGTATATAATATAGGAGGAGTTGATGAATTAATATTATAACATAAGACGTGTTTTAGTAGCCGTATATGATATATAATATTAGGTATGCGCTATATAGTCGTAATCTAAGGCCGTAATAAGTTTATTGGTGTCGTTAAAATTTTATATTCTCCTGGGACAAGTTCATTGAATAAAAATAATATTATTACCCAGAGTAATAATATGTATATTCGTTGTGTATGTATATGCAAATACATTTAAAAAAAAAAAAAAAATAAACCATTGTACGAGAAAACAAATTAACGATTTTTTATTACACGCACTCGAAAATTAATAACTACGCGGAGAACATATTAATATTTTGTGAGATTTGACCGCGGGCGTACGCCTCGTTGTCGCGGTATATTATATGTACCTAGGTATGTATACCAGCCGCGTATTATATACCTGTACGGCTGTATCTGGAGTAGCTCGGCTAGAGCAGATTCGATCGGTTTTTATTTTTCGACGGTATACCTACCTATATCTACCCATTATAATATGTGTATTATAACAGGTACCTACCTACGTATAATAATAATAATAATAATAATATATAGTAGCCAACTGCTCTATTCGTCGTGTGATAATTTGCGGTTTAATTAACCGCCGAGGAAGACGCTAATCATCGAGATCCGCGCGCGGACGGAATATAATACGCTGTTGTTGTTGTTGTGTTTTTTTTTTCGCAACCACTTACCGCAATGATTTACGACCGTCGAAAAAAAAAATTAAAAATTAAAAAATCAACCCGAGCGAACCGGTTCGAGCCGCGGCGGCTGTCGCGCATGGTAGTTTCGGATCCCATTTCGCGCTCGTCCTTCCACGCTGCACATAATAATAATACCATAATATGATTACGGTGTGTGTGCGCGTGCGCGCGTACACGTCTTGTAATGTTTTATTTTTTGGTATGTAATTTAAAACGGATACCCACACGCATAATTTACCAGTAAACAAGCTCGCAGGACGACGGGGGGAAAAACCTAAACATATTTTTTATTATATTTTTTTTTCTACGATATATAACGCGTTCGGCGGTTCTCTGATCCAGAGCAGTAGATCGGGAAACGCACAGATCATTATATATTATGTACTCGTATACGTACTATTATAATATTATGATAACTGCGAACTTTTGCCTTGAATAAAAAAAAAATGTGCAGAGAACACCAACGCAATATTACTATCACGTGATATTATAATACGTCATATAGGTACATCAGGTGGTGGTTGCTGCAGCGGTCATCGGTCCTTAAACGCATTTACCGACCGCGCGACCGATAGTTTTCGAGTTCGGTCTTCCACCACACACTACCGCTGCACACGCATTATTGTACAGCAATAATAATAATAATAATAATAATATTATAATAGTAGGTATTCATCATTAACAGCGGCAGCGTCGTCGTTAATATAATATAATATTAATAGGATTATGTACGCGCATAGTGTTTATGTAGATTTATGTAATGAAACGGTTATCGGAAGAAAAATAAACGTTTCGTCGACAAACTATTAATAATTACACCTACTGTCTGTCGACCGGCCGTATAATACATATAACCCAACCCGACGCTTCGTTTAAAAAAAATCAGAAAAAAAAAAACGAAAACCGGATTGCCACAAAACTTCAACGATCCTAATTGTACGACATTAATAAATGTCTATAGTAATTTACGGTGAAATTATTACATTCTTAAAATGTATTATAATAATAATAACGTGTATAGTCGATAACTATTTGTTTAAAATCATTGATAAAAATATCGCTCCGGGAAAACACTTATACGATAATCCTGTTTGTCTGCTGTCTGAGACACCGGCAGCTCCGGTGTACGCCGAGCACCTCACGATAATAATATAAACCGACCAAAACTGTTATTTAATTTTTTACAACAAATATTATTATGATATTAATATACATATTTTAATATTTATTGAAATTATAATAATTTACCGTTATAAAGAGGTATACAAACTCGTGTGCAATTATGAAAAAAAAAATTGTACTCACGTCGTTTATGCGTATTATATTATTATTATTATTATAGTTCAAACCTATATAGTCCTGTGCAATATAACTAGTATAATACATTGTAGGTACTTATATTTAAACATTAAATGAGATAACATTTTGGAATAAAGTACCACCCACAAATAAATTAAGGAGTATAAAATCTCTCTTCAAAGAATGGAAACTTCCCCTTGCACATACTTCATACAGAATATTATATGACATATAGAAGTATCAAACATCCGAACCCGAATAGGACACGTTCATTTAACTCACTCTTTTCTCATCACCAAATAACGGCTCTATAGCATATTATATGACAAGTTTAGAGAATCCTGACGTATAACTATAGGTACATTGTGATAATATATCCTAAGTCCTAACACACCGAAGCTCGAAGAATCTTCACCAACAACTATCAACATCAATCCGACAAGCTCTGAATGAATAAAACACTGAAGCTATTCAACTATTTCAACAATAATATGAACTTAATCAAACAACTGTAAATAACTATATGTATCTACTGTGGATGATGTAATTTTTGTCTCATCTACAACTTATATATTATGTAGGCATACTAAAAGTAGGCTAATAACCCCAGATATTAAGCTTAAACAGTTAAATAATAACGTAAAAATAAATAATACCTAGATAAACAATTATATTATTAAAACAAACCAGGACCACACAATTAGAAATTAGAATATTATGTTACAATATTTTTTGTAGATTTCACGTGCCAACCCGCGTGTGTATCGGTACTACAATCACGATTCACGATGATGAATGATTTATGTTATTTTTATATTAAACACTGATTGTTATCATTATTTTTTTTCAGGTCGTTGGATACGTTGTGATAAATGGCAAGCTGTTCCGAACACACAACACAACGTTCTGTTAGGGATACAATCCGTTTATGTTTTCATTATTTAAAGTTTATAAAACGTTTGCTAACGATAAAAATTGTACGTATAACAATAAAATTGGATATTGAATTCATAATTTGTGCAAAGACCATAAAATCATTTAAATAGATCCATCTCAAATTTCTTTGAGCGTGAGTGTTCTCATACTAAATAATATAATATAAGACTTAATAACATTCCGATTGATTTTATTGAAGTGAAGCTTCTTTATTATAAAAATATGTTACATTTTTCTGTTAAAGACAAAACAATTTGGAAAATATACTATCTTACGAAATATTAATTTGAAATAATATTATGTTTCACATCAATAACGTCAATGCTATTATATTTGTATACATGTGCATAAGAATGCAGAGCATATACAAGTTAGAAAGTTCAAAGTTAAGTTACCTACTAAAAACTTAGTTACACAACGAGTTAGTTTTTTTCTTAAAGTTACCCCTAACTTAACCAATTAAAATGTGTTCCGTGCTAATAATATGAAGTTATACCAATCAGTCAATCAATTTTATAGTCAAATAAAGTTAATTTATTTATCAAATTTATGAACGCCATTGATTTAAAATTGTTACTTGTGCAAATTATTACTTTTATGAAAACAATAATAAAAATAATAATCATCAATATTATTTATAATGTTGTATTTATATACCGTATTGTAAAATATAATAAATCCCAGACAATCGAAGTGTTGAATGCATTATTTCTATTATTTAATTGGGACCAATATAGCATGTATACAAACACAGCTTTATTTAATATCCATAAAAAGTCTCATTAAAATAATATATCCAAATTTATCTGCAATAATGCTACTAACTTAATTTGACGTACGTTTCAAGATTAATTGGTGCTGTGATGTATAAATATTACCTATAACTTTTGTTGGTAGGGTCGATAAGAATTCTATCTACAGAAATTGGAGGCCTTCCTTGTGTGATTTTTTTTCTGTTAATTGATAATATCAAATTACCATATGTACTAACCAATGTATTTTTAGAATTTATTTTTTGTTTACCTATACTTTTATCAGATGTACTAATTGGCTTTGTCGTGGATTATAAATATTGGTTTTAAAAAAATTAAGAAAAGTGATTTTTAACTGAGTTGAGTTTTGTTTTTTGAGAGAAAGAAAAATAGCATATAACTTTAAACATAAAGTTCATTTTTCTATATTATCAATTTCCAGAGTTAAAAAAAAATTGGTAAACTTACCCGGTTTTGAATTTATATAAGTGATTTAATATACTGTTTAATATTTTTATAAAGATAAATTGACTGTCACATATTCAACTTCATTACATTTATTAAACAACATAAAACTATAAATAACTAATTTGTACTGTACCTACCTAATAGATAAAAAAAAATTAATAATTTCAATAGTACATTATACAGTTTAAATGATATGGAAGATACATTTAAAATTCTATACATTTAAAAGGAGATTGAAGACTATTGTTATAAATTAAAAAGCTGTTAATATACTTTATGAAATCTTTGAAATGTATTATTTATTTTTATTTCTATGGCCAAAATAGAAATTATAAAAAAACGAATGCTCACCATTCTTCAACATTAATAATCACGAACATAATGAACATAACCATGTAAATAATATTATGTGGTACGTTAACAGTTTAAGACTTCTATATCAGCATATAAAAAAATTATAAAATCATAATAATAATATTACAATTTATTATACCTAGTAAACTATTCAACTAATTCATTATTCACAACACCTAAAATATTAATAATAACCAATAATTATAACTATAACCATTGACCATCATGCTAAAATTATACGCTATAATATTATTGAAATACATAACATATTGTAGTTTAAATAATAATGTAAAGTAATATGGTACTCATAATTGTCACGTAAACTTTGAGTTCCGTGATTGATTCAAGGTAGGCATCTAACGTTACATCATCCTACAAAAACTTAAGTCATTTGTGGAAGTGAACAGTGTATTACTCGTGATATTTTTAGATATCCATATCGAAATTATTAAGAAAATACCCACGATATCGATATCGTATCGAATTATCCATATCGTTGGCCAACACTATTAAATTAGGCCTTCATTTACTATTTCAACTTTTAAGAAAGGAAAGAAAAACATACCTAGTGTTATGAAACTAATGGTCGAATTGTTAAGTATTAACGTCTTATTAGTTATTGCCTATTATAGCTTACCATAATATTATAATACATTAACTTTGTTTTTTTTAATAATGTAATAATGTATCTTATATTGATTGAAAATGTGATAACTGTACTTTTTGTAACAGATAACAAGTAACATTACAAAATATGTATAATTATTAATTTATATGCATTTAGGGTTAGATACGTGAAAAATTAAAAATATGCTTTTAATAATGCAAATCGCAGTATTTTTTATTTTTTAATAAGTAAGTATGGTCGAATAAATGGGAAATTTATAGTAAGGAAAGTTATAAACTTTTGATAAATAAGATTATATTTTAACGAGTTGAATTAGTGTGATTCTTTTTATGTAAATAATACATTACAAGACCAAAAATATAGATTCTAAAACGTGGGTTCATGATATTTTTTGGTACTAATTTATTTAATAGTAACTCAATATTTTAAAGTTTTAATAATTATAAAACACGAATTATCATTATTACTATCGAAAACATAAAATTGATCATTAATTTTTCAACAAAACAACACATACATAATATTATTAAATATTAATATTGTTGCTCTATATAAGATTCCATTTGATTGTAATATCGTTTTTATAAACGACTTATATAATAATCGTATTAGTTTCATCGTCCAATTACGGTTATTACTGTAAAAAAAAAAACTCATTGTGTTTAAAATTGTATAATAATATATAACAATTGTTATTTCATATTTGCAACGTTGTATCCCGCAGTCGGTTATAATTTGTTTATAATATAATTTGTTCACACGAAGCGAGACCGCAAGATTGAATTATTTTTTTACTCCAATTTTTCTGCCCGTTATCAGCGTGTAACACACGCACAAGTGCAAACACTGAAATCAGCTATATATATATATTTAGGAAACGGAATCGAATTAGTGTCAGCATTTGTCTTCTGGCCGTCTTCGGTGTACTCCGCGGCGTAGCAATGTTCGAGCACCATCACACAACAGGAATATATGATTAATTTTTAACGTCCGTGCGGGGAAGCGCTGCTCGCTCACCAACAAATTTGACAAAATGGTTCTTATATATTATACTACACACACACACACACACACACACACGAGATCAATAAAATTCAATTTCGCATTTCGCCCGAATTCTGCAATCGGCCGTCATTATATATCGGCCATCATCCATTTGTCGTTGATCATGTTTTTATCCCGCTGGAAATATTCGCATTTCAATTTAACCCCTCGGTATAATATGAGGTCGACCTGCGGGGAACGAGGGGGGGTAATCGGGGGATGCAGAATATAACGTCTGTCCTCGGTCTACGGATATCCGTTTGTTGCGTTGCTATTTCCATCATTGCTCCGCAGTTTTCGTTGTTTTTTTCCTTTCCCTAGTGTGCGTGTGCGTTTGTGTATGTGTGTGTGTTTTCGGTTTACCCGAAATAAAGGGGAAGTATATTGATCTTTTCACCCTAAGTCTGTTAAGTCTGTTCTGTACATTAAAGGCAATGAAAACTCCAAAATGTTTAGATCTAATAATATGAACAATAACATAAAATGGTATTGTTTTTTTTATTTGCTATCAAAAAAAAAAAACAAATACGTTTCTCTGTTATTACTGAGGGAAAAATAATTATAGGTAGTTTATCCAACAATATTGGATCACTTACTATTTTTCTCATCTATTCTGTAATATTGCGCAATGGAAAAACAAATTACATCGTTTTCGATATACTTAAGTTAGATCAGGAATCAGCATTGGACATGTACTTGCAAAATTAATTTATTTTTACCTATTTTTGATTTTCAGTTATGAAATATTCCAAGCATAATATATGATTATTCTTTTCACAACCATTGGGCACAACAATATTTTGGTAAACATTTAAATGTTTGTATCATGGGTAAATTGAACTAATAATTTTCATAGTTTATAGGAACTCAGGCTCTGCATATTTTGACCGATGCTCGATCACCTTTCATATTTATAGATGATTTGAGCCTATAGTTGTTGCGGGAAAATGATTTTGTTTTGTGGTCAACCCCCCACCACTGCGACTGGCCTATACTACTATTCGGACAATTTTCTTGCACGAATAAAGTATAAGCAATCGACCTACCGTAATCATACAGTAATAATATATCGATCGATTATATTGCAGCAATATTATTATATGTCAATAATATCATACCTATTATACCTACTCGGATGCTAATAATAATAATATCATAATAACAATAATAATACCTAATACATTAATACGCGAAAACGACACGTGATCGTCGCCGGTGAATAATAATACCGATCGATGCGTGGTGTGCCATATCAGCTATATAAGGCTGCAGAATAAATGTCAGCGGTGTGGCAGAATGTCCGGAAAACCGATAACGATATGATAATATAATAGCAATATTAATGCAAGGCCAGAGGTTCTTCCGACGTTCGTAAACACGGCACGTTCGAATCACGGCGTCGCACGGGTGGAGGTGTAAAGGAAAAGTCATTCGGTATGGTCGTCGACGGTTGGAAATATACGTCGCGCGAGCTATACACTAAAACGTGTATATAGGTATATACAATATATATATATATATAAATAATATTATATAGGTTAGGTTATGTTATAGTGTGTGCGGCGTACAATATATAATGGCGTATCCGTCTTCAATAATGGCGGCACGGGACGACGACGGCGACGTCATGGACGTAACGTTTGCGTCTATAGTATTTACTATTGTCTGGGCCGTGAAAATTATATATAATATATTATTATACGGTCGAGGAGAATATTATACAATATCGGAGCTGCACGCGTGATGCTCCGAGTTGACAATATTTTTATAAAATTGGTCGGGTTAGGGTACCTATATAATATCGCGTGCGACGTAAAAAAGAATTCTTGTTCACTTGTCGTATTATTATCATCATCGTCATCTCTTCGCGACGCTCTCGAGAGTCGAAAGCTTTGCGATCGTCGTAAAAATAATATTATTATTCCTCGTAAAAAAATACTATGCCTGCATAGGTAGCAGGTACGTCTTACGCGCTTTTTGGATGGTAGGACGAGAAGTTAAAAACGAAAGAGTTAAGCTACTACTAAGCTTTCGGGTTAAATAATTACTATATATACTGCGTTGTGATATTATTAAGACATGACGTCTATCGGATCACGGATGTCATGGTAAATAAACCGCGTTATTTATACCTACGTTGTCATAACCTTCCCGAATGTAGAATGTAGTAATGTTTTTTTTTCTTCTTGATTTTAATAGCTGTCATTATAATATTATAGTTATTCTCATTACTATTGTGAAGTCAACTGGAAGCCATTTATTTAAAATTTTCTCTTTTTACGTTCAATGCAGTTTTAAATTTAAAAAAAAAACCGAGCCCATAGGTAAGACGTGTTCTCAACTGTAGTAAATTCAATAAATATAATTTATGAAGCAGCAGGTAAAAAGTTTTGCTCCTTCGACAACCGAATCTCAGTAATTGCGTGTGTTCTCACTTTGTGTTAAACATTTTTAGTACGGTTCGTGGCTGTTTAAAATTAACGCCTTAAGTATATACTTCATTAAAATTATTCTATAAAGTCATAAAGGTGTAATAATATCATGACGTAGATACTTGATCTCAAATTCGGTTAAGTCGCTCTGCTGTATATCAGGTTACGAGTGTATCTACTATCTATAAATCTCAGCAGTGAGTGGGTCACTGTAATAGAGATGTTAAAATATTTGAATTCGATGATAAATCATAATATTCATTGCGATTCTGATCAGAGATAGAGCGTCAGTGTATATTTATAATGGTATTTTGTAGTTTATTTATATTACTTATACAAAGTAATTTATGTTTCCATTAATACAACTTACGTGGTAGGTTAGGGAACTATTTTTTCCAAAAACTTCACATACGTATATTTTATTATTTATGATTATAATATTAAAAGTATCATATTTAAAATTATTAACTTTTATTTATTATTTACTTATAACTTATAAAAAGTAAAAAAAAAGAGAAAGAAGTAAGAGTGAAGAGGTTCGTGTAATAAATTATTTAAAATCAGTCTAAATATTTTTAAAAATACATTGTGCATAGAAAATAATCATTCATCATAACGGCATATCGTTTGAAGGACAACAATTTATATTTTTGAACTACAAAACAATAATTAAAGTTGTTTATTTTTCGTTTAAATTTTCAATTGTGTTAAAATAGGAACTTTAAAATATGTCTACAAAAAAATGATTGTTTCCTTGCAAGAACCTAAGATTAAATTGTCAAACATTAGCAATTAAAGTTGAAAATCCGTACATTTTTCTTCACACGGTGAACAAAAAAAAACAAAAAATTCATAAATATATTAATGTTTTATACGAAAAATTGTTAAATTATATTATATAAAACAATAGTAATATTATTATACAATGGTAAAAAAAATGTATAATTTATTTAATTTTTTTAATGTTCAAAAATAAATATGAAATACATTCTTCATTAGATAAAAATTCAAACAATAGTTAATTTATGTTTAACAAAAGCACAGTAGGTACCTAATGATTTTCAACGTGTAAAAATGTATGTTAATATTAGCAATTAGCATCATTATGTGTAGCAAAATATTCTGTTCTTTGACAGCAATCAGCGTTTCATTTATCTCCAACAAATGAAAAAAATATGGCAAATTCAATTAAGCCCCAACTGGTCATTTTGATTTAAAAATATTTCGGTAACGTAATTACCCAATGGGATAAATTTACTATATTTTATAGTGTTATTATCTGGTGGATTCCTTTTTCGAATTTAATTTTATTATGTTTTTTGTTTGACAAAGAATAGCTTATTTATTCTGTTAACTGGTTAAAATACACTTGGAAAATCTAAAATTGTCAACCTCTTGTAGGAATAAATAACGAAATGATCAAAATTTCTGAATATAAAATATAAACTAATAAATGAAAAAATAATATATTATTATAATAATTTATAAGCTGTTGTGAAATTATATAACTATTCCAAATGAAAAAAAATTAAATATTTTGAAATATTATAGTAGAATAGTGATAATAATCGCATTATACTATCAAAGCGAGTTACAGTGATACTGTGATAGTATATTTAACAAGAAAACATTATATTTATATTTATACAAATATATTGAATATTTAAAAAAATAATAATGTATTTTTAGATAAAAATACAAACATTGCATGATATTTTTATAAATTATAATATCAATGAATCCCAAACAACAATTCAATTGATAGGTGGATGGGTGGGTGGTTTTTGGATACTTTAAGTCTTAAAATGTAAGACACAATTAAAAAAAGTACAGTATATTATAATACAATATTATATTGTGGTCATGTTGTATTATTAATTTGGATCGGAACATTTTTTAAGGCAATAATATGACAACGTTAAGTATATTTCGATTCAGTTTTTTACGTTTGCTAGAAACATCTGGACAATTATCGGGTATATTATTATGGCCTTTTTACATTTATTTATCACATTAATTGTTCGTCTAAATATATTTAAATAATACTTTGTGAATAAAAGGAAATTGTTGTGAATAGTACCTACAGTAAATAGTCTCTTATTTTGGATAATTGATTCAGAATCAAAAATAATGTTTTACCAGTTAAAATATATCCGTTTTGCTAAGATACCTAATAGAACAATAGACACACTACAAGTAAGTTGAAAGTGTATAGTAAAAATCAATATCTTTAAGTCGTGCTAATCAATATAATATGCCTTATTACCATTTGTTTTTGGTACAGTAGTAACCTCGCATTGAATAATATTATAATTATAATTATTCCAAATTATTTTTACACCAGTAGCATAACGTTAGTTACATACAATTTCATACAAAAACGTATTATCGCCTTAATTGATGTATATAAATCCTTTTTCCATAACTCTCCCTGAATATCCAACTCGTCGGCTTAAGAAGAAATACACTATAGAAATATTCATAATAATTAAACGTGTTTTTCCTAAGCGATTAAATAAATCTTTAAAAAAAATCACATTTACAGTATAGATTCAAGTAGGACGTCTATGTATATTTTAAAATACGTATTATTGCATTTAATGTATAATATAGAAATTGTAAATATTCTCTTTCTCTATAAAAAAAAAATATATGATATAATATACATTATAGGATACAACACTTAAAATATAAGGCTTACAAAGTATGTACAATGGTAAGTTTATTATATTTGCAATGCATTGTTATAGCTCATAGTTTTCGTTAAAAGCAATCTTTATGTAACAAAAAATGAAACATTCAAAATAAAATAATGTAAATTATTAAACAATAAAAACACAACGAAAAAATAAGTAAGAAAAAAACTAATTGACAAACAATTATATATTTTTATACCAAAGACACAAATAATTGTTTTGAAACAATATAATTTATAAAGTGCCTATAGTTATTGTAACATAAAATTATAAATTCAAAAACAATAAATTATTTAAATAAAATATACAGTCTTGCATATGAAATTATTAGAAATGTTTCTCATGACACAATAATAAAAAATATAGTTAACATAAAACCAATGATATTAGGCTCCTCCCATAACACATTATTTTTGCTGTAACTACTTCAAATATATGAAAATGTATGATAATAAATAAATTTACTTAGTTATACTAACGAAAAACGAAAAACGATTAAAGATATTTCATTGTAAAATGTTATACCTACTGTTAAAAATATTTTATTAACGAAAAACGGGTCCTTAAAGTTATCATTTATTAACAATGTAATATTTTTGGGATAGTTATAGGTATGGTTTTACATGAATATATTATTGTTTGGTATTGAGGTTTATGGATTTTTATAATATTTATACTGACAAAATTTAAAAATTATTATTTTAATTCACATAACGATTGTAAGTGTGTACACGTGCAACCCAAATAACAGTAGCTATTATAATAGTATTACTTTTACATCGATTAAAAATATAGACTATGATAATATTATCTATAATATGTTTTCTGGAATTTTTTAGTCGTATACACCTAAATATGTCTTAGTATATATTATGTATATTTTATTATAATATAATATGACAGACCTATATATTACGGACTTACTTGTATAAGTACCTAATAACAATATTAATAACTATTCTTAAAAGATTACGTAAACACAGTTAGTATTGTTTGAACTGAAGGAGAGACATCAGCTGGTGTTGTTTGGATTACAAAATATAATATAAAAAGTTATTTATTCCACAATAATTAATAATGCTGTTAAGATACAATAACCAATTTCGGTCCCTCGAAATGTGTATTAATTAGTATTTTCAATATTAATTTCGACAAAATCGGTAGAGATTTGGAAATAACTTTTCATTTCCGAGAAAGTCTATAATTATTAATATAGTGGTTTTAATTAATACTATCTTCCCCTAAGTATACAGGCTGGTTTTCAAATATTATTCAGGTATTATTTATACAATTTTGTCTCAGAATCACGAAACTACAAATGTAGATATATTATACATAATGTGAATTTGGTATGCCTAATTCAGTATCTAATAAAATACTAATGGTACTAGAGTACAAGGGACAGGAACGGATCCAAGGGGGCTAGCTCCCCCCCCCCCGAAAAAAAGATATTTGAGGGCTTATAACTGGATAATACTGCCATCGATTATAAATACTATATTTATTTTGAAATCAATGTATATTGTATAATATTTTTTATTTGTGTTGTAACGAAATTGTTTCCCCCTCCCAAATCTGTGTTATGGATCCGTGGCCGCTAGAATGTGACTTCGATAATAACTCTACTGCCACATACCTATTATGATTGAATCAGATATTTACAAATACATATCCACTTAGTAATCTACTTGTATGATAGTAGATACGTATTTTCCACGAAAACATTGCTAACACAATGCACCTCATTTGTTGAAACTTTTGATTTTAACAAACGTAGGACTCATATGCAAATAATATTATAGTATTAATAATATTATTGAAGCACAACTAAAATAATATAACTGAATTGCCAAACATGTAATATTCAAATATCATTCAAACAGATATTTACAGATACACACTTAAGTAGGTAATAGCTGTTTATCTACTTTTATGATAGTGAACGTTATTTCCATTGAAACATTGTTAGCATATAATGCAGTTAATTTATTGAAATTCACAATTTTGATTAAAACATTTCATAATTTTGACGTCGGACGTGGTGTATGTTGACGTATGGATATAATATTAGTATTTCTAGAGTGCGACTTCAATAATATAACTAACCGATATTGTATTTTACCATAGATAGCTATAATGATTCAAACAGATATTTACAACTACATGCCTAGTTATAGTTAGGTAATAGGTAGTTTATTTAATTTGTGATAAGTACGTCTTTTTTTGTACGGACATTATTAACATGCTACTAAATACCTACAGCTTATTTATTGAAATTCACACTTTTAATTTTAACATTCCACAATTTTGATGTCGGACGCGGTACATGAACATACAATACACATAATAATATTATAATATATAGTTAACGACATCAGACCGCTTTTTTTTTTTACATCGCTGATGATTTAAATTTTAACAGTATACTACTACTACTACAGTGATTATATAATTTGACGATGAAAACTGGGATCGTCGGAATTCGGTGGACAGGAGCAGGTGGATAATAGCCCGTCGTAGGATAATCGTATAGTTAATCAAAACGTTACACTCGAGACGTGTAGGTATATTAAATACGATCATTTATTTTATATTTTTAAGCATCTCCAAAAACAGGTCTACGAGATTTCGTAAGATGACCAAATATTGCATACAGGGTGATTAAGTATTCAAACAGTAAACAGTAATTATCTCGTAAGGCATTTAAGATTTTAGAAATATTATTTTTTTTCTACAGAATCCCATGTTATATACTCATTTTGAAAATCAATTATTTTTATCGTCATAATTTTGTTTACATTGTCATGCGTTTTTGAATGACAGCGTGCATTTTTAATTTCATACTCTCAAGTCGAATAATTTTCTAAGAATGTAAGTATGCAAAAATGTAATTTAAAACGTTTAGCTAATTAATTTTAACTATTTGAACTTTGAACTTTAGACGGTCGGAGTCGAGTGGCCACCGAGGTAACCCAAACACAATGTCGGTCCACTATTTCACTAATTTAAACTTTAAATTATAACTTATTAACTATTATTCGTTTGAAATTTGACTTTTATAATATACTGAAATTCTCCGAAAAAAATATTCTTTTTCGGAATATGACATAAAAAATGTATGCGCCATCATTCAAAAAAGTTAAAACTTGAGAAAAAATAACATCAAAATGTAATAAACGCGCGTTGTCTTGTTGAAAAAACTTTAAATCGTCTGAAAAAAAAATACCATACCAAAGACGTATTATAATAATAATAATAAGACGTGGTAAAATACTTTTCGAGAAAATCAGTGTTCTGCGTCTCCGAAGGGTCACCACCCTGTATAATTATAACTTATAATGTGCACACACTTCTCTATGATAATAATATTATAATATTATTATTGTAGTGGACCAGCGCTGTAAATTATGCACTGTGTATATAATACTTCGTACAGGCATGCATGGAAATGGAGGGGCTAATCACACGGTGTCAAATGGAGATCAAAATTTTTCAAAATATTGGACTTGACTCGCGCGCACGACAACCGGTCCACGACTGACGCTCTCGGAAAAAATTTCCTCACACACACACACACACACACCACACACACATACACACACACGTGTGTGTGTGTGTAGGTTAGGATGATCGGTAACTCGACCTGTATATATAGTGTAGACATCGCGGGCACACACGTATGATAGTGTACACCGCACCCGTTTTCCCCGACCAGACCGGACCCGATGGCCGGTAGCTGTAGTCGTGTGTGCGTTATAATAATAATAATTATAGCTGTACAGCAAAGTGTACCTATACAAACGACGTCCGGTTTTGCTCTGGTCACGAGGGCGGCGGCGGCACGTCTAATTATTATTGCCGGGCACACACGCGCGTGTGCATGCGAACGGCGGCCGACAAAAACTAAATAGGTATCGTCGGAAATACAAAGCACATGATAATATTACAATGCTCTGTATATAGTTAATATTATTATTTACGATAATAATTATTATAATAATATTCAAAGAGGAGACGTCCTGCGCACTTTGGCGTGCCGTCGAGCTACTTTCGCGAATCGGAACAACTATTATAAAATAGGTACGCGCGAGACGCACGATAAAAACATTTTTTTTTTACCCTATACCTATATGATGATATTAAAATATACCTCCCAAACCGTTTCCTTTTTCTGAACCGTATAAATTACTCGTATTTAGGCTCTGGTTGTATACAGAGTTGTAATGTGATTAGGCGACCGCGCGCTTATCGTTGTCGAATTTCTGGTTTTTTTTTTACTACGGTTTTAGTCATGTTAAATATGTTTTATGTGAACTGCTGCAGGTTCGATAGCACACTGGCGACGAAAGCACTAATCATACACTACGTTTTACGTAAATTTTTTTTTATATTATACTCACAATCACCGCATAGGACCTAATTTTTGTGCGGGTTGGGGGCCGTAGCCTTAATTTTTTTTCTCAATTTATCTGTGTGAACATTTTCCTCACTACTGTGAGAAATTATAATAATTATTCAATGTATTATCGTACAATATATTATAACGCATTTATATTAACATTATTATATCGATCAACAAATTTAAATGTCGTCTTTTATAAAATGTCCTGTTTTAAATAATTATAAACTATCGTATTATAGTAAGTTGTAGTGATATGGTAATATTCGAATATCAAAAATAGTTTATTACAAAATATTATTAAGTATTCTATATTATGTCAATTTTAGTATGCATGTATATCTTTAGAATCGATAACGCAAATAAGCTGAGACAAAAGTATTATTATTTTTATAACTTAGGAGTTCCTACTGTTCGATAATTAGGTCGCCTGAAAAATGTTTGAGTTATAAAAAGTTTTTGAATACTATATAACAGAACCAAAATTATTTGAATGAGGAGTAGAACGAGAACGTTTAAATCTAAGGAGTGCACTATAGTGCAGTATTTTTCGTGAATGTTTACATTTTCGTGTTTGAAATTTGACTTAAAATATTATGATTAAGGTATAAATAGCATTCTTTTTGAGTAATCAGGTACTTTACCTTATCCAAAACACATATAAGAAGTATGCACACATATTTTAATCTAGTGTATGTATGAATATATAATGTATGTGTAATGTGTATGCAATGTGCATATTGTATTTTAGATTCTAAGCTGCGGAATGACGATTTTCTTGATTTTACAAAGATGTGTTTTTATTTTTTTTGTTTTGTGTCTATAGGTACGTAGACGATAATAGTAGTCGAAATAATTCTTCAATTATCAACTTCAGTACATTTTCTGGAGGTTATAGTCACGAACGCAATACAATTTTCAAAAATATTAAATTATTATCATGCGATGTGTTATTTTTACATCAAGGATTAAAAAACTTAAACTTGACAAATATTTGAGATAATTTTGCTTCATTTGTATATTTATATAAGTTTTTCTATAAATCCATTTTCTTTATTCCAAATCTATACACGAGAAAACTGTCGTAACATGAAAATCTCATCACCCTGAGTAAAACCCAGAACACAAGGTTATTCTTCTGAATAGAAACACTCAATTTTTGTGATATATGTGACAAGTCATTTCCTAGAAGTGGCAGTTTGACGAGACACCGGCGATCACATACGGGTGAGAAACCATACCCATGTGACGTGTGACAAAATCCGTTAGAACAGATATTAGTAGTAACTTATCACAAGGACACATGAGGACGCACACGGGCGCAGCAATAGCCTCACCACTTCTAGTGGCCGGCTGGTCACATGTATTGCAAGGGCAAGATATCTCGCCTGTGTGCGTCTTCCTATTTCCCATCAGATTATTGATATTTATGAACGCCTTCACACATCACATAGGCACGGTTTCTCACCCATATATATCCGTCGGTGTCTCGTCAAATCACCACTTCTAGCGAACAATTGTCACCTAATATATCGCATGGTTAAGGTTTCTTTGCCGTGTGCGTCCTCCTATGATCCTATGATGTCAAATATGTGAATGACCTCAAGAACATGACGTCATATAAGTAGAGATTACCACCAAATTGCTGTTTTTTTGTCAACGGTTTGTCGCACACGTTACATGGACACCGTCTCCTGTCCATGATAGTATTGTTAATACCAACGCCACCGTTGTCGCCATCGTTCATATTTTCTCAGATACTATTGAATAATAGATTCTAGTCGATCAAAGGTTAACAACGACACATATTTAATTATTTTATGAATATTACTCGTATATAATAAATTACTAGTCTGTTACTATGGTCGTTATGGTTGAAACTATTATGGTCACTTAGAAATTAGAATATTATACTGACATCACTAGATTTTGTAGCCAGCAGTATTTTGTATACTGTTTTATAATTTAAAAAAATGTATATTTGACTTTTCATAATTTTATCCGAGTATTGCTTCGAGTGGAGCAGCAACGAATGTATGGATTTTACCATTATGTGTTTTTTTATTTGTGTCTATGATCACTATAAATAGTCGAAATAATTTTAAACTTTAGTGACTTTTCTGGTGAGAAATAGTTAATCTAATAATTGGTGCATTCGAAGTGTCAAATTATAAAATGCCAGTTTATCAAAAGCATCAGGAAAAACAAGAATTTTTACCCAAAAACCGTTTTTTACATGATGGATTTTGTTTTTTTGTCTAACTTATACGCAACTTTTTAAGCAATTAAAGTTTAGGTTAGGTTATGTAAGGTAACATAGAGTAAAAATATATAGAGGTGCCATACCTTATACTGTTATATGTATGGAATTGAAGTAATCAAAAATAGAATACGCTTAGAGTGACTATTTTGAGAAAAATAAAATAATTTTTAACTTTTAGTTGGCATCATTTTAAATTTTCATACTATACTATCTTAATTCGCGTGGATAACATTTTTAAAACTGTTAAGTATGATAACGGTTCCTTATCAGTGATCAGATTTAGTAAGGGATTCATAAGTTTGATGCTTTTCAATTAGTCACTCTAAGCGTTTTCCATTTAAATACTTCACTTACGTATACGCATGTCCACTCGTTGAGTAATTCAAATGTTGACAAAATGCATCAAAATCAAGGATATTTGCAAATTATTTTGGAGGTATTTAAAAATATATAAATTGTTACATTTTTATAGCTGAGGATTGAAAATTAAAAACAAGAAGTCTCATAAGTATTTATTAGTGTAACCAAAAAATCTGAACATTGTAAAAACACAGTCATTTTTAATAGATATTTAAAGTTCAAATTCGGACAAAATTAGATATTAAACGAAGAATGACAATTTAATTTATTTTGTTTGTAATTTAAAAATATTATTATTATGTACTATATAGACTGACAGAACGTCTTTTCTGAGAATTGTTATTCGTATAATCGTAACAATGAATTTATTATTTTTACCATTGAATTAAAATTTGACACATCCATTACAGTGACCGACGACACCTAATGTACAGCAGAGTGATACGCACTAGACAACCATTTTTGTGTATTCATGTGTTTATTCGGGTGGATACTGTATGGGCCTAAGTTTATGTTGCGATGAAAGTGACAATTACGACAATATTTCCAATAAAATATTGTCAAATTTTAATAAATTTACAACATATCTTTCAATAATAATTTTACAATTACGTTTTTAGCAGCTCGCCCCGTGAACTTCCATCTAGTTACTCTCTTCGTGCCCGTCTCGCTTCATAAAGATGACGTAAATTTTGTGTTTATAGAGATATATTATATTATATAAAACAATGAAAAGTAACCATTATAACACATAATATGTATTATGACCGGATATAACTGTTAACACATATTAATATAGACATCACCATTATGAAGCCTGCAGAGTTGTCAATCGGTCTGATTACATAGCGTTCGTCACAATAACGTCACTCATATCGAGTTCAGAGCTGCAGTATATAAGATAATGTTATATATTGATAATATTACGAATAGCATATGTTTTGTATTTGGAAAAAGCGTTAGGAAAGTCGACTGGATGAAGCTTATTTAACATTGGCTTTAAAAATAGAAAAAATTATATAGGAACATTTTATTTAAAATTTTCCGTATTCACTCGACCATTGATTGATTGGTTTACCGAAATCATTTAAAGCAATGAACTGAGAAAAAAAATTTTTTTTTGATTTCATTAGGTACCTACTAATGTACTATATTCACTGTCGTACAATATAGTACGCGTCTTTTGAAAACCGTTTTTGAATATTCACGCTCGCATGCTATCCGCCAGTTTACTTACGCGTCACAGCGTTCTTATAATTGCGCTGACCTTAATTTTTATCTCATGTACCACTAAATATTATATTCTATGCATGAAGTTTCAAAGTCGAGCAGGTGCTCCGTTTTTCAGCTGTTCGTAGTTACCAATGCAACGATCGATCGCATAAGACGAAGAGATTATTATAAATGTATACCGAACAGCACTTGTGTGTACCTATCATATTTCTACAAATTGTTGCAAGCAACAAAGACTACAGACGGCTTTTTTTGATTTGCAATTGCATTTTAGATTCCGAGCGAAGCGATAAATGTATTAGATTTCACATTGATGCTTGTTTTTTTCAAAATTTTTTAATTATTGTGTTCGTCGCCACCGTTTGGGACAGTAAAACTTCTTTGATTTTCTTCAACAGTATCTTGTTCGATGGGAAAGTGAATCTAGTCGGTGCATTCGAGAGGCCAATAGTTTTATAAAGCGCCAAGAAAAATAAAGGAAAAACGGGAATTTTTACACAAAATCGGTATTTGACAAAATTGATTTTGATTTTTGGTGTAACTCTAAAACAAATTCATGTAGATACATCATACATGGTGGTGCCTTCTAAAAACTTCAAGTGTGGTTTTAGCTCTACAATCCACAACCGTACACTTGCCTATAAAAATTATGCATATTATCTTCCTAACCAAATACATCAATTAATATATTTTTTTTAACTTTAAAACATATCCCTGTATCATATTTATATTTAAGTACGTTAGTGAACCTTTCATTATCGACATTTTATTTTTAGAATTAAATTCATTATTTATACGTTTAGATTTTACCGTTTACATTACTTTTTGTATTATTTCAATAAGCTTTTATCATCAATAGACATTTTATTTTTATTTCGATTAAATTATGATGGTAGTTTTTAGTATTTGGATATTTTATTTTTAATTCGAACTGTGTCATTCGTTATATGTTGAACACGTAATTTCGATTGACTTTTACCTATTTTTACAAAGGCACCTGGGTATGTTATTGTGCTATTCTCGATTTTTACTGGACCAATATACGTGGTGAAATATAATTAATTAATTTTACGACGAGGTCAGGTTCCACCAAAAAACACAAAAATAGAGCTTTAGTCGAACCCGTATTTTAATTAATATTGTTCCCTACCGTTGTCTGTAGAAAATGTCAGTCTGTACTCTGTACACATATATACACAGTCATTGAAACAGAACGTGACTTTTGTTCCGTTTCCAATAAAAATAAACAGCGAAATCATTGGAATTGAAATCTAACTGTAAATATATGTATATAATATAATAATAAATATTTTTAAAAAAATAATTATATTTCGAAATTACATCACTTCGTTCAAGATAATTCGAATTTTTTTGACATGTTTTTATATAATATTATATGGTGTTATAAAATGGTCAAATATAATATGACGGAAGTATACTCTATCATGGACCTAAAGAGTAAGGTATATACAATATATACATTTTTAACTTATCGACTTCGCCTTATAGATATATTCGACATATGGAAATTCGATAAACCGAAATAATTGAATACGAAGGTCCAATACTGAATGATCGGGACTGAAAAAAAAATTCGACATACAGACATTTCAAGATACCGGAGTCTGAGATACCGAGGTTTCACTGTATAATATATTCTAGTCACAGTGGTTGCAAATGACCTAGTGCTTTGCACCTATGTATAATAATATTAGGGTTGTAGTACATGAGTATATTATTATGGTTTTCTTTATTATAACTTATTTATTTTAAAATAATGGACGCTCTAAGTTTAAATAGACATACCTAACGGTTCGGTTTTCAAATATTTTTCTACGAAACAAAGTTGAAACTATAATATTTTGGGGCATTCTTATCAGACTGTAATAAATGTTTGCAAAAATCTTACATCATCATAATAACTTTATAATCGGCCGGAAGATAATCTAAAGAACATTTGAAATAGTTGCGTAGTTATAAAATTCGGTACCAAAACTTGTTTCCATTGTCCAAAGTTTATTGATTAGCCACCTGTATTATTGTCAAGTATTCGTAGTATCCCGATCGCCATCGGAAAAAGTTTTTAAGCTAGTAGGATTTTTCAAAACCCCCCAAAAAACTTTGTTCGTGTATAAATGGTTAGCCAGAAGATCCAATACGGTAGTGAGGATTAAAGTATTTAGTGGGTATTTTTGTTAGGAATCCAAGTCTATATAATGGAACAATTGTCTTATGAACTTTTGGTTATGGTCGTTTTAAAAACTTTTTGTAGAAGTCAATGAAACCGAATTTCTCTGTATCCGGAAAACACAAAATGAAATAAGTATAATACGTTTTTAAGCTAAATTTGTTCGACTGGTAAAAGTATAAAATAACGAAAACTATTATTATATTCAATATTTAGTTTTAGTTTGAAAACTATAAACTATATTATTATTGATTTAAATCTACTTATTTCTATCTAAAATTCTCAACATTATGATATTGCCAATATATTTATATTTTACATCTGATAATTATATATAATTTTTGGTTAAAATTTTAGTGGATTTTATTAAAAATATCCGGAGATAAAAATAATAACTATTCCTTCATTGCTGAAATTAAGTAAATTACTTGAGTTTAATTCTGATAATATTATAGTCTCATAAGTCATAACTCATAGTAAATACTCCTAAACATGGTGAATTTATAAAACACACATATAATTGTGATTATTTAATGCAATTGTGTAATAAAAATAAATATACGTCCAATATTATTATAATTTCATGAATAAAAAAAATATTATATTATATAATAATATCTAGCGATGGTAACTATATATATGTTATTTTTGTTATAATTGTTTTATATAGATCATACTATGATAGGCAATTAGTGTGATAATTGTGAAGAAATAAAAGAAACCATGATGTTAGTGGTATAAATATAATGTATCCAACATATTATAAATTATAATGTTAATATTTTTAATGAGCTTATGTATTAATACGCTTCTATCACAACTAGTGGGTAGTCACGTAAGGATTTAATATGTGGGTAGGAAGGGAATTTTCCTATGGTTCAATCAAGTTATGATTATCATTTTTCATTCCATATGGATGATTTTTATAATAATATAAGTAGTAATTATTATGAAATAAAAAAAATGCCCCGAGGGATCTTAATCCAAACATGTGGATACGCTGCGTATAACACATGTCGTAGGCAGTATGAGAATTTAGTGTTTTTCAAAAAGCCTATAGACACTACATTCAGATTAATAACTATCCTGCTTAAATTTATCCAATGGCAATTACTATTTTTAAAAAATTTGGAGATTAAAAATGAAATAAAATAGGTAATATAGGATAAATGGGATATAGCTGGTATTTTAAATAAAAAAAATTGCCCCGAGGGATCCTAATCCAAACATGTGGATACGCTGCGTATAACACATGTCGTAGGCAGTATGAGAATTTAGTGTTTTTCAAAAAGCCTATAGACACTACATTCACATTAATAACTATCCTGCTAAATTTATCCAATGGTAATTACTATTTTTGAAAAGTTTGGAAATTAAAAATGAAATAAAATAGGTAATATAGGATAAATGGGATATAGCTGGTATTTTAAATAAAAAAATTTGTGTTTATTTTAAATTAAATTATTGCACGAAAATTGTAAGACTATTTATTATTTTATTTTTTAATATATTTATAACCTAACCATATTTATATTACATACAATTAGAGGTTGAAGTAAATATTTTATTTTATATGAACGTATTTATAATAATAAACTATCTAATATTATATTATTATTACATCAATGCATTAGTTAATATACTATTTTGATAAATTATCGTACATAATAGACTTATGTCCGTATGCACAGTCAATGTGTGTGTCACATAAGACATGTTAAACTATGTCTTATGTAACTCACAAATTTAGTATGCATACGCACATTAATATTTAAGAATAAACACAAATTTTCCAAAATCTATGTTAAAATCGATTACAACTCATGGTGATTTAAATGAGTTGCTGAAGTTAATGAATCTAGAAATCTGCGTAAATATTATAGAAAAGATGAAGAACACATAAACAATGAAAAATGTATTGAATGTACAGGACGTAAGATTGGAGAGCCTGTTTCAAAAGAAGAGATTCTATAAGACCGTTTTGAAGCCAAAGAAAAATGTATTTGCTGTCCATGTAAAACAATACAAAAAAAATCCAATAAGAAGAGTAGAATCTTTCAAAGCACATAAGACAGCTGAGAGTAAAATATGACAGAAGTAAGTGACAAAAAATTCCATTAATTGCAATCGGACAATATTATGTTTTAACCATTATTTCAAAAGTACATTAGGCACACATAATATAATAGGAAAAGTTATTAAATACAAAAATAATGTTTACAAGATCTGGACACAATTTGGTATTATCACTTCATGTTTATGAATGAATATTTCAAAACCAATTGAAGTTGAATTTGTAGAAGTGGGGCAAGTGGTAAATAAACAATCAACATTTAGTGAAAAGGTCTTAACAAAAATATTGATGTATGATGTCATGAACAAAAGCTGCATTGTGCTTGTAAAAAAATAAATAAATATTGTACCTACCTCAAAGTAAAAATTAAAATATTTAATATATTCGTTAATACTTAATTTCCTATTGCAATAATTTAATTACATACTATACGTATATACGCCTAATTATGAACAATATTATATATTTTTTTATTATAATATTTTCTATAATAATAAGAAAATTATAATTAAGTTTAAGGACATCTAATAAAATAATTAATAATTAGATTATAATAAATTTTATATCAGTACTCTGTTGTCTCTATAGCTAAACTATTATCGTATTTTTAAATTTTAAATTTATATTAATTTTGATTAAAGAACTCGTTTATCTTCATTTTATTTAGATTTTTTATTAAAAATAATTATTTCACAGCGACTCATTAATTTCTCTGTTTACCCTCAAGGAACTTTCTCTTTTCAAAGTTAATGGTTTTCTAAAAAAAGGTTACAAGACTACGTGTTGTATCTATATTTAAAATGTTGTCGTTTTTCTACCTACCGACTCTTCAGTTATGTTTTAGTAAAATATGTGAAAAATAATCCAAGTAATAAAATTATTAATTTTGAACATCAACATAATTGTTGTCCTTTTTACATCATATTATATAGCTTATTATTTACTATAATATGATAATTTCTATATTTTAATTATTACGGTTTACGTTTTAAAACAATAATTTGAATAAGTATATCATTCGTCTGAGTAATACAGTTTAACTATAACACCAATAATATGGGGTTCAGATAAGTGATAGGTAACCATATAAATGGTTGTCGTAGGTATCTAATTAAAATTCCGAGTCCACGATATAATATGTCAATTAATTTTAACCATATTTAAAATATATTTTAATCTATATCGATAGTGACTGATAAGTATTTCATAACGTCCGTCGTATCTATAATAAATATAATCTAAGGTAGGTACTACAAATAACCGGATAACATAAAATATGATGAATACCATAATAATATTATTGAAAACAAAAAAACCAGTTGTTATAACTCATATTTACAAACGAGTCTCCTTTGTGTTAACACAATAACAATTATCGTATAATATTATAATATTTCAATTTAGATTGCATCTGAACATGTCTGCAGGTCGGTTGAGCAGTTATGCACGTTAAGTCAAAGTCTTAACGCAGGAAGCAAAACAGTTTGAGCGTCAGTGCCCGTGACTTTGCATGGTGCACGAAACGGACAGAACGGTGGCAAGGATCGGCTGTAGAATATTTTTTCTAGTCGTACATAATATATTATTCCGCCTGGGAGTGAAAAAACTATTGTAGTGCAATCGACTAAGCAAGTTCGGAGAAGTATGCAAACGATTTGTGCGGAAAATAATATTTGCTGTTGAGTTGTTGTCTAAGTCAGACATGTTATAATATTCTATGTATGGGAGAGAATAAATTAGAATGAAATCGATTCAGGCACGGATAATGATCAACTTTAAAGTTTCATGGTAAGTATAATCATAACTTATAGTTCTAATCATAGAGTAATACTCTATACGGCTCTAATATTATGTGACAACAGTCAACAAGAAATATTGTTAAAGAGGGGCGCAATATTAAAAATATGTACGTATAATCGTGTCAACAGTCGGTCCGTTGACGAAGCATTAGGTACACAACCATACCGAATATCCCTTTGATGTCGTCTGAAGACATGATTTGTAATACGCCGAAGTCCGCCTCAGAGGATTTCGACTGTCCACCGATGACTAGACATTACACTTTGACGTAAAATATCGAAGTGATTCCGTCTGAAGTCGAGATTGAAACCCCGTCCACCCCTATGATTTCGTAAAGTGCGGCCAACTCTGAAATATCGAAATTTACACCAACGTCCAACAGATTCGTCGAGATTTGCAATAATTTTCGAGTCCGCCTTTTACCCACAAACCCCACTTTTCGATTGTGAAGTGGTTCTGTAACTCTGAAATTGGTATTATTAATGATGGTTATTTGCGATAATTCGTGAGTTCACTTTCAGAAATCGTTGGATTGGACCGGCAAACGGTTAAACGTAAACGTCGTTACTTATGGTACCGGACGAAGACATTTTGTGATCGTCAAACGTTTTTATGCGCATAGTCCAAGCGTTTCCTGCGCCGATCCAGCGAGATGTAAAGTTTGTTGTATTTATACATACTGTGTACACAATCTGAGACTATAAATTTAAATTCTCGAAACGGTATGTGAATGAAAATAAATATAGAATAATTGTGTAAATTTCCGCAATGAGATAAAATGTTGAACTACCTATATTATGTGCATATTATTTATTTATATTATAAAGTATATTTTTTACGTACTACATAATATATAATATAAATATTGAATATATTTATATTATATATAATATTTTTTTATATATTATATTATACGTAATACGAATGAACAATGCACATCATAGTACCTCTTATGAATATTTGATATGTACGAATAAATACGATTTATTTAATATTACGTTTCATCTCACTGCTGTAACTCATATAATTATTTCAAATATTTTTAAATTGACATAGCTATTGTATAACAGTTTTTAATTATTATTGTAGATTTAACATATACTATAAAATGAAATATATAATATGATATACCATTATATTATATTAAATGTATTACTTTAGTAAGTGTCACTAATGGGTGGCTTCTTCCTCAAGCAATCCATGTTTTTTTTTTATACTCTTATCTTATACGCTTATTATGCAAAATGTATAGATTGTGTATGTGCATATGTAAAATAAAAAAAAAAAAAAAAAAAAATGTATTACTTACATAATTAATATTATATTAAGATGTGTATTGTGGATAGGTTTTATGTTTTTGTTGAGCAATTAATATTTCATATATAATATTAATAAACGCCATTCACCAAAACGTTATTGTAAAATTATTTTATGACTTATGAAAATTGTGACAAATTATGACGTACTTTTGGCCATTTTTTCAATGTAATCAAAAATAAACTAAACATAGGTAGGTACAGCGTCATCTATATATGCAGAGGAACTATTTTTCAAATTGGTGAAGGGGGGTGGGGCAAAAATTACAAGGTTTAACTATGAATCTCTCGTTGAGATAGTCATTCTTCCTCCCCCTGCTTGACGCATTTAGGGGAAGGTTTTAACTCCCCACATGTGTCTAATTCTAGGTTTTGAGAAAAAGTCGATGATAAAAGTGTTATTTATAATTTGTTTCTTTAATAACGTCCGAAACAATATTTATATCGCATCACACATATAATAGGGTTTCAGGGAAAAAAACATACCGTAAAGCTATATATTTTTTCTATACTGAACCACCATGATAGTGTTTGGCTGAAATCGACAGAGAGTGTCGATGTTAATCATAAATATAATAATATTGTTATGTATATTATTGAAAATGAAAAATAGATCGTACGTATTGTGGCGGATATCATATTATACGAATAAACGACTGGCCAAAGTATGATAATTTAGAATCACAATTTGTATGCAGTCGGGGCTGATGAAGAAAAAACGAGCAAGTAACGAGACTGCTGCGGTGTCGTAGTTGCAACGCTAATTGTAGTAAACAATTCACACTTTTTTTAGTGTCACTCAGCTAAAGGAAAAATTTTTATTTCTTGGGGGTAGGGAGCGTCGGATGTACTTAGTATAACCCCAGTTTTGTAATTAGCATCGTCATAGTATTTATGCCATCTTCAGTTAATTATATCTATATCAATAAATCATAATATTATGTACATTAAAAATCTATTGTATTATATATTAATTGTTGTGATTATTATCGAATGGAGGGGGTCTTATTGTTATTTAATCTGCTCAGACCACACAAGACAAACCAAAAAAATAAAATACTTCACCCTCGCAGCTTCCCCGTTCGGCTAGGTCGGGACGTGATCGGAACTACACGCCATAAAACACGCGTTTTTACATATTTTGTAATAATATAATAATGTTATGTCACCGCCGCCGCGCAAGCCCAAATCTGTCCGCAAACATTGGCATCCGCACCGGAGACGCGGGTTGAAGTGCGCTGGGTGCAATGAAAAGAAGACACGGCGAGCAGTGACGTGCGACGGGGCTTACGGAAAGTATAAAACAAAATAAAAGAAAAGAAACACCTCCACGCCGGCTGGGAAAGGAAAGAAAAACACACGTGCCGGCGGCGGCGACCCCGTCAATTTATTCATACGTTTCGGATGCGTGTGCGGTCGTGTTATATTTTCCGGATTATATTTTTTTTCCCATACTTTTCACCGTTTTTTTTCCCCCACTTTGGGACTGACGGCGGCGGCGTTTTCCACACGCACACACGTCAATGATAAAAAAACATACTCTTTACCTGCACTACACCGCCGCTGGTTTTACATACACTACGACACGCGCGTGCGACGATATTATAATGTCAGGTACGCGTGCTGCGGTGAGTCCTGTGTTCTTACTGCTCGCTGTAAGTACAGCGACTATAATATCGTCCAGAATTGTTTAAGACCATTTCCTCATGACCACTACAACACTGAAGTTGACCATCGCGTACAGTCTCTTTTTAAATAATCTTTTCATACATTTGTATCGTGTCAGATAGGTATAGATAAAGCGTCGAAATTTAGACACCCACACAAAATATAGTGAGACAATGTGTGCTCGTGTTTGCAGGATACTGTTATATGCGTCATCGTTTCCTTATAAATCCGTCTCCGCCGTAATCCTTCGCGACTGACCCGGATTAATCACGCCCGTTAGAGCACACACGCGCACGCATAAATTCTCATAATGCATGTGGTCTCATGATATTATGCATACTATAATGTTACACATCGATAGGTTATTAACAATAAAGTGATATGCACACTATAATTGTATATTTCTTCGGCAAATATATATTATATAGTTGGTTTAATGAATCGTTGTCCGACAACCGTAATAGGTGTGCGTCGTGTCTTGTACACATGTATATAGGTACAATATTATTATCATTATTTGTATTATTTTCTGTTCCGTATGAAACAATAATATTATGCCCGAAGGTTCGGAAAATGTACTTTTAATCCGATCACCTGTAGTTAGGCGATCCTACGCGTTTACGATCAAAGTGCATTTGCCGTTGTAGTTGTAATTTATTTCCATCGTAGGTACATACCTACATTATTATACCAGGCGATGCGCTAATGACCATACTGCTCCGGACCGCATGCGTATGGTCTAATTATTATCGTCGTGTTAAAACTATATTATATATTATACCTATCATCGAGAATGTTTGCCATTATTAATATTATAGGTAGGTTACATGAAGCTTGTGTTTTACAAATATAATTGGGTCTCAATACGAAACGAAGCGTAACATCAAGTTCTCCATCATATCTGCTGCAGCCAACCATTCTAAATGATTTAGATTATTGTAATTATTATTTTCCATATAGCTGGTAGTTAAATTATTACTAAATGCATCGTTCGCAATAATTATGATATTATGTTTGGTAAGTGAAAACAAAATAGGTAATATAATACAATATTGTTCTTTTTACCGTTTTCAGTTAACATATTATAGTGGAACCTTAATTGATGAGTATAATAAGAAAATCGAGCCAAAGACGAATAATTTTTTGATATTTTAAACTGTTTCTCCAAGTGTAAAGCAATATTACTGACATGTGATGACTGTCAAATAGATTTGGAAAAATGGCCTCAGACTAGAATTTTTTTTTATTCAACACTGTTTTATTCCGTTTAAATTTAATATAACAACTTTACAATACCTAATCCAATAACATATGCCAATGTAAACCTATCAAGCTTACTGAGTACTCACTATTAGTATGCTGTCTAGGACTGCAGTTGTACTTACTTACAAAATGCAAAAGTTCGCAAATACTGTGTTTTTATTAACACACCGTTTGTGAAACAGAATATAGTATTCTTTCGAAAAATATTAAACATTTAAAATTATCAAGGTTTTAAATTTCAAATTTTAGTTTTTATCATGAATATTTACATTCAAAGTTTTGTATGTAAAATGTATTAGATTAAGAACGAAGCGACGAGTGTATATGTTTTACAATGTGCTTTTTATCTACTAAGTGGAACGATGAATTTATTGATTGTCAATAATTCGTGTGTTATATTTATTATTTTTGTGTCTGTGTATCTACTGCTTATAGTATAAAAAATGTATTGTATCTAATTGGTAGTTTTATGAGGTCAGAAGTGGAAATTCTAGGTATTTTTCAAAATAATCAAGAAGTGGAATTAATATATTCAATTCGTATAAACACAAACTAGTCCAACCTGATCGAATTCCTAATTGAAAAATAATTAATTACTATAATATCTATATAAAATATATATTATAATAAAATATTCTTAAAAAATTAAGGCTGACAGCAGACCGTCTCTGGCTATCCCCTCAGAATCATTTTTCGTAAATGCAATAATTTACTATAGATTTAAAATTTGACACAATATCTATTACAGTGACCTACTTAATAACGAGATAAACTCAACACTTATAGTTATACCAGCAGTGTGCTAGTATAGTAAGTTTGAGTTACTCAATTATTTAGTTACACCATTGAAAAAATATATAATCCACAACAGATTTGGAGTCTGAGAATAGTATGGTAATATACTTTGTGCTTTCAGACTGTTTCCATATAGTAGGTCCCTTTTATTGTATAATAATATGTGCTGTTTATTATTATTCTCTCAAATTGTATTTACAGAAAAGTCCGACTGCAGTAACCAGCTCGTCGCTATCTCAGTTCGCCGGTGATCCATTCTAAACATTTCAATTTATTCAAACAACAGTGAATAGATAAAACTACCTTTCCTGTACTATATTATAATATTGTGAACTCGTGAGTAGTTATTATAGGATGTTGCAAGTGTGCAAAGGTAACAAACAAGGGCCTATCTAATCTTTACATTACACAACGGGACGAGTTCTAACATTTCTAATGTTAAAAGTTCACTAAGACTTTCTGAATTATATTTTACGAGACAAGATAAAATTAACTTTAACATCGGAGGCTTTGCTTCTATTACAGCAGGTAATATATTCAGTTTAGTAAATGACACATTGTTTATCAGAATTTATAATGCGCCAACAATTTTGCAGCCTATTTGTAACTTATCATTTTTATGGCTAAAAAACGTTTCTTAAAATATAATTTAATTCAAAAGTTGAAATATTAGAAAAGTTTAAAACCTGGTAAAACTATTTTTATTTTATAAATATATAAACTAACATCTAATTAACGTAGAGAAATACGCAAGTCTTCGCTTTATTAATATTAACATATCAGGGTCATGCAAAATCATTTTCCTGACAGTATTTATATAGGGAATAAGTTTGTTTGAATTTTTCCAAATACAATTAAATGCATTACATTTTAAATATGTATTTATATTCTAGGTCAGTTCTAATGTTCGTGAACAATGAAAATTACATACTTGATTCATAAATTACAAAAACAGTGTCATATGAAATATTGAATGTACTAAGCAAAATTACAGTTGGTTGATGGTTATATTATATTATTAGAAATTGTGTAATAGTCTCATCAAATTTACTTATTGTGCTATACTATTTATGCTGTAAACATTCTAATAAACAAATTGAATCTACCTTTATATATTTACAGGGTTATTTACCATTCATGCTCACCCCTTTTTTCTTCAATAATGCAGTTTGGAAGATATGGTAATTATTGTGATTTATGTTAATGTATCAATATATATTATGAGATGTGGAAATCCAAAACAATTACTGATTTTTCAAGAGAAGCGATTTTCTGTATCTTAACATTTCAAATAAAAACAAACAATTTATAACCAGACAAATCATTTAAAAAAAAAAAGGTATTTCTTAAAACTATTGAATAATATATTATTTATTGGTATTTAAACGATTCAAATGTGTTAAATATTATAGAGTTATATATTTAATTTAATTCAAAAATTAATTAATATTTTTAAATTAAATTTTAGTACGTTTTAGAATTACATTTTTACTTCCCTATGTATAGTTATATCTATAACACGGGTAAAAGTACGTTTGGGAAATAATTCGTTATGGTATAATTGATGGTTCGTGCCTATTTTTTTTATAATGGGCAATATTACGTTTTGGCGTAAAACTGGAAAAAGTATGTTTTTATAAATGGAAAAGGTTCGTTTTGGATTAACCAGTCATTTTGAATCTCAGATTTTACCAGGAAATAGTACGTTTTGATCTATTGTGACGACGCCAATCGATATATCGATGTTTTTCCCATAAAAATCGATATGTAACTAGATTTTGTCAATTTTGGCAATAGTGCGTTTTGGATTTCCAACCCCTCATAATAATATGTTGTTATGTGTATGTAATCATTTGAAATACAAAAGTTCATATCACCACAAGAAATTTCTCAAATAGTACAAAAAAGTTCTAAGATATGAAAAATTTGGCATTGAGTAAGTATATTTAAAAATTCAAAAATTCAAAAAATCAGAATTTGAACAAATTCACTATCAAACGACAAAATATAGGTGAATATGCATGATGAATCACCATATATATCAGATATGGTACTTTAGATGCAATCGACGTATCACTGCAAGTCATCTCACAAGACAGTCATCACTTACCTTATAATACTCACTTTACAAGTATACCTACCTATATAATATTTACTGCCTTGTAGTCTGCAAAATAGTGTAATAATATGACGAATTGTAGGTACAGGTAGGTACATGTATACCATATAGTACCTAAATGCACATCGCATTATGTCCTAAATAATTTGATGTTCGATTGTATTTGTTGGTACCTACACTATAATATATACATAATAATTAAGTGAGTTTCCACGCAAAACATCTGAGGAGCAGCTTAGCCATCAGAATGGGCACTAGGCGTACGTCTCGTCGTCTAACAACAACTACCAGCTTACTTCATCGGCGATGTAATATACGTTCTTCCTACGAGAACTTGTGCGGTGAGAAAATAGTTCTCGACGATAATACGGTTTAAAGTTACATTTCCCTATTACAATATTATACGATTTGCGTCAGCTGCGTCTCCGAGACGTATTATAAATTATAATATGGTAGACACTAGTTATAGGCACGAGTGTGTGCAGTATACACATTACTGTAGTAGTAATTGTCAGTGTTTTATTCGACAACAAACCTTAAAATCTTCTGAGTAACATCGTGTATTAGGTAGGTATATGTGTAAGCATGTACTCAATACATAAGTGTGGCTTTGAACTGAAAATCATAATTGTTCACGCGCGGTCCACCGCACAGGGGGACAAAACTTATAATATAGGTATTATATAGGTAGTTTACCATATATATTGTACTGTAATACATTATATTATTATCATTCCCGTTAGGATTACAAAGAACCTTTGAAGGCTTTGACTGGAATTGTTTCGAATCTACAGTGTATACTTATACCTGCGTCCTACATGCACTAGGCAGATGTCGTGGTCGTATCGGTGTTGACAAGGGTTTTTTGTTTTATAAAATTAATTTAGAACAGTATGTACTAAGGATATTTATAAGTAAGCACCGAATGTTGAATTAATTTTTCTATAACGAAAATACTGTTGAGAATGTATGAAGAAATATTTATTTGAGTCTAGAACTTTGACTTATTTCAATTTTAATATAATACGTTTGATACGTCTTTGCCAACTAATTTAAATGCATAACACTTAATAATACTACAAACGAAGCAGCACAAATTATATTTTAACAATAAAACAATAATATTGGCGGAATGAGTGCGATGACGTCCTATTATAATAATGATTCTGATTAGAAAGGTTCCACTTAGTGTAAATACTGTAAAAAGGATAAAAAAAAAAATTAAACAAATCTATTACCTAATTTATTTTACAATGAACTTGAGTTTTGAGAATTTAATTGATTTTGTATTACAATTAAATTGATTAGTTAAATTAGTTTCATAATTTTCAATGGCGTTACGATATATTTTTTTTAAATTGTTTAACCAGTATTTAAGTGGTGTACTTAATGTTTATAATGCACTCCAAAGTAAAAACATAAACTAATGTTTATTTACGTCCTTAGTACATATTTTGATTGAAATAACATAAGTAGTAAGTACTTTCCCATGACTGAAAGTATACGATCGTTACTTACCGAACGAAAATTAGCATAAAAGTTGCATGTCGAATGGGTGTATAGCGTATTACGTTGACAATTTAAATTGTGTTCGTTTATTTCCATAAACGTAATTTATGTATATCCTATTAATGTATTTGAACATGAAGAGTATAGTCGATAACAGCATGAGAAAATAATACAAATAAAAATGTAAAAAAGGGATTTTGTAACGTATTAGAATAAGTGCCTATTTCAAAATGATATAGTTAAAATACAAATTTGTCGATTTTCAACAATAACTTTCATTTTTGAATGATAATTTTTATTAAGTAACTAAAAAATAAACTACAACACTAGAAATATTATTTTACCTATAATTTGAATTCGTAGTCGTGTTTCTTAGTTCAATTGTCTACGGACCACCGAGGTTAGATCAACGTAACGGTAATTTTGAATTAATTAACTTTTTATTGTAAATATACGTTGGGAGTTTAGTGAATTATTCTTTCATACACAAAATAATGAATCAATGAATTAATTTAATAATAAAACATAAAAAAACAAAAAAAAAAGATTTTAAAATAAATTCATTATTATTACTTCAGTTGGACATAAAAACTTAGTAACTATTATAATAAACGACACAATGAAATTGTATAAAAGTTTAATATATTTGATCGATAAATTCAATATTCAATTGCACTATGCCTATGCGAGAAAATTGTTTATATTGTAGTTATTATATTGTATTATTGATACTCTTAACATTTCCGAAAACAAATTATTAAAGATTTGGGCGTTGTTCACGTTTTATAAAAGTTACAATCTATTTATCTACATTTATAATACATCATATCATAGTTTGCACCTCACATGTAAAATAAACGTTTAAGTTATAACTAGTGACCTAAATACAATTATAACATATTATATAAAACGGTTAAAAAATAATATATTATGTTAATAACGTAATTTTTATGGAATATTGGTTAAATAGTATTTCAAATATTAGATATAGTACTTTAATTAATACAGATATATTATGGTTAGGTACTAAAGAATACGATTTAAACTTAAACGTTTAATGAATAGCAATTTGTAATAGTATTATTACATAGACACTATACACAAATAACCTTTGCTAGAATTTAATTCTTAAACAATACTATGGTGACAAAATGTTTTAAAAGTTGTAAATTAAAGTTTTCCATTACTTTATAGTTAATTATTTATTTGTTCCTAATTAATACCTTTTACATTTAAAGTTCACAGACATTTACAATTAATTTTATAGATATATTTAAAAATAAGCATATTTAATTATGAATTACATATATTTAAATAACATAGGCACTTGACACTCCCTAAATTGCCCTACTTTAAATACTTGCATAGGTATTTACCAAACTCGAAAGACATACTATGCCTAGAATAGATTTTCTTTATTCACAGTTGATAAATATTTTTTTATTTTTTTTTATTGAACATTTTATGGACATTGTACAATCTATACAAAACAATTAGTAAAATTGGTAAATTTGATACAATGTTATTAACGGGAGGTAGCGTTTATGGGCAGACACTCAGCAGTGTGTACTAACCCGGTACTTTTTAGATTTAACCTATTGTTTTATTATTTTTATTATTTACTATTTATTATTATTTTTATTTGAGTAGGTCCTTAGGCTACTATCTTTTGAGTCTTCTACGTACATTACCAGAAAGTGAAATGGAGGATAGTTGTTTGATCAATGGTTCACTGTAAGAGTATAATTTAGTATGAAATTTAAAGTAATACAATTTTGCTAATTGACTAAGGGTAGGAATTTTCAGGTCTTTGTAAAGATTATTGTTTGTGAAATTCCAAGGAGAAAATGTTACTAGTCATAAGTAGATGGATTAAAACGTTTGAAACGTTTTAGTATTGAAAGGCTTCGCAGAACTGAATACCGTATGTTCAAAATGGTCGAATTATATTGACCCGTAAATGGTAGGTTTTTGGATAGTGGGAGTTTGGATTCTAAGAGTGGTCTTAGGAGGTGAAGTTTAAAGTTAACAGTTTTAAGCTTAAAATGTATGTGTGAACTCCATATATATTACAGTGGCAGATCCAGGGCTTAATTTTTTTGGGGGGGAGCATGGGGAGCAAAAGTACAAAAAGTACAAAAAGTACAAAATTTGGTTACAAATTTGGCTAAACACAATGTAAAACATAGGGTAACTATGACGATGGGGGGAATTCCCCATTTGCTCCCCTTGGATCCGCCAGGTTAGGGATTAAGGTAATCCCAAGATATTTAACTTCATTTGCCTGTTTGATTATTTAACGTAACGAGTTACTTGAACAGATTTAGATTCGTTCATTTTGATTTTCCACCTATTTGCTCACATGCTAATCATATCTAAATGGTTTTGAATCATATCACTGACTGTAACGTGGTTTTTGTGAGAAGTGGTTATTATAGTGTGTCTTCAGCATATGTGTTTAGAGATGCATAGAAGGTCTTAGGGATGTTATGAGTTAAAATTGAGTAAAAGGAGGGGGCTATGTCACTTCCTTGGGAGACACCTGCTTTAATTGTGTAACGACTTGAGTAGGTAATGATTAGGTGGACCCTAAAAGAGCGATTTGTTAGATAGGAAATAAATATGTAAGCATCAAAAATCACGTCAGTGAAATATATTAATTCAATACAAATACTGATATACAAAATAATAATAAAACCCATCGTGTTCAAATTTCCATCAGAATTTAATGTAATTTTGATGTATCGGGTTTTATAAAATGTTATGATTTACAAAGATAATACATTACGGTGTACACAACAACTGTTGATTTCAATATTTCAACTTTAGAATATAATTATTCTAAGTGTTGTTTTGATATTTTATAAATATAATAATTTATACAAATATAGAATTCTTTGATGATCATAGAGTATTGTGTAAATCATATCTATCCAATAAATGTTATATATTGTATTATATACGTTGAATCCATTAACTGATTAAAAAGGTAATTTTGTTGATTAAAAACATATAATTTAAATTTTATAAGCTATCCAAAATGTTCGATGGACATAATATGATTATTGTTAATTTATAATTTCATAAATGTTGTAAATTTTAATACCATTGAAAGTTATAAAATTAATTTAAGAAAACATTTTAGAATACAAAATCATTTGTAAGTTGTAACAGTTGTATAATACCTAATTCAAACGAATTATTTTCTTAATTTATAGTACTTAGGTACCTATAAAACCCTCAGGCCTCAGTGCATTCTGTTCAAAAATAATTTTAAAATAATGTGAAAATATTACCCCTAGTTAATACCAGTATTACCACGTGCATATAGTGCTGAAGCGATTCCAGTCAAAGCCTCCAAAAGTTTTTGTAAACTTAACAGGAATGATATTATTACAGTATAAATTAAACTTTAGTGACTATTGATTCTCATTTCATATTATGTATATATTATAATAATATTATTATATTATTATCAGTGAGTATTGTAATCCTCTCTTCAAACGCTGTCGGTGTCTTACATAACTAATAATAACTTACAATCACAACGAATTTAAATTATATTATTACAGTTGATTAGTTTTATAACTTAAATGTCAGATTTTCCATATTACCTATTTGTTGAAAGACATATTTATAAAATTTGATATTTTTGATAAGAACACTATGCACATAAATTGTCATTTTATATTTAAATGCATTATAATTAAATTACTGTCTTCTAAATATTAATGTTAAGATACCTAACAATTGTATTATACTCGTAGGACTCTAGGTATAACAGTATATCCCTGTATCGGGAGTGTAAGCCATAGTAATTATTATATAGTAAGTCTTAATGTCTGGAAAACTGGTCTGACTTTAGTAGCAAATCTTGACTGCTGCAAATAAATACCCCCAAGAGTTGAGTATGTGTGGAAAGTTTGTCAAAACTTTCAAGTGTTCACCCAGTTCTGCACTCATGATTATTATTTATTATGAATGAGATTTTCGTGGAATATTAAATGTGTTGTTATGTATTTACTAATACAACGCTTATCCACGAAGAACTACACGGACAAATGTTGGCCATTATTATTATGGCTGCAACGTGTCAGATTTAAACTTTATTAGACTGTAAATCACGAACGGTTTTGGTTATCGATTATAATATTTTTTACGATAATATAATACGTGGGATCATAAATGTTGATGTATCGTAGTTGATGATACAGTCGAGAGACTTCACTAATGGCCTGCAAGAGGATATTGTGGTCAAAGAAAGTACCGCGAGGATGTCAATGCACCTAAAGAACAACAACAACAAAAAAATAAAATAATTGGTTCAATAAGTATAATCATGGTCATTTTTAATAACAAAGAAGTTATTAGTCAAACACAAAATTCATCTGTAGACACTCAACAAGACAGTGAAATTCCAATTTCTGTTGCGCCAAAAACAGTGGATGACAAATATTGATATAATATTACTAAATAAATAAACATTTACAAATATTAATAGTGTTGAATCATTACGATGTAAGCTTAGCTGTAATAAAATGAAAACACAGTAAAATAAAATATGGCTACAAATCATTTACTGTATTCTTGAAAATTGTAGATTGTACAAGGCAATTTAAATATATTGTTTATTTTTTAATTTCTAGGTAAGTACATTGATTGTTGTGTAAAATTAAATATTGTATCAGACACCTGATATTGTTTCTATATATATATTAAATTAAATATAAGTGTGTTATTTCGTATAATAGGTGCCTATATTAAAATTTAAAATATTATTACTATTTTGAAATCGTATTTTTTCTTATGATTAATTATTAATAGCTCCCATGGCAACTGCAGTTTGATTATCGATTCAAGTTAAAACGCGTGAGCGTAGATAGAAAAGATAATATCCCAAATTGATGAATTTGATTTAATTAAAGATAGAATACCATTTAACTCGAATAATTTTGCATCATCGATGCCCTAAATAACCGTATTAAACATCAGTTGTGAATTTAAATCGTCGTATTATGTACCTAGGAGATCCGGACAGAATCCAATTTTTTTGTTTAGGAAAAAAAATTTAATTGTTGTTAAAGATATATATTATTTGTATATTTGTTTTAAATAACATAATATTATAATAAAATTTGTGGAGAACTTAACCTTATAAAACCAATATAAACTTAGTAAATAAATAATACGAACGATATGGTTCATAATATTTAACTAGCTTTTCACGTTTTTTCATGAAGAGATTCTTAGTAAAAACATTATATTTTTAAATTTATATAACAGCAAAATAAAAAAAAAAATTTAAAAATTAGTAAGTAATATTTAAAAATAAATAGTAATTTTATTATTATTTATACAATTCGTTCATTTATCTTTTTTAATATGAGTGAAATAAGTTGTATAAATTGGTATTACAACACGATTTTATTACTTCTACAATATTCAACACAAGTAGTATTTTAAAAGTTACATAATATATATACTTAACAACTGATATATTATATAGGTATCTATATCAGTTGTTTATTTCTCTAAATGAACGTTTAAATTGTAACAATACCATAATCGTCGACATATTTTGAAAGAATCTTAGCATAACAATATGTAGCTTACATATGAACATATTGTATTATATTACAATGTGCAGTGACACTACATTTTGTTTTATTGGATATATTTTGTCTGACAATATTAGAATTTCTCGAGAATGACAAAATATTATGAACTATAACGTTAAAATTGTAATTAACTAAAACAATAACATTATGAAATTGAAAAAAAATTCTCATAATCGATTCATTACGTTTAAAAGATATTATGACCATCATCGACTTTATTCTTATAAGTCAAATGAAATAGAGAAGAAAAACTGAAGGGACCATTTAGGGATATGCTATAATTATAGTCAATATTCCTACGATGTTCAGTATTGCAGTTTTAAAGTTATATAAAGGTATATTTAAATACATCGTCGTTATAGGTATAGTCAAACCTGTATTATATCATTGACCATGATATTAATTATTGCCCAACTCGATTCACATATCAATTCGTTTTAAAACAAATTTTATCACGATGATTATCCTATTTTTTTTTATTTACTTTTATATTTTTCCCCGCAGCCCTTACTGTCGGTGTCGATACACCTCAGATCAGTTGAACCCTATTATTAATGTTTTATTTAATGTCGATGTTGAGCCTATTTTTTGAATACACAGGAGGAATCCTTCGTTTGGTTGTAGCGAGACACGAGTAGATAAAGTTTACGGTATAAGACAATGTTTCGATGAAAATTCTATAAACGGCATACACCAAGCTGGTTATCGGTTTTCGTTCTATTCCATTAAGTTTTCCCATGCTCCAGGTTTAGAAGGAATGAAAAAAATACCTTAGGTATATAATAATATACTCTTACGTGTTGTATATATATATTAAAGGTGTAACGCTCACCGGGTTTGGTAGATAACAACAGTTTATTGATGTTTTCTAAACATTTCTTCAGACGATAAAAAATATTAAATGTATTGTTGAAAAAAGAAACACTTTAACAATTAATTAGGATACGTAAGTTTGCCGAAGAGTGTACGATAATCTTTTTGATAAATTATAACTTAATGTAAACGTCGTCGTACCTATATTCTGAAATTAATCAAAAAATATCACTTTCATTACGTTTTATATAACGAGTGCTGTAACGATTATTCAGATCAATCAATTTAATTCAGAAATTGTAAATACAATCCAGAAATAACTCTAATTTAAGTTACATTTTTTCTAAACATAAGACATCGTTTTTGTATTTTAGTTATATATAGGTCTATCCATTGTAATATAATATGTATATAATATGTAATAAATATATTTTTTTAAGTCATCTTGAGCCCGGAAACTAGGTATGGTCATTAGCTATTGTAATGGTTACGGTCAAGAACTTGCCACTAAGAACTCGGGTGGTCACCCGTCCAGGAACTAGTAGCACCGGATGGTGCTGGCACTCAGAGCATAGACTGAAGCCAGACACCTAGACACATAAATTATATTATCAATGTCTTTAATACGATATAAATGGTTTATTTTACAATTTTATTGTATATTATGTAGATTTTACATATTATAGATTCATAATATAAAAGTAAATGATTAGGTTTTGCATACTTTTTAGTAAAACTGCTTCATAAATTATTGTTTATTAAAATTATTTTAATTAAATTATAATTATTATGGCATAAAAACAAAGCCCGTGGATAGTTTAATCATTTTGGGTTACCTCAAAGCTATAATAGCCTTTTTTAAAGTATTTATTGATAATATATGCGCTACTTACTAATTTCATCTTATACTTACTCATGTCTTTTCTCGAGCTACATCGTATATTATATCAATACCAACCTTACAAAAAATACGGACAAATGGACCCATAACAGAGATGTAGCTATATTGCCTAACCAGTACGCCTTGTTTGGCAATTTATAGATTAATAACATTCAAGTTTTAAAAAAAAAACATTGCTATACATCATAATGTTATGATTATTGATAATTTATTGTAAAAGAAAAAACAAATAATAAGTTGAACAGTAATAATAATAAAACAACATTAGTCATAGAACAATATAACATTTTTCGCTTCATTTAATGTTAAAAGTTAAATTATATCTCATAACTCATAGGCAGTGCTCGGACTTATCTAGATAAATAGTTACAAGGTATCTAAACGTTCATCTTAGATAATTTTTTACTAATCTAAACAAATTCATCTTGATACATTATTTATTGAAAAAATTGTGAAATTGTACAAACGCATTTTAAATATTTATACAGATTCTCAAACCAAGTTTATGGTTTATAAATAATGCAATTATTTTTATTTATATCACTATTATCATTATGTTTCTAGTGCCCAACTAAAATATACCTAAATTTTAAATCCATTTAAAAAAAATTGTATCTTTTTTTATCTAGATAAATATGAGTTAAGTTATCTTTTATATCTATCTAGATAAATTTGAGTTCCATTATCTTTATCTCTATCTAGATAAAAAAAATACTTATCTAATCCGAACACTTCATAAGAAATAGACTTAGGAAATATTAATTGCATGGTTATAAAATATTTAATAATATAGTTCACCGTAAAAAGCTAATTCATAACATTTTTTTAGTAATATGCTTTATCAGCTACAACTAATATTATATTGTACTATATGTAATGAAAACAACGTTTTTGATAGTAGATTTAATATCATTGGAACATATAATATTAAATTATTCGTTATGCAGTACTTACTTTAACAATTGAACCTAACCTGTAAGATACTCATTTATTTGGTACTTTTTCTTGATTAAATTATTAAAAATTTGAAGTGATTTATATACATTCGTTCAAAAGGTTAAAATATATTTTACTATACCTAGGTACTTCGTTCATGATGAATATAATATTTTTAGTTGTATACGTCTTATTATAAATAGCAACTTCTTTGTTTAGTTTAATTTTTAATGGCAAAATGTGCGATGCAAATTTAATGATAAAATAATTGTTGTTTTTTTTTTAATATTAAAGTGAAGACACAATTGTGGTATTGAAGATAATTTTATTTCTTGTATATACTAAGGATATTAAATAGAGCTTCTAACTCTGAAAGATTAATAACTATATAATATATCAACACATTTTTTTTTTTTTTAATATACTACTGTATAACGTAAAATATATTATAACTAAAATAGAGGTTGATACCTGAAACAAACTTAATTTTCTAAGAAAAATAACTTTGTTTAATTTAAACTATTAAAATGTATGTATGTACTAGAGTACTAGACCTTTATGAATTCCACGAAAACGATAAACTAATAAAATAATCAAGTTTGAATATTGAATACGGTAAATGCGTATAAGCATTATATAAACATTAAACATAATATTATAATATAATTTAAAACAAGTATAACAATTCACAAGCGGTTTTCTAAAAGGACCGTAGAAAATCTAGGAACATAATATAGTACATCAATAACAAAGTTAAAATATGGGAACTTGCAAACATTACACACATGCGATCACGTGTATGTGAATCATGGTTAAAGTGTAAGCTTGCCCACATGACGGAACCAATAAAATAACTGTTTGAACTTTTCTAATCAGTAAGGCCAGCAGTTTTAAGTAACTCTCTCCTCCGCATAACCACCCGTTGTTTATTGAGAACAGATGTTAAATTGTATTATTTTTCCGCCAAAATCGATTTCCATCATTTTGCAGGGGAGACATTTTTTTTTTCCGTTTACAAATATATTATTATGCTACTATAATATGGTATTTTTTTAATAAAACTTGTTCGAATCAAATGATGTGCACTTCACTGATTACCTACACAAAACCAGGACAGTAACCCCTAATTGTATCCAAAAGATTTATTAATCAATACAATTAGGATTGTATAAATAAATTTAACTAATATGAAAATATATCATTTTAGTTTTATCATTAAATTAGAATTTTAGAATTTCTCCGTCGGCTATTTATTATATATTTTCTTTTAAGCGGAGTGAAATGTGACCGGATACTACGCCGCACAATACACGTAGTGCCCTCTAGCGTACATTGAGTATTATGAAAAAAGATATTCTGTTGATGACGGGTATTGGCCAAAGTATATATTATAATAGTATGGTATATATTATATAATTTAAAAATGAATTACTTATACGTAAACATTTATAAACAAACATATCATAATATTAACACATTTATTATTGGCCATAAATGTTTTTTTTTTATTATCAATTTAAGCAATCCATTCGACAGCAGTTGTAGTTATAGCCATCGAGAGAAACTTATTACACAGATGAATGGCGCATAATACAATGTTAACAATAATTTAACACAATAATATTATTTTTATATGATATAAACTATTTTATGATACATTATATTTTGATCTGTTAAGTGTTAGTAATATATACATCGTATTATCAATTCCATAATATGGATAACAAAGTTCAGTTTTTTGAATTATTTATTTTAACAGTACCTATTTAAACTTTCAGATAATCGGATATCAGGTAATCCGGAACTCGTACTTGTATAGGTATTATCATTGATTATAAATACTAGTATTTATTATCAATGGTATTATGTTTGGATTGAATAGCTATCCTCTTCAGCGCAGGTAGAACAAACACTGTTCTTCAATATTTTTGTTATAATAATTGTGTTTTATTTATTTTATATTCATAAAAAATTATTAGGATTTTTAAGTTACTGTTAAAGTAGATTATTTATACTTGTATGCGTACAATGTAGGTAACATACTTATAGACTTCTGTTTTTGCAAGTTTGTATAAAACTAATCATACTAACATTTTAACGCATGTGTATAGATTCTATTATTATCTAATGAATCTGGTAATTCAGATAATAGATAATAATTATTTTATTCATACTTTTTCCAAAAGTGTTAAATGATAGATTGGTCATCAACTATAGTTAGGTACAGCTTACGGATAATATAAAGCAAAGTTAATAATATTATTCTGTTTACTTAACTAACTTTTTTTTAAACAAAAGGTAAAATATAATAATGAAAATGTGATAAAGTGGAGCAAGAGAGATAGATGGGCAATTTAAAGAAATAGAAACGCGCGTTTGGAGGTCGAGTAAATATTTAGAATCCGAAAAAGTTGTTTCAGACATCTTTGCATATCGGGGTAATAACATTTGTTCGAATAATATCATAAAATAAACATGAAATCAATATTAAAATATCAGAAAATAAATTTTGCATGCAAGAAAATATCCATTTAAATTAATATTTAAATCCACGTAACTTTAATCAGTAATCTCGTTCTAGACTTTTTTTCGTTCGGTATATAATTACGATAATTCAAAAATAAATTATTAAATTTAATCAGGTTTAATGCGTTTAATATAATATTATATACTATTATTATAACTCTCAAAGCACGCTGTGTGTACCTATTGCATATATTTTTATCAAGTGAATTTTTATGCGCAGTGTTTGTTCAAGTGATTAATAAATGAGTTTGAAATTATGTTTACAAAAAGTCACAAATGGTGTATGATAATGGCGCCTGGATAAAAAATAACACGGTAAAAGACAATTTGTTTTAATACACGTGGCATGCATTGGACGTCGTTTAATATTATTATAATGATTTACCTTACAAAATAAAATTGCTCCAATCATATATTATATTATTATAAATAGGTACCTACAATGTTCATTATATTTTATATAAATAAATATCATAAATCGAGAAGAATGCCATAAATTGAGCTTAGAACGTAATAATATAATATCATGTAGGTAACTAAGCTGTATAGACTATTATATTGAGTGTACTTTATAGTACTGTAGGGACTAAAATACATGTAGTGGCGGAGTGCACGTACAAACGTAATGTTATGTATTAACATAGTTAGATGTGGATACAGACCGGGTTCCTTTAGGGCTCAGTGGTTCTCAAACTTTTTTATGCTGCCCTTTTTATTTGGTGCCCTTATATTGATAACAAAATTCTACGGAGCCCCAAAAATGAGGAATGCTCATAAAATAATATACGTCATAACTCATGAAAAAAATGATGTGTATGAATGATTTTCTTATTAATTGTGTTCCCTATAATATTATAACCATAATAAACGATAAAAGTAACACAACCATCAACCAACTCACATCTAATATCGTTTTCGACAAAATGATATGCGGGTTATTAGGTGTTAATCAAATAATCATGATAAACCAAATATTATTTTATACGTCTTAATGAGCTCGAAAATTGTATATGTATATTCTTATCATATACCTAGTTAAAATAATACACTCTAAATCATCAAACTAATACCGTTTTCATGTTGTATACATAATACCTATATGAGCACGCAGTTTTAATAATTATGGTTGTGAATTTTGTTTTTGAAACTAAATACCTCAGATTCCGTGGTTACGCGTTTGAAACACGTCTGAACTTTTTTCGTTTTGGATTTCATACCAAATATTTCATGACGGATTAAACTTTATTAAACAAAAGAATCCTTATTTAATCGATTCGCTCGAAAATATAATTAGTGTTAATGTACTACCTACCTTCTAATATTATATTGTATATTTCTAATGGTAGTTTAAAAATCAAAAATATTATACAAAATATATATTTTGAGTGATTTGAACATAATTTATGCTCAAAAATAATAAACTACGGGAAATATTTTTAAGCATAAAATATATTATATGCACACAATTTATTGTGTACGAATTTCATGTATTAAACAAAATAACAACTAAACAAGTAAAAAAACAGCATAATATAGCTTCTAGTTAAGTTTTATTTTCAAAGCTTATACATTTGATTTGAATTTATGGTATCTACCTATTAATATTATAATATTTGTTGGATAAATTTGTTAGTTAACGGTGTTCAAATATCAACTTAATTTAATATTTTATTCTCAGATTTTCACTAATTATCTGAGAAGGGATCTAATAATATAACGCAGATACTTTCTATGGGATTTTTATTAATTATTTATATGATATAGTAATAACCTAAACAAAGTATGACGATGAATATAGAGAGAAGTGATTAATATTGAACATATAATATTAATGGGCAAAAAAAGCTTTTATCTCCTTAATTAATTTTGGGATCCAAACAAAGAATGGTCTGTGCTTAATACATCGTTTAACCTATTAACGTTTATGCACAATGCACACAATACATTTTTATTGCAATAACCCAGTAAATCTTTCATTTTATATAAAACAATACGCGAACATAATAAAACTCAATTTTATAAGCGCTCGCAAGTCAGACATATTTTTCTAAAGGAGCATATTTCAACGTGTTTTAACACGGCTATTTCTAAGATAATTATGCGTGGGATTTTTGGTTATAAAATATTATAATACAGTTTACTAAATATTTTCACAAATATGCGTTATTCGGTGTTTTAAATTAGTTAAGTGTTATAATATGCGTGAAATCCTTTCAAATGTAAGCTGTTAAGCCTTTAAATTTGAATAGTATCACGTATACTTTGGTTAATTCGTTGTGCATTAAGAGTAAAATAAAAGTTAGTAATTTATTATACGAGAATCGTTTTCGTTTTTAATATTTCATACTCGTGTTAAAATGTGCAAAATTAATTTACCATGGTAACGTATAACAGTGTAAGTTAATATTGCATACACAATATTATATCGAGGGGTGTAGACAGTGGAAGGGACTAATTTTCAAGACGTGTTTAAAGATGTCTGATAATTTACACGTTATAATGCACCAGAGAATAGGTAAATAAATTATTTTCATAATATTATGTTTCATAAGTGGAAAAGGACCGATATGACGTGTTACGAGAAAAGGTACCTTATACACACAAAAGTTTATAATTAGGAAACTTTTTTAATACCGTAAGACGGTTTTGGAGGGATTTGGTACTTTAAGCACATTGCCGAAATAATAATTATATCCATTAAGTGTAAGAAACGGTAAAAAAATAAAATGAAAAATAAACCGAAACAAATTTCATCTACCAGGACAAACTCTTTTGTCATTAAACTGGAAAATATGGAAAAACAACGTCATCCGGAATTTTTAATAGGTAGGTGTACGTATAAAATATGTACAATGTGCATTATAAGTTTTTATAAACCTTTTTTATTGTTTAAAAGACTTAACTTTTACATTTTAAAATAAATTAAGTGTAAAATACTTAAAACCTATAAATAGATGATGTAATATCTGTGATAATTTTTTCATATATGTCATTGGTAAGCATTTATAAAACATAACTTAGAGAACAATGGTTGGACTAAAGTTATTGATCGTTAAATAATATAGTAATTTGTATTAGAATATATATAATTTTTTATTTTAACACAAAAGTAAGTTGAAAATCACTGGAGAAAAGTCGTACATTGGTCACTATATTATTATTAATTTCGTTTCACACATTGAAGCAATGCAGCGTGGGTAACTGGTGTTGCGTTATTAAAAACTTAATAGTACCTAATAATTTTATAATCGAATTTGAAAAACGATTATGAAAATAAATTATAAATATTTTTAAAAATGTTTTGATAGTAGTTTGTAATTTTCTCTGCAGACATGATAAACAATTGAAAAAATCATACAAATTAACACTTCCAAGTACTATTTAAATGTCCAGAAGTACTCTACATTAAAATGTTTCGGGCTTCCGATCCAAAAGTGGTACTAGGAATTTTAAGAATTATGAAAAAAAAGTTTTTCAAAGTTTAATAATTAATAAAACCTCGTTTAATTCAGTATACTATGTAACAATATGAGTAGATTCAGCGCCCTCCCTCCCACACATCAAATTTTGAGACCATGTACTAAATGTTTTACGGACATTATACAAAACTTCCAATAATGCAATTTACCATTAATTATTAAAAGTCATAACACACAGTTTATTGTACAGCTTATTAAACTGATTAAATCTAGCCTAGGGATAGGTATATAAAACTAATCATTCTAATCAAAAATAGTTAAAACCCATTAAAAGCGATACGGGTGTCCCATACGGCCACACACAATAATTTCTAGGTAATCAATGGTTAACCCGCAGTTAAAATTTTAAAATGATTAAATATATTTATCATAAAATATTTTTTAATATAAAACAAGTAGGTTTATAACAATTAAAATTTCAAAAATTACAAATTAATTTCAACGGTCTACTTACCCAGCCCCTGCACTCCAAGTCATGTAGGTACTCGCGTGTGGGGTCCCTCAATAAGTTCATAATATTATGGAAAATGGACCTAATACTTATTTCAAAATATTATATGACAATAAAATATTACGGCTTTTGATTTATATGATGAATGTGTTTTAATTTTCTAGCAATCAAATGAATTTGTTAATTAAATTTTATAACTGAAGCCACAAAAATAAAGAATTAAATGAATAACTATAATACATTAATAGTTTCAATAATAATATATATGTTTTTAATCATGAATTCAAAATACCATACAACAATATTAAATGGCATGGCAATAATAAACAATATAATATATTAATCCAATTATAATGATTAACTAGCAATAATAATTTAATTTTCTCACAAGTAAAATTACCAATAATTTGATCAATAGACATTAGATATGAAGTAAGTACTTGTCCACGGAAATTGTTTCTTTTGAAAAGATATTTGCTTTAAATTTAAAAGTTTAACATTTACGATTTACATAACACAAATTAAAAAGCATTGAAGTTATCAGTGTCTGACGTTTTGACATAAATATTTTAAGATTGGAAAATATGGACAACAGTATTTCAAGCATAATTTCTTGAAAATGCGAATCTCATTACACTGAAAAAAATATACATGACGTAAAATAAAATAAAAACTGTCAGTAAAACATAAGTGGAATTTCAAAAACAATTTTAAAACTTAAGTTAGTATAATTTTGTAGTCCTTTAATAAAAATCACGTTCATTTTTTTATACATGGATAATTTTTTGAAGCTATGCTGAAGCATGCAATTCGGATAGACCCCTCCAAGAGATGGCATGCAATTCGGACATTACAATTTATATTTATTTTTTTTTTAATGCAATTTGGATGCACTGGCTTCTTATGGGATGTCTTGGCCCTGGGCCACTGGGGGTCGATGAAAAAAAAAATTAGAGAGAGATAGACAGAGCCACGGACTAAGATAATATAATGGACTGGACACTAGAAGTCGCATGGTGGACGGGTGACGGGGGACGGCTCTCAAAAGGTTCCTCTAATATCTTCAACATCGTCCATTGAATGTGTTCAGCGTTACCGGTGGTTTTGATTGGCATTATATTTTGTATCTTAGATATTCACGAAATGTAAGCAAGATAACGGCAAACAATTGCTGATAAGAATATTCGTTATTTATTTATTTTATTTTGCATCTTTACTTTTTGTATTTTGTCATTTTTTGACTTAAAAATATTGTCACAAATATATTAATTTTATTTCATATTTTGTGTATTTAAAATGGTTCTCTCGTATTAATTTTAGTTAGAAATTAAGTTCAAATAAAATAAAAACCCTATATGTGTTTATCAGCTATCTGTTATCAATATTTATAATAACGAAAAATAAAAGTCTATTTTGAACTTTTATTTATTATTTTATTAGCTATTTGTTAAGAGATTTAAAAAAAAAAAATAAAAATATTCAGTATACTGTATTCTTCCAAATGAGATACTATTACATGCTATGCTGCACTTCACTGTACAATTATTGAAAAATATATTATAACCTGTACTGCGGGTACATTTAAAAGTCTGATTATGGAATAATTTAAAGACTTATTAATTTTCTTTGTTATTTTTACTGTTTACAAGTAGGTAGGTAAATAGGTAACTACTTAAATTTACCAGAAACACTGTTATTTTTATATTTTATTTTTTCTAGAGCAAGACTTTGTTATTAAAACATGATTTACACATTATTATGTCAAAGTTTATTATACATTAAGTGAATTTATTAAAATAATACCTAAGTACCTATATTTTTAGGTGCATCAATGTTTTTAACATAAATACTCTCTAAAATATGCTTCACGTAGATTCAAAAGTACTATGGGGCACATATGAACAAAAAGTAACGTTTGTTTAACACTTTTTTTAATAAATTATTATTTGATAATATAGAGGTTTAAATAATTACAGTATGATGTTATAATAATATTAGAATCTCACAAGAACATTATAGTTCAAACTAACTAAAAAAAAAACAGATCTACATACGTCACACGGGTTTTTTTCCTCTGGTCTTCTTGGAAGCATTCTTGGGAACTATTCTACAGGCCTTCTAAATCAGACATCAAATTTTCATCCTAGAGTCACTGTTCATTTTTTGTTTGATGTTAACGATTAACCTAACCTAACCTTCCACAGTTCCTCACGATAATAATAATAAATATATTAATTAGAACACCATTGTGCTGGTACCGTAGCGTATGGTATATATTATTCTAAAAACAGAACAAACTTAAAGTTTCTGGGGATGACTCGAAAATATTTTATTTTATAAATATTTATTAGTGAATTATTTTTAGACTATAGGGAGAAAACAACTACTTTAGATGGCAGGAGCAAAGCATTGTTGATCTTCGGCGCTTTTAAGACCACTCTACTCTCCATATTTTAAAAGTTATGCGTTTATTGAATAATATAATAATATCTAATTTACCTATTGCTATTATATTTTATTTTTTCGGTACCTACATACATACGTATACCTTGCTGCCAATGTTTAATGTTCTACAATGCATTATTATTGTCATAGCCCTACAACAACTATCGTATTATCCTTCGAAGTGACTTTTAAAAATGACTAATTGTAATATGCGGAATTGATTATTTTCTCAACTTCATCATTCATTCAGCTAAAACCATTTACAAAAGTAATTGCAGAACACCGCCCGCATCTACGTGGTCATTCGAAAGTACGATAAATTATTATCATGGTAAGTTGTTCATCTAAAGCGACAAATCATCTTATTGTTATCGTTGTACAGTGAATGGTGTAGCTGTATTATTCCAATGAGTTTCGATCACGACGATGTGAAATTAAGGAAGCAATTACCGTAATTACTGTCCAGCGAATGAAAGCCATTGACCCAGTCAAACTATAACAGATATAGTATTGTATTCATACTTTATAGATGTACTAGAACTATTATATAGGTACACACAATTTCCGCAAGCTAGATAAATAAATTTTACACAAACGTGTCGACACATTTATTGATAATATTATCAAATATATACCATATTATAGCAAAAACGTTTATTCATGTAATTTACAGCATCATTTATAATTTATTATTTATAGGTGCAATAGTACAGTTTATAAAAATTTACATAAGCCATTAGTTAGAGGATACAAATATTTATAACTAGACCACACTAACTTTAGCTAATATTGTTGAAGGGGAAAAATGAGCTAGCGGAAACAGCTATAAGACTTACACCCACGAAACGGCATACAACAGGTGGCGAAGAGCCGACGATGGTACAGACATAGAATGTATGAAATACGTGAGGTAAACATATACTTAATGGGTACAAACGACAATGGAGGACACGATAAACGGTTTCAGAATTCTGGCCGGACACAATAGTACCAGCGAACATGGAAGTGAAATAACGGTGGGAAGGTAGGGGACGTTTAAGAACCTTTTAAACTCTATAATATACAACGTTACTGGTCTATCATGTCAATAGAACCATAGCAACAAAATAACCACCTGACAAATTTCTTCATCTGCCGCCAAAATGAACGACGTGGACGTCTGTGTTTTTGACTTTCCGGTTTCCGTACATCGCCGGTGACCTGTGAAAACTTTAGGTTTGGCGTTGATCGCCACCCAATCTCGGCAGCTGTCTCGCCAGCTAAATATGGACGTACGGGGATATTCGGCGTTGATACACAGAGCCTGCCATCCAACAAACCCTTGGAATCACAATTTTTTGACGATTCCGGTCCGGGTAAGTCGCTAGTGAGGTTGAACTTCAGATTTGGCGTTGATCGCTACCCAATCTCTGTTGCTTTGACTGAGGAATTTTCACTCATTGTGGCAATTTTAGGCATCTATATGACATATTTATCGGATAATATTATATAGACAGAATAATTAATGGAGAAGATTATACGGATATACGAAAAATAATTCGTAATGAACACGAGAAATGAATATTGACAAGTGGTAACTATGTGACACGCAGATACGAATTGTAGATTTTTCAAACATTCGTGTACATGGCAACGAGATTTTGGTTGTTTGTGTAAATCTGAAAGTATCTAGATTTTTTAACATAGTATACCTAATTATTATATGGGTACGAAAACTATTTATTAAAATTTTGTTTTTTAGTTAAACTGATCAAGAGTACAAAACTAAAAGTTTTTTTATTGTTTGAATAAAATCTATGATTTGTAAATTCGGGAAATAATACTAAATACGTAAGACCAAAAGAAATTAGAATATATAAATCTAAATATTTTACTGTTTTAAAGGGTTATGCGGAGTTGTGGTGCATAGTGGGATATTTTCATAAAAACCCGGGCAAAAGATTAACCAAAATTTCGTGGTGGATTTCGTTACAAAATGAGATTATGTTCGTTTGCTTCGATTATTGCGTTGCAATGAATACACCTGTAGTGATAAATATAGTGGAAAAGTATTTGAAGAAAGTAGTGAGTTTAATTTTTTCCTCTACGGATTTACTATTCATGGTTCAAGTTTCTACCACGACAGCGCCACCGTATATTTTTATTATATTATGTTATATTTTAAAAAATGAAATGCACAAAATGAGAATATGCTCGTTTTCTGTGATTTGCGTTGTCATGAATACACCTGCAGTGATAAATATAGTAGTAGTAGAGTATAATATAGGGATAAGGCGTCGGAGATAACGCAGAAAAGTCGTGGAAGAAGCGAGTTTAATCTTTTCCTCCACGGATTTCACTATAATGGTTCAAATTTCTACCATGGGAGCGCTACCGTATTCATGTTTTATATTATAAGAAAAGATAAATAGGCTAAAATATATAAAGTTCGAAAATCTCCACAACCGTAGCATAGTAAGTATAGTCGTTAGTCTTTCCAACGTCTAAATCTTATTTGCTGTTGGTTTAATGTACCAAAAAAAAAAACAAAAGTAAATTATGAAAAATATTTCATTTTTTTATGTGATGGGAGGGGGAGGGGGAAATAAATATGTCACCTCAACAAAAAAATACTATCAGAACCAAAACTAAAAAGGTAAACTATTACTTACTTATACTCGATTATAGTAAAAATATGCTTTCCTATTTTTTAGAGTTTAATAATATTATGTTATACCATAGAATTTATTATTTTATTATTACATCATTAAGTTAGTAATTAAAACATGGGATATAATTATATTCTTTATAATTAGTATCAAGCTATAATCGGATTATTTTTATTTGTAAAGTTTTAACAAAAATTAAATGTTTATAATCCAACATTAAGTCACTTAATATTATATAATGTAGTTATAGTAATTACACTATAGTTTTACTACACACTATAAGGAACTGCACAGTAATTAAAATATTTTCAAGATAATGAATATAATATGTAATTTAGGAATACTAAAAATATAATAATTTAATTTCTATAGGTTATTTACCTATATTTGTAGATACATCTTACTTAACCTAATCTAACTTATAAAGATAAATACAAAATATAAAAATATAAAATAAAATATAAAAATCTAATTCATAAATTAATTAAAAAATGCAGTAATAGTGCATACTTAAAAACAGGGATCTCTAGTGATATATTATGTATTACAATTTTTAACATTATGTAGTACTACAAAATGTGATACATTATTTTGTCCATGATATGTCTGTCTCAAGCTAATTAATCCATAGTAGTAATTTATAATGAATTAATTCATATGATATTGTGGTTAAATTACTAAAATTAGTTTCATATTATAATATATACTGGAATTAAATTGACCTCAAAATTGTAGGTATAATAACTCAATCGTTTAGCTACAGCTAATATAGGCATAACATTTTATAAATGTCACTCTGCTGCACAGTAAGTTTAAGTATAATTTAGTAAAACACTCCTTCATATAAATGAAATCTAATCATTAGTAGGTTATATAAAGTAGATTTGTTTAGGTACCTAAGTATTAATATTTTTAAATCTGAAATAATGAATAATTGTATTCTTAAAACTCTGAATTAATTTCATTTACTATCGAATAATTCAAATCATATGATAAAATTATATAAATTGTGTAAATGTGTTACATAAACATCAGGAGACAAACTAAACAAACGAATGGATAAATATTTAAAAATTGTATGGATAACATTTAATAATTTATTACAGGTACGAAATAACCATAATATTAGATTCTGAGCGGAGCGATGAATGTATTTTTTCTTGCTTATGTATATAAAATAATATATTCACTTTTGTAACAATATGTTAATAATAATTAATGCAGATTTAATAAAATATTATTTTTTTTTTTATATTTACTTTTATGATTTGTTTGGGGAAAAACCTATAGTGATTTTATATTTTATACACGCGCCTTCTTAATATCAACAAAATATTGTTCATATTATCAAAATCGTAATGTTTTTATATTTAAAAAATATTTAGTACCTACTTTTATTTTGATACATTTACTATTATTAGAACTTTTCACTTATTTCCATATAAAATGTGTACCTAATATTATTAGATAAATAATATTCATTTTTGTACCGTAAAATATTATATCATTTAAAATACATAATATATTATGTCATTCTTATTGTATTTAAAATTTTAAACATTTGGAAACAAATGAACTATTCAAAATGTACTCATCTTGAACAAAAATGTATTTATATGTATACATTTAAATTGAACTTATAACTTAAATATGTAGAATACTATAGTACTTAACTACTGTTAAGTACTATAAATTTTGCTAGTCGGTCCCCAGACAAATTTCTTACTACAACTTTCCGTCGGTAGTTTATTAATTAAGAACAGCGTTGCTATATAGATAAAGGTGATGTTATATTACACACGTTTTACGCGTCTCGTTCTCATTATAAACTTTTCTCCGAATTATCACCCTGGAGACCGTATGATTCGGGTTTTAATAATATAAGGAGGAAAACAAAGTTCTAAAAAATAATTCTTGAAAGATTTATAAATTTTTCAGTATTTTCTTTAAGTTACAAGCAGCAAGACAAATTTGGTTAAAAAAAGTTTTTCAATAGTGTCATGTTTTTTTTATACATAATATACTGTATTATATATTTTTTTTTTATGTCGTTATTATATGAACTACAAAGACGAATAACATTAATTGTTATTAAACATTTAAAACACACTACTAACTATTAAACTTTGTTACTATTTCAGCTATTTTACGACTTCTACATAGAATTTTATGAAATAAAGATATCTACATTATAATTATTTTTTCCATACATAGGTACATAATCATTCAGATTAATAATCAATTTAACTATTTATCTTTAGGTACTCTAAAACATTATATAAGTTATCATTCATATGTTATCATTCAACATGCTCAGTGGGGCCCATTATCTTTTTGAAGTATAAATAAAAATAAAAATAAAATAAAATATATCCTTATGATAGAATACAACAAATACATGTGTTTTTTTCAAGCTCTTGCCATTTTAAGAAGTCAACTTAAAATGACTATTTAATCTTCTAAGTGGTGGTCCTGTATTCGCAATATTACACTGAAAAGGATTCTATAGGTACATATTACTGTCCGTAACAGCAATATATGTACCCAAATTTAAAAATTTTAATTATTGGATACGTCACGCCATTTGCTCGGTATCTCTAATATAAACGTAAACAGTAAGTAACATATGTTCCCGAAAAACATACTGAACATATCAGATTAGTACAGATAGTTATTACTTGGTGGGATCTGTTCGCTGGTATGAAGAAAACCAAGATAACAAAGGGTCTAATATACCTTTTGTCTAAATTTGTCTATTAGAATAGAGTGATTTACAGAGTTAAATGCCTTGTTAAAATAAGTGTAAAAATCATCTGTTTTTTTACCCGATTCCATAAAGTTAATTGAAGTATTGTAAAAGCAGATTAGATTTGTTTCTACAGATCTACCTTTCCTGAAACCATACCGATTAGAGTTTAACAAATTATTGAGAGTGAAAGATAAATAAGGCATTATTAGCTTTTCTAGTAATTTGGCCAATGACACTACCTGAATTTTTCGAATGTAAAAAATGTAAAGATGTAAATGTTTTTCTTGGATTCAAGTTTACATGAGCCTTGTAATCGAGAAAATTCATTACATACATTGTGGTTGTTAGTAATTTTGAATTTTTATGAAGTATTTTCTTCAGATAGATCAGTGTTTTGAGTCCATTGCTATATACATTTAGGGAAAAGTGATATCTGACCTGAACATTTTGGAACATGAATTTTGATGGTAAGTTTCCTGTAAAAATAGAGATAATCATGTCAAATTCTAAAGTATTGTTCAACTAATAACTCCAGTCAAATATACTTAAATAGGCATTTAATACCTCATAATTAGCTTTATTGAAGTTAATCTCATAAGATCAGTTAATGAGACTTTGAGATGGTGAATATAAGGACTAGAGATATGAAGCGGTGGATGCGCTGGATCTACACTGACAAATGGGAAAGGTCATTTAGGAACCTCCAGATTCTTACAGTTAAAATGTATTAAATCAATTATGTTGTTCTTGTAGTTCCTAAAGATAATAAGCTGAAATAATTGTTATGAACTATTGGTATCTGCTATTGGTACCGATTTTGGTGAAGAAGGACCGATAAAATGATTGCATGTATATATCACTGTGTTATGTCAATTTAAACTAGGCTTATTAAAGTATCCGAATATAATAATTGCGTGATTGGGAAATGTTAATCTTAGATACTCTAGTTCCAAACAATGACGTTTATACACTTATTTGTTATTATATATTAGTAATTTTGGGTTTTAATTAAATTTAAATAACTAAAAATATTGATTTCATCTATTGGGACTTTTATTCGCTAAGGTCAGAAGATACCCACACTATATGCACACTCATAAATATATGATAGGTATAATCGATGGTATTATATTATATATTTATTATACAGAGAGAGAAAGTTTAGCTGAAAAGAAAAATTACAGTTTGTATTATATTGCCAATCAAATAATAAGAAATTGTTTAACCTTTGGTAAGATCAATCAATTAAATAATATTGAAGTTTGGAATACCAACATTTGCTTGCATTTCATCGCAATTCACTTTTTTTAATAAGATTGAATTTCTTTTACATTTTGTCTTATTCAATCATTCGAATTGTGATGGAATTTTTACAATTTTGTTTATCGTTTAAGTATGTGTTTTGTTAGATATTTCATTTAAAAAGGTTCAAAGGTATATTTTTCCGAAAACTCGTTGAAATAAATAAAACAATTATTCGAGGAATAAGAAGTGAAGGACCTACATATGCTTCAAAAAATGTTAAAGTGGTGACTTGACTATAGTTATTATAAATTTATGCTTTGTAATTTAGTATCTACTTCATATTATTACTATCATTGTTTTCAAATATACACTGTTTACGTGGTGTTCACGTCATACGAGTGTATTCCTAAGTGTATTAACTGGTCTAATGTACAAGATTGTACCTATGGCCAAGTTTGTCTTCGTCAATACAATTTTTTTCCAATTAATAAATTGTCTAACATAACAGTTTATATTGTATGTTAATAATTTAATATCTAATTTGTCAATTCCCATCAATATTTAAACGGTTAAACATTTTAAAAATTAGCAAAATGCCAAGTGGCGGATAGACGAGTATACTATACGATAGACATGATTTGTAGTATGGTAATTTCTTGGTAAAGAAATATAATTTCAAATTTATATTTATTTTGTGTTTAGAATGACAACCTAATATTAATGTGAATATTATATTTTGTTATTAATAAGTAATGACTTTATTTTTATTTTGAAAATGAAATACTGTCTTATATTATGTCTATTAATTTCGATTAAATTTTGACTTTGGATTTTCAGATTTTGAATATTTTATTACTATTTTCTTATTCATTATTATAACAGCAATTTATACAATTTGTGAAGATCTTTATGAATGCATAGCATACAATTTGTATGAATAATTAAAAAAAATATTCATCATGTAATAAATAATAATATAATAATAAACGTTAAAAACTGTTTGGTATGCAAAACAAATCAAATACAGAAAATACCACGATAATTTTATGCGTTTATCGAGTTTGTATAATAAAATTGGATTATGGGCATATTGAAGGTACAGAAAAATTTTCGATTTATTAAGTAAATTGAACAGAAACTTGCACCATAAAGCCGCGGTTGAACAAAAGCCCTTCATTGTATTCCGGGTCACGCTTTTCAAAAGGCTATCGTCCTCTGTGTTATCTGATAAACCCCCATAAATCCTATTGTTAGCTCCAGACAGCTTTTAAAGTGAGAGACTAAAAGAAAATAAAATAAAACAAAAATCCACATACATTTATGACGGTGAGATGAGGTCGCAGAGGATATAAACCAACCTTCACAATGAGATGAATTAGTTTTTAGTAAATACTTGCAAATAATCTATATACAGAAGAAAAGTTATTTTGATTTAACTCACTGAAATTCGCCGAAGTGTATGAACAATACATTTTGGTGGGTATTATAATATACAATCTATCTAATATGAGTTAGTATTTGCCATCAGTATTTTTTCAAATGTTCACATACATTGTTTAACTTGAAATATTTTTTATACATGAGTCAAAATAAAATAAATACATAATAAAATCACAAATACATAATATTTTTCTATTGATAATATTACCATAAAAGTTATTAAAACGCAATACGTCTTGTCAAACACCAACGACGAATGTTACGTGTTATGTTATACAACTATTATACTAGAGTACTATAATAGTGTTTTATTGTGGGATTATGATTTTTATTTATTGATAATGTTTAATACTATTTAGCCATTTGAATTGGCAAATCATTTTTATTTTTGTACATGGTTAGTTTTCACCATATTTGTTTTGGTAATATGTGAACAATATAACTGAATAATAAACATTTTGATCAATAGTTAATTTAACCTCGAGCTAAAGTTTAACCGTACAAGTATAGATATAAAGAATAAGTTCAAACCTAATTTCTAAAAAATTTTTAATCTTAAGTTATTGTATGATTTATACAACTAATTTATATAGGCATTGATTTTTTTTTAGAAATAACATGTTTTTACAGTATTTTAGGAAATAAATTAGACTGCCATCAAAAAGAAACTCATTCTCATACCGTTATAGGTTCTACTGGTGTGCCATATACATTGTTATCTTATTTACATGTAATCATATAATTATTTTCTATCTTAATACAATAATATTGTATTTTATATAATATAAGCCAATTTGAATAATGAATTATATTTCATATGTTTAAAAAGATTTTGAGCTAGGAATTAGAATGAAAATCACATCTCTGGTTGCATAACTGACATAATATATTACACTGTACATTACATAAAATGTATGTCAAATCACATTTTATTATGACATGGAAAAAATCTCGAGAGGGTCCTTACATATGGCCGAATAGTAATACGATTACAAGTTGAATGAAAATTTAATTAAATTAAATATGAGATTTGAAATAGAATTGAAACAGAAACTAATAAGTAATGACTACCACTGTTATAGTTCCATTTATAATAATAGTATTCTTTCTAAATTATTATTTCTTTCTAGACATGCACGCCAAGTATAAAATATAAAAGATATTGTACACATTAACAATATGTATTTGTAATTACTATCAGCGGGTATAAACCCTTAAATAAATTATATAAATATAAAAAAAAAAAAAAAATAGTTTCAGGAAGGATAATTTATGAAACAATTATTATTATTATTTAACTTGTACAACAGAACTTTCTGGAATAACAATTTCAAATAAATCATGTTGTCTCGTAAATAAATGATAATGATCAAGCGTTAGAAGTGTATGAAGGATTTCAATTATTATTAATTTATTTTTCTTCGTGTAGAATATTTCGAACAAAATTACTTCAAGATAAGTAGGGGGTACGGATATTTGACTCTTCCCCCCAATAAAATATTTCCTGTTTGCCGTCACCTGACTCCACTAGATTAATGTATTTTAACAGGAAACAGAAGTTGATGGAGGCGTGTCCAAATACACTCATTCATTCAAAGGTATTTCATGGGGTACGAACAAAAAATAAGACCGATAACGATTCAAAACAATGAGTGGCGGTAAAATATAATAACACATTAAGGACAACAAAATTTCTCATTTTTAATAACCTGCTTCCAGGTTCGAATATATTAAAATATCATCGAATAATAATAATGCAAATTATTTAGATTCATCAATGTCATAAACATAATCGGTATTAAATCTACATAAATTATGTCTATTGTAATAAGAAATTTACATGAACATAATGCTATTGAGCTCAACAAATTATTCTCGCATATTTCCGTCATATAAATAGGTACTGTAAATAGTTTCAGATTAACTTAGAAAAATAAAAACTATTGTGTAATGTATTATTAATATTTATATTAGTCCCAAGTCTAACTTCCAAGTCCTTTATTAATTAACCATTAGTATGACACTATTTTAATAAATTAAATGCACCAACTATATCCAGTTTCCCACCAGAAAAGATACTGAAGTTGAGAATAAAAACATTATTTTGTCTACTTATCGTATACACAGACATAAAAAGAAAAGCACACATAATTGTAAAATCAATATATTCATCACTCCGCTCAGAATCTAAAATACATAAACAAATATATGTTCCACATCAGTATACTTCGAATACCTATATAATATTATTTCATAATAAATTATGTAAAAAAAATAACAATACCTAGATACAGTACATGCCATTGTATCATGCACTTTTACAGAAATATTTTGAAACATAAACGTCGAGCTAAAATTTTAATAAAAGTTGATGAAAATATATTGTATCACAATTCATCAGTATAATAATTGAATATGTACAAAAAAAAAAACCGTACAAATCGTATGACTACATCTTTAAACAAGCAATGATTAAATAATAATTCATTGCATTTTATCATCCTTAATTTATGCCAAATAATTACACCTTTATTTTTAGGATACTATATATTATTGTTATGAAAATAAAAATAAAAGGTATTCAGTTAAAAGTGAGCTAATGGTTAACACAAAATGGTAGTCTTAAATAATGAATATTATAATTAATTTTTAATTATAAAACAATAAGAACTATACACTCAGACAATTTATATTAATAATTTTTATTTTACTTCAAGATAAGTTTAAAAAAAAATGAAAAGAAAAGTATTAATATAAATTGTATATTTTCAGTTTCATTTCATTTAAGACAATTTTTATATCGTTTCAGTTTTATTTCATTATAATAAAGAATATATTATTGTTCCCTAATTAAATTATTATTTTCATTTCAAAGATATAATTTTAAAAGTATCTATTTATAATATTATTATTTTATAATCAATATCACTGCGTGAAAGAGTGTAATGTTCAGTACATTTTAATCTAATTTTACCAAATGTTGAAAATGAAAAAAACCCAACAGATCATGTAAATATTCCCAAAAAATATTATTAAAAAACAAATGCATAAATAAATAAAAAAACAATAGTAATTTGTAATATGATATTTTTAGTTGTGTCGTGTTGTATAAGCTATGAATTAATATAATGAAATGATTTTATTATTTATTTTTGAACATAACCATTGGGTAGTATTGAGTAGCGATAATAGATCGTTGTGTGGTTTCGAGTAATGAAATCAGAAACATAAGTCGTTTGATTCACCGTACAGATTTGTAGTACGAAAACGAAAGTACTTAAAGATATTAAAACACTCATTTTCCCCAAAAATATAATATTGAACAAATAAAATTGTGTTTGTATGTGACTATAATATTTTATATTGAGGCAATCGTTATAATAATTACAAATTGAGTTAGATATTACCACAGATTAGACCAATGCATATTATTTTTCAAATTAATTTGTGTTTGGAACTTTTTATATAGTTAAATCAACTAATAATAAAATTTGTCTATTATAGTAAGACAAATTATTAATTGATTTAACTATATAAAAATTTCCAAACACAAATTAGTTTGAAAAATAATATGCATTTTATTCTAGTGTAAATTTGTAATATTTATGAATTATTATGACGTATTTCTCGACGAAATATCTTTAATGTTCAAACTTATTTTGTAATAATTATTTAATCGACCATATAATAAGATCGTTGGTATACTCCCAGAGCACTGCCGTCGGCACCTACAAGTAATTTTGACAAAGGCGAAAAATAGGATATAAAAATGAATTAAAGGTCCCTATCTAAGAGACTGGGTATAACCGGGGACAAGTAAAAAAAAAAACAGGACCGACTACTAAACGTGGAACGCGTTCGGTGACATGGCGTATATATTATACGCTGCAGTGTATATCGCTGTGTGAAAGTGTCAAATTTAATTAAATTCCTCTAATCGGTAATCGGAGCGGACGGCTGGTAAATTGCCGAGGGCGGCTCCGACGGATCCTCGGCGGCGACGAGAAGAGGGGGCGACGTGAAATTAAGAAGTGGAGAAAGGAAAAACAATAATGACAGTGGGCCGACCGCCGACGAAAATGTCATGTCGATTTCCGGCGAATTCGTCCCTCGCCACATTTAATAACGCCTAGCAGGTCAGTCGTGGGGTCCTGCCGTATAACTCATAGCCGCACGATACCACCCCCCCCCCCCTCCCCCGCACTCGGTCTTGACGCTTAGATATAATTATTGCGTACTTGCGAGGACAAAAAAAAATTACCGAGCGTGGGCTCAAGCTTATAGGCGCAACTAATAGATCTCGAAAACGTGAGGAGGGTTGCTATATTATAATATTGTAAACACCCCGCAGAGCCGTCGGGGGATTTGCCGCCATACCCCCGGCTAATGAAACTACATAATAGTATTATGTAATAATTGTAGTTAAAACAATATAAACCTACAATAATCGATACTTGGAAAATGTTCACATTTTAACATGCTTCATATTATTAATGATCAGAACAAAATATACTATATAAAATACTACTGTCTTTTCATTAATATAGGTATAAAGATTTGACGGATAAAACGTTAAGGGGATTTGAAACGGTGAATGTACTTGTCTATGTCTAACACACGTGGAACATAGGAATTTAGACGTGTTTTCTGCACTCAAACGTACCGATTGATCTCGTGAAGCGATATGAGTTCTAAAAACAGATTGTCTACTGGAGATCGATTTTCTCACGTTTTTGATTTTATCCTCCTAAATTTTAAAAAAATTCATACTAAAAAAGAAAATGGTGTATTAAAATTTTTGGAGAAGTTAAAATCAAAAAAAAATATACATTTGGGAAAGTCGATCTCAGTAAGTAGTCTTGACGACAAATTAAAATCTAGAATAGAATTCTTGTCACTTCACAAGATCAATCGGTACGTTGAAATAAAAACACGTCTAAATTCCTATGTTCCACGTGTATTAGACAAAAACAGAAAATCACCACTTCTAATCCCCTCAATATACAACTCACGGGGGTTAATCAGTAGGTAAAATTGCACGGTACATCTCCCCACCGAGCTAACAACGCTTATATATAATTACTGCGGACTTATAGAAAAAAGGCCTCGATTATCATAGGCACAACTTCTAAAACGCGAGGAGAGGTGCTAAATAATATTGTAAATGCCTCACATAGTCCTGGGGGGGGGGGATTATGCTCTCACACCTATTAGTACTAAAACTACACATAATACTACAATAGTTACAAACCTACAATAATCAATACTTAAAAACTTTTTAAACACATTTTAACACACTCTATATTAGATAATTAAAACAATATTTATATATAATGCTGTATTTTTATTGATGTATTAAGAATTAGCCGATAAAACATTAGTACAAAAGTCATGGGGCTTACCTGCAGTAGCTAGTAAGTAAAATATCAGTCCACCACAGCGTACCTACATCTATAATAATATTATATAGGTATAGTACTTTTTGATGTGACCCATATTAGCTAAAAATAAATTGTAAGAAATCAATTTCTCCGCAATGTGTATCTTCATTGTCCATCAATTATAAGGATATGGAATTACTTATTATTATTTTTTTTTAAACACACAATCTGTAAATTAATTTTTTATTTACAATAAGTATATTATCAGTGGTATGGGCATGTATAAGTTTGATGATTTAGCTATTTTCCAGAGCTTAATATAACCGTAAGAACAAATAATGTTATGTTGTGTAATTTATTAATTTGTTTATAAGATTGATATTTGATTATTATTTAAGAAAAAGTAGGGGTAGTTTAAAAGAATATATAAACAGTTAATATTATTATGACCAAAATAGTTTTAATTTTTTTCAGTAAATGCTTCATAATTAAAAACGTAAAATTGATGGTATTTCACTAAAATAATAATAGTTTGACCTAGTAAAAAAATAAAGGGTGCTACATGTTAACTCGAGGGTTGCGACAGTGCTCGAGTTGTTGAGCAAAGAGAAGAAATTCGATCGTCTAATATCGATATGGATTGCAGGCAGGTATCTACGATATACGATAATATGATATTATTATCAGACTTGTATATACCGATCCGTTGAATTTTCGATGATTTTTCGTCATACCATGTAGTTGTGGGCATTGCGTGGGCAAAACCTACTCAAGGAGACATTTGAGTTACCGTGGAATGCTGGTTCATTCGACTGGTCGTAATCCGATATAATATAATTTTGTACGAGACCTTAAATCAACGAGCTTTAACTTACTCTTTTATATTTCAAAAAAGAATTCCTTTTTAAATATATATTATTTATATTACGTTCAAACCCAATCATAATATTATATAGGAATCTATGATAGGTACGTGTATGTAGCTATTCTTTTTAAATTCGTTAAATTGGGCAATGCACCAACACGACTTTGATACATTTTATATACCATGCTCTTTAATTTATTATGCACTATGCCAGAACTTGCGTACTTTTTTATAGGATTCGTAAATTTATAATTATTTACAAAATCGATATATCTATGTAAAACAGTAACCTATATTTAAGTACCTAATACGTTGATATGACGTATAATAATATAGTAGTGAATGGGATTCTTTAAAATAGAAATGTATATTTTACTTCTAAGTAATTAAGTTCGACAAGTAGATTTGTGAAGTAAATAAGTCGAATAGTCCATGTGATAAATCATATATGTGCATATGATATTATATTATAATATTCTTATTGGTAGTTCCATGGTCGAAAGGAGATAAAAATAATATTCATTAAACCAAATTTTAATCGTACAAAGTATTAAAGAGGACCAATGAATATTATACGTTTTTTGTTATTTTTTTGATGTTTCGGTTTCAAACTGCATATATTAATAGGACTCGAGGAGCAGCACATTTATTTACAAAGAATTCAGAAAAACCACACTTAAAGTGGTGGTTTTTTAATATCAGAATTTTCAATTTTGTTACCTACCTAAACTCAATAACTAATATTTTACTATCGCTCGCTGCAGCAGATACGTGGAACGTTTATATAATAACTTAAATCATAAATAATATGCACAACCCAACACGAGTGGTAATTATAGTTGTATTATGACGACATGAATAGTTAATTGCAGATTATTATGTCGGAAAAAAGTTCATATTATTATCATGGTGGACTTGAGAGCAGTATTTATGCCGTATAGAAACGATAAACGACTGACGAGAACAATAAATTATTATATTGCTTTGTTAACGTTACCGTTCTCGTCGTAGTCTTCATAACAATAATAATAATAATAATAATAATATTATGTATATTAATATTCTGTTTTTCGTCCACGCCAAAGTGTTAAATCCTGCCTGCAACACGAGACGCTAATAATTTAGGTCTAATCCGGTTTACGACGTTTTGGCACGCACCCGGCGGTGGATTTATACACAGTATAACATTATGACTCGTCCCGTGCAGCAGGACGAACGTCTGACGGCAAAAAAGCACCCCATATTACATAAGGGGCGGTCGTGGACGGGTCTAAGAGGGATTAATAACCCAAAAAGTGAAGGTTGCGACTGTTTTGCATAGTGCACAAGTTTCGAAACAATGGCGTGTACGCGATGGAAGTCGCTGTTATCTGCCCTCTGCACAGGGTGTGGCTAAACGACGGATGGCTGATTAATATCTTATTATTAGGTACACGCTATCTATCTAAACGGAACCCAATTAATTAAACGGTCGTGGTTGACACACCTCAGGGTTTTATGGCGATCGCATCTGAGCGTGGTCAATATTAATTGTGCGCATTAAAATTCTATTGGGTACAGCCTGCAGCAGTGTTCGTAGACCATGTCCATCTATCACAAGACTTGCACCGAAATAATAACATTATCTTATCCACGTCGGTGAGCTAGCTAGCTGAGGCATAGACTTGAATAATATGCTTTTAGACTTTAAACTTTCCTTCCGACATAATATCATATAGTTGTTAGGATCATTTTTTAATTTAATACATTTTTCGTCCAATAGTTTTGGGAATGTATAATATAGCCAAAATTCACAAATTCAGTTTTTTTTTTAACCTTTTTAAATCAATTTATTCATTCATACTGAATTTCCTTTGAAATTCCTGAAAAGCTGTCTTACTCGAATATAGCTAAACCACGAGAATGCAAATATATTATTGTGTGTAATTACAGCATAGATACCTACTCAATGACTTGCAATATTCTTAAGGATATACCAATTAATTTCCTCTTCAGAAAGAAAAAACCCGGTTTTCTATATTTGAATTCATTAATAAATAGTAAGTAATAAGACGTGCTAAAAATTTTAATAATATATATTATTTTCTTATAATACAATTTTAATTTCAAACGTAAAGTCGATACTGTGAGGCAATAAGTATTTTAATAAATTGTCTATTACGTTCATTAATTTCCATTCTAACTGGCTGTCAATTTCTCAAGGGAAATCTTAAAAAATAAAAGTTATCTATAAAAGCTTTTCTATTAAAACACATTTTTTTATTTTACGATGACATTATAAACATGCATATTATTGTTTAAAAATGACGATATTCTGTTAAATAACTTGTACAATTATGTATAATTTATGTTATACTTTTCTATATATATTTTCAATATTTTTTAAATTAATAAAATAAAATAAAATATTATTTAAATTCATCTAAATAATTATATTTGTTTATAAAATATAGACGTCATATTATAATAATTTTAAGATTTCACATAATATCATAAGTTGCCTGAGCTGCATTTCTGCAAATATCTTATTTCTCAATAACAGCTCGTAGGAGTAGAAATTGGTAAGGCAATAATTCCACTAACTAGGAACGTTTACGAAGGGATCAAATTTTAATAGGTTGGAATTAACCAGATTTTAGGATATATTAAGTTTCAGCTTACCAAAGTAAGGAGAACCGGATTTAATTTTCATTATGACCGTAAATTAAAGAAAAATATAAAATATTATAATGCATAGACAAAGTACAATGTCTTCAAAAGTGTTAGAACTGAATGTCTAATACAAAGTTCAAAGAAACTAAACAAAATGGTTTGTGCTCATATTTATTTTATTGTTCATTATAATATATTTTGACAGGGAAAAATGAAGAAAGCAACTTGTGATTACATTTTGATTAAATCCAACCTTCGGATTGAAAAAAAATAAAAAAAAATAATAATAATACATTGTGGAATGACATTCAAAAACGTATAGTATTTCCAAAATTGTAATAATGTCCACATTTTTTTTAAATTTTGACCCGCAAAATACCAACTAGATTCAACTTCAAAATTAATTAGGTATTTATATAAAATTATTTTAACACGATCTTAGTTAATTTTAATTATTATTAGAAAATACATTCTGAAATTTCGTTTTATTTCATTATTATGTATATTTATATTATTTAGGTTTATTTAATAAAATTGTTGTCGCATATAATATAATTTTGATTATGAATCCATAACTTACTGTACCTATATTTCAACATTTTTGAAGTCCATATTAATTAATCATCACATATTTCGTTGATAATTCATATTAAACTCTTTTTAATATACACTATAATACACATTTGATTGTTTTTTTAGTGCATAAACTAGAGTTCTAAGCCCTGGTCTAGATGTTTCATTTTTATTTTATTCGTATTATTTGCTATAGTTTTTATTTATAAGCTTGTATAAGTACGACATAGTACATACCGAAACACAATAATATTTTTTGTGAATAATTGCCTTATTATAAATAAATTTATATATAAAGTATAATTATTGAATTTGATCTTCAAAAACGTTCAGTAATATATTTTTGTTTGAGATGATTTTTAGAGCATTTAAATATAATAACTCACTGCAGTAAGTACAACTCAGCCACCCTGGCAAGCAATGCGACTACGTCGGATCGCGGACAAAGGGTTCACCTCAGTAGACAATGTTCAAAAATGCGATTTGATGTAAGGTTGTACCTGATCTACCCCAATAACCAATGGCAATCAATAATAAATAAATACTCATTTCTACTCTTAATCTATCCTCAACATTTCAAATCAATAGCTCTAATAGGTTTCGACTCTGCGTTGATTATGAGTTACTCAGGTAAAATTAAGATTATTAGAAATAGATAAATAAAAATAAAAACTACCACTAATATTTCCAGTTACTGGGAATGCATCTTCATCAAATTTATTATAAAGATTATTATTACAATACATTTTAAATAAAAATGGGGAAATAATGCCAGCTGCAACCATTCACAATAACTTCCGTAGACAATAGGAATGGACATTTCACTTACATAATCCTCAGCAGTGGAGAAGTAGTCACCATTTGAATTGTAAGACATAGTAATAAAGTTATTCCAATCATCAGAGACATACGAAATAATTGTATTTCGGATCTCCTGGCATCTTTATTGAGTGTTAAACAAGTTAAATGAAATTGAACAGAAAAGGCAGGCACTATGGCCGATAATTGGTATAACTATTTGAGGTGCAATATTCCATTGACAAAAATCTCTTCAACCGAAGGCATTTTTAACAAAACACAATTATATTGAATATATTATACATTTTTATATATACCTACTATATTTAATAATGAAATAAACAATAATAATGGTAATCCTGGAAATAATAATAATAATAATAAAGTTCGTTGAATACAATTTATGGGTGTACAATTTACACGTAAAATGTTGTTTTTGCCGATTTTAATGCCTTAAAATCAAAATATTGCGAAATACTTTCTTGGTAAACGGTGAAATTATAATGTTAATTTACCTTTAAAATTTCAAATCGATAGCTCTAATTATAGGTTTGGCTCTGCGTTATTATGAATCAGTCACTCAGAACACTCTCATTTATATATATAAATAATAATTCTGTTACTTTACAGAATATGAGTTTTTATGTTTGAAACCTTTAAGGTTGTTTAGAATTTATAAGTTTTGATGAATTGCCTTAGTATAAAAAAATAAAAGGTTCTTAAGTTAATTAGTACGGTGAAAATTTCAAATTGTGTATGTGGTACGTATATGTAAAAATATTGGGAACCACTGGTATATGGTCTATACACTATGGCCTATACCATTATATTAATTTCACTTAAGTATATTCGATTTGTTACAGTTAATAATAAATAATATTATATGTAAAAAAAATTAAAAATGTCAAAGAATTTAATTTTTGAATTAAATAACGGTTCAAAAAAATAGTTCAGCATCCTATATGAAATAAAATATTGCTTTTACCTAAATCTTAATTTATTTTTTCAAAATCTCATCATATAATTTATATATAATATAGTATATATCATAATATACTATTAATATATTCTAGACTATTTTTAGTGTTTTAATATTTTCTTTCTAACTCCTATAGCAATGCTTGATAGTATCATGTTTATTTTCTTCATATTTTCAGTTTCTATTCACAAACTTAATCGTAATATTCATAAAAATATGTTTTATGTCATGACATTCTATGGAGTCCAACTCGTGTTATAATAAATCTATATAAGCTATTTCGATGCATTTCTAGTGAGTACTACACAATGAATAATTATTCATATATTAAAAAACTGATCAACTATTAAAATTCATTGTTTTCGTGGTATATATTATAGAGTGATGTGTGTTCGAGCTCAGTCAGACCCAAAGGCGAGTATGACGTTATAAGATATTCCTCGTATCTCGATTTTTTCAGGCTACAGTTATCCCCTCAAAAAAATAAAAACTCTTGCCAATCGTGATATTATTACAAAATAGATTTGGCCAAACTTTGTAAATAATGCATAATACCGTGGCATCAGGTTTTATCGCCAGCGACGTTTAGAACTTGAAGTATCCCGCCGTCGTCGTCGTCGTCGTCGTTGTGATCGTGACTTGGTGTTTCTTTGGGCTTCGGATAAAAACTCGCGCAGTGAATCCCTGCCGGGTAGGCTTATGATATACTATATATAGCCGGGACATGGGTTAATCCTCACATGTTATTGTTGCCGCCACGTCACTCGAGGAGAGAAAACCGTCCGGTTATGGAAATCGGGCAACGGAGGAGGGATAGGAGCAGTGTGTAGTAGATCGCAAGGCGGGAGACCGCTCAAGCGGGATGAAGGCGGCTTTACGGGGTAAGGAAGGTGGCTTTCGGGAGGGTATAGTGAAGGTGACTTTTGAGGGGGGGGGGCGGAGGTGAATTCGTATAGCTATTTCTATGGGGAGGCAAAAGAAGCTTTCGAGTGAAAGTAGCTTGACGATGATACATGCGTGTAGGTCCTCTGCCGGTTCATCCATTATGACATCGCACTACGCTTGTGTTGTGTTTTTCCACGATAAGCACGTCCACGTCGTCGTTGTCGCAGTCACCGTAGTCGTATTCGTATTCGTATTCTTGGCCGTCGCCATCACCGTCATCGTCGTCGTCGTCGTCATCTAGGATGTAATTTAGGATACACGTGACACGGTCTCTTGATAAGCTCCTATAGACAGAGTTCCGTGGGCTTCAGCTCTGGGGTTTTGCCACGTGAATGAAAAATGAGATGCAGATAAGATGTCCGACTAACATGTTTTTACACCCTTTTTTTCGCTACACACCACGTTATTTATGGGGAAAATTTAAAAAAGTAATATATATATATATATTTACCTACATAATGTTATACTTATTATAAAACCATGCTCGGCCGTTGTTATGAAAACCGCATAAGCTCTATTTAAGAATGACAAAAATAATCTTACGGTACAGTGACAATATAGATATATATGTAAATTTATATTCTATATGTGTATGCGTGTTTAAGACTCCAGTAGACCGCGGGATAAGTACTGTCAATTTATTCAGAAATCCTCGACTCAGATATAACCTTAAAATATATAATAGTAATACAACTTTTAGACTATTTACACTAGTCATACTATTACAGTATACTTTAATATTATATACACGTTTCCCACAGTACCTGATATCAGTATAAAAAATTAACATTTACGATGTTCGTTATCATTTTTACAGTAACAAACCATTTATACGACAAAAATATTTTAAACATTTATCTAAACAATTTTGAAACCCTACATTTAATGGTTTTTGGATATTTTATTTATTTGAACGGTCATAACTCATAATAACGTAAATAATAATTATTAAAGTATAATTTATAAATTTCTTGGATACCTATGATAATAATAAATCTTCGTCAAGGCATGAACAATATAATTACATTAATATTTATCAATAATCATTACAACAACGCAATTTTTTTTAGGATTCATTAAATTTATTTACTTCTTGAGTAAATTGTTTAATGTAAAATTACACAATTCCGTAAGTGCTAGCGAAAGGTCAAGTAAATTTCTACATCGGGTGGTGTAAGAGTAGAGTGAAGTAAAGTTGAATAACTCTATTATGTTTGTTAATAAAATTTCCCTCTACATGAATGGTCACTGGTCATTCAATCCATTTAATTTTGTAACTATGGCTAACTTTGGCATACTTTCCATTTTCAAGCAAAGGACAAAAGAAATGTAGTTGCTAACTAATTTCCCAACACAACATAGTTAGAAAAACACATAGTTCGTTTAACCATCAGAACCTTTATATAATATTAGGTGTGCGTACGGTTAAAATACTAAATTCAAATAATTATTGTTATTTAATAATTATGTACCTAATATTTCTGAAATAATTGTATTAAAATTTACAGAATATTTCACTATGGGTCGGACCTTTTTAATTTCAAGGGCCAAAAAAGAAATATATATTTATCACGAAGCACGATTTTTTGATATAGATACTAGGTACCTAGTTTATTATCTACTATACTTAATTTTAAACATAACATGTTCCTATATAGTCATATAAAACTTAGTTTATTTAAGTTCATAATTGTTAGATTTGCCATGCATGAAGCCGACCGCTGGTGTAAGTATAAGTAAATAGAAAATGTTTGTTTAATTTGTCAATTAAAAATAAGTGTAATTATTCATCTTTCAAAAATGACTAGGAAAACCTACCTATTAAAAATATTCTAATTTCTTTTAGAACAATTAATATTAATTAAAAAAGATGTACGATTTGTAAAGGTTACATTTTATTTTTTTTTTTTTTTAATTAACACAACATAATATTTGCCTGGCATAACTGCAGGTATACAGATTACACGTTATCATAATAGTTTACAATATAATATGTACTAAGTAAATAACGATTTCAAAAGATAAAACCTCGAAATCCAATTATGTTAAATATTAAAGTGACTCCGCTAAACACAATATTATAATATAGATATTATGACGTATTATTACCTAATATTATAGTTAGTTGCATTTATTTTACTTTTATAAAAAATAATAATTATTGTTGTTTGTAAAAAATATCCCTTTTAGTCATTCAATTGTTAATCACAACACAATATCAACTTATAGTATTACAATATATTAAGATTGAATTGAAATACTATTTTATTTAAATCAATATAATATTACAATCTATTGACATATCACATAATATTATATCGGCAATATATACAAACTTAATATTTGCGGTCGTATATTTATGCTTTAAGCACTAATAAATACGTATTTAATTAATAATTTATCTGGACATGATACTGTAGTAAATAATCGTTCAATAATAGTAATGTATGCAATACGTGCGCACTACTCCATCATTTTATTCGACGTAATAATTTTCGAAGGACCCTAACGTCATGGACGGTTTGAGATTGGATTTAATATGAAATCATAATATGATTGTAACGGATTTAAGGAGTTTCATAGCACATTCGTACATTGTGTCGACGATAAAATATAATTAAAATGCGTAAAACACCTGAACCACGTACGCAGAAGGAAATAATAATACTACCAGGTCTTACAAGCGTAATTCGTTTCTACGCCAACAGTTCAGGTTAAGTAAAATGTATGCAAAAATGGCTCGGCGAAAATTCATTGGGCGCTCGCGTGTTATCTTCAAATTACATTATATTATATTATACTATAATATCGTATGTACATTTTATGTACGTGCACATATAATACACTTACAAGCTGACTTCAAAATTTCGAGACAGACGACTGGTGGTTGCAAAGCAGCATATTATTTATCTAAGGCAGCCTGTGAATATGTCTGTTGCCAGAATTGTACGAGTGCGGCGTACTTTGTTTATGACTTTATAAATGCATTTTGTTATTTGAGTGTTTTAATATGCTGGAAAATTGTAGGGGAATCAACTATTATACTCAACTTGGTATGCTTTATTGTCTTACACACAGTGACGACAAGTTATTATTTAGATCTATTCCTCCCAATTTGTGAGACTTTATTATTATTTGAACGTTTGAGATAATAACAGCTAAGACCAATATTAAAACTTAAAACTTGTACATAAGAGTTTAAGACATAATTATAATAATATATTAATAAAATGTACTTTGTGGGAAATTATAGTTACACGATATATTATATTCAATGAGAAATAATTTTATCTATTTGATTCAAGTCAGTTAAATAAATCTAAATTCACATTAACAACAGTCCACGATTATTTTAGAAGAAAGTTTTTCAATCAAAAGGTCTTTAAATTCTAGGTAAAAGTTTCGCCAAAATCGTTATAAACCACATAGGCGCTTTACAGAGATTCACCGATAATAATTGTAAAATATCGTAATAAATTCTATCAAAATGGTTTACGTCTCCAAACATTTTTAAAACGACATGATAATAAATTGTATTACTTTTCAATTATACCTACACAGTATCTAATATCGGTAGCATTTTTTTTCCTGATCAAATACTTTGTAACGATCAGTTTATGTTAAATAATATGTAATCCGATGGTACGAGGCTTAATTATTTTGTTGCAAAGCAACTACTAAATAAAATAAATACAATTTGTAAAATATACATATTTTTTAAAAAATCTATACAATAACTGTAGTATGTAACCATGGTTTATATAGTAATATATTTATACTTCGTCAGTCACATGGTTACTGTCTTAGTAAATTTGAACAAATACTTTCAATAATAATAATATGTATAAACATATTATTGTTTCGGTAGTTTATACATTATGTAAATATTATGTATTGAGAGTAGGTATGTTATAGAATAAGATTTTTTGACAGTACCTATTTACAATATTTTAAGATACGTTGTTCTTAAATTGCATATACAGTGCGCCGTTATAATAAAATCATAATCTAGTACATATTTTTATTATTATTATTATTTATTATGAAACAACGATGCTTGATGTCGCTTACTAAACTGGCAACAATGTGGTTTAAACTTTATTATGGTATAAAATATGTTATGTGACTAATATGATATAATTACATTTGAATATCTTAAGTAGGTAGTTTGCTTTTATAATATTGTAAAATAAAGAATAAACGATACGCCGGTTGAAATACAATAATGATATATATATATTATATATAATATCATTGTCTAAAACGAATATTTTGAAATCACAGTGTTGTTTATAATACATCTATCCCTCCAAACTTTAAAATATTAATGAATACCTCTATCACTTATCAATATCATTAAAAAATTTATTTCGTTGTTTTTGTTAAGAGTAAGACAACAAGGTTTTTAGGTACTTACATGGCTACATTTGGGATTGCAGGTTATAGATAATTTATCGTTTCATATTATTGTAGAATACCTGTTTTTTTTATTATTGTTATTGCCGTAGACTGTAGAGCATATTTCAGATTCTTCCCATAAATTATACTTTTCAGTTTTAGAGTATCTAATTGTTACCATTGTGAAATAGAAAGAGAATGATAAATATTTTTACTTTGTATCATTTATTATTTCATCTACCAATTCCTATAATGCTATATAATATGTTTTATTTAGGCTTAAGTTTACTGAACAACCATGGTTAGGATTTTACTGTGTGTCCATATAGTCGTGTCTTTCGTCTAAGCTCAGAGTATGTTTTGGAAACATTGGTTTGCCATCTCTATTGATTATTTTGTTTGACAACGACACCAATTTATATTTACAAATATATGCAATTCCCATAAAATATATTACACTGCTGGCAAACACCATAACGTATTTTTCTGATTGAAAAATAATGTAATTCAATAATTTAAAATTTAAATTAAATTTGAACCATGTTTTTTTGTCATGAGGCATCAAAAATGATTGCACATGACAAATTGACAAGTACTTCAAACTTTCATCAGCTATAATATATATTATATATGCTGATGATGGTACTACCCATGTGCCAAGCATTTAACCACGTAGATAAAATAATAGGGTGCAGATTGACGATTGCCAAAGTTAATTTAAAACACAATGAATAATGATCATCTTAAGTGTGTTTTATACTTTTATACGTATATATGATATAAATTTATGATATTAAAGCACAAATAAAGGCAGTGAACTGAGATCCTGAAAGCCCGGATATGTACGTTTTCATGATGTATAAAAACATCGTTGGTAATAAAAAAAGACAATTACATACATAACACAAATTTAAAATTTAAATATAATACTAAATAATGAAACATTATATAGGTACAATATTTAAAAGTGTGAGTGTGGGGATTGGGATACTTGTCACGTGGAGACGACTGCCGAACAAGAAGATTTCAATAAAATTATGAAAAATATTATTTTCTTTTTTTAAACGTATTCGGTTATAGATGATTAAAAACAATAAATTGATTACACACTTAGAATTAAAAAAAAACATATTATTTTTGTTGATTTATTATTTTATATAAGAATAATCTATATAATATAGTGCTGAAAAATATTCCTGGCATTATTTTGAGAATAAAAACATTTTATTACATGAGTTTTAAAATATTTTTGTATATAAGCGATCCAAGAGATAATGGTTTGTTATAAAGTTGAAGTCAATTTCCACAATGAATGAAATAATAGTGTGTTTTCAGTAATTATTAAGTGTACAAAAGTCGTATAATATGTGTGTATATGTGGCTGAGTGATGTAAAGGTACTCTGGGCTCAATATTTAATACTTAGATCATATAGTTTGTTATGATTATTATAGTTTTATTAAACAACTTATAATTATATGTAAATACGTTACATATTTTAGATTCTGAGACTGGAACGATGAATGTATTGATTTTACGATGATGTGTGTTTTTGTTTTTATTTATTTAATTTTTTTTTTTTGTATCCGTCATCACGTTTTAGGACAGTAAAAATGCTTGGATTTTCTTCAACAGTAACCTTTCTGATAGGAAAGTGAATTTAGTTGGTACTGAGGGGGGTCAAAAGTAAAAATTTCCCAGTAGTTTTCAAAAGCGACGTGAAAAACAAAAGAAAAATTAACAAAAAACGGGAATTTTTACGCAAAATCTGTTTTCGAGAAAATCAATTTTGGTTTTTGGTGTAACTCTAAAACAAGTGACCGTAGGGATATGAAATTTTGACTGAATGTTTATAATTGCTTTTTCTATGCACCATAACATTTTCCAAATATTTTGAGCCGTTTACGGACATTGTCAGTTTTCAATTTTTTTAGTTTTTTTTTTCTATAAATATCAATTAAATTTTATTTGTTGGGTAAAAAAACGTGAAAATTTAATACAAGGCTCCTGATATATTTTTACAATAGCAGTTGAAAAATATTAAAAATACATAGGTACAATTTTTTTTTCATAATCATTTATAATTTAATAATTATTTTGTGGTTAAAAATTTATAAAATGTTCAACTTTTATAGCTAAGGATTGAAAATTTAAAACAAGGCTCCACGTAAATAGGTTATATATAAATTACTTTATGCACCATAATATCATCAATATACTTAGTAACATCATAGTCTGACTGACCGTTTTCGCTCAGAATCGTTTTTCTTATACAATGATATTATATCATTGACCTCAAATTTAACACCATCCATTACAGTGGACCACTTGTAACCTACTGTACAGCAGAGCGATAGCCACTTACCTACCTTTATTTGTTTCATACAATAAATCAACTTTTAAAAATATTCACTTAGAAGTTAACGACTATAAACTTTTCGGTACAGTAAACATTTTATTTTTATTTTTCATCAAAATAAAATGTTTCATGAATTTTTCATAAAATATTTCAAGAAAATACATTTTATGAAATTTTAAAACCTACATATGACACACAATTCGGTTCTGTAATTGTAATTGTATTTATATTCAATATGCATGCAATTTAATATGATATAATATTTTTTTGGTTATCATACTAGGTGAAATGGAATCTACCACTCCCACCATGGGTTCTAGTATTACACTGTTTGTAAATAATTTTTAAATCTGTTCATTACTTACCATTAAGTTTAGATGCGCCGGAAACCTTTAAAAATAAAAAAAAAGGTATTACTCAGTTTATTGTAATTGAACACACTTAAAAATGCACACATTATTATTAATGCTCTAAAACCATATTATATACCTATATATATTTAATGTGTATCCAAAAATGTTCACTTTGAGGAGAAGGAAATGTGCTAAAAGGTATAAAAGCATATTCCTTTCAAAACTAATTATATTTATATTACATTATTTATACTCTTAGTGTGTATTATATTATAAAATGTTGTTTAAGACTCGCGCACAACATATTAATATTATTCTGCATCAGCAGGTACATATTGTGTAGGTATTTCAGCAAACATCACTATATTTTTTCTCTAATTTTTTTTTTTTCATTTTATCGTCATTTGGTATTATAATATAGTGTTGATGGCTGTTGAAATTATGGGACAACCAACCCACGATTGCATTCGCACTACATTACTGCACAACGTGATAATAATGATATATATGCTCGTTTCTGGTGTCCGACAAAACACCGGAACCGAACGCGTTCAAAATATTTTTGATTTTCACTCCGATGCGACGCGTCTAAATCTGAGTTCACAAATACATCGTGAGTTATTTCATGTTGATCAAATCACATTCTGATTGTACGTTACGTGTTTAGTATTATACACATATAATAGACAAGTAACAGCCGAGTAAACCAAGAATTTACTATAGTTCAACTTTTAAACCAAAATGGTTACTAGTTGTGACCATAGTTACCACGTTACTGACAGTTTGATACGATACATGACGTACCTGCAATGAATGCGCCTAAAGTTTTAACAATCAGTGCGTGGAACATATGTCGTGACGTTTGGGGCGGTCTGACGTAGCAGATGGTCATTATAGAGACGTCAGGGACGTCGTTTGTAAATTTAAATTGATTTAAGTACTTAAATCAATAATTATTATATTCATAAAATATAATACAAAAGTCCATAAAAACTAAATATTTAAATCTGCGTATATTATAAAACTCAAAACTTTGACACAAATTATTTAAGAATTTGAACAATAAAAAAAGGTGGGCAAGTAGGTACCCTTCTTCTGTACAGTTGCTGTAGATGTCGTGTGTGTCACTATAATATATAAGTTAAATTTAAATTCGATGATTGTATCTGAACAACGATTTTGATCAAAGACGGTCTGTCAGCCTATATTACTAAGTATATTTTAACTATTTTTAAGATATTATTGTTATTAAAGTATTATTATATGACATTTATAAATTGTATTTAAAAATGTCATTGTGTGTATAAAATATAATAATATACTTAAACATTTTCAAATACCTACGAAGCTTTTCAAATTACAACAAAATAACAAAATTTGTAAATTTAGAATACTAGAAAAATATAGACAATTTTTTTATCTACAATATTTAAATAAAAACCAAAAAAATTTTAATTTTCTTATGCCTATAAATAGCTCAAGAAGAGTCAAAATACTTTGAAAATGGACAGTTGTCATATAACCATTTGGTGGGGTCTAGTATGGCTCAGTGGTTAGCCTCAGTCTCTAACGTGTTCCGAGGACAAGCATCGGCCAGCGTCTCTAGTTCCCGAATGGATTTAGTGACGAATCTTTATTAAAGATTCTTTAACATATACACGTATTCCTTAACCAACCGTTATCCCCATACAAATTACTTATGTCCATGGTTGCCGAACAATTAGAAAAATAAAAATATTGGTGTAAAGTATCAACGGTTGTTAGTATTTGAGAAATGCCGGAATTCAAAGTCAGTTTTTTCGAAAACTGGTTTCACGTAGAAATCTCCATTTTTATTAATTTTTATTTTGTTTTGCCTATCATTTTGAAAACTATTAGAAATTTTTATTTTTGACCAACTTCTCCCCCCCCCCCACACCAAAATACCAACTAGATTCTCTTTTTTACCATAAAATATACTTAAGTAGAAAATCAAAGCATTTTTAATGCCCCAAAAGATAATAACAGACACAAAAGATAAAATTATAAAAAAAACACCCATCATTGTATTATTAATAATATATAAATACATTCATTGCTTCGCCCAAAATCTAAAACGTTTAATATATAGTTTTATGGAACAGTAATTTTATTTCAGTTTTTTGTTTATTTAAAAATAAAAATAATGAACCTTCATAATATTTTGTAACCAAACCCATCTCTACAGAATACAGTGTACACAAAAGAAAATTTAAATTTAAAAGTTACAAAATACACAAAAAAAAATAGTATCTAGATTAAAGATATAATTTACGAATTTCAAATGATACATGATAATAATGTGTACCCTGGACTCTGCCCATCCCCGCATACAGAGCTGCCCTGTATAATTTAATACACACGCGCTGTACGCATTATCATATTATTATTATTATTATTATAATCAAATTATATAGTAAACATAATAATTTTCAAAAGTCGACCGACACGAAAAAGTTTACTCGAAACGCGTTTGTTATGTACTTACCTAATATTTACCCAGTACCCGTACCTATGTTAAATTCGACCGTTTTTGCCGTGCATGTGCGTGCGTGTGTTAATAGTAAGTTATACTCGAGGGGGTGATGGTGAAACTTGTAAAATCTCGTCGGTGCAGGCTGCAGTGTGCATGCGCGCGTGTATACCTATACAATGTTACGATACGCATAATAATAATATAATATACGAGACACGAAGACGTCCGCCGAGGCATATTATTATTAAATAATATTATTTCGACGGTTCGAGAGGTTCTCCATTAATATCTATACATAGTTAGGCACAACTACAGCGGCTAAACTATCTTATTATTATTATTATTGTTATTACCACGACTGTTATCATTATCGCGGTAGTACCGCGGAAGGGTGGGTGGAAAGCGCGCGCACATCTCGCGAGGGGTGGTATGTATTGTATATAATAATAATAATAGTAATAATAGTAATAATGTCTACCTACCGTAAAAAATAATTACGTTTAATAAAACGACCGGGCGTGGCAATTGGAATATATAAAACTTTTCGGCTGTATAATACGCGAACACCGGTTTCCTGCCGGTTAATGTAAGTGGATTCGCGTGTCTCGAGACATTATTATCATCATAACAAAATGCGAGGCGTGTTACGCAACCTTTTACGACCGTTGGCTATATTATTATGCAATAACGTACGTAAAATATAATATAATATAATATGTGCGTGTGTTCCTGTGTAAAAATTTGCCCATAAAATCTCATGGCATACCTACCTATACGATATTATAATAATATTATGTACGAACAATACCTGTCTATATATTATTATTCGTACAAATATTATGAGTTAAACATCAAATGCCGGGTGTCCTTCTCGCACGCCGTTGTGTTTGACTTTGTTAAAATAATTTTCGTCCGTTTTCGTGTTTTTTTCTGATTTTTTCCAATTATTATTATTATTATTATTATTATTCCTATTCACACTTTTTTATACACACAAGATCACCGAAATTATCTGCACTTGCTCACTACTTTTCTAAGAGTATGAAACTTAATATTAGCCAACTTATTTTTTTGACTGCCTGTTTTAAAAATTATAGCTGGCGTTATTGCTATTGAGTAAATTCGTTGAGTTTTGAATTTCGATATGAATATGATACTATAAAATTGAATTTTAAATTTTAAAATACTTAATTTAATTAATAACGGTTTTTGTTTTAATTACCTATACAAGGTACCTGCACGTGTTTTCAGGAAATAATATTATACTTATAACACATACCTACCATAAAAATGATAATAGAAAAATTAATAAATAAAATATGTGGACATCTACAACAGGATTTGAAAATATGGAAAAAATTTCTAAGTTTAGTTGGGAGAAAAATAGGGACAGACACGCTGTGGAGCACATACTTTGTATATTATACATGGGCCGTCGCTCAGCAGATTCCAGCAGGGGTAATAATATTAGCATAATATCATCGCGAGGTTTGGCTATGGTTAAAACCAAACTTAATGTTTATTATTAATGCCATACATGTGTACTGCTCATAATATATTACATTATTAGTGTAAAACGCGATAGCAAAAAAAAAATACATACGTGATAGTACCACATTACCACTCTAAATAATAATAATATCGTCATTAGTTAATTAATGGTTGTCTACACTAGTAAATTCTACTACTATACTACCACTACTATAATATACTATACTATCATAAAAGCACATAAAACGTAGAATAAAATACTATAGTAAAACGGATTTTTCATCATTCACTTAGAAAATACAACTAGCGCTAAAGGTTATGCTACCTGTAACGTAAAGGCACTGCAGCAGACTGATATGCTAAAATGTTAGTAAAACAAAATATATTAAAATAACTATTCCTCTGTGAGCACACATTTATTTCTAAGTGTATAAATTGGATTAGTTTTTAAAAAACAAAACTTTATATACCTAGGTAATATATTATATATTTGTGTCTTACATGTATTTAAAGAAAAAAAATGTAATGTCAGTAAAGCCGTGGCAACAGTGGTCAGTGGACGATGTTACAATATAAAGTATTTCATAATAGTATAACGTTGAAGCATAACGAAGCACAAATGATAATGAAAAGCCTATTTGAATACTAATATGGATCATCATGTTGGGGAAAATGGTTTCTTGTTGTGTAGATTGATGGCTATGATGAAATTGATTGAAGCGGAAATAGAGTTGGTGCCCTGGTTGAGTGATGTAGCGAGTGATTCCGGAATCCGGAAGTATACCATTTTCTCTGCCCTAGACCGTATATATACAGCATTTAGTGAAAATAATATGTTTGATATTTAACGTCCTCCTTGCGCATTAAGAAACTAGGTGAAACTTTTGTGTGTCTGATTCTTAGTCTAGTGGTTAAGACTTAAAATTATCTGGAAAATTTGTTTTAAAACACGCTATTGCAGTCTAATATAATAAATTAATATTATAGAAACAAAACAAATATTAAATTAACTATTCCGTCGTGAGTTGACGTTTATTTTCAACTAAATAAACTGTATTTGTTTTCAAAGAACAAAACGCTATACAACGCATATATTATACATTTATATCTTACATATTGTAATAGGTACATATAGTTTTATATTGCGTAATGAAAATAAATGCTTCGTCATTCGGAACATTCATATTGAAATATGTCGGATTTACTGTGTCGTACAGCCATTATTATATTTTAGAGAATATTATTTTCATTTAACCTCTAAATGGGAATTTAAAAAAATATATATAATACAAGTATCTATAAAAAATTATTTTTTACAGAAATCTATGATTTTTAGTTATTATAAGTATTTATGAAACACTATATGTACATAGAGTAAGTCATTACACTGCACCGGAAGTGGCTCTGCTGAACATGCTTTCTCCGTAGAATACTACATCACGAAATGACGCAAACGGAGGTAATCATTATGAAAATTGTAAAGCGATTATCATCACGATAAAAATAAATAAAGATACTTATTTATTTAAAAAAATAATTTATATTACCTACGTTTTTTAAAAAAAAAAATTAAAATGATAGTAAATTTGTTTTTTCTCAGATACCCCAAAATATTTAGGTATAAAAATAATATTCAGTGTTATATTTATAATTTGTATATTACTGTACCACTCATTTTTAAATTTAATCAAATACCTGTAAAACATTAGAGAGAATAATATTGGTACAAAAAAAAAAACATCTAAAATTTCACATTCCAGTAAAAAAAAATAAATACATATATTAACAATATTAATTATACAAAACTATGTTTTAATAAGTTTTTTTTTATATAATATATATTATATAATTCGCTATAAACAGAGATAATACAATTATTTAAGTATACTATATGGTAAATTGTATATGCATTTAAATCATTATTAATCGCTGACTTTTGAAATTTATATCACTATTAAACTATGTAGCTAAAAATAATGAAACTCTGTTTTTTTCTTTCTCTCTCATTTTCCTAGTAATAACAAACCTTAATTTGTACGAACGTTGTAATAAAAAAAAAATAAAAAATAAAAAAAAAACGTAATTTATTAAGGACACGAAATCGTTTCTACTGGAATTCATTTTAATCAGCATTTTCCTCCCTTGAAAACAGTATTTCATTTGAACTGTTATTTAATGTAAAAAAAGAAGAAAAAACCATCAACAAATAAACCATAATATTGCGTTAATATTAGAAGTTATTGTAACGTCCTTTTTCCGAAATTCCCTTCTTCCTTACGTCGGGGACAACAGATTTAAACATTTCATTCGTGGGCAAAACCCGAGGATAATTTAAAGTTTTCCCATCCCTATTCTATAGCAACAGCAGACGCTCAAGGGGTAGTTGAATTAATAAGATTCCGAAAAACTTTTCTCTCGGCAATCGATGTAAAAGTATTTCAGGCGTCTCACGGAAATGGTGGTCTGTACGATGGCAGTGGCAGCGGCGAAGAAAACATTCTTACGCAAATATTTATCCAATGGAAATCCGATAAATATTCAAAATGAATCCTGAAAACTCGCGATAATCAAAACTCGATTAATTTGCGAAAGGAAATCCTCCGAAAATGTTGTCCACATAATATTATGACTTTCTCGTCGATTATGTAGTCAGATGTTGTTTAATTTAAAACTAAAACAACAACCTAGATCCACAAAAAGTAATTTGCATTATATGCTTACTTGTTTCGATGACGGGTTTTCTGTCGCTTCGGTCAATAATAAACCCTGAAATTTAATTCAGTATTTCTCAGTCTAACCACAGCTTGCAAATTATAATCGTTTCCTGTAGAGAGTATATAGTTTACGATATATAATGCAGTATATTAAATTCACAAAGGTATTATTATAATATAATATAATGTTGTGTTTTTAAATATAAATAAGCTATATGATAATTTATCTTGTCTAAAAAAATTTGAAACACGTACCTGAGAAAAGTAATTAAATCATATTATAAATAAATGTAGGTATATAAATTAACGTAATGGTACCAATAATACACAAACATATATATTACTATTTATAATCAATGATATCATGAGCCTTAATTATTATTAGTCCTACATATTTAAAAGTATTAAATTTTAACATAATATGAATCATTTTTTTTAAAGAATCACTAGTGTATCGATATTGTAGATATACTAAAATATATTCCTTTTTTATCATTATTGCATTGTTAGATTTATTGTTAATATATTGTACTGGTTTATTTTAAATTTCTTTTGATAAAAATAAACTTAATAAGTGTAAGGTGCTTACCATTAAATAGTTCGTATTTGCAAACCACTACAGCAGCGATCCTCAACCCCTTGGCCGCGTGAACCGTTGGTCAAGTGTCAGTAAATTTTCATTGATATTAACATCTAGATTTTTATATGATTTTATATACGTCTGTGTTTATTCTTTCGCTTTATTTGTGTGTTTATTCATAATTTTATACCTGTATATCGGTAGTAAAAAATCCAATTGTATGTTATGTTTTTATATTAGTTTTTTTTAAATTGGTCTTCGCATGTTTACGTTTTGAGTTATAGTTGAAAAGTGAAAATCATTAAATTTATTTTGTTAGAACTATTAAAAATCATCTTACTTATAATTAAGATATAATATATTATAGATAATAAACATTTAACTTGTAAAAATATAGTTTATAAATTATAAATTAAGTAACATCAATCACACATTCACAAAACCATTTTGAAATCTATATTATGTATACTATAAAAACTAATATATGGTACGATTTTAACACTTTTTTCAGAGCTTGAAACCGATATTGGATACAATTTTTGAATACCGGTTAAAACCGACATTGATATCAAAACTGAAAGCGAAATCGAAAAAAATCAATACTGTTTATCAAAACCGAAATTCAAATCGAAATCAAAATTAAATTAAAATCAAGACAAATTTTGAATGTGTACATACAATTATTGTTGAAATTTAGTAATTTGTAAAAAAACATTAACAAATTATAAATGTTGCAAGAACTCAACATGAAATTTAAATATTATTTGGAACTTTTGACAGATTTAATATAATTATTTCCATTTGTATATTGTCGTTGGTATCAATAGTTGTTATAATTAAAATTAAAATTCTTATGTAGATTTTATTTTGTTCAAAAACTTTTCAGAACACATAAATGTTATAAATGATAGGAATTTAATTAAATTTTTTTCATTTGATACAGTTTTTTTCTTCTATAAATAAAGTTGGATAGATTATTATTGTTAAATATTATTATTGTAAATTATTTATTAATGTACCTCTATTACTTTGATAAGTTGATAAGTTGTAAATAACAGACACAGCATATTATACAGATGTCTGTTATTTACGACTGGAAAATATTGGACTTACTACGATAGTTCTAAAACTCGATTTTAGTATTTGTCTTTAATTGCTTATAGATAATATTGTGTATAAAAGTCCTTCCAAAGATCAAAGAAGAAACTTCAAATTATTATCATTTGAATAACCGTATTTCTCATAAAACGAATCAGTATTTGTTTCCAAATTAAACAGTTTTCAATCCTTAATTTTATTTACTCTTGTAGATGTATATCAATTAAAATATTCGTAAAATAAGATTTGAATTAAAAATTCATGTCCTTATACTATTTCAGTAAAAAAATATAGAAAGTCTTCGAGTTACAGATAATTTACTATTCCATAACAATTTATACGTATGAGAGTAGTAAGTTTCAATTTTTTGTTTTGACTTAATATTGTATATCACTGAAACTCGTTTTGTGTTTTGTATGGTGTTTTTTTTTTTTTTTTTTGCAGCGTTTCGAAGAATACTTATGAGAACAAGCACTACACTCAAGTAAATAAATAGTTTTATATTGCATACCTTATGTTTGGCGAAATTGAGAAAAGATATTGTTCAGAAAAAGTTATGCGTTCACCATAAATGTTCTGCAATTTGTCTGCGGTGGATAACCTACATACTAACTTAGCGCATCCTATCAAGTCTTATACCATATGCACCCGGTACGGACAATATCGGATAGGTAGTTTGTGTTGTGTGCGTCACGATAATCGACTTACACGGTTCATCGTTTGCTGAAATATATTGCTGTAGCATGGGACAACACACTCGCCGGTTATATAGAGCAACGATTGATTCGACGGGTGAGCAGTACCATAATATCATAGTATATTCGGTATTTGAACGAAAAAATAACTAGGACATTTTATGACGAACAATTTTAGCCCATCAACACAATAAAGGTCAAGTATGGTATAATTATAAGCAAATGTACCTAAAAAGTAATAACTGTAATAATAGATTGTGAAAGTGTTGATTATTATTTAAATTTGAAAAGATTATTGTAATTAATAAAAAATAATTGTTATCACCTGATACCTATTCGGATATTAAAACTTCAAACGTATTGTATTTCACACCTATTGTAAAACTAAAAATCATAATATGATAACTTAATAACATTTAAAATATAAACTTTGAATGCTATATATTGTATTTATGTAAATAACTTATTTTTAATAATGCAAAATGAAAGTGAATTATAAACTAGATTTGTGGAGACAATCTTAACATAAAAAAATAACAATATAAACACTAAGCAGACGACACCGCCATACTCATTGCTAGAAACGATCCAGAGGAAATATCTGAGTCACTAGTCACTACAAATTAATTTTAATTTAACTGAAAACTGTTTTCTGTTCATCCGAGTTGCGAATCAAAATAAATCCAGACAAATCTGTATTTGTACAGTTTACGTTAAAATACGACCAACAATCTTTACATTTCCAAAGAACCACAATCCTAACCTCTCGGAATTGAAATATCTCGGAATTACGCTTGATACAAGATCGACTTAGTGCCCTAGATCTAAATCAGAAGGAAGAATTCTCAACACCGGATTACATTTATTTGACCCATTTTTAAATAAAACCTACCAATCTACACCATACTCAATAGTATATACCTACAAGTCTTTTTTAAGACCTATTTGTGCATATTCAATCAACATTTTGAGTTATGTAATGTGTAAATCACAAATTCTTACTATACACGCTTTCCTTTGATGCATTTTATAAAGAAATAAATCTTGGTTTTTTTATCCGACTCCGTTCTAAAATCGACTGAGTTAACCTTATAGCTAAATACACTCTATAAAAAATTTTACTCAAAACTACAAACTCATATGGATCAAATAATATCACAAATTTCACCCAATATACAATAATATTAAATATGATATTCCCCATCGACTAAAAATATAATATTGCAGTACCTACTAAACTGAAATAATATTATTTAATAAAAAAAAAAAGTTGGGTTCTATCACTGGATATCACCCTCCTACTATTATATTTTTGTTCATATTTTGTTGTATATTTTATTAAAAAATTATTTTTCTGCTTATTGTATTGAATTACAGATTGGAAATATTATTTTATTAAAAAAAAATAAATAATTTTTTATTGGTTTACATTGATATACTTCTATATTTTTGACAAATAGTGACAGTAAAATAAACATTGCATAACTATAGTATAATAAATTGAATTAACACATAAAATTTGAAACTAAATCCATAACTTTGTTTAAATTAAAAATAATATATCCTTAAATTCCTGAAAAACATATTTAGATTCTAAGTAAGGTGACGAATGTATTTGTTCTACACAGTTGCTTTTTTTCAATGAGTTATTTTTAAATTGCAAAGAGCGTTTAATATTTTTCATATATGTATAATTTGCATTTATATAGATCAGGAATTAAAGTTTTGTGCTACCTAAAGAGGTGATATTGTTCATGACTTCTGTTTAATAGTAAAGAGAAACTACGTATAACTATGAAGACATCATGAATGAATTTAAGCGGGCCTTTTTTCGAATCGTTTTTAAAATTAAATTATTTGTTATTGCTTTTAAATTTAATAATATGAATCTTTAAGATCAAAAATATCATCCTGATATTCTCTATTTAAATTGCACAGAAGTTTACACAACTTCACGAAAAACTTCAAAAAAATAAAAAATAAAAAGCTTAATTTATAGGATTACCTACCCAATTTTGATTATTTTAATATTTCAATGTAATTCAAAAAATATTTAATATTTGAGAGACTTAAAAAATAATTAATTAGTGATTGAATAATTTTATATTAATATACATATTATTATATTATAATTTTAAATCATTAAAAAAAAACTAACACTTAATTTTGTTGCCAAACTTTAAACCTGATTCCCTGATGGTTGTTGTAGCCTTGCAGGTAAACAATATTCCAGAATTTGATAATAAATTATAGTTAATTTACCATTGATCTTCACTAAGGTAATCAAAACCAATTTACGAAAACTCAATCTCTGTAATATATAATTTATTTTTGTTTTATTTACATAACGTGTAGTGCGGCGTAAAATATAGGCAATATAGGTATAATAATGCACTGATTTTGCAGACTAACTCTAAACCCAAATCATATTCATATATTTTGGGAATAATATTTAACACTAGGAATTATTTGGATGCATTTTTGAAGACGAACTATCTTGGTTAACAACAATATTGTTTATATTTTATTCAACTAAAATAGTTATAAATTGTATTTAGTATAATAATATATCAATAAATCGTACTCTATTGTATTGTACTGTGCTATAATTTACAAGAATAATTTTTTGATAGTTCAATTATAATATAATATTAAGGTATTTTTACTAAATTAAAAGATGAATACATCAAAATGAAAAAAATTTAGTGTCCTTGAATCCCAAATAATTAAAAATTAAAACATTGTGAAAGGCCGTCATTATATTTTATACACATTCATAGATATATTATAATCTTACTAACTTAGTATTTTAATTTTTATATTATGTTTAGGTATAGATAATAGTTTACAATCATTAAATAGTTAAACTGATATTATTTATGTTACAAAATGTGTTAACTATATTTAAGTACGGCATGTTAATTAATTGGAAAGCCAGTAACTAACCACTAACCCTAGCTAATGATTTAGTATAAATATTTAAATGCAATCATGACTTATCTTCTTTATTTCACCACAATTTACGAACATTATTTTTCATTTTTTTTAAATAGATATTTATTATACCCATACTGATTTTCTAATTAATTGACACAATGCGTCAACGTATATCACGTAAGTAATATTTTTAATTTAAATTAAGAATAATTTTAGGAATTAAAGAAAATATACATATTTTTTTAGTAAACTGTAACGTTAAATAAATATAATTTACATATAAAACTCAATAGATAAACACTAATATTATAATATTATTTTAGTTTGAACGATCTTCATTTGCTTCAAAGGATTTAAGTAACTCCATTTCTACCCTACTTTGAAAGTTAGATATCTCGGTGAGAGGTGAACACAAATGACAAGATTAAAAGCAGAAACGAATGTTTTGATCTTGGTTTTGAGATTCCAAAGTGTTGGTTAAGTATGTCTTGAGGCCTCCTTCCAGTTTTTGAAAGGGAATGAGCACAGACAATGGGATTATAAGCACAAACGAATTGTGTAAGTAAGTAAGTTTAGTTTTGAAATACTAAAATAGGGAGGTTTGTGGACACGAAGCTGATTCGAGCATTCATAAATGTTTATATATATTAAATGCTTGATTTTTATTATATTGTAACTATCTCGGAGTAGTTACTGGCTAACAACACACAAATAATAATTATAGCAAAATATTTTTACAAATAAAGACGTTAGCGTTTAATACAAAACAGAATATCTAAATATATATTATATTCAAATTGATTTGTGTTCACTAAACAAATATGCCGGAAAATTAAATTTAAAATCATAAAAAAATTAATTTAAGTTTCCAAGTTAATTATTTTTCCTCTTACATGGTTTTTCTATTAAATATCAACTATATGTTTAAACAGGATTCTAGTGATTTCAAAGGTTATGGTTATGATGGGCACATCAAAATTAAACCGCAATAAAAGCGTATTATTTTCAATGGCTTAAGCTTAATTATTTTATAAGATTATCTCTTGTGTACCTAACCTTATTATATAACAACCACGACCATTCTTAATAATTTATAGTTATGATAACTCTATACATCTTAAGTAGTAATTATAAATAATTGTTAGGTAATAATATCAACACGACATAATATATTGTTATTTACTGTATATATATAAATTATCAATTTCGTCCGAGAATAATAATATACGATAAAAATGATGCGTACCCGTTTGCGTCAATGTTTAAAATCACAGAAATTTCAGCACTCAGCTGCAGACACCGGTAGAAATTGCAAAAAAAATAATACTGACCAACTTGAAATTTTATAAATTACACATATTATGTGATTTCGAAATTCAGTTACCAATTAATTTATCGTCTTTATCGAGAGAATAGTGCCTGCAGACGCGAAGTGTTTTGTAAATTTATATGAAATAATAATGCTTCCTTTGCTGCAATTTCATTGTACAACGCATACAGCTTATATGTAATATGATAATATTGTATAATGACATGTTATGAACAATTTATTATATAATTTGCCATAGGGGTATGTTTGGATATGATGTAAGCATATATTATAGTGTGTTGTGGACTTGTGGCTTCAGCGTTTCGTGGCTTTTTCAAGACTATAAACAGAGCGTGAAATATAACGAGTCAAAAACGCACAAGTTGTCGTACGTCTACAGACTTATTATTTAAATAATTTTTCCCCTCTACTGGGCAATTGCCTATAGAATACTATATCCACCTAAAGTTTACATGGTCTAGAGATCTACATATCGTTTAATATACAAAATATAACTGTATAATCGCAGCTCTTAAGGCACCCGTTGCCGATGCCATTTTGTCCTCAAAAATACACTCAGTAGGAATAACGATACCACCTTGTAGAATCAACCAAATTTCATATTTTTTTTTTAATTGCTAGAGGTAAATATTCTACAGCCTGTATTAACCTCTGTTTTTCATTATTTTATTATTTTAAACTTTATAATATGTCTAAAAAATTACAAGATAAAAAGGATTTTTTTACAAACTTTTAATACGATTATTTGTAATAAAACACAAAATCAGAGATTGATGCGGGCTATAGGAAGTCTTTTTCTTTCAGATTAAAAAATAGTCATCAAAATCCGACAATTCTACAAAGCTGGAGAGTTATTCCCGTAAAGTCATTTTTTTTTTGATTTAATACACCCTATCAACCCCCCTCCTCCCTAAATAGGTAAAATAGGTATCGGGTAGTAGATTAGTGGAAAAGTCTTATAATTGAGGTGGCAACTAAAATATAAAATTTAATTTTCAAATTTTATAGAATTATGGAAAATTTGAAAAACTGGCACCGGGGCCCTTAAAAACAAGTATAATATGTTCAGGCTCTTCTGTGGAACGGTTTTTCATTCGTCTTTCGTGTTAAATTTACCAGGAAGATAAAATTTATTTATTGTACACCGAGTATGGTTCGTAAATAAATATGATTTATTCCCTCCTCTCCATCCAAATAAAAATAACGAATTTTCTATGACAAGTGAAACGATAAACTAAATGTTACGGAGTGAATTAACACGTCTATTGTATGTTTCACGGATTTTCATATTCAAAACTAATTACGACGTGAGTATAATATACGAAGCTATCGCGAATGAGCTAATTATAATAGAAACAGTGTTCGGAAAGTTTTTCTACCAGTGAGACATTATCAATATTAATGATTAATGAGAATTAGTTTTCAAAATTACTTTTTGACGTCAAATATTATAAAACTTGGGAACGCGCGTGCCGTATACACAAAAACTTGAACTATATTCGAACAATACACTCGAAATTACTACATGGCGGAAAGAAAAAAAAACGTATTTTTAATGTTTAACGGCGAACCAGCTTTCGGTATGTATCGCACTACGATCGGATAAGTTGAAAAATAGTAAACTAGTGGAGTTCCATACGATGAAAGTAACGCCCATGACATGTACAGCAATTAATAATGAACGTTTTTTTGTACATTTTCATATAACTTGAATAAACATATAATATCTGTTAATTTAATGTTTTAAACATGGTTTCACGTGGTTTTTATTTAAGTTTAACACGCTCTACACTCTGCAATAAATCCAGTTTTTTTTTTTTTTTTACTAAATTAATAACTTTTTAGATTTCTTAAAACCTTTGAAAACTTCTTAGAACGTCCTATATTTTAATTTTAATTTTTTTGAATGCACTGTTTTTACATTTAACAGTTTATTTATACGTTATATAAATAATATATATATTGATTCCATAACACTCACTTTTCAGATGAAAAACAACTAATGCTATGATATTAATTATTTTACTAGAGATATAATAATATATTGATGGGTATTTAAAATTTCTTGAAAAACACCTTTTTAAATAAGAATATTATTTATCTGAATTTTAATTTTTCTGAAAAATATATCAAATAATGAACGAATAATTACTAAACCAAAATGTAAACGTGTTTTTTACTGATAAATATTATTATTAACAGTAGTCACACGAAATGATAGCTCCCATTGCTTTGAGTTAAAAAAAAGTCAATAATTATTTTTGTTTGGTATATTATTCATCGATAGTATCGTCAGTTTGGAAATGTTATTAAATCGATCGTCTGTTTTTTTTTTCAATCACACAAATCGTACAGAAAAAATGATCGGGCTCGTTAAAATATGAATCGCTATGCATACTATAGGCACGTTAATAATATAATTAAATACTCGATCATTTCGTGTATTAATAATTACATCGAAACATCATAGTCTTAGGAAATAGTTTGCGCTCACAGATTATCCCGGCGTATTAGGACGTGTTGCGGTTTATGCCCGAGTTATGCATGAAATAATAACGTCAGATCGGAAACCACCGTCAGCAGCACCCTATGTAATACGCTATACGCATCCCTCCGTCTCGCGAACCACCCCTTTCTCTTTTTCTTTCTCATCCGGGGTGGGGTGGTGTACTGCACACACACAAACACTTACACGCGCGTATATATTTACGTAAAGTCGCTCACGGAGGCAGGAAATTACAACCTTGCAGCAGTAGTATACCTACACCCTCCCCCCCCCCCAAGCCCTGCAGCAAGTCCGTCCAGCCACCCCACAACCGCGTCTCCATCCGGTGGGATCGCAACTATATTCGTGGAGGGGTGGGGGGTGGAAACAAACGGCATGGTAAATGCGCCGTCGAATTTAGAACGCTAATTTCGAGCGGATATTTAAACGCACATCAAACGGTTGACTTGCGTGCCGGTATTCCGATTCCATCGCACCCAACGTTGCAAATCTATATATTGCCGTCAAGCTTCGTCGTCGTCGTCATCGTCGTTAACATCGTTAAAACGTCGCGACTAATTAAAATTGTTTGATACATCTCGACGACGACGGGATCGCGGCGTCGAGTTCAAACAAACGCCGACGAAATTTCAGACACGTCGAAATATATTTTATTTCCGGCGGCACATAATACAGCCTTATGATACACACCTATATCATAAACGTGTGCCGTGTGTGCGGCGGGTGTGTAGGTGAGTGGGTGCGTGGGTGGTTAAAAGCGATCGTACATTGTTGATTGTCATAGTTTACAATATCACTAGACCTGCAGATGTACGATTGAAATACGGTGATGATTGATATTGCAGTCGTACAATCACTAATTGTCGTCGAGAATATTTCATTTCATGACAGTTTATAAACATAGTGTCAGATAAGTTGGTGAACAACTAGAACAAATTAAAATACGGTTCAAATATAGTCGGGCACTATAGATTGTTTAAAAATAAAACAACTCGTTTGCCTTTAAAAAATAAAAATGTAAAGAGCGTAAAAATAACTAGTTTTGTTAGCCATCGTTGTAATAGAATAGTTATACACTAGTCAAGTTTATGAAATATTGTAACTTAATATATACTCATATGAAATATCATAAAGGGTATAATATGTACGAACAGATTGGCGTGATATTTTTCACAAGTCTGAACAAGTGTTTAGTATTTTGGCTTGTCATCTATTTTATAAACAAGTTATTTTATGCTTAGACAAACAGTGTAATAATATATTATATTCACGTTGGACTAGTATTTATTATATAAGTACTTACATCATTAAATATTGTATTGGATGAAATAAACTTGAATAGGCAATTCAATTAACATGGCACAACTATTATATGCATTTATAAGAAAATATAATGTTTTTTTAAACACCTACCAAATAATTTTACAATATTTTGATTTGAATCCTCAGCTTTTACAAGCACCCATGTATAATAGGTGTGTACATTTTTGTTGATGGTTAATTTAAATTCTGGTCTTATTGCCATTTATTACCATATTTTTAAATCATATACACCGAACTGTATATAAATAAATCGTAATTAGAATAATAATCTGTACGATTTAAATCGCATGGTATATGAAATTAATATAATTTTGGCAACACAAACCGCAACAGCCGTCTGAGAAGACAAACTGTGACAACACATTACGTTATGGATCCTTCGCAAATGGGGTTATACCCTTTATTAATATTAATTAGCATAAATGCATTGAAAAAAGCGAACGCTGCAAAAATCACAACAGCATCCGAAAATCTCGAGTGAAACAACGCCCCCCCTCCCCATTTTCTGCAGAAACTATTTATATATATATTCGATTTGTGAAATTTTAATTTAATCTCCGACTTCAATATTATTATTATTATTATACTATAAATCTCGATGGCAATATGTCTTGTGCATACTGTCGTAATAATATTATTATTATAATCGTCCGGATGCCGACGCACCATCGGTGAAACACCATCTGCAACGGGGGTGGTGACTGACGCGGGCACATCATACAATTATTATTATTACTTACTGTAAAATATATAACGCAATATTATAATATAATATTATATCACTGCGTAGGGAGGGGCACCCCGTCATCAGTCGTGTGGAGACCAGTGACCGAGAAAACGGCGGCGGCGGGACAAAAACGCAATGAAAAATGTAAATTCTGGGCGAGCTGCGCCCGATATATGCGCAGCCCCCCGTGGGAAATACACGCCGAAACATCCGCCCCCCCCCTCTTCCCTACCACCGTTGAAACTTTTGATCTTAATTTCCCCTTTGACGCGCGCACATCGCTCACGGTATAATAATTTACAAGCCGGTATATATTACACGGTATACAGCCCAAATCCCGCGACCTGTCCCGGTCGCGTTAACCAGTTATGCGTAATTAATATTATGTAGATACGATTTACCGTAAACTCATACGGTGTATTACCTACGACTATCACTACCACAGCCGGTAGTGCACCTATATACACGATATTCTGTATGACGTATTGTGTTTGATATTATTATCGACGGCGGTAACAACAGCTACCCGGGTTAGGTAAAAAAATCCCGGTAAAATACGATCCTGAACGGAATTAGAAGTAATATACGTGATCCGAACACTCACTTTATAATATTTGTTGCGGCGCTATATGGACATTGGTCTATAATGTGTGTGGTCTACGGAATAGAACAAATCAAATTTGTATTTAATTTCCATAATAATGTTTATTACATATAATTATATAACGTCAATTTAACTATTTTATTCACGGTGTACTTTTTTAATTTGATTTTAGAAGGTTTGTAAGTGGTGGGTGTCCCCCCCTACCCCAGATAAATAGCGAAAATCGACTTCGAAATGCATATAAAATTGCCTATAAATGTTTAATGACCTAAGAAAGCGCCAAAGCGGCTCAAGTCACTTTTTTGTCTAAAACTTTTAAGACATGCAAAGAAATCGAAGATGTGTTTTTATAGTTAATGAGCTACGGTAGAAAAAGGTAAAAAAAATAATAATTACTGATAAAATGCGAAAAACGAAATAGTAAACATTAAAAATAAATATGATATGTGATAGGTACAATAAATTCTGTTAATTTATTAAAATATTTAGAATATGTTGCCCAATGTTATACAGGAATCGAAATAATATGTAGGCAACTTATTGCAACCTATTATTTAATAACCCATTATTTTATATAGCCATATTTTTTATGAGTTTATAGTCATTTATCATAAACTATGAATGAATTTGAACATTTTTATCACACATTGTATTTATAATATATTATACAGGTACATTTGAATTGTATTATAACTTATTTTAGCAATACATATTATTAGTGTAATTATTAACACACGAGTCTTCAGTTTAAAATAATTGAACGATCGTTCGCTAAGCAATCAGATTATACGGCAAAGTTGTACGTAAATTTGTTATCAAACGTATTAGTTTTTTGGGTAAACGATGAGTTCTTTGAGTGTGTTAAGTGTTCCCAATCGTTCGGTCAAAAAGGGATAACGTTTTCAATCGTTCTATTGCTGTAGTCTAAAGGTACTCCCTAAGTAAAAAAAACTCTAAATATTGGTTTTTATGTATACTTTATACTTTATGTATACTAGGAAAGATTTTACTTGCAGGCGGCGTGTCCCATCGTAAGACTTGTTACGTACATGTTGCTGCAGGACAGTGTTGTGCTTTATCTAGATAAAAATTTCATATCTTTATCTTATCTAGATAAAAAATAAAATTGACATCTAATTTTCATCTAGATAAAAATTATAGCCATCTAGATAATTCACAAAATCCGTAGCTAATAATTAGTAATAACTATTTTACAATATTATCATTCAATATAAAATAAACAACTTAATAAGAAATCTCATTTGTATTACTTGCAAAAATTGGTTCTAAAATAGTTTTACATAACATTTATTATTAATTACAAATAATGCACAGATATAATATATTACTATTATAGTATATATTTGTTGAATAATGGCGATAAATTGTAAGGTGAAAAGACCAGCTTCTTGGGTTATGTTGCTCCAACTCTTTTAGCTTTAAGAAAGTTGTTGATACAGTCCAACCAGTTAACATATTGTAAACCGTTAAGTCTCGCAATTGTGACTAGTCTCGAGAAACAATTTAGTTTTTCATATAATCTAAGTGAATCAAAAAGTAAAAGTTTTATAATAAAATCAATAAGTCACCCAAAATTCAAAATGGACTGGGTACCTATTAGGTATAGAGATCTATGTAAAAAAATGTTTATCGATGAATGCAATTCGATGTCATCTTTAATTACTACAAATTCTGACTCTGCAGATGACAGTGATAATATGAGTGATAAAGAGTTTTATAGTAATATATGTGATCAAAATTCAAATTATGATTCTCCAAATGAAGAAATAAATGTTCAAATGTTCAAATATTTAAATTCAAAAAAAAAAGACCTATAGTTATTAAACAATGATCCTGTAGTTAAAAAAATATTTTTGAAGTACAACACAACCCTTCCGTCATCAGCACCTGTCGAACGATTATTTAGTGGTGCTGTCCAAATTTTGACATCAAGACGAAATCGTCTTGGTGATATAACATTTAATAAATTATTATGTGGCCGATCTAAACAATAGATTTATTGTTATTAATATTTATAATTTATGTATAATATATACTTGCAAAGGAAAACATGTTGTTACTCATTGTTAGTATGTTATTTTAAACTTTCACTATAATATATCATTAATTTTGTCCACTATAATAATTATTATGTTTGTTTACTGTTTTTATATTTATACAGATATGTAATGTTATAAGTACCTATATTGTTTTATGATTTTTTTTTTTTAATTTTAACTTTTAACAAGAAGTTATTATAGCTCAATACTTTAATCTCATATTATATTTATAGGTATTTGAATATATTATATAATTATTATAATATTTTAGCATGGTTATAATTAAATAATTATAAAATAATCCATAAAATAAAATATTTTACTCATATAATAGTTATATGATATTCAAAGTTTCTTTAAATTTACCAAATAATTTAATAAATATTTATTAGGTTTAAACTTTAAATGTATAACTATTTAATAAGAATTACAATAACACCACAGTTTATACAGTACAGATTAAGTAAATTTGATATGTCAATTATTAGAGCCTAGATCTTAAGTTTTCACCAAGTGTATGCAATTTTATGTTTGATGGGAGTGAATATAATGACTTAAATACAGTTGCGTATCACAAGATAACTTTTTTTTTGCATCATTCGGAATCTTTTTTTATGTTTGGGATAATATTATGTTATTACTTATCTTTAGCATGCTTGGAATTTTGTCTATTTTTGTAAATATTGTAATAAAAATACTAATTTATTTTAATTTTCAATTATTATTATAAATTTAAATTTGGAGGTAATACCTTAAATAGATATCTAGATAAAAATTATTTTATCTATCTATATCTAGATAAAAGCTATTTTATCTATCTATATCTAGATAAATAAAATTTCTACAGTATCTATCTATACATAGATAATTTTAAATTCAGATATCTTATCTATATCTAGATAATTTTTTTTATCTAAGCACAACACTGCTGCAGGAACACAATATTCTAGCTTATTAGTGTGGGATTCATCTGGAACTTTTATACTGTTTCAGTATTGATCTAAACTATGAAAAATTGTTTATTTATCATTATTATGTTTTTTCAAACTCAAATAGCATAAATAAACTACGATGACGACGGTCGACGAGGCTGTAAAATTTAATGAGACTAGACTCAAAATCATCAATATATAATGCTACCTAGTAGTTATTTTCAACGACACCCTCCACGTCTGGCATATAAATGGTATATTATGACGTAGTGATGAGTGTTTATAACAAGCCCTTTACGGCAACCATCGGTTCCATATTTGACCGAAACAGTTTGATCGACTTAAATTAACGAACATACACAGTAACGGTCTGTAATTTTTTCAATCTATAATTTAATTCAATATTGTTAACGTTTTCGTGAAATTTTATAAATTCCAATAGGAATCAGAGACGAGATCAATATCCCACACAGTCTCTGTGAACATTTTGCGCCAAGCCCTGAAATCTGCACACTAGTCTGTTCATCAAATGTCTCCATTTCTTAGGATATTATTATTATAATATATTTTAAGCTACCATTTAACTCCATAGACTATACTCGTATCAATTCTGCTCTTTATTTAATATTCTCTAGTTTAAATTTTAAACTATCAATCTTTGTAATAGGTACCTAAGTTTTGACATAGATTACGCTAATAACCATGATGTTGATGCGTAAACGATATTATATTAAAGTAAACGATATTATGTTCTTAAAAGTTATTAATTGGAAACTAGGCCGTCTGCCGTTACTCCTTAGGAGTTGTAAATTTATTTAGTTTAATTTTCTACAGCTCTTGCCTAGTATTGGGGGTTTTATCTAGATGAATACTTAATTCTATTCTACTCTATATTATTATACTATCTCATAATTGTATTATTGTATTTTTTCGTGAGAATTTTATAGAATTCTGTACAAGTCGAAATATTGTAACTTTCACGTCCATCAAGTACGAAGAAATTCTGTTGTAAACACAACTGTTCAACAATGGATTATTTTATTTTTAAATTCGTATACGTCAAATGTTGAACGAAAAATCAAACTAACGCATTCTAATTTCCCTGTACACTTATGGCAATAAACACAAAATAATTAAGTGATTGAAAGATGCATACAAAAATACAACTATTTGTCTTAAAAAACTACTTATTGTTGAAATATTATAGTAATATATCCAGTTAAAAACATTTTAGTATGCATTTTATACCCATTCGTTTTTAGTTTTTCTTTTATTCCAGTAGAATAATTTTCGCATACGAAATTGTTATGAAATATTACATTTTATCTGCCTACCAATTATTATTCATAAATAGGTACAACTTGTGCTGTATCTAATTCTCCATTTATAGCTGAGAGTAAGAATTCAAGTCACAGTCTAATTAAAAAATATGAAAGTACGAGTAATTATGATTTCACTAGAATGCCATTACAAATACCAAATACAAGTATTATAGTATTCGTCTAAACATAATATGATAAATGCGTGCAATGTTGGTACCGTGTAAATGATAATTGTCGTCGTTTACTAGTGCACTCATCCTCATGCCGACCCTACAAACGATCAGCATTAGTAGAGCGCTTTAAGATAACACATTTTACATCGTTTCAGGTCCAACACGAATGCACGTGCGCGTTAAATTACTATTTACAAATTAAATTAATTTTTAAAGAGAAACTGTAAGAAATTACCAGCTTAACGTCTTACAGCAAACTATCAAAAATAGATCGAAGGCACCATTACTTTGTTTATGAGTGGAAGTACAAATAATAACTACTATAATAACTGTACACCCTAATAGGAAAAGTTTTAATTTTCCAATCAAATTAAATTAGCATTAATAACGTTTTAACAATGTTTTCATTGAAACCAGGGCATGACTATTTTTTTGAAGAAAGTACTTAATCAGTAATGTATAATACAAATAATTTAACGTAGTAGGCACCTATATTATATTATATGAATCGATGAATCCAAGTCAACTCCGGCTAGACATTCTCGAGGCCGTATTGGCTCTGGGTGTGTGCACTTTTCGTCGATTAAGTGAAAAACACCTCATATAATATTATACTAAACGCCAAAAGTAAGATAAAAATCAGTTAATAATTAGATAAATAATAAAATAACTGTGTTCAGTATAAGAGACGGCTGACTAGTAACTCAATTTATTTTGATTAAAAATAATTTAATTGATTGCAACTAATCAGTATACAGATTAAAGATAACCACTATTTATCCAGTTAAAAAATATAAGTCTTTTTACTGTTTATTTACTTGATTCTACACGCTGAATAATATTATCAAAAAATCAAAAAATAGCAATTATATAAATCATAACTCAAAGCCAATATTCACGTTTCAACTTGAGTTGGGATGAAACTATCTACATTGCCAGATATGTAAGTTTCAATGTTTTTATATATAACTATTGAGTTAAAATAAACAAATAACCACTATAATTAATTATTGCATATTAATAATAGTTGATCCAAAATAATATACTTTATTTTTCATAGAATAAAATACTAATTATCATTTATCTTTGAAAAAATAAATTGTTATAATATTTATCATAATATAATAATAATATAATGCTACAATCAATTAAACTTTTTCGATCACAAGAAAGATCTTAATATAATTATCTAGATAAATTTTTGCAATTTAAACATTTAACTATTTCTTATTTGGATTGCGTTCAGTGGTATGCATACTACTGCAATGACGTACCTATATTGCCTATACTCTATGCCGTACAACACGTTTAATTTTAAAACTAAGTGATTACTGATTATTAAATTGGAAACTCGTATTGCTTCATTTATCTTGGCATTTATTACTTAACTGTAGTGAATAACAACTATGTATATAAAACATTAATTCTGGAAATTGTGTTACAATATTATAGTATAGTATTTTTCATTAGTAAAATTAATGTACAGTTTAATTTAAAACAAATATTTCACAGTTTTCTTCTGTGGCGCGGTGGTTGCAGGCCTCAGTTGAAATCGCTAGTTCCCGGATAGATGAATACCCTACTATCGCTATTATTAGCGAAAATATATACACATTCAATATATCCACATATACACGTATTCCAAACCAACAGTACCCCTACAGTAAAAACAGTACCCCTTACAGTAAAAACAGTCTAATAACCATGTAGATGCAGATGCCTTAAAATTAAAAAAAAATAATCAATATTTCACATGCATTTTTCGAAACAATTAATTCATACCATATCTGTTATTAAATAAGATCAAAATAATATGATTTACTATAATTTTAAACCTCTGAGATATTTTAAAATTAATGAATTTTAAATATGGTTGTAGCTCATGATTCTCAAGTTCAACTAATCCATTGAATTGTTTTATTATTCAATTAATATTTGTTAATTTATTATTCAATGCAAAATTAAGTTATTTAATCATATATCATGGCTTATATAAAAAAAAAATATTAAATAAAACAATACTTATTAAGATATAGTATAACAAAGTCTCAAAAATATAAACAAAAATTAACTGTTTTTATCATATTAATATATTTAATTACGTGTATCTAAATAATTCACATCTTGGATATTAAAAGTAACTATTTCTTATTTTTTTATTTTTATTTTTTTGTTACAATATTTATTTATAAAATCAATAACTGTGTTTTTTTACAATAAGTACAAGCACTGTGGGAGTTGATGGGTTGGAAGCTTGAAGGGAGAATCCATCCAGTGATGGATTTTAAACTTTTAAAGTCATATAATATTTAAGAAGATATACCTAACGTCCTGGCCTATCATAATAAATAATAATTAATAAGTATATCTAGAAGTAATTGATTGTCAGTCGCTAGCCCCGACTTTTCGAGACTTGTCGAACTTTTTATTTTATTTTTATTAAGTACCAGTGGAAGACCGTGATAGTTCAAAGATTAAAAGTATACAAACAAAATGTTATTACAGTGTAAAAAAATTATATTTAATATAATATATTATATTAGTTATGGATCCGAGTTATATGAAAATTAATAACTTATTACATTTAAAAGTTATTAAAATTAAAACTTATTGTATAATTATTATTCTACTAAGAACAATTTCATTATTTAAGTGTGAGATATACAATCTGACATCAAAACTAGCTCTTGTATTTGGTAACTTAAAGATTGTTAGTCAAAAGTGTAAAACATTTTAAGCTGATTAGATGTTTTAAATCGATTTTTGTTTCCTAATTCTCCGAATTCATGTAGTACATTTGATTTCTATATACGAATATAAGACTTTGTGGGTTGGACGTTTATATAAATTATATTAGCTAAGAAAAATGGCGGATCCATGTTTAGATACTTTATCTCACGTGAGACTTTTCGTAAAAACTTACGAAAACCACCGTAAGTGGTTCAGAATATTAAACGTACTTTTCTTATATACATTGTAAGTTTGTTGGAAGTTTAACCATCAACTCGCACTCCTCCACTGCAACTCGTATCAATTTGCATATTAGCACATCGAAAAACTACCCCTCACTACACCTCCTCCTCCCCCCCCCCCATACGTGTGCTACCGTGTGTTTCCTTTGACGACAACTTTTATCATCATCGTATAAAAGTTTTCAGCAGTTTCCATCGGTCGATAGACGTGATGATAATTCCCATGGACGACAACGCGTAGGTATCATTATTTATCCAATACCTATTCAGTCAATATAGCACTTGCGAGCTATGCACACTATATTATATTGATCACATTCGTTAAATTTTCACATTCATTAAAATTTGAAAATGCATTATATAAATCTATAAGCTGTAAAATTAAAAAATCAATGAACATGTATTCAGAAGATTATTTAAATGTCAGTACATATTTTTTAAATACATGTATCTTCTATACTTATACACTTATACATACGTTTTATAATATAATATAATAGACAATAATTAAATATAATGCTGTGTATTATAGTTCATTTTCACACCAACCATTTAATATACCAATCTTGATTTAAGTTCAATCGTACAAAATAATTGTGTTGAAATATTTATGAACTTTGTCTTGATAATCTATTGAAAACCATATATTTTTTTTTTATAAAGATATTTTAAACTATTACAACTTTTTTATGCTCCATCTGCTACACAGTGCACAATTAATCTATGAATTCAATTTGTTTAAGCAAATATTGAAATATTGTTAAAACGAACATAATATATTATAGAAGAATAATTATACCTAACATTTAAAACGTTATTAATATGCTTAAATTATTATATTGTTCATTATCTTCAATAATTACTATTTTTTAATTATTTTAGTAGGTACCGAGAAGTATAGAAATATGAGTAAAGCTAAAAGGCATGGTTTGGTCCTTGTTAAAGTTCAAAACTCCATTTTTGATAAAATCGTTGGAGTTTCATCTTTAATAACTTTATTTTAGGAATTGCTCGCTATTAAAGTAGTTTTTTATCCACTTAACAAGGTAAACACTGGTTGTTTGTGCACTTACGTCATAGTTTGTAATACATCATTGAACTTTACAACTCCTAAATTCGTTTTTTTCCCACATTACTTTAAGAACTTTGGCTAAAATTGGAAAACGCCTAGTTTTCATTTAAAACTTATCTCATCAATAACCATAAAGTTATACGTTATTAATATTTAATGTGCTCTTGATTGTTATTAATTCTATTAAGCACATAAGATTTCTAAAATGTAGATTCTGTTTATTCAAACAAAATCAAGAGATAAAAAAATATGCAATATTAAGTTTTGCCACGTTACAATTGTCCATCACGAAAAATATGGTATAAATAGAATATCGTATTGGTATACGTATACATTTTAAATTAAAGCATTGTCCATAATATAAAGTGATGTCAATCAACAACTTTCTTTTTGAAATCAACGAAAATATAAGGTTAGCAAAAAATAATACATATGAAACGTAATATAGGGTGAATAGAAATGGTGGTTGTGAGTTAGGACTAATTAGAGAAAGTTAATATTTTGTTTTAACCTCAATCAATTTTTTTTACTATCGATATGTTTGCTTCATAATTTTTTACTGTATAATTTCTCAAAATTCAAATAATCTAAGCATATCATAATATTATTATTATATTTTAGAGTTTTTCATAATATAATAAATCGATTTAATTTGAATTTTACATTAAAGTAACGTAACGTGTGAAGTACAAATACCTTATAACTAAACTAAATTATATAATTAATTATTTCAATAGCTTGTTTATATAGTTTGCCCAGTGTATATATATACATATACTTGAATGAATAATTATACAGTTTATGAACTTGATTAAGGCTATAATATAGTTTAATATACCTAAGTACCTAACTAAAGGGTTATTAACTTGAATAGTTGATTTGAATTATTAGAAACTATGTGCGAGCGTATACTCTTTATTGCGGACAACGATATACAAATATCGATATATTAATAAGTATATTTTGTTATTTAAAATTGTACCATATTAAATTAAGTTTGTGTAGAAACTTAATCGTAAATTCTCAAGTGGAAAATTACGATGTGCAATCAACGCTATGCCATAGTTGTATGCAACCCAGTAATATTACAAAGTTCTAATATATGGCCAGTTATATTATAATATTATTATTATGATCATTGCTTACGGTGTAATTATTACAACACAGAGAACGTGTGGGTACTTACCCTACAGTAACTGCTGACTGTGTTTTAATTTTATATGTTTTTAATATGGTTTGGTTTTCATGATCATAACAATGAAAATGAAAAACATACAGAGCATAAACACATTTTATTGATCCACAAAATGCTAGTTTCAGTAATTTAGTGTGAAAGACCATGGCAAATCTGCGACAAAATTTCCATAAGCTTTTAACAGAAATTATTTATGGCCGACCATTATTCCACAGGTCCATCTCACATTCCTTCCCTTATGTACGGATACTATAATTCGAGGAACCAACAGGGATAGCTTGCTTCATTACCATGAACATTATCGCTTTACCCTCCAAATATACTAACTTTGAACTGTACCCAAAACTTCTGTCCCCTTAGTAGTATTAATTTCATTCAAAAACTTAAATAAAAAATCAAATTGCCTCGAAAGTCTCTTTTTACGTTTCAGTTTATTCTATTTTTATTTTTTTTAATTTGTGTATTACCCCGGAGTCCTCTTAAATTTAATTAAAGTTCTTTTACGGTTAGACGGTTTTCATGGGTACGGCAATAAAAGCGAAGTACACACCAGAACCACGAACAGAAGTTCCACAATTCGATTATATACATTATACTATTGTTGTTTGAAAATAGAGTCTTTGAACGTCTAAAGCACTTAGATCACCAGCCTCGTTACACAAATCACTCAAGCAGATTAATTAAAAGAGAAATCCATTTAATGTTAAGTTAATATTTTACAAGATATACAATCAGGCTAATATTACAAAAGAATTTATTTGAACTTAAAATAATCCAAAACGTCCACAGAACGAATATATAAAAAAAAGTTTATACCTACACAATTAAAAATAATATAATGTTATAACTATGCATATAATATTATTTTCGTAGTTCAAACAAAAAACTTAGTTATTACACTTTTTTATCTAATAGAATTATTGTTGTCTTATGTCTAATAAGATATGGATTAAAATGGGTTTGAGAAAGTTAAGAACACTCATTTTGATAATAATATTTTTGAAGTTTAAAAAAAAAATAAAACATAATATTATGTAATATTAATTATCGAGAAAGAAAACAATGACAATTACTTTTTCAGTAATAATTGTGAAAAAAATATCCAATGAAGAAAATTCTAAAAAAAATTTAATCTCATTAAATTATAATGTTTAGAGATATCGAACAATCTGAACTGGACAGCTGATACAAATATAAACATACACAATATCTTGTCTTTGAAATAATATGAGTACATAATGACATTCTCTTTAAAACAAATAATAAATAATTATTAGGTAGGAAGTAGGAACTATTTGTTTTACAATAATATTTTTGACTGCGTTTTTTGTAAAAGCTCTTTTTGGAGCAATACATTTTTTGACTTTTAATAATAATTAATTAATTTTGTATATTTTGTACTTGCCTAATAGTTTTATTAAGTTGTAGTATGCATTTTGATATTCAATAATGAATTCAAGTTCTTTAAATAATTGAGTAACCCGCTCAAAATTAAAACATTTTATTATATTAATATTTATTTCAAATGGCATAAGTGTATTTAGTTCAGTATAATAGACAGATCTAACATATTTTAATAAGACCTAAGGTACTTCTAAACTTACCTATTGGCTTAAAAAATGGAATTTATTCTCTAAATTATTACATCATAAACAAGTTAAATGATTCGAAAGAAAATTATACAAATCAAATTATACAATTCATTTTTATTTGGTGTGCATATTTAGAGATTTAATAGCAGCTATTGGTATTTGCAATTAAAATCTGAACTAACAGTCCAGCATAAGTATACAAATTTAAATTAAAACTTATTTATGAGTTTCTGAAGTAAGTATTAAACTTTAATTTTGTTTAATTAAATCGTTTTACTATGTATATAATTATTAAACATTAATGAACGTATTCATAGGCATATTTTGACGGTAATCAGTTTAGTTTCTACTAAACAAATTTAATTTGACCTCCGGCTTAATGTAATATTCATGAATACGATTTTAATTCCCGCAATATTATTTGAAATTAGAGATCAAGATATAATTTTCATTTGAGTAAACCTTAACTTTACTATTTTAATTGAATTTGATTCCCTACATTCTATATTATCTTAAACATTTTATATAACAATTAACAATTACTAACTATCAATTTATTTATTTACTTTCAAAAAGCAAAAATTATCGAATAAGAGAAAAAATTATTTTAATAATTGCTGGCTTTGTCATTTCTTAAGACGACGCTACACAGATATTTGTTGTATCCATTTTATAGTGCGTAACATAGCAAATTTATGTTTAACAGATCACATTTGTTAATTTAAAAATTAGGCCTATTACGAAACCTGATGGTAAGAACATTATTTTTGTTTGTATATGTGTTTTTTAAGATAATTCAGTTTTTATGAGCAATTTTAACGTACGCTAAATTATATACGTTAAACTATCGTAAAAAAAAACCCCATATACAAACATGGATAATGTTCTTACCATCAAGTTTCATAACTGGTCGATTCACTATAAATTTTAAACTAACGGGGTTAAATGTGATCTGCTGAACGTAACTTTGTAATTATGAAAAAAAATTTTTTTTATACTGGATATAAAAAATTTGAATTTGGTAATTTTTTTTTGAAAAAATTCAAAATTGCAAATTTGTTAATCTAAAAAGAATAATTTTGATGGTAAAAATATTTGCCAATTCAAGTAGTATTTTTATTTAGAATTTTTAAAATATCAATATTTATTTGAGTACATACATTTAGAACGTGATAACTTTTAAAAAAACTCTTTTGGAATTTCTTGACATGATGAGTATATTTCTTAAATTATTTACCAACCATATAATTTTAACAATTTTCGTCATACGTTTAGCCGTTTACGTAACATAATTCTATTTTATTTTTTTGTAAGGACTTTCAAAATGTTTTCAGTAATGGATCTAGTATTTTTTTTTTTAGAGGAGGAGGAGAGGTTCTGTATTTTTCCAAGCTTATTAACCTAGATACTAGGCCAATGGGAAGGCAACTCTGACCCCCCTTAAATCCACCACTGGCCGTTTTTTGGTATAATATTTCGTTTTTTACAATAACTTGTGGATCTCGTCGCGTTCTGTTTGCCTCATCGTTCCACAGTGGTGGAGGTAAATTGTGTATTAAAAATTAAGGAATCGGTCTACATTCAATAATTTTGCACTTGGAACGCAATAATTTATAAGTTGTTGGTCAGAGCGACTCTACTTAATAATTACCGATTCTAGCAATGCTTATAAAACGTGTATACTGTAGATAATTTATATTACGCTTAGCACTTAGCGGCCAGTGTACAAGACGTGTACTCGCCGTTTCGCGTCGCTCTCGGTCAGTGCAAGTGCGGTGTCATCGTTTTGTAATACGTCTTTGCCTCGTGTTGTACAAATAGTGTGCTCGCCATTTTGCGCCACCACACCACCCGTGCAAGTTTTCGTCGTCAGTACGCGTTGACTTAGGTCGTACAATGTGAACTCTCCGTCTAGCCATTTGCGTCCCATGTCATCGGTAGGTACTACACAAGTACGCGTCGTCATTGTTACTTGTTGTTACGAGTCTTCGCCAAGACATATAATAATATATAAAAGTGTTCTCGCCATTTGCGTTGTCGTGAAAATACGTACGTGGTCGACGTGCTACATATAGCAATACAAATGTAAATGTCATCTTTGATAAAATTAATGAAATTTAATGTGTTATTTGCGTAGTAACGTTATGTAATTTTTAATGTTTGAGAAAGAAGACCATAGCCATTCGAACCAATTTATAGCTCATGATACCTATTAGACATGGTTGATGAATTAACGTGAAAGTGAACATATATGTACTTGAAAACTATAAAGATTCAATCATTATTGAACGGTGTCAAATTTTGTTACAGCTAGTTGAATGAGATTTATTATTGTAGCTGACTCTAAAAATGATGAGGGCATAAAAAATGTTTTCACCGAAGTACATGAAATGTTTATAAAGGTAAATATGAAGAAAATTATGTAAATATTTGTTTCTTTGTACCTATATAATAGTCTATTCGATGAAAGAATAATCAGTCCGCCGACCGATTCTCGTCAGTGCTGCACATCTCCCGCACCAGTCACCACCTACCCGGTGTTAGCGTGATCACGTGGTCATCGAAGTACCAATTATCCAACCAGTTAGGTACAAGCTTCCAGTCAGTCCATTATTATACTTTTGTTTTCTACGATTTATTATATTTTGTTATTTTTCTTATACCTATTCAGTATATAATCAACAATTTGATACTGCCATCAGGGAACCGTTTAAAGTAAGTCATTATAAACGAAAAGTGAAAAAGCAAAAGTTAAAACGTTATTTTAATTAAATAATAATGTCATGTAGTGGATATTTTTTAAATTTATGAAAAAAAAATTGATTAAAAAAATGTAATAAGTTATTTTGCTTATATTGTCTATTCTGATTTGTAATATATTCTTACACAGTTACATGAATTCAATATCTAGTTGTATTAAGACATTGAGTGGTGAAAAAATCTGTGGACTGACTAATGAACATTGCGTATTTACTGTGGTGGCGATGGTGTATCATACCTTTCATATAAATGTTCTGATGTTCAGAACTACCAGACGAAATTAATTATTGGAATTCGTGAAATCTCTGGTATGCAATCGGGTAAGTTTCTGGCAGTCACAAACAGTCAAGTGGTGTAAATATAATTAAATTAGTGTCGAATATTTAGCGCACGATACATAATATATAGCCGATTACCTGGGTCCGCAATCAAACCATATCGCGTTTTCATGCACGATTAATAAGCGGTCATGCAGTGTGAAGTGAGGTAATTGTAAATTTTTAAAGTCGTAAAATTATCATATTAAAAACACGTTTTTCACTATCAAAAAATTATAACTCAGCAACATTTATTTGACGATTGAAAACTACTATACCTATAAACAAATAATAATAAAAAAAAAACAATGCCCACATTTAGTTTGCTTGATTCGATGTTCGATTTAATAGATTAAACGGCAATGAAACTAATAATGAGATCCGGCCACCGAGGTCGTAGTGAAATGTCAGGTGAACGCGTGATTTACGTGTCTGTGTCGAACGAAATAGCGTGTGGTGCAGCTCTACACCTGTGGTGGTGAGAAAGTCACGATGAAGGGTGGAAATGGTCCGAGAGTATACCGTAAAGGTTAGACTGTGCAGTGGGGGTGTGGACATTAAAGTCGATTTGTTTTGGCTGCAGGTCACGGAGACGGAAACAGACATGCCGCGGGTGCCACTGATCCGCATGCTTCACCACGGTACGCGTTACCTGCAGCTTAATAAATAATATTTTGTATTACGGTGTGACGGTGAGCCCCTACGGGTGGACAAACGGCGAGCAGAAGACACATCAAAGAGTTTTTTTTCCTTTGCCGAAAACGAGACGGATGAAAAGACGGGAAATGGAGAATATACTATATATATATATATTTATATGTATACAGAAACTGTCGGTTGATGGGGTGGTGACAGTAAGGGTAGGTACGGTATGGCCGTTTGCGCTCGCCGTGGTACATCATGCGTTCTAACATGGTTATGATTTCACGGTTGCCTGGTCACCCGCATGTCAAGTACGCACGCGCGCGCGTGAGTGTGTGTGGGTTTGTGCGTGTTACACAAAACAGAAACGGCTCGGCTCACGCTGGAGGGGGGGGGGGGTTGACGGTTGTGTCGGCAGAGGTATATAATATTATAGTGCAGTCGACGACGGTGGCGGTGGTGGTGCAGTGAAAGATCTTCTTCGTCGTAGCAATATGCCGACATCCCTCATCCTTGGGCAAATCCCCTCCCTCAGCTCACTCAACGTTAACTTCGCCCTGGGCCCACCGTACCGGAACACTTTTGCTAATATCAACAATTATAATATCGTGTTAGAGTTGGGGCTCTCATTTCCACCAAATAGCTCAGGGGGGGTAAGCACAAAATTTGTTCACGGACAAAAAAAAATCTATTATTACAATGAATATTGGTTAGAAACGGAAGAAACTTATAATACACCGCAATAATGTATTGCATTGCCTTGTCTATATTTCAGATCCCGGTCAGATATTTTACGCCACTGCCAGGAACCAATTTAATGGTTTAGCTAGCAGATGAAATTCTATTATCTATTAACACGCCCGTCACGTTGCCGGCAAACTGACCGGTTAAAATATTATTATATTATCATTGCAATGTGTTTAATCATGCGAGTACACGGATAGGTCAACTATATATCAGTCTTGATAAGAGTAATATTGCTGTGCTAAACACAAATGCACAATGACACCGTTATTGCTCGGTTATGGCGTTTGTTCTGTATTGTTACAGTGTCGTGTTATTATTTATACATTTTTAAAATTGGGTTTGTATCTTTACACTAAATATCAGTGACAGACTTTCTCACAATGTCATTTAACAAAGCTATGACCAAACAATAATTGTTTTATTAAATTAATTTATTAATTATTATATTATTAGAAATTAATTAATTAATTTCATGTTTTGTTAATCGCGATCGATGATCATAATATTTAACTAAATAATCGATAGGTTACATATATAATATATAACAAAAAAACCGTATCAAAACTTAAGAGTGTATCACAGCTATAGAATGTTACACATTTTCTTAACACAAGGCACGGCAGGTACGTATTGTAATTAAATTAAAATCAATTTCAAAGGAATTCCCGTTATTATCAATTATGCGCAGCGCACAGCCCTTCAGCAACGGTTGACCGTATAACACTAGGATATAACGTCGCCAAGGTCTGAATTATTTAAACTTAAATACTGTAAAAGAAAAAAAGAAAATATTCAAGTTTAGAATAATAAGTACATTCCAGCTGATATTGTTAAAGTTTTCGTATCGCATCACCAGGCTACGTCTATAGTATAAATGTATAATATTATAATATTATACCTCCTCATATTATTATATCTTACAGAGATAAAAAACAAACTAATGAAACAAATGTTTGGCTTGTTCGGCGATTGTCCAAGGCGGTCATTACAAAGACACGTGATCAGATTCTATTGATAATAGCATATTATATTGGATTTAGGGAGAAAATACACGCCAAATAAATGTGAAACACAAAATTCGTCTTTTTCCGTGCGTGGAAAATCGTTTAAATTCAATTGGCCCCTATCCTGCACCCAAAGTGTCACTTTCTGTTCTCATAAAGCGACGAGTGTTCTTGGCAAAGTTCGTTATTCCTGGTGTCGTTAGGCATTTCCGTTTCTTTTTTCTCTGGTTTATTACAAAATTCTGTCACGTTGTCGAAAAGAAAAAAACAAAATAACGTTAAATATATATATATAGTATACCAACTCCATTCCTTTTTATATGAAAAATAATGTTTTTGTTCGTAGAAGGTCATTTTTCCTCTACTCTATTTTAAAAAGTTATTTGAAAATCGAAATTATGTGTATAAATATTTCTATAGGTACCTACCTACCTAATATAAACACATTATACCATATTTATCTTAAAAAACAATTTCTTAAATAAGTCAAATTAAAACAAAATGTTCTACAGAGTATATTTAGAAATAAAGATGCTTTTAGTGTAAATTTTCATATTTTTAATTAACATTATAGGTACCTCTCTCTAATACTATAAATTACATTTAAAATAGCTTGATTAATTCAAATTATGCTAATAAACAAAATACAACAGAAGTTTTAGTCTCAAACATTAAGTAGAATATTTTGTTTTAGCACAAGTATCTTATAGTCTGTAGTTTCATATTAACAAATTAAATTTAAAATATGTTTAAAATGTATGTGTTGATAAAACAACTAAGTACATACTTATATACAAAAACAAAGAAAGTAATAATTAAACAAATTAAAAAAAAAAAAAACATTATACATGATACCTATTAATAACATAGGTACCTCAAACATTTAACGTTAATATATTATTATGATTATTTTAAATGGAATTTTTAATGATCAAAAACAATTTGATAAATTCTAATATATTTTAAAAGTGAGTTATAAAATAATTTATCGGGGTGCGGCCATTGGGTGACTTCCCCCTCCCGTCAATTAAATCTACAACATCAAATTTACTTATTGTATAACTTGTAAATGCACATTGTCGATATAAATTTTTGTTCAATAAAAAAAAAAAAAATAATAATAATTTATCAAACAACTAAGTATTTCCAGGTAATATATACATATATTATTATAATATAATATATACAATTATATTAACTGATTAAAATTAAAATTATTTAACTTTGTTTTCATCTCTTGGAACTACACGTATGAAATTGTCTATGTTATTACTTATTATAACGATTTTTTTTCCTTCCTGTAAAAAGATGGATTATTCAATCCGGAGCTCATCCTACAAATATGTAAGTTATGAACCACGGGGGAATTTTGAAAAGATTTTCGTTCCTGCAAGCGTTTATTATTATGTATTTTTTTTCGCCTTTTTTTCGTGGTATACATTCATATATTATATACTTACAAATCATCCGACACCTCCTGTCCCAACGTCTACGACCGACTCTTGGGAAATAAGTTTCATCGTTGCATACGTTTAATCAAGTTTCCCGTCGAACGGTTTTCATCATTTCTCGGCGTGCAAACGCGCCGCATTAGTACGGTGTTCCCGAAATCATAATAATAATAATATATTATATACCTAATGCAATGATACAACAAACCGGTCGTGAAGACAAGACGTGAAGTATCATAATATGGTATATTATAATAAAATATCTGTTTTGATTAATATGATACAATTAATTCGATGCCACGACGTGTGTCGCAGAGGTTGGATACGTACCTCACAATTATTATATTATATATTTTGCCATCGTCGGTGGCCAAAAGAAAGCGTTGGCGTCGACCGCGGGTGAAAAGATTTTCACGCCTTTGCCGGGTGTCAGCGAACGCGTGATATATATTATTATTATTATAGTGTTGTTATCTACAGTTTCCGGTCGTCGGCTCGACTCTCTCCTAACGCATGTGAGTTCTATAATATAATAATATTATGGAAAAAAAAATTATAATAATCCCGATCGCATTCTCGTCAGCCGTGTCTGCGTAATATAATATAATAATATACGCGAGATTGTCGTGCGATTTTGACAAAACTCTTTTGTACTAAAAATATTTAATAGACCGACGAGTTGACATCTAAAAACTCTCATGGTTCGTAGATTTACTTTGTTTGAGAGGTTCAAATATTTCACCAACCTACACATATTATATTGCATTAATTATACGCATTATACATACTGTACCCAGCCAGATGTTAGGTACATAGGTATATTATTGGTTTGTAAATTTCAATGTGTGTACCAACAAATCATGGCAAAATGAATTTATTCATTAATTGAAATTTGCACAGACATGGCTATAATCTCATTATCCACCAATGTAATTATGACAAATGTACGTATTGTTTACGCAAAATTAATTGATTCGCGTGGCACAACTGTATGTAAATATAAATACATTAGTATTTACGATTTACCGGCCTATACGTTTTAGGAAACTTGTTGTCCTTTCAAGAACACTTAAAAGCATGATAATATCGTTCAATTTCGTATTTTAGTTTATGTACGCAATGGTCAAACATTGATGAACATCGTCGTACCTGCTATTTTTCGTATAAATTGTTTCATTGTTCTTAAAATCGATAAGTACTTGCACAAAACACAATCATTAATATTGTAATTGTAACCTACGTTATTGTGGGCTGAACACACGGCGAAAGGACATGGATAGCAGATTATAACGTGCCACATCCTATGGGTAGGTAGTTTTTCATTAAAAAAAAAAAAAAATGTTCACTGATCTCACAAATAATTCCCATCATAATATTCTTAAGTGACTCTAAATTTGTTCGTATCAATCTCTAAATATATTTTGAAGAATGTTAGAAAAAAAAACTTTTTCAAAGTACAATGTTGTAGTTGTTCTAACTTTCTCTAACCATGTGTCCAATAAGTAATCGCTTAATTAGTTTTGCAACCTTTACAATAAAAATATGTATTTTTTTTTGTAATATTTTGTTTTAAATAATAGTTATTGTTGTTATTAAATAATTCCCGTTTATTTAGGCTCCCGATAATAATATTTAATAATATTAAATACAATAGTCTTTAATTCAACATTTCAACAATGTCGTAAGGGATAATGTACGAATGTCTACACTATACGAAATAATTATCGTTTTTAGTTTTGCCTAAAAATTAGAATAAGATAAACCTCAACAGTTTCTCTATTGGTTTTGACAAGAGAATAACCCCATACATTCGCCCATTCTTCTCCATAATAATTATGTGGACTCGGCTTATGTGGCACCCCGGGGCACCACAATAAAAATGAGCCATTATGTAAAGCTGCGTGCAACATTAAATATGACACAAACATTGGGTACTACATATACTTGATTGTCATTTAATGTGGGACAAGGTGATAATGAAACTTACAATGATTAAAATATACCACAATTATTATTACTATCCTAAATATATCAAATCGAATGTTGATGATTTTCACTAGATAACGGATACTGCAGAATATCATCGATGTAATAAATTCAACCTAGAAATTCGCCTTATTATGATTTTTGAAATAAAGTGCGATATCTACGTGTGTTTGTGTGTATATTATTATAATATAGTCTATAAATCTAATATCTTATAATATAATACTTGAATCGAAATTGTTTTAACTTTTTCCTTAGCAATTCTGAACTACCAATCATACATAGGTATTGTGACTATATACATTGTTTTTTATTTCAATGTAAAGAAGTTGGGTAAGTAGATACCGCATCACTGCACATTATTAGGGTGTCATGTGGTTCACTATAATGGATGCGTTAAAGTTAAATTCAATAATACAAAATCATTTTTAAATTATACTAATAACATAACCTATGAGAAATCTTGTATTTAATTTTCAATTTTTTAAAACAGTGAACAATTTTTTTACAAGAATAATTTTAAAAAAAAACTAATAAAAATCGAAAATTTCTTATGCCTATAAATAGCTTAAAAATAGAGTCAACATATAATATTGTACATTTCATGGTATATAGAAAATGAATACATAAATATTCGTTGAAAACTAACTGGTTTTGCGTAAAGATTAATTTGGTTATTGTTTTTCACGATGCCGGATCGTTGCTTTTAAAAACTGTTGGAAATTGTGATTCTCAAATGCTCCAACTTTCCCACCAAAAAAAGATGCCAATGTTTAAAACTAAAACATTATTTTATACATAGACACACAAAAATAAACACATTCACACACACACTTTATTGTTAAATCAATACATTCATCGCTCTGTTCAGAATCTAAAACAATAGGTACAATGGTTTACGTATTACCTCAAAACCCAAAACAATTGATCTCACTACATTATTGTATGCTACTAGAACATAAGACTGCTCGCAAGTGTGCTGGGGAAAACATTTACTTAAAATAGAGGCCATTGGTAGCTCGATACGAAACAGTTATTTCACGACAGCAATACACACACACACATTTACAAATATATATTATATAGTATTATACTAGCTATATGCGTAAATGTGCGTGAGCACTAATTTATTTCACATAATTACTCGCACACTACAATAAAATTTTATGTCCCACATAAATTAATTCCGTTATTCGATTTCACTATGAAGAAATATATATATATATATTAAACAAAACATTTCCTTTCTCATAGGAAAATAATTATTGACGACGCTTTATTTCAAAAAAGCATTTATTACAAAGAACGCCTTCTATCGTATATTATGCGCACTCCTTGTTTTGACATTTATTGGGAACTTCGCGTTCACTCTGAGATGAACCACATACAAAATATATACGATTGCCCCTTTAAGCACAACAATTGTTCTAAAAGGTTTTCGAATACATCTCCAAGGCTTCTCTAACTCGTCCCCAGATAATGATTAATTAATTTGTTAAAGAAACCATCTGGATATAGTTTTTCCGGTATAAGGTGTGCGTGGTCAAAAGACCTGACCCTTCCAATCTCAATTTATGACATCGCGTCGACATTCTTAAGCTCGTCTAGTTTATCTTTCTATCATGATATACGGCTATACATATTACCACATTATATCCAGCTTACAATCCAAACAATTTTAAACATTTCAAAAAGTGTTTCTGGAAAAAATAAAAGATAATGTAAGACGTTCAGACAACATGCGTACAACATGAAAAACTGCAATTATTTTAGATTGTCATATATTAATTGTTTACTAAAGTTAACAGTAAACAGAATAATTTACAACTACACAACATTTTCATAATTTAACGAATCAGCCCAAACATTTTTATATATTATTTGTTTACATTTTAACGAAAACCTTTTACATTTTAAAATATTACCTAATAGGCAAGACCACTGTGGGCGGGTAACACAGATCTCTGAGCAATTAATGTCTGGAGATAGATACTGCCATCTCCCCTCCCCAAACCGGCATGTCAGAAATCTATGTGTGGCCTAATAATAATTTTGACAAACAAGCGACTGAGTTAAGCTTTCAGACCTACAACTACCGATCATAGAGTGACATATACGAAAAAACAATTTTATTTTCTGTCCCATAAATCATATAAAACATGCAAATGGAATTTTAGAATTTATAGGTATAAAACGTAAAAATTATAATTGCAGACTTGGGAACATTATATATATATTCGACATAGACTAAAATTAATTGTTAAGAACTGAAATTACTAAATTTTCATAATATATAAATATTAAATATATTTGTATAGAGATAGATATCATCCAGAAATCATATCTTTATTAGAGTAATGCTAGATATACAGAGTGTGACAAAATTAACTTTTGTAATTAATTATAAAATTACTTTTTTCTTTTAATTTAAAAAAAAAATGTTGAATTTTGATTTTATAATATGATAAAAAAAATGAATATTGATTAAAACAAAATACATTACAAAGTTAGTTATAATTTCATTGTTCAGCTAATTCTGTTACACCTTGTACATTTAATTGAAATTAACTAATTGAAATTACCAGTATTTTTCAGTGGGGTCCAATATCTTATACAATCTTTTTATAAGAAAATTAAATAAAATAATTATATTATGTATTGCTTTGTACTAAATAATAATTTACGTATGCCATAGTCCCTAATTTAATCATAACTTCCATAGTATAATAATTTCTAGTCAAAATATTAATTATTCTTAAGGCTTAAGGATATAGATTTAAATATTTTGATTCATGTAGGTATATGTGCATTATACTAATGCTATTAAATCTACAACTAAATTTAAATCTTAAACTCATGAATACCATCGTGCATAAATAACATGAACATACCATTAATCGAACTAGTTAATTTCCTTTAAAAGGACGAATCATAGATTTAGTCCTTAAATCAGAGGAAGATTTAATTACACGTAATATCTAAACTTAAATCCAACTCAATATTAATTCTAGTTCCACATGCATAAATGCTTATTAATTTTAAAGCATTTTACTCACGTGCCGGTGCATGTAGTACATTATATTTATTTGTATCATTTGTTTGGTGAAGCGACATAATTATCACTCCGCTCAATAAATCCATACTAAACTAATCATCATTTATAATGCATAATAAAGTCCACATGGGTAGGAAACTAGGAACTATAGTGGATATGTTATTATGTCATAACGAGATATTATTTCGATATTAAATTAGTCCCCAGTAGATACCTATCTTCTGAAACCAAATAATATATACGATAATGTACCAAAATTGCCTACTCGACGCGCCGGCTAAGAGATATTAAAATAATATAATATTGTTAGAATGGTAATAATATTATTGTTTTCTATACGGAACACATTATTCAACAATAATTTAGTATTTAGACTCAGAAGGTTGCTTTAAATCATTAGTATATACTAACAGAAACAAAATTAGTTAACATGTAAATATTTGTAAATTTAAACAAGTAAAAACAGACAAAAAAGTAAATACCCACTATTTTGTCCAGTTGTTTTTATCTGGTATTTAAGTATTTAAATAAAATATAATTTACTATAACTAGTCAGTTAGAGGTTTCTACACTCAATTCGCCAAGCTACAAAAAACTAAATCATTATAATATTTCAAACTTATCATACCTAATTGTATAGATGGTATAACTCAATTAAATAATACAAAAATAAATAAATATATAATATAAGTTTTGCATAATATAGTACAGTGAAATATTACACATTCTGGAATAAATACAATGTAATTTGTTTCATAAATAATGTTATATTTAAATATAATAATTATCTACAGTTGATATTATATTATGTAAGTAATGGTAATCATAATATTATGTATGTTTTTTTTAAATTCCTAACACATAATATGATTTCGAAAAATGTCTTTATAATGTATAATATATATATATATCGTGTTTAGTTTATCTTTTATATTATTTGTTTGGATATATTTAATCATTAAAATTACCAATATATAATTCATTATTCATTTTGATTACGATACTGTTGCAACAACGTCTACAAAGATAAATTACCGATGTTTGTATATTATTATAACCTACTTCTGAGTATTGAATGATATATAGTCTTAAGTTGATTAGATTGAAGTATATAAACATTGACTCATTCTTATATATTACTTTATTAGGGAAGAGATATTTTATTTTTTTTTTTTAATTGTCTAATTGTCTAATTTATTTTTAAAGTTATGTTTTACATTTTTCTTCAATTAAAATAATTGAGGTTCTATTTGATTTACAATAGTTAAAGGTTTAATAAAAAAAAAACCATTTGGCCTACAATGGCTCAGTTATTTTCTTGCAAGAATATTAATTAAATTATTATTTTGCATATTTCCGTAGTTGATAAGAATATAATACATTTTTCATTCAATAAAAAAAATTAATTTTCCCTTACCCTCTACCTTCGTAAAATGATATAATATTACAATGATTTGTAATACCCACATCTAATTTTTTTTTTTTAATGTTTATTAAATAAAATTATTTTTTTTTTAGAAGCAATAATGAACTTTAGTTAAAAAAAACATTTCTAAGCTAATTCTGGTTGATCCAAAAACAGTCAACCTAAAACCTTAACTAATCGTTGTTTTCTGATATCAATTAGGTTGGTAGGTACACTTTTTACACAACAGAACTTATAGAAGCAGAAAACACAATTTATGACAAGGACAATACATTTGAAATTCTAATCTAGAATCGGTAGACACTTAGTAGTTACCACCTAAAAGCTTTTAAATATATAAGCAGTAACTCAAAATTATTTTGAATAATACAAAACAACGAATATTGTAAAAACTTTATTACATTAAAATTCGGTATTATTTACTTTATACGTTTCATAATAATAATACGACGTGTTCACTATTTGAAATTATTAATGAACTTTATTATAGCATAAAAAAGGTAATAATGACCTACTAATAGTGAATACCTTTTAGTATATCTATTTACTCTCTGAAGACAATTAAATTTCATACGGATGACCGGTTTCACACGTCGTAAAATTGTTGAGAATTTGCCACACTACGCTGGAGTACAATTATCGTACTACAATATGCTATAGAATGAAGATATGCAACGATGAACTGCTGTCTAATTGGAAACATGAGCCTTTGAAGTCTTTGGGTAACGATCCCATCAAAAATGGGTGGCGTTTACATTGTGTTAATTATACGGTTGTCCGACTCCGTTTCCGTGTATAGCAGCGATCTCAAAATACGGTGTTTAACTTAACAATGTGCGGTAGTTGTAAAGTTTCATTTGTGTTTAATGTTTTTCGAATTGCAGCCCCCATTCATACGTAACAAGTTATACGCGTATTTTGTCAATGGAAACCAAGAATTGTCGTTTGAACGGATGGGGGGGGGAGGGCATATAGTAAGAGCATAAGACCAACATGCACAGTCGTTATGCATTTCGGGTTCGCTGTACCGTGTGTTCAAACAGTAGACGCCGTATCTTTCCACCCAAGGTTTCGTTCTTATTGCGTCCATAAACTCGTGTCCTTTATGAATGGTTGAACCTTAACTCAATTCTTCGCAGTTAATTTATAAAATTAGAAATTTATTTTAAAGTCAACAATTCTTAGTTAAAGTCATTTTTAATACGAATTCATAGTGTAATATAACTAATAATGATTTGGCAATTATTTTATTCTGAAGGACAAGGTTATATTTATGTATATAAAATCTATAAAAAAAAATTTCCATCCAAAAAAAACATTCAGTGAAACATGAAAAATAAACTAATTAAACATATTTTATAATTAATATAAGTACCTGCAGTTTTTGTATCTATATTAAATTGTATTATACTATAGTTTCAGTGACGATGTGATTGTTTACATTAATAACTATTCGGGTGTAACAATTAACAAATGCACATTATTATAACTTATAACTGATAGTTGCCAACTATGATGGTCTTTATTTAGATGATTTAAATGATATAATTTATAACCAACAAGATTTAATAAAATTATACCAAGAAAAAATAATAACAATTTGTTAAGGTTTGCATCACCTTAGCCCAAGCATCAAACTAAAATTATAATAACTCAATAGAAACTTACGAGTGTATGTGAATAAAGTCTAAAACAAATATCAAAGAGTTTATTTTATATATTTTGTTTAGTAATAAACTGCATTAATTGCCTTGAAAATAAAAAATAAATAAAATCAAGACAAAGAGATACGAAAAATAAATCATTAATATTATAAAATAGAAACGCATAACGACTGCAGCAGTGCGGCTACCACTGATTAATAAGCGGTTGACAGTCATATAAAAATAAAAATAATATATAATAAGTTTTAAAAAATCGTAGTCGTGTTAAATACATTACTACAGTGTCTGAGTGTATAAGACAATAATTATAGTTGTTCATTTGTCATGACAAATCGTGGGTTTGGACCACAGCCATAAATATTACGATATAATTATATAGTTTCACGAGGTCGGATGCGTGTCGCGGTCGGGTCGCGTACGACGACAATATTTCTGGTGGATTACTATGATATTGTTATGACGTGCTCATCGAAAGGCGAAGGAGAGTTACGTTTCAAAAAACAAAACGGAGAAAAAAATCAAACGCGACTCCAACCATATCAGCAACTCACCGTCGGGTGTGTATAATAATAAAAATTGAACGTCAGTGGAATAAACCACTATCTGGAGCGATGATAATTTATACGACGGTTGTAGTAATTCTAGAGTTATTGGATCAGTGGGGGAGGGGGGGGGTCGAAGGAGAGATGCAGTGGATATTTCCCTCAGTCAGTCTTTGTCCCGCCACCGTCACCGTCTCCTTTATACCACGAGGCGAATTAATATGCTGGATGCGGTCCAAAAAAGCGGCGGCCGACTTCTGAAATCGATAATATTCCCATTAATACAAAACACGCACACTGCACATATACTCTCGTGCATCCACACATATTATACACGTGTGTGTATCGCACACACACACACACACACACACACACACGCCCAAGTCCTCATACGACAAGTGATATTCCAAAATTATACTGCACGAGGTGTTCTCCTTTATTTTTTTGTCTTCGCCACAATCTCGTGCATCTAACTTTTCCATGTCGTTCAGCGTTATTCTGTTTGTTCCGAACTCGTAAAAAAATATCCAAAAAATCGGATTACAGACCCTTAAATTCGTCTTAAAAGTAAAAGTAAAAAAAAAAATCCCAAAATCCTCGTCGACGTTATATGGGCGTGGCTTGTAGATTTATAACCAGAGTTATTCGCTATTTCCCGAGAAGTTCGCCAAACCTTTTACGTGTTCGAATTTGTATCTAGATAGATCGGAAACCATTACATTTATCAACGATAAATTCTGGTTTCACTTTGGAATTATATTTTCATTCGTCCATTTTTCGTTGTATCCACTTTCGTCTGATTTTCCACTCTCAGACATATGAATCAAAAGCCGACGAGCATGTCTGATTTGAATAACAATCGAGGTTCCCACTGACGGAGAGAAATGATGACAATCAATGATAACCAAAATTGGAAAATGAAATGTAATTTGAATGTCGAATACGAATTGATACGTAAGCATATTTTATACGACCACGCACACACATATACACTAAGTATATATATGTACGTATATTGAGAATAGAATCGAATATCTTTGTAAATCGAAACCATCATTGGTCTTTCGGATAAAGTAAATTCCAGTAAAACAAATAGGTTACAAGAATGAAGAAATAATATGTACCACAGTGCACAATTGAAAATTTGTATCAGGTTCGTTTCCAGTTTTTCTATTTATTTTTTTATTTAATTTGTTCTGGTACCGATTGATCAAAAGCAATCTGTAACAGTTTGAAATGGGAGATCTACAACAGCGATAGACCATACGAGTATTTTATCGATTGATGAAAACGAAAAAAAATAAAGAGACATATAAAATATATAGTTCAATGGTCAATTTATACTTATTGTGTACGTAATTAGAATTATTTAAAAAAGTTAAACATATTTTTCAGTATAAAGTAAAAGGGATCCAATTATAAGAAATTAAGTCTTAAACTTGTATTAATATGAGTATGTATTTAGATTGTAATTGAAAAACAATTCGTAAACAAAAAATCACGTTCGCAATTCTATCAAACACATGTGGTGTATGTTTGTCTTCCGATAACATATAATAATGTTTCGTATGCGATAAATTAGTATTTTTTTATTCGTCTGATTAAATAATGTAATAAATATTAATGATCTAAGGTCAGCAAGAGAAAAATTGACAGTATTTTTAGTAGTTAAAAAACCTGTAATTACTATTTGTACATATTTGTCACTAACTAAAGTCAATCATATTTTCTCAGACGATTTTTGAAGCTTGCGTAGATAGTTGAAATAAGCTTGTCAAATATAATTTCCAGAATTAAAATAATCTTAAGTTTAACGACGTTAAATGCTCAGTAATTTCTATTAAACAAAAAAATGTATTATATTTGTAATGAGTTATAGCCTATAGGAAATTTTTTAATTCATCAAAACAATATATTAGTGGAATAGTAAATAAAAAAACTAATGCCTACATTTTTTAATGCAACAATAGTTATCGTTAAATAAATAAATTTATATTTAGATTAATTGATGATTACTAATTTGTGAATAATATTTATTTTACAAAAAAAAGTTTGAAAAAATATATATAATTATTAAAATTGGAATACCTATTTATATTATTCAAAAATATGAAGAGCGATGCGTATATTTTTCAAATAACCTGTTTTTTTTTTTTAATTGAAAATTAAATTACATTCTATGAAATATAAAATGTTAAATATCCATATTGGGTGAAATATAATGTTTCCTAATTATATTATTTGATTTGATTCATGCTTTAATATTTTGATGGTTTAAGGAAATTATTTATTAATTGTAATATTATATTATAAGTATTCATAACGAAAACGTATTATATTCCTTATTCAAACTACATTACCCCTAAAAATTTGACCTAGTACTCTATTTTCAAATTAAAGTAATTTTTATTATAAGACTTCATTCGCCAAAACAATGATGAAAACAATTCATTAATCATTTCACACTTTTAAAACGTTTTTTATTATAATTTTACCAAACAGTTTTCCAATTAGATGATTTTAATTTAAGTTACATTAAGAAACCAGGAGTATTTAAATTGCGATTTAGTTTAATAATATAGTCAATTCACAAATAAAAATTATCATATGTGTCTATAATTTTAAAATGTATTTTTGGAAATTCAGTGATAACATTTATAATGTATTTACTTTGATTTCGAAAATACGAGTATAAATGTTCTACATAAATCACAATTAATCATAATATTATCTTGTAAATAATTCTAAAGTAAATATAAATATTTGGTCACAAAATTCATATTTATTGATTATTGGTGCTTAAAAAAACGTCATTAAGACTTTTATGATACTAAAAACTATTTTTTATCTGATAAAGTTAAAAAATATAACTATCTGAAACTACTCTGAGTGTTATTATTTCCAAAGTAGCTATATTTTACCTATGGTATAATTTAAATAATAATGAAATACACAGATAATTAATTTACAACATTTAACCATGCATTGGACACCAGTTCAATATATCAGTGAAATGTTTATAAAAAAAATTTATTCATTTATTTATTTATTTATTTACACCTCAACCGGCTGTATTACAAATGCCATGAACAAATACAATATGAAGTATAATATGTAGAACTGATGTTAATATATAAGTACAACAACATAGGTATTTAATTATAAGTAAAGAAATAAATTATTCCAAACTTTAATATTATTTATGTTCGGTTAAAGTGAGAGTTTGGATTACGACTAAGTTAGGCCACGGAACTATACATGAATATTGAAAATGAAAACAAGTAGAACTTAATAAGTGAAGCATACTGTGTAAAAGATGATTAATAAGACCGTGGTTGATGGAATAGAATAGGATATAAATGAGAGAATGGTTTCGTGAGGAGTATGACAGAAAATGGAAATGGATTTCAGAGAGTTAAGGGCATCTATGTGCAATTTTAGGACTAAAATACCACCTAAGAGAATTCCGGAAAGTACACCAGTCGATACTGAGGTGGAAATACAGATCATAATAATGAGCCGTTTTCTTACTGATGTAAGACTTCCAAGAAGATTGGGTCACTTATGTCTAAGAACTGTATTTCCGGAAATAGGAGACAAGAGTCAACCGAATCGAATGCATTATTTTATAACCCGTAAAAATAACATCAACCCGTATAATATTATATTATGTAACACAAAGTTATATTTAGTGGTAGCTTATATACCAGTTATAAACCCATGCTTCTCATAAAATAAAATGTGATTCATATTGAATATATTATGTATATACATGTTGTAGACACTTTATACTTTGGTTTAAAATCTTACATTAAATGTCAAAGATACGATTTTATATAAAAAAAACTATCTCTGAATTGATTTATTGATGATATAGTTCCTCAATGCCGGTGGTAGGTACTAAATATCAAAGTTTAAATAAAAATGCGCTCACTGAAAATTGTCTTTGCTTCAATGGATAACTTAAATCAATTACTAATCTAAAACTCAGCAAGTTCAAAGTAAAATAACGTGCTCATATAAAATATGGACGATGTTACAAACGATAGACGACCAGAAATGTATACCTGCCAATTTTTTGTATAAAATTGAATTTATAATCAAAATAGGTAAACAGAAATTACAAATACAAGACTATTAGTTTTTTTAAATCAATATATAAAAAGAATACTGGTGACCAGATTTACTGGTATAATATTATCTTGTATTATATTATACGTAATCGAACCAGCAGAATTCAATCGTGAATGTAATTTTGGATCTATTTGTATGATAGTTTGTAAAGATTGTTACGGACCACTTCGACAAAGACTTTGACTTTGACACACTTAAGTAGTACATAGACATGTATTGATTTATATAATGGAATCGCTGGTTTGGTGGTTAGTACATGGTAACAAAATAGAAGACGACCCTTTTATAATATAATGGTTTAACATCTGAATACTCTTCGCGGTTTGTTACATTCAAAAATAGATCAGACCGTACAAGTTTTGAGTTGCATATGTTATGTTCAAGACCTAAGAAATAAATCCCATTTTGAATATGCCCATTGGTTTTTAAATATTAAATACTTGTATTTCATACAGTGAAAAAATGTATTTTGGTGTATTGGAATCATTGAAATCGACACATATTAATATTATATAATAATAATTATTATATTATTTTTTAGTTATGAACAATAATATGAAACACAAGAATTTATGAAGGGGACAATCAACAATGTCCAAAACATACGATCAAGTACGGTTGGATATTCCTTTGCTGCAATTTTTTTTGATTATTCACTTAAAACATATTTACATAGTAAGGGACCTATCGTTATTAAACCCAAAACATACAATTTGAAGAATCATTTTGCTTATTATTATTTATATTACAAGTTTAAAAATAATAAAGCAGGTAATGGATTTCGCTCTGCTGTAAAGTAGGTTACAATAGTGGGTCACTGTAATGCATGGTATTAAATTTTAATTCGATGTTTTAATATTATTGTAAGCGAAAAACGAATCTGAACGGAGATAGTTTGTCGATTATTATAACTTTATTGGTATTACTTGTTGTTAATACGGTAGATTGTAAGTTGAATTAATATTATAAAATTACAAAAAAATACTAAATAACTCAACTAAGAACGTTATTCTTTGTTATTTAAAATGTAATTTCGTTCTAATTTGAACTTAAAAGAACTATAAAAAAACTGTAGTAATATACATTTTTTAGATTTTTTGGTTACAGAATTTACGTACAACCTTGTTTTAAATATGAAATCCTTAGCTGTAAAATTTAAAGATTTTATACATTTTTAACGATAAAATAATTTGTAAATTTTCAATTTGATGGATTATGTCAACATTTAAACTTTTAACGCTTATAAAAAAACCGTGTTTATGTGTTTTAATATTTTTCAACTGCTATTGTCTTATTAACCTTGTAGGTTAGGTATTAGGTTGTAATTTTCAAGCTTATTAACCCAAGAAATAAAATTGTATTGACAAAATAGAAAAAAAAGAAAAAAACCGAAAATGAAAATGTCCGTAAACAGCTTAAAACAAGTCAAAATATGCATGTATCTACTTTCATTTGTTTTAAAGTTACACCAAAAACCAATATCGACTTTGTCAAAAACCGTTTTTCCTCAATTTTTTTGTTTTTCTCGTTCATTTTTGAAAACTACTGGAATTTTTTTACTTTTTACTTTTGACCTCCCCCCCCTCCTCCTCCTAAAATACCGACTAGATTCACTTTCCTATCAAAAAAGATACTGTTTAAGAAAATCTAAGCATTATTACTGTCCTAAAAGGTGATGACAGACAACAAAAATTACATATAAATAAAAAAATCATTGTAAAACCAATATATTCATCACTCTGCTCAGAATCTATTAATCTAAAATGGTAATTATTACAGGTTGCATAAACTATAATTATAATCAAAATGCATATAGTTAGGCGTTTAATAATATTAGATTTACATAACACCACATTTAAACGTCCGCATATATCTGTAAATGTATATTCGCCTTTTATTATTATAATTTCTGAACGGTGAACACTTTAGTAAGCAATTTGGTGCATGTCAGCAGTTACTGGACATTTAACGAACCCCGCCCTCGAGTCATTTATTTTAACTTGTATCTTACAATTGTAATTTTTGTGCTGTAGCAAAAAGTCGAAATAGTCTTAGAGCTTTGAACCGTTTTAAAACTTTCTATAAACACAATTAATAGTAAACCAAGTTTTACTTGTGCAATGATTTATCATTGCTTTCAAATGTACGATAATAACACAATATTTCCTTATGCTAAGTTGAGCGAAGCGAGACGAGAGCTCAACACCCAGTCTCTGTATTCAGTAAAAAATTTTAAGAATTCTTTTATAAATGGATTTTCACCATGCTTTCTACAATTTAAAAACTTTTTGAAATGTTTCCGGGTAGTAGTACTCTATTCGTGTTGTTTTATATATATATATTATCTAAAATCAAAAGAACACTATTTTGGTGTTTAAATCGATTTGTATGTAATAAAATATTCTGTTCCAGCCTAAAACACAGCCTACACAATGATTGAAGCTATAATTTTGTATCGAATATGTGTAAATTTTTCTTATGAAAAGACATATTTTTAAGATTATATTTGTGCTGCTGCCCAAAAATGTTAAATTATCCTGTCACTTACCATTTAATATCAAATTTGCTTATTGTACTTAACTTAACTTAACTTTCAAACATAAAATTAAAATTAAAAAAAAAGATTTTATTTTAGTCTCATTTATAATTTATTTTTTCCATCTCCACAACGAATCAGTATTCATAAAATGATTTTATTTATAAAATAGGTATATATTTTTATTTTATTTCCTATGCATATTTATTTTTAAATTTAAATAGAAAACAATATTTTTGAACTTATTGAAAAAAGTAAAATATGGCAAATGTTATGTTAGTTACTCGTTGGAATTACTCATAGGTAAGACGATGGTGTCTTAAAATCTGAATATCATGCGTTGAAAACAATTATTAAACCTTATCATAGCGCGTTAAACCACTTGCTTATTGAAACAAAGTCAAGTAGTTATTAAAACTGTCGTCTTCTTTATATTGTAAGGTTTATGTTATAACTTATAAGGTATTCTTTCCTAACAAAAACAAAAATTATTTGTTTAATTTTCAATACTAAAATTTACTTTAAAAACTTTTAAACTTTTTTTTATCGTCCTTAGTAAAAAAGTGTTTAAGTGTTTATTGAAATATAAAATAAACATATCATTATAAAATCAATGACTTTTCCACTTTTTGAGACTTGAAAATGTGCAATTAAAAGTAAATTTGAAAACAAATAACTAATAATTTTAATTTAATAAACAGTTGAACAATGAAATAATTAGTATTTTTTTTTCATTGGCACAATAAGAAATAAATGTAATTAAAATATCGTGATACACTAATAAAACGAAATTGTTGTTCTCTATAACTCCTCGAGTGGCTTGGCTTGGCGCGTTGGTTGCGATCAGTCACGCAACGTCACTGATGTTATATCAAGGCATACTGTCAGTGGCTATGCATGAGTAAATAATCACGGACACTAGTTCCCGGATGGGTGACCACCTGGCTTCGTAGTGCGCAAAAACCTTGCCACACATACACGTGTTTCTAACCAACCGTACCAACCCTACCGTACCAACCCCACCAACCTTTCAGGCTAATGACCCCAGTCGTCAAAGCCTTAAATCCAATAAAAAAAAAAAATTAAAAAAACTCATTGAATACTTTCCTATCATAATATTATTGTCTTATATTTTTAATAATTTGATTATACACAAATTAATACTCAATATAAGATTTACAAGGATTTCAAACAATTTGAAAACGCTTTAATTACCTACTGTTTGCATATTTGTATACCTACATTTTATAGCAATAACAGATAACACAGCTATTTATTGGGTATGATATTTAATCACCTCATTAATTATATTGAAATATTACCGTTCATCAGTTTTAATTACCATTTAATGACCATTTTCAAACTTTTTAAACGCCCTTTAAATGGATTTGTAAATTGTAGAGTCATTCTCGATACTTCGGCGAATTTATTGATTTTATAATGATATGTGTTTGTTTTCTATCTCTATACATTTTATCTTGTAGAAATGATGCTTCATGTTTAACTTGAGCATATTTTTTATGAGAAAGTGAGCGTTAGACATTTAAAGAAAAAAAAATAAAAAAATTGAAAATTGAATATGTCCGTAAAAAGCTTAAAACTAATCAAAATATTTTGGAAATTGTATTAAGTATGGAAAATGACAAAATAAACATATTATGCTGTAAATTTCAAGTATCTACAGTTATTCGTATTGAAAAACAACACAGTGCTTGGTTATGATGGTCATGTAGAAGTAGAACCTTTTGTTTTTGCTAACTTTTTTTTTTATATACGACAGATTAAATTGACTCCAAGACAAAAAAATATTCTTTAATCGAAAATCTTCAATAATAAACGATTTTTGTTTTTTTTTTTTTTTTTATATAAGAATTCTCTGATTCCAATCCCACGTGCTATAATTGCTGTTCACTATGTGTAATGCTGAGGGATTTCGCTATTCTGGCCAGGGCTTGAAACCGGTTACAGGTTCTTACCGAAAACCGGCAATTTCCCAAAAAAATGTTGGAACTTAAAATCAATCACCTAAAACCAATTTTTTTATTCCCGGTTATCGTTTACCGGTAACCAAGACGATTTTTTTGTTAACATTGAATGTTATTATTTTTTTTTTCGTGTCAGGCAACATATATTTATAATTAAACATTTGATAACGTACAATACGTACAAAAAACTAGAAATGATATGACTGATAATGACTAGACTGACCTGTACACAAAATACGTCACATAAATTGTCTTTACATAATTCAGCAAGTAGTTCTCCTTTATTTGAATTTATATTTTATACCCTTAATATTGCATGAGGCGATCGTCCGTGCTGGCCCTGAAAAGGGTCTTTTTTAGCTCGGTTTCGTCAGCACTGCCACTTTCAAATTTTGTAACAAATGTTGACAGTATTATGTACTATTTTATTGTACATAAACGGAACTGTCTTTTTTATTCAGATGCGCCTGGGTTTGGTAGAATTAGCCAGTAAAAGCTGTTGATCGGGTGCACCACGTAGAGGTTTCTTTCTTGCACCCAATAGAACGTTATAATAATATAATAAGTATTAACAGAGTACCGACTACCGTTACTTATAATATGTTCAATTTTAATAGCTACGTATCAAAAGTTTATTTTTTTCAATGATACTATGCCTATCACCAGAAAAACTAAAAATATATAAGCACAGTTTTTTTTATAGATATTTTAAATTTGGACGAATTTAGATATTTTAACGAAGGTAATAACGAGTTTAGCTATTTTGTTGTACTTTAAATTTATTAATTGTTGGTACTTGAAACTTAAAAAGTATTTTAATATATTTTATACACACGTCACACAATGACATTATAAAATGTTTTTCCTTAATATTTTTCTCGCTGGCGATATTTAAAACTATACTGGTAATTTTAACTTAGGAACTACTACTACTTGAATTTATATTAATTATTTATATTATACAAATAATATTTTTAAAATATAACATAAATTAAAGTCGCTTTTTTTCGTTTAAATATTTAATTTTGTTAAAATTTTAACATACAATACTATACAAAAGAACTGAGTTTTTATATTTTTATATTATTTGATTACAGAATAATATAAAATAATATTATTGTAATAATACATGAGGAGCCTTGTATTCAATTATCAAGCTTTTTTTACCAGTAAAAAAAAATTAATGTAATTTATATAATAAAAAACTAAAAAAAAATGAAAATTGAAAATATCATTCAAAAGCTCAGAACGAATTGAATTATTTTGAAAATTGTATCGAGAATAGAAATTTATAAAATAAACATAAGATGTAAATTTAAAGTATCTAATGTTATTCGTTTTTGAATTACGAAAAAATAAGAAAATCGCTACATGAGAAATCGAGTGAATATCCAATGTTCTAAAAATTCAAAACTTCAAACGCTCATAAAAAATGTATAAAATGTTCAATTTGTATAGCTAAGTCTAGAACATTTAATACAAAAGTAAAGTTCCTTAAAAGTAGATCATATTGTAACCAAAACAATCATTGATAATTTTAGGATAACAGATAGGGTATGAAAACGTATTTTGCAAAAATTAATTCACCAAATTAATTGTAACTAATAGCATATTAAAATAATAGAAAATATCCTATGTACATTGGATTTAAATGTAAAATGTATAGAAACAAAACTTTGATTCTTTTTCTATTATTTCGATATAGGTACAGAAAACCATTTATTATTTATTATTATCCAACACACTAAAAGTATAGGTTTAATAGTTAATAATAGTCTATGTATCAATATATATATTATATAACAGTTAGTGTTATAGTTACATACGACATTAAATCATGAAAGAATACCTACTGATAAAAGTGATAAAATAATGTTTGTAAATGATACTTTTCTGATATATTTTCTGTACGTTGACTTTATTATAATATAAACTGTTTTATTGTTATTTATTTCACAGCTGAATAAATCCTGTGACTTTAAGAATAGCATGATATGTTTTTATTTAATAATGAATCGTTTAAATTGATGCAAATGTTTACTAAAAAAAATATTATTTTTATTTATTTCTAATTGCATATATTTTTAAAACAATCAAAAATAAACAATATTCGAGGTAAATATTCTCTATTTAAACTTAATTTTTAAAGAAGTATTATTTAACATTCTATGTAGGTACTTTTTTTTTTTATTAGCTTTCACAATAAGTATTACAGCTCGTTGTAGGTACTTATATCAAATTAATTTTAGTCATTTTAATATTTATATATAGTATACAATTAGTAACAAATATTATTGTATATTAATATCACCTATGGATAGTAACAGTTTTATTCGTCTTTAGAATTAAAATATAAATATGAACCAATAAATTTTTTTCAGGATTCCAGTCCAAATAAAGTTAATATCTTAATGCGCAATTATACAAATTTAAAAAAAATTTAAAATCATGACAACATATTTTAACAAACACCAATGTTTTTAGCTAAATTAACTTGTCGTGTAAAAAACATGAAATTAAAACTAATGTTAATAATTAGTGCAACTTATTTTATACGTAGGTTTTGTTAGTATAACAACTGATGTAATTCAGTATATTTTTAAGATTTATATTATATTGAACTTAACATTCAAGTTGTTGCGTTTCATTATAATTTTTAACTATAATCTGCTGTATAAAGCATACTATTAATAGGTACTTACATGATATTACAATTATATTTTATATAATATAAATAGTGTTGTAAATATTACAATAATTATAGTTTTATTATTTATTAAGTCAATTTAAGCTTAGTTGTATTTAGCAGAGACATATCAAAGTTGAATAAATGTATATTTTAATAGTATTACTTACATATTATTATAATATTGTCAATTTAAAAAAATATATAAGCACTAAACCAATGAGTAAAATAAGCTCAGACACCTGAATGTGAAAAAATATTAAATAAATGTTAATGCTGGTGAAAGGAAGACAGCGTCGACAGACGCATGTGTGACTGTTGTCGCTTGTTTTTTCAAATTTAATATAAGTGTTCTTTGTTCTTATTTGTATTTATTCAGTGTTTTGGTACTTTATATAGTTTTGTGTTTTGGGAGTCCATATATATATTCATTAAATTAGAATACGACAAACCTCAAAGAAGCAATCGTCTCGTCAGGAAGGTTGTATGAGTATAGTTTCAAACATCATAGGTATAATTCAACCTTAAATTTAAACACTCTAATTTAAATAATTTTAGTTTTAGTTTTCAATAAGTAAGCATTATAATATTATAATTTAAATTTAAAAAAATTAGATTATAAACTATGAATTTCAAAACAAATTTCCAAGCATTCATTTATATACACAGGTATACAATATTTTTGTCAACTAGTTTTATATTTTAATGAATGATCAAAATTATCAAAGTCTAATCTTTTGATTAAGATTTAATACTGACGCGAATATTATAATATATTATAAATTCTTGAAAAACTACCTAGGTACTGTATTTCTTATTTAAATAAATAATTAAGTTTTTTTTTTATAATTTCAGATATATCTGACGAAATTAAGATATTTGAAAAAGTACTAACAATTAACATCAAATAGCATAAATTATAATTAATAAACAATAAATCATTTTTAAAAAACTTTAAACAATTACTAAAAATTGAAAGATAATCTAAATAACTGTATAAATCTACTATATTCTAATACGATTGAAGATATTTTAAAAGACTCAAATTTATACTAACAAAATATTCAAAAATATTAGACTGCATTGTACAACAATGCATTGGGTAATAAAACTTAAAAATTCTATCGAAACTAACAATATCTCCAAAATAATTAAAATTTATACATTCGCTTAATTTAACAAAATTAGTGAATATACGACAAGTCTATTACTATATATCTTACAAAATTTCAAGCGCGTGTGCATTTGACAAATTACACTATGAAAATACGTATTTTACGTTAGACGCATAATTAGAGGATTAATTAGTAACTTTGACGATTACAAAATGGGTATCAGAAGCGTTTAATGATAATGACTTATGTTGAACACAAAATCGTTTAGGCAAATAACTTGTAAATTTAATGAGCCGCGCGTATACTGAAGCCAATTTAAATCAATATATTATAAATATTTTTAAAACACTTTTAATACATAAAAAAAAGTTTTTATAAAAATATTTCTATTCAAATAATTTATCAACAAATATGCCTCGATAAAAAAAAAATATTATATTCTGACATTGTCATCATACTTATATCACACAGCGAAGTTAGAATGTTCCAAAAGTTTAATTTCTTCATCAGTTATTACTCGAATTATTTGCTCATTATTAAAGCTGAAAATCTATGGTATCGATTACAGATGAAAACATTTAGTCATATACTTGAGTTCAGCAAATGTAGAAAGAATAAAATATCTACTAAAGACATGTTTATGATAGCGAAACATACCGTTACAAGTCAAGTGTAGGTTATGGAAACTGTCGAGAGACCAGGTGCAGGTGCATCGAGATGATACTACAGAATTACGTATAAGTATAAAAAGGCTAGTATAGGTATTAACAGAAAACGATAAAAAAGAAAAAAAACATAACAACCGTTAAAGTTAAAGTTTTCTGCCAACAAAGTGCATTTCATTGAATAAGAAGCGATGGGTCGGCGATTGAAATACAGGGTGTTTCTCTAATAGATAATATGTCATTATTAAGACGAGCATTACAGCATTTTTATCTCAAAAAAGGATGTTTTTTTTTTTTAATATTTATCATTATAATGACGAAAACAAATATAGAAAATAAATTATTATGGCATTCCGTGTTTATTTTACATGCGAAATGACGTTATTTCAACTCAATTTTTGACCATAAGTAATAGATGACATTTGGTGTAACAAAAAAACAAAATATGTGGAACCTATCATTTTGACGTTCGATATGCGCCACAAGTGCTGATTTAAATCATCTAATATCTACAACAGGTAAAAACATAAATCGATATGTGACAGTAGTTTAGTATTACAATAGGTATATTATTCATCAGAACAGGTTGGTTAACAAATAACGAACAACTATGGTAAGTAAGTATGTAGTGTATCTATGAGTATATGTATATGATTTTGAAAATGTAATTTTTAGTAAAATGTATTTAATATATTTATTTTAAAGAAATATTTGTTAAAAAGAACCACTCTGTATATATCAATATATTGTATTCACGAAAACTAGAAACACTCAATATCTCAAAGTAGAAATGTTTATTGTCAAACGGGATTTATTTGTTACTCATGACAATAAAGAGTATTTTTTATTTTTGCTTTTTGTTTTGTTTCAAGCATGCGGCTTTTTAAAACTACCTAATAATTAAACAATACCTATTATTACCACAATACGTTTTTTATGAAGTTATTGGCGGTCGGGCAAGTTACGGTGTCCGGAGAGAAGTGACGCCATCCCCTACCCAGATATGGCAAATACCAACGGGTGCCCACTAAAAAATCTGCCAAACCAAAAACCCACGTGTTTACAAACCTACGATTTCTCCCCTACAAACAAAAAAACAAACAGCTAATGGCCATAGTTGAAGGGCTTCATGATTAATTAAAAAAAAAAAAAATATATATTATTATTATGGTCAGCATCAATCAATTTCTTATAAAGAAACCCCTTAAAACACGCAGTCGTTTTCCGAAGCCATTTTTCTTAAAAAAATTGGAAATATTATTAATATTTCTAAATCTAATGCAAACCAAAATGTAATTTGTATGTATATTTTGAGATAATATAGGTACAATATAAACCGTTAAAAATATTACCTTAAAAATTGTTTTTATATAATTTGTTTTCTTGTAACTTGACAAATTCAAATAATTATTTTTGTTAAGAATTGACTAAAAAGTTGATTTAAATTTTTTTGTCTGCAATAATTCAAAATATTAAATTTTAAATTCTTAAATTATCATTTTAAAATTTTAAAATTTAACTTCAAACGGCCAGCAAGCACGTAGAATATAAGTTTTTAACTTTTAGACTTTTAGGTGCTTTAAAAGATGTTTTCCTACAGAGTTCTCTTTCTACAAAACAAAAAAAATAAATTTTAATTCATTATGAAATGATTTCATAAAATGTTTAACCGTTTTATAGTTTTTTCCATATACAATTGGATAGCTGACGTTTACATACGTGTGACGTTAAGTTGATAATATGATTCAGACTACGATATAAAATATGAATTCATATTAATTCAATATTATTATTGTCAAAAACATGTAAGTTATTTAACCTCTTAAAAATAATAAGTCATTAGTAGAAAGGATTAGTGCAGCATGAATAGTAAGTAAACTTTCTCCGTACATTATCCAAACTATTCCATTCTTAATAAAATAACAAAAGTTTCCAAATTACTGAAAAACCGTCGTTAAGGACAATGCTACAATAACTATAATTTTCATATTATCTTCTAAAGAAATACCATATTTTTTAAACTATTTAAATGGAATGTAATATTATACTATATTAGCCTTAGTAATAATACTATGTTCAAAATAATATTAAGATTGCGTTAAAGTCGTTGAATATATCTCTGAAAAGTTCTGCTCTAAAGTTTGTTGGGATTACTTTGAATTTACAACGTTTTCTAGTTACGATTCATAAAGGCATATAAAGGCCAATATATAAATATTAAAGTGTACATGTATATAATACAGTACCTATTCGTCTCAATGAATACACAAGTAGCAACTATAAACGTCCAAAAAAAGCAATAAGTAACAAAATTTATCGTACATAAAAATGTGTATTTATCAATTTAAATTATAATGAAAAGCCGTTATAAGATGTTGTATATTCTAACATGTAAAAAAAATAGATGATATAATAAAAAATATGTGTAGATTCTTTTTGGACCACTCGTTTTGGTCACCCTGAGAGGCTGGAAGAGGGAAATGGTCGTTATAATATTCAATTTGAATAAAATAATAGTAAATAATCATATTTTAACCGTAGAAATTAAAACCCATTTAACTAATATCGATTGTGTTCATTGAAAAAACGTTCAATAGTTGTCCGTTGTTTTCCAATAATTATTAAAGAAAATATCGAGTAAATCGATAAATGGTCATTTCGAATATGGAAATATTAGAGTAAGTAAATAGGATATAAACACAATTATTGGGTATTGCCGATCCATAAAGGTCATAAAACATTAAAAAAAAAAAAAACAAACACGCTATACTCATAAAAATGTATATTTTATTTTAGATAATACGTTTTTGGAATAACGTATCTTGTCGAATCTTACAAATATATAATTTATTGTCATTCCAAATATTCCATAGTAAATGGAAAGGGGAATTACACTTTTTCTTTTACCAAACGTATTATTTATATATCCCTACCTACTCTATTATAGAACCCAGTCATGGTTTTTATTTTATTTTTTAAAACCATATTGTATAAGAATAAGAGTTAAATAACTTCGTACTATTCTTTTACATTTTTTTTTTTGTAAATCGAAAGAAGTTCAACTTCATAGTATTACATTTATTTTCAAATTTGTATTATTTAGTTTAAATATAGGTTTCAAAATAATATTTTTAAAACCTTAATATTGTAGCATTTTGCCTATAATAAACGGCTATTTACGAAGCTATTTATACATTAAAAAGTAATAATTCGTAATGGAATTATTATTCAGGCAAAAATACGTACAATGTACAATGTATAATATAACTACAATTTAGAGTATATTTATAAATTATATGTAGTTATAATCTATAATATTTTATACCATGCACTTTCAGTAAGCCGGTAAGCTAGTAAAAAATATCATAAACACTACTGTGTGACTCAATTATACATTAAAAAATTGAACTAACTATTCACCACTAAGTCACCTAAGATTTGGATATTTACAAACAACTATTAAAATTGTGTTCATTGTTTGATAATATTTTGTTCGTAAACGTTTTCAAAACAAAATTCTGCATCTAAATATGCATCTTAATATAATAGAACTAATAATATAGGATCTCACATAAAATTTAAAACAACTACAGAAATCACTATATTAAAAAATTGTAAAAATTTGAAAATGATATTAATACCTAGGCATATATTATGATATAAGTAATAACTGGTTCCAAAATGATTCAAAACCTCAAAATCAAAGTTATACACAATAATTCAAAATCTATGATACTATAATATTTAATATAAAGTAAAAAGAAGAAGAAGATTTTATAAAAAAAAAGAGTCTATATTTTTGTAATATATTATGTTGTGGGCAACGGAACTGATTAAAATAGGAAATTATATCTTTGTCCAAATATTAATTTAGGTATGGGTCTATGATCAATAATTACAACTGCTTGACCAATAGTATTGTTCATGTTTCACGATCGGCTTATCTCTCTTCAGAGTCCAATTCACACATTTCATTGATCATAGTTTATATTCATCCTGACTATGCAGCATTTTGTTCAATCGGGCACAACCACATGGCTGATATTCGCCTGATCAAACAATAACGTATACAATGGTTAAACTCTAATGGGATGTTGATTGGTATCAACTGTTCACTATTGTGTCTCTATATAATATAGTATCACCATTATTTCGTCTATACATTAGAAGAGATTGGGTTTCATTAATTAAAATAATATTTAATCGTTTAGTCTGTCTTTCATCATTTAAATACGTCATACGAGTAAAATAAAATATCAATTAAACATTATCCGTATTTTAATATTCGGTTGTATCATCGATGTCGATAGAGGTGAAGCACAATATCCCGATGATATGAATAGTATAAACGACTTACTCGTGCCAAAACTGGTGGTGGATAATATCATCAAAGTTGTTAATACGCGTCAATCAGATGTGCACTGGTGAATTCCATCAAGCATACTATTAAAACACTTACACTATAGTTTAGTGACTAAAAGTCAGCAACAAGTGTTGCATTTAATCTTTTTCAATACTATTCAATTTCAGACATTGGTTTTTTTAGTTAATTTTGACTTACGAATCAATAAGTTAATATTAAATAGCGCTGTACGTGAGGAGTTAAACAATTTGAAGAAAATCGTATCACAAACATAAGAAATTATTGACAGTTTGAAATTTGAATTATTATTATGATAAAAAGTCAGTATATCAGTGGATTTGATATAGACATTGGCTAAGACCAAAATACTATGTGACATGTTAGGTTATTTTATTTCTTATTTTAAAATCCAAATACTTTTAGATGAAAGAGTAGCTTGATTATATTATAATGTCATTTAAACTAATGTGTCAACAATAATAAATTATAATATTACTAACATCTTTTTTTTTAATAAAACGGCGCATCGTATAGGCAATTGTATTACATTGAATTTGTGTAAATTAAAAATATGCCATTTTAATTTGTTATAATACCAACAGTAATAGCCCACATACCAGCTTTGTAATAAAGTGCGTAATTTAAATATTGCTAGGGCCGAAATGTTTTTAAAATGTTAAAATGTTTCTAAAAAAACTGTTTCTCTTACATGTACATATTACATTTTGTACTAGCTATTAATACAAAATTTGTGATGCGTTTAAAGTTTTGTACATTTGACACTTGAAAATTATATAATATAATATAAAAAATAATCTTAAGTATTCATATATTAATATAATATTTATATATATATATATATGTAATAGGAGTAACAGGATTATAGAACTATTGAAAAATATGTTAACGGTCTGTACTATTCCACATTTTCTGCAGGAGACTATCACAGATTACAAGATATGTAAGTATATTAAACATATCTGAACCTTTCTTATTACTCAAATCTATTTAATAAAAGGTGCTTTAAAAACAATTATCTAACATAATTATTATTTATTTATTGCACAAATTATATAGAAAACAAAAATCTAATAGCAAAAAGCCATATTTTATTGAATTTTTAATTAAAATTGATTTAATATGTATAAAACAAAATATTTTTAAAAATGCATAATGTATTTTAGTACTTACTAGTGCATCTACCTAATTACACATTATATTGATAATTATTATAAGAAAATATTTCTCAAAATTATTTAAAACATGAATATTACACCCTATTTTACCTTTAAAAAAATATTCAAAAAATGTATTAGTCGTTTGGGCACCGTTTATATTAAAATGTATATCCATCGACTTCATTAAGCAAATAAAATAAGAAAAAAATAATGAAAAGCCATTAAGGTATTCACAGTAGTTGTAAACACTAAAATTAGTATTTTTCGAATGATAAATTATGATAATATTATATTCTTCGGTGGCTGAAAAAAATACTTTACTCAAATACGCTAGAAACGTCGCAACTGTCTTTATTTTTTCCTGTTATATAATTTTCGATTAAAATAATATAAATTAAAAAAAAATTAAAAAATACCGACTATTCGGCAGAGAACACTCGCTCCGAATTGATGGCATGTACCTATACATATACCTACCTACTTCATTTTTATTTATTTACCTTTTTTTTTGTTCGTCACTATTATAAGCCTCGTATAAAAGTTATAGCAGTTACCTAATAATAATGAAAACGACTTTTCAACGGCGGCAGTTTGTAGTGTATATACGTACGCAATGTTTTCTGCTATATTTCACGGTCCAGGTGCAGCGTACCGGCCAACTTTCCCATGTCATAATTTCCTCAGCCATTCTTACGGCCTTAATATTCTAAAACGGGGCTTGTCCGTGTATAATGTCATTAGTTAACAGGGGAAAAAAGTTTTCTCCCCTCACGGTCTATGACGTATACGTATATAAGTTTATAACGTAATAAAAAGCGTATATTTTTAATTTTTTTTTAACATTTTTTCCCCGTTTATCAGCTTGACCCAAGTTTAATGTATAACGGTGTATTTAAAGATTTACTTTCAACTCAAAGAAAACGACGTTTTTCGCGAACCGTAACAAAGATAATAAGTACTTTAAAATAAAATTACAAGTTATTCAAAAGTAAATTAAAACACGATATTAATATGCGTAAACGTAAACTATCGCCAACGGTCAATTGATTATGTCATGTAAAAATGTAAAATATATAGTATATATTTTCGAGTATAATATAATATGGGTATTGTAGATACGTTAGGTTATGTAGGTTATAATAGGTACATTTTAAAGTCGGAAGAATGGTCGACAAGCATTGTTGATTGTATTTTACTTTTCATGTATTTCCTCATTACTTCCCGGTACTCGTAGGTGTTAAAAAGTGGAGCAAAGGTTTCGTTGTTTTTAAAATATTATTTTTTATTTTAATTATAATGATTAACATAATATTGGTTTTTATTAGCAATCGTACTATTTTTGTCATCAAACACGATGATTTAATATTGAACTATATATGATCATATATAGTAAATTAATTATTCAATTTACTCTGTATTTGTTAAACTTGTGTAAAATTGTTAAAATTGTTATAACAGCTTTTATTTTATTTAATGTTTAATAACACCATTGATTATGAATAATATTATAATAATACTAATACTTGTATTTATAATCAAAGATAATAGGCGCCATAAGCTTGAAAATATTAATCATATCATTAAAAAAATTACTAGACGAAAACATTTTTTTGAAAAAAAAAATCTTTTTAAGTTGTAACTCGCCTTACATATTATCATATTATTATGTTCAGTTTTTTGGATTAATGTACGCATTTCTTTTTACAAATAATTACGTGACTACGTAACAATTGATAGTGATAGACCATCGCTGATGGCAGATCAGTGTAAATTTACGTGTGCACGATATAATGTATAAAATCTTCGTTTTGATGACAGAATAATAAACGACAATACGACATGACAATAATTTATTATAATACTACACGAAGTCGAGAACATAAGTCGGTATTTAAATTGAGTTGCAAACCATGTTCTTCTGATGGGGAAATTTGTCACATAATAAAATACATTTATTTTCATTAGCCAAAAAGACAGATTTATTTTGGAATTACGGGATAAAAAAGCATACATTTATTTATTTATTTAATATAAAGTGAGAGTCTGTGTTTATGAGTTTGGGGGTTTTAAGTTATGGGCGTCGATTTCTGCGTAAAGCCCCGATGCGTATTTGACATTAAGAAATGGACCTCCCAACAACAAATAGCCCGTCATTGTTTTAAACGTTCCAAAATCCGCTTTTTCATCGTTCTAGATGAAAAGGACCTACTCTTTCATTAACGACGTGCTAAGGCTTAAAAGGCAAATTTTTCAACACACAATACAAACCATCAGCGAAAAACTAAACGAACCGAGCGTGAAAAAATAACTACTTTGGCTTTTAACTTATATATTGTTTATATATAATGTAGGTCAAACTGTGAACTACTAGCCAAATACTTCTCATAACAATATGTTCTATTCAACTTCTATCAAGTTTATTATTTAAAAATATTTTATAACTTTTTTGGTAATATTTTGTTGAGTATATCTCACTTCCATTTGGTAAATTAAACTAAAAATATTTTAACATTACGTATCAGTGTATTACAAACTGTATAATTAATTACACATGACGCGTTAAATTAATTTTTCATTTATTGTATTTATAAAAATAAAAAATGCACTTTATGTATTTGCTATATATTTACGAATATGTCAATGTATAATACGGTAACTCATAATTAAATTAATTTCATTATATGGCAAATTATAATATAATAACATTTTCACACATCTAATTTAATTGTTTACACGTATCATATAAAACGTTATCTTTGACGTGAACTTGAGAAGTAGGATAATATAAGAAGAGGTTTAATATTTTTTTCGGACAATACATTTTTTTTAAATAAAAAAGGGAAAAGCGATTTTACTGGTCCATATCATACTGGCCGTGTTGCTCGGCTTTTTTATCTCACTTTTCCAGCTACGGCCCGTTTTTTGGGGCTAAAGTAAAAAAATAGGTTGTTCAAACAATCGGTCAACATGAACAAATCAAAAAACTCAGAATCTATGTGGTGGACATCAATCAAACAGTTTTTTTTTCCATCATGGCTTCGGTCCACATATCGGTCGAAAAACATTAGGGTAAGCCGCTCCCTCGACCGTAAAAGGGCAAACAAAGTGATCCAAATTTAATAGGCGCTGGATGACGAATGACTTACAAATAACTTCACTAATGGTGTTGTAGGTTATCATATTCTAGACATAGGTTCACTCGATATTTGTCATTTCTAAAATGTTGATTCCAAACCTCTATTTACACAAAATGTGTATTATTATTACAATATACTTTATAACAAATTATAAAATAGTAATTTTAATTTAAGGAAACTATTGTGTTATTTATATGTAACTTATTTTTTTTTTTTTTGTTATTGTTGCAATCTAATAACCTAGTAATTTATCATGAATAAAAAACAAATAATAATAATGAATAAGTAAAAAAACTGTGGCATTCATTAATCAAGATATTATATTTTATAGATTTTATCAAACTGATAATTCTGGATATAGGTACATAGAATAAAAATAAATATTACAATTATTTTTATGAAATTGTGTAAGCCGATTAATCATAATATTATTATATGTCATATGTGATAATAATAATTTCAATTTTATTCAATTTCAGTGAAGAATAAATAAAACTAAGTTTGTCGATGTATTTCATTTTTCTAAGTATAAATTCAATAACATTTTAATGAATGAAAAATGAACTAAAATCTAGTAACATTAATTATCTACTAAATATTTTCGTAAACATAAATAATTATTCTTCCATGAAAAGTAATTAATAAAATAATTAATTTCCTATAATTTCTTTTATGATTTACATTTTGTTTAAAGCGTCTATACTATAGACTTTTAGACTCTATAATATGTTATAACAGCATAATTTGATTATAATTTCATAAAAAAGGTTACTTTTGACTTGACATCAAATGCATTATCCATATTTTATGTATCTAATTTTGTTCTCTTAACTCGCAAAATAATTGACAAACATGAAACAGTATTTAGAAATAAGAATATGCAAAAGTTCAAGCGTGTATGAAAAAAAATGTTCTATGATCAAAATAATTATTTTTCTGTGGTGTGGGACCGTAAAATTTTACTAAAAAATGGAATTAAAAATTTTTCTTAATACCATGATGCAAAACTGTATCTTTTGTTTTTTTGTCACAAAACCAAAATCCCGGTCGGTATGATTTTGTTTTGTTATTGAACATTTAATGAAACACACGTCGTATACCTTTAGTAATTTGAATACCGTCTTAGTTGTCAAAAGCAAATTCTTAATGATTTTCTTTTTTTTTAAAACCCCTCTACAATATTATATTATAATATATTTTATAATATATATATACAAGCACACACACCATAGAATTTCATAACAAGGGATTTCATTACGTTTCATAATCTAATTTTCACGAAGTACATCGAGGTAAAAAAAAAAATAAGTGACTTTGTCGGCTGAAAGGTCATGCCAAAAAGAGTCGTATTACTTTATTAGCATTTCGCTATTTCTTGCGGGTTTGAAAATTAATGGAATTTTCCTTTTAGGGACTAAAGACAAGAGAATCCATTTGACGCGGCGTCATTGTAAAATGATGATCCAAAGTATCTCAAACAAACAAAAAAAAAAAGGTAGTTTATATAATATAATATATAAATATATATTATATCACGGACCGAAAACAAGCTACTTTTCTACAAAGACTTCTGATATATTGCGTATGTCCGTGGGTGTGTGTGTCTGTATATAAAAACCAATTTGCTAAAAACCCTTGATTTGTCACGATTTTAATGGAATAAAAAATCCTAAGGTCCGGAAAATGTACGCACACAAAACGCAGATAAACAGATGGTATCTGCAGTGGATCGCAGGGCGGTTATAGCTAATGGAACAAGTCAGACCAAACCCAAAAGAAATAGGGTTAATTCAATTGGATAGAATGCACTGTTATATTATATTATATTATATGTATGTCATATGTATGTATGTATGTATATATGTATGTATGTATGTATGTATGTATGAGTATATGTATATAAGAAGTTGCAATGCTATGTTTTCTTAATAATCGTACGTCAATTAAGGACGAATATCAATAATTATATTAAATGTATGTTATATTTATATATCGTACTATGATACTTATGATTATTTGTAAAGTAATAATTTATAGTTTATTATTAATTATAATAATGTACTGATAAATAACGATGTGGAAACGATGAAAACATTATTAATTATTATTACGCGAAAACACGTAATGTGTTAAATAAAATGTATATAAATATAAGTACGACCGAGCTTAGCTCTGGTCCAGTTTTTCAAGAACAATATTTTATTTATTGTTTGAAAAAAAAAATTGTTTTATTCCTTTTACCTCTTTTTCAATTTTTTTCTAGCAAAACATAAATAACTAATAAGGATGTTTTTGAGAAAAACATTACAGAGACACGCACATTATTGCTCAGCAGGAGGATATTAGAGTAACTAACAAACAAATAATATTATAAATTACTCGTGTTCACTACTTCAATCAAGAAAACAGGCGACCATTGATCACTAATAAATTATATAATGAAAATCTAAAACACATAATATGATTTAAAATTGATGGAGGTACATTTAGATATGTATTTGAAAAAACAATGAACACACTCATTATTGAACTTACGTATTATCTGAAGTATTTTTGAATACCGTATATATAGAAATATATAGAACAAATGAATTGCATAATACGCGTTGTAAATAATGCTAATATTACTATGTAAGAAATAAGCACAATTCATAAAACAATATTATTTAAATATAATGGTATTTCGCAAAGTAAAATATATCTTGAGTTACTCTATAGGTATAACCTACTTCAAGTTTAGTACCATAATCTTACAACAAAATAAAAAATTGATTTATATAATAGGATGGTTGGGATAGTTTTTTTGTAAAATTGTTCATAAGAATAGTGATTTTATTACGTTTCTTAAAAGAAATTATTAATTATTTTAAAATACGATAATGTATTTTGATTTCTTTCATATTCATTTAGTTTTATTATAATATTTACAATATATTCATATTATTATAAATACGTAGATATAACAAAAGGCAAAATAAATGTATATCATTTTTGGATCATCTATTTAAAACTTTTTTTTATTAACTTTGATTCTTTGATCACATTATCTATAAAATATTTTTTTTTTTACAATATTTTTAAATGCTGTACGATGTGTGTTTGGTTGATTGTGATTGGGTGAAGAAGCCTATCATTGAAGGCACTTCACATATTTATTACCTAAATTATTAATTTACAAAAGGTTTTATATTACGTAAATATATTTTAATTTATTTAATAACCCCATATATTTTGGTAAGTCTAATCGTTATAGTTTGTCAAATATGCTATATAAAAAAATATTCATGATGCTCTAAATGTACACAATTTATATTTTTTGACGTTTGAAATATTAAATTATAGTTTTGTAGTGTAAAGTTATACTTAAGTTAAAAGTACAGATCACCTTTAATCTTTAGAAAAAAATAGCATTTATAGATTTCTTATAACTTAGTCAAGAAATATACTTTGATATGTTGCTTAAACATTTTGTAGGTATTTTTTAACTAATTACTGAGTAATTAGTATAATATTATAAACCGTAAAAGAGAACATGTTTAACACTTTTCATAAAATGCTATATAAAAAATGTATTTATATTGTTTTTAAAATAATAAAGTTTAATGTTTCATTCAGAATCTTAAATATAAATATATATTTTTTGTGATTGGATATAATTAGATTAAGTATTCCATTGCTAGATACCAATGATACAATGAAATAGTTTTATCAAATGTAGGTTTGGAAATTATTTGTTCGTTATAATATTTCACAGTTGATTTATGTAGAACGATAAGTGCTAAGGAACTTGCATAACGTTTTACTAACTTTAGATTGATACATTTGTAAATAAACTATATTCATACTTCCTATACATTTTTAGTGACAAATTATGTATCGTTGGCCAGGAACTATTCAAAACTGTGACCGACTTTGTGCCTCGTGGAATATTGTTTATAGTGTTCTGCATATAATTATGGTTGTTAAATTTAATCGGTTTACTAGAGTGAGTGATAGAAAATTTATTCCAAGTGTATTTTTATTACGTCGTTTTACAAATATTGTTTGTTCGTAAAAATAAGTGAAAATAAATCAATCACATTATTGTATTGTTGTGGATAGCTAACCGTTTTAAATGATTATTAAAAGTATTAACATTAAGGGTAAATTGTCTCGTACTTCTCAACCCACACATATTTTACACAAACGAAATTTTTTGATTTTCGACTAAACTCTGATTATAAAATAACAGAACCATTTCAGACAAACATTTTTTGTACACATTCAACTGTATTTAGAATTTGTATAACACAAATATAAGTAAGATATTAATTTTAATAGTACCTATCTATGTACCAGGTACCTAAATTGAAGAAACCCAACGTTTACAATCATTTATATTAATCTTCTTTGTAATTTTTTATTTTATAAGCTATATAATGAAATAGTAATTTTTAATAATATGTCAAAGATTAAGGAGTCACCCAAGGTAGGTACTTCCTTAGGCCCTTTATACAATTTGTAATCTATATTAATTCAATAATATTACACCATTATTAAAATCTGTAAAATTGTCTTGTTTGCTGATTATATTATATTTCTAGATAATATCGAAAATAATTGGGATAAATTAAAACAAATTGTTGAAAATTACCTACGATACATCTATGAGTAGATGGAAAAAATAATTTACTATCGCTTAACATAAATAAATCAGTATAAACAACAGCTTGGTGTTTGACATAACTGTATGATACATAAATGTGATTCTTAAATGACTGTTTGCAATTTATTGTAGACAATTTAAAATGGTACATTTATAGTCAAATATTAAAAAGTGATAATAGATTGTAAACTATAAAACATAAACTTTAGAATATAAAAAAAAATACTAAAAAATAAAATGAGAAGGTTAGTTGTTCTATTTTACAAAATCTGTTTTTTAAATAAAGCAATAGTATAAAAGACAAGTACCTATAAAACGTGGCATTTTTTAATTCAACAAAGTTATATAAATTATGGTATAACGTGCTGTCCCGTGCTGGGATGCACGAATAGAACCGACCTTTCAACAGTACATATTGCCCAAAAATATATTATTAAAGTAGTGTACTCCCTTCCATTAATATAGCTAACAGATAAGTTATTTATGCAAATAAATACTTTGTCTATTTATGAATAATTATAAATTAAACAGATTCTAGGAAAATCCATACAAATACAAATGCACACACTTAATGTTGACGAAATAATAGACAGGAAAACAAAAAAGTAGGTACTTACATAATATTGCCTTATACAGCACTATTGACTGATTATCCAAGTAGTTCGAGAAGTTCCCTTAATTAAATAACGACAAAAACAATATTTTATAGCTTTAAATACGATGTAAAAATTAAATTTAAAGATTTATGCGAGTATCGACAAAATATGTAAAACCATGTGAAACATCAGTCAGTGAAATTACCTCGATGAGAATATGTAAATAATAAAAATGTGTGAAATTATAAAATGTCGATATGTGTGATTATAAAATGTTTAAATATATCCAATTTAACTATACAATTTATATCAACTTAGGATAATTTATAATTTAAATATAGGTATGTGTTATTTTATAAATTATAATTTTAATTGTTTAATAATATTGCATTATAAACCAAATTATATTTATCTTACTCCTTACATAAAATACGAGCTTAGCTCAGTTGGTCGACGTATGAGCTCTCATTACTCTAATTTACTCTAAGTTAATATATTATAATTGAGTTATGCTGAAAAAATATAATGGTTTATACTTAATACCTAAATTTAAAAATGTATAGCTATTGAACTATATCGAATTTACTTACTTTGTACATTCAATAAGAGTATACATTGTTATTATATAGGTACCTAATATGTAATACCTATGTATTACAGAACATAATATTCAAATTAAGCCAATCTAAGAGATTATAAAAACAAAATCGACCAAATACATCATCAAAAATTACAATAAGTTATTCTATCCGTGTGCATATATAGTATAATTTATATTTTAATGACGTTTATTGGAATGCCTCAAACAAAAAATAATATTATTTTTACGTTATTATTACTTTATGTTGTTTGTCGGGCAAGTCCTGAAATCCTCAAATGTTATTTGTGTTCGTGTTTATTTGCATCGCAACCAATTTTATTTTGACGTAGTCACGTGTAAATTGGATGTTGAGACATGAATAATCATCCTCAGTGACAGCAGGCAAAAATACAAATCATATTATTGATGGTGCTCAATGAATTTTCTATTTTAATTGTATACATCTGTATTCAGTATGTGTTGTCAATATGCCTATCAGAACTACAATATTAATTATTAATACAATAATTGTATTGTCACATATAATTTCATGTTAGGTATACTATTATAAATGTACTAAAAATAACTAATAATTAAGAGAGAAAACATGATGCTCAACAATTTTTAAATCGATAATACACTAATTAAGTTTAAATTAATTTGAAAAAAAAGTAATAATTCAATTTATAAACAATATCGTCATCTAAATAAACGAGTAGTGAAAGTTATAAAATGTTCAAGAAAAAATATGTTTAATTATAATAATTAATATTTATTAATCTGTAATACAATATGATCGTGGTTCATTTACAAAACTTAAACTGCCGAGCAGTATTTTTAATTTAAACCATAACTAATATAATACCAATCATTATTATATTAAATAAATAAAAATAATTAAAAATTGTATTTATTCAAGAAAATGCAAAATATGTTTAACTTCAAAAATAATTAATATTTGTATAGAAAATTATTTCTGTTGAATTCTAAAGGCTATTAGTATCAAATAAAATATCTCGAAAATATCAGCCATAAATTGTATATAAATATAACTGATAACTCTTTCACGGTCAACACCAATTACCTATAAAGAAAATAATTAATTTTTAAAAAATATATTTTTTTTTGCATAATTTGAAACAGTAAAAATTTAAATATACTTTTACTAATTTTTATTATTATTTTAATCACCTGTTTGAAAATCTATTTTTATATATCAATATTTTTATAAAATATTATGATTTAAAATATCAAATTAAAAATGAATGCTTTAATTCAAATATGTTCATAACTTATAAATTATAAGGCTAAAAAAAGTAATAAATTAAAATTGTTTTCAGAAATTTGTTTTTTCTACATTCATTTATATACAAATTTACTATCAATAATTTTAACACTATTAGATTTAACAAGTGTTTGCTGTAAAATGAATCACTCAATATGACATTTATATAATAAAAAAAAAATGTAATTTCATTAAAATATGTTTTTAAATTTTATATCATACACGGTGTAATTTAAATTTAAAACTATATTTTTTTTTGAGCTTGAGCTTGAGTTTGAGCCCGGAAACTTAGGCCATTAACTGTTGGTTTTTGTTTCTTTGTAGATTGTTAGTAGGGGGGGGGGAAGAACGGTTGAAAACATGTTTTTGTATGTGTGGCAAGGATTCGTTGCTAAAAAAATCGGGTGGTCACCCATCCAGGAACTAGCAACGCCGGCCGTTGCGTACACTCAATGTGTTTCTAAAGTTGAGTGTACGCACTTCGCCACACCAAGTCACATTAACATTTATTGGTATTAAACTTAATTTCACTTTCTTAAAAATCTATTTTTACTGAACTAAATTCAATTAAAACAGCTGTTCAACAATATTACTAAAATATAGAGGCATCAAAATATTATGCATGCAAATAGTAATTACGAAAACTGCGATAATTATTATTAAAAATTTTAAGAGTTTTATATTTAATATTAATTATTGTCATAACTTTCTTGAAGTTAACAACTGTTGTCGGTGTATTCAAATTATAATAAAATTTCTATTGAACATATTTTTAAGTGTTATAGATCAGCTGTGTTTTGTTTGCACCAGGTCTCAACGTGATCCTCTAACAAATATTGTTCTTGAACAATTATTTTGGATTCATTGAAGTATACTTAGGATACTTAGTATTGCATATAATACACCCTAGATAGAGTGGTATTCGAATACCAATGCCACCCAGGCTTAGTTAAAACCCTTTTGTTTGGATGATTTCCGTTATTATTTTATTTTTAAGTATTGTCCTGCTACATTAATCTGCGGGTGTTATCATGGGATAACATATTGGGATGCATATCACCAATTTTGTGGAAATCTCTAGTTTTGAGTTTCCTCTGAATACACGGTGCATATATAGTTAAGATGAAGTAAATAAACTGTAAACGTTAGTCGTTTTCTTTTTGTTTCAAACGATATCTTTGATATAGCACACCTTATTATTGCACAAAGGGACAAGATAGGTAAATGGTTTTCTAGGGCTCATGAAATTGCGTTAACTAGTGTATTCTGGATTTTCACTTACAAGAACGGTCACCAGATACCCGTTTATTTTCCAAGAGCTTAGTTAATTGTTTACATCGGCTTTAATACCTACTTAGTTCATCAAAGAGTCATTAGTTTTGAAATCTCCACGGACGTGAAGGATTTTCTCCTTTAAATGCAGTCTCGAAAGGTCAATTTTAGATGTTTCGATAATTTTAAAAGAAATCTATACGACATTAGAGAGACTAAAGTAAGCTTGTTGTGGTTCATTCTAATTCATTAGTAGTACTTTAGTAATTTATAGACACATGCAATTAGTGAATGTTCAAATTAACTAATACAAAGACTTAAAAATAATATTCAATAGAAATATTATGAACCGTATAAAGTGCCATAATAATAATACAAATTCCGCGATTGCACTTAAAAAACAAACTCACAATAATCATTATGTGCGTATTAAAATATTAATTTTAGATAATACTTATATAATATAGCTGATTACATAGTACGTGAAATAAAATAATATTTTTAAAAATATTCAGAGAAATAAATCCGATTTACAAGATTATCATTTAACATTTATATAATTTAAATAAAAGCAATACAATAATACAAATTGTTAGTAAAAATACTTAATAGTTAATAATAATATTAATAATACATAATATTGTAATATAAAAATATTATAAAAGAAACAATTTATTGTTTATTGTTATCGATTATGAAGGCATATATCCAATAATTCTGAAAAAAATATATAGAATAAATCTATATTATTCATTTATAATTTACTATAGATATTAGAGTAATTAAGGGATGCAATATAGTACAATATGCAAATAGTTTCATCGTTCAGAAATTAAGCTTAATATTATTTTCTTTTGAATATTATAAGCTAATTTATGGATGTATACAACGATTTGTTTTTAAATACCTAAAATATTTTAACTAAGTCATTTGAAGTTTTCGAATTGTAAACTTATCAAAGTGTCTTTTATTGAATCGATTCATAATTTTAACATCGAAATAAAATCCTGGCAGCAAATTAAAATATATTCTATACCTACGTAATTTTAAACTTGATATATTAACTGACTTCATATACGAAGAAAAAAATAGTACTTTTAACTGCTGTCTCCCATATATCATCAATATATACCTACCTTAGTAGGTTAGGTAGGTCATTTTATTTGTATTCAATCAATACTTAAGCAATTTGTATATACTGTTACGATTTCAGAATATTGTCTATTATTATTACTTAATTACTTACTTACTTGCATTTTATTATAGTGAAGACGTACGAAGGCATATTCTATACTTCAATAAAGTTACTAATTAATTATTAATTGTTTAATTTATGTGTTTTTCAAAATAAATTTTATATAACACTGTAAAATAATTATTTAAAAAAAAAAGATAAACTAGATCTTATCAATCAGTATAAATTATTTTTTACGAAACCAAAAGTCATATTTTTTTCAAATGTTTTTGTATTTTGTTTCTTTTCTGCATTTGCACTATTTGTATTTTAAATCAAAAAAAAAAAAAAAAAACATTCTATTGCTCGGAAAATTCAATATATATATTATGAAAAATGTCAAAAGCAAGAATGTTTGTATATTTGGGTATTCTATATCATCGTAAACCGTTCTAAGAATAGCATTAAAATGGTTTATAGCTCTCGAGTTTAGGTTGTGTACTTGTGTGCAAATAAAAAAATGTTGTCCCGTGGAAATTCTTATATTATGTACTGGACTCCTAGAAGTTTAAGCAATTGTTTTACATCGTGAGGGTACTTCAAATTTCAAACGTGTATTACCATTTACATCTTGTGGAATAAAAAATGACATGTGACGATCCCCATGTATTTGTAAATGCCATTCAACTTTTAAATTTATCGAATATTGTAATGTACTATAATGTGACTGAAACATATGTATAGCCACTGAGCTACAGTGTTTGAGAACATCAATGAAGAGGAATCATTTAGGGACAAGAATGTAAATTATATTAATTGTTGCCTTCGAAGTTTTTTATTTATGCTATTTTAGATTAAGAGGGAGTTACAAATCAATTCAAAATTATTTCGATTAAATATTTGTATTATTTTATGCTACAGGTATTCGTGATTGTGTGTCCCTCAATAGTCATATTTCAAAATGAAAACAATATTTTTTTTTTTTTTTTGAAATATTATTAAATTAAAAAGAAAAAACTTAGTTTATATTAGATTCTGAGCAGAGCGATGTATGTATTGATTTTACAACGATGTGTGGTTTTTTGTGTCTATGTACATGATAAGTAGTCGAAATACTACAAATACGATTTTTAACTTCAGTATCTTTTCCGGTAAAAAATTGAATCTAGTTGGTGCGCTGAGAAGGTCAAAATTTAAAATTTCCAATATTTTTCAAACGCACCCGAAGAAATAAAAAAAAAAATTAAAGAAAAACGGGAATTTTTACGCAAAATCAGTTTTTGACAAAATCGATTTCGGTTTTTAGTGTCACTCTTGGAAATATTACCGTAGACTTATGCAATTTCACTGAATGTTTATATTAGCGATTTATATTCCGACATACTATTATATTGTGACTCTTTCTGAGATATTAATATACATAAGAACATTTTTAGTTTTATTAGTTTTTTCTAAAATTACTGTCGATAAAATATTTTATGCTCATTCAAAAAGCTTGAAAATGTAATGAAACGTTCCTTACAAGTTGTTGTAGGTGGAAATTAAAAAAAAAGTTGAGTGTACATCCATAATAATTTTTTATGAGCGTCTAAAGTTCAAAATTTGACAAAATTCATTGAAATCACAAAATTTGGCAAATTATTTGGCGTTAAAATTTATAAAAAATTTTCTATTTAAATCTAAACTTATTGAAAATGTAATTTGAAATTCCTATTAATTTTTCCTATATTTAACATAAAAAAAAGGGATAATACCGTATCGGCTACAGGACCTAAATGTCGATTTATATTATATTATTTATATATACCTAAATGGCCGTATTGTGTACATAGTGATGCCCACGAGTGATCCCCTTGCTCGCTGCGCTGCGCTCGGACAAAAAAAAAATTTTAATATCCTTTCTACTTTCTATACAATACCACCTCAAGCAGGCATCGGCTTGGAGCCGATACGGCCACCTTCAAGTGATAAGAGGGAGCCGAAGCGGACAAATGGGAGCTGATGCGGATACATTGAAAAAAATACTTGACAAAAAAGTCAGATTACATTTTTACGATCGTTTTAATGTTATGCATTTTCTTATATTTTTGTTGTTATTTAAAATTTAGGAGATACTTAAAATCCACACCAAATGTTTATTATATAATTTACTATTCTTGATAAAAATTTTAAAATATTTTGATTCGTTTTGAGCTGTTTACGGACATTTTCAATTTTTTTAGTTTTTTTTCTATAAATGTCAATACAATTTTATTCGTTGGGACAAAAAGCTTGAAAATTTAATACAAGGATCCTGGTATATTTTTACCACAGCAGTTAAAAAATATTAAAAATACATAGGTAGGCATATGCTTTTGTATTTATAGGCATTTAAAGTTCAAAATAATGTTCACGACATTTTTCAAATTGAAAATGTACAAATTATTTAGTAGTAAAAATGTATAAAATGTTCAACTTTTATAACTAAGGATTAAAAATTTAAAACAAGGTTCCACGTAAGTAGTTAATACTGTAACAAAAATATCTGAAAAAAAATATGAACACAGTTTTATAGTGATTTAAAGTTCAAATTCGGAAGAAATTACATATTATTAAATAATCAAGAATAATGATTTTAGTTATTTTGTTATAATTTAAAAATATTATTCGTGGGTACTTGAAATTTCTCAAGTATATTATTATATATATACAAATATTGAAATATGATAATGCGCAAATAATATTAATTCAACTTACCGGCTACCGTATTAATAATAACAATATACATATAATATAAAATATTCTAGGCTGGCAAACCGTCTCCGCTCAGAATCGTTTTTGTATACAATGATATTATATCGTTGAACTCAAATTTAACATCATCCGTTACAGTGACCCACTTGTAACTTACTGTAGTCTGTACAGTAGAGCGATATCTACTTAACCCCATTTTTTTTACTATACAATATAATATAAGAAAAGCAGTCTAATAAAAATATATTTTTTATGTTACCTTTAATTATTACAGAATACTAAGCACTTAAACATGCGAAATATGCATTTACTAAAAATAAAATGAAGAACAAAACTTAAATTTCATGAACATAATGACTCAAACAAATAAATAGTAAATACACTTTTATATTTTTAAAATAAAAATTAAGCATACAACACTCAAATACTGTAAAAAAATAAATGCTTAACTAAAAATACATGACAAATTCAATATTTTCAATACATTTTTTTTTCAATGTTTTTAGCTACAAGTTGTAGTTTTACAAAACATGCTTCTAGTTCTTGCTAGTTAACAATTAGGTAGGAACATTTCAGATATTTTCGTATTGAATTAATGCTAAAACACATTTGACATCAATTGGATTTCACGCCAAATTTTGTTATCTTAGTGTCTCACACAATTCGTGAACGTAGAAAAATGGCGGTTTTATGTTAAAAACATTGATTGTAATCTCCGAGGGTTTATATTATAATTAATATTCAGCTATATCGACCTGAATATGCAATTTAAAGATAAAAACATTATTTATTACATTTTACGTAGTAGAGGTATTTAATATAATAATTATATTTGGTTAGTCTTATTACTACATAATGTATTGCTAAACATGGTTTTATAGGTATTTTAAATTCAATAACAATAAATAATTACTGAAATATAATTTGTAAGACAATATCTCATAATTGTTTGTGTTCTGTAATGATTTTATTGAAGTAATTTACTAACTTCACGTATGATTATTTATCATTATTATAATATGATTATATGGTTCCCATATTCTATAATAGCCTGGTGGTTTTACATAATTCTATAATTTAAACTAAAAATGGATTTTTGACAAGATTTTCTTGTTATATATTAAAAACATAAATTAAATATTATATAATTAGGTCCATGTACGTCAATAATACTATGGTATATAAATATATTTGTTTTATATCAATAAAAAGAACCCTAGAAATCAAAGCCAATGTATAGTTCAACGGGTTACACAGATAATGCATTTACGATATTAGGTTAAATTTTTTTTTATTACATTAAAAACTAAAAAGTAACGACCGTATATGTATATCTAACCAAAATCTGTATCAATTTCAAATGCTTTAATAAACTGTGGTATAAAAACATAGTTGATGTATGATATCAAATGATAATACTATATTATGAAACTAATTTGTATAAATAATGAATAGATTACAAAATTTGAAAACGAATTATTAATTTAAATATAATACGAATATATTAACGTTGAATGATTTATATGTATTATATTTTCAAACATTTGTACGTAGGACACAATTATTTATATTTAAAAGATATTCGCTGAGAATATTTTATATTCTCAATAAAATTTATCATTCTCGGAGAAATATTAACATAATTTTTTTTTAGCATTAATCAACATTATACTTAAATATGCGTGTTGTCGTTAATAAAGTGAACAATTAAACAAATTATATCGACAGTAAAAATGGTTTTAAAAATATTGTTTTTTAACGAGTTTAAGTTATGCAAAAAATGTTTTTTTCTAAAACGTTAATAGTTTTTGAATTAATAATGAATGTCTCACGTGAAATAGATCACCCTACAAATATGTATAATATATCTGCAAGTGCATACCTACCTACCTATACTAAATGCTCACTATGGGAACTATTTGAGCCATCCGAGAAAAGTACCTATAACAAAGGAGCTAGATTAAAATCGTTCACATAATGATATAACAGCTTAATGAATTTTTTGTAGTATCGTATTTTTTTTCATGTTATTATAATGGATTTATTGACATTGAAAACAACTTACAATTTCAGATATAATAATATCGACTAAGGTATTTAACTAAGAACACGTAACGAGTATTTAATGATACCTACCTATAGGTGCCTTACTATGTGAGTCACGACGAGTGTAACGTATTAATCCCATACAAGTATAGTATAATGTTGTAATAGTAATTACGTCGCGTGTTTTACTTTTTTGATTCTGATATCGAATCGAACATCGTTTTGGTCTTACGATGATGTTTATCTGGATTTTGTTTTATTTGGAAACTTATTTAGACAGAAAAAATGCTGATTCAAATTTATGCCATGTCTGTGTATTACTTAAAAATGGTTATTTTTTAAAACGTCTAACTTTACTGAGCGTACTACAAACTACCGCTTGTCGCTCTGAGAAATAGAAGAAAACTCACCAAACGTGGTTTTAACCGAACTCCGGTCAAAATAAAATATGTTTCTACTGCAAAGGTTTATTGCAACTGTCTAATTTAAATTATATTATTTTGTTTATAAATAATAACAACCTATAGTAGGTTTATTCAGTGATAAAATAATTTTTTTCTCGAATAGGTACCCGAATATTTATATAAGAGTATATTTTATGAAATACCTATAGGCATTGGGATTTAATAAAAGTATCCTTAATTTAAGTCTAATATATAATATTTTCCTTATATGTATTACTTTTATTAATATTTTTTTTAATTTAAAAACTTTAAATGTAACATAATATTATAGTATGGTAAATCATAAAATTTCAATTATTTATTTACTAATTAATCAACAAATCAATAAATATTATAATTTTTTAACGGTAGATTTAATAAAGATTTAAATAGAGTTTCCACTAAATATGTTAATAAGTATTTACTATAATTTCTGGTCAAATAGTATGAGAAATGTACTTTCATAGGTTTATTTTTTCTTTGTTTGGATTTAAACTGGGGAAAAATAAAATATCTACTTGAACGCATATAATAACCATAACAGTCATTCAGTTATAAACGATTATTTAAATTAGAAGTCTCTAAAGTCTCAGTGACTAAGTATATGGAATAAAATAAAAGATAAGATAGGTAATGAAATAAAAAAAAATATAACTTTTTACGGTGCTTGAAATAAGTAGGTATAATTCGTGAAATATTAAACGAAAACTATTCTGAACACTTATCGTTAGATTGAGCTACATTTAAATATTAAAATAATATAATTTCGTTGAATAAAAGTAAACTGTTATTATTATTTTGTTCCGGTAATTGTCTAGGTAGAAGAAACTCCGTTAAATACGTTGCAAAGTTTGCAGATTCTCATTTAAGACATATTTAAGCCACGCGTAGATTTTGAGAGTATCCGTTTTCGGCATAAAGTTAACGGCGTATTGTCTGTGAACGCAGACAACGCGATTTCCTGCACTGTTAAATACACTCACAAAAAAATAAGCAACTTAAAAATGCAAATAATAATGATAGTGAAAAATAAAAACGATAATAATAAGAACGAGAAGAAAAAGAAGCAATCGACATTAAAAATGCAAATAATATCATACCCCGAAACGCATATATTCCGGGATGAAGCGCTTGTTTAAAGTACGTCACTATAATATTATTACGATTATATATTATAATATAGTAATAGTAAGTACTAAGTATAGGCCTAGTCTGTGTATCTGATGAATTAATAAATGCGTTTCATGCAAATATTCTTGTTAACCATGCACCGAAATATCGTCGTTCCTTGCAGGTAATAGGTAAACTGCTGTTACCTGGTACCGGGTATTTGGTAGTTACTGTCGCAACCGTCTTGCAATATTAACGCCGGCGATACAGCACGAAAACATCATGTATTTAAATTTAATATTATATTTGGTTTGCGTTCACTACGAACTGTTACCGACACGTGTGTATAAAGGCTTAATATATAACATTAAGGTGTATAGGGGTGTATTGGCAGACGGACGTCGATCAGTGGATCGGTGATGTATCTGGGGAGGTGACCTTCCATCAAGTTTCAGGAAAAATTAAAAAGACTTTCGGAGATATCATGTAAACGTATCACGTAAGACGTGAGTATTGTAGTTCATATGAAGGTAGCAAAAGTCTAAAATTGTAAAATGTCACAACCTTATGAGGGATCCTATTTGAGCCTTTCCCACACACAAATGATCAGCTCTCCCCACCCCCAAACAAAATCTGGACCACGCCACTGGCATACGACCGAAGATTCAAATATTTTTTTAATAATAATAATAATACCTATGGGGGTATTACATTCGATTTGATAGTAATAATTATTCTGGTATTTCGGTGACTTCGGCGCGGAATGCGATCGGTACGAATCATCATTATACAGTTTATTGGATTATCATCCATCCCCGGCGCCATTACGGTGGAATTTCTTCGGAATTCCGGGTTGGTTCATTATTATTATTATTGATATGACTTATATTATATAGGGGACGATGTCACCACGCCGTAACCGCTCTACCACGCGATACCGTCGTTGTTTATAGTATGATAAACAGTACATTACGGTCGCACCGAACACGATATGAGTCTAGACGTCGATGTTCTTATCTGCGGTGTACAACACGGAGGGTACGAAATTGTGTCAGAGACGAAAAATAAAATATAAAGTAGTCACAATAATAACACACAAATGATAAGCGATATGATCGGGTCTCCGAGACGCCATAGCCATTGGGCCCGTCCACCGCCGCCGCCGCCGATGCCGAGATAACGCAACCCCCGTGGAATAGCGAAACACCAAACGTATTTATAAAAGCCAAACATGTCTGTTCCGCACACCTAGTGACTTACAGAACATCCACCATGAACCACTACTTTTGGGCATCGTCGTTGTTGCTCTTCGCCGTCGTCCAGTACTCGGCCGTCGCGTTCAAGATACCAGGTAACCTATCTATATACAATATTATAATCTTTATGTTTGGTTATAGTCATTTTCACTCGCCTAACACCACTTGTCAAATAATAATATAAGTAATGACTTTATACGGATAATATCAGTATTCTATTCGATCACTGTTTAGCGAAAGACGATAAATTCGTCACATTATTTTCGATATTAATTCTCATTTATGGTTTACACTTCAAAACAGTTATTGATCCAATCTGTCAATACAATAATATGAACTATAACGATCAAAGTAATTTGCTATAATACAATAAAGAGCTTGGTAAAAAAATATTATCGATAAAAAAATGCATCTCTAGTCTATACGTTACCTATATTATTATTTGACACAGTATTTATTTTGTTTTATAAAAGTATGTAAAAGCAAACATAAAAAGTTAATATTTTCCATTATTCGTTATAAAACAAAATTAGTTGATCCGCGTCTTCACACTTCTCTAATATCAGACTCCCTTCATAATTGTATGTTACAAAATAAAAAAAAATGATTATTTACTTAATTTATTTTTAATTTATCAAAAGATAGATCTGCCAAATAATATATTTTTATCAAGAGCAAGCAATAAAATATCGTTTCCATAAATGACACTTTTTAATAAATAAAACTGTATGTCAATTAATATAAATCAAAATGATAACTGATTCGAAATTAAATTTTTGGTGTGCACAAAATAATCACAAGGGTAAAAGTTTTATATAATTTTAATATCAAAATTAATTTTTTTTAATGACAGTTTAATTAACTTTTTAACGACTTGCTTTCGGAAAATTAATTTGTAGTTGCATCACAATGGCTCAAAAAAAAATAATAATATACTTTATACAGAGAGCCGAGAGGGTTTGAACCTAAATTCCAGTTTGTGTGAAATAATAATTTATTATTATACGCCACTCTGGTTTATTCTTTTATAATTTAATCGAGTTTCAATGAAAATATCTGTTGACAAATGTTATTATACTTTTAAGTCAACGGAAACCTTGTGTATTATTAAAATTCAACTGTGAACACAATTAGTTTTTTCTTAAATAAAATAACATAATAAAAATCGTTTATTGTAGTATTTAATTGAATAACAAATTATTGTATTGTTATGTAATAATTGTTCATTTCTTTCCTTTACAAAAAAAAAACCAAAAATATTTTTCTCAACATTATGCTAATCATCATATTATATTATATTGGGAAATACATGATAACTTACCAAGCATGCTCCACCCCATTTTTCTTTAAATAATAAATATTCAAAACAGGATTTTAGGAACTTTTAAATACACAAAACATATTATATTAATTTAATTGGATTTTTTTATCCCATTTAAGGAATACGATACAAAGTTTTTTTTAAATTAGATTTAACTTTTTGTATTAGTTATTTTAAGGACGTGATATTTCGAAAATGTTAAAGTATATAAGTTTAAATTCGAACGAGTTGTTTCTATGCTGTTAAATTGTAGGAACTATAATATAGTATATATATAGCGTATGGACGATGATAATAATATGTTAATAATGTATAGAGGCTAATGATATGGTAATTAAAAAAATCATTCAATAGTACAATACCTATTAGTTTATTAAATTATATTACACTAATTATTAGTAAAAAATGTTCGAATATAATAACTTCTGGACTAAATATTATTTTTTTGTAAGACCGTTATTGAGTAGTCAAATATTATACTTAATGTTTGAGGTCTTAGAACTACTCGCTGGAATTTTGATTTAGATGCATGGACATTTTTGAAAAAATCACCTTTTTAATAATTTACATTAGAAAAGGGTGGTCCTTAATTGAAAAACATTAATTTATAGATACCAACGAAGGACACTCTCAAAATGGTAAAGATCTTAAAATTTGATGATAGTATATTAATATAATTTTTGAGTAGGTATAATATTAAAAATGTTCAAAGATCAGAATTTTATTAATAAATGCATTACTAAAGAATAAAATATGGGTAATTTTACTATTGTACATGGCTGATGATTGATGAATATCTAATAAATCTAATAATATATTATACACATTTTATATACTTATCACATTTTTGCGGTGGGCAAATATAAATAACATTAATAATTTGTGACATAGATTTTGTATTATAAAATAGACAATAGTGTACTGATTGTTATTATTTTTATTTTACTTAATAACGTTATTATAATTGCGAGTTTCACTTGTTTAAATATTTAATTTATTATTTTATTATTATTATCTGGTTTGTTTAAACAATAATGCATTGATATATTATAATAAACTCCTATATACAATATAATTCACACAATATGACATGATGAATGATGTTATAATCATATTGTCAACTCGAATCACTGAATGATATTATGTCGTTCGCATCACGTGTATTATAATATTTTGTTTTTAAAACCGTATACGAAAATAAAAATAAAATGTTGTACCTATCGTAAAAAATCAAGGTTAGTTGTAATAAAGGATATTTATGTAAGAAAACGTCAAACTGTATCATTTGGACGTGGGTTGTATGATTTGATAATCCAACATGACGTTATTTTGTTCGGTGAAGCATGAAATTTAGCAGGTACTTACATCAAATACAAACATTTTCATCTACACAACATACTAAAAGTACTAGATATGGACAATTTTTCACCGTGAGCATTTTCAACCCTAACAGATTTTTTATGTTTGACATATAATTTTCCTTACTTCTAAGTAAAAATCTATTGATTTTGCAATATAGGCTAACCACCATCATGACAGTTCTTGATTTCAACAGTTCTACAACTCGGTTAATATACCACTATCTAATTTTTTACTTTTCTTTTTCGACGTAATATTATATTTATTTATTATTTTACATCGAATATAATGTTATGAGCTTTTCGACAAATAAATGCATTCGTACTGTTACCACGTGTATTTTGCATCTTTTTTAACTAATTATATTTGATTTTTTTGTAAATTAACAAATTCTAAAGATTACATACAACCATATTGTAGCTGTCCAATATGATATTATTAATTTTAAATCTTATATCGTTTCAATAATTCTACTACTAATTATAAAAGTAAAATACTAATGTTTCCATATTCAAACAACTCCGCAAGTTAATGGAAATATTTATAATTCGGAAATATAATATTGTCCAGGGCTAACAAGTGATGCTATTGTTAACCATGATATTTGTAAATTCAAAAGCATATACACACGAATAAAAGTTAATTTTTTAGAGGATCCCACATCCACAATCCACATGGGTTATATAAATCTTATAAACGTACAACATAGACATTTTTCAATCGGTACAACCAATGTTCTGTTGTTAAATAAAATGAATTAAAATAATATCAGACATTAAATAACAATTTAAGTTTTAAGCGTGCACATAACTCGTATGAATAAATAAAATAACGTACAGCATGAACATACATACTCATGTGATGGTCTTGGTCAGATTATAAATTATTCTTAAATATAACTTCACAAAATCAATTTTTCCAGACTCAAATGTAGTGTGTTGTAGGACGAAGACAACATAATATTATTATTATGCAGATATCCTCCGTCAATTTAGGTACTATTATTTTCTGATATTTCTGGCTATTTATAGCCCTACTATGTTGACCCATACACAGTACAAGGGCCTTTATATATTAATTATCTAATAATAATATTTAAATCCATGACTTAAAAATATAAATACAACCATCAATACAGATTACCAATATCAAATGTCTATAAATGTCTACTATAATAATCTATTTTGTATATGAACACACACACGCTCACCACAACAATTTAACCGATTTCGTCATACCTTTTTGCAGGGTTGTCGTCTGGCAGCAGCAGCAGCAGCAGCAGCATTAACCGGACGCCACCTGTCAGAGGACCCGCGGCCAATGCTGGTGGCCACAGGGGACCTGAATCCGAGTACATGGGGCCGGTGTTCATAATCAGAGAACTGGACAAGGACAAGGGAGAGTACGACGCGTTCGTGACGACCGGCGGCATACAGGAGGTGAGGCCGCCGCCGATGAGCGACAGGTCGCTGCCGCCGCAGAACGGCAAGCCGTCCGCGGCCAGGGACGACGAGGACGCCGAGCACTTTGGCGTGCTGGTCACGCCCGAAACGGTCAAGCGGCTGGACCGCGACGAGAAGCTGAGGGCGTCGTCCATCAACGTGACCATGGCAGTGCTCCTGTCGGCCGCCTCGTCGCGGATGCCCTGGCTGTTGGTCCTGCACCGCAAACAGTACCCGCACCTGTTCGAGTACCAGCAACAGCAGCCCCAGCACCAGTACCAGGTGCACCCGTCACAACAACAGCAGCACCAGCCTCACCAGCAACAGCAGCCACAACAGTACCAGCCACAGCAGCCACAACAGTACCAGCAACAGCAGCCGCAGTACCTTCAGCCAGACTCGGTTCAGGTCGACAGCGGCGTGCCGGGGCTCCAGCACCCGCAAATCCCGCAGCGCCGCCGGTACCAGATGGACAGGCAGCGCCGCGCCATTCTGTACTCGACGCCCGACGACAGCCGAGCGCCGCTGACGATGGCGTTCGAGCAACAACTGCTGTCCACCATGTGCTACAACTTCGTGCGGGACTACTATTCGTCGCCGAAAACGTCATCCGCCGAACAGCCGCCCAGGCTACCGATCGCCCTGGTCGACGCCGATTACGGCCGCGGCGAGGACCGACGACAGCGGGAACCGGAACCGGAACAGTACGCCCGGTATCAGCCAGACGTCTACTTGGACGCAGACGCTTATGCGGCCGCGGCCACAGCCCCTTCCGGCCGCGAGCAACAATCGCCGCCGCAGCCGCAGACATCGTCCACGGTCCGGCCGGAAGAACGGTCCGACGGCGTCGTCGTCGGCATGGAGATCCCCAAACGCGTTTCCTAGATTCGGACCGCCGACCGCGGTGGCGCAACGCGTCTTTATTAGTTTACGATTTTCTGTTTTTCCTCGTCGCCAGTAGCTTAGCTCACAGTGTTCCGCCGGAACTCGCCTCATCGATACGCTTACCGTCCAGACTCGACCGCTGTGCGTCCACATATTATCAGCTGTTTTTCGCTTATTTTTTCCTATTTCATTATTTGTCGCGTTACGATCGATAACTATAATTGTACTATTGTATCGCCGTTCGTTGTTGTCGACAGTATTATTAATTTCGTATTATATTCCAATAAATGTTTAATGCGCGAATGTAACAATATATTATAACTATTAAACACCATAAATAAAAACTTTTTTAATATTATGTATGTTTGTACTGAAAACTATTTTACATTTTTTACCCTAAATCATGACGTAAACTGTAGTAGATTGAAGTAAAAAAAAAAAATTATTGGTATCGTGAGTTATGGTTGCTTAAAATATCGTTTGTCAATGATCACTATTGATAATTAGTATTTATTGCCGCCACACAGTTCATAATGTTATAGAATATTGTAAATGGCAAATAAATAGGAAACTCGTCAATGATTTAAATTATAAGAGAACTATATATTTATCGTACCAATAACTCCGCACGTATAAATACTGGGTGGAAAATGGTGAAAATCCTTCGGTCAAAATATCTGATACATTATATCTCAGACAAAATATATCTCCTATACAAAATATCATTTTACTAAAAATAATATATTATATTATCACAGTCGGCATTAGACAATATTTTAAAAATATTAGAAATTTTCAAATGCTAATTTAGTTACTGCGATAACCAGGTGGCGTATAATCTTTATTACGAATAGGCCTCAACGATGAACGATAATATGAAAATTATAAGAAAAGTTATAGACGGCGACTGCAGTGTGTAAAAAACAGAAATGAGTGACTTAGGTACAATAATAATGCCTCTACAATATTTATTTCGAGCAAAAAGAGTAACAAATAATTTTAAGTAATTTTTACTTTCATTTTTTTTTTTATTAAAAAGTGTGTATTGAGTACTAAAATACAATTACACCTCATTTTATACAATCAGTCAAAGCCTTGGAGTATTTGAGATCAATAATAATTGCATTTTTTTTATAAAATTTTGAACAGGTTAGTTACAACTTAAAGTTTTTATTTATTTACTAAATCAAATTGTTTACTTCATTATATTATCAAGATATTTGTTCAAAATATTTTGACCAGACATATAATATTTAAGTAGATATATTGTCATGAAACCTAAATAGATATATATCATCAGCCATCGGGTAGGTATTGCTAAGAAGAAGTTTCACCAGTAAAATTGATTACGCAAATGGTGCCAAAGGTAAAAATCAAAATAGGAATTAAAAAATGGCACTACCTGTCGACACCTGTCAATTTCAAAAATTAAAAAAAAAATTCCAGATTGAAATCACGGTAATACGAAATGTAAATGTAAAAAGCAGTAACATTAATAAAAGAAAAACCTGTTGAATTATTATGTTGTTTGAATTCAAATGTACGTAAAACGGAATTATCCGTTTGTAGCTTATATTATATAGGTTAACTCAAAAACTAAATAAGAAAATAATACTCGGTTATCCATTACTTTATTTTTACATTAAAATGGTTTTCTGGTCAAATTTTGACCAATTGACGATACCGTAAATATGTGGGTATTAATTGTCAACTTATCATCTTTTGATGGTCCCTCTCCATATCAGCTGAATACCATAGGTATCGGCGGCTGCGATCAAGTGACTCGGATCACGGGTAAAGGAGGCTGAGACCAGATGGCATGAACATAGGTTATAGGTAGCCGGAGACCGCTGTAGATCATCTGATCTGGTCGCAGCCACACATAACCGTGGTCTATGCCACCTGACCACAACATCCGATAACCGTGGTCCATGCGACATGGTCTCAGCCACCGATACCTATGGTAATCAGTAGATTTGAAAAGTTGACCATAGAAAAGATAATAAGTCGATCATAATGATTGACAAACACTGTCGTGAAACCGGCCAACTGCGAATACCGTAACCACATATTACTTTTTCATCATTTACATTCTACACAATATAATATAATATTAAATTTAGAGACATTAATTGGTTGACATAAATGTTAAAAACACTTAAAATTAAAACGCGTCAAAGTTTGTTTTATTTATGTTTGAAGTATTAATATAAAACGGATAATTTGTTGTTTAGTAATAAATCTGGAAAATAATGTTCTTTTATTGTAATATATATTAGGTATTACTATAATTCTCTAACTTGTAACAAAATATAAAATATCTGTATTTCTTAATATTGGACATATTATAAAATTGTATGGTTTAAAGTATAAAAATGAAATGTGTAAATCATACTCTCAATAACTCTAAATTGTCTTTTCAAAAATGTCAATGAAAAGTTTTAACTGTGGAGGTCTGTGTTAAGGTAGGTTGGACTAAGATACAGAGTATTGTTGATTTTTAAGCAATATGAATAAATTAAGATTCAATATATTAAGTAGTTGTACATTTTTATAAAGTAAATAATAAATATACAAACTAATTAATTAATAAATATTAATTATTACTAATTAATTTGTCCAATGAAAATTTATTGTAGTTCCTAATTATTTTCTTCTTGTTGAAACTGAAAGGATAGTTTATACAAAAATAGGTTACTTACAAATTACTGCGGTGGCATTAAGGTATTTTATTCTCATAATATTATTAATAATTACATCAAGCATCGATCGCAAAGTTTAAGACCAACAGTGTTGTTTAAATTATACAAGATCAAAACATTGAAATCAGCAATAACTTCATTAATATTCCAATAAATATTTTTTCTTACAATTATACTCACACTTTATATTACTCTGAAAAGGAATATAATTAAAATTTGAAACTAAGAACTAATCGAAGTACCTAATTTATAATTTAATTGAACAGCCGCAGTATAGTTGGTTTTAATTTTGAGAAATGTTGGATAGATAATAATATTATATAGTTTGGCATATTAAAACTATACAATTAGATCATTCTGTCAATATTATTCTTCACTATGTGAATTAACTTCTAGAGCTTTGGTTTTGAACTAAATCAAAAATGTTATCAAGTTTATCAAATAATACTATACCACTAATGAACGTTGAATATTTATGAAGCATATTATATTTAAAAAGGATAAAACGTGTGTATCTCCTTCCTTTAAAATAAAAATAAAATAATATTTAAAATATATTTATAGAATTAAAATAATATCATTTTTTTTTTTTAATAAATTTGATGCATTGCAAATAATTGGACGAGTAATCATAACACAACCACATCAATTTGTGCAGGAGATTCTATTGTTATACACGTTCAAATATTGAATACATCCCGCAGTGCTACGTTATATTATACAATATTTGCACATAATATAACTCTCAATAATTGTTCTAAGTTCTGACTAACATTTAAAAAAAAAAAATACAAACATTATACATTGTATTGCATTTCGTTTAAACAAGACACAATAGACTATATTGTTTATTTATTATTATTATTATTATTTTTATTCACGTCATAGCATCAATTACTACAATATTATTATGATACTATGTATCATGAAATTCTTAGAATTATAGTGAATTTAAAAAAAAAAATGTTACATACATGATGTAACATCAATAGTAAATATACACGTTAAAAATTCGTTTTGTAATTTCGAATTATTTACCGAAATAAATCACATCAATGTTATAAGGTATATCAACTCAAATGGTCGTTTTCATATCAAGTCAAAAATGCATAGGTAATAATAAACTATACATTATATTATTATGTATGTACCAACTTATATTCAATAATAAATATAAAATCGCCAATTAGTCTTAACATAATGAAAGCTTGTTTTTTTAATAGAAAATGTATGAGTTAGGTACTTACGTTATATTATTATGAATAATTATGGTGTATGAACGTTAACTGTAACCAGTCACCTGCAGTGATATATTAAGTGTATAATTATATGTTATTATCTAATATATAAAAAAACTCGTGACACAGTGTTTGTGGTGGCACTCCTCCAACTCCACTTGAATGAAATTTTTTTTTTTGTATATTTGGTAGATATGAGAATAGGTCATAAAGTATTTTCCATCCTCCTACCCCCAATCCGGGGAAGTGCTCAAACAGGAATTTTGAGAAACGGTGGATATTTTTTTTTTTAAATTGGTTATAAGAGAAATAATTAGTAGAAATTAGAATTTATTCTTTGGTTGCCGTTAGTTAATTGGGCAGATCGGGTGCAAACATGCATCAAATCAGATTTTCGCACATTGCCTACTTGAAATGCTGTCATACATTGTCCGCGATCCGACGTAGTCTTAGCCCACCAGGAAGGCTAAGTTGCACCCAAAAGAAATTGAACAATTAAAATTTTTTTATTAATTTAATTTTTTTTAGTTTTTTATGATCAACGAAGTGCGTGGGATTAGCTAGTAACAATATACAATATTCAAATACTTGATAAAAGGAAACTATCACACAATTATAATATATCACACAATTATATAGAGATTACACACAGTGGCGTATTTAAGGCTTGGGCTGGGTGGTGGGGTGAATCCTCCAAGTGACCCATAGACGGGTATTTTTACAATACAAAAAAAACCCCGCTGTAGTATTATAGACGTAAAAATGTTTAACAATGAGAGACGTCAATGACGATAATAATTGATGCTCGTATTGTGCCCATAGTGTTGGTCCTCGGAAAATGAACATGAGACATTATATATAAATATAATATAATATAATTTGTACAGTTTATATGTACTTTATAAATTATTTTAGCTATGAGGTCTACCCCCAACTAACAAATCGATCACACGATACTGAAATAACGAATTTCTGGATAAAATCAATAGCAGCAGCTATAATAATAAGAAAGACGAACTCGATGAGATACCCACATATTTATGATGTTTTTCAAGTTTAAAGAGGATTAACTCCTATATCTTAGAAACGGCTTGACAGAAGTAAAAAGTTTATACTTTTTTCCTATTTTTATTGAGTTCTAATTATAAATAACTAATAAGTTATTATTTTTAAAACAGACCATTCATTAAAAACATCAGATGAATTAATTTATGAACTAAATTACAAAAATGGAAAATTAGATTTTTCGTCACAGTTTTAAAATTGTGAATTTCTATCAATGTATATAGTTTATTTTTTATTAAGCACTCAAATAGTGTTTCAAATATAACATCATAGGACTTTTGAAAAATGAAAATTTGTATATAAAAAGTACTATTCTCTCCAAAATACCATTCACCTTGGTCGAGTAGGTACTTGTGTTGTCCATAAAATATACCAATTACAACACACAACGTTTGCTCACGTTTAAAATTCATACTAATTCAAGCAATCACTGTTAATAATATCCATTTTAACATTTTGTAATGTTTAATTTAAGAATGTTCAATCGTTTTGACCAGTCGTACAAATAGAAGGTGTCTGACAATAACAATAAGCGAAAGGCATTCTAACAATAATTATTCCGGTGCAAGCATCATATTGATAAATTAAGCCAAAATGGTTTAAAAAGCATTATTACCTGACAGCCCAAATACACCCCATGATTTACAAGAATATAGAGGACGGTGATCACCGTTTACAAACAATAAACGGTAAACTGGTATAAACGAAGTACAGGCTATTAATACCTGTCTTATTTATTACAGTAGAAGTAAAACAATTAATATAAAAATCAAGAAAAATCATTATAAATAATTTAACCCTATATAGTTATTTCTAGAAGCTAATAAAACTAAAAAAACGTTCCACCAACTTTAAAAAATTCTCACAATCCTTATTAATTATGATGTTTTATTCCTCTAAGCAAATTACTATTTTGATTTTAAATTATTTCATTATTATAAATTTCTATTTTACTATCGCTATAGGTACTTAAGTACTATACCTACTATCAAAGAACGAAAATGCAGACGACACTATGCGGAAATATTATTACGTTCTTTATTAGGATAACATATTGTTATTGTCGATTTGAGTCCCTTAAGTTTTTTTAGTAAATGCAAAACAAATTACATAACTTAAAAATCTACATATTATATTATTTAAAACAATTTATATCAACACTAAATAGTACATTATGTGTTTCAATTTTAATATTTATACACAGTTTGAATAATACCGTATGGTGTGCGTGTGTTTAAAATATTATGCAAACCGTAAAAAAAAAAGTAATGTATCGATAACAAAATAATATATTATAGTTTACAACTACTATCTATAACGTTAATTTACCTGCTTTTAATGACATTCATATGACACATCATATGTATATTATTCACGTTCCAACTTGCTGATTATAATACTAGTAGCTAGTTTGTTGTCTATTTAGACTTATATATAAAAATATGGATCCTTCTAATCAATTATTTATAGGATAATGTTCAACGTGGGTTAGTTAAAACAATAGTTGTCTTATACGAATTAATACGACCTATTATTGCATTACAATATTATAATATTATTAGTTATTACAATTAATATTAGCATTGATTATAAATACTAGTATTTTTACTAGATTTAATACTACCTAGTATTTATAATCAATGATATTAGTGATGGCCAATTATCTGCATCAAAATTGCATAAACAGAGCGCCGTGTTTTTAACACATATTTTGTATTATATAAATACATAATAATAAATAATATTTACTTTATTATAATATATTGTTTAATAAATAATTTTTAAACATTTATACATTACACTCGGTATCATAATATGGGTATACTTTTCTAGCTGGTAATCTGCTTCTAATCTTAGTTTCTGAGCATATAGATGAATAAATTGGTTTTACATTAGTTATGTGTGTGTTGTATTCTTGTATTCAAGGCTGGGCATTAACGAATTAATACGTTAGAAGTTAAGTTAAAATTTAAGTGAATTTTAACTTATTAACTTAACTTACTAGTTTGGTGTTCTAATTAATTTAAACTTAACTTATTTGCCTCTGAATTAACTTAAAATCAACTCATATTTTTTTATTTTCCCAATCAAGTTAATTTTGAATATTCCTACTATCCAGAAAAATGTTTCGTTTATTACGGATATACGGTTTTTATTCGTTTGATAATTTATTTTTAATATATAACTTAACTTTTAATTTAATTGAAAAAAAATACTTAATTTAACTGAGTTTAAAAATATCATTAACTTGCCCAGCCTTGCTTGTATTGTCTATGCACAATAACATTTTCAAATTGTACTCATTTTCAGAATCAAACAGATCAGAATCGGTTTTCGACTTTCATATACAATGATTTATTATTGAATTAAAATAACATAATATCCATTAAAGCCAAGCACGCCCGAAGTATCAAATCCCGCCCGGGGCAAGATTAAAATTACTTATAATCTAATATTAGTTATACCTAGTACCTATAGTGATATTAATATTAAAGTACATGCAGTTAAAAATTCCCTGGAGGCAATGGATCTCTTACCCCTCCCCCCCTTGATTACAGTGACCTACTCATCGAAGAATTACCTACACTCAAAAATGATTGTACATACGACATCAATGCGAGTTTTTCAATTTGCTGTTCTAATATTACTAAACGTTGGACCATATAATAACGAATTCAAGTACTTCATGGTAAGATTTTTATTTTCTTATCGTTACCTTTTCACTTAATCCTATTAAATAACTTTTAGCCCGATTACTCGTGAGATAACTTGAGTGGCCCACGGAGACTCTTCGATGGCCTACCTGTACAATCCCAGGAATTCGTGAAACTAAGATAAAAATACACTTACTTAACTAGTTGAAATTTTGAACCTATAATATGATTTTAATCATTTATAAGACGGAATAAAGTTCATTACATTACTATAGATGTTCTTGTATAGGTATAAAACAATTATTACAGATTGCTTATGTTTTTAAAATTTTACCCACGGCCAATGTTTTCTATAAATTATATTTTAATCAATTTAATAGGACTGGGTGAACTATGTTCGTAAATGATTCAAAAATATTTTATTAAAAACATTATAGTTGATGAGTATAGAATTATGTGTATACCTAATTATCAAAGAATAACATTAACTATATAGTCAAATAGCTAAATCTAAATTAAATAGAGTTGTTTTATTTACATTTCTTAAATATATTACCTAGTTAATTAGTATTATTACTTATTTGTTTACAAAACTAGTTAAAGAATACATCTTTGCATCTTCCGAATAATTTCAAAAATAATACATTAAGTTAAAATGTTTATTTTATACATATTATCTGCGACTGTAGTCTAAAATAATATATTAATTAAATAACTATTAGTTTAATAATTTAGTAATAAGTACCAAAGTAACACAAAATTGTAATTTTCTAAACCACTTAAGCTAGTTTACAATAAGAGCGAATAGTTAAGAACGAGTTTTTAATAAAAATTGTTTTTAATTAAGTTAAGTCAATATTTTTATCTTTAATACTGTTATACGTAATGAATTCAATATAATATTGTTTGTGAACTATTTTCTTAAAGCCTAACGTTCTTGACGTTGACATAACGAACTCGAATTAATTTTATTGATCAACTTTGATGATTCCTAACAACCAGTGACATTTCAAAATATAGAGTGTCTCACCATATTTTGTTCGTACCAAACCGATTTCTAAGTATAAATATTATATTATGGTTCTTTACTCTAGTTCATGCTTAAAGATAAATATTTACTAATCTATTTGTGATAATTAATGGAAATAACTCAATAAACTTAACTAATATTAGTTTGAATACATCTTTGATAAATATGAACATGAATATTTTTGATCTTAACTAATCTACTGATTAAAAAACACCTATATTATTATTAACCTAACCTTTTGACGAAATAAAATATTTAAAAAATCAGTGGAAATTTTCCCAGCAATTTTAAAACTCATTCATTGTTCTTATAATGTATTATTTTAGATTCTGAGCGAAGCGATGAATGCATTGATTTTATAATGATGTGTGTTTTTTTTTGTGTCTGTCATCACCTTTTAGGACAGTAAAAGTGCTTGGATTTTAATCAATAGTAACTTTTCTGATAGGAAAGTGAATCTTGTTGGCACTTTGGGGAGTCAAAAGTAACGAACGTATACACATGACATTTTCACTGGTTGTTTATATTTGCATTTTCTATACAAGATAAAATTTTCAAAATATTTTGATTTGTTTTGAACTGTTAAATAACTGCAAATTATTTTGAGTTGAGAATTCATAAAAATTGTTCTTTTTAAATCTAAGATTTGAAAATGTAATACAAGACTATTCATAAGTTTGTCTACCTTTATCAAAAAAAAAAATGTCTATAAGCAAATCAAATTAAATTTTTATGAGCGTTTGAAATTCATATTTTTACAACATTTGATATTCACTACATTTCTCATGTAACGATTTTCTTATTTTGTTGTAATTAAAAAACGGATGACTGTAGATACTTGAAAATTTAGGGTTTTCAGGATTGAAAATTGAAAACAAGGTTCCACGTAAATAGGTTATATATAAATTACTTTATTCGCAATAATATCATCAAATATACTTAGTAATATCATAGGCTGATTGACTGTCTTCGTTTAGAATTGTTTTTTTATATACAATTATATTATACCATTGAATTTAAATTTAACACCATCCATTACAGTGAACTACTTGTAACCTACTGTACAGCAGAGCGACATCCACTTACCCACCTTTTTATTATTTGTACTATTCCGCAACACATTTGTATTGATGTGTTAATTTAACATTTGGTATAAGCACACTAAAAACTTTTGAGATCTGCTCTGAATACATATGTTTACCTCTTAAAATTTACCGTAATTTCAAAACTGCCTTTATCAGACAGTGAAGTTCTACACATACGAATTTTTGTATAATATGTAAATACCATTACGTTATATTCTCCAAAACTTTCTCCATCGTTCACTAAGCCGAAACTCATAAAGTTTTAGAAATTCAAAATATAATTCCACAAGACTTATCGTCGACAATAACTTTTATGGACATAAGTCAATATTCCAATATTAAACACTCGTCAGTCAATAGTAAGAAAATTGAATTTGGTGCACAAATATTATAATAGTACAAAAGAAGTTTTTGGGCCCTCAAAAATAATAACTTGAAGGTATTTCCATAAATAAGTTAGTATAAAAAGTGTTAACGCATACAATATATATGTAATAAGCATATAATATTATATTGTATACAATTGTTTTGAAATTCTATTTTATCATTTATGATTTTATTTATTATATATGAATAATATTATAAAAGTGTAACAATCGACATGGTAATAAATAATATTAACCAGACCGTTTGCCCATAAAATACTGTGATTTATGTTTAAATTTATAATAAAAATAAATATATTATATAAAAGGTAACGATCTTGCCGAATTTCTATTCGAGATGAATAAATATTTAAATTGAATATTTTATTTAATTTCAATAACTGCTATCAAGAACATCTGGCTTGATAAATTATACAAGACGTATATTATGGAACTTGAAATTCAATTTTTATTTAATTATTAACTGTGAACTGTAATGGTTTACCAAAAATTCTGCATAATAAAAAAAAAACAGGAATTCACTCTGTTTTATAGGTGCTCTTGAGTTGTCGACTTTACCTCGTCAACGAGTAGGTCAAAAGTAATGAATGTATTAAATTAGAATTAAATCATAAATCATTGTTACATAGGTAGCCTAATTATATATTTTATAATGCTATTAGATATTAGTAATTTATTTAATATAAGTAATAGTTTAACTTTATTTAACTATTATTATAATATGATCTATAATGTAATATGTATCGTAGTATAAATATGCAATAGCTTAAAATTAATTTAAATACATAATATATTTTAAAATGTCATTGTGTATAGTAAAACATAATAATATACGTAAAAGGTTCCAAGTACCCATGAATAATATTTTTAAATTACAACAACGTAACAACTAAAATCATTATTTTTCATGTTTGAATATTTTTATTTCAATATGAACCATTTACGAGAAACCATTTGTTACTTTTTCAAGCATTACCTATATGTATATTATATCAAAATCAATAATTTTATACATTTTTAATTACAAAATATTTTTTCAAATGTTCGTGAGTGTAAGATATTTTGTCAAAATTTAAAATTTAGTCTATCATAAAATGTATATGTCTTTTAATTTCGAGTAAAAAAAGGTGGGTAAGAGGATGTCACTCTGCTGTACAGAAGATTACAAATGGTTCACTGTAATAGATGGTATTAAATTTGAATTCAATGATATAATATCATTGTATAAGAAAAACGATTCTGAGCGAAAACGGTCAGTCAGCCTATATTACCAAGTACATTTGATGATATTATTGTGAATAAAGCAATTTATATATAAACTATTTACGTGGAGCTTTGTTTTAAATTTTCAATCCTTAGCTATAAAAGTTGAACATTTTATAAATTGTTAACAACAACATAATAATTAAATTCTAAAATTTATAAATTTTGTCGAAATTTTAACTTTAAATGCTTATAAAAAAACATTGTGCCTTTTTTTTTAATATTTTTCAACTGCTATTATTACGATATATCAGGAGCCTTATATTAAATTTTCACGTTTTTTTACCCAACAAATAACATTTTATTGATATTTACAGAAAAAAAAACAAAAAAAAATGGAAACCGACAATGTCCGTAAACAGCTCGAAAAGAGTCAAATTATTTTCAAAATCGTATCGTGTATAGAAAATGCTAATATAAACATTCAGTGAAATTTTCAAGTATCTAAAATCATACGTTTTTTAATTACAACAAAATAAGAAAATCGTTACATGAGAAATCGAGTGAATATCAAATGTTGTAAAAATATGAATTTTAAACGCTCATAAAAATTTAATTTGACTTTCTTGTAGACTTTTTTTTTTTGATAAAGGTAGACAAACTTATAGATAATCTTGTATTACATTTTTAAATCTTAGATTTAAAAAGAAAATTTTTATGACTTCTCAACTCAAAATAATTTGCTAATTTACGTGATTTTTCCGTATTTTGTCAAGATTTGAACTTTAAATGCTTATAAATAAAAACCGTGACTAAGGATTTTTAATTTTTTTCATCTGCCTTTGAAACAATAACCCAGGAGCCTTGTAGAAAAAAAAACTAAAAAACTTGAAAACTGACAATGTCCGTAAACAGCTCAAAAAGAGTCAAATTATTTTCAAAATTTTATCGTGTATAGAAAATGCTAATATAAACATTCAGTGAAATTTTCAAGTATCTACGGTCATTTTTTTTGAGTTGTACCAAAAACCAAGACCGATTTTGCATAAAAATTCCCGTTTTTCCTTAATTTTTCTTTTGATTTTCACGTTACTTTTGAAAACTTCTGGGAAATTTTTACTTTTGACTCCCCAAAGTGCCAACAAGATTCACTTTCCTATCAGAAAAGTTACGGTTGATTAAAATCCAAGCATTTTTACTGTCCTAAAAGGTGATGACAGACACAAAAATAAAAAATAAAAAAAAAACACACATCATTATAAAATCAATACATTCATCGCTTTGCTCAGAATCTAAAAAACTTATCAGGAATGTTTTATTAAATTTGCAGACCCTTAAAGTGTTAAAATTTTATATCGTATGCATTTTTGCATACAAAACAGTTTGCAAATATTCATGGTTCGGATGAATTTATTAAACATTTAAAATTTAAATGCATATCAAAAAAATGTGACTATTTACTTTCTATGTGTATATACATACATCGAAACAATTTATTAAAAAATTCGAATATTTAAAATACCTATAAAATACCACAAAGAGAGCCAAAATATTTTGAAATTATATCATTCCTAGTAAATACTAATATAATAATTATATCTACATTAATTCATTTTCAAATTACAATAAATAAAACAAAATTGATTTACGCTTTTAGTCAAAAATTGGCTTTGCCTAAAAATGTTCATACATTTATTATTTTTTTCTCTGTTATTTTTGATTATCAAAAGTACCAACTAGATCCAATATTCTAATCGACATCAACCTCAAAGTTGAAAACCGATGTATGTTTACCTCTGAAATGGGTAATGACGGATACCTACAATGAAAAAAAAAAATTTAATCATTGTAATAGCCGACATTGAACATATACATTCGTTCCACTTAGAATCAAAAAAACAAAAATGGTATGTAGCTCTGTTGTATAGTAAGCCAGTCGGTTTCAAGTTTACCATAATGCGTCATTGAATAGATCACCGGAGCTTAAGTGTTAAATTTGAATTCAATGGTTTATCATTGAAAGACAATAATAATATTATAACTCATGTTTTTATAGTGCGTGTCAAAAAATAAGCCCCCCCCCCTCCCACAACAATAAAAATAATAATTTGTCCGCCACTGCAGCAAGTTTAAGTAACGTATTGTGTCCCCCCCCCCCCCCAATCGGTTCATCGCTTTTCGATAACGATAACGACGATCAGTGCAAGACCTCGCAACAATATTACTCTGTGGGGCCACCGACCAAACCCTTAAACGGCAAACCGCGACGACAGACTTCGCAGTATTGTATCATATTATTATTATGGTTTTTGAATATTGCTCGCGCCGTTTCACGGGACACGCGGGTGACATGACACGGTTCGACATCGATATAGGTGTCGAAAATACCTATGCTATTAGTATTATTGTTTTGCCAGCATCGTATAGGCACTATAGGTATATTAAAGTTGCACTCACGACAGTATTATAATATAATATGTATTATTTCAATAGAAACGCGTCACGCCGAAACGTGTGCGACGTGCGCGGCACATGACACACAGACTGCCGACTTTGGAGGTGATTATTAATTATTTAATCGGAGTGGAATTTATTCGTGTCAAAATCGTCAGATCCAACGCTTAATGTTTGGCTTGACATTTAGAGAACAGTGTTCGCGGCGGGTTCCATCGGTTTATTATTTCCATTTACCGGGCTAAATCTGTTTACACTCGCTCATATGTATATAGTAATAATCATAGTAATATGATTGCGATGACGACGATGACGGTAAATACGATTAAGTGCGTATAATACAATATACTGGTCGTGTATAAATTGAAATCTGCTTCCAATTTGATTTAATACTATAGCTATTTTAAGTGGTTGGTTTATTTATTTATATATTATTATGAAATTAAACAATAATTTCCATCTTTAATCAAATTAAATGCAGTGTATATATATATTATATTGTTAACTAAATTAGACGATTCGGTATAACAGTATCGATAAATTACTAAAAAGTCAAATAACTACTAGTAAAGAAATAGACTAGACGTAAGTAATAACTCTATTAACTTCTATTTTCTAATATTTGATATTTTTCCCTAAGTAATGGACTTCACTTACTATATTTCACTTTTAAGTTACAAACAACAAATTTCAATGCATCAAAAACTAAAGAACAAATAACATTTTAATACGATAAGTATAATTTGAATAATACGATGAGTGATGACGTACAGAACAACACCACTGTGATATAAAGAGTGATTCACCAAGCATGCTAACTCCATTTTTCTCCAATAATATTGTATATTTTATTAAATAATATACGATTAGTATAAGGAGTACTTAAAATGCAAATGCAAGTGCATATAAGTTAGCTACATGTGGCTTTGGACCGTGTTTCCCGTGTGTATTAATATTATTATCAATTAAGCTTATTGTTCTACTATTGTTACAGATTACCTAGGTAATAAAACATTTTTATAAAAAAAAGCATAGGTGTAAAGTACAATAGGTTAGCTGTTAGCAGGTACTCGTTAGGTTGGAAAGGTAGTATAGGAACATTGAATATTTGAATACAATACAAAACAAAAACACTAGATATTATTTTATTATTATTATTTATTATAGGTAAGTCAGATGGTTTTTCGGGGTATCCGTTACGTGTGTGAAATTCTAAAATGTTGGTTACAAATAGGTACTTACAAACTAAAAAATTGTGTTATAAAAATTGTTGAAGTTATTTGATGAAGTGGTGGGGGGAGGGCAGTGGAGGACTTTTATCTGTTACACGTATCCATTATGTTTTATTGTTTTTTAATATCACCTATTTTGAATACTCAACAGATTATACTCTTTTGTATTGTATAACTATTTTAATAGGATAACGAGATAATATAAAATTATCGGGTTTTCTAACTATTTAAAAAAAAAAATAAAAATGTAATAATAATATTATGACAAAATGTTTTTTGCCTATTATATATTATTACATATAAATTATTATATAATATCGTTTACCTACCTATCTATAGTTGTTTAGTTTATGGTGTCAATAAATAAAAAATACGAATATATTATATACTGTATCTTTCGTTTAACTGTTTTCTAAAATTAGATTATCAATGCGTTCTAATTGACAGACGACAGTTTTGCATTTTTATTTACTTATACAGGTACTCAGTGATACTTGTATAGTTACAACTTAACAAGATACGTAAATACGTAATAAAATACATTTAAGATTTAGAAAATAAGTATTAAGTAGGTATAGTAAACATTCAGTGAACTATTCAAGTACGATAAAACGTTCACATATTTAACGTATTTCAATAAAAAATTAACAATTGCAATATTAACACACAAACTAAATTAATCTACAATTTGTTATATACACCGAGGGCAGAGACCATAGGCGGAAATCCATTAAAATTTCAGTGCGGGGGGGGGTAAACATTATTATCATCATGTGAGCGGGGGGGGGGGCTCTGATCCTACAAAACTAAAAAAAGGAGAGGGCTTTATGGACTTTTGGGGGCTAATTCCCCTCAATCCCCCCCCGATTTCCGCCAATGGTTTGAGACTATAGCGTGGAAATCCTAAGGACAACCCTGGTTATAATGTAGGGCTATACTTACCTACTTAGTAACAATTATTATTATTGTGTGTTATTAATTTTCTTTTAATCGATACAAGAAAACATCCTATTTTAGCTGTTTATTTCTCATTAATGTTTATATGGTTTTATTTTCATGAATAATGTTTATATTTTTTCAATTGCAAATCTAATTTGTAATTTCTTAAAGTTTTTAAAATTCTGTTTAACTTTCCGTACTATCGTTTAATTCGTGAAGGATTAATTGTTCTTTTATTTCAATATAAAGTTCAAGATTCATAGGTGCACACGTCAATAACAATTTTAAATGAAAAAAAATGCTTTTGTTTATCAGAACACGGTTGTATGTATCTCGACGTTTCATAAATATTAATTAGTATGGAAAAATTAATATGTCCATGTGAAAGTAAGAAATTATTTTGATATAAGTCTTGGGTGGCTCAAACAAGTTCAATTATAAGTACCTAAACCAAGTAAGTAATGTGTATTTTTTAAACATCTGTATAATATCATAGATTTATTGAAGTGTTTTTAGTATTTATTGTAGTAGCATAATATTATAATAATATATAAGTAGGTACAATAGTTTTACACTTTTTTGATAAACTAACGCTTAAATGACCAGTGACAGTGACGATAATTCAGTGACCCGAGGATTTGGTTGTAGATTGGAATGGAAATTGTCCGCGACACATCGTCCCCGCATTATTCGTATCACTTAAAATTATTATAATATATAATTTTTTTAATATTTTCATAACCTGACGCATCAAAACGTCTTCGTCTACCTGTCAAACACAGACTATCATCGGCCGGCCATCACACACACATAAGCACAATCTTGTACACACTTTAACGTAAACATTACCTAACTTATTACGGCCATTTATTATGTATTATTTAACGTTGTGTTCATAATTTTTTTTATAATAATATATAGTAGAGTCCAAGTTCATCTAACAGTGCGAAACGTTTTTTTAATGTTTATATGCCTTTGAGTGAGCTAAAATTAAATTGCATTATTGGTATTTGTATGTGCTAAACATTGACGATAATTTTTATTATAATTTTATGTTCCCCGAAAAATATACGCATCTATAATATAATATATGTATGCAAAATGACACGGTGTTTATTGTATTATACTTTTTTTTAGGTTGTACCCATACTCTCTAATAACCTTCGTATTTCTAAAATAATACTATCACATAGGTGCCTATATTATTTCGTGTGTGAGTTTTTTGTATATAATAATAATAAACTACCGTATAACATGTACCTACACAGTATACACACATTATGAGAACTTTTTATTTGTTTTAATTATTATATTATTACTAGGTGATCTTGTGCACTTCGTTGCTCATTGAAAATGCCAATAATTAATATTATAATAGTTTCAAAACCCATGGCAACCATTTATAAACAAACATTTCCATCGGAAATTTCAAAATCACTGTTTGAGCACCTCCCAGGGTTGGTCCTCTCCCTTTTTAAATTAGCCTATCTTCTGCCCAGAGGTCTAATCTATCTCTGTACCAAATTTAATCAACATCGGTCCAGGCATTTAGGAATGCATAAAGGACACACATACAGACAAACAAACAAACATATTCATCTTTATATATATACTAGCTGATTCCGTGCACTTCGTTGCCCGTTAAATGTACTTTTATGACTCAAACATTGTTCAATTCGTTATTTAATATTTGGTGTATGGTGTTCAAAATTTATCTTAACTTTTCTGTTGTTTAGAATAAAAATTCTAATTTGCAGCAGTATAATATCAGGTAAGTTATCTACCCGTAGGTAATCTTCCCAGAGGTCTAATCTACACACAAAAATTAATTTGTATATATATATTGACAAAAAATAATAATAAAAATCAACAAATATGCCCGATTAACCAATAGTAACCAATATATAATACACTATTATTATTTTAATCTGTAACAATAAACTTTTTTTTTTAATTTTATTATAGATAATATACAATATATGCATAAAAATGATATATGCTAAAATAAGTTTAAACATGAAAAAGGGCGAGGGAAGAAACCATCCAGTGATCGCACTTCCTTAGCAACAATAAACTAAATTTTTATTTTATTATTTTCTAGACAGATGTCACCACTGTTGTATTTTTGACATCCAGATTTCCTACTTTTCTGGTGGGTTTTCCTAATATTTTCTATATAGTTTTTAATAAAAAATTCATAACTTGCAAACACTTTTGACCCACATTTGTACCCCACACCCGTACTCTCCAATAATTGTACCCAGTTTCGGACACGAAACCATGAAACAATTTTAACAGTTTTGGAAGCAAAACCCATAACCTGCAGCGCACAATTTTATCCCACACGAATGCCAATAATTGTACCCGGTTTCGGACATGAAACCTGCAAACAATTTTACCGGTTTTGAAAGCAAAACCCATATCCTGCGCATATTTTTACCCCACGCCAGTACCCGCTAACAAACTAAAATTGTATGCGTAACTTTATTATTCGCGAGAGTTACAGTTTTTGCTACACCAATCTATATAAATTTATTTTTACTGTAGTAATTACTATGTGGATTAGGCCTACCCGTTGCCGGGGATACTATAATAAAAAAATCGCGCCATGTGTAATACCATATGCTTTTAAACAAAATGGATGGTATGATGTCTTTTTACAAGCAAAGGAGGTTAGAAAACTTACACGACATTGTCATCTTACATCGCACACTTTCACGTACTCAAAATTGCGATATAATATATTACACGAGGTGATTATTTCAACAGTAAACACACATTACACAATATAATTAATTAATATCAACTCGAAATAGTATCATTTATATCGACAGGCGAGATGTATTGACGACTTTTTAGGTACTACAAAATAATCACTGATACAATCTCCTTATATATTTTTACCTAACCTTACCTACCTACGAATCGTTCTGATCGCACATTGATTCTTCATATATTAAGAATCATTTATTTTCGTTCTTTGTCCAACATAATATCATTGCTTTCTTCGAGCACTTCAGAATAATTTACTCGATACATAACTCTTGTCACTCAAACAGCATTCAACGCACTATACGAGTAAATATTTTTAAATAAAATACATAGCGATTGATTTCTGTGACTGTGACACTTATGGATATAGCTAAGACGGTCTTAACACATTTTAGGATACCTGGTTATTATAAATTAGCTGTTATAACCTGTAATATTATACCGTACATCGCATATCATCCCATCGACATCGGAGAAACCTACTCGTTGATTGGTCCGGACTTCCAAATATACTCTGTAAGTTGTAATACATTATAATATTATTATTATGTGGACTTTAACGATTATTATAATCAAATACGGGAAACTTTCATTCTATATTATTATTACTAGCAACACATTTTGGAATCCAACGTCCAAATATATATATATGAGTTTAACGAGGACGAGTGAACACACAACCGATGCAAATTATTATTATACAGACCATAAACCGTCATCGCCAACGACGTATATTATAATTTATAATATATCCCGACCTTCTGGTCGTTTAGAAAAGTTTGAAGTCCAATAGGCATGACTGCAATAATATTCGCTCGTCCAATGAGATGTCACGTGCGGCGTGGTGTGTATACAACAATAATAATATTACTAATAATATATTGTTGCACAAATCAGAGAGACACCGTATGTATAATGTTATAATAAAATATGTTATTAAATAGGTAATTGCGCCCGCGAGACCACAGTGAATTTTTTATTTATTTATGTCGGTTTTATTTTTTTCTGTCGATCTTCGATTTTTTTTTTGTTCAGCGGTGGCGGCGAATCAATCAATCGACCTGTGCAGCACCGCCTGCGCATAATATTATTATATATTTGAAATTATGTTTGACGTTCCATCCAGCCCTAGGATATAGCTCTCTCTCCCACGGCAGTGTCAGAGACGACGCTTTTTTAACACCGCATATAATATATAAACATAATAATATATACATAATATGTATGTATGTAGGTATACACACATTAAACACGTATCCGAAGGGGTGAAATATAAAAACGCGATGTGTATAATATGCGGAAGGAATATCCCCCATTTGACATATTTCCAAGCGCGCGCTTTTTTTTTTACGCATCTATAAACGTTTTATGCCGAAGAATGAAATTTTATTATGATTGATGACCGATGGACTGAGATTTTGAGTAAAATCCATTCGGTGATTCGGCGGACAATATATATTGATGGCTCGTTGAATGTTTAACATAATAATAATATATTATAACGAACGAAAACTCAGCACCGACAACAAAAAAAAAAAATAAAACTGTTTGACCTATATATTCGTGTGCAATAATAATAATATATTTATTTATTAACGGCCATGATAATATTGTGTAAATATAAACGTGGCTTAACGACACGTCATGCTGCAGATGCGATGCGTTTAATTAGACGATGATTTAATAAAACGACAACAATTATAAGTAAAAATGAATTTTATTTGTATGGATAAGTACCTATGTTCTCCAGCGGGTTAGTAGTATTACGTTCATGAATTTATTATAACTGTCAAAATTGTGAATAATTTGATGATATTTTCAACCATTGTACATCGGTATTTTAATTAATATTTATTTTGAAACCGTCCAGGAATACAATATAATTACGTCATCAATATTATTTTAACGTTTAATTTTGATTTTCAATTAAAACTTAGCGGCTTACAAATTTCCAACATCATATTATTATTATTAATATATTAGTCGACTTGTTTAATATTTTTGTTATCTTTAAAACAATATATTATCTATAATCGTAATTTGTAATTTATATTATATAATCAACGCTTTTTTAATTATTTGTTCGTAAGAAGATTTATATAACCACATCACATACAACTGAATTGTAAAGCCAAGTTATATAAGTCTCTCTTCCTGTTTTCTTCAATTATTAAACTTCACAACAAGTTGTACAATGTTCTTATAACTTAACCATCGTGCACAAATACAGAAAGTTGTATATTTCAATTGGACAATGATTGTAAAACACAATCTTTAATAAAACGGTTCGAATCGATCGCATAAAATAAATTGTATTTCATATTTTATTAAACAGCCGTTGTATAAGAAGTACTTATACCAATTATTATATAGATACCTACATTATTATTTATTATAATTATTATTGTATTTCGTCATACAGCTAAGTTTGCGAAACAAAAATAGTCTTCGTGTGAACAATAATAAGTTAATATATAGGTATGAACGAGAAAAATTGTTATCTATAAAATATTTTTTCTCTAATTTAAAAAAAAAAACGAGAGAATTATTCCAATTTGCATGGTCTAAGTGGTCTACTCCTTATTGATAATCAAACACATAAAACTCTGGCTGTGTGTATCATGTGTAGGCTATACGTGTTTTAATAAAGGAGTCGAGTAACCTGAACCCTCCTAAAAATTAACTTTTGTGATTCAAAAGTAAAGTAATTTTTTACAATGTATACAAAGTTCCTATATTATAAAACAACATTACTTGAGGGTGATCGTAATTTTATATGAAAAAAATTATCAAATAAAAGTTGTAACAAAAGATCCTAAAAAAAAGAAGCTTAAATAAATTATTATTTTTATTATTATTACGGGTATTAATTATTGTTATATTTTTTCAAGGCTCATGTCTGTAGGCACGTATCTTGTAATTAGAGAAATTAACACTCTAGGTGTAATAACAATTTTTCAACACTAAGCACGCCTACTCAACACCATACTTTGTATAGTCATTATATAAAAATAATGATGTTAAAATTTATAATAATTATGGGTTAATATGAAAAATATTGTACACTTTAATTAGATTTAAAAATAAAGTATGGAACAAACGTAATAAACTGGGTTGCTATTTTTATTTAAAAAAAGCATTTTTATTTTCGAAAACAATATGGATACTTAATTTTTTATACATTCTATTATTTTATCAACATTTAAATACTTATAGGATATTTAGTTATTAAAATTCTTAGCGTTGTGTTATTTATTTTTGAATTTAATCAACGTTGAAATTCAAGAAGATAACTTTGTTTGCATATTAATTTGCACTTAACAAAGTATATAATTATTTTTAAACTGAAATGTAATAATAATGTATAATGTAATTACATACTTATTTACGTTTAACTATGCACTGTTCGAATGAGAAAATTATGTATCTAAGTAATTATTAAGCTTTCACTAAAAGTATAGATATTATTATAAATTATAATATAAATGCACAACAAACGTTAAAAATTCTACTTTTATCTACTGATAAAAATGTATAGTATAATTATTTGATAAAACTAACATTATTTTGTTCTTAAATTTACAACTCATGGAATAAATAATGGAATTTATTTACATTTTATATCGCATCATAATTTGATTAAAACAATGAGCATGTATAACTGTAAAAACTATCTATTGGGTAGCATATTAGTAAATACTAAAATGCTAATTCATGTAGTTAATAAATACCAAATAATAATAATAATATTGTATTATACCGTTGGTAGGTATATATATATATTAAATATATAGATAGTATAGTGGTTAGGTTGTGGTTATATTATGTTCTTATATAAGACGTTACCAGGTTACCACAACTTCCTGTCGACTGCAACCTCACCGGTTAACTATAACAATGATGATGTACCTATAACCAGTAAAAATTATCTATAAAGAAAAAATTGGAAATACCCTTTTACGGTATTAACCTATTTATGTTTTAGAGCACACGTATTATATAGTTATGAATAATTATTATGATTTAAACAGAAATAAAACATGGATCATCATTATACCTTGAGAATATAAGTAGGTACATATAATTTCATTTAATATAATTTCAAAGATGAACAAAAATATAATATTTTTTAATAGCTAGGTATTATTAGTACTCGTATTAATGGTACTTTTAACAAAAATCGCCTTTCCATTTACACTTTACAGTATTAAAATGAGAAAACTTAGTCATGATGTAATAGTTGTTACAAGTTAAAGTTAATAATTATAATTTATATTTGAACAACAATGTGTTTAGGTTGTTCAAAATCATAACATTTTAATAGGTATAAGTGAAAATGGTAAGAAGAATGCCACAATGTAGTAAAATATAAAACACTCTACTCGACTGTACATTGAAGTGTCACAAAAGTGTTGCGTTAAAGTTTTCAACAAACACATAAGACGTGACCAGGAAGTAAATTTTCCGTGATTTTGACATTTTATACAACTATGTCTATAAATGATAATTTAGTTTGTATGGTGGGGAGTGTTGTTTTGTCAAACAATAAATATCTTTATCTAAATGTCAAGTCCAACTTAAAACCGAATTGCTTACAATTTGGAAATGAGATAAAACTTTAACTATTATCATTTCATGGAAAAAAATATAAAGATATACGACAGTAAAGTTTAAAATATATAATATTTAAATAATATGAATCCCGATCACGATCGAACAATGTAGCCCGATGGCAAGTAAAATATAATATTAAAATATCTGTGTGACTATCTACGAATTAATGGCGTAATGCACTTATACACACTTTCATAATATAATATTTAACATCACACTATTATTAGATCATAATTTTTGGCATAATGTTAAGTATAACTGAAAACTCTAACGATCAAGTAAACATTAATTAGGTATTCGTTATTGCTAAAACCAAATAATAGGTATATCACAATATATTATATATAAAAACTTAACTTTTAACTTGTATATATTTTGTACAAAAATTATTAAAATTATAAAAATTATAACTTTATAAAAAATATTATAATATGCAAATGAGGATTTTACATTGCTTAAGGAACATTCAATCAGTCTGCGCCAGAAATTATTTTTATACGAAAAAAAATTATACATTTCTTCCCGAGTCCTAAATATTGTTAAACGATGCATTATAATAATATTTTGTACGAGAGGGTTGCTGCAGGATGTCTAAATAATGACACGTTGACCGTAGTTGACTTGTACTTCGACATGAACACTTACGTCATGCTGACGACAGGTCACGGAAATTATTCGAAATTAGTTTGTTACTATCGAGACCACTCTGTAATGTATTACGCTTACTTATTATAATATTACGTATTGTTCTACAGAACAAAAAATTGCGAACAAATTTAAACTGGGCCCGCAATTACCTTTTTTGTTGTAAACTCGGCCCGGAAATTTTGACCGAAACCTAATGATAATCGAGTTACTAAATCCGCGGATTATGTAGTCGATATATACATAGTAGGAGATGCTATTTTTCCACCTGATGGGTCTGTGGGCCTGTGAGCCTGTGCATTTAACTAATGCATGTGAATCATTTCATTCTCATTTTAATTCAAGTTTCAATTCAACTCACCCCAATATATATTCTGTAATTACAAAGTTAAAATAAGTACAAACAGAAACGTAAATTGAAATCAACAGCCTAATGCACCATTTCAATTTCAAAATACAGTCATGCAAAAACTAAAAAAAAAAGAATTATTATAAATAACACTTACAAAATATAATAATAAGGAAATATCGGTAAGTGAATACGTCAAACACATGGCTTTTTACTTAAAAAAATAAATTTATATTATAACCTATTACTAATTATTACACTTGGGCTTTACTTAAATTTTTACACTTAAAATTTTACATTAATACATTTTACTTACATTTTTTAATACTGAAATATATTAATTAAATGTGTACACAGTTTTACATTTATATAGCGAATTCCATACTATGAATAATAATATGAAAATGAAAATAATTTTTGGAGGATAATGAAAATCGCCTCCTCGTGGTGTCCTCTGGGTAATGTTAAATAGTTCTCAAAAATATTATAAGTACATACGTATATTGTTATTTGGGCCCAGTTTACACATCAATCATTTTTACCTGAAAAAAACCCGGGCCAAGTCAACACCTAAATCATTTTTACCTGAAAAACACGGTCCGAGTTCACAATAGACCTTTTGAACATTTTTTTTCATCGGGCCGAGTTTACAACCACCCAAAATTGTACTGTTTTAATCGATTTTAGGATAACATAAATATAGGTAAAAGGATGGTAATGAACACATAATAATATAGTATTATGATATTATAATATTCTAGATAATGGAATTTGTAAAACGCACCCTCTGCTGCGATTTTTGGCACGTGTACATTTTGATTTTTATGAAAACAATAGGTACTTATACAATTACAATTTTATTTAATTGACTCGGTAGCATACTGTTCAGTTATTCAAATAATCGAATTAAGCTTAATAAATATAATAAATAACGATAAAATATGTTCAATATGCACGTAAATTTATTTAATTTAAAAATTACCATCCAAATGCGCGCAACCAATATACAATATGATTAATAGCAGTTAATTTTCGTACTATGATATGATATTATTATTATTGAATATTTTAATTATAAATATTTAACTCATGACTGCGCACATTTGTGTAAGTATCCAAAACTAGGCCGGCAGATTCGAGATGATTTTTTTTTTATAATACCAATGATCGTCATATATATAAACTCAACCTGCTCGATAAAGGCACGAAATATTATGTAATTTTGTTTGTAACGATTATAATATATTTTATTTCACGTTTTATATTTTATAGTACTTATATACCAATAAGTAATTATACGGAATTAGCTATACGGTGATACCTAATTTGATAAGTCTATTATACCAATTGTCGTATTACATACATTATACACTTTACCAAATACCTATCATGAATGATGTATACCCCCATTCCCCCAATATTACCATTTAAGTAATGTCCCAATGATACAAACTTCTTTCTTTTTTTTGTTGAATGAGACCACTCCTCGCAACTCTAAATTGTTAAGCAGATATTTTTTTTTTTAATATTGACGAATTATCAAAATTATATCTTCTACTAAATTTTAGTACTTAAACCTAATTTTACTTAGCCTAACCTGACCACCTTGGTTATTAAACTTTAAGTACTAAGATTGAAAGTCCATGACATCAGTAAAATTAGACTATGAGGCTTATAAGATGATTTGAAAATTCAAAAATAAAAATTTATATTTTATAAAAATTGTTAGAGTTTAATAAGTATAGGTACTTGATTAAATATAACACAGGTACTTATTATTTATTATATTTTACTCAAGAAAATTAAGGACTATACATTATTGTCTTAAGTTCATAATTATTAATAACTCAGGAACTGTTTATGCGAATACAATTTTGATAAATACAAATGTCATCAGTTTTAACACATTTTTTCATCGTTTTCACATAATCTTATCTATAACCTAGCCTTATATAATTAGTATAATGATAAAAAAAAAATCATAGCAGAGACATTCGTTATCCTCTCCTTTATCACATATTGTGCCACTTGTGTATAGTCCAACTATTTAAAAAGGAAACGTTTTAATAATTATTTTTAGTAATATCAAATCGAATCCTGACCTGATTATTTCACTTAAAATTGTCTTAAAATAGGTTGTTTGTCAATTACGTTTCAACTTCAAACTTTCAAACACTCGACATGAATTATATTATTATATCAATCAGATGGGTTTCTGGTATGAACATTATTTTGTTTTATGTCAGCGGACGAGATAAAAAATTAAATAAAAACTATTTCCAATATTTTGAACTGAAACGCATCATATTAAAATTTGTTTACGTGTTTGAACACGTACAAAAAAAAACTGGAGGTATCATAACATGAGTTTATCATTCTCGTTGATAACAAGTAAGTTTTTCTCCCGCAGTTATCAGATGGTGTTTTTTATCCGTTTGTTTGTTTGTTTGTTAGTTAGGTTTTGCCAAACTGCTGTACTGCAGTTTACGCATAAATCATACAAGTCATTCTACCGTGATAACAATGCACACAATAGGTTCTATATATTATACTCTCGGTAATTTAATTATTATATACGGGCTCACTGCTAGTGGAAACCCATGGACAGGCAAATTGTTATTTAACCCGGTCGTTTTGGAGTCGAGTTCAGATTCAATGGAAATGAACTCCACTGAATTATTTTGTGTGCAGGGTGATAATTATTTTATTTTATCAAAACAATACGTAAATAATTTTTCACGCGTACATTTTCATACGAGTGTAGATAAATAATGATTATGAATAAATGGGTACATTGCAATTGTTGAAAAATTGTATAGTATGATAATATAATATGTTTGTGTATCATGGTCTAAGTATCATATTTTATAAATTATATTAAATCGGAACTAGACAGAAAATTAATTCATACACACATGTATAAAATAAGTCGTCATGAAAAAATATGTAATAAGTAAAATGTATTTATTGAACCAACGTCAGCAGGATCCGTGAATAGGTGAGGTTATATATATTTACTGCATAGTATACTTTATTATTTCCTAAAATAATTATTTCTTGATATGCAAAAAAAACTATACAATTGTTTGAAAAATACATATAAAAAACTAAAAAAAATAATTATGATTATTAATTATTACCAATTTTATAATTTTGGTAAAAAAATAATTGTTTGTCCATATACTTGTAGTTCATAATATAAAGCTAATACCTAGCAGGTAAAATACGACTATATAATATACATATTAGAGTTTAGACTAAAGTCGAATGAGAGACTAAATTTATTTTTTAGATAACAATTTATTCTTCATGTCTCGGGTAAGCTCATGATCATACAATCAATTACGAATACTTAATGAGTGTAAAAACATACACGATACAAAAAATCTCTAAAATAGTATGTATAATGTAACGATCGACCGGTGATAATATTTACTCTCAGAACATCCACTATAGTAGTAAGAACGTATTTTTCAAAACATACCGAAACTAACATACGATAGGAAGGAAAATATGAAACAACCAAAGGGCGAAGGATGCTACAAATGATGAATAATATACAAAACTCGTAATAAATTAATAAGTCATCTATACATTATTACTCAGGCACGCATCTGTGCCGATTGACTGTTGAGGCACTTAGCGGAGCGCACCCTAAGTAATATATACAAAAATAACTTATAATTGTTGGCGATTCGAGACAGCTTGAAAGAGTTCGGTGCTAAAGTTTTTGCGCTTTGCCGGTATTATGTAGTTAACATTTCTTGTACGCCTTCACGTGATGGTGGACCAGATGCTAATATGCTTGGCCCATAATCTTCTTCGACTGAGCGAAAATGCAGACTACAGGCTACTAAATATTTTAGACTTTAGCCCTAGATGGATTGTTGAGGGTTAAAAGTGACCCATATAATATAACCTCTTATGCCTATACCTGTTAATATGTGTTGAGGACTCGAGGTAGCATTCGTCTTGGTCCACAGCTCATTCTTACGTTAGGTGGTCATCCCGATCCTCTAAGACGGGCGATGTTATTGCGGACCTTACGTAAAATTTTGAGTTAAGAAAATTAAAAATTTAAATAGTTAGTCACGATTAATATTGCTTAGCCCACGATATGTATAAAAAAAACAAAAAATAAAATAATAGAACACATATACTATACAGTGTATTTTAATAAAACGATACGTGACCAATATTATGAGATAGTTTATTTTGCAGATTCAGAGACTCACACAAATCGTGTGGAATTCCCACACACTAACCTATCGATATCATGTTCATTTTTGCTATTTTCTGAATTGGTTCAGCATTACCGCCGGCTCGGCACTATATTGACCCGACTTCGGGACGCACAATTAATATCAGCCTTGGCTATATATATATTATATTGTATTTATAAATATATGTATAGGAAAATCGTAGCGAAGAAGGTCTCGGCTATGAAAGAGGGGGGAGGGGGGTATCGTGATTTAATGTGCCTCCGAGAGGGGAAAGAGTGGCTACTAGTTGCGTCTCGTGTGGCACAAATTCGTGTGAATATCCGCGAAACCGTGTAAATATCATGGGTTATTGGGTTTACTGACGCCGAGTGTAATGGAGCATATTTTTTAAGCCCCACGTGTACCTACATGTAGGTATCTATAAATACGCTCACAATTTATAGAAGTTATATATGTACTGTCCAGTACCAGATTTGGTATTACATTTATGGTTGAATTCCGTCCGATAGGCGGTAATACATGCCTAATTGAGTCCGATATAAAACAGCGCCACTATAGTTTATATTGGATCCTAATTCCTAGGTATTTCCATAATATTATTATCTACAATCGTCGTTTATTAGGTTGACGATATGAAATAAGTGGAATGAGATGACTTTATTCATTAAAACCAATGGTATACCTAGTTGACGTCGGTAGAGAAATTTGATAATATTAATATATTAATAATTGCGAAGAAGAAAAATTGAATTTCATACTGTAACCAAAAAGTCACAGATAGCTGTAAGATAATAGGTATAGGTAATTACTTTTTATCGACCTATTAATGCTAATTACTAACAGAAATATTATTATAATATAAAATATCCTATAGGCTGATACACCATCTCCGCGGCTCAGAATAATTTTTGTAAACAATGGTACATATACGCAATACATATACATATGCAATGATACATTTTCATCATTATTGAATTCCATTGTATCACATCCATTCAGTGACCAATTTTATTTTACAGGCATGCTTGCCCACCTTTATTGAAAATGTTTTTTGAACTCGATTAGATATTATTTTTGCGACCCAATTAGGTTATTTTTCGGACCAAATTAGGTATACATTTAGATGCATGATACTCAACTCTATACGTCCCATTTTATACACGAGGTCCACCATCGCCCGTTAAACTTAACTACGATTTACATTAAGTGCTCATTATAGTTACTGCGCCTTTGTTTGCCATTCATAACGAAATTATTATTATTATTCATATAATTTGTTATACTATTATATCGTATTATAATATATATAATAGTATAATACGTGACTGTACAACACGTGCGAGCGTGGTTTAGAAATAAATTCAACCCCAACCCGGCAGCCACCGTTCAATTTACAATAGCCTCGTTGGACATTCCAAAAACGCCACAATGTAATAATATATAATACCTTTACCCATTTACTGTAAACGTTTTACCTGCAGTGGTTATAATAATAAGCGACTATATAATACGATTTTATAGCCAATAATAATAGTGAATATTAAATAGTTTTATTATACGACCGCTGTGCAGCAGCGTGTCGGCCGCCTGACACGCGCCATCCAGTAACGCGTGTTCAGGATTTAGGGATAGTGACTTGTGGCGACAACGCTATTACCATACTTATATTAAAAGAATTAATTCATTGAAAACACATCTTTATAAGCTATTAAACATATAGGTAGTAGAAGAATAAAAATAGAATATTATACAACAGAGGGTTTTTTACTTATTAAAAAAATAAAACAAATGAAATAAGGAAGGACGTTAAAATGTTAATAGTCCAAGAAATACGCTGTAAAACTTTGTAAACTCCATGGTTACTGAACATTCAATTACTTTTTAATCAATTATTACTATTTTTCATATGAAGAAAAAAAAACTATTTCATTTCGCTTAAACCACTAAAACGTTGGTAAGATAATATTCTTGCAGGGTAGGCATACACATAAAATATTATGTTTATATGCCTAGATATGATTTATACAATAAATTCAGTGTGTAGTTAAATAAAAGCACATTTATAATATATGACGATAGAAAATCGATATTCCCCGCTACGCGTACACAATATTATTGTTAAATTTTATCGTATTATAACCCTGCTATAATACTTATAGGTACATTATATTATAATATATGTAGGTAATAGTATAATATGAAATATAAATGTACAGAAGTATAATAGGTACTATATTAAAAAATCGCTGTTTACTTTTCATTATACTCACAAAGCATTTGAATTGTGTTATTAAAATGCATTAAATCTGATTCGTATGAGTTGAGAGAAAATTTACATATATATTGTGTATATCTATGAACGTGTACACACGCACACACGCGACCCCATCGTATAGTTATAATAATTATATAATATACAACACTGCTGCAGCACTCCCAGCTAAAAATATAAAAATATAATATAATATAAATATATAATGTTTGTGTGTGTGTGTGTGTGTTGAATACAGTTACGCACATACGCATAACATGTGTATAGGTGATATGTATATTTTATAATATGTAGGTCGCAAAATCGTCGGTAGTTTTAGGGACTTTGTCGTGTTTTCTTCCTCAGTGTAAAGTTATGGCCAAGAGGCCTAAAGTAGTGTGTCTAATTTTTCTCAAAATCGTTTTATAAGTCCATTGGATTAATCTTGCAGATCGTCTTCTTCATTAATTGGCAAAATATAATCGGTCAATATAATTTGGGGAGGGGTGATGAAGACCCAAAAAAACCCTACCAGAGTTTGCCACCCGGACCACAGCGCCTCTGTCGTTACGGTCGCGACCTTCCCGTAAAAACCCTTCGGACGGACGAGTCTTAAATATTCTATACCTAGGAACAACATTTAAATAAAATATATGATAACGCGACCCCGCTGGTTGGTATAGTAGGGATACCTAGGTATAGAGGTGCGCACACGTACGTGAAAAAAAAGTTTATTTTTATATTCTCAGCAGCAGCAGACGACGGTTATGATATCCGAGGACGCTCCTAGAGCCATTTACATTATTGTTAATATAGAACGCCTTTTATCAGCTGAAACCGTCCAATATATATGCGTGCATGTAGGTAAATACACGGCTGGCGACTGTGCGAGTAGTTATCGGCCTGTAACGTTCACATTACCGCACACGTTTTCGACGGAAACTACCAAATTTTTTTAATAAAACCAAATTGGATTGCGCGCAAAGTTGTTATCGTATATTATATAGGTGTCCTTTGTGTATTGATAATGCGTCTGGCTATGAATAAAACAACGCGATCTCATTGATAATGGTGACGATGAAAAACTTCAAAACTCTATTAAAACTAACTGCTCTTCATTATAATACTGCACTGTGCCGTGTGCTACTACTATGTGTATAATGTTGTAGGTACTATTACATTTTTCTCAACGGTCGTAAACCTGGTGTGAATTAAAATAAAAACTCTGTATACCATTAATGAAACGAAAAAAAAAAACCCGTAAGCAAATATTATATTTAAATCAATAAGACGTAGTAGGTACGGTACTTACAACTAATAAGTAATGTTATTACATTATTATGTATAAGAGCGACAAAAAATAAAATAAATATCAAGTGTAATATCATGGCGATTTTTGATAAGAATACGGTACGATAACGATATACGCAGACGATGCCTACGACTGGATTAGAAATAAACGCGAGAACAAGTTGTTTTGTGCTAAAACGACTTACTGCGGCAGTCGATAATTCAACGTGGGTTATGGCATAATAACATTTTGTACGATATTCGATGATATTATAACATTATAACAAACAAAAAAGTAATAAAAAATAAAATGACATGGGTGGTATGTGTATTTATTATATACGTTCAAATTTACAGTATTAGAATAACAACCAAAAAATAAATAAATCTATCAAACGATAAATAATATGCGAGGAATGACTAGGTATAATATTAGTATTTATCATAATATTATTATGTAGGTACTTCTGCTGAGTCACTTTAAAATAGACAAAAAAAATGATTAATAAACAACCAAAACGGAGTATAAAATATTATGTGATTTAGGTTCATCTAAACAACAAATGCACGTTAAAATTATTCAGAAATTCAAATTCTCCTCGAACACGCAATATGCCAATATATATTGCTCAGTGTGTTCACCTATTGGCTATTATATTCGACGTGTTTATTATGGTGCGACGTGTTTGCCGCAAAAATATAAAAATAATAATCATATACCGTTAACGTAGCTTTAATAATATGATATTCATGAGGGGATATTATTATAATAGTGATATAAGACTTGAGAAGGGTCTAAGTATATATAATATCGTATCAAACGGAAATTTCCAAACTACGCACAAAATCACAAAATAACGACCGTTTTAAATAATGTCGATTCGGTGTGACCCGCCATAATAAAATGTTATTAGTAACGAACGAAATTATTATAAACGAGTTTGAAAAAAAAGATAAGAAAATTATATAGGTCAACAGATACGTATATATTATAATTTATAATGAATAATTAATAATTTTGAAATACCATTCGTAAGGCGTAAGCATCAAAAAAACATGTCATAGTAATTTGAAAATTGGATTGAGATCTCTAAATCTAGTTCCTAAAGTATTATTAAATTGTTAAAATTATTGAAATATAAAATTTTACAATAATCTTTAAATACAAAATAAAAAAAAAAACCGTTTTTAAATTACTATCAATTCAATACTAAATCACTCTTATTAAATTATTGCCTACATTATTATTATTATTATTATTATTGTATAACTGTATTATCTACTGATATATTATTTCATTGAAAGAGTTATTTTGGTTAGTTATTTTTCTCACTTCTCTTATATTTTTAAAGAAAAGTACTTTTGGTCTACGATACAACTATACAAGGTTTACCCTCAGTTTAGAATAATTTCTAGTAATATTTTGCTTATTTACTTGTTCTTTATGCTGCTATCCGACTATGTAGGTATGTTTCTTGTAACTAGAATAATACTATATTCCGATAGATGTCCATAACGCGCGTGTGCCGTGTAAGTGTGTGACTCTTCGACGGTGCCTATTTATCTCGTAAAATGTACCTATAATAATTAGAATAAAATATGAAAAGAAAATCTGTAACCACGACGTATGGTAGCATTATTACACTCACCCACTGTTATAAATTACAAAAGGTAGGTACAGCATCATTCGCTGATCGAAAAATGCGTTTATTCGAGTGTTCACGCGGATCGAGTGTAGTTCGGAAATATATAATATGTAGGTACGAGATATATATTTAACTTTCGTCGAACTTACATCAGAAATGTGCTATACCCATTCAATCGGATTGACGTCTAATACATTCGGTGCGTACATGTGTAGGTATATAGGTAGTATTATATAGTATATATTATATATATATATATACTTTATGAACTATATACACTATATACTATACATATATACTTCTGTGTACATATAATACAGCAGGTATATATACTACGACTGCAGTACAACGGCGCGTGCACATTGTTTGGCGTGGTCTTTAATCAGCGGCTAAAAATGATTTATGATCACGGCGGTAGCAAAAAAAAAAAAAGAGAGAGAGAGAGAGAAAGACAGAAAAAAAATGGTGAAAATTATGTATCTCGACAGTGGAATAAAGTTTATATATATATATTATTTACCATCGCGAAAATGAAGAAAACAGTTCGACAGGCGACTTTATTAAACGTATGCAACGCGTACATATTTCCCCAGAGCCAGACGGCAAACAGGCTTTGAATGATTTGTAAGCCCTGAAAAAACCATTTTGATTCGCTCTGGATGCATTCGGCGGCAAATCTCCGGGGAGCTTGTATTCACTCATACATATTTTACCGCCAAACTTCCGTCTGGTCAGGAGCAGTAAAGTTTTCTTGTGTAATTTTTTTTTCCCCATCCCCGTCCCCCTCCTAATAAATATTCTTTTACCTCCGTACCGCGAGAAATTAAAAGTAAAAACGTGGCATTGCAGCGGGATTCCGGACACGCGAAAAGCGAACAATTAACTTTAATTTGGTTTGTTTTAAAATCCATTTCACCCTTTTTTGTCCAACGGCATTTTCCCTTGGTGGTTATCAAGTGGTGGAGCAACGGCAATTCTTGGACAAACAGTGGCGTTCTTTTTTTTTTTTTTTTGTATTAAATTCTTTTTTTTCTTCGGTATAATTTGAAAATAAACATTGTGTGGAATGTTCCGGTAAAAGTGTACACTCTGTTGCTTGCATTGTGAAACATCAAACGGTTTTTAGTAAAATTTAAAATCGTTGTAACAGAGTGGAAAAAACTCGCATGATAATCAAACGTGACATCTGCAGTTCTGTTTTAAATTGTCTACATAGTTTTTAGTTTTACTACTTGAATTGGTTATTTCTTAAGTATTTTCAGTACTCAGTTTGAATGAAAAAGTACTAGATTTTTCAAAGGAGTGAACTTGAAAAAGATTATTAGGATTTTACCAACAAAGGAAATGTGAGAAAAAAATGGTAAAATACAATTTTCGAATAGGTATATGTGTAATGTTACATCAAATAAAAAAACAAACTGAAATTAATCGATAAACCTATTTTAGAGCGCAGTATAGATAATATTATACATAAATCATAATTATTATATCACCCCTAGTTATATCAATAATATTGAAGTGTACTACGTTCTAGTTTTATTATTTTTAAATCAAATTATAAAAGCATTGCATTTTTTCGTTAATTTAATAATTTTTTTTTTTTTTTAATAATAGCTCTGTAACATTAAATACCGTGCAACTATACATAATACATATAATATATTATGTATAGATGGTATTTATGATTATGTAATATTATATATATTTTAACATTGTTTCTATGCTTATATTTTATTAATTTAAACCGTAGAAATCCGAACACGATAATTTATGTATTAAGTAGAATAAATAAAAAAAAATCTTTAGTATGCCATTATCTGAGTGGCATCTGTAAAAATAGGGGACTCCGAAATAAAGAGAGAGAGAAAGATGCGGAGAAAAAGAGAAAGACAAAGTCGGTTAAAAATCGAATTTTTTGTAAACCCCATTTCGTGACAATAAGTCGTCGATAATAATAATATAGGAACGCACAAAGCGTATCGGGCGCATGGGAGAAAATTTAATTTTGTTTCCAAATCCGAGAAATTAACGCTCCGCTTCAAATCGCGCAGCTCGAAAAGTAGGTTTATTGAAAAATATAATATGGTCTTGAGAAAAACCGCCCCGCGGACTCAACGGATATTCGCGTAGGTATATTTTAATAATATTATAAATGTATGTTTGTACACGCATATTCGCGTGGGTGTGTGCATTGCACACGGTATATTATATTGATCTCGAGACCGAATGGCTGCTGCAACGGTGCAGGAAGAATATAACACGATTCAGCGTGCGGAAATTCGAGTATAATAATATAATATACTATAACCATCAAAATATGATATAATATATACAATAATAATATAATAATATATGTACGACATAATATCGTGTGTGTGAATTACGCGTGATTTTCTGCATGCACGCCGCACGCACCGTTCGAATCGAATTCCACGCTGTACCGTAATCGTACTTAGTATAACATGGACATATTACACAACCATCACAATTTGTGTCCTGTAGTAAGTCAATAGGTCGAATAGGTCCTTACCTCTCAGGGTGCCCCCCCCCCCAAGGTTGGACTGTCTTGGAGTGCACTTGCGGCCCGGCTATTTTAGGGGCCTGTTGAAATGAATTTGGAATTCTTGATATGCTGATGGAAATACTTATTTTATATCAAAAACCTTAGCTGTGGGTTAACCATCGATTACTTAGAAACTATCGTGTATGTAACGGGTTGTATTTTATTTTCGGAAGTTTTGTATAAGGCCCTCAAAAACATATTTTAGTACAGTGACCCGACATTTGATGTAGGAGCCTATGCGTGAGTATACCTATAATATATCGTATGTATATGAATTAAGTGCGATTTCTTGCTGCCTGCCCCACATCGGTTGAATCGTATACCGCGATCGTATTTACTATAATTTACACATATTACACAACCATCACATGTGTCATGTAGTAAGTCAATAGACCGAATAAGTACCTACCTCTCAGGGTGGCCCCCACAAGGTTGTGCGACGGTTGGACTTGGAGTGCCCTTAGGGGCCTTTTGAAATGAATTGGTAATTGTTGATAATACTGATGGAAATACTTATTTTATATCAAATAATCTTAGCTGTGGGTTATCCATCGATTACCTAGAAATTATCGTGGACGGGACACCCCCCCCCCCTGTAACGGGTTGTATTTTATTTTCGGAAGTTTCGTATAGGGCCCTCAAAAACATATTTTAGTACAGTGACCCGACATTTGATGTAGGAGCCTATGCGTGAGTATACCTATAATATATCGTATGTATATGAATTAAGTGCGATTTCTTGCTGCCTGCCCCACATCGGTTGAATCGTATACCGCGATCGTATTTACTATAATTTACACATATTACACAACCATCACATGTGTCATGTAGTAAGTCAATAGACCGAATAAGTACCTACCTCTCAGGGTGGCCCCCACAAGGTTGTGCGACGGTTGGACTTGGAGTGCCCTTAGGGGCCTTTTGAAATGAATTGGTAATTGTTGATAATATGCTGATGGAAACACTTATTTTATATCAAATAATCTTAGCTGTGGGTTATCCATCGAATACCTAGAAATTATCGTGGACGGGACACCCCCCCCCCCCTGTAACGGGTTGTATTTTATTTTCGGAAGTTTCGTATAGGGCCCTCAAAAACATATTTTAGTACAGTGACCCGACATTGTACGTGGGAGCCTATGCGTGAGTATACTATATCGCATGTATATGAATTATGCTGCTTGCCCCACACCGACTGAATCGTACGCCGCACTCGTATATTATACACATGCACACCATATTCACGCGTGTCCTGTTGTAAGTCCATGGGCCATATAGATACCTTCTCTATAGTATGTGAGTACCTACCCGTGCGAGATTATCTCGCGAAGGTTCCACGCGCCGGAGAGCACTGGTGCAGTAAACGCGCGATTAGAGACGATGACCGCGACGGTGGCGGTAGAAGAATGGCAAAGGAAAAAAAAATATGATAAATAAACGTATTACACATATACATATACATGGTGCGCGTATTATAATATATTATGATAAAAGACCGACAGAAACGGTCGTGTCGGCGAGCGTTTTTTATATTTCATACTATATTATTATTATTATATTTTGCGCGGTGTGTGTGCGTTAAACAATAATAATAATACACAATATTATGTAGACCCAGTGCAGTTGTACTATAGTGGAAGTCGTCGTCGTCGTCGTCGTCGTCGTAGTATTAGGAGTGATGGCGGTGGAAGTGGAGGTGGTGGTGGTGGTGGTCTCTCTCCACAGCATATAGACCGTATATAGCGATGTGCTTATGGACATCACGTGGCGAGTCGTGATCGAAACGTCGTCCCGGGGCAACTTGTCATACACTGCACGCGCGCGAGGCAATAAAACCCGACTTGTCGATGGACCGTGCAGATTAGAAACGGACTGCAGTACCTCTGTAGTATAAGTTGCGACCGTGCCACTGCGCACCCCCGCCGACCAGCTGTCGTACAAATGACACTGTATAATATTATATTCCGTAGGTAGGTTGCAGTTACCCATATATATATGTATATAGGTAAACGTATTATTGTATCGTATATACCAGAGATTAAGGGTTTTCCAGCGGTTCGTGGAAGGGGGTGAGAGGGTGCGGCGCCTTGACGTATAGGAATGCACGATGTTATTCTATATAAATACGTGAAAGAATATTATAAGGAAAAAATCGTATTAATATTATATTGTTATATTATCACGCGTACGTATAATATGTTCGTCTAGAGAACGATAGTATATGCGCGCGTTTACTATTTAGAAGGGAGGTATTTTTTTTACACTTTACGATCGACTTCGGTACCTATTTATTTTTTTTTTTTTATTCTGGTTAACGTAATTTATTTCGTCCGATCCAATATATTACAACAAGTTCACGTGTGAAACGACGAATAACATTATAATGTCAGCTTGAGTGACACAAACAAAATAAAATAAAAAAACCAACCACTGATGACACTTTTAAACGTGTTATTTTGTTTTTTTACGACTAAATTCCTTTTTTAATCAGTGAAGCGTATATTTATACGCAGAAGTTTATCGTGGACCAGGTAAAGCTGGTTACAAAATGGATTTTACAACAACCGGATGACCAACAATTATGCGAAATACCCCAATAATTGTATTTGGCAATATCAATCATTGATAATTGATATAGGTAAATTATATAATATAAATACATATATATTTTTATAACGATATACGTAAATACTTGTAATAAGTATTAGGTAATAATAAAAACAAATATTATGACCTATAAGACCTGATAATGATTATATTTTGATTTATTTAAGTATAATATTGAGTGGCAATAGGTACTATAGTTATTGTGGCCTTTGGATGATCGTTGACTGCCCGGGGAGTCAATATTCTAATCGGGAGGAAAAAATACTAAAATTATACGACAAAACTAGTTTTCAACATTAAAATATCACTGTGTTTGATATACTATTATGTTCTAAGGTATTTTTAAATTTTTTTATCTCACGTCAACCTTCACTACTATCAAAGTTATCGTAACGTGGCAACGTGTAGCCGCGTAGGTAAGTTTCATTAGTGGTGTCGGTGTGTTTCCACCGACTTGGCTTTATATTATATACAATTACAATTTATACTCGTCAGATACATATAGATATTAATATTATAAATCATTTTGAGACTATCACACGATATAATATTATTATCCACGAACATGATCGTAATCAAATCAGACTCTCAAGGACACGCACACTCATTGCTAACCCTACATGCCATATATGATTTTATTAGAGGAGTTTGTCGCCACTTGCGATCATTAAAATGTCATGTCAAATGCTCATCGACATTCGTTTAATATAAGTATGCCTATATAGGTACCTATTTTTTTGCTATAACATTATTCACATTATTGTACACATTATAGACGTTTAGGTTTTCTTTTTGAAAAAATTCTCTAATATAAACTTCCACCTTTTCAACGATTTGTTCTACTACATAAAAAATACTGATATTACAGTCTATTAAAAACTGAAACTGGTCGATGAAAATATTATTTTGATAATTTGTAATTATTCTAAGATCGATAAATGTAATATGATGCCCACACCGATCATAATATTAAAGAATTCAATGTGAAATCCACTTGGATGAATGTCCATGTGAGCAGAAGTGGAAATAGAATTTTTTACGTCCGGGAAAAATATTAAATCTTTGCCAGATTCGCAGAAACAGACTACAAGTGTGGGTTCCCCAATGGCAATAACTTTCCTCTACACATACATTTTTTTTAATAGTTTAAATTGAATTTTTAATCTTAATAACATCAAATACTTTGTGTACATATATTATACACCACTGTCACTCGTTTATCAAACGCGTATGCCGGAGATTGCACACCATGCGACTTATAAGTAAAAAATTTTTCAAAAAACTGTATGTAATCTGTTACCAGGTGTAACATTTAAGTCGCCATTTTTTCAATCTGTGATAGGATAAGTGTGAATACTAAATTGCGCATAATAGTATGGTTTATTTAACTAATGTTTGTGAAAAAAAAATAAAACGTGTACCGAGGAATTTGTATAACTTGTACTAAGAATTATAGTTAGAAAACAAAAACGTGGAGCAAAATTAATACTATAGGCACCTTCACAATTTGTTTTAATTTACGTTTTTGAATTAATTAATTAAACATCCATTTAAATATCTCGGAGTTGAGAATTTATTGAAATTCTTGTTTATATTTTTTTTCATCCCTTCTAGACTTAGTAAAAAAATACGGTTCACGCTATTCAATGTAAAACTTTCAAACAGAATGTTGAGTAGGCACTTCATTGCTTCTGCAGTGTTTTTTCTTTTAAAGAAACTTTTAGTTTCACAATTCTATATAATAACTAGTTATTGAAACATAAACCTTTGAGTTTTAAAACATTACGACTTCGATTTGATTACATAACTGTTTCTCAATAAACTTTTAAAAATACAGTATAAAATTAAAATACAATATTTTTAACACATTTAATCAAATAGGCAATAATTAGAAACATTGTTTTCGCGGCTAATTTATAACCCATCATACTCATTAATCAAAATATGTATATATTATAATTATTGTAAATTATATACATATTTTATGTGTGAACGAGTCTTATGAAAAAAATATGGTACCTAATACATAATATTATTAAATATTATTTAAAAAATGTCTTATCCCAAGGACATATTATTACCCTACATGGCTACATATTATGTCTATAATAAAAATTATTATTTTTATTGGATGAACAATGTTATTGGTCTTATAATAATATGTAAGGATATTACTATTATGTCATAATATTATATTGTGTGAGAGCATTTAATAGTGTCAATTACGTATTACTAGTACCAACCAGCTAAATTAGTGTTGTTGATAAATAAAAACGCAACTTCAGACAGTATAATTATTATTCTTTCGTCTTCTGTTTTGGTTTTTACGTTTATTCATTTTTAACACAAACAAGAGCAAACCAAAAACAGCTGGACTTGTAACAAGCTACTTTTTGTCTCGATTTACTCACCGCGGAGCTGGTCAGTGATGCGTGTTGGAATGATTGAAATAAACTAATATATTAATAAATATACATGCGATTCGATATCGATGATATTTTTAATTATATTTTTACATAATTATTATGTAGATAGTCGATCTTTTTTATTCATCAATGTCCGACAAGTTAATCAAGTCAATCCGACAACATTAATCACGAGGAAGAGCTTCTGATATTCAGAAGTTATTCTTTCTTTTTCTCCCTCGGTCAACATATAGCGCCATCTGTATGTTTGCGATGCGAAACTCACCAAAATACGTAAAAAATCAATAGGTAGCTCTGTTTGCAGACTGTTTAAATTGTACAACTCGTTCATTATTAAGATAAGGCAGTATGCTTTATTTGTTTCAAAAATTACAAAGAAATGTTGGAAAAAAAATTGACAAAAAGTGTATTTATAAAACTAATATTTAAATAATTAAGTGCTACTAATAAGTGCATATAATTTAGTAATACATGTATGAATGACGATTAATTATGAAAAAAAAAATTGTTATAATTATAAACTTACATTCTATATAATAATATTGTATTATGGCAATATTATGGCAAATCGTGTATAATAGTTTCCATCTCAAACAGAATTTGACATATTTAATTAAATGAAATGTTAAACGTTGAAAAAAATTAAAAACTAATATTTACGACAAAAAATGATTGGTGCTCGATAAAATGATTAAATATTGAGTAAAATGCACATACAATGCTATATTAATTGGTTATAAAAAGCTCTTCTTCAAAAATAAATAAATAAATAAGTATAAGTTGAATTTGAACGGAATGGAATAATTATTAATACTATGATTAATAATAAAATTAGTTGTTAGAAATATTTAAATATAACTTAAAGATCTTGGAATAATAACCTTTGTATGCATAAACTTAGCTAAGTAATAAAATAAAATTGAAGTGCTAAAACTATTAGAAATTAAAAAATGGCGTATTATTCTTATGATTGTCGAATAGGTACAATACGCATTAGTATAAAATTATGACATCAAAATTACTGTTCAAAAAAAAAAAAAATTCATAAATTGTTAGTTTATTATAAAAAAAAAAATGATACGTAAAAAATGTCTCAAATTTAAATTATTTTGATGTAGGCGCAGCGTATGGACATCCCAAAAACTTGTCACTGATCTTTCCGCCCTCACGAAGACCGCTAAGAAAAGCACCATGGACCGTTGCAGGATAATTACGTATGGTATGTTCACCTACATAATACAAACAGACACAAAACGAATATTTAGTTGACAGGTCGTATTTAATGACAATAATTGAACGTCTTCATTTGCATATATACCGCCCTTATAAGACGCGTGCAGTACGATAATGCATTCGAAATATTTTTAAATGCGTTGTAAAAGACGACACAGACGTATATACACGTCATTTTGGATTTTCGAACGTTACTATATATATATACTGAAGTATACATATATATTATGTACACAGTGTACACCACGGTGATTAGGTATTGAAATTAATTTTACTCGGAAAATATGACTTATTATTCGAAAAAAGACACCCCGTCATCTCACGCTCTCTTAAGTCGCCGTCACGGTTGTAAATCAGCTTGACAACTTCTTAAAGGAAGAGTAATCGGTTGACGTGTCAACGGCCCTACGACGCTAACTGGCAGGTGAGTCGGATATGATATAATAATAATAATAATATGTATAGGTACGATTTACGTCTCCGTTTTCAACTGCAGAAGAGCAATTGCAGGGGACCAGACGGTCAAATACTATTATGTATATAAGCCGTTGTTTGAACCCAGTTTCTTTTATTTTTTAAACTTAATTTTTGGGTCTAGACGTTATTTTATATTTTTAAAAATTCCTTTTGAGCTCTTACAGTCGTATACGCCCGCCAAACAACAACGTGACGATGGTTAGAAGACAATAACGCGCGTATACAGGATGATTCACCAAGCACGCCAACCCCATTACCTTACCCCACTGTTTCCTTTAACGAAGAATTTATTCGAATTCTGATTTTTGGAATTCTTAAACATACTTAGAGACAGTAATTTTTTTCAATTTTGAGTATTTTTGTTTTACTCAAGGAGTATCCTGCTGTAATATACAATTACAAACTTCTATTTTTCAAACAAGAACCACCCTTTTAAACACTAAATTATTCAGTGGATAAATTTTTTGAAAATTTTTATGTATCTATAATTTAAAATTCGAACAAGTAGTTTCAGTTTCTTTAAATGTTAATACTTAGGAATAAAAAATATAAAACAGTTTTATAAAAACGTAAAATAGGTGTAAAATAATGGATCTAGTATTTATTATATATGATTTGGACTGTATTTTTACAAATTATCAATTTTAATAGATTAATATTTTCAAACCACTATTGCTCCCATATCTTCCAAACCCTATATCATGAATTTATGAACCTTTGTTCCTTAGTATAAATTAGAAAACAAGATTAAATTACTCAAAATATTATGGTTCGTATTTTGATACGTCAAACTAACGTTTGAGTAGTATAAAAATCTAAAATATTTGAAAATATTGTCTTTAAGTGTATACTTAAAGTACCACAACTGCTACTTGGCTATAACCAACCTCTTAGAAGGTTAATGACAAACCTGCAGCGGCCCTTATATTTTAGTTTAAAATTTATTTTTCTACATTTTTCTTATCTTTAATTGTTGTATATTATATAGATGATTATGTGTGTACATAATTTCTCCTTTATAATTTACTCTGTCAATACACAATTATGTAAAAAAGTGCTTCGCCCGTTAAAGAAATAAATATTTAAAATTTCCGAAAGTCAGATTTTGAATAACTCAACATTATTGGGTCGAGCTTTGTGAATCACCCTGTATAATATAATATCGTATACGACGACGACAATATTATTAGTTTTGGAAAATATATCTCACCAGCAAAATAGAGTCGTTCGCTTCCGTCCGTCGGGTTCGAAGTCGTATTGGGTTCCGTGCTTCTGGAACACGAAACAGGAGCCGCTAGCAAGTCGTAATCGGAGCCGGAGGCACCTACCGCCACGAACGAGTAAGATCCCCGTGCCCATGGATCGGCTCTCCAGCGAGAAACGACAGTTTCCTTCGGCTGAAAATAGATCACACGACGATGTAATAATAATACAATTAATAGGTATACGTATAGCATACTGCATGGTTACAGCTTATAAATTATAATGAATAATTTTTCAATGTGTAGTGCAACAGCGTAGTAGGCACAAATAGTTACCTACATAATTTATAGGCAGATTTGTAAATTATTATAATGCCGTAGGTATATTTATACGTCGTCGATAAAATAAAATACCCACTAAAAGCGCTTGCATGAAATAACATGTTTGATTATAATTTAAAATTATCATAATATTTTATAAGTTGATAGAAAATAAAACAAAAATTTACAATATGAAACAAAATATCTTGAAACTGTTTTTGAATGATTAGGATGTACCCACAAAATATTATATTATATAATACAATACACTTGGATCAATGGGATTAAAAGATTTTACTTTCGTTTATTGTATTATGTTTTAGATCTTATTGTTAAGTAACATAATAATGAGGTAATTTGTAAAAAAACAAAGAAAACCAAACTCAAAAATACGAGAAAAAATATTATTATCTTGTATTCAAATAATAACATACTATGTGCGAATATTAAAAAATGAGAACTTGGGAGAAACGGAGATTGAAAGTGACATGTAACCAATTATTGAAATAATATTAAAGATAATTGATCAGATTTTAATAAGGACCTGCAGTTATTCTGGGCTATTTGACCTTAAGGAACTATCTAAAAATATAAAATGATAATTGTAATGATTGTAAAATTTAAAAATGAACAAAGTCGGTGAGAGGGTCAAACGCGGATCTAGAAATCTGAGATGGGGGAGGGGACAGCTACATTTTTTTCCAGAAAAATACATTTATAATTTTAGCAAATTATAGATTATAGATAACATTATAGATAAGATTATCCATTAAGTGAGATCCATAATGATGGATTTTAAGACATTTATTATACAAACATGAAATAAATACATTATATAAAATATTTACTAAGAAGAAAGAAGTGTCCAAAGGCCCTTGGATCCACGCCCAGCTGTTAGACTCCTCATAACCATATTAATATAAGTAAGTACCTACTACGTACTGCAGCGATCATTATAATGATATCACGTATATTATAAAACATATTCTCTTTCCAATCGTTTACTTACATCTGGAACGTTTGCTGTCCCGAATATCCCTCTCAACACCAACATGCACCTGGAAATAATGACTTCGTCCGATACGTCTTCCATGACGCTGGCCGCCTCACCGGCGACCAAGGCCAAGAGCACGGGCGCGCGGTAAAGGTTCCAGAACAGGAACAGTTCGCCGCGACTGGCTGTAGTGCTGCCGATGTGACCAAACAGGTTACCGTTGGGATCCCAGAAAATGCGGTCGAAGCACAGCACCACCTTGTTGAGGTTACCAAAACCCAAACGTTCTATGGCGGCCACCTTCCAGTCGGGCAACGGTGGCGAGAATTGCACAGTGTTTGGCAGCGACTGAGTCTTCGGGTTGGTGGATTGCTTCAGTACGCCTAAAGGCAATGTGCAGAGCACGACGTCGCCTGTAAATATAATATTAAACGTAAATGATGTTATAATAATAATACGTTTTACTATGCTCTTCTGTATATAAATTGCAATAATATAATAAGATCATATTATACGTAACGAAGGTAAAACTAAAATTTGCCAAACGTCCCCCCGTCGATTAAAAAATGGCATCAGAACTGCAGTTCGAGAACATCCAATTTTCCGAAGAGCACATTTAAACTACTGTAAACGAGCGTATATACAAGTTGTATATGCTTGACGTATGGTATGCGCGAATCGAGTAATAATTTAACTGCATATAAATACATATATTTATACAATATAAATATAATAGTTATATAATACTATAGACACAAATTTCGAACGGAAAAAATTAACAAACATAAAATATGGTGCTATATTATGCCTATATCTGCGTGTATCTCAGATTAGGGAAAATCGGTATCGTGGTGATTCGAGATGGGCAATCGAAGCACTTGATATATTTTCAAACGTGGTTACCCTATATCGACCTATATAGGAGATGAAATCGAAGCAACACTCCCTGAGCCTAAGAGCTACTAGGCTACTCTACTAAATTCGGTGCTAAGTATAGTTCAGTACTTCAACAGTTTCCAAGTCTATATTATAAGCTCCACACATTCGTTTTTATATTCAGTATAGATAAAAATGAGAGTCTTAATTTCGTTAAATTTATTGCATTACATAAATCATATTTACAACAAATTTTATTTTTATTTTATTTTCAACAAAATATGTTATTTTACTGCTATTTCGTGTTTGTTTGCAATTATATTTTTGCTTACAAATTAGTAATTGTTATTAGAATAAAATATAAATTAACGATTGAGTGATCTCTATCTCAACATAACCGGCAAAAATAAAATGTAATTATTTATTTATAAATCATATTTTATTGTCTTATGCCATAAAAAAATGTATATATAAACAAAAATAAAATAAAACATTTTATCGCACGGCATTAGAAATAGGCAAATTAGGTACAACACTGCAGTCGTGTGTTAATTTTCCTATTCTTCTATCATAATTGTATTACCGTGTTTTGGTTATTAAAGTATTAACGACCAAATTGTTTTAAGGTAAAATGTTTGTTTTTGAGCATTAACTACAACGTTAAGAAACTTTTAATTATAATATCTTATAATTAATATAAATTATTTTATTTTATAGAACTAAGTTTGAATACGCATTCAAAGTTTTGTGAAGGCGTGGAGCTGATGCATGGACCGTAAAAAATTGTCCGAAATCAAATTATTTGAAACACCGTGCTGAATATGAGCGCTGAATATTTCCTACACAGAGAAAATACGGGAAAAGTAATTATAATATTTAACAATTGATGCATCACATATTGTTGCATTTGTTAACATGGAGTATATACGTCATACATATATGAATAAAAAAGGTGTATAAGACATATATTATGAAACAATACATAGCGTAGTCTGAGAACCATGATGGCCAATCTTAGTTTTACCAGCTTTTGAGGGGGAACAAAATACAGTTCTGTTGTTAAGAGTTTTGAAAGCTGGTATCTCTCTGAACAATTATTATCTCTAAAACGTGTGCTTATTGCACGTTTCTCAAAAGTTATTTTAATTAAACATTTTAACTCACTGAAAATTCACGAGAATGGCTTTGATAGTGGAATATTGTAATATTTATAGTTTAGATAGGCCACCATAAAGATAAAGAGAGAAAAACGATGTCGAGTATCTGAAATTGGCCATAATAATAAAACATATTAAATAGGTCATCATGATGACATTTTGATTTTTCACAGCAAACATCATCTCGTTCTAACTTCGTAATTTAAAAAATATTCAGGTCTCTCACGTCTTTAAAACACTATTCCATTGATATTTAAAAAACACAAACACGAATTTGTTGAGATTGGTCATGAAGATGATTTTAAGGCGACGTTAGGTAACTACAATAGTTGAAGAGAATATAATTTATTTTAAGACTGATAAGAGAAAACCGAGAATCTAATTTTCAATGAAGGTTATAGAAGCCAGAAGGTATTGGTAAAACCACTTTCAAAGACTTAGTAACAGAAGAAGGACTCTCAAAGTACAATTTAACCAATATAAATATTTAAAAAAAAATGTTTGAATTATGTAAACACTTGAATATTTTGAGCCATTTTATCACAGACGTCGAAATATAGTATTAGGTACTTAATTATTACTTTTAAGCTTTTTGGCCTTTGTAATAGGCGTTATAAATTTATTCCACACTTTTTACCCAACTAAAATATTTAGTTTTCAATTTTCTCCAACAATTTATAAAATACAGACGTTAATAATACAGGACAGTGCCTATAACTTATGCATTGTATGCACTTCATGGCTATCGAAGGTACATTTTGTCTATTGATACTGCGTTCAAAACTTAGAATAAGTTTATGAACAACTGTATAAAACTAGGTTATTGTGAAACAATGGAAAATCTTAACACTATATAAAATAAATACAGAGGCTGTAATATAACAATAAGAACCGATCAACTATATTAACGAGTTGAAAAACAATACATACAAAAATAGCTCTTCCCGGTGTCGTTTTTATATTTAAGACTATTATTCCTATTATTAATTATAAGTCTCTAACTTGGCCAACAAACCATATTTCATAATAATAATATAATATCATTATAAGGTAATATTATACGGTAAAATATTAGTATTCAGTAGTAATATAATTATGTAATCACTACATAGTAATTTAGTGCTTAAATAATTATGCCGTTAATATGGATTACATACGTACCTATTGATACTTTAAAAATCGGTATGCATTCTACTTTTCTATTCTATCGCACTATCAGTGGACAATTAATAACAATATAATAATAATTATAATAATTTAATACTTCAAATTTGAATGCCAGCAAAGACTACTTTACCATATTATTGGGAACTAAAAATAAGTAATGTTATTAGTTACAAAATAAAATAAAATATTATGACGCAATTATATTATAATTGATAACTTTATTGTTTATATTAAACGCGTTGACTTACGACCCACCCCTTGTAAACCTCGTCGCATACACGGACCTGTAGTTGTAGTAGGTACAGAATTTGACAGAGCGCTTTGTGAGGCGCTTTACGTCATGGATGATTAATGAATGTTTAATGTGCACAATGAGAATTCGATTGAAAAAAAAAAAACTAATCGCAAATAAAACGAATTTCAAACAATAAAAGGCTGACGAGACGTATTTGACCACGCATGATTGAAACAGACTTGTGTACACACAAGGGTTGATAATTTGATAATTTAAATTTTTTCCCCTAGCTCATCCGAAAACAAATTAATACAACATATTGCACTGAAAATCTGATGGTTTTTTTCTTTTGTAACACATCCGATTTTAATTTAAAATTCAAACACAAATCCAATAATAATACCGAAACCGTATCCAAATATCAATCAACGACCCCGACCGTGTTTTTAGCGCGTTATATTTATTCGGGATTTGGTTTCACGGTATAATAATATATTATGTGTATTAAACAATGTTGTGGGCAAATCGCAAACGTCAAAAAATGGGATCTAAAGTAATTGGTAGATATCTCTATATAGCAGTTGGCAAACGATCGTTATTCGCTTAAATTTATAACGTTGTTTTCTTTACTCGATGCAAATAATAATAATAACTTTTACGTAGTTGATATTGTCAACATTTCAGTTATTAAATATTCAAGTAAGTACGTCTTATATTACATAAATTATGAAATATAAAATATTCAAGTTGGTATTGTTGATAGAAACTGTTACAAGTTAGAAAATGTATTACTGTAAGTACTCATTACCTTTGTATGAGATTCCGGGTGCATTTGATCGAGGATTAGAAGTTGAAACTTCCACGCCGTTTGGGCCATAAGTGATTTGTTTGATAGCAGTATTTAACTTAATATCCAGACCTTCTGCCATAGCTACAGGTACACACGAGTAACCATTTCGCACTGTAAACAGATAAATAGTACACACCATTATTTCACGATATAAATTATAGAATATAATATACGGCATATACGCATATACGCATTTACAAAATTGAAATATAAAAATCACAATAGTAAAAAGTTAAATTAAATAGCGAGCCAAATGTATTAGTTTAAAACTAAGGAAAAAAAAATATTCGAACGTGGTTTTATTATTTATATTTTCTACATTCAAAACAGCCCGAAGGTATGAAAACAGAAAACAGAAAACAATTTTTCTTTTTCAACATATTATTGAATTACCTCTTGAGAATAATTTTTTATTTTCATATCCCCAGGGCTTGTTTTATCCTCCTCGAAACATGCAATTGTACCCAATTTGAACAAATAAAATAATAAAACTAGATAGGTCACTAAGGAAATCGAGTTTCGATATACCTTTGTCGGAGATTTAAATCATAACTTTTTCTGTATTGAACTATTGATTAGCATAATACAAAGCCATTGTAAAATTGTTTCTTTGTTTCTGCCGATAAAAAACAAACCAAGACACCCTTACAACACCTTATAATGTATAATATGTTATATTTGATATTTGTATAGATTTGACACGTAAAAAATGTCACGATAATCTGGACTACAGAACACCTATAAATAGTTTTTCAAAAACAATACAGATGTCGAAGAAACGACTATAATGTTCTAAAACGTAATATCATTATGAGACATGATTTGTTTTATAATAATTTGCCCCTCTCCTACAGGTTGAAATTTGCACAAAATAATAAAAATCGGGAGGATGGAAATGGCCGTTCCGATATTTTCAGTGCTCATATTATAACACCGTTGTCGACCACATCACATCACGTCATAATTAGAGGCATATTATTATAGTAGGTAGGTAGTTTTAACTTCATATCGTGTAAGTTCGCGCAACGACTGCGCTCGGAAACACGGGAAGTTATAACTTACTGTTATAGTACTACAACAGCGGTGGTGTACGAACTATACGAAGACAAGAAACGGATTATCTTACGGGCGTTTAGGGAACTTTGGACTTTTGTTTACGGATCGAGTTAATTAGAACGACCGGCATAATAAGATTTCTGAAAGCACGCTGTTATTATACTCGGTCCCTATCCTGGCCAAAGACATATATAGTATCGTTGTACGGTACGAAGCAATGAGAGCGAGTAGGGTATCGTAATATTATAATAATAATAATATGTCGTATAATATTAGTCGTAATATTACACCCGAGGCGAGGCGAATACGCAGAGAATCTGTTCATTGGAAATGTGCCGTCGTACTTGGTAGGTAGGTAATATGCATACAATAATATTACGAATCTGAAAGTCCCGGGACAAGGCAGGGTCTAATGGCAGTGTCAGCGTGTGCGTGTTCCTCGATTTGAAGAAATGTATAATTATTATTATCTTATCGTTTAAGTCGTTTTATCCGCCAAACTATATAATGGAAGAATACCGGGCTTACGAAATAACCTGTATATCATATTGTTATAAGACATAAAGGTACGCGCGTATCATTATTATTTTACAAGATAGTATTTGTCTGAGGTGCCGTTATAAGTGAACAGCTTCCTCCACGAGTCATTCATTTTTATCATGCACCAAATTTGCGGTTTGTTTTAGATAACGGATTGTAAATATCTTTATAAAATATAAAATTAATTTAATATTTTTTCACAGTATACTAATCGTGATACGATAAATTACATAATATTATTATACCGACTTTTGTCTTGATAATAATATTAAAGTTTTCGGATTGATTGTACTAGTATGCACATAAATAAATTCAATCACAAAAAACAACGATGTAATTACTTTCTTGTTCTTCGTTTATAAATCATAAACGTATTGAAGTACGTTTCATAAACGTACCATTATCATATTGTAGGTGTAGAGACTAAATAGAGTGGTTAAACGTTGATAAGATAGTATAACTTACTATATAGGTAGGCAGGTAAACAACATCGGCTCTGACTTATGCCCATGGCGAAGTCTATTTGAAAATATGCCGTATGTAGTTGGTATGTAAAGGTAGGTTATACAATATAGATATATATATATAGGTAATAAATAATATGTAGGGATAGGAAATTATTGCGTTTGAATGTTCTTTTTGGGCTTTTAGATGTATTGTTATGTGAGCTAAAAATTATTTTCACGAAACTAAGAAAAAACTATTTTAAGTTTATAGTGCATATTTAGTGATTTTGTAGTTTTAACTTTTAAGAGCCTATTTGATGACAAATTTAAAATACAATTATTTGAACATTTGGAAATAAAAATAATAAATACATTAAAATGGACCTATATTTATTTCAAGAGTTTTCACTAGTTTTTATTATAATATTGAGTTTTTCAAACCCTTCGTTCCATACAATTTTCCATTTTTATTAATAAATATGAGGTAAATATAAAATAAAATAAGTGCATTTTTGTACTATTTTAAGCACATACAAGTGCATGAATATTTAGTACTTTTTAAGTGCATTAAATTACGAGCCCTAAACTAGTATACATATACTATAATATTATTACGCATCTGAAAGTCCCAAGACAAAGTTCCAATAGCAGTGCAGTGCGTGTCTCAATTTGAGGAAATATATAATTATTATCTTATCGTCTGTTTTATGCACGAAACTATATAATAACTTAAAACTCCAAGATTACGTAAATAATCTGTACATAAAATATACAAGATACACGCATGTTATTTGACATTATACTAACCATGAATAAAATAAATTACACATGCCTACTTTTATCATGACGATATTATTGACCAATAAAGTTTTCGTATCGTACGAGTATATTTATAAATTCAATCACGAAAACAACGATTACATTCTTATTCTTCGTTTACGAATTATATCGTAGCTTTAGAGTGTTTAAACGTCGAGAGGATAATATAACTTATCATACTAAATAGGTGGTTTAAATAACAACATCGGATATGACTTATGCCAATGTCCGATGCCGTATGAGTACCACTCCTATATATATATATTATATAGTATAAGGTATATAGTATATAGAAGGTATATATAGTATATATATATATATTATATTAGTTAAAATGATAATAAATTATCGTTACCGCCATTGATTACTAACTGCACCGTACTAACTCGTATTTTTACTCTTAAAACGCGGTTTTCCAACATGCACGACGTTTATACTAAATATTACAATTTATATTTTTTATATATATTTTTTTTATATAGTAATTACGTTATCTTTGTTTTTTATTATTAGTTTTATACGATTGACAGTCATCGTAAACAATTCTATAACATGATATTTATAAACTCGTGATTTTCAGTCATAATATCTATATTATACCTAATATTATGAATTTTCAAGTTATGACTCGGTGGTTTATTGTACATTAACGCAGTTGCTATTACTAATAATTTTAAAAACGAACACACATTTTTTATTGTTAATGTTATACTAGTGCGTTTTATATTTTCCAAGTTAGAACTAGTTTTTTTTTTAGTTTAAATATTGTTAGGGTGATTTGTTAAGCTGCACTGCTGCAGTAACGCACAGAAGACAATATATTACTCTTGGACATTTAATGGATGTGTATACGTAACAGTTGCTACTGCGGAGTCTTAAATTTCAAGTAATATAATTCGAATACATCATTGTCGAACAGTTTAATAGGGTGAGCTTTAGTACCGTTGGACAATTTTAATACATTTACAATGTAAACAGCTGCATACCTATTGCAGGACTATACAAGCAGTGAATTTATACCTTTCTGACGATTAATATTTAGTATAGCACTATAATAGCAGTCTTATACAGTAATTAAAATTAATAATAAATAATAGGTAGTGGATACAGTATGTAGACTATAGGTAGAGTAATTATTATTTTGGTATCTAAATAATATAAGTACATCGCTGCGATATAGCACATATTATTATTATTGCATTAGTTGTAGCTGGTTTTGTCGTTATTAACTGGTCTTGTACTCTTGTCGATATTTTATAATTTTAATAAACGCGACGAGTTGTTGTATTTGGAAATTCGATAATATTAATGTCGTACAATATTTCATTGCATACAGAAAAAGAACGCAATAATGAAATGCTTTTCGTTTTATTTATTTCAAACAAACATTTATTAAACATGGCCAACTATGGTCGTGATCATTTGGGATTTTCATTTAAGATAAATGATAATAAATATTATGCGTTGGAAATAAAATATATTATTAGATTTGGAAACAATCTAGGCGATCGTATAAGTTTTATGGCTTAAATACGTATTGTTTTTAGTGTGTGTTTTAAATTATTTCCAAAACAAATGGTTTGGGAGCAAAGAAATTGTTGTTATAACTTTATTTATTGGAATGGTTTATATTGAAAGTGTTTTTGGTAGTGACTGTAAAAATGTTACATTTCGTAATAATTATAAAAATAGCCAAACATCTGTAGACGATAACAAAAAAAACAACTTAATTATCTAATAAACATGTTTAAAATATTTCCACGATCATGAACAAAAACCTGGTTATTGTATTGGCTATAAATAAATGAATAACCTATAAATATACAATTACTTTAATTGGTATCATGGTAGTTGAATTGAATCATTGTACCTAATTCGACGACTAATAATACTATTATAATGTCACTCATTGTTGTAATTTGTGACGGTACTATACAACTCTCTCCGTTCAAAAGAAAACTAATTGGTTAGCTTAGATTAGCTTAGATTCTCATTTAATCCAGATTAAAATAAGTGAATAATAAATGGATCTCAAATGTTTGATGTAGCAATGGGTAAAGGGTTAGCTTAAGATTTTCAAATTGAATAATTATTTCCTAATAAACGGGAGTTTTCTTATTTTGTAAGTAATTCTTACTTTGAATTAAAAAAGACGGTTTTTTTTTGTTTTTAGCCGATACTTGTATACTTCAAATAGGTAGGTACTTATGACGTCGTAATATGCGATGTGTTCCATATTAACTTATGTTAATGGAAACAATGTTTTTTTAGTGATTTTGTTCACTTGCATCAAATATATTAATATTTAATGTATATTATTAATATTATTTTATGGCTGTGTAGTATTCATTATTTATGCACGTGTAAAGCTTCCACGAGACACAATTATAAGAAATAGTTAGACAAATCTTGCAAATAAAATATTGTTATAAAGAATAATATAATTTAAAATGTCAATCTATTATATAATAAATTATTATGTTTTTTTTTTTAACTTCAATTTTCCGATATTTTTCTAATCATACAAGAAGTAGGTGCTTATTATTTTCTTTTGAACTTAAGACGACCATTGTCTTATTTATTATAGAAACATATTGTTATAATATTTATGCTTTTTGTTGAATATTTGTATAAGTTTATTTTTAATAAATACATTTATATTATATTTTAAACATTAAAAATATTGCAAATCACGTTGAAATAACATAATACGTAACAAAAGATTGTTTTAAATACAATAAATTTAAACTTCGAGAAACACATTAGTCATCAATAGTAGGTACATAATATTATAATCATCATTGTTCAGGTCTAGCATAAATTTTACCTTTCAAGAGTATAATATGATTTACTTATACTCTTTAATTTTACACCAAATACATAATATGCGTTACATATAAAAATTATTAAATGCTTTATCAAAAGAACTGTGCAAACTAGGGTTTTTTAGCTAAAATGTATGAATTATTTTTCGTTCACTTGTATATTGTATTTCATTTAATATACAGATACACGAAATGTATTATTCATGTTTCACGTATGGCTCTCATTTCATTGAAACTGCCACCCGACGCGCCATTACACCTGTAATTAAGCGCCTGTGAATGTGGGTCGTGATGGGTTGTAACCGTTGAGGGTACCTATATACAAAACAATAATATGTTAAGTCACTAAAAAAACTGCGTATCCCGACTTTGACAAGATTAACCATTGGACGTTATTTTTTTAGCATCTTGCTTGTATAGTTTATTTCCACTTCGATTTCGTTTAGATAATCCGACACGTTTAGGTATATCATGTTTAAAACCGAACGATCCGTGCACATAATATTTCATTACAAGAATAGTGTTTGTGTTAAATCCTTTAACGCGGATAATATATTATCGCTTAAACCCTACTTCGTCTATTGAGTTGGTCCACTCCATTACGCTGGAACGATGAAGACCTATCGCAAGCAATTCACGCGAGAAAAGAAATTTAAATTTAAAACGTTCTTCATAATTGTATTATAATACTATACTAGACGAATCGAGTGAGCGATTATGCGACAATGTAAAAAATATTTACCGATTGTGTCACGTAAACCAACAATATCGCGTATTTATTTCGCGGTACACGAATTGTTATATCGCAGTTTCTTTACAATGCTATTTTTCTCTCAGCACGCCATTCACACGTTTTTCTTTCGTTAAAATACCTATTATGTAGGTACGCTTACGTTGCCATAACATCAGAATCTGAGGTTTATGTTATCCCTGTAAAAACGCAATTAACCTCGTTTGCATAAGTGATTCATCTTATCAAAAGCCGATCGCGCACGCAGCGTGTAGTGAGGTTTTGCGTGAACGGTCAGTGCTGCAGCAGCCGCCGCGGTGAATTGGAGAAAAGTGTTTTGGTCCATAAACCATGTGGGTGTGACTGATTACAGACGACTGGCCAACGTTAACGTTATATATATTATGTGGTGTATAATATTGTATAGGATATAATAATAATATTATCACGTTGTATTATAAATTATAATATTATATACCTACATGCTCGAGGTCTAGATGAACATTGTCCGGATACCGTTTTTTTTCAAATATTAAAAAAAAAAAAAGTAAAAAAGGAATACCGCCTAAATTTACACTAATGGGACCGGATTACTACTTAGTCGGTGAACATTAATATGTATATTGTATATACATATATATATATATATATATGAATACACGGCAGTAATAGTGAAAAAAAAAAAAAAATCGTTCTAATTTAGATCAGAAACGGATAAAGTCAAACTGTAGGGGGTTCAGTTATAATTGCTCCGATCAACACTACGGCACGGTCAGATACGTATTAAAGTTTTATCAAGATCCGCTGTTGGCCATCTCACCACACCCTCTCACCCGTCCCCGTCGCCTACCCGTTAACGGTCGGCCCGTTGCCCACTCTTCCGTCGTCCACGTCGTCGCTGTCGTTCGCCGAGCAGTCCCGCTCACTTCTGACAACTGTCGGAATAATACGTCTAATGCGCCCATTTACTACACATAGGTATTATTGAGTCGAATATTAAATAATAATAATAATAATAATCAATAGCAAGCCGTAATATTATTGCTGCTGCTGCTGCTGCTGCTGCTGTGACGTGGACGACGCGATGGGCACTGGTCAAGTACTTTGGGTATACCATGTTTTTTTATAAGATATACCAATATATACATATATAATATACATGTACATCGTATATACTTACTTATAGTGTATTATACGACACGACTACAATCGTTTTACGATGTTATACGCATACGAGAGGAGGCAGCGGACGCCATACTTATTATTAGGGCTAGGGACTTATTGAATTTGCATATTTTTATTGAATAGTCCAAAAAATTGCTAAGTAAGACAGAAATTTGTTTCAAGTTGTAGTGAATTTAAAAACGCCAAAAAAAAAATGCATATTTTTGCATATATTGCAATTTTTATGAAAACATGCATTTTTTTATGATGAATACATTTTTTATGCATATAACATCCTTATTAAGTACGACGTAGATTATTTCCCACAATATTATGGATAATATGGACGTTTTTGTTTTTCATTTAAGAAAAATAAAATAAAATAAGAATTTTATAAATAGAATGTTTCCATGCATTATCGAAATAAATTATTATCGATTAACACCAAATGAAGATAAGATATTTCTATCTGCTAGCCATACCGTCCGCACTCAGCACGTCAGTCTCGCCTTTCGTGTATTGCGGTATCGTGTGCTTAATTGTTAACCAATATTATATTTTTATTTTTGTATCAAATTTCATTAAATTTTTTATTTAATTTCGTTTTTGTTACAAAAATGCCTAAGCAAATTACATGTGCTTTAGTTAAAAAGTATATTACAGAATTTGGGTCAGATGTTTTTTCAGCAGACCAAAATGTGTTGTTTTGTAATTTTTGTGAAACAAAAGTGAGCGTGGATAAAAGGTTTATTGTCACCCAACATCTTAAGACGGAAAAACATAAACGGGCAGCTAAGCGCATTGAAAATCGCCCAGGTACAAGTAAAATACTTACACAACAATTTATAACGGACACAACAAAAAAGTCTATATTTAGTCACGATCTTTGTGCAGCTTTGATGTCAGCCAATATACCTTTGAATAAATTATCAAATCCATATTTTAAAGAATTTCTATCGAAGTACACTGGTAAAGATATTCCTTCTGAATTTTGGATTTTTACCAGATTTAATAACAAGACTTGAAAAACAAGAAATTCCACTGATAGATTCAATTTCTATTGTCGAAGAAGCCAAAGAAAAATTAATTAAAATTAATGGAGTAATGGGGAATATAATAAAAATTAAGATTGAGTCTGTTTTATCAAAAAATAAAGGCTATCAAGCAGTTTTCAAAATATCAGAAATATTAAATGGAAAAAAAGAAGACACATATGGTTTACCCGAAGATTTGAATTTAAATGATCTCACATATTTTAAAAACTGTCCAATAACATCAGTTGACGTAGAACGTTCATTTTCGATGTACAAAAATTTACTTACTTTCAATCGACGTTCATTCAAGTTCGAAAATATCAAAAAATCTTTAATTATTCAATGCAATTTCCAAGGTAAAATAACTTATAAAATAATCAGTAAAAATAGTAAGTATAAAGGAAAATTTGTTTTATTTTACAGAGCCGTTAAAAGAAAACCTTGAAGAAAACTTTTAGACCACAATAGTATAACTACAATCTTTACTAAGATAGATTTTCAAAATTGTTATAAAAGAATAAATTATTTTTACACATTTTTATTACACATTTAAAATAAAAAAATTAATTGCATATTTGAGTGCATATAACATTTTTTTTGCATATTTTTGTGCATTTTTTATGATAATTTAATGCATTTTTGCATGCATATTTTCATAGTTTTCCATGCAATAAGTTCCGAGCCCTACTTATTATAGTTACTCCGTTTTAATTACACCGATCGATAATCTACGGGACCGTCTTGATAATAATATATTATGTATACCTGCGTATTATAATATAATATTATAGGCCTTAGAGTCGAAGAAGTTACAAAACGTTCAGGAATTTCATCGCGCGATCGGGTACGAAATTGTAACAAGTTATTGTGCACGCGAAATAATCCATTGAACTGCTGCTTCTCAGTGGCGTAGCCAGGGGGGGGGGGCTAAGGGGACCTTAGCCCCCTCCATGGACTGTGTTGACTTTAGAATTTTATCGAGATTAATAATAAAATAAAAATGTAAATAAATGACATATTGTATTTGTATACTTAGCCCCCCCCACATACAAAATTCCTGGCTACACCACTGCTGCTGCTGTTAGGTTAGAACACGTTACGTCTGAACACCATAAAATAAATAATACAATATAAATGTACACATACAATTAATGTTTACTAAAATGTTTTGTTAGTTTTAATGTCGTTTTTCACTATATTATTATTATTATTCTCATCATATACCCAAATACCGGTTGGGGGAGGTGGCTTGTCTGTTGGGTTGGACTATTGACATTTTATTTATTTTTTATGGGAGGGGGAGGGGGTGGGTCCCCTATTATTTGCTTCTATAAGACGTAGTTCTATGATCTACGTACTACTAATACTATATACTATATAACCAGTATAACCCATTAAAACTGCACAGATTTTTGTGAGTGCGATAGACTTGGCCGAGGATCGCTTACACACGCACACACACGCACAAATATACATTATCACAGCATACGTCGTCGTATACAATAATAATATTATCTTCAAGTAGAATCCTTAAATTCCGCATATTGCAGCGGACTGTATACGGTCCAACAACAATTCGATAGCCACCGCTGCAACACACCAAAGACTTGAACAGTTTCGACTGACAACGTAATCGGTTGTAAGTACACACAGGGCGATCGCAGGAATTATTACCGGATAATACCCAAAACACATAATAATAATAATATACATAAAGCTGCTCATAATCCCTTCAGGTCTTGTGCGTCGCCACTGAATTGTGTGATTCGTGCGAGCACTACCAGCAGCAGTTGTACGCGTGGCCCGTCGTATAATCAATGCCTATTGACATTAATAATTATTATTATACCTAAAATAATTTATTGTACGGGTATTATAGGGTATTATAATAATATCATCTTTACACAACAAAACGGAGCTTAAATCGTTACGGCCTTGTTGCGGACCAACCGTGGATTTGGATTATTTGAACGAATGGATTCAAACGGGTTCTAAATATATTATGCAATATATATATATATAGTAGTATAGTACCTAGTCTTGTATTACTCGTAGAATTTTGGTTTTTGTTTAGTATCTTTACTCTTAAGAGACATAAAATATTTAATACATTATAGTGTTTTAGAAAAAAATACTACGTTGTGTTTAATCCCCCAAAACTTGAAGGTATTCGAATATTTAAATAATGCGTAACTAACATTTATTTATAAACTATCAGACGTCATGTTAACATCATAACCCATTATCCGGTAACCGTTGATATTGATCTGTTAATATCTTTCAAATTATTCGTATACTATCGTAATTATTATTGTGTTTACATTTTATTTATGTACCTATACAAAACAGTATATAATCGACATTGTGTGAATTGAAGGAAACTATAATATTTATGACCGTAATAAAAACGTCAATTAGTTAAAATCATCGGTGATAATTATCAGTAGGTAACTAACCGTAAGATCGTCTCTCGATTAAAATAATTAAGTCTGTATAATATAATATAATATCAGAATGTGTGTCACACGACTCAGAAGACGCCGTAATCGCGTCGTTTAACTTTCAATGAAAATTCAATATATTTATATACAATTTATCGTATGATTGAAGTCATAATACGAGGAAATAATAAACCAATTAATGTAAGTTATAACGGACTAGGAACCGAAGCGGATCCAAATTCCAAAGATTTGTAGTTAGTAAGTTGTAACAAAGGAGAAATATTGAGTTTTATATCCGAGCACGGATAGACCATTCCAAAATGAAAATAATAATTGTCTAGATCGTTTTAATTAGCTACTTTTTCAAATTTTAGACTTCGTTCTATATATATATATATATTATACACGAATAAAAAAATTATTATATATACATAAAACATATTATATTAGATTTAAAAAAATCAATTTATGAAACATGATGGTCTTGAGATAATTGTAAAGTACTAGCTTTTTTTTTTGGATACGGAAGCATAAATAATATTTTCCCCGTAGTATCTACATCTGGTCAGGTATACTACTGTACTGATATGATGGTAAATGGTAATGATTCCGAACTATAACCACATCACTACCACACAGGCCACTTACGTACTTGAATTTTTAGACTGAAAAATTGTAGATCAGTATAAAAATATGTATTTGATGCGGTGTGGTTACAAGTTAGCATATTGCATATATTAAAACAACGATTTTTGAGTGAGAGACCGGTCGACTACTCTATCAAACTTAACGCCTACGCCGTCGATTTGTTGGGAACTGAATAAAACATATTATATTGGTACAATCAGTGGCCCCAGCACTTATGGGGTATATCACTTATATATTTGAAGTAGGTAACGACATCACTTTCTTTTAAACCTGCGTTGAGGATTCCTTGGTAGTGTTCCTTTGATAGAGAGATCCTTTAGGGGGTTGGGATGATTTTCGAATCACTACAGTGAAAGCGTGTATAAAACAGGCATAAAAGTGTTCTTCGTCGATAGTTTCTATATTAAAACCGTTAAGTAGTGTTTGATTGGAGTTATACGGCGGAGGCTATAATTACGATTATATAATATATATCTGCATTAGGTATACCTATAATATGTCATATAGTATTTTCGTATTCTTGAGACTTTTTAAGCCACCCTAGAACGGCTCGGGCGCCACCACCGCAATACAATACGGTAAAATATTAAATATAATATGTCAGGGATTCTATATAAAACTTTTTTCTCTCGTACCAGTCATGTGCAGTATTACAGTTTTCCTCACTACCGCCGCACCGCACCGCACGGCTTTCCGAGCATATACCACCGTGTAGTATAGCGGTATGGCCTTCTGCGTACCACCAGCGGTACGCGTACCACGATTTGCAGAGAACCGCTGCAATATATTATTCGACACGTAGAATAGACGAGGTAGGTAGGTACCGAAGGATAGGCGGTGGAAAACACGTAACACTTAATGGGGCACCGGCGGATTATATAATATACGCGCGCGAATGTATATATATATTTTATATTTATTAGGGGAGGATAACGTCGCGGGGATAAACGCAAAGCTCTATATACAACGCAGCTCGCGCGTGTCTATATCGTCCCCCCTTCGATACATTATATTATGCAGTACGTATATATATATGTATATATACAATATAATATATTATTGTATTACTGTCGCACAATATAACCGCCGCCGCCGCCGACCGGGGACAGGCCTCGGGCCACACAAATCACGAACACTCTACTACCCTTCGCGGAGCGCCACCCCAGTTGTCCCGGCGTATTACCCCCGTAGTCGAATATATATAGTCTCTTTGCAGTCGTCTTCTTCGCCGTCGTCGTCGTCTTTGCCTTCGCCGCTCGCCACCGTTTCCTCCGTCGTATCTGTGCCCGTGATAGTTCGATTATATACATCCCGAGCTTTGCCGGACTAGTAATTTTAATTAGGAACGTGACACGACCGTCCATCCGTCCGTCTCGTATATATATATACTTATACGCCCACACCCGGCACTGTATTATTATTATTACCGCTGCTATAACTATTATATTGTTTACAGGGTATATGCATTTAATATACACCTCTACATAGCGAATTCCAACGCCTCCGCTGCCCCTACGGGGTCTTTTGTCATTGCGGACCACCGCAACCCCTAGGACGACGCGAAATGTGATACGATCGCGCGCGCGCGCGCGCACCCCGAGACGCCGCCGCGGGCTCATTCGGCGGTCAGAGCCCCCTGGCGCAGATAATTAATAGGATTTTCCGATCTCGGTCCGTTCTGCTGCGGCCGCCAATGTTCAAGCAAAGGTTTCCACTACGACCGTGGTATATAAAATCGTCGGCCACTATAATTGTACGCTTAGCTTCCGCCGCTGCATTATGATGTCCCGGCAGCAGTGACGATTGTATGTTTGACACAAGACGTCGCATTTGCTGCCATAAAATTCGGGCGATGCTAGATCGTCGGAAAACGCCCTCGATCGCAGTACTCACGAACTCCCACGAATTTCACAGGTTTTCTTTTTTTAAATCTAGTGAAACTATATCTATGTAGTAATTGCCTACCCTAACAGGCAGATACAGGCATAACTCTCATACACGAGTGAAAAAAATGAACGGAAATACCACCCCTCAAAATAGGATATTTTTTTGTAAAAACAAATATAAAATATATCCAAATAATAATGTGTATACTTAATAATGGATATTTATAATAATAAAAAAATGTAAACACGTTTCAAATATATATTCAAGTGGAATTCTCAGGATTCAATGTTTTTAAAGCTTAAGCGTTTTTAGCTATCGATAAATACATATTTTATCTTTATTGACTCTCTTCATTAATTAATTCTAAAATTTTTTTTTAATAGATACTTTATTTAAATGTTGCTCATCAATGATTATTATTTTCTCGGAATAAAAAAATGGATACGGAGAATTAACTTTAATTTAAATAAATATTATATCAATAATTTCAAACTAGAGTAGGTACCGATATAGCCGAGTAATCCATTAAAAAAATCTAATATTTACAATAGTTGGTTGATACAAAGAGTTTTATTTTATAGTCCTTTGTATGAAATATTTTTTTAATTATTTAGACTCAGAAAATTATGAAAAAAGAAAATAATATTACCATTAATTTGCCGTGTTCTTGATAAACTTTATTACCTTTTACGTTATGTACCTTTCGTAGGTACTTATACTTACATTAAATTATGCTATTAATTATTATTATTTTCCTTTATTGTTATTAAACATTACAAAATAATATGAAGACCTAAAGGCTAAGGGACGAATGATTTTAAAAAAAACAAATTAGAAAATTTATCTGTCAACAATATAATTTTTCTTTGAAATATGTGATTGATCATACGCTGATAAGTCATATCTCATAACTTTAGAACAATCAATTTTCCGTTTGTACTTTGCAAATAAATCGTTGATTCATTCAAAGACTTTGCTAGTTTATACTATTATAATATATGTACCCAACACTGTACATATTATACTATATTACTATAGTACGTTTTACAGATTATAATTAATATATATGCTTCTAAAAAGTGTGTTTATACAATGATTTAAATAATATATTCGATGTACAAATAAACAATTTATTTACATGCATTATACGAAATAATAGTGTTATAATATAATGTCTCGAATATTTAAATCGCTATTATTACCATGACTTCAAAGCTAAATAATATATTGGTATTTATTTCGAAAAAATGTTAAAATCGATATTTACATAATACAATAAAATGTACGACGCTCTCTAATGTCAATGGAACAATTTACGCGAGTCGGATTTTCTGTTTGAACATAATACATTATATTATTATATACGTGTTCTATATCAAAAATGAGTTGGCACACACGCGGACAGGCTATACTTATTTTTATTATTATATTATATGCAAGCACACGGAAGATAGCACACACACACAAAAACACTGCACCGTCTTCGGCGATGAGAATGTATTATTATTATTACTATTACTATTACACCTTTGACAGAGAATTATCATATTGTACCGTTCGGTGGTGGTATTCTTGTCGGCCGATAATGGGTTTCTGGATATGGAGACGATAAATCGCCGTGCGCACCGTGGTCCCTACGTAGGACGAAAAACTCCGATGACCGCGAAACTGTACATAGCTATGGCATATACACAATAGTCCAATATATATATATAGCATTGTATAATATACCTACTGATATTGTAATGTATAATTTATAATAACATGGTCTATAATATTATTATAATATAGTGTGGTCGAATTCGACGATTATCTGGTATATAGGTACTAATAGTATAAAATACTACTATATAGATTCCAGGACGATAAAATCAAAACGTGTATATACAAACGTATATTATGAATAGCTGATGATGGTGTATGACGCGACCACGACACGGTACTTTAATTGATATAAATATATTATGCGAGAAAAAAATAGTAACCATTCGAGTACCTATATATATATATGTATTATATAGGTAGGTACCTAATATATACTACTTATAACCTACACATACGTGCGATCGAAAAATCTTATCTAGATCGATACTGCTGAGGAATACGCGGACTTGCAGTAGACGTCGTATATATTATGTATAATATATAGTACCTATAGGTAGATCTATGAATAATAAATCGTTATTTTTTTCATCTCTGTTGATTCGCGAATGCAAATGCAGATTAAGCATATTAAATTATACAATTAGTCGTTTTCGATATTTATTGACATAGGTAGCTGGTAGGTCGTAGGTGTACTAGAGTTGTAAAATAAAAACAAATTTGCGAAATAGTGCGCGTTATTATATTATATTCAAATATAATGTGTCGATAGTTTGATTTATAGTGAAATATACTGTCACGAATCGCGTAAACAGCTCGCACTGATCCCGGCAATAAAAAATAGTGTAAAAAACCACATGTGTCCGCGTGAACGATACAATATAACAGACAAATTAATATACCGTATAGGTATACCTACTTGCAGACTCAGTTTCGAGAGAGGATGGCCACGAGAAACGCGAGTACCCCTATAACCGCTAGCCGGGGTAGTGTGGTTTTTGTTTATATATCGAATTTATTTACGCTTTACTCGGAGTTCGGCCGTTAGGCTATAGCATGAATTTCGAGAGAAAAAAACTGATATTACGACAGTCGACAACCCTCGGTGTATAAGTATATACCTACACGATATAATACGATATACGTATATATGTGCGGTCCAGGACGCGTGCGGTGGTGGCGATTACGTATCCAGGACCCGGTCGTATGTGGGATAAAAGCGTGTCACCGTCACAAAAAACCCAATGTTTGTGGGGGGGAGGGTGGGGGTGTGGCTGAGAATATAGGATCAGAGCGAGAAGAAGAAAATCTATGAAAAAAGAGCTGGAAGAGCAGGATAAAGACCACCACCACCACCATCACCACCTCCGTATACATGACGCACCGCGGCCCGCGCACAGGATTTAACAGAAATGTGCCAGTGCGGTGTATGATGTTATTATTATTATTATATGGTCGGGCAGCGTCTGAGAGACAAATGACCGCCGAAAAATAAAATATAAGGAAAGAGAAAAATACGACCCAACGACAACGCACTCGCACACCACACGACGGACGACGACCGCGACGTGGCGCGTTGTAGGCGTCGCCCGAGTAAATGCGTTTCTCTTGTCGCCCGTGCCCCGGGAACTCCCGAATCCACTTAATTATCATACGCCGCCGCCGCCCATAAAACAATCGCCAAAGACGGAGAACGGCGAAGACGAAGAGAGAGAAAAACGTGTTTTCACACACACACACACGCGCGCATTAAGACAAATCCAAAGAAATCTATCAAAGCAACACACTATATAGCGGCGGTCGGCCGGACGTGTTTTTTTCTCAGTCTTTATTTTTCATCCTTTCCGCGAGAAACACTCGCCGCCGCTGTACGCACGCGTTGCGTTCACGACATTTCCATTATACGACGACGACACAATAACATATTTTATATATAATATACAATATAAAACGGCACCGGCGAACGAGGAGATGAGTCTTTTACTCCGGATAAATCGTCAGGGTGTTATATTACACGACTGGATGTTTATATTCGTCCGTCGTTGTACACACCATAAACCTAGTAATGGTGGGTATAGAGCCGGTCGTCGAAAACCGACAATTTAAATTCTATGCCACGCCGCGCCGTGCAGACGCGATGTCGTAGGGGTAGGATTTTTGAGAAGAGATCGCCTCCGACCGCGACACAGCTATACAGCAGCAGTGCAGTGCAGTACACCCCGTCGTTGGCTTTCGACAACCCTTATATTATAATATCTTCCACCGGTGCCGGTTTTAAGGAAGGAGCAGAGGTGACTATGGACCCCTCTCCCTCACCCCAACGCGTCCATTAGCTGGGCTTTGAATGATACAATATATAGTTATGACATAAGACTTACGAATAACTTATATAATACTTTTAAACTCTTATAACTTTATAAGTTATTAGTACGCCGTACGCGGAGGTACACGCTTATTGTACATAATCTTATAAAATTCCTTCATGCTAATGACTACGAATGAGAGTGTTTTTTTTTTATAAAATATATTATTATGTGTTTAACATTGTTCGAACTAAAATATTATACACACTGCGATGAAGTCTATATTGTAAACAATACGCGTTAGGTACACCGATACGAACGAGAAAACCGGAACAGAAATGTTCACGTTTGTCTTTCGTAATAGCTTACTTATAGCCTCTTGGCTCTTCAGATTGCTTCCGGATCGCGCGCGTTCCAATGGTTTAACCAGGGCAGTACGTTAAAGTAAGTCGGGGCCCATTATTTGTAACTTTTCATCGCAAATATTTTAGTTCACAGCACCTGTGTGCGGTGCTTTGCCATTTTTATTATTTAAGTTAATATCACAAGTTGTACTTAATTTTGTATTAATTAAAATTAAATAAATTCCTATTGACGACACAAATTAAAAAAAAAAAAAACACTTTTTAAGAGTGATAATAACATATCTTAACCCATATAATATGTACATAGTTAAAAATTCCAAAACTCTAAATTTGAACAAATGCGTAATTATTAAGCATACCTAACCGAAGTTTCCAAATGTACAACTTTGAATGAAATCACTACTATACTATGTACATATATGGGGATGTTCTATAGTGGGAAATCGCCCTAGGTGATGACACTTAATTGTAAGTGCATTATTGCGATTACAATTTTTTCTAAGAAAAATTGCAATATTGTGTCAACACTTTTTTTTAATCTAGTTATTATGCACCTGCAATGAACGGAAACCCCCGGTGTCTAGAGTGCTACGTATATCGAGTTAAAAATTAAAAGTAGATAGTTATATCTCTTAAAAGTTAAAACTTATTTAAGTTGAATTAGATTAGAACATTTTTCCGGACGATTTAATATTTAAATATGTATCACACAACTGTATTGTTTGCTTATCACTTATAGTGTAATAACAATGATCTAATTCAAATAATATAAACATATTATACAATTTATTACTTCACTCCATCTAACAAGATGACCAGTATTGATTTAATAGTATTATCATTGATGAAGCCAAACGTCTTCGAATGTTCTTTTAATTATTATAAATGTTCAATAAATTGTTTGTGAATTTATATTTTTTCAATTATTATCATTTCAAAATATATTCGTTAGTTTTGGTGATTTTCATTTTATTAGGCTTGACGACGACAATTATTAAAACTTAACAGTCTTCTGAAAACTCGTTTGATGTCAAGAACCATAAATTAAAATCCAAACAAATTAAAAAGAATATATATTATTATTACACATTTTAATAACGCATAAAGACAATAAACATAAACGTGTACAGTTTGTGCGTTGAAAATGATTAACAGATTGTTGATTCGTATAAAACTATTTTTATGTCCGGGTACTTTATAGGCGTAAAGACTAAACAGTGTTTGATTTATTACGAAAGAGGCATTCCATGACGGGTGTATTGGTAGTAAACTAACATTTATATAGTTGGAAATGTTTTCTAAGCCCATACTAATGCTAAAGGCACCGGGAAAGTAATATTGTAGAATATAATGGTTCTTTTTTATTATTAAAAAAACTAATAAAATTGATGGTTATCAAGCGTTAAAAAAATATAAAGATCAAGATTATTTTTAACGGCTATCAAATTAAAGTTAAAACCCCTTAAAGCCAGAAGTTGTAAATAAAAAAACAAACGGCAACAGTTAAATCGTATTTTATATTATATTATCCGTTTAAGTATTTATTTTTTTTTATTACAATTATTATTTACATATCCCACAAAATCCACATCGCGCCACTCGTCGCAGAAAAAAATAATAATTTCCGTTTGCAAAATAATAAGCACTTGGGTACTTTTAATATAATAATAATTGACGATGGTATATTATAACTACTATAATATGAAAGACGTTGAAAAGCGAAAAGATATTTAAAAAGTAGTCTAACACTGCGGCGGTTCGTTTTAATTTCTTCAGTATTATAGGCATATTTGTTTGCGGTCAAACGTGATTATCGTTTATATATTATACTGACGTTTTTATTTCTTCATATAAGCGTAACATAACAGTTTTCTATTTAAAACAAATATGCATAGTATAATTATATACATGTATAGGTATATTTGTGTATTTTTTCAATTTAATTTGTCACATAATTCAATGGCGTACACGAAATGAGAATTAACGAATCGAAGAAGTATATTTTATTATTATTGCTTATTTTTTAATGTGTTTAATTGTACACGTATCATTGTTTTTCTTTTAAATGAATAATAATAATAATAATAATAATATGCACTCTGCGTCCCGTGTACGACTAAACAAGAAAAGCATTGAATATATTATTATATCATTGCGAACCACCACGTATATATTATTATATTATACGAGTTGTTGTTGTAGAGAGGTTATTTTCAAGTGTGCAAATCGCACCAACATTTATCACGTAATGAATACATTACAAAAACACATAAATATATAGATCAGACTAAATTAACTGTACTAAATTCACATGGAATGTGTTTTGCTGTCACCTACAACAACGCGCAGAGGAAATATATTATAAACCTCTCGTGGTGGATTCGCGCGCGTCGAGGAAATTTGTTGTTGTGTGACACGTTATACGCATATTTTGTAGACGGAATAATATTATCAATTATATATTATTATTAATATTATAATATTTTATATTATTCTCCTTACAATTTTACAGTAAAGTATGAGGAGTGGCGAATAACGCCGGAGAGTTTGGTGAATTTGTTTATTCACAAAATAATAATATTATAATATTAGATTGTTTGCATCATACCTAGATATATTATAATGTTTATTAATTTGTTACAGAATCGGAGTAGATTTGTTTTTTTTTTTATTCAAGAGATTAATAAAAAAAAAAAAACTATCACCCACCGTCGTACCACGGATGATATTGTAATATATTGGGTCGTTCATTTTTTGGTTTCAAGGCATGTTTGATTGTATTTAAAACCCGTTTTTTAACGGAAAAGTCAGTTCATCCAAAAGTAGTAGATCTGTTAAAATTTGACAACAATTTTTCAGGTGTTTTTCTACTGGCTCAATACAATATTGATATCGCAAGAAATGAAATCTTCTTACCACGGTATAATATACGCGTTCAATTCATATATTAAAATGTTGTTGTATTGCGTAGAACTTTTAGCTTTTTACTGCACCATAAACTAAGGTTTATATAGGTACCTGGCTCCAAGCAGAACGTTATTTTGTTATTTTATTATGTTATCGTATTATTATTATGCTAAACAGAACCGATTTCCAATATTTTGCGGGTTTTGAGTTTTCTTTGAAAAAATTTCACATTTTTCTGGCAGCAGTCCGCCGGGGGTTGCGCGGTAGAGGATAATATTATATAATTAAATCATCCCCCACTTGAATAGACGTGTAGATTAAATTGTATGTACATATGCACATAGTAATAACACTACGTTGTACGGTGTATACGAACACGCTCGTTGTATATAAATCATGTGTACACATATTGCAGCAAAAACGGTTACGACTCTCCTCGCGTTTATCATCATGTTGCGGAAAAATAAAAAAAAATACGAATTCACATAAAATATTATATTATTAAATTCCGCGCGTTAAGACCGTCGTCAACCACCGGGGGGATATTATTATTATTATACGTTTGTTTTAACACTCTCGGCATTCGGCGGCGCCGTAGCGTGCTGCACATTTGTGTGTTGATTGCGCAGCACAAAATTACAATAACTTACACGTTGATTTTACCACATATATAGACATAGACATAACGCGATATTTATATATAACTCTGTGTGTGTGTGTGTGCATCGTACATCGCCGTCGTTTGCGTACGAGGGGAAAATTAATTTAAAAGCGAGTATCTCATTTTTCTCGTACGCGATGAAATATATGGCTGTTGTACACGCAGATTAGTGGTGTACATCGCGTGTCACAAGTCGTTTTGCCGGGACCGAAAATAACGCGTTTTCCTGTCGATTCGTGGGCATGTGTGACTTAGGCTATATATTATTTTATTATTATTATTATTATTATTATAATAATATAACACGTAGACGGCTGCTATTTCGGGCGTCGACCCGACGTGTGATTTTTCGAACCTCGCATTATACAATTACGTAAATTGTATACTATCATCGGTATCGGTACTAACAATGTATATTATTGTAAACGCGATTATATTTTAAAAACTAATTTTTTGTTTTTTTCCCAAAAAACTATCGCCAATAGTGTTGATTGTGCAGTACCTATAATAATATATTGTATAGTCGATCGAAATCGGCATATTATGCGGTCGAATCGCTGACAATAAAAATGCCTACTTACAATATAATACTTTAGGTCTACATCAGTCGGATAAAATATAGAAAATTCAAAAGAATATGTGTGGAACATAAATAACCCATTTCGAATATCGCGATAAATAAAAACAAAAGTCAGACACGTATAACAGTTTTTTATATTTGAAAAGTTTCGACTTTATCCAGAGCACATAATATTATATTAATATACGTGAGCTTGTTAAAACGTCAATAATCTGCAGTACAACTCGTATACAATATTATAGGTTATAACATTACAGAAAATAGGACAGACACCCCGACAACGAGCGTTTTATAATAAATCATATTATTATTATATCGTAATAATTACAATAAAAATATGTGAACAATGCACGTCATGGTAACTAAAGAAATTATTAGACGCCGGTAGTGCATTCGCGGCAATACGTCAAATTATTATTGTAATTGCAGTTTATTGCAGTTTGATGTGTAATATTATAATTTATAATATGCAGAGTATACCAGAAGGACATAATATATGTAATTTCTGTGTAAATTTGTCAAATCGGTTTGATACACCTTATATTATAGTATATATATATACTATAAGGTAGATATAGGTATATTAAGGTATAGATGTGCAGAATCGAAATCAAATTTATGGTTTCAAACCGAACTTTATATTGTGTGTAGAACTAAACAATTCAGTGCGATGTTGAGGCGTTGAGCTCTAATCGAATACCGAACTGAAGCCAAACCGAGCTTTTAAATGTCAAATCTAACGTTTTGGTTTTATGCAGTCAGACCGAAATAACCAATTTAATACTATTCAAGTTTTAATTTAATTTAAGTCTTATTGGTTCTAACTTTTTAATTTACATTTAAAAGTTATACCTAATACCCATCTCAATTTTCTATAATGTAAACATTTTTATAACTAAGTTAAATTAGGAGTTTAAATTTTTAAAAGTTTTACTGTATGTACCTAATGACATTTTTATTTTTAAATTTGACATGACATTACACAAATATTGTGAATTTTTATATCTATATGATATGGTATACTTCGAATTACACAGTAAGCACAAAGCATGTTTTTTACATACACATCGATTTTACAAACATACAAAATGATGTATCTATTATAATTAATAGTATTTTAATGCTATGTGATCTTACTAAGGTTTTGTTTCTAGTACGCATTACATGTTTTTATAATTTAATACTTTTCCACTAGGAGTCTAGGAATTAATGAGAAAAGGGAGGTGGACACCTCATCAACATCCCTGATGAACGATTCTGGTTCAGAAACTATTTCCGTAACACGGTACAGAACGTCGCTTTAACTTTTAGCATTCAGCATCTCACCTGCAACCTGCACACACACACACACCACACACACACACACACACACACACACACACACAATAACACACTAGTGGAATACATTTTCGGGCAAATTATTAAATACCTCACTTTAAACCATTAAAAATCCAATAGCAATACAAAATTATGATATTTAAATTTTAAATATATTGATAAATGCTATCAAAAGTCTATGACTGATTGGGTACCCGATTATAATCAGTGAAAAAATTAAAATATATACTATCGGAAGTTAATTATATTTTATTAAATACATTATCGGAAGTAAAATATATACAAATTATAATAAAAATAAACACTTGAGGGGAGATTTGTTTCCTCCCTCAATTATGTACGCCACTGACTACTGACACACACACACACACGACATGTAACCTATATAACCTAATTTCCTAATATAATTATAAAATATTATCAGGTCCGGCTTTATTTCACTCTCCTACCTACCTACAGTAAAATTATGATCGTTGTTCGTAACAACAATCGTCGTCGTAAATATACTATGAAGGTACACACGACCGAAGAGCGCGTGCGGCCCCTGAATTCGCGCCGGACGAATTGCGCGAGGCCGACGGACATCAAACGCGAGGCGTCGCGTGGGCACTCGTCCAATTATTATTCTAATATTATATCGTACACATAGTTAGTATGCATATTATAATAATATTACTATCATCATCATTATTGTGCGCGTCCAGACAGACTTCAAGACTTGTCCTGCAGCGGCTGCTCCCGAGAGATAACTATATTACAAGACACAATATTGGCGTGGGGCGCCCGATTCGATAGGTATGTGTGTAATGTCATTAGGCGGCGGTATTATAATAAAATTATACGTACCCATACGGTAAACGGACCGAGTTATGAAAAATAAATATATTATATTATATACGCAATAGTATCTTATATACACTCATGTTTCGAAAATGTTTGACTTTTTGACTCTTTGAATGAGAATTTACATTAGTATAGCTACTTAATATCTATATATGTAAATAAATTGAACGTTTGCATGAGTGGTCACAGGGTAAGCCGAAAACAGCCGGTCTATATACTATTCCGCACATCTAAACTTTGAAATAAAGATGTTAGTACTTATAAATTATAACAATTAACTGTAAAAGTTCAAAGTATTGTTTTCTGCTTCAAACTATGCAATTAAAAATGTATAGGTTCATAAAAGAAAAGGGAAACTTAAAAAATGATAACGATAAGAATTGTAAAAAATATTATTTTTTCTCATAGTGTCGTTTTGCAACAACGCCGGCGAATTGTGCGAGAATAATATTTTTAAAAAAGTTAAAACTGGTCGATATAATAGTATAATGAATCACTCAAATGAAACACTTCGTATATCATTATTATTTGACGAGTATAATACGACATGGAGACCCGACCTTGAGCCACATCCACGGGCTGTAATTAAAACGTTTTAAAACAAATTGTCGAAACGAAGAAAGAAAATAATATTAATTATTACGTACCTATATATATATATACGACACATATTATAACCTACCTATGTCGAATATATATTTAAAAAAAACACAAATCACGCCGCGGGCCACAATTTCTAACTACCTATGTAATAAAATATATTCTTGGGATAATATTATAATATATGTATAAATGTATAATACGATTGCTACTGGCACGCCGCCGCCGCCGCCGTGACCATTTACCATTCGTCCCACATTAATAAAATAATGCTTCCCTTGTGGAATATTATGAAACAGAAATGCGCGTATCCCGCCACCGAAGACTCGCTATCTACCCCCGAGGAGACGCCAGTTTGTCAGAACCCTACTCCACCTCCACCCAAATCCTCCACAGATGACGTGCACCCCTCACGTATACATCATGACGTATTTAAAGAATCCCGTCGCTGCTCCGATCGCGAGTGTTAATTACTATACGATAATATTATATTATTAAACGCGCTCTTTCGAAATTTCTTTGAGAATATTTTGTTATTTGTTAAATAAAACATCATCATTGTATTATTATTATTATTATTATTATTACTGCTAATATAATTTTGTTCCGCGCTGATAATTCGGCGGAATTTAATAATAATAATACGTATCTATGATCAGAATTTGACTGAAAGTCTTACACAATATTTTTTAGCATAAACACAATGGAAATTGTGGAAGTTTATATAATACGCCGTTTTTTGAACATCATGCAGCGCGCGTATATACGCGTTATGGATAAATGAAGTATTCCGCTCAAACGGTCCAGAGGAATTCTAATAGGAAAATATTTTCAACGAATATTATTATATTGCTACGGCTGCGAGTTACAACCCTTTGGCAGATGGAAAGTAATAATAAATAATATATTAATATATATCGAACACATCGCGCCGCGCTCTCTTTTGATCATACTGCTTTAGCTACAACATTTCCATCGGCTGTGTGTTGTATATATATTATATTGTAACATAATATGTATTTATAGATTGCTGTGGCAGAACGTAGGGGGAATACTCCGTATTCGGAGCTTGTCAAAAGGCAAATAAACCAAACAAAATTAATATTATGATTTTTTTCCATTACATTATATTTTTATTAATAGGTATCCTAGATATGATGTACACTTGATTTGGTAATTTCTATCGCAGTGGTCGGTGCTATTTTTGTGATTTTGGAAGCTGATTTTCTCAGCGTAATATCAATATAATTTATAATATTATCGAACACGCGTTATTCAAAATGTTCAGTGTTTTTATCGATTCTTCCTCTGCAAGTATAATATAATATTACAAGAATATGTCGAATTGTCGTCGTACACATTATTTTATTAATAATAGTTAGTCCATGTGGACACAAATTACAATCGCGTCACAGGCGGCCGAGTTTCTACAACCGGATTAAAATTAATTAGTGGATTTCGAATCGTTCGCTGATAACTACTGATAAACGGCATACGATTTCGCCTCATCTGAGCTGTTCCGTATAGAAACACTATTTTCTCTCCATATAAAATAAATACACCCATGTATATCTATTATATATATGTATAATGTATATAGATAATAATGTACAGCTAAGCTCGCCGGACAATATAAATTACGGCCACATAATAATATATTTACGGCCGGCTTCGTTTTCCGCTCGCAAATAGACGCGGACAATGATCGATGTGGAAAACACAACCCATTTCGTCTTAACGGTTATACGCAGCATAATGTATGGCGTGTGATTTAATTGGAAAGTCGGCGCTCGTATTGGCATTCGGTGGCACTCGAAAGTGTAGCGATTACAATAATTATACATTTCAACAATGCGATAAACATTATATATACCATCAAAATGTCATTTGTGAGTTGTGACACGTTATACGATTACCACCCACCTGAACGATTCGCGTCAGACATGTTTTCCATGATTATGGTGATCGTTTTCATATTTTGCTAACACTAAACGAGTTGGTAGTTTAATATTTTGGACATTCTGCACGGGCGAAGAGATGAATGTATCGATTTTACAATGATGAGTGTTTTACATTTTTTTCTTCTTTCCGTCATATGACTTATCACCTTTTGGGGCAGTAAAAATGCTCCAATTTTTAACTTATGGGGTGGTTCCTTGTAGAAGATATTGAATATAAGTTGAGTCTTTGGGAGGTAAAAAGTAAAAAATTCCCTTTTTATACTTACGAATTATTTTAATGGTTTTTAACATTGGTATCTCCGTTGAACTTCAAACTTTTTACGTAAATATTAACTGAATCATTGCATAATATGTTTATTTATATCTGCTATTTATAATTTATTGAATATCGAACCAATTAATTGGTGTTTGATTGATTTTATTACATCGATCGTTGTCCCTGTAGCTATATCGTCGTGCAACCAATTTTAACACAACAACACCACACATTACACACAATATATACTTTATTATCATTCGAGTGAGTACTTGACATGTTGTCCGTTGCCAGAAAACACATCGAAATATTGCACATAAATCAGGGACAGCCAGAGTAATTCATTTCAACACTGAGACTAGCAATTTATTATACTGCAGCGGATTGTACCCAAGTAAATGCATATACAGTCACAGCCAACATATTACAATATAATAATATTTTTAAACAATATAATAGGTATTAAATTATATTATATCGACCAATAGTCGGCAATAATTATTATATATTATCCATATAGATATACATAGGTAATGCGACTAATAATTACACGACAAGAAAATGTACCTAATATATTAATAAAGAGGTGAAATTTGTACATTTAATAAATAAAAAACATATCCACCGAGCCACAGTCTGTTTATACTTAAAAAAAAATGTATATATACATTTGAAATGATTAGTAAATTTCAATTATATCCTACAGTGCTTATTCTGTGAATTGTGATTTAAGAGATAATATTAGCAATAGTTTATAATTCGTCATGACACGAAGATTATTTGAAACCGTACTAAATTGCTGTCCTCCGCTTTTGACGGCCGATCGCGATACAACACAAATAAAACGTTAGACGAACTAAACGCGTATTATCTGTAAAAATAATAAAAGACGGCATGTCACTTTTGCAGTCACGTGTCACACAGATTACGATTGCGAGCTTAGTAAATGTTTGGAGTCCAGAACCGACACATGATGTCGATACCGCGGTATCGGTAAGCGACGGGTATTCGCTAATACCGTACAAATACGCGACCACTGCAGAGACGTCGGCGTTCGTAGTCGGCGCAGTACTTCCGTGAAGCACACACTTTTAAAAATCGTCCAACAATGATTTATTGAGTATACCTCTACCTATCTATACCTACCTACCTACTTACCTACCTGCTGGCCTGGGTAGAAGTAAATGATTTTTGTGCTACTCAAAAAATATTGCACGACCAACATAATATTATGTTATCTTCAAAATGTATAAGCAAAGTGCAGTCGTAATTAGTAATAAATACCTGTCTGACACTCAGACATAACCTCAATTTATTATAGTATAGATGTGACGAAAAGTTAGATTTTAAAATAAATTCCTCGAGTTATATTCAATAAAACTTTTTTTAGCTAAGCATTTGAAGCAAAACTTATATATATATATATTAAAATACAATAAGTATACCCAATTATGTTGGTACATTTATTTTGGTCATAAAAGTAATACTATTATAATATTATGTTTGTGATCATTGTATACAATATTATTGCCGGTTATTCAGATTTAAATAGAATAAATCATCATAAATAACAACAACTGGAGAGCAACAGAAGAATATATTTCAAATAGGTACCAATAGAATTTAAACAGACGGAACTCGTTCCGAAACCAGGAAAACTACCTATAAAAATATCGACTTCGGTTCTCGATCAAATCAAATAATTTAATATCGGTCTAGGTTTTTGTTTCAAACGTTTCAAAACGCCACTGCGGACAATAGGATATTTTCAGATCCAGATTCCAGACCCTGCCGAGTGAGTGCACGAGTTGCGGTTGCGGTGTGCTGCGAAACAAAATATTGCGTATACCGCGGTATAATTGTACACAATAATATTGTACGTGATGTACTCATGTCCTATACATAAATATTATGTATCGCAATATATTTTATAACGTCCCCGATAGTTGTAATATATCGTCTATAGGACACGAGTCGGGCGGCATTCTGGCGCCAGTGCGGCGACCCCTTTTCTCTCGTGTGACTGAATTAGCGCGCGCACGCTCGTCTCTCCGTGTATAATATGACGTGTACAAAAATATAATAGACCTTCGACTTCCGGCCAGGAAGAAGGTTGGCCGCGGGGGAGACGACCGCATAAATTATAAATATCGACGGGCCAGCAGTATAATTATTATTATGATCGGCAACAGATTGTGTGTACGGGACTCACATTGACAGACCACTCGTCGCGATAATCTATCTGCTGACGCATACCTACCTATACCTACCTACCTATAATGTATAGGTAAACGTGCGCATTAATGTCGTAAACGTTTACGGACTGACGTGCTCATAGTATATTATTATCAATTATCAATTATAGGTAGGTACAATTATTGTTATTGGAATTTAATAGTGCTGCTGCAATGACATCGCGGGTCACTCGCATGGGAACAGGATATTATACTACCTATATTATATTATTATTATTATTATTATTATAATCATATATTTATAGGTACTAGTTAGCGCGCGAACGATGACTCCCGATAGTAATTATATAGAAAAATATTGTTGAATTAACTGTTTAATATTTTTAATTCAAAGGTCAAGCCGAGGTTTACGTTGAAAATTAATTCCTGTAGTTTGGAGTTATATTATGTTATATCCGAGATATCGTGATTCGAGATCTATGCTTTCGATTTGTGTATAGTTGTATAATATATTGTTATGTGTATAGTTACGCGTTTTGGATTGTGAGCGTCGTTTTACAAACAATATATATATCACCGTTTGAGGGAAAGATAAATTTGTTGATTTATTCACATTCCGTGCCAAATTTATAAACGTTTCATTATCATGCCATTTGATATATTATATCAAATACAATAATATTGTTATGAGGTACATATTTAGAAAATACAATAGTCCTCGACGGGTCGCTTATCACATAAACATTATTGACTATAGTTAATTATATAGTGATACTAAATCGTGAGGACTGCACGAGCAGTGCTTGAATTGGAGGAAAACGTGGGGTACCTGCTATTATTAAAAAAATATTTAAGCGCATCTCTTCTATAGCCATATTATATTCTAATCAATGAGAAATTCAAATATTTGGTAGGTACGTATTTTTTTTATAGGACCCCCGTTTTATTTTTTTTTTTTGTAATTCGAGCACTGCACGATGTTGATTTCGTTTTATAGACGCCATTTACTATGATAATTATCTTATCACGCAATAGATTTCCACAGTTATTTCCAGTTATTTCGTCAGAAATCCAAGAGTGCAAAGGAAAATCGCACAAAAGCCACGGACACGACGATTATCAGAGAAAACGTTTCGCGCTGGGACTTTTCAATTATACAATACTGAAAGAAAATTACAATGACAATAGATAGACTCTTCATATATTTTTAATTCACAAGTATATTTTTTATATTTTTTTTTATATTTTTTTTTATATATACATTGTCATTAATAATATAATACATTATTATGAGCGCGAGTGGAATAAATTATAAGCATATTTATATTTTCATTGCGTTCTGTTTCAGATGAAATATATTTCATTAAAATTCTTAGAAAACGTGACAACGGCATGTATATCCATATGCATTTATGTAAACATTTACATTTTTACAATTAATTATTTTAGGTCAACCATTTTATTTTTTTTTTTTTTGTTGGTGGGTTAATGTATATTTTAATGTTTATAATATAACATAGTTACCTGAAGGTACATTAAGTAGTTATATAATTTTAACGGTTAAAACAATGATAGTAATTATTATGATAAAATTGAACATATTATTTTATAAAAAAATATGCATTCATTAGGTATTAGGTACATGCATAACCCTATAAGTTAAACGATATATTGTAATATTTTATTTTTTACCAGGTACAACTACCTAGTTCTATACTTCAATATTTAATGATACAATTCAATAATATTAATAATCCTTCACTAAATAATATTTTAAACACAGCAAACGTCATATTGATGTGTATCACGCAATAAAAATATACGACCCTTAGAACTAAAAAAATAATATATTATTCATAATGTATTACGTAAAACTGTTCCAACAGGTGCATATTATAATTAATAATAATATGTACCACGACCGGTATAAATAATATTATTATCTGTACCTTATACTCTCTTCACCCGACTTAGAAATGTCAGAGAGGTTTAATGTTAACATACTTTCAGTACGAATGAATATCGATATACAAGAAACATGCGCGTATCGAAGGCTATATATTTACATAATACGATGTTAGGACAAAAAAAAAGTTACAAAATAAAATGGACGACTAAATATTATGACTCTTTCTGAGACACGTGTATTACGTGCGTATACCTATATATTGTGTAGATATAGAATATAGATATAGAGAAGGACAGATGTAATTCAAATTATTGAGATATACGAATACCAATAATATCACTTATGTTACGTACATAATGTTGTCAAAAAAGAATTCGGTATTTTTTCATTTATTAAAATCTTTGCGGTATATGCACTTTTACAATCACTGCAAGTTATATATTTTTAATAAGTCCGTCCGGCACTGCAGAGTGCCTGTCACGAAACATGATGAATCGATATAGATATTTTATATACACATCCCTATTATTATATACATCGTGATTTATTGTTCAAAACTAATAAAACGTTTCTTGTTTTCGTCGTGTACATGATTCTTCCGCGGTGCACAACGCATAGAATACTAAAAACGCATAAAGTAATGATGATGGACGTTGTTCCGTATTATTGGGTGACATTTCGTGACGAGCTCGTGTATTTATTATTACTATTAACTATATAGTGTACACAAGACACAACTAGGTACAACTACTACAAATACGTGTCGTAATGTCGGTAAAACGATATTACAACGACTTTTATCAAAACGCGAGACGACGATTCCGTAAAATTATCGAATATAAAATGTCAAGACGGATGACGAGTACGTCCTGCGTGAAGCAAGTCCACCGACTGCAGCGCCTATATTATTATTATAAGTCATTTGGGAGTTCGAGACAGTGACGCGAGAGTTTAATATTTTTTTTTTTTTTCAGAGACGGAAGACCAGTGGTATTTTATTAGACGTTATTAAAGATGAAAATAAATATTGTATTTTATTAATATAATTATTCGGATGCCGTACACAAACTTGGCTCGAGGGTCGAACTACTCCCGGCTCCTGTAAATATTATACACGCGCTACTGCTGCAGCTCATCTGGACAGCGGCAATCAAGGCGAAGACGTCGCATCATAAAATATATTATGATCCAACATGTTGTTATAATATTATTATTATATACATATATTAGGTATTAATATGATCGTGACGAGGAGAAAACCCCGAAAAACAAACACATGGCATTATTATTTATTTTAAACGAACCGCTCGCACGCGTGTACAAATAGTACATAGATATATATATACGCTTGAAATATAACGCACGTCTATGGGTGCAAACGATGAAATCCGATTTTTATTCTTCGTCAACCCGACCCCATCAAATTTGGGGTTGACACAACCTTGTTGGACGGATATTTCAAAAAATGAAATGTTTTTTTTGAGTCTAACAAGACCACAATATCATATTGTCACAACGTATGTACCTATCTTATTTATAATTATTATTTCTAGCAGATTGTATATCCTTGACCGTGTTGTTCGTGTCAAATTAAATGCTCGCGTAGTTTTACCCATTCATAAAGACAAATGAGAACTGCGAAGATTTTTTATTCGGTTATTGGATTGTTTTGACCAAATATAATAATTAAGGGTCTAAAATTATATACAATATTATGATAACCATTGTATACCCTATACAAACGAAAAAATATAAACTTTTCGAGAACCAGCCGACAAATCCCTGTGTAAGCAGCTCGTCTTTAAAATTAAAAATTAAAAAAATTGGTTTAGGTGTGCACATCCTCGGGTATACCATTACCTATAAGTTCCAAATTTCAGAACCATGAGTGCGATATTATGCTTGGATGTGGATCACTTACGTCTTACACACACATACACAATACACATTGCCTTTTATCAATATGCCTATATAGACTATTTTTTTTTTTAATAGATTTTATATATTACCATATATATTGATCGCTGCAACACAGCCCTTTGGATTTACACGACGAAAAACTACGACCCCACACTCGTACATTATAGTTTCCAGATAAAAGCTACAGCCCACGCGTTTTTAGTATTTATTTTTAGCTTTTTTTTTTTTTTTACGTATCGTTAAAACTAAAAGCACTTACACAAAGTTCGGTCCGGACAAAAAATAAATCGCTTCATATTAAACGTTTAATGCTCAAACTGTTGCCAATTGAATGCGCGTAGTTTATGTAACTTTATAATACGTCAAGTATATATATATAGGTATAATGGTATAAAGTAGCTTAAGGGTAGCCCAAGACCCATTTATAGTTCGACGTGTATTGAGTTAAACTTTTTTGGCCTGCGTATACTCGAGTTCGAAAGATAAGGTCTTTATTATTATATCATACTCGTGCCGTGTAAGACTATTACCTACATTGTATAACACATATAATAATATATCATAATATTATACGGTCCACGTTCAGCTACTAGTATATAATATTATTATATATTATGTTTCAACGTTTTTAATCAATATTAAATGTTTTCAAGAAAAGAAAATAATTAAAAATTGTGTTGACGTGGGTGAACTAGAAAATTATCCAATCATACACACAATATATATAAACATATGTGCATGTGTGTGTAATAAAACCTGCCGGCGCTCCAATTATTCGACGCACTTTTCAATTCCAAATTTTGTTTCAAAACCAGTTTTTAAGTCATCATTGTCTACTGATTTATGAACAGACGTTTCTTTAAATAAATAACTGTCGATGATGAAGTTTCTAAACATATTTCTTGTTAACACTATGTATAATATAATGTTATACAGAAAATATTACATTCTGCAATCGTATTCAAAAAGTCATCACACCTTATACTTGAGGTATAAAAAGTATTATAAACATATTTATAAACTAATATCATAACCAAAAACATTTAAAATCCATAAAATACTTTAAATGTTAAAGGTATATAGGTAAGGGTTTAAACCAGGTCACACTCTATACTTTGGGATAATAATTTTCAAGAATAACCCGCGTACTCACTACTTTTATAAGTTATAACTATAGGTAACCTAAATCATAATGGGCAACGACACTAGACAGAAATCGTTTACGTCTTATTCTAAGAGAGATAACAGAGAAATACTTTGGCGTGTGCAGATGACGTTCGACGTAGTTATAATATTATTTACACAGATTCTTATTGGACTTATTATATTCATACGACGTGTTCGAAAGACTTGGGCGGAATTAAAAACAATAATGACGTAGTACGTTAACATATTATATTATATTTGAAGTCAATTAAAAAAAAAATGAAAATATAAATATGAAAGACTACTACGGTTTTCGTTGGGAGAAAATGATTAAGTTTTGTTACATTTTTCGGGAACTACGGCGTTATAAATTATTTAGACCGAATTAAAATTAAAATTCGGTCTATTACTACATAAATCTCGCGGATCAGAATATTTTAAAAATGTTTCTGGCCCAAAAGCGCCGACGGAAGTGATTAAAAAAAAAAAAAAAAAAACTTCGGATGCCCGTCTCTAAACATATATTATTATTATTATTATTAAATCGTCGAGAATTGGTGCGGTGATTAGTTTTTTTTTTTTCGCCTTCCGTCGGTAATAATTACTATTTGAACGGTGGCCAGAAAACAGCTTCCACTATCTGTAGCACTAGATCTCTTGCGTAACGTCTTCAGACGTTTTAATTACCCGCGCCCTCCTGTTCCTCCGCGTTCGCCGGCGCAATATTTTAGTCCCCTGAGCGAAGTCATCGTAACCCGAACGATTAACAATCTCATTATATTACGGTCGTCGAGGGCATAATAATATCATATTATTATTATCATAGCACGTCATTGTTGCCCACGTCCGAAACAAAAAAAAAAAAAAAAACGGAATGAAAAATAAAACGTCCATTCGAAATATTATAATATTATGTGTTTCACTCGCCCATTTGGTCACGTCGAATGATTTGTATTAACACACACGTTGGGCGTAACTACTTTATTATTATTATTATTATTCTATTAGGTAGGTATATTATATTATTATAGGTAGGGGACCTACGTAGCTTTTATGTTTTTTTTTCTCGTAAAATATCGAGTTTCAAACAATTTACGATTTAAATACGATTCACATTGCTATACACATTATATACAGCGAAAATTATTAAAATGTTCAAAAGCTCTTTAATTATTCAATTTAAAAGGGTTTTATAAAAAATAAAATACTTTTTCTTCGCTGCAGTGCCGCCGCCGCGCGTTTGCCGCCGTAGAGAATCGCGGGGACTTAATTTTAATCTGGGATTCTCTGCGTCTGAAGGAATAAAAACGTTTTCCTCTCGACATTTCAAAGGAAGAACTTTGTCTGCTAATTTTTTTCTCCCCAAACTTACAATGCACGTGGTCAAACGATATAACCGAGTTAAACCGATCGCAAGAGACGGACGAATTTATATACTTTTTACAGATGAAAAACTAACATATTATACGTTGTGAGAACACATGAGTGCGCTGACACAGTTTCCGCGAACGAATTTCCGACGGACAACAACAATATTATTGTCTGAATTGAAAATCACAAGACGCGTTTAGTTAATACAATAATAATTATTAATAGGTAATTATTAATTAATATATGACACGCATACATAATATTATTATACATATTATATAATAATATCATGAGCGATTTCATTCGTCTCGACGAAAAATAGTAAAAACAAAGTTATTTTTCCAAAAACGTTGTTTAGAGTGCTTTAAAGTTATGCGAAAAATTAAAATTTTCTGAAGCGTCTACGTTTTACGCTAAACAGATCACCCCGTGCTATATATCTAAACAAACCGCGGTGGGGATTGAATATGAGGTTTGCGACGTTATTGAATACTATTTGTCTTTCAAAATGAACGCGATGTGCAAGTGCTGACCCAGCGAAATCCCATTCAACGTTACGATATCACTTATAATAGCATGTGACGTGAAAAGACATTGTATTATTATCACATACCGAGGTCGTGCGGCAGTAGTGAAATCGGCCGAAAGCTCGTCAAGGAGAAAATCGTATCCGACACTCGAGTAAGTCTCCCGCAGCAGACTCGTCGACGCACGTACTAAAATATTGTGCATAGCTCAGCGGACTCTATATATTGCGTGGCGGGTGCGAATGATATTAATGGAAACCGAAAAGGTGAAAAAACAAAACGAAAAGAAAATCAATAGCTGTTATTATGGCGCGTGGAATAACATTGTATGCGAACAATATCGCGGCTGCAACCGTATACAGTGCTCAAGGCCCATCGCTGAAACTGTCACATCTCGCGAATACCATATAATATATTATTATTATTATTATTATGCTCGTATTTATTCGTAACATAGGTACAACTCATTATAATTTTATGGCTTCGGGTTTATAATATGCAGTGTGCGTATATATCGCGAGTCGGCGTGCAGTGCACAGTACTGCTATTACACCTGAGTAGGTGTCGTCGTCGTCGTCGTCGTTATCTCGTCTAAACGTTACAGTAATAATAATAATATAATTTTTATTATTATCGCATATAATAATAATATTATGTGGACTGCTGCAGATTATAATATTGACCACGCGATCACGCGATATCGAGACGGCGGCATTCCGCGCTGTGAGTCCGATAAATCAACCGACTACATATATATATTGGAAAGTGATCGGTGTGAAGGTACCTATATTATAATTTAAATTTATATTTATATATTCTACCTCCACGTGTACGTCGCGTTATGTGCGTTCGCGTGTTAAATGCACATTAGACGACGGCCGTGGACAAATTTTCGTACTGTCCGATGTATCACAATCGTGTGTGCAGTGGACGTGTAAATATTATAATATTACGTACCTACGTTAACGAGACCCGGTCGGTCAGATATCCTATCGCCGCATACAATATTATATTATTTTTGTATTCAAAATTGAAAATAAATAAAATATTATATCATATTATCTTTTCAAATAATTATATTTTGTTACACGGTGGGCGTATGTTTTACATTTTATCTTATACTCGTAAACGATAATATACTAACTGCAGTCACCATAATATACTGCACTATACAGTGCCGCAAGTGCAGTTGGGTGTGCAATAATGCACATGGGCCGCCAGCTAATGGATTGCCTCCAAAACCAAAAGCTACAACTGAAAATATCATTGCGTGAAGTTGTCCAAGTCCCCACGAATATTTTTGAAATACGACAAAATAACTATAAAATTGTTATAATATTTGTTAAAATAACCTACACGTTTTTAATATTTTTAAATTCCTTTAAGAACGATGACTTGTAAGGGAGAGATTTTGTATTAAGTTTTTAAGCTTTTTGGCCGAGCTTAAACATTTTAATCAACACTTTATGGTACCCATATAATATATATATACAACATTTATGTTGGTAGACATAACATCCATTTTTATAAATTATGTAGATATTATGTAGTAATAGTAGTATGGACCGAAAATTCTAGAATATGAAGCCCAATAGATAAATATAAATATTGTAGAAAATATTTTCATGTCGAGTTGGAGTTGGAGAATCAGATTTCGAATAACCGCACTGTTAAATTTGAAAAAGGGGTGGGCATACTTGGAGATTCACCTTGTATATTATAATAATAATAATATGATAATGACATAATGACATTTTTTTCGGAACGACCGAAAAATCTATATTGAACGTATTAACGTGTTCTTAAATTGGGGAGGAAGGGGAATAATGCGAACAATTTTCTCGTCGATCGTAATAAAATATTACCTGAACATTATAATATTTTATTATGTGTGTGGTTGTAATGATATATAATAAGTAAACATATTGTTTGTTTGGCACATTTTTATCAATATTATAAAGACCGTCTTTTTAATTTATTTTTTGGTTGAACATTTTTTTTTTGATAGCGTTTAATGACATTATCCAAACTATCGAAAGTTTTTGAACTTGATTAACTGCTCAATTAGACTTCCGCAAAACGTAAAATAAATACATTACCTACTACTACGCAATATTATGAAAACCTACAGAACTTAATTTCTTCCAATAATTACGATTTCGGTGTATTCAAACACATTTTACCGTCCTTCATTTTAATTATTATTACCTATACCTACATTATAGCATGTACTAAATCTTGTAAACCTTTAAGACAGATAAATTAAACACTACAGTACCTAATATCTTTGTCCTATACAATATACATATATATTATATTATTATGTGTTCGAACCAAAATTATTTTAATAGGCTATTCGGTCCGTTAGTAGTTAACAATTAAAACGCGTTTAACGATAATCACTTTTGTAAACATTAAGTTACAATATAATAGTACTATATTGTAGTCTAAAAGTAGTACCTATTCTATAATAATAATTATAGTGCTCAAAAGACAAATTAGCTTGGCACTCCTTATGGTTCCCATAGTTAATATCCATATTACTCGACACAACATGATTAGTTCCGTTTTAACATTTTGAATAACGACTAATTTTTAAGTACGAGTACAAAATATTTTACGTTTGGATCTTCCGCTCTGTCGTCGCCTGCGAGTAATCCTAAGTCTATTTTCAGTCGACCATCGTCTCTTGTGGTTTCATTTCACGTTTCTCAATTAGAATACGCCAGCCACCTCGCTCATCGCTTCACACATTTATAAATCAAAATAATAATATTTATGTCTTAATATTAATTAGTTTTTAGTTTCGTGCACTTACTCTTCTGCCGCGCCGGCGCGGAGTTGGTCTACTCGAATAATGTGTATTATTATTATTGGATTACATGATGGAAATTCATTCGATAACGCGTATCCACCTAATTTATTTTCAACGTACTTTGACGACGAAGGTATTTTTTTATCACAATACAAATGGTATAAAGGCGCGCATTCCAATGGTTCAAATAGTATAATAAGAGTTTAGAGTATGTTATATACTCATAGTACATACCTTTGTGTAATATATATATATTAAATTCTATGCAATTCGAGCTAATATCAAAGGATATTATAATTATTTTTTTTATTTTAATTTATCACACCCGCCGCGCAGTCTTGCTTTGAACCGATATTGGGTTTCTTGTAAAGTCGTGTGCCGTTTCCATATATAAGATATATAATATTACATAGGTATTGGATATAATAGGGGTGGTTTGATTCGAAATACGTCTCATCCCCATTGCGCTCTTTTTTTCAACGAACCCCTGCGACTTAGGAGTATAATAATTACGGTTCGATCGGTTTTCCGTTTAATATCACTGGCGGAAGCTTAACGGCTGCAGCGGGGAGAGATGGCAATAAAAAAAAAAAAGAAAAAGCAGAGACATTTTCAAAGCTGAAACATTATTGTGCTATATTATATTATAGAAATCATTTTTTGGGGCCTAATATTATACTTAAAACTTATATTATATACAATAGAATATCGTATACAATAAAATATAATATATCGCTATACAGTTTACACACGTTAAGTCGCTACATAGTAAGTTTTTTCCCATAACCCTCGTGATAAAATGAATGCCTACTTGCTGAATCACGAGTCCGAAACCAATCGGTTATAAAAATTATGATTTTCATAACAACACACACACACACATTATAATATATATTTTCGTGTATTCTGTATCAAGTTTTTTTTTTATTTTATTATTATTAATTTTTGTCCGTCTCTCTTTTCGAAATGCGTCGACGAAAAACTTGCATTGTGTTCCAGCCATCCGGGACATGGATAAAAAATGATAATAATAATAGTAATAACACAGCTATATAATGATATTTTATTATTCTTACGGACGGGACGATCATATATGTTATATATAGCGATGATCTATCAACGAAACGGGAAGGTGAAAAAATCCTCAATATATTGCGTATACGCATATGATGATGATATAGTTCACGGTCGAGTGGAAGTTTACGTGCAAGAAACGCTGATTTGAAAAAAAAAAACCAGAATGCATAATATCGTTATTATTATTATTATTATTATTAATATTCGATGGCGATGAAGAGGCGAAAAGCTATTTTTTTGCTCCGTTTTACAACCCGCACAATTTGTCACTCTGCAGCGGTACAAAACGTCACTGACCGCTGCTGTGACCGCAAACACCAATTGTAATTATTATTATTATTATTATCATCATCATTAATATTTCAGAGTGTTAAAATCGAAGTGCACGACCACAACTTTACAGTGTGTGTGTCCGTGTAGTAATAATAATAATAATAATAATAAGTGTGCGATTTGGAGGCGATGGACGTGGAAAAAAAAACAACGCACCGCAGCCAGTTTTTCGCTGGCGTAGGCAACATAACTGTCATAGTGGTATTCACATTGTCGGTTGAACTACGACATTCGAAACGATAAAAAAAAAATCGAACGCACCTTTAATATTATTATCGTCGAAATAAATCTTTGGTAAAAAAATATTACGATAATAATTATAATTATTAGTATTCGCCTGACACGTTGCAGAGTGCTATTATTATTTTTTTTTTCTTAACATACAAATCGGTTACTTGTTCGAATAATAGGAAAAGTGTTTTCGGTATATACACGTAATATATATGTATGTATGTATATTATTATTATATGCTATATATTATATCGGAGATACATTTGCTTATCGAGTTGGTAAATCGTTGGTAAACAGGTTTTACGAATTCTATAGCTAATGCGGCCCGCGGTGTATAGTATTATTATTAAATAGGATTTCCAACCCATTTGTTAGACACTCCGAATGCGGACGTTACCCTATATAATTTTATACATAACGTTTAGTTAAAAACAAGTAATACAAAAGCAAAGGAAAACGATTTCCCGCATACACTCGATTTACTGCCGATTTAAATGCAACGAAAATCTCGCAGGTCAATGAAATATTATAATATGTGGTCAAAATACGTGGTCCATACCTAATAATAAAATACTGATCCATCGATTTTCATTAATACCAATACTGTATGAAGACCTTAGAAATAAAATTCGAAAAGTCATTGTTTTGTTTACCATGTATGTCTCATAGGTACATAAACCACAAGCGCATTTAAAATATTTTGTCATTATTTTGGAATCAAATAACAAACGGTTTAATAAACTTACGATGGACCATATGAGGCGTATTAACAGTTTATTTTTTTATCATAAGACACGTTTTTTGTGGGGGGTTATCCGTCAAAGGTTACACAAATATTGTCGTACTTCTCACGGTTCGCTTTAAAATTGTTTACGCAAACGTATATTTTGTTTAATTACAATATTATTATTCTTAGATCAAATCTATCTATACAAGCTATATTTTTATAGCTGCTAACAATTTGTACGCTTGAACTACACGTAAAATACATAGATTTTTGCACTTTGACTCCTAAACGTTATAAAATCATAAATAAACGATTATATAATATTATTGTTCTCTTCGTTATAAGAAGACGCCACACCCGCATTTGTTTTCTCCGTCTATGTAAATCAAACTATTTTTATTTAGGTATCTAGGTTCGTGATGATCGTACATCGGTTTGTTACAGTGATTCAATTTTTTATCGAGTTTTGCAGAGTGTATAAAATAGCGCGATTTAAAAATTCAAATAACTCGCTTAAAAATCGAAGTATTCTAAAAAAACCGACATACGAATACATTGATAATGTTCTCACCGCAATTAAGTTTTAGAATATGCAAAATATGTCAATCCACTATAATTTTTAAACTGACAAAGGTAAACGTCAACTGCTCAGAGTTAATTTGTCATTTTACGCACTCGTCGGAGACAACAAATGCGGTTGTGGCCTTCCTGTAAATAGTTAATTTTACCGAAATTTCTAACACGTGGTCTATAACATTGATGTATCGTTGACACAGGTCAGCAATATTATTTTCTGATACTCATTGCAAGCCGGAGAAACTCGTCCCTTTAATCGTCCATATTTACCATGGACGAATACCTAATATGATAGAATAATTTTTTAAATTTGATCGCATACTATTCAAATTATATTTCAAGAATATATTCCGGTATACCAATTTCAAAAGGTAACCTGAGGAATTTTTTAATAATACATTCTAGTGCAGGAAATACAGGGAAATTGCCGTTCTATATTAGAATGATGATATAAATTTACGATAGTCATACCCGGCGTAAATAATACATAGGTAGGTTAGGTTAGGTATGTATTCTCTACTATTTCACAGACAATTTATAAAGATAAATGACATTCCATATTATTAATACTATTATGATCTACATGTTGTACATCGTGCATGTTTATAACGCATGGAATTACGGTATTTTCGTGTAAAAGAATACAGAATATAATAATAATAAAAAAAAAATACAACCGATAAGCTTTAACAAAATTAAAGCGTTAAATTGAAATCAATGGTTTACGCACGAGCATGTGTACCACCGCTATATGTGTGAGATGGTGGGTAAGAATTAAAAAATATTTTGATTGAAAAAATATAAAGTGTAATATATAATAAAACCCAATGTCATTGGGACAATCCAAGGACGGAGTTTTCGAGCGGAACACGTGGGTTTTTGTTCTGACCGCGTCCTGGAGCCGACGTGCCTATATAGATTATTATATATATATAGGTAACAAGCTATATATATATATATATTATATACTGATACATGCGTATATATATAAAGGAAACATCTGAGTAAAAAGAGAGCTTTAGTATTTGAGTTCTATTTTTTATTTTATTTTTCATCTTCTTTTCACGAGTTCGGAATGGATGGATTTCAGAGACGTCAGACCAAAGAAACCAATTTGTCTTGTCTCCAAAACAGATCGCAATAAACAAATTCTTTTTGTCCCTGCTCTGCGGCCGTGGCGGCTCGACGGTGAGCAAAACGCCAGGATTAAATTCCAACTCTTGAGACGAGTGAGATTTAATCGAGTACGGGCGGAATTAATGCAATAAATATATATAATACGTCGATGGGTACGCGTACTTGTATTATATTGTTTTTCCGATAAAAAAAATATTGAAAAGCTATAGGCATCCTGCAGCTGTATGAAATAATCTCATCGAGACTACACAACACTCGTCGAGTCGTAAAAATAATCAATTTACAGTTACAGAAACGATACGATGACTGTTTGCCGAATATTGTTTTCCTTAAAAGTATACCGTTACCACCTGTATATTATAAGATTTATTAAAATATAATATTTCAGATATTATAATACGCTCGGTTTTTTATACTTTTTTTCACACATTTATATAAATCACGACGTATATAACACAACGTGAAATACATACGCACGTACCTAACAGTACCTATCTATATACAATATAATGTTATAAATGGGACACTTTTTGTAAAAAAAAAAAAAAATTTTAATTAACGAGTGAGTTACGCGCACCGTGTTAAGATAAAATATAAATAAATAAACACACTGCTGCCGTTAATTTATTATATCTAACGTCGTTCTCGAGTACACTATATATATATATATATATTATTATTCAAATAAATTAAACAAAAAATAATCCGGACAGGATACTGTATATAGCTGCATAGCCCGGGTATTGATTAGCCCACCTCGGCGCAGGATATACAGCTATAGTGTGCAGGTTTAAATAATGATCACCTTGTAATGGATTTCTCTCTAAACGACAATGATCGTGAAACACATAATATAATAATAATATTATTAGAGTACAACCACGTCGAGGCGGAGATATCGTGTTTGTTGTTGGAATTGAGAAATGACAGTGTACACGCGTTGGCAGTTGTTGTCTCTTCGCACCGCAAAATTAAACGACAACGTAACAGGAAATTAAAATGTTGATTAATGTTTGTACACACACATATTATACATATAAATACACCGAACACGCCTAAACGACGTCGTCGCGATGTTGATACTTTTCGAAAAATATAAAAATACCGTTTGCAATCAATTGCCATAATAATATATTGAAACGTATCGAATTACTTTAAAAAAAAAACAGTTAAATTTAATAATATTATGTGTGTGTGTGTCGTACACTTGATATCTACCAATCGATTTAAGACTGTAGAACACGATACAATATTTCCATACGTGTTATAATAGATTATTAACCTACACATTTTAACATACATCATTTTCATGCATATGGTGATGTTGTAAATGAAAGTTTTACACTATTTCTTCAAGTACAGTATAACGTTTGCAAATTGACTAAATAAAAAATAGACTAAATACCTTTAGGTACATCGTACTACACATATTTATTTATTTATTTTTATATTTTATTTATGACCAATAATCAGATGATAAATATAAATGTACAGTTGTGTGTGGTTCAAAATAATTAATTAATTAATAATACCGTAGTGTATATTATTATTATAGGCATAAAATGATAAAACTAAATACAGTTAATTCTATTTTCTACATCGTAAACATAATCTTATCAAATAATTTTAAGTACCAACACAGTTTAAAATTAAATTTTTACGATCAAAATATTATATACTATATTGTTTTGATCTATAACCGGTAGATTTTACAAAATTAATTGAGTTTCTTGTGGTAACTGTTGATAATGAATTCAATAAAAACTATAAATTTATGATTTGATTTCTCACTAAATAACATATCCACCGTGCTCATCCACTCTACTTCTTACTATGATGTCTTATAATATTATCTATCAATTAAACGTATTGCTCAACGCATGTGACCATTAACCTGATTAAAAATGAATAACAAGTGTATAGCATAATTTTGAAATGTTCGAATTTATTTTCACTGGTAAGTATCAGTACATTTTAGCTACCACTTGGTATATAAATCATAAAAGTTCAATTTAGAACAAACTAAGTAAACAAAGTTGAAAAATAACTGTTAATGAAACTGACAGGTAAGAAAGAATATGAAGTATATAGTTCAAGATTTTAACTAAGAAATACGCTTTAGACCATTCGAAAATCAGACAAAGAAAAATAATACTAGAGATAGGTACCAACTACTTCACTTCTAAAAATATCGATCACGTTCAAGAGGACCAGTTTGGTTATGAAAATAAAAACGGTGAGAGAGTTTAAAAAATTAATAAACGTTAGTAACAAAAAAATACATGTTTATGTAGAAATAATTATGCGGACTTTGGAACATCGTAATAAATCATTAAACCTAGCGGAAAAAAATGATTCAAAACGATTATTTTTAAAATCTATACAGAGTGATTATTTTAACAGTTTTACACATTTCGAAAAATATTAATTTTGTGTAAAACATACATCATACAGCATCCCAAGTGATTTTTAAACAGCATTATGGAAAATAAATTATATTGTTTTTATCGTTATCATTAGTTAAGTTTTCCTTTTTTGAACGACATCATTCTTTTGTAATTTAATATACAGAAACAAAATTTTTTTAAGAATTCAAATTGAATTACGAAAGAGAAGTAAATTACCTACCTACATTGTCAAAAATATTTAATTTTTAAGTAAATGCAATATTGTAGACACTCCATGGGTAATTACTAATTACTAATTACCAGCATTTTCCAGACCACAATTTTCCAAAGTATCATCAGTGCAGCCACTCAACATGCATGTCTGAACATTAAATCTTATAAGACATAAGTTATAACTAGTTAAATACTCATTTAAAATTCGATTTACATACATAAACATTCCCAGAAGATTATTCTGCTCAGGAAAATAAAATAAAAATGTTGTGGTTCATAAAAGTATAAAACTCAAAAAAAAAACCACAACAAATACAGTTTATTTTCATATATTATATATTATTTTGTAATGACTTCGAATAATGCATAACAATATTTTACTGAAGGTTTGTAATTTTGGAGGTAATTAATGTTTACTGTCAAAACAATCATACTGTATATTATAGTTTTTAAATTTCCAATTATATATTTGGGTTTTAAAAGTAGGACTTTTAAACCTGCGATTTTCACAAAAAAAAATCGTTTGACATCCACTAAAGTATCAAGCTCAGACTTGTTTAATTTTAATGATATGAAAAAAGCTTCTTATATCATTATTGATATAAATAAAAATGGCATGTACACAGTATACAATTATTAATATTTAAAAACGTTCCCAATTCACTGGAATAGGAAACAAAATTTATTTGGTGCGATGATAAAATACATTATTAACATGATTTATTGATATTATTTTTAACCTTAAAAGTATATAGGTAACTAATTCCTATTAGCATTGAATATAAATTATATTAAAATAAAATTAACGAGTTTAACCTGATTTCAGGTTCATATACGAATACCATTGATTAATATGGTTTAATCGTTGTTGACATTATCTGTACATGTATAATAATGTATACCTTACAGGTACTCTTATATATATATAAATATAATTATATATTTAAGAAAAGGAATGAATACCTAATCAACATACAGGAGCGATTTTTGTATTGGAACTACTCGATAGGTAGAAATTAAAAGAAAAACCTAAATATTATGATAAATAGTCGATGCTTCATGGTGTAAATGTGTCGTAAAAATTAAAGATACAAAATAAAGTTTAATTAATATTATTATGATTTATTATCTATTGTAGAGTTATAATAATATGAATTATGAACAACGTGTGGTAGCCAAACTATAACTATATAGGAAAATAAATTAATAGCGTAAAATAACGAGTATGATTTCATGAACGATTTTCAGGTTATTTGATTGTGTGGATTGAGCGGCTTTTATTAAGTTCTAATAAATTTTTTTTTACATCGCTCGATTTGAAATGTATACGCTATTACACTCAAAATTGAAATTGATAAAATTTCAATTATGTTCATACGATTATACAAATTACATTATATTTGTATTTTATACACTTCATACATTTTTCATTCGAGTGACAAACGAAGTATGAAGATCGCTAAATGGTTTTAAACCCGCGATTATTGTTTTATTAATAAAGTACCACAAACGTATTTAACTTAGTATTTACTAATATAATATAACTCATCAAAAATTATTTCGTGCGAAAAATTGCAGCGACCGGTTTGGTATAGTCATATTACGAAATATTTTTAACTATAACTCTTCGGATTTCTGGCTACCATCCACTAAATTATCAGTCGTTTGAAATAATAAATTATACTAAAAAAAAAATAATCAAATAATATACAAACCTACATAGTATTTGGTATGAGTGAATTTAGATTTAATTCTTAATGGGAATATAAATTTAGAATGTTCCAAATTAGATAAGAAATAAAATAGGTATCTATTAGTGAAATTATTATAATAACTAATAAATCATGACGTAAATCAAAATTAAAATAATTCTCGCACCTGTGAAAATAGTAACTAAGTAGGTACTTAAAATATTTATTATCACCGAACTTATAGCTATAATTCAAATACGAATGGACAAAAAGACAAGTGCGAAGTTTGTTTAAGTATAAATTATATGGCAGTATATGATATTATAACAAAGTTGAATTTAAAAACTTTTAAGTATATTTGATTGTCGATACGTTATAGTTATGATAAGTTACCCATAACGTTATAGTCATTATTAGTGCTTCAAAAAAAGAAACGGTATTCGTAATTCGTATAATAGTGCCGGAAATATGTTGTTTCAGCAGGGCAGGGTCTTAAAACATTTAAAAAAAATATAATAGAAGCGACAACCATTTAATGATTTCAAATATAATTTTATAAAATTGTATAATAAAACTAAGTGTATAGGTTATTATACGTAATAATATAAGTTTTCTATTTTAAGCATTAATATTGATGTGATAGGTAGTAAAACACTGCAAATGCAAACAATTAGTTTCTTTTATCGAAATTTAGATTGTTATTTGCAATAAAATTATGTATTGTCTTTACCACAAGTATTCCACATAATATATATACAATTTTGAAATGTGTTAAAAAAATTGGTAAACTATTCTTCTCAAAGACAAACTATATAGAAAGATAGATTTTAGACGTTTAATGCAAACCGTACACTGCGTTTTTTATCTACCTAACCTTTTACACGAACACATAAATCATATACAATAATCTGTGGTAGGTACCATATTTTTATAAACTCATATGTATGGTAGATATTTTCCGAAGAAAATACCTCGATTTCCCGTAGTGTGTGGTACAATTTATACAATATGAATTAATTCCCATCATACTTATGGATCAGTGAAATAAAGCATTGTACATTTTTTTTTTATTATTTTAATAATATTGAAAATGTTTAACTCGTACAACAAATAAATAAATAAACCTTTCCCGGAGAGAATACCGTAATTTTCCGTGATGCGTATACAATTTAAACACCTACCTAATAAGAATTAATTCTCGTGCTTGTTGATGATCGACCGGTAATAATTATTATGCGTTGTTTTTTTTTATTATTTTAATATTATTAAAAAAATGTTTAATTCGCGTGACATAAAATCATGAAACCTACGCGATTCAATATGATATACTCAGATATAGTATGCGTCGTGCACGTGTCACGTTTTTTAAGCCATTCGATTTCCAACGCATAGGTACATGACGGTCGGTATACCATCATAGTCATATACGTATTTCATTTTTTGACAGTGACGTTTTAACGGAGCGCTATATGACATAGCTGGTGAATATTATTGTGTGAATTTATCACAGTTATTGTTAATTTTTTTTTCAATTTTGTTTATCTTACAAGTCCAAAAATTCGTCTTCAGATCGAAGGGAACACAACAATAATACCGTAATATCTGACCGCAACAACTTACGACTGTGACTGACATAATATATGCATTGAACGATAAACTGCGTGTAAAATAAATAATAATAATAAAACGTCGTTCTGTCTATATAACATCGATTAGTGCGCGAACGCCGTAGTGTTGTAACTCGCGTGTATATATAATATTTACCGTCGTGAAACATTTGAATAGGAACTTGATTCAAGGAGTCTCTTGAACGATGTTTGCAGTGGTGAGTCGACAACTATATATACTATATATTTTATATTTGTATATATATACGTATACATACATAAACACATGAGATATATATATATATGTGTATATAGGTACCATACGTAACTATATAAAGTTTTGGAATCCAATAGCTTCGGATGAGGAGGAGGAGTAGCAGGAGCAGCGGGGAAGAACATCGCGTTGAATTAAACACACACACACACACACGCTGCATACTTGTGCATTCGATATATATAGTGGGCATATTATACTTAAAAGACGAGGGGCAATAACGATTTGTTCCGAAACGCAGCTACACCATGAGTATAAAATATGAAACGGTAGTGAAGTCTCGGGGATATTAGTTTTTTTTATTTTTTTTTTTTTTTAATATAAATTGTGTGCGTACACCTAGGACTTGTTCTAGATTCTGTTTCGTGACAGTTTAATAAACAATAATAATTCGTAATTTAACAAATATAGGCGGGTACATATAAATTTATCCAAAGTTTAATTAAAATAATTACATTGTTTTAGATGTTAACGCGTATAGGCACAAAAGATTTTGTACACCGGCTAAAGTTAAACGGTATACTCTTATTGGAATAAAATGTTTATTGTTATTTATTCGAGTAGGTAGTTGTTTAATTTTTGGTAGAAATTCGTGTTAAAGACCTTTTTGCCGGTTATGAAGGACAATGCCTACGCATAACTTTAATAATTATTTTAAAGTCACTACTGCACCTGACTAACGTATAAAACATTAAAACTTAATATTTTATTGAAAAATAATTAAAGATAGATATTTTAAGGACCAACTGATTGAATTGTTTTTATTTTTTTAATGCCATAGAGCGCTTTACAACTATTCAGTGTTTGTGAAATACATATTTTAATAATATTTTTCAAAGTTACCTATTTAACATGTATGAACAATTTTGAAGAAGTTGTAAGTATTTTTACTCACTCAATTTTTTTTTACATACTTTCTGGCAAATTTTGTTTGGTATATAATATTATTTTATGAATACTACGAATGTCAAACGACCAGATATGTGCAGTAGCAGTTTCCGTGGTATTATATCAACTATCATAATCGATTATCTTCGCGACCAACATTAAATGTTCCTATCAATATAAGTATTGATTTGAAAGAGAAAATGGCACAAAACAACTTATTTTTTGATCGACCCTCGTATACGACTAAATACTATTGGTAGATGACGTTTATACAGAGCTTAAAAAAAAACACGACGTACATACCTAAATACGTTCAAACATTATATTATCAAACTTCGACGGTAGTATTATTTTATTCTGCATATACGACAATAAATTACTATGATGGAGACTTTTCGTTGTGCACTTGTGAGGTGTGTTTGTCAACAATTTGATTTAGACTTTTATCAAAATTCAGATGCTCACAAAAGCGTACAAAAGCGTTCGATGTGAGACGAATTTCACGCCTGCACCGTCATAACGACACAATATATGCGATGATTATAATGTACCTACCTACGTTCTACATATTTTTATTATTATTATGTTAATATTGTTATAGCCAACGACATTCATGATAACAATAATAATAAAAGTACATACCATTATGTTGTATAGGTCCATGTATTATATACGTGTACATATTATTTTTGGGGGCCCAAAGCGGGGTTATATATTATATTAACGGGCAGTTCTATCTGAGGTATCAATCTCTCGGCTCTGGTTCTGCTGCTTCTGCTGTGGTGTTGTCCACCTCTGCGCGCGACGGGATCGAGATTTGAGGTAGGTATTATATTATTATAGGCATATCACCTAGCTATAGTGTGCGTCCAGAGACTTCCCACGGGGTCGCGTCACTTCGGAGTACTTATTATATATATACAATATACTCATAATATATATATAACTATGTTTAACTGTAATTGTTGTTACATAAGTAACAAACACATACGTCTTGTGTACGACTGTCAAATATAATAAAACAAAAATTACAAAACCATATATTATTATATAAAAATAAGTATGTATATTGCGGATAACGTGGCTGATGTCAATTATTACGCGCAGTGGCGTACAAATGGGGGGGGGGGGGTTCGGGATAAATCCCCCCCCCAGGACCAAAAAAAAAAATATAAAAATGTCTTGAGAATGTCATCATGTAAATAAAATTAAGGATTTTGTAAGTTATAATGGAATCACAAAAATATTAATTTTTCGTCCGAGGAGGTAGAGATACAAATAAATGTTTATTATTTACATAAAAACTATTTTTGTGTAGATATTAAATATTGTTTATCATTATTAGTAAATTGTCTCTGTGCTGCGCCCGTGTGTGTGTGTGTGTCTATTTTTGTAATGGCGTACCCGCATGGCGCATACGGCCTCATCGAAATATTATTTTAATTTATAACTTTATCCCTTATCTTTTGTTTATTAATATATATCTTATTATAATAATATGCACGATTGTCCAAACGTCCGATGTTCAGTGTCGTAATCTAATTGTTCAGTGTACTCATGACAGTGTTTAGTGTACAGTCGTGACTCGTATTTTAAATTATATCGATCAATACCTGCAATACTGCAATAGTTATCTAAAAGATTAAGGTAAGTAAATTTTATGATTTAATTTTTTTATACCTAGTCTTAAATATTCTTAATGCATACATTTTTTTATTGGTGAATTAGACGACATAATGTAACCAAGAATATACAAATAAGTAGGTAAACCGTAAACGTATTAACAGTGTAAACTTTCAGTAAATATACAGTGATTATGGCCGAAAAAAACAGCCCAAAATTAATTTTTTTTTTCAAAATCTCTGCCGGGTACATCATTGCCACATCTATCTTCTTCAGAAACTCATACACCAGATTTCCCATCAACCACGCCATTATCCTCACCAGATCCGATCACAGAGCCTACTTTAAATGATACTTAAATTACTGACATTTTTGATATTGCGTGTTATACAAACAAATTGTTGTCAAAAAATGAAAAGGCAGATATTTTAAACAAAATATGGAAACCTGATTTAAATTATAATTTTCCTATTAAAACATCAGTTGTTGGTAAGAAACAAAAAAGTATTATTACAAAAATAAGTGTGAACTCTTTTAACAACAATGGTCTTTGTCTTTGATAAAATATATTGCATTGGGTGGAGTACTCTGATAAACATGTATAAATAATATTATTTGATCCCCCCCATAAGACAATTGAATGTACGCCACTGATTACGCGTACACCAGCTCTATTCCTTTTTCAAATTTCGCTGATTGGATTTTATGGGTACTTATACCTACAAATTAGAAAAGAATACCGTGCATGCTTATTGCAAACATAACCGCGTTTACGTAGCCTATACACAGATAGGTATATGGTAGATGGTGAATACGTATGCGCAACCGCGCTTGCAATGTCTAATAAATAATAATATAGAATAGAAATTATATAATTTCTACTCTATATTCATAATTTTGCAGCAACCGCTGATGGGAACGATTTTGTGAAGCAGCGATGGCTGATTTTACAATGCTCGCAGGTAGATCTTCGCGAGGTTATACTCATTTTTTATTTTGATATATATACGAGGAGCGATGGTTGTGTCGTGATGAGTGTTAAAAAAGTCATTCGATTTGAATTATTACGTTTTATTGAACGGTACAAAACTCAATAGGTATAAAAACCGAATAGAGTTGAGGACATTTTTTATGCAATTACCAAGAAATAGGTACTGCGCGGATGGTCGTAAATCTAAAATAATTGTAAAAAAATCCTGACTGGAAACCACTGATTGATACGATCGCCGAACAAACAGCTGTGAAGTGCCGATTCATATAATGCTCACGAGCTTGGATCTGTACAGCTTTGACGATCCTCCCTCTATGTCTCGTTTATATATTATTGCAGCGAAACCTATAAATGGTTAAAAGCGTCACAGATGCCATAATCGTCGTCGCATCCCGATATTGTAATAGCTGCGAAAACATTATATATAATAATAATATTGTATAATGTGTTACTGCAGAGCGACCGAATATGTAGCTCGTCTGTGAATATTACTATCGACTTGTACATGTTTCACCTTAATGTCCAATACGTACGTTCACGAGTGCCATGTGTTCAAAAATGGTGTGTTCGAAATTGTCGAAAATCGAAAATAAACAAAAATACACTTATCACGTTTTCATAATTATTGGATCTTATCTTATCTTTACTGATTTTATTACGTATAGATATTATTGAAGTATTATTTTTTGTCCGTCATCCAGCAGTACGCTTATAACGCTTGATAAGATAAGTTAGGTAACCATTATTGTTGTATTTTTTTTTGTAATATTTGTTCAAACTATTTTTTTTTTAATTATTAACATATTAATTAATAGTATACACGACAGGGACGTTATTAAAACATTAAAACGATTTACCTTTCATTTTCACATGCTTTCAAAATTTTCAAATTTTCAACAGACGAACGAATTAAATGTTAAATTTAATTGCGGTTCAATTCGTGTCCGACAATATAATCTTTCGAAAACTTGGAGTTTAAACACATGACCCCTCCTTTCCGTCTGCAGTTAGATTGCACGTTGCAGGTGCCTTTGTATAAGTAATATATATATTTACTGTCAAGTCTCCCATATATACGCGATTCTGCATCGGTGTATGTGACGACGTTGGCGTCAAAGAGTTTGTCCAGTTTTGGCGTGTACACATAGGACGCATACTGGTTTTATACATACTTCTTACACACACATACACATAAACACACATACGCGCACGCGCACTTGTACATAATACACCTTAACAGTGCGAGGGACGACTATACTTCTGCTGCAGATTTGCCGGCGCGAGCATTTGCAAACAATGACTTGTACGTACGACTACAACGACTACAACAGGCGTCTGTCAAATTTATTAGGCGTTTCTGGGACAAAGGACGACGACGCGAAACGCGCGGCGGACGAGATGTAAAAATATAATAATAATAATAATAATAATAAAAAAAAATCCGCACACGGACTCACCGCCGCCGCAGCCACCACCGGCTCCCTCCTCCCAGGGGAACGAGCGGTTTTCCACAACCGGTTGTGACCGGGGGGCGACGATCCTAGAGACACGCCGAAATTCCAAAGCTGACAAACAGACTAATGGAATATGTATTAGCTGTTCTGGAACAATGGTTCGGGGTCGAGTAAACAATAACGGTATCGACGAACAACGACGACGCGTCCCGCGATTTCGTATATTTTATTGTCGTCGTCGTTTTTTTTCGCTTCACTCGCCAAAATTTTGGATCATTATTGAAGTGGGATTTGGACATTGGGCTGCAGTAGCAGCGAAGGTAACTGAATAAAAAAACCCTGTGCGAAACGTCGGAAATTTGAATACTGCACGAAACAAGGTAGCTGTGGTAGTTACCAGCTAACAATATTCCACGCGACGTCGTATCATACTATATGACCTTTGAGACCGTTTTTTCATCGTCAATACATATCCGAACATTGTAGTTCTTAAACATAATACATTTTGAGGTCGAGTACTTACAACTATATATGGGCGCAACACATGTATCATACCCGTAATGTGCATACATTAAACATATATAATATATACATGCACCAGTTCATATATATATATTATCGAATATATTTTAAAAGGTGAAACCGTAGTTTACGTATATACAAATACGTATATATATGTATGTATTTTGAACATCAAAAAACCGAGAAACAATTGTTCGGAGCAGTATATTTGGGCGTTCGAGAACACTATATAAAATACGAAAATAAGTTATACAAAATTAAAATGAATTGAAATAATATGTTACTGACAACTTCTTGCTTTCAATTCGGGCTGCAAAACGAGTTGGAAGTTTTAACAACATATCCTATACATATGTGTAATTGAAGCGTAACGGGTATACGGTATATAATTGAACTACCTACCAAGAAGTCTAAGCGAAGTTTTTACGGAATGAGTTTAAAAATCTAATTTTAATTTTAATACAACTCATAAGAAAACGTCTTGATAGTGTTTCGAATTTCAATATAAATATTAAACAAGAAAATATGAAGTTGAAAACTTATGGGGAATTTAAAAATTAATTCAACGGCATTCATTTTTGCCGCGAAACGTGGGTTTTTGAGTTTTTTTTTTTATTAAAAACTAATTATTTTATCATTTGTTTAATAAGTGTAAGCAGTTATTAGCATTTTTTTCTTATCCATAAAAGTAACGTTTAAACGATTCATACTCGTTTGAAAACGATTTGTATAATATACTTAGGTACTTAAAATTATATAATATATTCCATGGATAATTTTTGCCGTATCTATAATATGCAACCTATGGAAATAATTCCAAACACTTACGAAACACTGCGGAATAGTTGAAAATGTTTTAGTACATACCTATCAGCTAATGTTACATAAATACTGGTATTACCGCGCAAAATAGCAATGTCAAAAAACGTTTGAAACATGTACCTATATTATATTATATGCATTTTTTAAGACCGATGATCCGAAATCTTTCGACGAGACGTTCGGTTAGGGTTAGGTTAGGTTAAAATGCATACACGTTTGAAAACAATTTGTCCACTTAGGTGTATATAATAGGAATTATACTATTCTTTAGAACATTTTTACAGTATTTATAATATGCAACCTATCAAATTAATTCTATACACTTACAAGCACCGTGAAATAGTTGAATATGTTTTGGTGTTTACCTAATGTTATATTTTATGCTTTTTTTTAAGACTGGTGGTCCGAAATATTTCAACGAGGCGTTCGGTTAGGGTTAGATTAGGTTAGGTTAAGTTAAAATGCATAATAGTTTGAAAACAATTTGTCTACTTAGTACCTACGTACTTGTACAATATTAAATTATTTTGAACATTTTTACAGTATTTATATAATATGCAACCTATGAAAATAATTGTATACACTTACCGACACCGCGGAATAGTTGAAAATGTATATACGACATATACCTAAGAGATAATGTTATATAAAACTGGTATAACCGCGTAAAATAATAATGCTGAAAAACGTTTGTAACACAGTACCTACCTAAGTATGTTATATTTTATGAATTTTTTTTTAAGACCGATGGTCCGAAATATTTCAACGAGGCGTTCGTATATTATTGGCAACGATTGCACATCGCGGCGATAATGAACGGTTGGCACAGAACATTATTATAATATAGTTATACAGCAGGTAGGTACTATATATACCTACCCATATAATAATAATAATATTCAAACTGCAGTCGTACAAATAATAAGGTTTCCATTGCGAACTGTCTGCACACGGGTGCGACGTTTTTTACTCGGCATAAAATCACCGCGACACGACGGCGGCGTTAATAATCACCTCCTATAACATTATAATATATCGTTAAAACGCGACCTACGCCAAATCTAATACCTATAACAGCTGAAACGCGATAAAATATCGTAGGTATGTGCGCGTGCAGCGAAGTATACCGCGGTTAAAACAAAATTAAAATTATAATATCAAGTACCCGCCCATATTATAATATAGCTATAGGTGTTTTTTTGTTTCACCCCGACTATAATACAATACGTCATAGTCACCCGACATCGCGTATCATTATAAATTGTAATATATGAATAGTAATCGTCGGTCCCGGTGATAATAATATTATTTTTTAACCCTCAAAGTTATAATGTGCGTATACCCGCGTGATTATGATCGACCGCGCGATTTATTTAAAATCCCCTCTCTTTCTTCACGCGTCGTTCTACAATTTTGATAACAACTTCTTATCTGTAGCGCGCGCAAGTTTCAAAGACTTACTAGAAAATCGATAGACCGTTTGCGCTGCACATGAGACATATTTTATTATTGTAATATTATGTTGCCAATAAAAACCGATGAACCGTCGTGTTTGCGAATACCTACTATTTAGCATGTGGTTTGTTTCAATTTTGTAAACTACTTTTCTGGAATTTGATTTTTATAGATCTAAATAAACCATATATTATTCTGCTTCGGAATATAAAATTAAAATTTTATATTTTCGTGGATACGAATTTATAAATTGCAAGACAAGTTGTTTTGTAGCGACTTCAACATAATTTGTGAAACACTGAAATTTAAAATTGTTATTTTGAAAAACTTCATAGTGTATACTCTGTCGAGACCGATTTCGCTGAATATTACCTGATAGGTAGCTATTATTATTATTATACATAGATGATATTATTACTTTGTGTTTTCATGCACTTTTACCAAAGGTTATAGGTATAGCCATGTCGTAATTTATTCATGTGCGCGCAAACGGATTTCTACCTCCAGACCTCCGACAACTGTTGTGCGTGCGCGCTGCACCGGTGTAATAATTGTAAGGTGCAGACGACACATGTTCGTAGACCGCTGTCAAGACGTATATAAACGCGCCGCGTAAGACTCGGGCGTGAGTGTCGGCGGCGGACCTTGGGAAGTATCATTATCATTTGGATAAAGCATTCAATATGTGTATACCGACGGGCATAACATTGCGCGGATACCGAACACCATAATATAATAATAATGATACGCTCGTGTTATAATAAATATAAGCACTCTCGCGACCGAGTCGCCGCCGCCGCGCCGATTTACGACGGTCGCAGTCCGGGCAAAACCGCTTACGATTAAAATATTATTACAATACGATATTATATATTATAATATCGTTATGTGTATCGCACACAATGAATATTTAAGTAGCCGGTTGCGGTGTAAAAAACGCTATTACGAGAGAGAGAGTGAGAGACAGAGAGGGCGAGAGGGAGATGGAGAGACACGCGGACGCCGAGCAGGACTACGCCCAGCGAACTGGCGGACACGTGCGCGTTGATGTCAACATTATAATAATAATAATAATACGCTGCGGCGAGGCGTTCGAGCGTGATGCAATAATATAATAATAATATTGTCACCTAACTTTTCCCAAAGAAGATAAGTCTCTCCGACAGTGCTGCTGTAGAATGTGGCGCGTATTTAATATCATAAATTATTTATTTTGTCGGTCGCGTACACGAAAAGGGATAGTAAGCACACGCGCAGTGTTGTAGGTACACTCACATGGTGCACTGATATGGTACACGTATACCACTGGTATATACCTAACCGTAAATATTATTTAATATGCATATTATAACATGGGTTGTGAAATATTCGCGCGTACTTAAACTCGCTGAACGTTGATATTTCGTTCGATATATTATAACCTTTCACGATATATAGCTGGTGAATGCGCCGACCGATTATTCGCGAGGGTCTCTTGATTACAGTTTTCGAGTGGGTACATGTAATACGGTATCACGGGATGTAGGTTTACACGAAGTTAAACTTTCTATAGGAAATCTTATAGCTGCATCGGCAACTGTTACATCCAGTTGTATAGAGCCCGCGGAGACGGAACGATTATAATCCATATATGACCATATCTTAAATATGGGGACTGAATAAACCGAACCAAAATTAATCTGCAATCTTCTTAAAATCGTCAAGCCGAGATCTAGCTCACTAGAACGTTTTTCAATTTTCGCAATCGAAACCCCACCTAGGCTTGAAGTTCGGAGGTCTTTGTTTTCTTATATAGATATAAGATTTTTTAGTCTTTAATAAATTCTATATTTTTTAAAATTCGGTCGCTTTTTGCTATGAAATTAATGTCGAATGAGACAATATACAAGATTTCAATCTAATATTATAATAATAAATGGTAATAAAATACAGACATATTTTACTTTTACGATCAAAATAAATGTATAATACTGTAATATATAGAATATGTATAAATTAAGTCTTGGTCGTAGAAAGGAGACATATAGTATACATATAAGACGTACCTACCTACATCTTACATTCATAAAATGAATATTTTTTTTAAGAGTTAAAAAATAGTTATGTTAAAAAGACCGGTATCAACCGGAACCACCAATAAACCTAAAATTTTGTTTCGAATAACCGAAACCAAAACATTAATTTTTTATCTTGAATCGTTATATGGTTCCAGTCCCAGGTATTTGCAATAAATTGGTGTAAAATATTATAATATGTTACAGTTGTATTTATTTATTATTTTTATTATTCGAAATCAACCCGATTTCCGCGTTTGAACACATAATATTGCTATCGGGCATAAAATGGGATAGAATAATAATATAGGCATTATATATTGTATCCAAACGGTTAAGAAAAATAGGTTTATTCAATTTTAATCGGACGTTTTTTCGATTCTGGCGAGTTCGGCAGAGTTTCACGGCTGGACCAAAATAATATAAACGCAAAAATAATAATCGTCCGACTGTCAACCGTATACGATTTATGATGTACACAGTTTTTTTCCTTCTTCACGTCGTCGTGTCTCTTTTATTTGGAAGCGACAAATATAAAAGAATGGTAAACGAATTTCGTCTGTCGGCAATACCTTGTTGTAGTTCTGGTGGTGGTCCAATGCACTTTATAGCAACAATAAAGATTCTGATAAGTACATAAAAAATATATAGGTACTATTACTTTTTATTTATGCTTATAAAACATCTTCACAAACCTAATAGTGGTAGGCATCAACCACGTTTTCTATGGAAAATATTATGTTCTTATGGCATCGTATTAATATCAGAAATCGAATTGAATGCCGCTTTGATTATACAACGCGTGTAATTAAACGTGCCTTTAAACGTCCGATATAATTATTAAAAACAACAAAGTTATCTTATATACTAATATGTTTCCCACGGATATTTGAAGACTGGATAGTAGTATAAGCTTATTATAAATATGATGCGCGATTGTAAATTAATGTTATCATGATCTCATCGATATTATTATACATAGTAGCAGTACAGTGGGAATTCGTTTGATCCGAAATAACAACAACATAATATTATATATTATGTCGTTGAAATAAAAAAAAAAAAAAAAAACAACAACGATATTATAATATAAAGATCACAAGACAAACAAATTACATACTATTATTGTAAGTGTCAGTGTTGCGACGCGTCCTCATAGTATAGAATAGAGCGTAATAGTAGTAATGGATGGTGTTGTAGTAATGATGACAACAATGAGTATCGAGTGACGACGACGACTAAGGGTCGCCGATACAATATAATATGTCAATTTATATTCGATCTCACACGGTGATAGTCTATATAATATAGTACGAAAATACTGACAACGTATGCGCATTATTGTGGACGTATTGATTTTCGTTTGTTTTTAAAAAAAAAAATAAAACGATAACTACCCGCGTAAACGCCTGATGAAACAGCTTATAGGGCGTTGTTGTGTAAAGGGGTCCAGTTTATATTATAACGTAGTATATTATTATAGTTTATAGTTAGTAGTTACTCATTATATAATACATGAATCATATGGTTGTATGCAAGAGAGACGACGACATTCTTATATACTTCAAAGTGGCGTTTTATTTTTACTATTTATAAATAAATTGCATTATGCATAATATACTATTATTATTTTACGTGGCTGTTGTAGTCTCTCTCCAACGAGATGGGTGGGGGGGGGATAAAAACATCATAGAGCACGTCAACGACCTTATCTCATGGCTCGCACACACGCCACTGTCGCCGCCGCCGCAATATTCCATTAGTATCAATCAGAAATGTATATAGGTACCTACTCAACGAGAGGAAACAATTATTATTATTATTATCGGTTTACCCTTACCGAGGTCACAACCCCGAGAGGTAGTCGCCGTCGTCGTCGTCGTCGTAGTCGGTGTATAAGGAGAAGTGACGAGCGTGTATATAATATCATATTATGTATACCTCATACAGTACACGACAAGCGACAGGTCTCTCTCACTCTTTCTCTCTCAGACAGATCTCTTCGCAGCACTCGTCGAATCGCCACTCTCTCGGCGGCGGCGGCGGCGGTGGATTCGGTACCTTTCGGCTCGCGAAGAACAATGGAGAACCTATAGCCCGGGACTATATACGCTATTATGATACGCGCGCTTGTATGTATATAATATTATTATAATAACAATAATATAATACATGGGCACTTGGGTTGTTAAAATAATAACACTACGCGAGTGCGTCTGACCGCGACGGGCGCGCTGCACAAACACAGATAAATATTATATTATTAAGTTCATATAACGCTCGTGTAGTACTACATATATATATATATATATATATTAACAGTTTATTTTATTTTTTATACATAAACTCTCATCGCGCGCCGGGCGTCGTCCATTAATCAAGTTGGCGTGGCCGATTGATGTGGAGAGAATCGATTTGTTTAATGTCCCGCTGGTTAACTTGTCTAGCCGCCGCCGTCGCCGTCGATGTGGGCGCACATTTGCACCTCTTCGGTCGGTTAAGAATTATTATTATTATTACTATTATTATTATTATTATATCCAGTCTGTCACGTCCCGTGTAAATGGGTTATTTATCGCTCAAAGTACGAAAAAAAACCAACTCGATCGGGTTGTTGGTATATTATTATTATTACTATTATTACTGTTGTTGTCGGAGAGTTGTATTATTATTATTATATCGTCTTCGCCAGCCATCGGGCATTCGGGCACGATGTGATATAATAAATTCTTCTCGTATATTTTTTATTTACATCGGAAAAATTACGAACGACAAGGGGGGTAAGTGTGGTGACAATATATATATATTTTGTTCAACGAGATGCTTATCTGAGACTATATTATATTGTATATACCTACGTATGAATATGTATATTGTATATGCGCAATGTACCTATGTCTAGCCGAAAAGACAAGGAATTTGTTTCTCTGTGTAGGTTATACTTACATTAAAACAATTTGTTCACAGATAAAAGATTCAACAAAATGATATTATCTATCGTAACATATTTTAATATAATCTGAAGTTCTAAACAAACTATATGTGCCTAATAATTTAAAAATATGATCTAAAGATATTTTTATCTTCGAACTAAGACACAAAACATGTATCTAACTGATATTTTTTAGCTCACCAGTATGAATACCTAATACTGTGCGTATGGCCTAATTTGGTTAGTTCAAAAATATGAATTGGTATTATATAATATAATGTACAATGTACTATTGTACCTACATTGTTAAATATATGCATAATTTATGTGTACAAACATGGAGATATTAAACACAAATGTATATTATATTATGTTTGTATTAATTATAAAAGAAAAATAAATAAACCTAATAGTTAAGTATAACTCAAAATTACACAATCTAGATACAATGTTACTATAAAAAAGGCCATAATTACTGGATTAAAAATGATGTACTTTCAGTATATTTAATTTGTATCGGGTAAAATATGGAGTACAATAGTTTTGAAGCCTTTTCGGTACATGCGTTTTAATTTCGTCGCTAAATATCCTTCAGTAATTTTTTTTTTTTTTGACGTTTCAAAAATTAGGAACAACTAACAATAAGTTTAAGCTATATTTGATGAAAGAGACCAAAAGTAATATGTATCCATCAAACTGAAAGCTTTCATTTACAGTTGAGTATTTCCAGAAACATAAAACGAAATTGCTCAGTATTGTGTTATTATTTTAAATTTGAAAACGATGATAAATTATCCGCAAAAACGAGAGCGATTCCGAGTTCTGAATTAAGCTCGCCCGGATTTTTCGAAATGTATTGCAAAAGCTAAAACTAAACTGAGAATTTCTTAATATTATTTAATTTTAGTAGGTATATACCTATAGTACCTGTTTCAAATTTTAAATCAATAATATAGGCTTGATGCTTAAATAGAATATCATTGCGAAGACTCTAAAAGATGTCCGACCAAATCGATGTACTTACCTAAATTTAAAATTATGTAAATAACATTTCAAAAATCTTTTATAACTGTCGAGATAAAGAGTGTTTACTTTTACTATTAATATAATTAAACTCCATATAATTTTATATTTCGCATTATATTCTACAATTTTAAAACATTAAAATATGTATCTTCCTTTTAAGCCTGCGATTTTAACGAGAAAATCGTCTCACATATACAATATAAAGCATCAAGCTTACATTTGTTTAATTTTAATCTCACGAAAGATGCTTATAGTAGATTATTATTTATAAACAAATAAAAAATTAATTTACACATACAGTGTAAAGTGCATACCGTTATTTATATATTATATATTTTAAAATATGTTTTTTTGCTTTAATAGGGAAAACAAAAATTATTTTGAGCAATATGCTAGTAGGTGTTGTTATACCTACGAGACGATAGAATAATGTTTTTTTATCACATTCTTTTTACTTTTACATAAAATAATACCTAGGTTATTTAATACGTAATACAATTTGATAAAATTAAAAATAATATTCTGCTATGAAATATGAAATTGAAAACGAATGTATGAATAGTATATTCAAAAAAAAAAAATTTTAAACGAAATATTATAACATTATAAATAGTTCCAAATTTTTTTCAGAAATGTCGTTTTGGTATGACTTAAAATAACATAAAATACATGTTTCACTTTTCGTAAAAACAAGTGTTTACCGTTAAGCAAAATATCAACCAGTGTACATTTTGTTTTTTAATAAACGATAAACAAAAGTCTTCGAATTTTTAAAAAGTAATAAGTTTTGATAATTTAAAAACCTGAATTTTAAATAAAATATAAGTCTCGATTTTTGAATAAGATATAAAGCTTGTATACAGTTAGACTTCACATAGGTAGTACAAAAGTAAAATATAAAATTCAAAATTTACCACATAAAAATAATGTATTTGTATGGAATTTGAGTTAAAAATTAAGGTTATTGTTGTTTTTTTTTAATTATTCTAAAGCCTGTTTAATTTATTGTAAGTAGGTATCAAATAATATTTAATTATTACAGTTGACATGTTTTTCGTGTACAGATATTGTGTCTATTTTATCGGAGGAATGTCAGAAAAGTTTTACAGCAAAACTGGTATACTATTTTAAGTGGAAGTAATTTGAATTAAACTATTTATATGCATTTATTTATACAGATTATTTGAGAATGAAACCCGTTTTTTTAATTACCTAGAAATAATATATAAATATATATATATATATATACAAACTAAATGATAATACAATAATCGTTAAGTCATGCAGAAGTGCGGAGAAGCCGAAGATATTTAACGTAAATAGTTGTTGTAGCGATCGACTGCCGCCAAAAGATAAATTATTTAAAAAATATCTAAATGCAGGTGAAACGCATATACGCTGTGCATTTTTCGCTAATAAAATGAATTATGGTAATACGCGCCGCAACATCGTCGTATAAATTGAATTACTATTACACACTTATTATTTATATAAATTTACATACGTAATTGAATAAAAAAATAAATAAAAAATGTAACATAATAAAAACAACTGTATATAACGCGGCGCGCAACTAAAATAATATAGTCGCGAGTCGCGCGCGGTAACCGCGGTATAGTGTCAAATCGATACCCGGGTCGTGCGCGCTTCGGGGAAAATCAACGAACGGAAACCACCACCGCGGTCCTGCTGCAGCCAGCAAGCTGCAGACTTGCCACGTGGAATAAACATAAAAAATGACCAACATAATGCGGTTGACAGTCGCGCGGTGAGCGGCGGCCGCGGCGGTTCGGTGGAAAAATGATTTAAATAGAGATTAATTTAATATTCAATGAGTTTTAACAGTGGCGAATTTAATGCAGCCATAAAGTGTGCGCTAGTGTATATTATATAAAGTGTTTTCCGTTTACATACACGCGTACCTAGAACAGTATAATATTATACATACATGCACACAATGTGCCGATGACTCTGCAGCGGGTAAGAGCAGGGGAAGAGTGAAAAAAAAAAATGTTAATGAACTGGAAATTATTTTCAGAAATAAAAAAAAAGGGTTTGAAAATCATACAGTTTGTGTGTATAATATGTATTATGTATACGCACACGAACTGCACAGTGTATATTATATGTAATTTACATAAATCGGTGGGGGTAAACACCATAAAGAATATACTTGCTGGGCCGTTGTTGTTATAAGGGTTTTTTATTTTTTTTTTTTTTTGGATATACGTTTTTTAATACACACACCGCGGTGTGCACGGGGCGCGATATAATATCGGGGCTGTCGTACAGTTCGATAAATTTGTTATTTACAACGGCGACGTTCGTTAGGGACACACGAGGTCTGCTCCTCTACACACCATCATTTTTTTTCGAATTAATTTTTATATACGTACATAATAATATATATGTGTACTTCGTAATATATATTATATAGAATACGTGAGAGCAGCGCAGGAATAATATACCTACCAAAGATAAAACACACGTCGACGATAGTAATATGGGTAAGACTAAAGAAAAAAACGAGGACATTGATAAATTATCAGAGGGGTTGTAATAGGCATCTAGCGATAGGCATCTACGGGCGACCGTCGAATTTTTATTCGGCGGCGGCGGGGGGGGGGGTATAATAAAGTTTTTAGGATGTCGTATCATAGTTTATAGGTAAAATATAATAATATGTAAACGTACGTCAGGTAAACGCGCGCGCGCCAGACCGCGGTGGTTATAATTTCCATTTTTATGGTAGTTTACAGCTGAAGTCATGTTATTATTATAGTATACTATGGGTATAAGGTCGTCGTAAGGGTGCCCGCAGTTTAATGGTAAAAACTTAAATAAAAAAAATTTTTATTCGAAAACGTTTTGTATAATATTAATACTATGTATGTTATATGTAAATGTTACACTCGACAGACAACTTGGAATTGCAGCTCAGTTTTTTATATGTAAACATATTACTATCCATAATAATACGAACTAATTTTTGATAAGATTTCATCGTGAAAAGAATTATTTTGAAACACTCGCAGAGTAAATATAATTGGTCCCACTGCAGAGGGGGAAATTGAATACCAATAACATTCACTTAGGTACTATAATATAGGTGTGAGAATATGGAAAAGTTTCAGATATTCGTTTTCGAGACGGAGATAATACGATTATAGGAGCGGTTTTGTAAACCTTTTTATACCAACGTTTTTAAATTGAATAAAGATGATTTTTTTAGATATTTTTAAAATACGCGCTTCCCGCGAGTATCTATAATAATATATCGGTTAAACGCATTGAATTATGTTAATATTATTTTAAAAATTTACTTACAAATGGCTATATAGTATTTAATAGTAATAATGTGATATGATGTCTGTTTAAATCTCTCGAAATTATTATTGTTTTAAATCATAATATTTTTTACTGCAGTTTTCTTCGCGTGATTGTACTGTACGTCCACGCACTCATTTTAACAGGCAATATATTCGAGAGTTTAATGAAGGTAGAAAATTAAAATTCACGTCATATAAATATTTCTGAAATTATTGTACAATAAAACTGAACATTTTACTCTTCAAAAACTTACTGTTTTATAAATTAAATTTTATCGAATTAATCATCTTTTCGCCTATATTTTAATACATATAGTTTACGTCATTATAAGAGGACACACATGAAATTTTAATAACGATATTATTATACTATAGTTTCGAGCGGATTAAAAAAAAAATTCAGGCCTTATAGTCATGTTAAATTGTGGAAATAATTTTTTTACAGAATATAATAAACAAAAAACAGCATTACCGTAGAAATTAGTAGACGAGAGCGACCATGGTACGATGCATCGTTATTGTTTTAAACACCGATTTTACAGATGATATCACACGATTTCTATTAGTGTTATCGAATAACTAAAAACTCCAAATACAGATAACGTTGTACATTTTATGTCGTTTAAAAATCGGATTTCTCAATCATTTACACTTTACAGGATGCGATCATACCTAGTCATCCTGCAAAAAGAAAACATAATCCACGCGTGAAATAGTTTTTCCACGTACTTAAAAACTTTGTAATCAAGCAGCAACCGATGATGATAATTACTATATAGAATGAATAATTACATAACGGGACCAATAATATTATACAAGTTATTATTTTGGAAAAAGTGTTTAAATACATCATTTTACTGCTATTAAATATGTACCTAGTTAATTTTATAGGTTATATTTCGTTGAAGTTATCGACGAAGATAGGTAGTGATTATTTCATTTGTGGGGGGGGGGCTGGGATAACGTTACGCCAGCCCCCTTCATAGTTTATTATAAATAACTAGTAAATAAGGGTCATGTGAATTCTAAAAAATAGTCGTTCAAAATTTTAAATGCATGCTTATAATGTGGTAATATTTGGTAAAAGAAACTGTAAAAAAATGGTTATTACCTACACTTTTAGGTAACGTTACGCCAGCCTCCCTTATGGTTTTTTTTTTACAAATAACTCGTTTATAAGGGTCATGCAATTTCATGCTAATAGTATTCTAATTACAGACAGTCAGTTTTTTTTTTTAGTTCAGTGGCGGGGGGGGGGAGTGTAATGTACGTTAATATATAGGCGAGGTAAAATTATAGTACCACCTAAGGAGCGCAATGTTATCAAAATAGCACCCACCATAAAAAAAATCCTACAGATCCGCCACTGATTACTCGCACACGTAATAATGTGTGGCCAGCCGCCGAATCATACCATGGGGATGACTGAGCGCAAAAGAAAAAAATATTCTCGTCCGGCAGTCGACGCATCGCAGTCCGCGGGAAAGTGCACAGCCACCGCCGCCGTGGGGCGACTATCGGTCGGAAATGATTAAGTACCTACGCGACTCTTCGCGACAGCGGCGGTCGTCTTCTTATCGTCATTTTTTTATTTTTTTCATTCGACCGACTACGACGACGACGACGACGACGACGAAGAGATCGTCCTGCGGATAATTACTATTATATTTTCAACCGCACCGCGTATTTGAAGGAACAAAAGGGTATACTATATCGTATACACGTGGTGGTGCAGCTATCTCTCCACGACGGCATAATATGTATATATATATATTATATATATATATATTATATATATTATATATTATCATTATTATTATTATCGTCGTCGGTGCGTATAGACTTATATATTTTGCGGACTAAACAATAACAACGAATCATAGGGCTGATGACAGTGCGTATATTCGATCTCTAAACGATATAATACGCTCATTATTGTTTTTGTTTTTAATCGACCGCGGCAAGCGTACGTCGCTGGTAGTTTTTAGGGGTTGATCTCCGTCGTAATGGGGTGCCACCGGCAGACCTACATAATATTTCTTATAATATATCACATGACGTACACTGCACCCGGTCTGCAGTTTCTCGGCCGTATCGCTTATCCATCTATATATCTATATTAATAAAGGACAATGTATGTGTGTGTGTGTGTGTGTATGTGTATGTGTAAGCGATCCACAGCCAAGTTTATCGTACTCAGGGTTCTACGATTTGGTACCCACACCCACCTCGAAGCGAATTATTTAAATTTGGAATTTTAGGGAGCTCACACATGGATTTGTTGGCTGACGAAAGACGAATATTTTTTTGTTTTTATATCGGGATTATTACAGAAAATAAAAAGAGTTATTATAATTAGGTATTGTACCTATATACTTGCATATGTATATAATTTTAGACATGTATTTTATCCGTGAAATTTACATAAAAATGGAAACGGATTTTGAGAAGAGGTAAATCCACGGGCTATGCTTTAAAGCCCTGCATGATCTACTAGTAGGCACCAGTGGCGGATCCAGGGCTTAATTTTGGGAGGGGCATGGGGGGGCAAAAGTATAAAAAATTCCAAAATTGGTTACAAAATTGGCTTAACACACTGTAAAAAAAAGGAAAACTACGGCGATTGGGGGGGGGGGGATATGCCCCCTTTGCCCTCTCCCTGGATCCTCCACTGGTAGGTACACACACATATATATATTTTACAACAAACAAATATCGCATACTTCATAATTTTGTCTCGTTCGCCGATGGGAAAAACGAACGAGTCGCGACCAAGAGCATAGATGATCGCCGACAGTAAAATAATATTATACACTCACGCGTATAATATGTGTGTTACACAACTGAGTCGTCTCGTCCCACCCTCCCCGCCGCCGCAGTATAATGATCAATCGCATCGTACGCCGTCGTTGCAAGGACCAAGACAACAGGACAACCCGTATACATATATAAAGTTATTATACAGTACACTAATATATACATATATTATAATATAGGCGAACACCGCGAGGGGGAGGGAAAAAAATAACATTCGAGAATATATATATATAGCTGAAGATATTATAATGTCCTGCGACTAATGTTTTCGAAAACAAAGACAGGCCGTCTCGCTGCAGCCTCAGCGGCGGCAGCCGCAGTACACGACGTAAATAATAATAAAAAAAAACATAATATATAATATCATATAAAAACCAACTACGTCGAAAACTTGTTATACTTAAAATGAAATTTATTTACAGTCAACGAGAAAATGACCAAAAATAAAAAAAAATATAACAATCGTTAAACAACCGAGTGGACAATATATATAATATTATGTAATATTATTACCTACGTAGACGCGCATTCTTCTAATCGTCGCCCAATTTGTTAAATTACTATATTATTATTATTATTATTTTCGAGAACGAACGCAACGGAAATAATTGGGTTTAACGATTTTTCAATCAACGCGAACCACATAAATAATTTATCGTCGATGTATAATGCATACACAATACTATATACCTATAGGTACAGCTAATTAATATAATATTATAGTTGTAATTATTATTCGGTGACTAGACGCAAAAATATCGTTAGTACCTATTAATACAGCTATGATTGATGTATTAGAAACAAGTTTCTATGAGGTGAATGATCCAAGGACCAGTTTTTTCTTCAATTTTCAGTATATATAATAATAAAAATTCTGCCAAAAAATACCTACTCTATATTTATTTCTACTGGCGTCATAATAATACTATAGTAGCGCATAGCTACCGTAACGCGACTTAAATTCGGTTAAGTTGATTTATAAGGTTTAAAAAAAAAAAGTTGGGTAAGTGGATGTCGCTCTGCTGTACAGTAGGTTACAAGTGTGTCACTGTAATGGATGGTGTTAAATTTGAATTCAATAATATAACATCATTGTATTAGAAAAACGATTCTGAGCGAAAACGGTCAGTCAGCCTATGACATTACCAAGTATATTTGATGATATTATTGTGAATAAAGTAATTTATATATAACCTATTTACGTGAAGCCTTGTTTTCAATTTTCAATCTTTAGCTATAAAAGTTGAACATTGTATACATTTTTAACTACAAATTAAAAATTTGATACATTTTGTCAAAATTTGAATTTTAAATGCTTATAAAAAAAATTGTGCCTATGTATTTTTAATATTTTTCAACTGCTATTGTAACAATATATCAGGAGCCTTGCATTACATTTCCATGCATTTTTATCCAACAAATAACATTTTATTGATATTTATAGAAAAAAAACTAAAAAAATTGAAAACCGACAATGTCCGTAAACAGCTCAAAAAGAGTCAAATTTGATCGTGTATAGAAAATGCTTATACAAACATTCAGTTAAATTTTCAAGTATCTACAGTCCTATGTTTTTTAATTACAACAAAATAAGAAAATCGTTACATAAGAAATCGAGTGAATATCAAATTTTGTAAAAATATGAATTTCAAACGCTCATAAAAATTTAATTTGACTTCCTTGTAGACATTTTTTTTTTTTTGATAAAGGTAGACAAACTTATGGATAATCTTGTATTACATTTTCAAATATTAGATTTAAAAAGAAAAATTTTATGAATTCTCACTCAAAATAATTGCTAATTTCGTGATTTTTCCGTTTTTGTCAAGATTTGAACTTTAAATGCTTATAAATAAAAACCCTGACTAAGGATTTTTAATTTTTTTTGTCTGCCTTTGAAACAATAACCTAGGAGCCTTCTATTAAATTTTCAAGCTTTTTTAACCAACAAATAACATTTTATTGATATTTATAGAAAAAAAAACAAAAAAAAATGGAAACTGAAAATGTACGTAAACAGCTCAAAATATTTGAAAAATGGTATGGTGTATAGAAAATGCTAATATAAACATTCAATCAAAATTTCATGTACCTACGGTCATTTGTTTTAGAGTTGCACCAAAAATTTCCTCGAAAACAGATTTTGCGTAAAAATTCCTGTTTTTCCTTAATTTTTCTTTTGTTTTTCACAGCGCTTTTGAAAACAACTGGGAAATTTTTACTTTTGACCCCCAAAGTACCAACTAGATTCACTGTCCTATCAGAAAAGTTACTATTGAAGAAAATCCAAGCACTTTTACTGTCCTAAAAAATTAAAAAAAAACACACATCATAGATATGCTCAGAATCTAAAATGTATGCAAACAATTTTAAAATATTTTAAAGTTCCGATCTATAAATGCAATTTATAAAAATATCTGTATGTATGTACCTAATCAAATCTTCTTTTTACTGAATAATTAAATACACATTTTACATACTTTTAAAATTATCTATATTATATAATATAGTTAAGTACTTTTATAAAGTATCTTTTACAAGACTGGCTACTATAATTATAGGCAGACAACAATTGGTCGGTCAAAATACTAATATAGGTAGGTACTATTTAAAGTGTTATTATATAACCGCAGCGATAATGGTTACGTTTTTTTTTCCACAGATACTTGATAATTTGATGTAATATGAAGTTTATAATCTTTATATATTATTATAATGTATATTATTTGCATCATATTATGCAGTAATATCAAAATAATGAAATAAATAATGAATAGTTATCTGCAATTCGTTACAGGACGTATTATTATAGTCATAATAATTGTGCAAGATGTAAAATATAAAGTCCTAGGGAAAAAATATATAAAACCATTAAAACCCAATCATTAAGTTTCCATTTCATCCATTTTCAGCACCAATAAACTTTGAACTCGCAGACAACGGGGAGTAATGGAGCAAAAAATCGAAAAAAATACGCATTAATCGGGCTCGAGGTGATTTCTTCATTTAAGCTCAAAACTTTGTTTGCGGCCTGATCAATATAATCTAATAATTATATCTACAGCCGGGGATAAAGAAAAACGTCCACGCTATCATTGCAACGTCAAAACCGACGAGTCTTAAGTTATGAGTTCATAATATATATATATTCCGTGCAGGTATAATACACAATATTATAACATAAACGGAAAGCTGGTATAATTTTAGTATAGCTACGTTTCGAACGACGAATTTATTGATATGACGCATTTAACTCGGCTCATTTCTTTCGGGGGATTTTGAAATTTGTGAACGACACGTTTGAAAGGTTTTAAAAACGCGCGTGACAATGGGAAAAGGTGAACGTGGGTCCGTGTTCGGGACAATAATTATGATTATAATGTGTATATAGAACACACACTCGTCAAATCGGACCTATACGGTGCAGCACACGGTATAGTGCGAGATGACAAAACTCGTTTTACAATAATTTTTATTATTATATATACTAGCGCACGATGTTATCGTATACGCGCGTATACAATAACCATCCATCTATATAGGTACGAAGACACTGTCCTAACCGTCAACACCTGCACACAATGCGTATAGGTATATTGTGTATGGGTACGTAGAGTGTCATCAACACGGTCGCGCCTATTGTCGGCGAGACGCGTTTTCTTCTGCAGCCGACGAGCCGATATCAATCAGTGGTCCCTAAGTACTCGCACACACTCATACTCACGTTTGTAGGTCCCTCGATCGTAATTTGTTTCTCGTAGGTATACGTACACATGACGCCGGACGCCACAGTGTGCGCCGGGGCGGTTCATACCGAAATTTATAGCGAGCGGACGGGGCAAAGGGTGCGAGGGACAAAAAGAAAAAAAAATTAAAATATAAATAAATAAATAAAAGACAGTCGTCGGGCGATTTCCAGGAGGCGATAAGGAGCGCGAACACTGCAGCAGCAATAACTGCAGCTGCTGCTCGGCATATATAAATATAATAACACGGACGGCCGCGGCATTTCGCCCGATCGATATCGTCGTCGTCGTCGTCGCTGCACAATCCATAAAATAATATAACGCGCGCGTACCTATGAGTGTGTATAAAATATACAATATAATATATGATCGTGTACAGGGCGATCCGCCAGAAGGCTGAAAGCATGCTCACCCCGTTTTTTCGACTTCTCGAGTGCTCGAAATTTTATTTTGAACTAGTTAATATATGTAAATATACTCGTGTCCTGCAGTGTAGACACAAACGTCTGTTTATCAAAGGACTAAGGATGTGGCCACTTTTATACAGCACGAATTATTTAGCGGATCATAAAAATTCCAACGAGTGGTTTTTGAGCCGTTTAACTTTGAAAAGTTATGCAATGTGTCCGAGTGTAATAGGTCCGCGACACTGGGCTTGGAATATATTTTGGGAGCTATACGGTGATCTGAAAATGTTGGTAAATAATATCAGCGTTTATAATTTGGACAAATGGTCAAAGTATAGTACAAAATATACTAGATCCGATAATATAACATCTGTCCTGTATTTTCGTACGACCATATTTTATCCTATATAATGTAAACGTTTTACTAGTTTGAATATTTTCGACAATTTGAAATATATAACTTTGTGTCACCATAACGGGAGTGCCTCCCTCCTAGACTAGTACAAAAAACCTCGAGAATTTTAAAATATATGGTCTTTAAGAAGTATGCTTAAAATTTCAAACGTCAGCATACGCATAAATCCGTAATTTTATTTGAGGGGGAAAAAAACAGGGGTTGACGTGCTCGGCGAATCAGCCTGTATACGCAATATGGACGGCGGGCAATACCGGACGGACGAACGGATTTTTTCCCCTTCGCAGATATCTCGTATCCGTATACCTCCATGATATTATATTATATGAACGCGTTATAATATTATAATAGTATAGGTAGGTATATGATATACAATAATATAATACCACCGGTACGGAAATCCGCGAAATTATGGAAAATAATTCAGACTATATCGGGACACACCCCGGCGCGAGCGTCCATATACATATACATACATAATGCCACACACACACATATATACCTATATGGCTCTATACGTACATATCATATATTACACTGTATATACACACACGCGAGTACGGTAATATGCGCGAGCGAGTGTAGTGTATACGCTTATCTGGCCGAAGAAGTCATATTGTCTTTGCCCCGGATGCTTTATTGCCGTCGCACGCACACGACAACACAATAGTCCCGAGGACCCCGGGGACGTGAACTCTCAGCAGGCACGTTTTCGCCGATAAAATACAAAACTAGTCACAACTACGCAAAACATAATATCTAAAACGGGCAGAAAATTATTTATTGACTGGACGTTATTATACACGAGCGTACCTATATATACGTTATTATTATTATTATACACGCACAACACATACCTATCATAATGTAGTGTACTACTATGTATGTATACATAAAGTTGTACTACGATGTATTCATATATATATACATGCCTACGTACAGTATTATTATAATGGATATACGACGCGTACACGACCCCGTTGTGATGATGTTTACAGAAGAATTGCCGTGAAATTGCACGCGCAATGATGATCCTCTGCCCAGGCCAAACACCGCACACTTAAATTATTTTATATACGTATATGTGCTAGTGTAGTGTGCGTGTTACATATTTCATGGCTTTTGCTTTCTTGCCGGCTATTATTATATATTATATACATATACACTGCTGCTGCGGCGGCGGGAGAACGACCCCGCGATTTTTCGGTCCTTCGTACGCGCATTACGTGCACACGTCCCTTGGGGTTTTTTTTTCCTTCCATATATTTTTATTTCGTTATTATATGATATTATTATATTTGCTCTAAGCCGAGAGGACCACACACGTCCGCGTGACGAATCTCGGATCGCGTCGCCCGATTAATCATCAGCCCCGTGTGCCGCTGCAGAGTGCTGCAGAGCTCGTCGCTCGGGGTCGTCGGAAGCGTGGAAATGACGATAATGAAAAAAATAAAAAATCGTTATATTTTTGAGTTTTCGGTCCACCGTCGTCATCACTGCCGGCGACTACCGTTCGGTATAATAATATTACATACCGCGTGCAGTATTATTCATATACTATTACGCATCGTTACAGACTTATATCGAATACTGTCATATATATGTATATAGGTACCTAACTATCACAAGTACCTATACCTACACATATGAAACACGTGGTACGGCAGACGTACCGCGGCGGTATACCGGTGCCTATAATATTATAGAATACATGTAAATATATAAATACAACATAATATATTATTGTATTATGTAAATGCGCGGCGACGATACGACGTGGATAACTGAAATTCGAAAATTCTTTCTCGAAACAACCATCAATTAGCATTTTAAATAACGCGCGCGCGCGCACGAGATGAAGACGGGATCGTTTCAAACGAAACGTGACGACGACGACGACGACGACCAGACAAGAGACGCGATACGGTATTTTTGTTTACCTATATATATATATTATTATTATAGATACCTGTATATTTATACGTTTACCGTCAAACATAAACAAACATTATCGAAAATCAATCGGCTGCGTAGGTATAATACGCCGGGCGCATATACGAAAATAAAATATATTATGCCTAGGTGTGTGTCACTGCACGCGGGCGCACTACAAGTCTATAGCGAACGTCTTGATTTTAATCTTCGGAAGGGTTGTTTTTTTTTTTTTTTATGTTAACTCGTAGCAGCATAATAATAATTCGTCGACGGTTAGACGTATTTTGATGTCCGTCATGACGTGCGATGTTCTGTGTGCTATGTCTATATTATCATTGTCTATATAATAATAATAATATATACAATAATAATAATATTATTATTATTATATATGACTCGATGTTTGTATAAGCGGCTCACTGCAGCGGGTACGCGCGTCCAATGATAAATTAATCACTGACAACTCGTAATAATTCGAGATCGAAAACCAAATATATATCTTGCGTACCTACTACTGCTATACTGCTACAACAGGTACCTACCCGAGCAATAATTATTATTTGTTTTTTTACCCACTACGCACGTGTATTACTACAACAAATATCGAAGGCATTTAAATTGCATTGCAACCGATTATTAATAATATTTAATTATAGGGTTAGAAAATGAGAATTGTATATTTGAACTACTCCGCGGCGTATGAGTACCTATAGTGGTTTCTCGTCTAGTTTATTTTTAAAATTATATAGCGTCGTGGCGCGGACTGGGTGCCGGGGCATTGATAGTAGCTGGAAATGTCAATAATCGAAAACGAACCGGTACAAAAAATGTTTTATAATATATTTTATATAGGTAGGTGTAGGGGGAAACGGTTAGCTCAAATATAATAAATACCGATAAGATCGTAATAAACCGGTCGATTAATAGGTCGTTTGTATAATATCTTGTCGGGTGTAATATTCTTCTATAATATATTAATATGTATAAGAACCTACCTATGTGGCTATGTATGTGCTTAAAAAAAAAAAATGTTTCGATAATTATAATAATAATCACGGTTGTCGTAACGGCGCGAAACGGAGTATTACAAGAGTAATTAGAAATTGATTGACGAATAAAATACTGCTGTTATGGGTAGAGGTTGGGTTGGTAAAATTTGAAGCGTATAACACAATATTATAATATGCAGCTGAGTATTTGATAAACGCTATTTATTGTCCGCTGCAAGTGGCACTCGAAGCGCTATAATAATAGTAATAGAAACCAAATAATAATTAATGTATATGCGGGCGAATTATATAAAAAAAAATATATATATATACTCCTCAATATTTATTACACACGCGGCAGACATACGCGTAATATATTATAATATTATATTGTTATACCTATATACACGGGACAGGACAGAAGCGTTCCTAAAGTCGAATATTTTAACACGAAACGAGACGCAATAATAACATAGGTACCACAACACGTCATGCATTATTATGTTGTGCACGAAATAGCATCGCGTATAGTCGGATAAAATGTGTGTGTATACCTAACCTACCTATCTACCTCCTCCTACTCCTCCTACTCCTCCAATATAATATATTGAAGATGGCAGGAAATCGCGCATATTATCTCGGCCGGAGAATAAAACGATCTATCGCCATAAACTATATTATTATAATACGCGTACCTACTATTCGTGTTTATGATAAATGCCTGCATAGAAACGATAGCAGTTGTATAATATAGTGTTGTGCTTCGACGCATACAATATTATAATAATAATAATAATATGGATACACACGCATATGGTGTGGAATCGGACGGCTGCGGCACGAACTGCTCAAATCGTTATGATATTAATTGTGTATTTGGTTTTTGATGTCCAAAGACATCGCGGCAATAAGGACGATTGCAGGCGAGAACGAGTTTATAGGCAACAGGTATATTATCGACGTAGGTGCGGGTCCAGGGGGGGCTAAGGGGCCTTAACTGCCCCCACGAAAATTATATGTATATAGCTCCGCTGCACATGCGTCTTAAATTTCATAATTTAAATACAATAATTATCGTTTTGTTATCAAATCTTAGTTATAACCACCTGTCATTCAATAAAATTATAAATGAAGTATTTCTGAAAAAAAATGTAACCCCCCTCCAGTTCATATTTCTTCATAGTAACTACATACACGCCTGACGGTACATAGCATTAACGCAAGAAACGTACTAGTTATTATGATATTGAACGAAGTTATTATTACAAAACTGGCCTGAGGTGGTACATATAATATATCATTAAAATCGAATATATAACAGCTCGGCGCGGTACGTTACTCGATAAAGGCCTTTCCGAACTTTCCATCAACTGGTGCAAACGTCGTGATCATATGTATTGGAGAGTGATTGCACCACGATAGGCATAATAGTATTTAACAAGATAAACTATACGGAATAATTATATTATACCGCCCATCGAACAGCAGCAAAAGTCTCGTGTGAAACTTATTCGCGATTAAAAATTGTGTATATTATAATATTATTGTAGTCGGTTCAATGAATTAATATATTATTATTATATTCGTATCGACTCATGATAAAGCGGCAGAGCGTGCGCGATAATTATCTACCTCCACACACTATATAGCGGCCACGGCAAGTCTACATAACAAAACCTGATCGCATTGTACCTTAACACACAAACATGCATATACAGGGTGATTTCATTAGCGAGCTCAACTCGTTTTTGTTTAGTTTAATAGGTGCCTAATGAATTTATTCAGATTCTTATTTTTGGAATTCTCAAGATATATATACGAGTATAATGACTACGATATTTTCAAATTCTGGAGATTTTTCAACCCGACCTCTAGAATAGTGATGGATCTGTGGATCTGTAGCGATACAAACTGTTTTTAAGTTGTCAACATTTAAACGAATCGGGTATTTGTTAAAATGTTTATATACTTACTAAGGATAAAAATCCCTAGTTTTACAAAACTATAAAAGAGATACAAGCATTCACGTATTCGAGAATTTCTTACGAATTGTAAAATACGTTGTTGGATTAATGTCGATTACTAAAATATTCAATTCGCCATAGTGCACAAAGTTAAAAAGACTCAAAAACTTCTCGTCGGAATTTCGATACGTCGAAATGTTCAGTAACGCTAAATCGTAATTGACAGTAGAAAAGTGCTGGGGTTGTCGTTTCACGATTACAACTCCACAGGACACTCGCGTATAATTATAAATAGTACCTAAGAATCTCAATAATTCGAAGTGAATAGTCTCTTGGTATTGTTTAAAAATGCCATCAATCGAAATCTGAATAAATTCATTACAGATATCGAATGAAAAATGGGGTTGAACGTGCTCGGCGCATCACCCTGTACACATCATGTAATATATTATACGTGCCTAATAGCAGCAAACACGCGGCCGGCAAGGAGGACGACGACGACGACGACGAATACGCGTTTTATTCAAATCGGTCGTTCAATCAAAACCGCCACCGTCGTCGTCTTCGTCGCCGACCGATTATCTCGGCGCTCCGATCTCTCGCCTGCATTCATATTATTATATAGGGACATTATTACACTGCAGACGGGTGGGTATAGACGTATAGGTGTACCATATAAAATATACCGTATAATATATACCAACAACACTAATCGTTTTTAATTGGCGATGCGCGTTTCGTGAGGCCCCGATGACGTGCGACGCGCCGACGCGACGACTATTCCACATAATATCATATTATTATGTACTTACGCGTTTAATGCAGGTACGCTGCTGCAGGTCCTCCATTTGTGTACAGATAATGATACGTACGACATCGTAAAATAATGCTGCACACGCGACGGAAAGAAGAGAACGAAAAAAGACTGCGGAAAATCGCGGACAGACAATATTATACCTACGTAGAGTCGTTAATGCGCGTCCGTCGCACATCGGCTAGACACGTCTCGTAATAACAATAATAATAATATGTGTGTACATATACTGCCGCCGCGGTCGTATTATATTTTATTGTTTATTATTATAAATCAATACGATCGACAGTTGATAGGAAAATAAAAGTTATATTGTCGTTTACCACCGTCCATTGTAAATACCTATGCGCATAAATTAATTGGACTTAAACCGCGAAAATAAACGGCTGCTGCGGTCGTGTGGATATTCTGCGCCATAATCGTTGTATTCTCGACCGCCGTGGTCGTCTGCTGTGGAACCGCCGTCCCGGGTTTTTATTTTTTAATAGTTACGATATAATTACATCAATTTTCAAGGGAACCAGGCCACTTGAAAAAAATTTTCACGAAGTCACGTAAAAAAAATTACGAACCCTTCTGACGTGTATACCTGCTTTGTCTTAACTTCGCAATAATATATAACGATGTGGCACAAACCGCATACAATATGTTTACGCAACAAAAATGTACTCGGCAAACTATTAAGGAAGTGCCAGCAGTCCGGCGAGTTTTCACAACCTGCAGCAGCAAACATTTCAATATAGTGAATCGGAAAAATTATAAATGTAATATTGAGTATTCAATGTTATAGATTCTGAACGTGCCGGTGAATGTCTTGATTTTCTATTGATGTGTTTTTTTTTCTGGAATCACGTTTTCCAAAAAATGTTCTGATCATCAATTTTGATGGAGATTTCTGGTAAAAATTCGGTTTTAGTTTGTACTTGTAAGGGGTCAAAATTGGAAATGCTCAGTATTTTTTTTTAATAATCGGGAATAACAAATTGGTATGCAAGAACAATGTTTTCTAAACAATGAATCATTCAATCTACCTATTATTACTAATATCCTATAGGTTGACGCACCATGGCACTAAGGCAGCTCAGAATTGTTTTTCGTATACAATGCAATATATCGTTGAACTCATACACATCCATCACTGCGGTGACCCACTCGACACCTACAGATGTAGAGCGGCATCCACTTGCTCGTCTTTAATAAAAATGCTTATAAATTGTATCGGGTCGATCATCGACGTCTGCCGCACGTAAAACGGTTGAGAAAAAGTACAATCTGGTCCAATACGCGGTTATAACCGCAATGCTGTAATATTGTATAATTAAATCAGAGATAAAATCGTAATAATATACATTATACGCTACAGCAGCAGAACATATATAGATAAGTAAATGATATATTAGGCGCGACGGGTCGCAGCGCAGGAGGCCTCGCTAAGTCGTGGAAAATTAATTGTCAGCGTGTCGTTGTTTTTCTTCTTTCCGACGACGACGACGACATGTCGATTACTCACTAGCCCGACAGAGCCTTTGGTGACAATTTACGACACATTTTATATATTATACTATACCTAACAATATGTCGACCGCCGCCAACGCTTTTTTTTTTTACATCCGACTGCCTCGTCGTCGGTCATTATACAGCAGCGGTCGCGCGCGCGGTCACTATCAAAACTATCGTCCGGTTTTATATTTTATTTTACCTCCATATCACTGGGTATGTGTATTTATGATTATCATCGCAATTAAAATCACCAACGTTATATTATTATTGTCGTTGGACTCGTTCCCAGTTGTTAACCCCCGCCGCGATGACAGCGTCGGTAAAATTGACAAAATAATTCTCTTGACTACCTGTCTACTTGTTATAATAATAATAATATGTACCTACTCACGACACACACTCGCGTGAGAGGAGGTTCTGACAATAATTATTAGAAATTATGTCCTCTCGTTATTGCTTCACGGTCTCGTTAATGGTATTTTCGAGAAAAAAATAACAGAGACGTCGCTACTGCTCGAACGGGACAAAACAGCAGTATCCACGACAGACGACGTAGTTTTGATTTGTTTAAAGGAGAAACATTTCAAAAGTAAATTATATTAAAAATATAAATACACCGTATAGAAGTTCTCGATAAAGTTATGATCAAACGCAATATTATTCGTTTGACCCGTATTATTAATTATTCGGATAATGTGATATTATTTTATTGATTTTTTTGCCGAACTAAACGTAAGTATACTAGCTACACATTTACTGCGAAAGACGATAATGTGCGGCTGACGACGAATCCGACATTCGGAAAAAATACATTATTTATTTTACCGCGGATTACGATAATTATTCCAAATAAAATTGGGACACCGAAATAATATAATTGTAGTTTAATCGATGCTAAAATATGAGAACAAGTGAACCGCACGTGTTTTCAACGAATCCTTTTTCCGTGCGAGTTGACAGCTGCCCGTGTACATTCTGTTTGTGACGGGGTTTAAAATGGTCAAAACACAAAATAAATGCACCCTGGAAAGCAACCACGAGAAGAAATAATTTTTCAAAGTGGTCCGGGATTTTTAGAAAACATATATACTCTCGTTTCACGGCCGTTTGACCGTATTATATTATTTAGTCGTATACGACCAGAAAGAATATTATACCGACTGACTGATGACTATATATACGAGGACGGTCGTTCGTGCACTAGAAGGTCAAACGGTCGTTAAAGGGGTAGGGCCATAAATGTTCATACACTGGGAAAAAAGAATATTATACGATGTTTACACAGGTAGTTTTGTTGTTCGTTTCTAATATTATATAAGAATCGAATATCATACGATGATAACGTATTAATTATATGCGTCATGCCAAACATTTCGATTTTTGAAGTGTATATCCTATGACTTTATAATATTATATTATGTTCCATTCGCAAATTTACTCGGACTAGTTGGACTCAAATACGAATCAAATAGCCGTACGTGAGCATATAATTATAGAAACAGCGATATTTGTATACGCAGGTATATGGAGAAAATGGAACAACGGTGTTGATGTATTTTTTATTCGAAACAGAACCGTATTTGTATATCTTAGATCGACGGTGATTGATAAATTTGAAGAAAAAACATTACGTCTAGAATATGTTTCCGTTAGAATATGTTTGGAATGATTTAATTGCTCGAACCTATAAATACGTCATCTTTATTGCGTATGTGATTTAAACTAAAATTTATAACGGTATATGACCCACCATTATAATGTCGGGTAGGAGGTATACACTTTAATATTATAATATTATTATAAGAAGCGTTGGCGGTTATGGTGTTGCGTGGCGCCACCGTGTATTTTAGGGGTTTTGACGTTTTTTCTCACAATCATATTTTATAACGGTCCCTTCTTCTGGTTTGTGTCGCAATGTATAATATAACGTATGGGTTTGCTGGTATACGCATACATTCCCCGCGTGTCTCGGTAAACATCATATTTCGTGTAAAAACTGAGAATACAAAAAGAGAAGAAAAAAAATAAACCAGTAATGATAATAAAAATAACAGTTTACGGTTATTAAAATGTAAGGAAAAATAAAAATATAAATAAAAATGCTACCTTTAACGAGGCGCACGCACGACAGCAGCGGCCAGCAGACCCGCAGACGTAGGTGTGTTCAGGCGACAGACCTCCCACTTGGCGCCCGGGGCCACTCTACAAAACGGAGTTGTTTACGAGTGTGTAGAGGCGACACGGACTTCCATATGGGATGTGCTCGGCTACTGTTTGCCCACTTCACGGAATCGGCGGGACCCAATCTAGTTTTTGGGGGCCGTCGGGGTATGTGAGGCACTGCGTACGTCTGCAGGCGTGGGCGAGGGGTGTAGGTGGGTGGTGGGCCGGTCGAGAGAAGAGCTGATGTTTATCTTGAGAGCGTTTCAGGAATTCACGAAACGCGTACGGCGGCGACGGGGCATCAAGTAGTTTAGAACCCGAAGCAGAACAATGTGTGTACATGTATATAATATTATTATTATTTTAGTAAAATATAGTATTATAATGCCCTGCACTGACTGTAGAACCGTCCGGAGAGAGGTGAACGACAGTTTTTAAAAATTCCATAACAATATATATCGTACCTATGTGTACCCGACGATCTCGTTTAAAACCCATAATTATTTCAGTTAGGTGATATACATCTTATTATATAGGTATAAGTACTTAACTGATGTTATAATATAAACGACAATTATTGTACCATTGACACACTCTGCATTTCAGACGGTTAATTGTATACAGCTGTACCTGACTCATAATTTATATTTTGTATTTTTATTGATAATATATAATTATGAAATTGAAAATCTTTTCAGTAGTAAATAAAACTATCTTTAGGTGACCCAAAATGATTTCATCGGAACAATACGTTTGTATTGATCGAATTATAATAGTATTGTCAATATTGTCATTCAATACGTTGTGTATAACCAACCCACAGTTTAAGGATTTCAATTCCCAAATAAAATGTTTTCTATGGAATAACATTCAGAAGTATATGAAAACATACAATAATGGACATACTATACATTATACTATATTTGTACATCTCAGTTCAACTGCAGTTACCATGGTATAGCCGCATAGGTATAATAGTGGCTTACTAAATTATCCGATATGACGTACTTATAACATTATAGTGGTGACCGGCACCATAAAATGACGGTAACTTAGGTGGTAACCGTTAAAAAAACAAAACGAAATTATCTTAATAACACATCGGGGGAAATGGATGAAAATAATAATTTTTTAAGGGTAACGTATAACTAATTTTTGATTATTGGATAACACAATGACGGACGATCGTCATTTCAAACGCAATTTTATAATTAAATGATCCAGACCTCGCAAAGAACATATTATATTAATAATTTGGTTTTGGCTCATGAAAATCGAACAGTATTTTTGTTATATATTATAATAGGTTTTCATTGGATATAAAAAATTAAAAAAAAAAAAAAATTGTGGACTAGCCCCATCCCTGCAGGTTACGTTGCTATAGTATTTATTTAAAATAAAATGAAATAACTTACAGACTTAAAAACTACTAGACCAATGATGAAAAAAAATTCAGAGACTGTTCTAATTAGAACTTAGGCGACATGACATCAGGAAGTATAGTGAGCGGTTTTAGTCTACAGGCGGATTGTCCATCTCGGTGGAATTATATCACAAATCAATATAGGTACACCGATGCCGAATTGCCCGTGAACTATAACACTTAAACCGAGATACACCGATGAGCACGACGTTTTTCAGTTTTTCGCAGTAAAGTCAACTAAAACTGCAGTATTCATAATTTCATATATTATATGCAAGTAGGTAGTCGAATTTTCGTGTCGGGTCGTTCCACTCAGGCAGTTGCGTAGTCGATCTCCAACAATAATTGTATTGTAATAAGCGTGCAGTGCATATATCGTACATTATTACCCCAACCTACAGATGACGGTGATCCACGACGTACATAATAATATGTATGCGCATAGTCGTCTATACGACAATTTTACATTTTTTACGACGTTCGTTTGGATGATAGTAATAATAAATATTGTGCAGCGGCAGCCAACGGTACCTCGGCTCAGCGGGATAGGCACCCCCAAGTCGGCGTGTCTCGTCGTCGTCGGAAACTCAATAATTATTCGTTTACCATAGAAATACAAACTGCAGCAGCGGCTGTGCATTATTACAATACGAGCTGGCCGACCTTGAGCCCGTCGGTACAACAGCACCCTTCGACTATAATATTATATTATATCTCAGTGTATAAGAAAAGGGTTGCGTCGACGTTCCGAGGTCAGAAACCGCGGGCGCGCGCGTTCACGGTCACCCGAGCCATTCGTGCCGGCGTCACGGGGTGCAGCGTATACATAATAATGTATACAACATTATATAGGTATCTGGTATACGGTCGAAATATGTATACCATCATGTGCACATGCCATAGCGCGCATACGGCGACAAAAATATAATGACAATAATATGTGTTTATTGTGCAGGGAATATATAGACCTAGCTAGACCGTGTATTGTACGCGTGTATCTCGCGGACGTCGATCGAAACACCCAACGTCAACCACGGTTGTTGTTCAGGGTCGTCGACGACCTAATGTGTGCGCGTTAAATGACGATGTGTCTCTAAATATATTACTGAACCGAAGAAGACGTCATATTATAATACGCCACCGTCGACGGGACACAAAATGTCCGCCGGAATCACTTGCACGCGCGCCGGTCTATAACTTATAAACATAATGTGACCATATCATGGTCGTTGTGTTCCCGCTGAGAATTTTACGGAACTCAAAGTGTATATAACAATAATATTATTATTATCGTCGTGTATACGGTTGCTGCTGCAGTTGTATATAGTTTACTACCCGAAGTGCGACCCGGATGGTGTAAGAACCACAACTCCTTGGTCCGAGCATAACGTCCGCCCGTCTGTAGTTGTACGTCTGAAATGTCCGGCGGCGATCACATTATATTATACACGGTCGTCCCCACACGGAAACGAAGTGGTTCGGTGCGGATAGCGAGGGGTTGGACCCAAAGGCGGAATTTGGATTTGTATATTTCGGAGGGTCTCTTACAATAATTTTTAAACAATGCTACTTAAGCATAATGTATAGTCAGCCAGCGGGTGGGTTATTTGGTAATCATATTGTCGGAGCGATGCGGGAATCTATTGGCGGTCTTAAAATAATATTTTTTGTATAATATATTTTTTTCCAAAGACATTTTATCAGGCAGAAGTGCTCCAAAAGTTTCAACGGCCTGTTCACTGCAAATCAAATGTTTTTAGAGAGAGAGACAGACAGACAGATGTATAGTTTTATATAATTTAGAATCGTTTTTTAAATGCAATCTGCAGTATTGATTTCAAATATGACATACACATACCTACTGCCTTTACAAGTATACAACATACAGTTATGTATAAGGTATTCACCACTGCAACAGTCGTCTACCCAAATTATAAATCACCAACGTACAATATTTTGTTTTCGTTTTCATTTTTTATTGAACGTTAACTCCAAAATAGATCGACGTGTTGGCTATGAGTGTGCAGTGGTTATTCGGGGAAAATTATTTAAAACGTATTTAATATAAATATAATATGTAGTGCTATACGTTTCAGAATTGTCGGTGATTGTTTAAATGTCTGTATACTTTATAGCCCGAGATCAAATAAGATAACTCATATCATAATATGACTTGTTACACCGAATCGCACAGACTGTCGAAACCCTCGTCAAGGAACCATGAAATTAGATCGTACTCTTATATACAGTGGCAGCAACGACATGATGATAGGTCAATTAGGCTCTATGGTCTTTACATATAGTTCGTTATAAAACATGGGCAGGTAGTAATTTTATGTTATCCTCGGACGGCTTTTTTTTCCCTTTCGTTTTTATTGATGAGGCGGAAACACAACGCTGCACATTTTGCCAGTCGTAACGGAGAAAAGCAGACCGCGTTTAAATAATTTGTGTGGTTTCATAGTACAGGTGCATACCTAATACGATCGGTGGGGCTAGTCACACGTTCGAGGTACGATTCTGGTAACAGACCTCCCAGACTTGTGGTTGACTAAAGCGACATTTTCAATACCCTATTATTATTTTTTTTTTTTTTTTTCGAAAAGTGTAAAGAATTTGGGTATTCACTGTATATTTTATATATACGTCTCTACACATTCTTAACAATATAATATAGATATATAATGTACCTATACCCTATACCCCATACCTATGCATAGACTTAATATTATTATTATTATTATTGTGGATCGGTAAACGTGATCATAAATATTTAGAAAATATTTGTTCTCCCTATTATATGTAATAAAGAATCTGGAGTATGTTTATGAAATAAAAATCATGATATTTTTTTCTTTTCCATTTAATGATAAGTAATTCTGTGGAACACTTTACAACCTTTACAATAATAAGTAATTTTTACATTGTTCATTTAATAACACAAACCGTTTTTAGAAATTAAACATACTATATAATATTAGTATCATCAGTTACTTAAGATTTTTTCATCACTAATAAGTGTAAAATAGTTTATCTAGAAAAATATGAGAAATATTTTCTACATAATATATTATATTACGTTTTAATTATTAGTTATTATTAGTAAACGTTTCTACCTTGTATATACTGAAAATAAACAAAAAATAAACGATAGGTAGAAGTATAGGTACGTGCGCATTTAAAAAGAATTTTACTCGAATAAAATTTCTCAGAAGATTATATTTGATGATAAAGTTTATATACGTTAGAAAGTTTACCATATTGTTTTTGTAACATTCTTGTGGTATTTGCGAATACTATCAGGGCGTGGTCATAATAATAATAATAATAATAATAATATGACTCACGGTTTTATACCTATACTTATCAATAAATTATAATTACGAATAAATCGGTTAAGATAAAATGAATTAATATAATTGCATGACACTGATTATTTGAAATCGTCCTACGTATTTTATGACAGGTGAACGTTGGCATATGAATAGTCTATACGGTGAGAGTAAACAAGCGATGATGACCCACAGCGGGGAGTCACGTGAATAATTGAATTTACTTGTTTCAGAAGTTTAAGAACAAATAGTAATGGATGCCACGTTGGGCAAGTGTATATGTATACCTATATGGTATGAATACTTATCCCTTTCCTATCGCAACGCTAAAAGTGAAAAAAAGAGATTAATAGGTAGATACACAGAACTTTTTTTGAACATTTGGAAACATAAAAATGCTTTCAGTTAATCGATTTGAAATAAATAATCAAAATTAACAAAAAAATATCTGAACTCCAAAGACGGTACGGGATTACGGACATTATTGTTTTCTATAAAAATATATCAACGTCGAATTACCTTCATCTGAGCATAAACTTCGTAATTTAAAACAGACCCAATTATTTTTATATAATAGGTTTGTCAGCGATTGATTACATTATACTTATATTATACAAACAAATCGATAAGTAGACAGTACCTACAGATTTTATTTTACCGGAAATAGATCGGACAATACACTGCAGCACAACTTCGCATTGTCTATAAAAATATAATATAGATATTCAATTCGTTTCAAAAAAATATCTTTACCAATAATCGGTTAAAAATATTGTATCTTTCTATAATAATTAATAATTATATTGAATTAAGTATATACTTTATGGATATTTAAACTGCAAATATATACTGTATAGGTACATACTATCAACATGCAATCATCCCATAAATTAACGAGTTGACTAACGAGTAGCTGTATGTATTAAATGTTTGCACTCTGCAGCAGAGTAGTTTTTATAAGGAAATAAGGAGTAAGTCTTATTTTTATAGTTTGATCGTCTCATCAAATCGGTAGCCATGTAAAGCGTTAACGAGGAGAGGATAAAAAGTAACAAAAAAAAAAAAAAATATATATATATAAAACTTGATTTCAAACGTTCTTGCAAAACTGTAAGAAGAGAGTAAACAAAATTACAGTCGTTAAAATTATATATATATATACTTATAATATTATACAAATATAATTTTTTTCTTTCGTCCCGGGCTTTTATATAATATACCATTAATTCACTGCATTTCTCGTGTGGATATAATATTTATTAGTACCGCGCGGATGGGAAGCCAGCAGCAGCTCAAATCAAGCCCTTTAGTTCATTAAAAATGGCCGGCCTCCGGTAATTTGAACCGTGACCGAGTCACTTTTGTGTCTTTTCCCTGTTTACACTGCTCGCGTATATATTATATAGGAAATTGTTGAGTAGGTTTTTTTTTTCCACTTTTTTTCCTCTCATATAATATTATATACCTACCTGCTGCTCTTTGCTATACGGCGCATAGGTAGGTAGTGAAATCGTGAAGACGCCTCTATGATTACCGCGGGTCAACTACCTTTTCGAGAGATGAGAGGAAAAAATATGAAAATAAATACACATAAAACACCACCGCTGTATTTCTCACGCGCGCGAGGCCGACGACCCAAATTTCGAAGCAAGTACGACGACAGACAACCTCTGCAGCAACGGCGCCGACAGCACTTTTCGGAAGTCGTAAAGTACCCACCTAGGACTATATGCTTGCAACCGGAAGACCATATCGCTGTGGCCCCACGTCGACAAACGGAATCTGTACGAGAGCGAGCAAATAGAAATATACGATTCATATGGCTGTGTTTATTTATTTGCTTATAAAAAAATCATGATATTGATAGCTGCAAGATACGGTTGAAATTCTCATAAAAATGTCAGTTCTTATGTACGTTTACAGTGGCCAGGAAAAATCGTCGAGGCTTAACCTCGTCGTAGAATTGGGCCTTTCTCTATCTGCAGTTATATCTGTATAAATTGTAGATCTAAATAGAAATCAAGTATATCAGCTATAGTTCGGAAAATTTCGCAATTTTATTGCTAGCGACATGCAGCAGTGAACGAGGTTAAAATATTTGGTGTATAGAACGTCGCAAACACGAATGAATACACAGACTGGTTGTGTTGTATTATATTATACCTACTGGTTTGATATACGATTTTCATTAATAATAGTACTACGTAAGTTTACAATAATAAATTATAATATTCAATAGGTGTAACAGAAAGACATGACAAAATAAAACAACTTTTGTTCAGTATTTGAGTATTTTTTTTATACATACAATGTATAGAAGTTTGCTCTACGAGTACTGTATAACATTTATTTATTTTTATTTTATTAAATTTTTTTGGAAAAATCAAAATTTGTAAATATAATTTTTAGGCAAATTTTTATGGTAAAATATAAAAACATTTATTTATCTCAACTAAAGTTCATCTTTTTAAAATCAATATTTTTTTTGGAGTATATTATTTCGCAATTTTTCATAAAACGTTAACATGATAAAAACATTTTAAAATTTATATTTCTTCAGGTATATCGTATATTATATTACGTTCTCAGACTTCGTGAAATTGAGATAGTTTGGCCAGCGGAAGTTGAATCATATAATTCTCATAGTTCTACAAGATAATTATTAATTTATATAACGCTGTTAAATTTCGGCGTTTAAAGTATATAAGTTATCAGTTCAATTGATTTTTACATTACAAATTCCGGCGTCTTGAGTGTGATGAAAGTTTTGGAACTCTCAAACGATCAGGTTGCCGAATATTCAGTCCCATGTTCGTCAAATTAAAAGTCTGCGGGCGATAATCCATACATAAATGTGATACGGTGTCTTTTTTTGAAGTGAATACTTTAAAGGCTACATCGTACCGTTTACAACATTTTTTTAAAATTTTTTACTTACATATTATTTTATTAACTAAGTACCAACAATTGATATTAAAAATGTGCTTCGATTGTGAACTTTTGAACGATTAGAATATTTTGTCGGAATGCAAATCGAGGTATTTTTGCGACGTATTGTTGGAATTAGAGCTGTTGTTTTATTTGTATATAGAATTGTCTGTCTGAGTGAAAAATCATCGTATACTTAGATTTCGTTATAAAATGTTTCTTATGGTTACCTAGGTATTGTTTTTCTAAATTATTATCGCTTTACTATTGAATTTTAGCATTAGTCGACAGTCGATTACCACCCTCCAGTCAAGTTCGGTTGTGAATTCCGATCAAAGTTAAATATTCATTTAAGTATATTCACATCTGTCGTGTGACTACTACGTATAATAATAATGTTTTTTTTTTATGATACTTCCCCTTTCCCTCCCCCGCAACCATCACAATATAATTTAATTCTAGACAAGAGCTGTTCGGAATAACGTTTTCTCCAAACGTATAAAAACGCCAAATTATAACGCTGTTTGCTACAACTGCTACAGTGACAGGAGCAGCGCGGTGCAGTATATCATCAGTCGAACGGCCATGTCCTCGGGGCGCTTAAAGCACACGAGCGGCGCAAGAAGACTTGGTTTTTGTTTATACGATCGTTACTATCGCGTTGTCGCTATTATTATTATTATTCAATTTTGAAAACGTCGACTTCCATCATCAGCCGACGTTGAATACACGATCGTACGCCACGCGGAAAATCGGACATTGTTTGGATTCAATTAGATCCCTCGAAACGCATCGAACCGACCTTAATACACGTCGTTCGGGCACAAAAGGACTGTCCCGACATGTGCGCGAGTATAATTCAGTTTCACGCGCTCAGTGTGTGTACGCGAATGTGTGTGTGTGTGTGTGTGTGTGTGTGTGTGTGTGTGTGTGTGTGTGGTGTGTGTGTGTCTGTGTCTGTGTGTCTGTGTCTGTGTCTGTGTCTGTGTGTCTGTGTGTGTGTGTGTGTGCGTGCGGCGTATGAAATTGCTACTCACGTCACATATTATACCCATCGGATAACTCATATAGTTTTTGCTTTCAATTAAAACAACATTTCTGTGTCGTTTTGGCCTCGACTAAGACTTGTTACTTTTTTTTTTTCTTTTCGTTTTCTTATGATTTTATTTTTATTTCTTTACACGTATACAACGTAATATAATACATATATATACATGCATGCGTGTGCAGAATCGTTTGCTCCTCGAGATATGTCTTCCGTTCCCGATGCAGACTCACACTCTATCCCGTGCGGCAGTCCATCTACTCCTTCCCATATTATATTCCGCAATGTATCATGCACGTAATATAGACTCGAACGCATACTAATATGCCGGTCACGTCCCGTTCGGAGATATTTAATAAAGCTTTGGCGCGTCGAGAGTGGACTCAAAAATTATATCAGCGAAAATGATAAAATCCAAGCCCCCGAAAACCCATCCACCCACAGCCCCCCACCCCATCGTGTTAAAAGTGATTGATTTTCATAGGCATTCGTGGGACTGAAGAAATAAATTAAATGAAATAAATAAATATATATAATATTATATATATTACTGTATTGCGTAGGTACTTTTAGATACAGCTGACATAATATTGTTATTATTATACCGTCGAGTTTCTTAAATTATAATTTAATATTTGATTGAATTATAAAAAAATCAGCATAATAAAATAAAAATGTATATTTATAGGTATTTGTGAGAATTATTGTTATTTTCCAGTAAAGTAAACAATATTTAAGTACTCATCAATGCATAGTATACATTCTGTTATTATTTTGATATATTAAAAACTAATTCCACAGATACTCCAGTATTATATAGTGTACCAGTGCAAAGTTTAAAATCGTCGTGTTTTTGAAATATTGAATAATTCATGTGATGCATTTTACGCATACGCGCAGGAAGTATTTTTTTTTTTTATAAAAGTTTGATTTTAATTTTTATTGTTTCAATGTTAAAAAAACACATTTAATTTATACGTCATTAACTCAAAACAAAAACTAGTATCGTGCCATAAAGATCATAAGCGTGAGTATAATATCAGCGAACCATAACATATTTATACGCCTAGGTCCATATACGTTAAATACGCATAAATTATATGAATAGGAAAAACTAAAGCATACGTCGCTAATCGCTATATACAGACAGTGATTCCGAATATAATTAGTATAATGTAAGGCCACGATAAAATCGATAGAATCAATGACATAAATAATATCACAATATTGCGTACATTTGCATAATGTGTTCAATGAATTTTTATTACGAATGTAGCAAAATCTACATGGACACCATATATGCGTGCAGCTTAAACCCTCCTTTCACAGTCACACAAAAACGCGATGAATTTATGACCAGTGCGTTTTATTTTATTTGTTCTTTTTAATTTCCATATATTTTACGCAACAAACCGCCTCTATAACGCAATCTTTCAACTGGACGATCGTTGCTGATTTTTTCGATTTTATTTTTTTTTTCTCAAATCGCCATTATCAATATAATATATTATGCATATCACACGCACAATAATATTATAATATAGACGCTGATTGCAAAAGACGATTCTATAATAATAATATATTAAACGCATTTTTTAAAGATACGGTAATGTCTGTGTATAGGCGTATATAGGTACACACAATTGCGTTACAATAGTTCGATACTATAATTCAAAGTGGTAAAACATTTGTTTACAATTCCTAACATTCTTATTCCTTTGTCGAGTTTACGACTAAATAAATACAGATGCCACGGGGCCTAAGAATTCAGCATTTTATTATATGTGGCTTCATTTCAATTACGAGGTCAGCTAGTTAAGGAATTTGAGTACCTAAAGGTTTTTATTTTATTTTATTTTAAGAACATTTGATTGTATATATACATTTCATATGTAGGTAACGTTTTTGTCCGAGACATCGCATTACAAGAAATCCATTTTAAGGGCTCCTTCGCATACTTTTCTCCAGACCAATCAACAAACTATGGTATGAAAAAAAAAAATAAAAAAAAAAACAAACGTAATTAAGTTGTTTACAACAGCCAACTACAATTATTGGCAGTAAATTTACCACGGGGGAGGGGAAGTTACAGTTTAAAATATCCATTAATATATTATCATTTCACGCCAATTTCCACTGTGACCAGTTTTACATTATGTGCACAAAACACATTTAAAAAACTAAATGCATTTTAAAAATTAAATCCTACCTTATCTTTAAAACTAAACATGATTTAAATACAATTTCAGTATAAAACCAATACAGCTCTAATATACTACTATAGGTGGTAAATTATAGTTAAACCAGCTATATATTTATACTGAAATAACATTCAATTAACAAACAACCTAGTACCTACATAGCTATAGTCCAAGAGAACAGCGTGAAATGTATGTTATAATTTTGCAAATACAAAAAAATAATAATTTTTCAGACAAGTATATTACGTTTATTATAAGTACTGCGTTTAAGAAAAACAATATAATAATATTTTTTCGAAAATTCCATGATGATACGCTTAGTTATTGTTAGGTATATCAAAACCTGTTCAAAAAAAACCATTTTAAATTGTTAAAGTTTTCCAGCCACGGTAGAATCGTTTTTCTTTTTCTTTTTTTAATTCTTAGAACTCAAATTTAAATATTTAATATTCCGGTTCCAACAAAGTTTATATAATGAATTAAAATTTAAAATTCATTAAATATAATTGTTTTCAAGTGTTGCAAATGTGCATGCAAATAATATGACTAAATTATTTTTACTTGGTAATAGAGTAGGTATACTAAAACAATACATAATTTATTATAAAAACACAATCTCATACAGCCTGAGATAAATCGTCAACATAATATTACGTAAGAGCCACGTTGTCGATTTTCCAAAATTGTCCTGTATACTGTAATTTATGAAAATTATACTTTATACCTATTTTAGTTGCCACTTCAATTATAATACTTTTCCGCTAATTTACTTTCCATCGAATTATTTAGAAGGAGTTGATAAGGATTATTATATTAACAAAACTGACATTACAGGAAAACCATTCAGGCTTCGTAGAATTGGTGGATTTTAATAACCTTTTTTTTTTTTTTTTACCAAAATGTAGAAGACCCATTAAGTTCCTTGAATTTTTAATTTCAAACTATGGTATAAAACAATTATTGAAAAAAGATAAAAATTCCGGCTAAAGAAAATATTTTTCTATAACAATTTAAAAAATAATACTATCAAATCTGGTTGATAATAATCATTAAACCCGTAGACTGCATTTAAATATTTAATACCTATATAATAATATTATGTACAAAAAAAATCAAAAATATGATAAATAAAATTCAATAATTATTATCACAATACGGAAACCTAAATATTGCGATACATAAAACTATGTTAATATTATAAGAAATTAATTTGTTTTGTCTTGTATTAGTTTATTATTTTTTTTATACAAAAATATGTAAGTGTTTACAGTCGATCCTTTGCGAACATAATGTTATATATATACTATAATATAGGTGTTGAATTTTACCGATTCACGTCGCGAGAAAGGGTTGCGATGGGTCTTGTGATAATTGCGCAAAAGTGCGTTTATGATTAAGTACCTATGTGTATGATAGATGCCGCTGCTGCAGGTTAATCGAATTGTTAGCATATACATTTCAAGAAGGGTAGTGCGGTAGGATACTTGTATAATATCGTTTAAGTAATGTATACAGCAGTTTACGCAGAGACGACCTTCTCTGTACAGCGGTCATAGTCGTTGTATAAGGTTTGGGTTTATGATAATTATTGTAAGGAAGGTACATTATACACATCATTTGAACGACAAATTACAGGCTGCATATTTTGTTATTTAATCATTCAGATTATCACGGGCAATTGAATGCAGATTTACCGCAGTTTCAGACATAATAATTACAGTGAATTCAATAACGGATTATATTAAATTATGCTGTTCAACTTTGTTACGACACAGTTTTAAGTTTCTAAGCATTAGTTTAAAACACCTACTTATATCCCCGTTGTGTCCATTCGTCCATCCGTTAGTTACCAGTATATTATGTAGGTAGGTAGTTATGATCTTTGTATTAATAGATTTTATAACCGCGGATCTATTTCAAGTAAATTCATATTAATAAATATAAAAAAAATATAAAAAATATGAGTACCTATTTAATATATAAAAATAAAGTAGCCAATACTAAAAAAATAGGTACCTACCAAAATATAAAGGTTGCCACACAATTATTTTTAAATTGGATAATATGGAATAAGAGGCATTGATATAGATTTTTTTTTTAAAAACCGATATATTTGATAGTACATTAATCATTATATATATATGCGCATTGGCACTACCTAGTTCATAAATAAATAATTTATCACAAGCACCGAAAAAAAAACCTTTCAGATATAATATCTAACTATACGTAACCTATGGTGGGAAGCGAGGAGATAGGCGTATAACGTTTCAGAAAATCACCACATTAATATAATATGTAATTAACCCATCGCAAACGATGTATTATAATCAGCGATGAAATGATGAAGAAAAGAAATCGGTTTTTTTTGCAATACATATTATTTACTATGACAATATTTTATGAAATGTAATTATGTGAATAATAATGATTCAAATTATTACTAGGTAGTTATGATAACTATATATAGGTAATATATTATAATTCTATATGCAAATCATATTATGGCCGAACAAAACGACATTAAATTTTACAAGGTTTATTTAAATTATAGTATATTATTTATAATTTAATAAAGTAACATGCGGTTTAATAAAATACATTTTTATTGGTAAGTACATAGATTCATTTTTACGATGCATTTATCGGTCAGTTAATTTGAACATAAAATCATTTTTACGTAGGTAACTATCACAAAAGCTTAAATTATTATCAAAATTATAGGACCACATTTTCAAATAAGTATATAAGTTAACAAACTAAAGACATTAAGATATTTTTTACAATATTACGCCCAGATATCACTTTTTATTTCTAAAAAAATACATCGTGCAAACAATAATTTAAAATCTGACATTTCCTATCCACATGATAATAATATGTAACATGATGGAAATATAAGTTACCTATACATCATTTTTGGTCCATCTAAACTATATCATTATAGTCTTTCATTGAGAAACAGCTATTATAGATAGGTAGGTACATCCTTCAGTATACAAATTATATAATATTATGGTATTGTACCAACATAGGTAATAGGTATATTGATTGTCGGTTACACGATTTTATAATATATATATTTTCCCTGACTGAACAATATTATATTTTAATCGATATGGAATAAACTGTAATGTCTGCGCATAATGGCCGTGTACACACACACACACGTTCGAGGTTGTTAACTTTTAAATTATATTTTTGTCTAAATAATAATATAACGACCGACAGTGACGGCTGCAAACCGGATTCCCAATAGTTATCGACGTTGACCCGATCTGAAAATATGCTTTTCTCCCGCTCGCAGGTACCCGTTAATGAAGACGAATTACTCATTTATGTATTATTATTAATATTATATAATATCAACTGATGGTAAGATTATATAGGTATGCGTATGGATGTCCTATGGTAAATGGCAGGCTGTATACGCCTAATGTGCGCGAAGGCACACACAATACATATTATGAGCAGTAGGCGGACATGACTATATAGAAATTATCGCGTCCATATAAACATTTAATCGCATACAGCCATACAGGGTGATCCAAAAAGCGTGCTCACCCCCTTCCCAGTAATTATATCCTTTATAATAATGAATGTATTCACGAAAAGACAATCTATTAATATCAAATTCTTGATATTATTTTCTGCAGGTGCTACTTATAAAGAGTGTCCTAGCTGTAACGATACAAACGTCTGCCCCCTCTCCGACCTTTTTTCTACTGTAAAAAATTATTTGGTCGATAATTTTTTGAAAACTCAGACTTATCAAAATTGAATTTCCAACGTGTAGTTTTTGAGTGATTAAAACGTCATTATTACAATCCTTAAAAAGGTATACAGAATATAAAATAGATTTTACCTATTACGATCTATATTATTAATCAGTCTCTTCAGTGTTTTATACATTTTATTGACGCACGCCGCGGACAGTGTTCGGTGGCCAAGCGAGGCGTTGGTACCTCTATTTAGGTACTTACACTGTATACAAGGGATATATTATCATCAATATTACGGATGCTCACTTATATACAATATATATATGTTATACATATGGATCTAGGTATAATTACCGGGTGCACGATCAACATCCCCCTGACTTTCCCCCGCAGGCCACGAAGAGACATGCCGAAAACAGATTTATTACACGAAACGCGACCGCTGCAGTGCGTATAACGTTACGCGCCGCGCATATCGCTGCCTTATAATTATTATCGTCTTCTTAGCTATATATAATATAATATACGAAAAATCGTGTAATCTGTTATCATTTTATAACCCTCTACTATGTATATTATTTTTTTTTCCTATACATTTTTAATGTAAATATACACGGGCGGCGGCGGCGGCGACGGTGGCCCCAGGGAACCGAATTCTCGAGCGCGCGCGAGAAGGGAAAACGAAAATAAAATATTATTATATAATATACACTGCAGACGGCCTAATGACTGTACCACAACGGCGAGGTGGCTACTTGCGGACGTATAGCATATTATATACATCATACATAATATATTATTATAATAATAATATTCGAAGAAATGTTTGGCTAATGGTAAACGATTCGTTATGTTATTATTATTATTCGTGCCCCCTCCGCCGACGACGACGATGGTTTCTCTGTAATGTAAATATGACCCTCGGGCGTCCCCAAGGGTACGCGTGCGCTTATATTCAATCGACGACGATGACGGAAGCTGCAGCACGAGAATATTCCCGCGGGATGATGAGCGGAAAACGCGGACCGCTGTGGGAAACCCTCGCCGGCTCCGCAGACGATTATTATGACTGCGCCAGTGAAATATTATGTTTCCGTAGTGGAAAAAAAAACGCAATTAATATACCGTAATCGTTTTTGACGGAAACGAACGACCCTTGGATACACATTGCACAGTGTTCACTTTATATACATAATACATAGGTATTAATAACGTTGAAATCGATCGACAACCGCGAACAAAAAAAAAAAAAAAAAACCATTATATGCTCTAGATTTTGAAAATGTATATGCGTATGCTGGGGTTGTCTGAAATTATTTCAACGTAAATATGTTTTTGGGCTGGATACGAGATTTTTGTTTCCGACCGATTTTATTATATAATTTCGCGTTGTCACGGTCATCTATTAAATATTAACAAAAACATATTTATGATTCATAGATTTTCTTTTTAGAGGAAAAATATCGATTACCGACTATTATGGTTTTTTTAAAGTGTTTTTAATCTATTAACGATCTCATGTATAGTCATGATATTAATGTATATTATGAATCACTGATGTATCTCATGTAAGATAAATGTTCAAAAAGAAATTGAAATATCGCAATTAATAACGATAAGAGTTACGGAAATCGATATGTAATTTTGATAAAGTTTATAAATGTTAAATTATTATACTTATCCAAAACTAAAAAGTAGGTATATTATAGTTGAATAGATCGAGATAAATATAGTTTTTTATTTCATGGTAAAATACACATCTGACATATGTATCTTGTTGTAATTTGTTGAACATAATTATGAAAGGCGACCAAAAGAATATTATGATAAAATGCATAGACATTATCTACACATAAACACAAATTTTCTCATCTTCATACAATACTCTATATGGTCCAATAAGCGTACGTAGTTTACAATATCGTTTTCTCTGTGAAAATCTTCGTCGAACACTTTACTACTATATTGATAATATTATACCGATAATACGCGTCCGGTAGCGAATTGCTGCAGTGGCATGGCATCATAATGGGGTTGTAAGTTGAAACTTAAAAGGTCACCGTTTCTGCGATTTAAAGGATTTTCCGGTACAGGACGCGAGTGTGAAGGGTGAATTGTAAAGGGTGAAACTCTCGTAGACAATTCATATAAGTTCATTACGCCACTACAGGATGTATATATGATACGATAGCATATTTGAGAGAAGCGTCTTAAATCCGTCAAAGAGGTGAAAGCTTAAAAGTAATAACTACAAACTAATTATTCAGTTGCGCACAGGATGCACTTACCCTGCAATGTATTATACTAGTGGAACATTATGAACGTACCTGAAATCAAAAAAATAAACATATGTTAACGTATCATATTATTATGATTTTTAAAAAAATTATATTTTTAAAACATAACTCGTTATATAACCTGATGTTGGCTGGTTAACTCGTTGTGCCATACATTTCGCTTATATAAAAGTTTCGAACTAAATGTTCAATTTAATTAATGAAATTTGTTGTTTAATTTTGTTAATTTTGTTAATGAATACTTAAAGTGTGACCCGGTGTTGCGCGATAAAACTAAAGTATTGAACAGATTACTTAATTTGCTTTTAACATTTAAACTCGAGTTTAAGCTTTGAGTCCCTATACAAATACAATAATTTCGAAATATGACAAAGTACATCATCGACACATTCGCCACCTATCGTTAAAGTCACCGACGGTAACAAATTTGCATATTATGTCTTGGGCGTTTGTAGCAAGTATAACAATATAGCGCCTTGTCAGATTGACTCAAATATATTATTATAATGAAATAGCAGCGTAGTTACATAGGTACCTACATTATGAGATGCGTGTAAAAAGAAAACCTCACAAATAAAACATTTAAAATTGATACAATATAATAGTTAAGAATATGAAAGTTATATAGATAGCAAATAATTTAAGATTTACCTAAATTGTCAAAAATATCTATTATTATGCGTTTTAAATCAATTTAATGCAAAAAAAATTAAAAATAAACTACTTGACCTGAATAAACATTTTTCTAAAAGTTGTATGTATAAATTGGCTATTATATAAAAAAAAAGTAATAGAATTTAAAACTTAAAATTGTCAGTATTAAAAAATCAAAAACAAACAATACTTTATGCTGAACTACAAGCATCAAGCAATATAAATAATAATTATGCAGAGAAAAAACATTTCGAAATATCCATCAGAACGATTGTCATTCAATTTGTCAGGTCATCCTGATATACACCTTATATAATATTTATATATGCCACACGAGGACAATCCGTACGACGGTATTATTATCGTATTATATTGTACCTATTTGTATAGTAGGTACCTCCGATCAATCACCATTAACGGGCGCGGACAAAAACTGACGTAAATCAGTTTCCCAATAAATACAACGGCGTGTTATATAATACATATCGTATAGGTACGTTAGTTTTTTCGGATCAATCGGAAACGCGATACAGTCAGCGTACCCTATACTCGTACGTCGTCACCTCACATACCTGAATGGTGTGCACACATACAACGTATTATTATTAATAATATTTATATTACCAACATATAGGTATAGGTTAACCTGCCAGCTTATACCTAACCTACCAGCATATTCTATATCTTTAATATGTATAGGTACACAGCAGCACTGTGCCATGACTTCCGGAAATCGCTTGGTCGTGTGTAACAATACGACACAGTATATGTATATATTATATTATATTATATTATGTACCTACCTACTGTGTATATATTATAATAACATAATATGTGGGAAACCGTTAACGGCGACGGCGGCCAAGTGTCGTTGGGGAGGAAGAAAATGCGCCTAATGAGGTGTAACAATTACCTATACACGTGTATTGTACCCCTCGTCCGGGGCGGCACCCGCGAGTGATGTAACATTTTCGTGCGTACCTCCTACCTACCCACATAATAATATTATTATATTATTTCATATATTATTTTTATGACAGAATCGGATTTGTTTGTTTGTTACCGTTCGTTCTATACCTCTCGCTATGTACAACGCCGCTTTTTACAGAGGTTCAGTTAATATCATGGTATATATGGATGGATGGAAAAAAAAACTGTAAATATAAAACAAGGAGAAAAACCCGATTTTAACGAGCATTGTCCGTCGCATGTATGTGCAGCGTGTAATAACAGTACATACCTACCCATGTAATAATATAATTGTGCCCCCGCCGAGATAACGCAAATTACGAATCTCTTTCCGCCACGACGAAAATCGCAGAGTATAAGTCACGAGTTACCGCTGTATAAATATTATATACATATGTACATATATATATAATTTATTATTATAACTATAATTCGTTTTATTACGATTATTACGCGCGACGTCCCGCGGGGGGAAACCGTTTAAAAAAAAAATTCCTATTTCGTCCGATGACGTCGATCACTATTAATTTCCGAAGTTGTTGCGTTTTTTATATTCTTTATATTATTATTCTTTAACAATGCGGTTCCAACGTTTGAGCTTCGAGTACACACACACACACACCACCTCCATCAGTGTGCACCAGCTATAATATATACACGTGTCTTCGGTTGCGGTTTTTTTTTTTTTTTTTTGACGTGGTATTGCATTTGACAGCATGTAATTTAATCGCAGTTTCACAAGCGCATCGTGTAGCCCCGAGTCATAATCGGTCGGTCCCTAATATTTGTCCGACGCGGCGTCGCCGTTAAGAGAACTATTTTAATTTGCTTGTTTTTGAGATTTTAATAACATTAATAAAACGGAAAAAAGAAGAACAACACGTGGGAGTTCGGATTTCGTATTATTCAATTTTAGTATATTATATATAATATCGTATGCCATATTAACTATTATACTATACCTATATACCTACCGGTATAACGTCGGTACCTACACATATTAAATTATGTACCTATATTGACGCGACGATGATGACCCCGAAGGTATATCCGCCACTCGAGTCCGGGTCTTTATACAACGCGTCACAATAAACATTAATTTCGACGACAATTTTATGGAAATTCGTGTGGCGGGTTCGACGTAAAGACTAATAAAGAGCGGTCGGCGTGTGTGTTTTTGACTCTCGCTCGCTCGTTTGTCGGACGTCGCGGCAAGTCGTAATTTTATATTACCTACCTAAGTATATGTAATGTTTTTGTAAACTCGAATGGTTCTATAGATAATACTATATGGCACACGTCATCTACGCACGGTGTATATTATAACGCGCTCAAGTCTTCGGCATACTATATACTAACTATTAAATAAATAATAATATAGGTACCTATGTGTAAATTAGAAAAGGCCAACTTATGGTGACAATTTTTTACTATCAGTATTATCGCATCGACTTAATTTTTTATTACCTGGATATATGTAACGGATTTTGTGAAACCGAGTATAGGTAATACCACGGCACATGTCATATACGCGAGGTGTATACCTATGACGCGTTTAAATCTCCGATAATATACTATATTGGGTGAATAATAATATAGGTATGTATAAGAAAGAGCTAAGTTACGGTGACAATTTTTTTCCATCGGTATATAATCGTTTGTACGTAACTTGGAAAATAATTTTAGGTGCTTGTGACTCACGGAATAACGTTGCGGCTTAAAACAGTCACTTTTTAGTTATTCAGCTGATCGTTTGTAGTTGGATATCGACGTCTTTTTATACCAACTGGATCGTAGGCATATGTGACGATTTTGCAGTGAATTCAAATGTTTATAGGTAATACCATGCGGCACACGTCATCTATACACGTGGCGTATGACGCACTTAAGTCTCTGACATACTATATATATATATTAAGTAAATTATAATATATATTATTATAAGAAAAGGCTAACTTATGGTGATCATTTTTTATGATCAGTATTATCATAAGAAGGGAATTTATAAAACAAATTTAAGTGTGACAAACGGATAATAACGTTGCAGTATTCTTTATGTTTTAAACTATGCACGTATTCTGTAGGTGTATATATATACTTTAGAATATAAGTCACTTTTTAGTCATTTTTTTCAGTTATTTCAGCTGAAAGTTTATTGGACACCGACACGTCATAATTGTATATTGAGAATTCGAATGGTTATAGCCACTTATAGGTAAAACACGTGTCCCACATAGTATTATTTGTAGATATTCGGTACCAAAATAATAATATATGTATGAGATAAGACTAAGTTATGATGAACATTTTTACTATAGTTATTATTATATGAATGTACATAATTTTATATTACCTAGGTATATGCAACGGTTTCTGTGAATTCGAATTGTTATATATTATATAGGTAATACCGTGGCACACGACATCTACACGCAGTGTATGCAGACGCACTTAAGTCTCCGACATAATATATTAAGTAAATAATAAAATATGTATAAGAAAAGGCTTACAATTATTGACATTTTTTTAGTATCGGTGTATTATTATATGGATTTAATTTAGAAAAAAAATGTGAGTGTGACTCGCGGATAATAATGTTGCAGTTTTCTTTATGTTTTAAATGATGTACGGTATATACTTGGGTACTTAAGAATAGTAGGTAGTCACTTTTTAGTTATTTCAGTTGCAAATGACTGTCCCAGCATGCACATAAAAATCAACAACATTATACTACATATACATTATTATTATACAGCTGAACGTTTTATTTTAATGATCGCGCTAGAAAATTCAAGATAAACATTTTTAAATCTGCTAAATCAGCTTATTTTATATATTATATCGTAATCAAACGGCGAAAAAACCATAAGTAACATATCTAGTATTTATAATCAATGATATCAGCTATATGCCTATATAATTGTAATCATTTGTTTAAAATGAAATTGAATATATTTAACTGCAGGCTATATGGTTTTAAGTTATAATATTATAGTACAATATGTTTTATATTGAAATTTGTTTTGAAAATAATATTATTTATTCTTCATTATCATCGCCCATTAATTTGACTATACTTAGATATGTACTTAATCGATAGCTGCTCGTCAGTATACTATTATGCAGTTCTGATTGTTCTGAAACGAGTATTTACAATATATTATTTTTAAATACTAATATCAAAAAATGTAATTATCATATTATTATTAGGTCAATATTGGAATATGAAGCTATTATATATGGGATCTAAGCACTTCATGTGGTATGAATCAAGTTGAGAGTGTTAATTGTAAGTTCCTGAACTTTGCGGTATACACATAAAAAATTGATCAACCACCTCATAATGATTGTTCCCCAGTTTTGCACCAACTTGGCTTGAATACTTTAGTTAACAGAAGACTTGAAGCTAATATAACTTTCCTTAGACGTCTTATAGATTCTCCAGAAATATTAACTCAAATTAATTTCAAAATATCATCCGTTAATACCCGTCACATTTATCTTTGCCAACTTGTAACACCAACTATGCTTAAAACCAACCATTATACATTTATACCGATTAATGAACATAGCCAATAAGGACCCTTCAACTCTACGTTATAAGATATCTTGTACAAACAATATTTGTTAATGTTGTATTAAATTGGGAACGTCCCGTATTGTTATATAAAATAAAATAATAAGACGGAGTCGAATTTAAAACTAATAAATATAGTAAGCCATCTATATTGATCTCATGACGTGTAAACGACCGGATGGGCCAAGGTTAAAATGGTACATAACACAATGTGTTTGTAATAATTGAGCAGCTATCAGAAGTGTCAATCAAATCACACGGTATAACTCCAAGTGTAAAATAAAATAGTTCGGTACTTATATTGCTAAGTATATGCGCTCAAATATCATCGATTCGCTAAGTTAAATACGTTAAAATTTATTTTTAATCAGTCATCGCGCATCGTTAAAACAAACGCGTCCTGCTCCTGTATAGTCCTTTTTAGACTCGTTTCTGACGATTCCGGATGTCATGTCATTTGATTATTAAACATTTTTTTTTCCTTTTATACACGACGCGAGTGCAAGTTAGGTACACACAAAAAAACTCTCGTTTTCTAAAATTCTGAGAAGTTTATATAATATGACTATAAGAGGAGTACTATATATACCTATATATACCTCTATTATAATAGCTCGATCGACAGCAATCGAGTTTGTCGTTAAAAACAACGAACTATACGCGTTTCGCGGAGTTAAAACCAGCTCGTCGATTATGCGTGTACAGAATATGTATACATAATATACTTACATATTATTATATATATACGTATTTTATAAACATCCGTTTTTTGTTTCTCCTCGTCAAAAAAAAAAAAACAAACAACAAAATAAAAAACGCGATTGTTCTCGTTATTGTACGAAATGCGCGACGAGGAAAAAAAGCCTCATCTATCCGCCCAAGACGACGACGACGACGACCACTTCCATCACTATATATGACGTACATACATAATATATGTTGTATTGGACTTATCTCAATCCGTATGTTTTCGAAGAACTTCACTCTCTTATTGTTATTATTATTTGGTTTGGTTTGGTAACATTTTTTACTCGTTTTCGTATGCGGCGGCGGCGGCGGAGTTATAATATAATAATAAATGACGTCTTGTACGCATTCACCACTAAACATATTATGTAGGTACAATCATATATATAATACGGCAACTAGTCCCGGATTAAATAGAGATGTCGTTAATATTATTTCGTACGACAACGATAACACAGTAACATTTATACTATATAAATAGAGATTAAAATAAATAAATAAGTAAGAACCATAAGCCCATTTCAACGTGAATTAAATAAGCTAGTGACAATATATATATATCATATAATAATATGCAGTAAAATGTAAATTTAAATATATGTTTTAAATAATTGTTAAGGTGCTTATTTGTAACTTTGTCGATGTCGTTTATGCTCAGCACGAATTTTCTATGTATACTTGGACGTTCGTCAGTAATATGCCTTCTGGCCTGGCTGTCGTTTCCACAATCAAATGTTCGGTAGTCCTTTAATTTCCGCTTGTCTATGATATCTTCCGTGTCCGGTTCTTATTCGTTTAAGGATTGCCCACTACTGGCGAGTGTTCATTTTAACCCTTTGACTCTTTGTGTGCGGGGATCCTTTATCCGACTATACAATATATAATACCTTTGAACCTTTAGTCACACTTCTCTTACCTAACCAGAAATTAGAGATGTCATAACGGCCCTAAAGGCGCTTCACTTTTTTCCACGCGAACCAAAAATCCTGGCTGATTATGTATTTATTGATATTTGATAGTTGATACTACTTAATGTTATAATTACAATTATTTTATTGAGAGTTCTGCAGGTTCGAAAACTGGGTCATTAGTCTGTATTTACGTTTACATTAACAATAGATAATATTAATTATGATTATTGGCATAATATTATGGTAGTTAACAATGTGGAGTTTATCTAATTACATTTTTTTTTTACAAGCGGTTTTGACTTAATTTTTAGATTTTGATATCAATGCCGATGATGGTTTTAAAAAAAAAATCTATAAATTAGATTAGTGCGTTTTGTTCCCCGAGTGAAGCACTTCCATTGTAGTAGGATGGAAAAGGATGTTGGCAGTGGTTTATAACGGGCAATGAAGAAATATTATATTCAAACAATATTATTATATGCTTTTTTTTAAGTAAAAAACGAATATTACCTCTAATTAATAAATTCTTTACGCTTTATTTTTTTTTCTAAAATCACTGTTTTTCTACATAATATTATGTACCAGCTGCTTTTCGTGGTTATTACCGTCATCGATCATTATATTGTTATTACGTGTTGTCTATAAAACAATAATTTGTAAGGCCTAATTTGTTTCGCAGGCCTTAGGCATGGCTCCTATACACACATATATATATGAGCTGTAACACGGACCCGGTGGTCATTACCGCGCGCTTGTACTTATATTATATACACAGCCTGCAACGCTGAAGATATATATTTTATTATATTATGCTCATTTACACACACGCTGCAGTATGTGTAACCTATAATATAATAATATCAGCTCAGACGACCTAGCTCGGCAGGAATGCACCGGACACTTGCGACGACGACGACGACGACGACATCGGAATTACAGATTCGAACGGCGACGGCGGCGGCGGCGAGATCGGAACAATTATTATTGTACGTAGAGCATAATAATATTATAGTCATGCGAGGAGAAGACGACGAGGAGGAGGAGGACGGGGTAAAAAACCGAACGAATACGATCTGCTGCAGAAGACATATTATTATTACTATTATTGTTGTTGCGCGTTCGTACCTACGCGTATACCTCTATATACGTGTAGTGCAGGAAATGTGCAGACGGCGGGGGAGAAAAGAAGTCTTCTCTATTCGATTAAATACAACAAACGACCGACCGACCGACGACGACGACGGCGGCGGCGGAAAGAATGAAAAGTAAATAAAAAGGACACAGAAGTCTGCCGCGGCCGCCGCCCTCGATGCGATATAGTAATTGTCACCGGACGAGAAAACTATCGTCGGTCTGGGCAGTAGTAGTTCTCGGTATATACTTAAACGTGTGTTATTATTATTATCAACACACAACGGCAGCAGTGTCCGTGTGCGTGATTTACAAGTGATATTTTATATAATATCGTGTTTGATTTGCACACGACCAAAAGAAAAGCGGACGCGACGACGGCATAATTCGACGTCGTGTCCGTACGCATATAATACATCGTATAGTAAAATATACCATCAGTGTGCCCGACTTGGCCAAAACCAACAGAATGAATGAACATATTATACTATTATTATACAAAACTCAGCCCAGCTACACACTATATCGGTGTTTACCGGTTTGAGCGTATGTACCGAGGTAGTAGTTAACGCGAGCAAATCGACAAAGGTTATTTACACTCTGGTTATTTACATTGGGCATATATGTGAACTAATTAGTTCCGAGACGGGGGGGAAATCCTCCTGCTTGTCGAATTGGATACCGCACCGGGCGTAGGCATTTTCGAACGTGGTTCAAGTAAATACTCTAAACTAAAGCGTGGTATCTCTGAGATCGAGTAGTTTTAGATTTCTAAACATAAGTTTCGAACACGTTGTCTACCTGTCATGTCCTTCCATCCGTTAGTTAGCGGAACATAGTTATGATTGCTGATACTAGGATATGTGTACTTATTGTCCGTAGTTACACTGTACAGTATAGTGCACATAGTTACAATTGTTTGTATTAAGATGTTAAATTACGATTGTTGATATTAAGATAATTATTGCTTATTGTGTATAGATTCATACTAACCAAAATATACTAGCAAAATATTAGGGTTACCAAATTTTGTTTAAATTCTATTTGGAATCATAGTATATTACGTTTAGACACCGAGAATTTAGCACGCTTGCAGAGTGAGCTTTCCTAATTTGTTTGAATCTAAAGCTAATAGCTATACAACCATACGGACGTCTACATTTGAATATATTAAAAGTATGTTATGTAGAGTGAGAACCACTTTTATTTAAAATATTGGTCTAGTTGAGCCTATATGTTCGTATAATATATTAAAAGTAACATGGTACAAAAATATTTTTCCTCTACAAGGACAATCGAGAAAACGTAGATATGTTTTTGGGTTTAGTGCAGTGAAAAAATATCTAGTAGCATGCTAGAAATTTAATTTAATTTTTTTTTTCTATTGATTTGCGTTTCTTATGAAATATCAACGCGTTACGCAAATCAATGAAAAAAAATTGTTCTTGGCACAAAAATGTATCTATGTTTTTAATATAAAGCGGACTGCCTGCAGTCCAACAGGTTGCCTAAGTAACACAGCAGCAAGCATACACTTATCAGACATGATTTCTAACTTGCGCATAACATCCCGTTTTCTAAGGGGTTTAGTATAGGCAAGTTTAACGACATTTTAAGAAAAATTTAAATCCAAATAATATGTAAAAAATGAATATTTGTTTGTACGGAACATTGACACTTGAAAACTACATAACCGATTGGCACAAAATTTTGCACAAATATTAATTGAGACTGGAGACGTGTTCGTATGGTTTCGTTTTTCGACTCATATAGATTGCACATTCTAATTTATTATTTTTTTTTTTTGGCTCACACATTATTTTGTTGTGGCTCAGGAAAATCTAATATTTTTTATTTATTTAAAGGGTTGCCATTGGTTACAGAAATAAAAGATGTTTGCAGCTATTATGCATTGCAGAGTACCAACATGTATTCAAAAACTATATACTCGACCAATTTTGATGAAAATTTCAAATTGTTCTTAGAGTTTCAGAAAAGTTTTGACTTGGCTTTCAAAAGCATCGCGTACATCGGTTTCTCGCCACATTTAAGTCAATTTGGTAATACTTAGTATTCTATGTTTGTCGACTTTTAGTTTTCTTTCTTCAAATGTTTAAGAAAAACATAATACTGAGAAATGTTATCTCTCACTTTCATAATATAACAGAAGTTCTATCTTTAAAATCGATCATTCACTCTATTAACCGAAGTTCTATACCGAGTCCCGTTAACGTGTATACAGTGTATATGTTTTTATGTACCGAAAATTGTCGGGATAGTGGATACGTTTTCCGCTAAACCGCTTCTAAGAAGTGTTCAGATTTCAATTTTTTTTTTATATATAATCTCATATATATATTTTTAGTCACACCTATCATAATAATAATAAGAATAGAGCTCGCATTAATATTTACTAAATCGCCTCACGATGTTATCATTATACACATATAGGAAATTAAAAATCCATTTAAAATATCACGACAATGACTGTGCTGGTTTGGTGAGTGTGAACTAGTACACAACTTACAGAAGTATTACGCCGCGGTCGATATACAAGTTTGCGAAATCTGATCGAATTTACGCTGCAGCCAAATAAATATATTAATTTGTTGTGCCTGTATTATTATAATTATTATTATTGTGACGTACGAAAGTATTTTCCGCGCTTCCAATTCGGATATGAACACGATACAACATATTATTATTAAATTATTTCCATTTACGCTCTCTTAAACATTTCGGAACCCAATTAGCATAATATATTATAGTATAAAGCCCAACCGATATACAAACGTGCATATTACATCGTATTATCATATTATATAATATTATAGGTGCTATATATATGTAGGTACCTATATGTGCTGCACACGAAAAACAATATTGTTTAAATCCGCCAACATCGTATTATATAGTATACATACCTAGTTGGAATTTAAACAACAACACGATATTATTATGCGTGTACACAGCGAGATTGATCTCTCGCAGAGACATACACTATAACACATACCTAGGTAGGTTACCATGACTATAAAATATAAATATATTATGTGTATTTATATTATTATATGCAAATGTTCGTGTGTGTGAAATTGTTTCAGTGGCGAAAACGGCACATGGCGGCGTCGCACGATCATTGTTACGTGGTATTATAATTTCGAAGACGATTTGCATAATTATTAATCGTGGAAAAAAAAAACACGGCCAAACTCATATATACCTACCTTATATATACTTTTATCATTATACATTATAATATTATGCACGCTACGTATAATATTATGATGCGAGCAGTAGATGTGTTATCTCGGTTAATAAATAATATTCAATCACGTAGGTGAGTATAAACAGGTAGGTAGAGGTATACTCATACACGCACACACACATAAGTACAATGGGATTTGGATATATACCTACAAGCGCTATTTAGATACGTGTCAAAAGTTACACGCCTGAATAACTTTTAACCCGCTGAAAAACGCATCAATCTACTGCAAACACGACTGCAGCACGCACGCATAGACATAACGTACACAAATAATTAACGGAAGACAATAAATTATCGACTCTCGAATTTTCCCGATACCCGTGTATCCGACCGCGCCGGATAACTTTTCGACCTTTTCGGCAAATTTAATTTAATCGAGCAACCGCGGTATGATATTGTGTTATACGTCACACACTCGAACATTTTTCCGCGTGTTGACTGTTGAAAACTATATTACACATATAGATACCGCAGTATTTATAATGTAAAATAATATTTAATACTGATAGGTATTATATTTTAACCAGCACTTAGAAGCCGTGCACTGATTTGATATGCATAGGAAATATAGGAATATATACGATAATATTATGGTAATATTGTGCTGTACTTACCCACTACCTATGTAATATTCTTCGCCGGTATATATTTAGACAGATATCGTTTATAAATATAATATACAAACGAAAGACCGCATTGTGATGATTTAAATATTTATTATCGTACGCAGTTTTATAAGTCTCCAAAATCAAAACTAGTCGATGCGATATCATCCGTATATTGTAATATGCAAACCACACTTGTTATTATAGACATCGGGCTTTAAATTATTATTTTAAAACACTCTTGGCAAGTTAATGTGTGCCATAGTTTATTAAATCGATTTTATTAAACATTCGAGTTGAATTCATCTTTACGAGCATATCATTATAAGACTGACGCGTGGTGTCTATAAAAAAAAAAAATAAATAAAAAGTAGAAGAAGGAAAAAAACAATAAATATTAAACCGATTGGAATGCGCGGTTCGTTGAGCCATTATAATATATTATATTAACGGCTCTGCAAGCTTAACGGTTTGCACAACAATTTGTATAGCGGAGGAGAAAATTATATCGACTTTGAAGGTAGGTATATAATATTATTATGGTGTTTGTGCAGTATAACAATAGACGTCGATGTATGTTAATATTAATAATATGCGATGCGTTGGTATATAATGTTATTATATATTTTCAAACGCGTTATTTACTGGCGCGAACGTCTCTCGGCGGCTGCAGGAATGGACAATAATATAATAATAATAATATCGCGGCATGCGAGCACGCGTATAGTATGGGTGCGAAATAAACGCGTTGCAGCAGTGTCGAGACATTGAATCGTCTTCCATTCACAAGGTGACCGTCGGTAATATTTCATAAAAATGAGATAAAAAAACAATCGGTCGGCAACAGACATTCTGATGGGAAGGTGTACAACTGTGTGCCGTGTGTCCCGGGGCGGCATTGCTTCCACGAGTTTTCTCTCAGACCACGCGACACAATATGACACACACAAACGTGATACACAGTATATTCTTGTAATTTTGTATTATTTTGCTCCAATAGAAATGATTTTTTCAATAGTAAAAAAAAAGGTTTTGAAGAGATGAATACATTATTAATAGGATTCGCGAAATGAACACGTAAATCTCGCGTAGATTATTACAAGAATTAGATTTCAATATGACGTAATATGCTTCAATTATTCTTGTAATTATATGTTCGCAGGACACAATGGGCCAGTTTATTGAGCGGTTGCGTGAGTAAGTTAAAAAAAAATATAATATAAAAATGATCAAATAAGTTTTTTATCACTAAGTGTATACTCATAAAATATTATTGTGCCACTACACTACTTATCTAGGGACGTAAAAGGTTGTTGATTTATGTGCGTACAAGTATATTTGTGCGATATAATTAAATGGTATTAATGACTATTTGAAATTTAAATTCATGGCCAACGATTTGTATTTAAGGAATCAAACGATTTCCTGTATACATTAAAAGCGAGTTTTTGCATACACCTTTATAGTACAGTTTAATACATATTATTATGTTATATTATATTATTATACACACGTACGCACTACTCTCGGGCGTGTGGAGTATAATGATAATAAATTATGAACATTTTTATTCGATTATCAGCTGTTCTAACTATTAATAATATTATTAATAGGTACCTACAAACACACGCGAAATGGCACTGCTCGGTCAACGGCTTTAGTAGCGTGTATAATATTTTGATTTTTGAATGTTCGCACATTGTTCGTTCGGCGAGTATAAAAAAAACAATATGTTGGGGGGGGAGGTGAGTAGAAAATAATAAAACAAATAAAACATTTAAAACAATAAATATCATTAAAGCGGATGGGCCGAATGCGTCTCCATGTAATCCACGCGTTATTATACTACTGGCAGGTATATATATATACAATATACGTTTTGATCCTAGGTAGACAATAATAATAATAATAATATGAATGCAAATGAAAAGTGAGTCAAATATTTTTTGTTATTGTTGTATCTGTTGCGCCATAAACAACGTGTGCTTATTTCTCAGTTAAAAAAATATAATGCTCGCGATCCACTCGATATATTATTATAATTATTCCATAATATTATACAACATAAAATATGCGTACCTCCAGCACTGCCAGAGATAAACGCACGTCCCCGTATATATATTGGTGCACGGCGATTCGTGTAGCTGGCAAAATCGGTTTTCGTTCACATGCTTATATTGTACCACATTATTCTACTTAATAATATTATTATGTTGTGCATACAACAAGCGATAATATAAAGTATATTGTACACATGATATTATATATTATTATAATGATTTGTGAACGACGACCATAAACAATCGCATTATAAATGTAATGTGTTTTTCGTCTCTACGATGGCTGCACCATCTCTGCAGTGCATTACGTGCATATTTTTATTATTATTATTATAATGCAATTAACGCGGACCGCTCATGTACCTATACGGAATAATATATCATATATTATGCGTATATCGCGGCAGAGTACGTACGATAGGAAAACCTGCCGCGGGCTAAGAGCACACCGCCGCGCCGAAAATAGCGAAATATATTATTCGATAAAAAAAACCGACCGAAAACAACTTTGGCGAGCGCGACGTACGCACACGTAATAATATAATATTTTAACATAATATTATGCACGCGTCACGTGATTAAATATCGTATTAAACCGCCCGAGTGAATATTCACACCTCGGGCCGCGTAATTCCCGATCGAAAGAATACATATCATGTTATTATAATTCGTTCGGACGTCGCGTAATATGCGAAGGACGACGCGCGTGCTGCCGCGGCCGTCTTCGGTCATCGCGTTAACGATAAGCTCGCGGGTGTTAGAGGTAAAATAAAATAAAAAAACCGTTCGCGAGTGAGACGACGGACATCATATTATCAGACAGAGACGGCCGCGCGCGGAGACGGAGAGACACGTGCACGGAGACGGACGGACAGAGAGTGAGTGAGCGAGAGAGGAAACCCGAGAATATCAATCGTCTAATGAGGTGACGGCGGCGGCGGCGGCGTATTCGGCGAGAACAAGGCCCGGGGGGAGCCTCCGTTATAAGAGTCGCCCACGCGGTTCGTGAGTCGGCGGCTCGCGGCTCTCGTCCCACACATACGCACACACACACACACACATAAGCACACAAGCACACTACCGAGATATTCCTAGGTGGTGATCACACCCGACGACGATGACGACGACGACCGGTATATACCGCACACTCGGTTGGGGCTACCGGTACCATTGTTGTGAGCGTACGCGCCGAGTGGGACTCTATTATAATATTATACCGGGGTTCAATTAAAATCCGATATACTCATTATCGGCATCACCTGTGCATTAAAACGTATTGATGTGTGCGCGTATACGTTCGTGTACGTTGTCTATGTGTACACGCCGTACGTATATTATACAGGGTGATCCTTCCTTCGATTGTTCAATTATAATCAGTAAAATGGTCCAGATATAATAAAATATACTAGACCTTTATTATTACATTAATTTTATCGAATCATTTTTCAAGACTATAGCATATCCTTAGTGATTACATTTTAACAACTGAGTTTCACTATAATAACTAATGACTATAGACTCGTTCAAATTTTAAATTAAATACAACAAAATTTAAAAAAAAATAATCCACTTAACAACTTAAACAGAAAATAAAGGAAGTTCTCCATTGACGGAAATCGGGGGGGGGGGGCTTAAAGGAGTTCAGCCTCCCAAATATCCCATTAGCCACTCACCCGAATATACAGTTTTTTAGTTATGTGGAATCGAAGCTCCGCTCACACTGATATTAAAAATGTTAGCCTCCTGAAATTTTAATGGATTTCCGCTTATGGTGTTTTCATTTGAAAACCAAAAGTTTGTATCGCCTCAACTAGTACAATAAATCTCAATAATCAGAAAATATGATCTTTAAGTATTCATTTAAAAATGTCATAAATCAGAATTTGAATAATGAACATGTGAACATGTTTGATGAATCACCCTGTACATTAAAATAAAATGTGTAATATTATATATTATCTATGCATATTATTGTATAGCTAAGACGCTTGATAGTTTTCAACCCAAACTCCAAATATATTATATATACGTGGCGGACGATGAACGGTGATGGTCCGCCCGAGGGCAGACGACTTTAATATGTTGTAGAATTTAAAAAAAGTACTTACACATAAGAGCTGTAGGTACAGTGTCTTCTGTTTTTATCAGGAGCATTTCAATTTTTCACCCCGTATCCCGTCATTTGGAATCTGCCTATGCACTATTGCACGAGTGCGATTTCGACTTCGACAATATTATATTATACTATTACCGTCGTCGTGGCGGCATTCGACGTGTGATAAAGGTACTGTGTTACGAGCAGTTTCATAAATTATTATTTACTATACATAATTATAATTAGGTAGCGTAATAATATAATAATATTATAATAATATTAGTACCTATATATAATATAAAAGATGATATGATTTCTACACGAATTTACAGTATATAGGTAGATTAAATTCGCGCTGAAATCCTATAGTTATAAGCAGGCAAAAATCGTCTATAAATGTTAAAGGTGCTTATAAAAACCTAGGAGCAAAATTATCATTGAACAAGCTCTTCCAAAACTCAAAGAACTATTCTATTTAACACATTGTTATTATTTTGTTAAAAAACATCGAGATTTATAGAAAAGTATTTTGTTTCATAATATGAAATTCAAAATATACTATTTTATTTGACACAGATTATCAGATAAACATTTGAGTATGATGAAAAAAAATCGGGAAACATGAAATATTAGAATCACGCACAACTTCAAAACTTTGTTTTTTGAAAAAAGTTTTTACTTCTCGAAACAATGAGTGATTACTATAGAAGCACCCCGTTATATATATTATATTATCAAGTTATAAATATTCGTTGTCTTCAGTACAACTGAAACTAGACCAAAACGAATAATTATGCGAGACAACATAGGTACAGACATGATAGTCGTACCATTATCGTACAAATGTACAAAAGTAGTCCGAATAGCATAGATAACCTATGATTTAACACCTGAGAATTTAGATCGTGAAAATAAATCTTGTTTTTGCATTCAAATTTAGAAAAAATGGCACTCTAATATAATATTATAAACTATATTATAAGTATTTCAATTTTATAATATTATGAAGGGTTGAATATAACAACCAAGTAACTGAATTTTTATCGTAAAATCATTTTTCAGTGTAATAATATGGTAAAGAAAAAATCATAAATAAGTGGGTGCAACCAACGTATATTACTTCGGTAATATATTTATTAAATATAATATTATTACTCATATAATATTATTAGTAAAAATAGAGTTGTCTGTGTTTTAATTAATCACGTGAAACAGATAACTCAAAATGTTTTGTTAATTTATATTTTTGTCCCTTAAATATACCTAATATAATTCTAAATATTATTACTACAGTTTTTCACCTAATTTATAAAAACAGATAATAACGTTAGTTAATAATTTATTTTAATATTTAGTTCTTACATATCGTAATTATTACACTGTTTAAATTTTTAAGTAACATGAGATGTTTGAGCAACGGTCAGCTGACACGACTTCTACACAGTGATTCATTAACTTTTTAATTATTAAAAGGGATCGAGGAAACAATTTAAAGGTTATTTTTATATTCCATATAATTTGATAACATAACTATATTACATATATTATAAATTAACGGTATGTAAATAAAACTATTCTAATAAATTTATTTATTTATTTTTATAACAGATTTTAATATTTTACAAGTTTTTTAGGACTTCGTGAAATGAAAACGCAAACTCCCATCATAACTCCTATCTGTTCGGACCCTTCATTATTTTATTACTTCGTAATGTGTTTAATTTTTCTGTATACGACTGTACCGACTGTAATAATATTCTTCGTTATATTATATTATTTGCTATGTCGCTATATAAACTATAATGTACCTACGATGATAATTTGTCGTTCTTTCGCGTCCGTGATTCCTGCTCCTGCAGCAGTACACAACGTGTAATTATACGAAGTAACTACGCGTTCAGAGCGCCATAATCTAATCCGAGATGTAACCGTGGATGGCTGTGCAGGGGTCGAGTGGGGTGGGGGGGGAGGGGTACAATTTATATTCAAATCAAACTCGGTGAAAATAAAAATAATTTCATATCTATATACCTACGCACGCTATTGTTGATATGATAATTATACGATTCGGTGAATATTGTAAATGTGCGGTAAACGCGCACGCCGACTGAGCGCATATATCCGATGTGTTCAACAAATGTTTTCCAAACAATAGCTTTTCAATTCGGAAAAAAAATTACTTTCCGCGTCAATAAGTTGAAAAAAAATTCGCATGAAATATAATGTAAGGCACGTTCGTTCGTTCGTTCGGTCGGTCGGTCGACGTGTCTGCTGTAGACACGGTGATAATAATAAGGACCGCTGCGGAAAATAATATAATAATATGTTTCCATCGGGTCGTTTTAAATTTTAATGCATTTATATAAATCTCAGGTATGTGGGTACAATAACGCGGCAGCATGCGTAGGTACAACTACGACTCACTACACTGTTGTAGTCAGTTAACTCGGTTAACAATAATAATTTGTTAGAATTATTTGAATAGAATATATGGACGGCCATTACTGCGCCATTCAACGTTTACGAGTAAAAATGCAGTAAAAATAAAACACCGAGAACTATACTGTTTATTATTAAAATATCATATACTGCGCGAGTAACGCTGCTACAGTACTGCGAAAACCTGCGAAGAGGTACGACGCGTATTATATTTAATTTAGGATTTCCGAGAGTATACCGACATTAAAAACCTATAAAATACTAATTTGATTCGTTTCGGAAACTGCAATTAGTATTGTTAGTGTGCGAGTGGAGTGTAAAAATGGCGAAAATCAGAAATCTCGGTTGTCTTCATATTATTATTCGGTAAAACGATAGTCAATTACGATTATAATAAAGTGATGATAAATAAACAGTATATATTCGGTTATTGTTGTTGTACAATGAGAAGAAGGAGAAGTCTCTGGACGATATTCAATTGGTTTTGTTGTTGTATTATTAATAATAATAAAGGTAAACGCTCAAAACGTTTCTCGGTGCTGCAGCTGCAGCAGTTTTGTCTTCACGATTCTGCGAAATATTTCAATCATAATTTACTATTCATTTACTGAAGCATAAAAACAAAGTACGCGCACGATAAACACAATATTAATAATATACGTATAGATGCGGCTCGCATTAAATTATGCACTGAATATTTAAAAGTTTTTTTTTTCGGCGTCGAAGATTGTTTGTTGAATCACGTAGGACGAGAAAGAACAACAAAAAAAAAAAAAAAAAAACGAAATGGACAAGAAAAATATATTATAATATATAGGTAGCGGCGGCGCGCAGTCATCTCTTTGGCGGGGAATAATAAACAATAATAAAATATGAATTTCGATACGCAAAGTAATATTGGTTTTCTTTTTCTCGTTTTTTTTATTCTTCTCGGTGTTCTTTGCGATATTTCCGAAACTGCGTATGTACACACACACACACATCATGGACATAATATATACATATACCATGCCACCATGGATTGTCTGCGACCTACCGGCGTGATTGTACATATAGATAGGTACGATGTGCAGGTATATGAGCACACACATAATATTATATTATTATAATATATATATCATGTATCCGTGACGCTGATCTGGCTAGACCGTAACAAATGGGCACGAGGTATCGCAGTACATATAGCGGCCAGCGTTCCTCGCGATTTCACACGCCGAATCGTTGACCGTACGGAAAGACGGAAAAAAAAAATCGTACGAAATAATAATAACAATAATCCAATATAAAATATCAGCGAGGTAATAAAAAGGAAAAAAATTAATATTATTGCTATTATATTATATTATATTGCTTGCGCATCGTGTATGTTCGTTATAGTTTTTGTAAGTCTTTCGCCGTCCGTTGCAGCGTGCGCGCGCGCCGACAATATACCATACACAATGCCAGACCTCCTCCACAACCGTATAATTAAATATCACATTAAATTCCTTATTTTTTTTTATTCACCCTCGTGCGGGGATGATGGTTTCATTTTATTATATTATATATTTTTTTCTTCTTTTGACCTACTACCTATATATATATATATAATATAATATAATATAATGTATAATACCATATACGCGCTATATACACATAACCCGCACTATACCGCGGTTGTATATATACGCTCAGCTGCAAGCACGCACAACAACAATACGAGACTGACCTCGGGTGTATTTACAAAAGGGACGACAAAGTGGACAAGGGGGAAAAAAATGGAATTCAGTCCCATTCAGGTATATATATATATATATATGCGTGTATGTAATTGTATTATATATATATATTATATATGTATGTAAGTATGTGGCTGCTGCAGAGGGACCGTCGTCGGACGCTCGAAAATGTCACTTCCTTCTCGTGATACAGCACTATTATAACATTATATATTTATATGCGTACCGCATGTATGGCCTGTCGCCACCGCCGACTTAAATTATAATAATATATACAACTAGAATAATAACAGTTGGTATTTATTTTTTTAGCATGCGTCCACATCGCAAATCCGAGGAGTTTGTGTTTTACAAACGACCGATGAGCACCGTAATAATATTGTATTATGGCGATTGGCAGTACGTTATTGAAAAATACAATTTATATAAATTTTGTCGTAAGAAACGCGCGAGTCGAAATATATAATATAATACTGTATATTAAATTTTATAAATAATCTAAGCGCATAGAGACTATTCTAGACAAATAATAACATCATGATTTCGACGAAATCACAAATTGAAATTCCGCAAAAAATTGCGCGCAAACAACGCGTGGCATTTCAATACCGAAATTTATACAAATCTAGCAATTTGAATTCGTGTATGACTACAGCGGATATGAGATAATAACTTCTCAACAAGACCATTTCCAACGAACATGTTAATTATATTCACAACGAGCGTTTTATAATAACATTCACGATGACATTGTAATTTTGCAAAAACGTACGAACCAAAATTCGTGGTAAACTGGTAAAAAAAAAAAAAAGTAAAAACCTACTATAGATTACAAAAATTTAGTTGAGTTATTGAATTCTATCAAGTACCTACTTGCGATTATATTAATTTAATAATATATATGATTTAAATCGAAACATAATATTATTATTGTAGGTACCAAGGTACATATATATAGATAAGTAGCCGATATTATTACGGTTAACTATTATTCAGCTGTTCAGTAAACCGTACATTTCGACAGCATAAGTCGAACATATAATATTTTCGTCGACATTTTTGTTGGAGAGCGGATTTTACTTTCGAAATTGATTTATTTACATCACGACATATTATTATTATACTGCACCGCGCGTATAGTATATAAATGAATATGTAAATAATATGTTATTATTTATTAATAAAATGTGCACAAATGATAACTACTACCACTATAATATGCAACTGTTTTAAATGATAATTTAAATACAATACTCGCATAATTAAGTAAGTATATACATAATATGATACTGCTGCAGCAGCAGCGTCGATGAGAATCAGAAATTGTTCATTCAAACTGATATTTATACAAAAATATTGACTTTATTTGTATATATGCGTATGTGTGTGTGTGTGACATTATATATCTGTTTAAATAAATATTGATAGAATATTAATCTATACAATTTCAAAACACACACACACACACACACACACACAGGTACTGTACATAGTGGTTTTCTCTGTATTTTACTTTTTACATACACATTCTATCGGTTTGCGAACAACATTTTGCGCACGCCGCACATAATAATATAATATATAATACCCACCCCGGCGTCGTCGTCCGAGTACCATATAATATGTAAATAAATGTAAATTAAAGGACATTTCGTTTGTACAATATAATATAATAAAATACTACTAAACTTATATTATTATATCGATATCGCCTTGAACCTGATAATTGCATTAGGAAACGATGCCCACAAGCCCGCAGCAGTGGATTTTAAACGGCGTCGGGTGCTATGGGAATTTTGCCAGACCGCTTGCGTCAATATATTACAATATACATACACTGGTAATATTATAGGTATATAATACTCATCGTTTCGAAAACAGACGACGACGTATAGAGTGTAAAAAAATAAAAAAAAAGTCATATTATATATTGTTATAACGGAATAAAAATAACATATATAGTACAGGTACACGGTTTTGTTAAATAATAATATCGTGTTTTCGGTCGTAACCTAACGCATTACGATAATATATCGTTTGTCGGAACGGAGACATTATTATTCGGAGCTTATTTCACATATTATTATACTATAATAACGTGTATAATGATATTTGCAACACGTCCTGCAGCCGAATAATTAAGACGTTTCGCACACACACTTAAACACATTTCGCCCTCCTCGCCAGGTACAACAGGTATACCTGGTACACAATATACATATATATACTGGTATATAGGAGCAGTAGATGGTATATACCTACGACATCGCAGTTGTGCCCACATACCGGTCTCGCGACGTGTAAAAAATAAGGCGAAACACTGCAGCAGCAGCAGCAGCTATCTCTATAGAACTTCTGTCTGCTATAGTTATACTATATTGTATTATTGAGGTATCATTATATTGTTACAATTACTTTTGATACGTTTTTTTCGCTGAAATTTCTCCGCGAAACGAGCTCGTAATAATAATAATAAAACACACTGGAAAATCACCACCGGGCAATATTTGATTACTGTAATTTCGCCGTGCATTATGTTTGTGCGAACTGTGCGCGGTCCGCGAGCGGCGGCGGCGGCGGCGGAAAGATAGCGAATAATAATAATAAAAAAAAATAACAGAACAAACATTTGCCAACTCGGTCTTTACACAGAATATACGACTCGGAACCGCACTATATACCTAACCTAACCTACCTACTTATACCAACGTATGATATATATACATATATATATGCCGGGTCTCTCGGAAACGGGAAAAACGCACGCGGAGCGCACCACCGAAGGCAAGTAAAAAAAAAAAAAATAAACAGACGTTGCAATGTTTACCGGCGCCGGTGAACACGACGTCCCCGAGACTGTTGCTCGTGTGTGTGTGTGTGTTTAAGTATACGGAAACGGGAGGAGTAGTAAAAAACGGCGAAACGAAATAACCTGGGAGGTCCAAAGTAATAACTAGAAAACGGCGGAAAAAATGCGGCGGATTCACTATATATAATATACCACAGCCGCCGCCGCGATGGGTGATTAGCGAAAAATTCGCATCAAATAATATATTAAATAGGTAATTAACGGACGAGGACGTGACGGTTTTTCGGGTCGTTGAGCCTGTTGCAGATGCAGCGCAGTCGTCGTCGTAGTCGGGAGGGACAGAAACCTGTTTGGTGGCGCGGGGGGAGGTAAGTGGCTTTTTTCTATTTCTTTTTTTTTTTCATTTCTATTTTTTTATTTCTGGAATGGGTCCAACCGTCGTCGTCGTCGTCGTCGTCGTCGTCGCCGTCGTCATCGACTTGACATCGGCGCGCGCGCGATGCTGGACAGATAAGATATCAATTATTATTATAATACACCAAACACAACGACGACGACGACGACGTATATATAATGGATGGGTGACCGGTGATTCAGCAACTATACAGTCGGTTTATACCGATTAGAATATTATGTATTTTTCCACGGTAGACTTTCACCGCCGATCGGTCATCGATCCGCTATATAGAGCCGTTTGTACACGGACTCTAAAATATCTAATAATAATATAATATATACCCGGCGGCGCCTCTCGAATACCAATAGCTGAGCTTAAAAACGAGCTGGGAGCAACCGTCATCGCATAAAATAATATTATATTACATTACAGTATATTGGATGCCCGGCAGTCGGTGAACCGTGAAATCGATGTCCGACGGGCAGGACTTTCCCGGAAAGATGCTTTTGCTCGCACACGTCTTGCAAAGGCTCGCGATCACAAACGTTATGCGCGATGCGTTCGCTGCTGCACAACTATTGGACGTTGCCGGACCAAGAATGCGGGTATATAGAATATAACCTCAGCCCTCAGGGAAATAATATGCGCAAAGGGATCCGAAACACGACGAATGCCACATATAGCGGCGATATTGTGCAGTGCAGTACACGATAATAGTATAAATAAATACGAGTCGATGAACCGGACGCGAATTATAAGCGCGCGTTTTCGTATATAATGTGTGCGATTTATCCATATACGGCTCGGAAGTAAATGAAAATCCGATGCGAACGCTGCGCTATATGCTAGAGTAAAAAATAATAATAATACATTTTTATTAATATGTGTAATGTACAACCACATTGTGTATTAATGAATTCGAATTTGAATATAATTGAAATATTTTTGATTGGCGGCAGAGTCCGAGGGTGGGTGGAATGTGATGGCCGCGGGGAAGAATTGCTCGAGGGGTAGACAATGAGCTATGCGCGGAGGAATATGTTATTATTATTATTATTATTAGTTCGGATATCCCTATAGCTACGATGATATTATATTATGCAACTCCTCCTCCTCCTCCTCCCCCGACCAAGAGGTGCACCACCGGGTCGGATCACGATTTTATTCAAATCTCCCCGTCTGCTGCACTTTGAAATGTGCGGTGCCGCATAATGTTTGCCTGCGAAAATCCATTATCATTATCGCATACGATATTATGTTCCTGTTTGTATAATAGTAATAATAATATTAATAAAATACAACGAACCGGTCGTTGTGGCATAATAATAATATGTAACGCGCGTGTATAATATTATAAATACGAGGTATTTGGAGAGGAAAAACGCCCTTTGTGTTATTATCGCTGTGTCGACGGGTTTGTAAACGTGATAATATTTCATCAGTTATATTATTATATTAAATTATGCTACTGACTCATTTTTATTTCAAACTATGAAATTATTATTCTAAATTCGTATTTTTAATTAGTATAATGATATTCATCTGTGTCGGGAAATGTATACATTTTCCGAGTAGTTTGCCAGATAGGTATACTAAGAATGTATCATTGCGGGTTTCGTCGAGAACCGTTAAATGCACACGTGGTATATTGTAGATATATGTACGTCGTATATTATTTAATATATATGTAAAATAGGTGGGAATATTTTAAGCTGTTAATTTTTAATATAGGTCAGGTCAGCGAAGCAAGATGTGCTGAGGCGACAGTAATATTTTGTTTCATAACATCGCCGTACGCGCTGGCACGGGCACCGAGTGGATTCGACCACAACTTAGGTACAAAGATTGTACGCGAGAAGCGACGGTCGTGGTGTGGGCTAAGTATTTTGGATTTAGTGATTTTTTTTATGTTTTAAACCCGAATATAGTGTTTCCGACCTGAAATCCAAATTTGAATATAATTTCAAGTCTTCGGCGTTCTTATCTTTTAAATAGGAACGAAGCTGAAATCATGATAGTCATTTCAGTTTTGAGGGAACGGACACAGGCGACAAACGCTTATCGTCGAACTTCGACAATGCTAACTGAGCTGAATTTATTCTAGAGAGAATCATTAGGTACGAAGGTAAGGCGTGTAGTAGATTTCTTAATTTTTATTTAATTGTTGGGTGATACCATATATTATAATTGCTTGAAATAATAACGATATTAACCTAAATCCAGTAAAACTCGATTCAGTTTCAAACTTGATAGCCAGTGAGACTGATCTCGTTCAATATTTAATGTTCATGGGAACATATTAACTATACCTATGCAGGAGACATTATATTATATTCAATTCGTAAAAAACGTGTACTTACGCGCAAACACTGAAAACGATGGAAAAAAGCGATCGCACACAATTGCGAAATGCTGAGAGAAACATTTTGCCATTATGTGATTTGTTTAAACGCATTCAATCCCGCGTGTACGAATAGTAGACTGCCGAAGTAAGGATTTGTCCTTATTCTTTATAGTTTTGACATAGCGTCAACGAAATAAATAATTTTCAAAAAAACTTCAATAAGCGGTCGTGCTGCATCGCTGTCTGCTGACGGGAACACGGCTCAAAACATGTCTAAAACCCCTTTATTGTGGGTAATGGGTGCACACATGGAACGACTTCGATGGAAAATAAAAAAACCATTTCATCATACCCAAAAGATTTGTCTTTTTCTTTTTTAATCCGCACCGACCCGTACTCTGATGAATAAGGGTTGTAAAAAACGTACACCGAGCGCGCGGTGCGATATTATTCCTTTTCAGTTTCCCTTTACCTGCAGCAGGAGCAGCATTAATGGACACGCCGTGAGTACCATAATAATAATAATAATAATATGTTTAGGTGAGTATAATACACGGCAGCTGATCTCTGTCGCACATTCGAAAAGGTTTTATAAACACCGAGAGCGCGCAATGTTTGCCGAACACGCACCCGGCGGTGCTCGTCCGTAAAATGGTTCTCGTGAAATTATTTATATATACTCAAAATACGTCATAGGTGCATGTATATATATATACATATGGTTTTTTGATAAATGTATGATATTAATTTAATTTGTTTACTAAGTAAACATCCGAACCTTATTCTATACAAAACCGAACTATATTTTTATTATTATTTTTTTCTTTTTTTGCAAACCCTCTTTGCGGTGCTCTTAAAACTCGAGTGGGGCCTTCTTATTCGAGTGTATATTTTGTATTTTCCAATAATGGATAAACATTGACAAACAATCGATCGAAATTCAACCCCAACAACCGTAAAATTTAAAAACACATTTCCCTCGAGCAACAATAATAATATAACAGTAAAGGTATCATAATTGTTTCACTTGGAAAAAAAGAGCAATTCAAAAAACGTACTTAATATTGCATTGTATTAAACACTATAGTAAAAAAAGTAAGTATCAATTTATCCATAAGTATATATAGATATACATATATATATAATAAACGAGACTGTCTTGAGTGACTGATTCATAATCAACGCAGAGCCTAACCTATCAGAGCTATCGATTTGAAATTTTGAGGGTAGATTAATAGTGTAATGTAACTGTGCATTAAGAAAGGATTTATGAAAAGGGTTAACAACGACAAAAAAACGAAATTGTTCGTGTAAATTGTATACCTATATAATATATATACGTAATGGTTGCTATTGGTTATAGGATAAATAATTAGTAGAAATTAATGTTTATTTATTATTGGTTGCCGTTGGTTATTCGAGCAGATCAGGTACAAGCTTGCATCAAATCGAATTTTCAAACATGGCCTACCAAAGTGGGTGAGTTTCCCATTGTCCACGATCCAAATTAGTCGGATTGCCTACCTGCAGGATTGCTGAGTTTCACTTACTGCAGCGAGTACACCCAAAAACAGTTTAATAATCATAATTTTTTTTAAGAGTTGCCATTTTTTACGAGCAACAAATTGCACGGGATCAGCTAATAATAATATATAAAATCGAACGTGTCCTGCATGATGCCTGACCGACTGATCAACGTATAGCTTATAAACTATATGATAGTTAGGGAGTGGACTTTTTGACACTACCTGTTTACCTTTGTATCACCAAATGTAATGGCGGTGCACTAAGAAATAATTTTTCAGAATTCACATTTTAAAGAATCCTAACCTAACCGCTCACACAAGGATTTTGAGGTTCACGATGGAAATCATAAAAAAACATTTTGATTATAATTGGTTTCCATTGGTTACATATTATAATAACATAAATGTACTAGCTGATCCCGTGCTCTTCGTTGCCCGTTAAAAGTACCAACTCCATATAACTCGAACTTTGAGTTAATAAAACTTGTTATTTAACATTCGGTGTATGGTGTTCAAAACTTATCTTAACTTTTCCGTTGACAAGAATAAAAATTCTGATTCGGAGCAGTATATTATCTGATAAGTAGTTCTAGAGTTTACCCTGTACAAAGAATTTCAATTTACATTTAATATAGTTAAATAATAGTAGAAATTGGAAATTTTTTAATAGGTATATAAATGGTCTCTATTGGTTATATTGTTAATATACCTATGATTGGATATAATTTTAACCTGTATTTGATATTTAGTTACTATGTATGGTTTACCCATGTGGTAATTGGTAAAATTAAAACTGCATATTTGTACATCTGCTAGCTATTGGTTAGAGGTTACCCGTCCGAAAAAATAGTTTTTAATACCATTACATAATACAATTATTAAATAACGAATTGAACAAAGTTTGTTGAATCATAAAATAGTTGGCATTTTTATGGACAACGAAGTGCACGGGGTACTAGAGCCTGTAGTTATAATATATTGCTAAAACTAATACAATGTATTTTATAATTTAAGTTGTTAACGATACTTAACCGATATTAATTGTCTTGTACTATGTATATATTATGCCATGGGCGGTGATCCGTCCTACTAAATAGTATTTAAATGTTAATTCGCACTCGAACTACTTTTAACACGTTCAATATCTATCATGAATGTTTACCCGACGAATGTTGTAACCCCAACTGTGGTAATTACAGGTGAGTTATACAGTGGTTACATATACAACAACAACAACAAAATTAACCGGATGAACGCATTGTTTCCGGGATTATATCGAGCCAATTTTACTCGTTACACACACCATGGATGCACGTGTAAGCATTAATGACTTTGATAACGACTGCGATGACGACGACTCATCGGTGTCTTTAGGCATCCGTTTTTCCCATGGAATTTAACCAAACAGCGAAACAACCCGCGGGGCCACCAGTGGCGATAATTGACCGGCAATATTAAAATGAATTATTTTCCCGAAATGTAAATGGAACAATGAGCAAGCATAATGGTTCGAATATAATATGTACAGAGGAGGAGGAGGAGGAGAAGAAAAAAACATTTTTCGGGCTCTTTATATTATACTCGTGGCGGCCGGATGAAGAGATGATGGACCCGTTGGTGCAACGGACCAGTGGTCTTTCACAAAGAATACCTCCGGCGCGCCGCCGCCGCCGACGGTCTAGAAACAATATCGCGGAGCCCCTCTGTCAAATCATCGTTCCTCGACGACGACACACACAAAGACATAATATAACATGTAGTGCGCATGCGTGCGAGCTAGTGTGCGTCGTGTCGTATAAAACATATCATCCATAGGAGAGACAGAACGCGTACTTAGTATATTATAATATGAGAATATTGTCTACATGTAAAAATACACTTTACCCATCCTTTATACATATTGTATACAACCGCGTGTGTACCCCACCCCTTTGACAATAATTCACCAGGTCCCCGTGACACGAGAAAGGAAAGTTATTCATCCGATTTTCGTGTTATTATATATACGTTTTTTTTTTTTTTTGAACTCCGTGCTCGGCGACATCCACGCAGAACGGAGATAAACAATGGCATATTCTAATTTTTCACATTAGTCACACCGGCCCACTTAAAACGAGAAGGTGGCTGAGGGCAGATTTCGGCAGTGGTCAAAACGACGCCGTTCAAAATCCCATTCTATAATAGGCGACACGTATTCATCCACTCGGTACAATATTAATATACGACGTGTTACAATACATAATGATAATATATAATCGTGTTTGGAAAATTAATATTAATAATAAGTAATAACGCGCTACAGAAATGACACGACGTTTGACACGAGTATAATGCGTAGAGAATAACGTCTGGTACGTTATATCGGCTATACATATTGTGTGACTATTAACACTGCCAACATACGCTTATTTATTGCGTGGGAGTTCGTATCGTGATGACATTTAAACCAATTATTCAAACACCAATAATATTGTATTGAATTATTGCTATCGATTAATTATAGAAGATCGGAGTATAGATAAGTTAAATGATGGAATTGTACGTGGTCTAGACGAATTCGAATCGGGTGGTTTCCCGAGTCGAAATAAAAAAAACCGTTTGGATTTCAACTGAACGACAAGACGTGTTATTTTGGTATTTAGATTAAATTACAATATACGAGTATTATAATATATATGTATGTATATCCATCAACGACCTAACAAAAAAAAACATGACTGTGCGGTTTCGGACCGTTTAAAAATACTCGGGGTTATTATTCGTCCCTATCGCACGCGGTATATTATGTGCGCGTTTGTATTTTCCCCTATTAATACGTGTTTTTCACAAAAATACATCAAAATCCTGACTTTGTCTCCGCTTGTCGTGCAGCCGTGTAGACACGCCTAGAAATATGACAATTTCTCAAACTTTCCCCTCCGATAGTGCGGTAAAATAATATACACGCCCCGATGCGATGATTTATCGCATATAATATCGTACGATATTATGTAAAAAAAAAAAAAAAAACGAGCGCACAATTTTCTGGTGTTCCCTTTGTAGTCGTTCGGTCGACCTTAGTTCCTCTGCGAACGCGACGTAATTATTGACAAATTCATTTTCGATACAAAAATGTGTATAACATACGCATTTTATTATTATACCTCTCCATATATACACCAGCTACCGCTATTATGTAGGTTGTTTTTTTTTTTTTTGTGATTTCTAAATAAGCGCGAGTCAGTATAGCTCCGTCTCGACCGAAACGACCAGGTGCAGCTTTGTGTGTGTCTGTGTGTATGTGTGTACATGTGTGTACTGTGTGCGGAAGGGAAGAAGGAGGTCTTGTGGAGTTTCGGAGCCTTCTGTTAATACGCCTTTTTATCGCCATCACCACGTAAATAATATAATAATATTATATTTACCGGAATAAAGACGTAATGACCGAAATTCGATTGTGACGACGTCTCGACTGGGCGTGAATTAGGTTGACCGCGAATGCTTTCCTACCTATATATATTATATACGTGCGCATTATACACGTCAAACGTATAATATTATAGTTAACACGGACGTCGGGAAATACGATCGATTTTGTGTGCGTGTGTGTGTTTGTTAGTTCCACGACAATATTATAAAGTCTTTGTAAACGCGTTCGTTACCGGATAACGTTTTCTGGTATATGTATATGGGTAGGTAAGGTACCTGCCTGCTCGGACTATATAGGTACGCCTGCAGACGGGATTATTTGTCATCCGAAAGCATTTGTATAGGTGCGAAACACAAATTGTATTTTATGGTATTGAATGAATAGCACGAAAAACACAAATGGGGACCTAAATAAAAATAGGCTTATGTTCCGCACCGCGGTACAGATCCACCTACATCGATAAATTTATCGTGGCCGCGACGACGAGCGAACTGCAAAATATTTTCGATTATTGTTATCATACCGCGACAAAACTACGGTTTTTGATTTTTCGCCTTATAGTTTTCGGAGGAACAACCACTGGACTGTGGTAAATCGCAGGTAACGAGTATTTTAATAATAATTTTGATTAACCGTTTTTGTCGTACCTATGTAGAAATATGATATTGAAAATCGACAATTATTTATTTGATTTTATATATAGAACCGCATCAACCAGTAAATCATTACAAATCGATATTTAACTGATATTATTGTAGTATAAGCTAAATTATGGTTTATGGTTAAATTATAGAACCTATCTGTATAATACGACTACGTTTTTAGTGATTCGATCTGTCTTTTTACTATTATCTTATGATTTCTCAGATGTACATATTTCTAACAATAACCTAATGTACAACGTTTCGCGTCTATATTTTGTTTGGCTTTTATTTTCCACCGTCGTGGCCCACGGGTAACTACTACATCACCGCAAAGGCAAAAGTGAAAAAGTAAATATATTATATTAGACATACATAATACAATGCGATTATAGCGGGCGCCCGAATCTTGCACTGCTGACAGTGAAAACATGTCTGAACGCACTGTGTGTGCATTGTAATATTGTAATAATATAATATACGAGAGAGTGAACATTTCGGAACAAAAACCACTCAAATTAGCGCAGCGACTATAATATTAAACATAACGCACTGCGTTACACAGTTGTACGGCTGTTGAAAGTATTATTCTTCGTCTGCCCCTGCAAATTGGTAATGCTATTTTATTATATTATTATATAGGACCGTTGGCAATAATATTTTGTTATTCGGCGTTTATAATATTTTATTATACGATATGACGTTTGGGGAACGGCGTGGAGCGTTCGCGTTTTTAAGAGCGTATCGATAACAATGTACGGTCGAAATATTACGAGCCATATGCGCGGTATATCGTGCGGTATACATCATCGTGTACCAAAATACCAAATGGCTATACCAGCTATTATCCGATAATGGATGACTATATTATAAAATATAGGACAAGGGCGCCATTTAATGAAGGGAAGGGAGGGGGGCGCAGAGCGATGTACTTTGGCCACCTATATTATTTTTATACCTCTTATTGACTTATAAAAATATTAAAACTTACAAACGCGCCACATAAAAATTAAAATATATTATGAAAACCAAAAAGCGAATAGAAGTAATGTACATTTATTATTTATGTATAATGTATCCAAACCGAACTTGCAATTTTGTATTTCCTAAGTAGACTCATAAAAAAAATTATTAAATTCACCATAAAAATAGTTACAATTTATTTTTGGTATCGCATATACTCCATTAAATCCGGTACAAATTTTGAAGTCATTCATCGTTGGTTTTATTTTCAAACATAGTCGTATTAAGTTTGGTTCGAATATTTATTATTATCGGTTCATTTTTTTTAACCGAAACGAACACTTTAAGTTCGTTACTGTTAGGTCGGAATTTAAAACGGTTTGAAACATAACCAAGTTGTATACTATTTTTAACCTAATCGAATGGGATGAAAGATTATTCATGCAAAGTAGCCTATTCTAGAAATATCCAGCGACCAACAGCAATGAGACTCGTATATAGTTCGAACGGTAAATATAATAAACTTTACAATATATCATAAAACATAATAATCTTTAGTGTGGGTGGCGTTGTTCTTTCAGTATAATTGCCGGACTAAGCTCTGCAGAGTAAACACACCGAAGTGTATTTACACATACAATATATTAAATATTTTTCGTCTGAAACTGCTGGTTGTATCGTTTAGAGATGAGAACTAATGAATTAAGTTCAACGTTTCTGCAGTAGGTACTCGCGTATTATAATAAAATACGAGACTAAAATTGAAAAATAAATATAAAAGTGAAAAATAGTTTCAACGCCAACTAGCAGATAATAATGTAACAACAGAATGGATGTGCACAGTGTATGGGCCGTGACGATTATATTATATTAATCTTATATACGATAATCAGTACTTAATATAATAATATATTATATATTGGTGCCTCTTACAGAACCTCGCCATCAAAAAATATACTCCACCGAATTAGGCAACGACGACGTTTCGGTTTATATAATATGATCATTCGGTAGCGACAATATATAGGTACGACATGCGAGTAAATACCTATAATATATATAATATTATATTATGTGAAGGTATTTACGACGAGGGTCGTCCCTGCAGTGTCGTAGGAAAACAAATTAGTCGGTTCGAGTGTTTGTCCATATTATATATACATATACCTAGGTGTATAATATTGTATATAAGGTATTGTGTATATGTAGGTAGGTACCTATATAATATGATGTGTGCGGAGGAGCGACGATCGGGGGGAACCATGCCGTGTAACGATAATAATATAATATTCTGTTTGAAATGCTCGACAAAAACATCTCGAAGAAAGGACACCCGAGAAACTCGCGTAGGCACCTATATACAGGCCTGGCAGGCAAATGTATCGAATTTTAATCCAGTTATTCCGAGCCCCCCGGATCCCTTAATTTGAACCCGTCGCCACCACCGTCGTCGCCGTCGTCGATTATTCTATACCTATGTATGAAGCGTATGTACGGAACGCGTACATCGCATACAAAAGAACCGAAACAGCCTACGGCCGCGATTTTAAAGGGATTACCGCCGGTACGTTTTTTTTTCTCCTCTTTTTTTCGGGTGCTCATTCAACCGTCAATCACTCTCGCGCGCGCGCGCGGGGAGGATCGCGGAGGAATATTATATTAGCCGGAGAGCACTCGCCGCCATCCCCCGCGCACTTACCTCCCCACCCGCGAGAGTGCGTTTACCTCCACACCCTACCCCCGCGGCCGCTGTACCGGGCCCGGGACCAGAAACGAATGTTTTTCGCATAAAACCACCACCACCGCCGCCGCCACCCCATATAGGTCCGTGTCGAATTTGTCGCTATCGAAAAATATTACATATACACACGCACGCGGAGGGATCGAGGGAGACTGCTACAGCACATACGCCTATTTAATAAGCCGCACGCATGTCTCATAATATACGTAAATCGCGCACTCATTTGCCCTCTAATGTTCTCCTCCTCCTCCTCCAATACCCTTCCTCTTTCCCCTCTCGTCCACGACGGCTGCAGCTGCCCTCCGGCGGCGCCGGGTAGTCGGGTTACTATACACCCTCTTTGCTCACGTTATTCCGCGCCGTAATAGTAGTGACAAATCGATTTCCGCGTGATCCCTTTTATTTCAACGGGCGCTCCTCATCGCTGATTATGACAATGACTGGCGCGTGTGCGGCGGTGAGTCTGTACCGAACAGGTCGCCGTGCGGTACACGCGGCACGGGGAAAACGAGCGAGCCACGTGCGCTTAATACACTTCGCGTCCGCAGCGGACCGAACGAGAAACGCGCCGGAGGTCCGACTACATAAAATAATAATAATATTAATAATACCAGATATTATATATATATAATATGATATATGATACGATCGGGCACAAGAGTCGGGTTTTTTTTTTAATAAATCACCTCTAAACGGTCGCGTATAGTGAATGTGGTGCAGGACTATATTGGCACACAATTGGTATTAACGCGCGCGGTATAATCCCTGCACACGTCCCATACGTATATTATAACGCGCGACATTTGGACGATTCCGTGAGCATACGCGCGTGTTACCAAGACGACGATCGTCCACTTACACGGTATACGGTACATGGTTCAGTCCGCACCGGTGATACTCCCGAACATCTGGTTAATATAATAAAAATGCCGGACATCATATTATATATTATGTGCATCAGACATATTATGGAACAGAGTGCTAATGGACACTGCCTCCGCGTGATGGTGTATGGTGTGATGTGTTATAATTTTCGTTGACGTTTCTATTTGAATTTCTAATTAAATCCGTTGCGTCAAAGCTTATGTCTTCACTTTAAACGAACTCCACGCTTTTTTTTTGACTGACTGATATGCTTACTTTATGTGATATACACGTGAACGGTGAACGTTTATCAGTTGAACTTGACATTTAGGTTTAACCGTCGTAATTCACAATTTCTCTATATTATGTAGTATATAGGTATAGATGGTTTATATAATGACGCCCAAGGGATCTGGAAAATATTTCGTAATAACCGATAGGCTTAACAACAGTAGTTTAAAAAAAATCGTTACAAAACACATTACATATTATATATTTTATTTAAATCACAAGTCATTCTAACGATGTATACTATGAATGTGTACATTTATGCATGTGTACTACTCATTATTAAAAGGTAAAGTGTGTTCAATAAAAATTATTAACATAATTACAATTTAGAAACGAATAACGTATGATAGTTAAGCCATCGCATATTATACGAGAGGATCTACGCGGCGGTTAGAATCGGCATCGCTGTCATTTCTACAGAAAGTTTCGACAGCTGTCTGCGACTATATTATAATGACAGAATCAAAAATGTTCTGTTCGCCGAATATACCGTCCAGACTACAATAATTATAATATAGTACTTTAGAACAATATAACAGACCTCGTGTTCTGTTCAAAACCAACGGGTTTAATGACTACCAGTTTTTTTAAATCTACCCCCCGATATATTATAGGTACCCGTGAAGCCTCGGGCGATGATAAAAAAAATATTCTAATACACAATACGTAGTATAACTATAGCAGACGATGTCGAACATCCACTATTAACGGAAAAACCTCGGATCAACTGCCAAATAAATTGATTAAATATTAATAATTATAATATGCGTGAACATTATATTTTGGTATTACGGTCATTCGGATGTGATCGGTCGTTATATGCGTAACAAGTATAATGTTTATTATGATTTATTACGTTATCAAAATTAAAAACACGCGTGTCATAATAAATTATACTATCTATATAGGTAATAATAAATACTCATTGAACTTTGTTTATGCACAATTATTATGTGCATATACGTCTGCACAGCGTGTAGAAAGTACCCCGTAAATTTGTCAGTTCTACATCGAAATAAAATCAAACGACATTATCCCTCATGATAGGTACGTTGTAGGCACGTACATAAACAGCCGCAACTATGAAAATAGGAATTTATGATATTTCATATTACACTTATCGTTAAATACAAATATATTTTATTAAATAGACGCCATATACTATAACGCTGTTTAGCATTTAAGTTTGTTAACAACAGATCTACAAATCTTAATAAAGTTTTAATAATTACTTATATCTAGTTTTTAAGTTAATATTCACATCATTTCAAATGATTTGAATCGCACCGGTGCTCATATCGGTTAATATTTAGACTATCCATATTTTACAAACTTAAGGTGATGATATATCTTAAGGTTTTTTTAATCTTGAGCTTGCCAACATCATGTTCGTAACATATTATATTGACAAATCAGCAGTAATTGGCCAAAACCGGTACGCGCATGAGCAACGAAAATCCATAATAACAATATAAAAATATGATAAAGAAAAAAATGAAAAAAATATGCCATCGCTAAACCACTGCAAATGACAGGTTTTTCTTTTTTAAAGACTAGCTAGGTTTTAAATTATCGTTTTCCATCTAACGTCCCTGCTACGTATAATATTGTGATATCGTTGCAAGAAAAACACAATATAAGAAAATATATTTACAAAAAAATTCCAAACATTAAATTCCGAGACAATTCAATTTTATTATATTCCGGCCTTGCACAAACATTTTACGAATCGTGTTTAATAGATTATCTCAAGCATTTTCTATTTTTTTCTTTTTATTTCAATTTAAATTTCAAATTATTTTTATACTACCATGCAGCAGTGTTGTAGTAATGCATTCCAATACAAAATTATCATAAATGGATTTTTTATATTGGATATTTCATTTATATTATACGCATAAATATTATCATGAATGTATTGTGATTCGTATATATAATATATACATTTATATACCTTTAGTCATGTATATATTTATATGAATATTGTATGTAATATGTATATAGGTACTACAGTTATATAATATCGCATAAATGATTACTATATTTGTTTAGTGTTATAAATGAGAAATTTTAATTTAAATGATTTAATTTATAATTATTGATATACTTTGCTGTTCGTATGAAATTGTATTTCTATAGAATTTTCATTTACAAAATATATTGTATCATCGTCGTGAAAAAAATATCTAAAATCTTTATTTCCATTGAAACAATAATACACATTATCAAATACGCATTTGTATAATACTATATTTATAATATATAACCTTTCAGAGCCCGAGAAATCCTTTACAGTTTTAAATTGATTGAAAAGCTATTCCGCTCGCTAGTTCATGGACTCAAAATAAAATGTCATCCTACCAACGCGCTTAGGTATATATACAATATTGAACATAAATTGTTATTTTGTTCCGAGTAAAGTAAGCTTTTCCTTTCTGGCACCGAAACGACAAAAATAAACACAGTTTTGAACTATATGTATATATATATAATATTATATAAAAGACAACGGTGCAGAGTTTCCCACGGAATATAAGTTTAATATTTTTTTATTATCTTTATTGTTTTTTTTTTTTATATCGGGGATATATAATATACAATAACAACGCGAGCTCAGAGCCTGCCGCAGACACAGAGCTGCACCAAACTATACGTTTCTAATTTGTCGTCTTCGCGTCTGGTGGGCGGTTTTTGAGGTGAGGGGTGGGGAGCGGAAGGGCAGCGCGTTCGTACGGTTGTCGACTTGTCACCGTTTGCAGCAGTCCATCCATCATCGTCTTCGGGGCGAAATGGGAAAAAAAGAATGCGCGTATTATGGAACGGAAAAAAATATGATAATAGTAATAATAATAATAACAACAAAAAAATATCTCAGATTACGGGTTATTATCATATATTATTATTATTATTTCTACATTATTGACGACACAAAAGTCCGAAACGCACAAACCGTGTCCACCGCATGGAATACTAATAGGCCGCCGCCGCCGCCGGAATGACTCGTCGATCGACTGCCCCGGTGCGATTATAATATACACAATACACATAATATAACACAATATTATTGTTTTGATGGATCGGTTTGCCGTTTTTTTCCCCTCCCCTCCCGTCTAGTCTCTCTTCTCATCTCGATAACACCTCCTCAAGTCCAAATACGCATGCATCATCTCTGCGGTCGTCCGTCCGTGTATTCCCCGCGGGGACCCCTTCAGACCATACGCGCGAGGCGGGCTCGCGGACCTCCATCGAGCGGACGGACATTCGAAAACGACGTGGCCAACAAAATGATCCTTCAGGTCGAACAAACGGTCGAGACTATGATATATTATATTATTATGTGTTGTAGTAGTTATAAATTATTATAATGCTACACCGTCGAGCCTCGCGCCAAACGGATTTGTATATCATTATTATATGTATATAATATATATATGTATACTTAGGTACATTATTGAACTACAGACTTTCGGGAATTTTTCACACGAAATTTGCGCGAACTCATCAATTTTTCAGTGCGCTTATATTATTACACGCGCGCGTATACTGTTTCGGAGCACACCCACACACGATATCCTAGAATCCTAACGCCATACGTTTCGAATACGTGTCAAAATATATAAAATATCAGCTACGAACAATACAAATCCCCAACGGTTTCGTCAATTCGTATTATTTAATATCGTACCCACGTTGAACACAGCCTCGCGCGTATTTTGTAATAATATAGGTATGGATAAAACACAGCTGTTTATTAAGGCACACGTTTTGATGAAACTGCATCAGGATGATGAGGTCCGTGGTAAACACATCAGATATTTAATAATTAAATGAACGTGCTGTGCCGCCGTGTAGAAATGCCGCCTCATAAATCCCCCTTCATGGCCCATCCATACTTAAAAAATAAAAAAGATAATGGCGGTAGAGATGGCCTTTTGTCGTTTAGCTCCATGGACGAGATATTTGGGGGGAGGTGGTGTTTAGTTGTAGGTATACTTACCTATACATAATACTATATCAGTCCACGTACACTGTCCGTAAAAAAATACCACATCTTATATTATTATCATTCAAACTTTGATCAATTCGTCTTGGCTAAGTATATTTAAACGAGTTAGGAATGCTCACTCTGGAAACGTCCTAAATTCCCAATTTCTAAACGTATTTTAACACAAAGCAGTAAACTATAATAAATTCCAATTCCAACTTTAAAAGAATTTGATAATCTTAATATATTGGTAGTTTAGTTTGGATAGTTTCAATCCATATTATTAAATACTTAAGAATAACTATTAATTACTTAAAATCAACAATCGTAATTAAATATCTTAATACAAACAATCGTAACTATGTACAGTAACTACGAAAAATAATAAACAAATGTCTTAATATCAACAATCGTAACTCCTGGTAACTGACGTACACAACGAGGATATAAGTTGTTCTAAACATATGTTTAGAAATCTAAACCTAAAATTTTGTTTATAATATATGAATAATAATAATAAAGTATTTAGCTTTTTCTCCATGATAACGTAGAGCGGACACAATACTAATAATGTGCAATTATAACCTGTAACCAATGACAACCATTTATATATTTATAAAAAAAATATTCGTAAAAAACACATCTCTTTAAAATGAGAATTTTTAAAAATCCATTCTTAGAGAGCACTTATATTATGAAACGATACTGTCAAATTGCAAGTCTCTATACCCTTTATAGTTTATATAGGCTCTACGTTGATTCTCTGACAGTCAGTCAGGACCACGCAGCTTACATTATTAAATACAGATTACGTTCAATATACCTAATAGATAATTATTATATCAATCATTTCTAATAAAATTGATACCTATACTTCATTGCTATAGGAAGCGATTATAAAATATAATATAACATAAATATATAAGAATATAATTTGAATAATATACAATGCTGTCAATATTTGGCAAATGCCCCTTATACCCCCCGTTGAACACTCCTCTGATAAAACGTGTGGGTACACCACCGACCTAAAAGGTGATACACAAATCAGGCTGCATGCACAGACTAGCACTCTAGATGGAATACGTTCCATCATCTGGTGTATTTAAAAATTAACCAGAAGACCATTACGAGTGACAGGACCTCGCAAGATTTTACCACGCGACATGCAAATCGTTGATTTGGCTAAATATTTTAACCATCTGCCAAACGAAACCACACGTGAAGGAATGAGCATTAATAATTGTAATTCCAGGAGACAAAACTGCCCATGTGAATTGGAGTTTACGAATGATGCGGAGCTTTCTCTGAAAGAAAAATTAGACCACTTTCCTCGCTGCAATGAGTTAAACCGAACGCGTTTCGTTTATTTTATAATTTTTTTTAAATCCCAATTAATCTCGGAGGTGTTATTAAAAACAAAAAAAAATTTAATAATAAGTCTGCTGTTAGTAAAAAGAAAGCAGTGCACGAGGATAATTATTTATTTATAGCTATATCATATTAGTCATATAGTCACACGGACTTCCGAGTTAACTGGATGTCGTCAAATTATATATTATTTTGTTTCTCGTTGTCGTCGTTTTTTTTCACTTAATCCGTTACTTAGTGTGCGGCCAGTGGGTTTTAAATGTAAAAATATGTATCGTCGCATGTGGTACTTATTAATGCGTAACTGCGCAACAATTCGTGAATTGTAACACGAGAGGAAAAATGATGCTAGTCTCGTCTGACGAAAGCGTTAGCAGTAAAACAGATATTATGTTTTGCAAATATTGCACAAACGACCAAATTCTCAATGAAAAATATTAGCAATCATTAATGGTATTTATATTTCATCAATAACAAACGACTTCGCACAACCCTCCAGCGATTTTAATACTGCTGTTACTCATTTATTAATTAAAATCCACGAAAGTGAGTCATATCGTTGCCGTTTTTTCGTATATCATGATTCATGAGTAATTACAATATTGTAAATATAAAAACTAAATTGTTTGTACAGTGGAATTTTCGCTATATTTAATTTCGCTTATATGCATATTGCTAAAATTAAAAATGCAATAAAAAATATATATTTTTTTTGTTTGTATAAAAACCGGAAACAAATTATTAAAAAAAGTCTTTTAAATACGTTATACAATAATAATATGCATCTATACCATATACTATATTAATTACTCCATTATTCCCAGAAACTGGGAAAACATAATTTTATTATAGAGTTGTTTTTTTTTTTCAAAGTGCATTCTTAACATTTTACATTTTTACAAACAAAACATAAATCTGGCATCACGCAATCAAATTAAAATCAAAATTCCAAAGTAAATATTTGAACAATACATAATATTATTATACTAGCTGTTGTTTGACTGCAGACTACAGTGTTAACCATAGATCAATTAATTGTATTACAAATGTTCATATCCATAATATATTATATAGTTATAATCTCGCAAGAGAGTTGGACATTTTCCGTTTGAAAAACGGACATCGCACACAGCTGGCAACATGTTGAATTTTCGCAATTTTTTTTCACGCCATTAGGTAATAATGCCACGTGGTTTGTATTAATTCGTTTCACCGTTTTCGGAAAACCATGTAAGTAGTTTGTGAAAAGTCGTAGAAAACGGGGATGCCGCGGGTCCAAGGAAATGTTGATGAAGAAAATATAACATATTATAGGTATATGGCTATATGGTATTATTAACAGAGTCAAAAATTCTGTAAAAATCTCGGTGATATGATAACGCCCCCGTCCAAAATGTACTAATGGAATTTGTTTTAGGTACCTACAACCTACGTACCTACGTGTTATTGGCATTTAATATTTACGTCCGTATAATAAAATGTCAATATTTATTCATATCTATATATCTGTATATATATATATATTTTAAACGTAGGTAGGTACAATTGGAGCGGTTTATAAGTAGTTTATTGTAACATTTCAGAGGCTTTTCCGCATTACACGTGAGCCGTATAATATTTCGTTCAGCGACACTCAAAAAGGTTTTTCAGGATTTTCAATATTATGTTTTCTGCACAAGACCAGCGGAAATTGCATTGCAGCGCGTCTATCGTAATAATACCATTCTGTTTCTTTATTATACGTATTGTATAGGTGTTGGGTATATACTTAGATATACATTATATGCATCAAGAACAACACTGCTTTTTATTACTTTTCTAAAAAAAGTATTATGCAAAATAACTTTTTTTTTATGCGCTAGAGAAAAAAAAACATCCTGCACCCCTCTCCTGCTGCTGCTTATACCTATATAGACTTATTCACACGTCGACGAGGTTCACAATGAAATTTTACGACCTTGTCCGGTCGGTACGCCAGCAGTAAGTACACGAAACGGAAGATTTCGGCTGAGAAATTATTTTACGACTTTTTTAACACCACTGCAGTTCAGGACCCCGACGGATAAAATCGTGCACTGCGGATATGTGTATATGTGTAATTTTAGTATTTTTTTATAAATCATAATAATACGAATCAATGATTATAATAGAATGTGACTTGACCGCCGGGCGGAGACGTTAATTAGTGTGATTGGCACATCAGATAAGTGTTAATCGCGATTCATAAAATACGATTTGGCTGTATTTAGGTACAACATGTCGGTGTGATATGTATACTACGTGTTTAGCATTACGACCACGACGATGACGTGAATAGCCGAAGTTTGATTGTGCGACATCGTTTTTTATAGCTTTACTCGGGAGTTTTTCATTAAATATTATCGCGTCGTTACATAATAATAATAATATGCACACGATCGCTGGGTCGCTTGTTTATGATAATAATATAATATACAGAAGGGGCCTCCGCCGTGGTTTTCCCGACGTTCCCTCGGGCTGAAACCAACACGGGAAATCACTCGGCTCGTCCTGTATAATAATACGTCGTATTACATACATACTCTGTTTAGATAGTCCAATAAAAAAACGATGGACAGTATCGCATTTAATAAATGTATATGGTATTGAAAGTATCGATACAATAATAATGTGGCATTTGTATTTATTATACCTCGTTAAAAATCCATAGCAATATAATGATGATGAGAAGTGTACAGTGTAATAATTTGCAGACGTTATTATAATATATATTATGATGTGGTCTATAACGGATAACCGTGCAGGTTCGAAATTTCCCCGCGTACCCACAATCTTGTATTCCTCACGAAACGGATTTATAAATCCACCTCGATTCCACCATGCCCGCCTATGTATTATACTATCATAAACATATTATAATATACACATACATAATTAATTATGATAGAAAAGATAGGTTTCCCGGCGTATTTGGAACACTACTCACGACATTATAATAATACCTATACATAATAATATTATAATATACACATTATACACGGCACGACACACGAATTGAATAATTATATTATTATAAGCTCATCGTTCCTACATGGGTACGTATCGTATCGCGGTTTTTAATGGTTTTTTTTTTTCTAATCCCCACACGACATATATAATTAGACATTTAGATAGCATCCGAGCCGATTGTCGCGTGACATGAACGGTTAAAAAAAAACTGTTTGTTTGACTATAATAAGTGGAGACGTATATAGAAATGATTGCTTTATTCGGTAAATTCTCGGTTGTAGCTAGTCTGACGATAACGCGACCATGTCGTCGTTCAAAACGAGAAAATTACTTTGGACACGAAAACACCGTCGTGAAATGCCTTTGATAAACGATTTGTTGTTCTGTTCGCGTCAACTGTCAACCAAATTATTAAACTTTGTGTTTTTGCGTTAATCGAAACAGGTACCGAGAAACGCGATTTACAATTTGTCAGGCAACTCAAAGTAGTCTAATATAGTATAGCAGAGTAAATTCTATTTTATTGCTGACGGGAGGGGAGTTCAATTTTAGTTCATAACTCATATAAACCTGACACGACATTTTCATTACAATTTATTTGAATCAATAAATTGATATTCCACATAGGTACTCGTGTATTTTTAAAACGTTTTTGATCTTTTCTTTTGAACATATAATACGGAATTTAAGTCAAGCGGTGAGATGAACTGGGTGTTCAAGAATCTAGATCTTATATAGACAGGTTTTGGTTCAGTCCGTGATTAGATTGTTTTTATAATTCATTATTAGGTAAGTGAAATTAAATAAGTAGCTAGTAGGTAGGTGGTACTAGAATATTAAATTAGGTATATTTAATAAGCAAAATATGTATTATCGTGTTTATTTATTTCACAATATATTCCGCCCAAAGGCCATCAGACATAATATAACCTAAACTCCGGTCCTGGAGAATACTACCTAAGATTATATAAAAAGTTCTATATAATCTGTGGTACCTTTTACATAATATTATACTGTATAATTCAACTAAATTCCAAAGTATATACACTGTACAAACAAAATATTAACAGCAGGCCTTCGCACGACATGTATACATATTATTATTATTATTATTATTATTATTATTATAATAATACAAATTATGAATAATACACATATAGGATGTAGACACATGAATGGTCAGAACTGATGATTTGGTATATGTGGTGAGAACTTTGAATAATGAGAACGTCTCGCTCGGTGCAGGTGAAGCCATCTATGATAATATAAGCTATATTTAACAGATTCGTGAGTATAATATTATAATATTATTATTGTGTGTCGACCAGTCTCCGGGACTTAACAAGATTATTTGCGGTAATCGATTCGAGCAGAAACAGAATTTTAGACCGAAGCGTAGCTAATGCAAAGTACCTAATGCAATTTAGTATTTACAGAAATTAACAGAGTTGTAAATTTTTATATTGTTTATCGCCGTGCATTGTAAACCGCGAAAACTAATTTTCAGACTTTTTACCATCAATATACGTATTTAACACATTTAAAGCATTGATACCTACTACTCGTTAAGTATTTATTTTGACACCTTCACCCCAAATGCCAAAATCGTGCAGTCAAACCCCACTCGTGTACACCTAACAAATTCGACATTTTATTTTATTTATTAGACGCGTATTATCTTATTACTCCTCCGCAAAATATTGTAAAAAACGATTTCGTACGGTTGTACTTAGCCTGCGACCGAAAGGTAAAACCAAAATCAAATTTACTTTAAATCTATTCTCCGCAGCGCAGGTTATCATCTATACAATTTAAATAAATCAGCATGCTACAGTACCCATGTGCGCGTATAGGACATGCAAACATAAATTTTATAATCCCGGTTGGCTTGTCAAAGGTCGTCACGAGAAGCTGTTCATCATCATATGTATTATAATAATATGATAAATTATAATGTGCGCCATAGCTCTTAATTTGCGTTGGCGGCGGGACAGGCGCGTGTCGGAGTGTTATTTGAAATCTAAAAGCATTTGACAGCGATCGAATTATGCACACGCGTTAATGTAACATATGTATAATCTTATATATTATAATCAAACGTTTTGTGCATATAGGTAGATGGGTACGCAAATCCGTTTAAGAAAAAAATAAACACGCGTGTAAATTTAGACGCGGATGTACATAATAACAATATGATGGTGTTATAATGAGCACGCGTCCGCGGTATACTTACACATCATACCTATGTACAATACCGAACGTGTAATAGGTTAGGTACTGCAGATGATGATGCCCAGGAACACAACATCGCATATTATTATTATTATTATTATTATAACGCGGTTTGTGGCACTAACGGGTCCGACGATAACTCCTCATTTCGTCGGCGTGTTAGCAATATATGTACAAATAGTATATTATATACGTATAACATTATTCCGGGTTTGCGGCGTCTTTCGTTACCTGCACCTCGTAGCCGCCGTGGCATATTATAATCATATTATTATTATTATTATTATCGTTATTATGTTATTATTATTTCGCGAACCTACATATTGTGTGCCCGCTGACACGTAAAATATATGTTATATTATAATAATATTACGATATGCATAATACGTCCGCGAAGCGTCTGCAGAGTAAGTGTCTACGAGAGCCACGGCCGATCGTCGAATTTTGACCATTAAATCGCCACAAATGGAATTCTATTCCGTACGATGTGTGTGTTTTCATAATATTGCAAAGATATGCAACGACGAAAAGCTTCTACGCCAACTACGTGTTAATATCATCTTAATATATACCCGAGTAATTGCATTATTTCGGGGTTGCACGAAGGTGCACTAATTGCAACTGCTGCAGGTAGTTTTACGGGTCTCGGTTTGCACCTCTCCTCCACCACTAGTAATGTCCATAGTTTTTAAACTCGAAATTAAGTATATAGTTGAATCGTTGTCACAATTACGAATAGTATATCTATAAACCGTGTCTTGACTCTTTGTAAAAAAAAAATTATTATCGATCGCATTTTTAATTTGTCTTCAGAATAATATATAATGTAATATATTTCGAGTTAACAAAACTGTTTATTGATTTTAGTTGAAAATATAGTTCTCAATCATTCCAACACGAAACACGTACATAATATATATATCATATATAATTTTTTTAAATTATCTGGCTGAAACAGAACAGCGGCGATAGTTATTACACTAATTTTATATTGGATGTACAGGTTATAGATAAAACAAAATTAAAATATAATTTACAATTCTTGACTTGAGTTTATATTATTGGAAAATAAATATATTGCATCCGTGTTTTTTACGTTAAGTGCGTGTTGGAATAAGGCTGGGTTAGTATTAAGATCCTTCGTGCTTCGGTTTTTTTTTGGGCATTTAGTCTCGGTGTGATTGATTGTAAAGTTTTCCTTGCATGTGTCGTATACTCGCATTATGTATAGGGGCCGGTTCGTTGGTGAGTGGGTTGGATTCGTGTATCCTATTCTGACTCGGGTGATTACTAATGACGGGGGTCTTTTATATTATTTTTAGAGGAAGGGGAAATTTCCATTTTGTAATGAACGGTTTTATAATATATCATCTTAATTTGTTTGTAAATGGTACTTTAGTCTGATCATATTTCCGCCACACTTCCTGAAACACATATTATAAATTTGACAAAAAAGACCCGCGTATGCCATGATTTCCATTTATGAGTAAACCGTCAAGAGAATACTCTAACCCAAAAGATGTAATAATCTGTAGCAGCGTTGACGTCGTCTGAGTGTCGTCACATCGTCGATGATGATGATGATGATAATGATGTAGTCCGTTGGTTAAGTGCCGTCTTGTGATGGGATTGTCGTCGAGTATGGTAGTTTGTACTTTATTTATATACAGCGACTATCAGCGGTCATAAACTTCAGCGTGCAAAAGAAATTACTCTAAAATCACAGTCGTAAACGTCGTTGTGCGGCGCTTACAACACTCTTACTATACTACATATAATATGATGTACTATTATAGCTGAAGCGGCGGCTAACGTAGATATATCTAGAGATGTGAGCTCGGTGAATTTACCCGGTAAGAGGTTTTTTTTACCGTTGTTGAAATCGAGTGACCACTGACCACCTCATTTTATAAATGTTTTTTCGAAGCGTATAATAACTATAATTTAGGTAAGTACCTAGTATACTAATGTACTATTTCAGTAGTCTTCAAGACTAGATATAAAGACGTGGGCACTGTACAGATTTTAGTCTATTTACACGTTTTGAAAAGGTAAACGCAGATACTTATTTACAAGATTTGAATTTTAGAATTTTATATTTAATAAATTATGCACTTTATTACTTACTATACATTTATATTATAAACTATTGTTAATAATTGATTTAAAATCAAGGTTGTTTGGTCGGCATAAACCATTTCAGGAATAGCTAAGGTACCTATAGGTAAAATGACACAAAAATGATTTAAGAAATTTACCAATTTACCGGATTTCACGAGTAAATTTACCGATAATTTTTCCACATCTCAAGGTTGTCCATCATAATATGTACACGCCTCCTATCACGCCTTCGTCGCAAGTTTCACGCTCGTCCATCCGATACGACGGTGGTGGTTTTACCCTATCTTGTTAATGCACATGCAATATCGCATATTATACCTAAATCGCGGCCGTATTTTGTCGTCAACTCTTCGGCAGATCTTCACACACAGATACCGCGGTGGCGTTTGAATCGCATTTTTTTCCACACAAAGCGTAGTACGCCCTGCACAGCCCCTCTTCACCGTGGTGAAAAAAAACCAGCTCTTCCGCGCACGTTTAATGACCACTTATAAACAATTTACATAAACGGTCAATTTGCGTGGAATAATATTCATCGTACTTTGGTTTTTTTTCCACCGTGTCAAATAGTAGGTAGGTTCATACCTACTATATATATATAGGTACCTATCGTTTAGCGTCCTATATATGCATAGCTGATGCGGTGCAGTGCGTTGGACAGCACGAAGCGGGTGAGCCGACGCGTATGTATAATATATTTTATAATATTATAAGAAATGAGGTAGAAAATAAAAAACGAGGACATTTATCAGCGGCGTGTTACCGGCGCGGATCTGATAGGTTTTTAATGAAAATTGATGAGTTACTAATTATTATAGTTAGGTCCGTGTAGTATACGTATATAATATGTATGCGTAGATGGTGGGAAAGCTACCAGACGAATTTCCGTCGGTTATTTGTTTAGATCGAAATCCTAAACAAAAATACACACGAAAAAACTGGTTTTTAAAAAAAAAAAAAAAATAAATATATTTTGATAAAGTACTTGTCGTTTGTATATATTATTATCATGAGCTTATAAGCATATTATCATTTACGCGCACATGTATGTTTGTATATCTGTTGTTTTAATCCACATTGACGTGTATATGCCGGGTTGGGTATTATATGTACCTACCACTGATGCAACAAGCGGTAACAGCAGGTGAAATCTGGCCACCCGGGCGAGCTCGTTAATATTATGAATAATAGCTATTAAAATGCATTCGACGAGCGCGTGGTCGCTGTTGCCACTATGTATGTATATATATATAATAATACATCGTATACGTTTAAAAAATGTAGGCAATAATATTATTAATATATATATATATATGTTATAATAATAATAAAGTATATAGAATTAATATATTTGTCGCGTATACGCACTAATAATATCATTATATATCGTATTATCGCTGTAATATAATATCGTCGTGCATGGACGCGAAGTGCATCCGAAAACGAAATACCTATTCCTACCCATGAATGACGAGCGATGGAGAAGGAGATGGTCAACGACAGCGGCGGCCATCGTCGAAATGAGATTGTATTAATCATTGTAACCGCTGCTATGCATTTAAAATATTATGAGCGATTATAATTGTTTATATTGTTAAACTCGATATCATAATATCCCTTTATTATTTTTCTTGCAGTTCACTAACTGGACCGATCGGCAAGATAACGAAAATTAATTTCATATCAAACGTAATATTATATACAATATATTTGGGTACCTATTCTATACATCGTATACAAGTATTAAAACATAATATTATCCTTTATTGAATAAATAACTTAATAATAATTGATTTGGCGTGTACAACGCGTATTATGCTGATATATAGGTAGGTACGTTGTTGCAGCTTAATATATTATGTACACACGTTGCGCGTTCAATCGCGTCAAAAGTAGTGATTTATTACGCGTAAAAATTACGCGTTTTTGTATATGAAAATATGATAAATTGTAACTTGAAAATTGTAAAAATACCTATATATTGGAATGTATATGCATGAATTGAATTTAGCTATTCCTATGGTGTACAATTTCCAATCTCCTGACACTAAAGGACATATTTTATTCTTTATTTTTTTTTCCATCGGTCATCTGCACTGCGGCATCAATGGGCAATAAAACAAAAGTTCTACACTTCGCTGCTGCCGCTGCAGTATGCAGTTTTATTACTGTATAATGAGATACCTGCGATGCAGTGCTATTCGCGAGAGTGTGCACATTTTCAGACTGCGGCCGATAGTCCATTAAAAAAATAAATATTAACTACGAACCGACCGCACCAAAGGTCAGAGGTGACGGTTTTTGCGGCAGTCTGAGGTTGGGAAAACGAAAAAAATAACAAAACCCAGTCTGCACTGCCACCACCACCACCACCACCACCACCATCACTCTGTATATTAAAATAATACAAGACTATAACCTCGCAACACCCAACGCGACCGGACTTGTACTTATAATATGGCACTTGGCGAGAGGTTAATGAGTCTATTTTATCGCGCATTTCTTATATTCCTTAGATTGCTGCGAGACCGGGGAAGAAACGCACGTCTGCTATACATGCGCGAATAACAATAATACTCGCGCACAAAGCCGTTATACATAGTATATAGCGTACTCTTATATAACTATGTACGTATGCGTGAGTACTGAGTGTACGTGTATACATGTCGTATATTATATATGTATATATACACTTATATAGGTGCAGGATGTGCGCGCGCAGAAGACCGTTTAAAAATATACGCGTCATTACGAGCTATTACCCGCGGAGATAAGACCTATTAAAACATATTATGCGTGTATGTGTGTGCGTATAGTACCATGTGTATATATAGGTGTATACCTAAATAATATACGCATTTTAAAAACTAAATACGCGTGCACGTGTATATACGTATAATATATATATATATGTATATGCGTATAATATTATATATGTATATCACAACCTTGTTCTAACGATTGGCCGCTGATTAGCCCGCGCGCGCCTAATAACAGACTGTTGCCGAATATCAATTCATATTGGTTTCTAATTTGTGTGTGTATATGTGTGCGCGTGCGTGCGAGTGTGTGTTTGTTCACGGTGCCTAACCCGAGACCGAGTCATTTGAATAATGCGCCGAAAATGGCAAACCCGTTCGACGGGATGTGAATATATAATATATTGTGAAAACTTTACACGAAAATCACTAATAACACCGATCGATTACGCGATATATTATTAATTATATCGTATATTTTTAATAAAATATTTAGTCAGTCTTAAACCCGTTTAATCATCATGTCGGGTACGAACCGTCGCCGCGCCAACGGTACAGCTGCAACAGGTGTATATATATATAGGTATACTCGATAATTTAATAAGCCATCAATCTTTAACGCGTATAATATGATATTTCGAATTTTGATTCGAGTAAACGACGAACGCGTTATAATATACTGTAGACGTCACACGATGGGCGATGAGAGCCAAGTCAGAAATGTACAGGAATGTATTGGATCTAAAATATGATATGAGTCTATTTTATCTTTGAACCTGTCTTCGCGTTTTGTCCTCTACAGGTAGAAAATGTCATCCAATTGGTATTTAATCATTATTCCAAGTACCTACTTTTCAAAATATATATGCTAAAAACAGTGGGAAAACGGGAATATATTTGAGCTTCACACGTTTTTCATGTTGTAATATTCAGAAAGGAATAACTTACGCAATAGAGACGCGAAAATGTATCCAATTATTTATATTGGCAGATTCGAGACATAATATAAAATATTTTGACCGCTTTTGAGATACATACAATGATATTTGAGATTTTTAAAAAACATTTGATTTATATACTGATGACATTTTTGATTGATTGACATGTAGCTTGAACATGGTTATTCCTAAAACTAGGTTGATTTGGTCGATTCTCGCTACGTTTGAATTGAGTTATAAGTTATGCTTATACCTATAAAAATTATAAAAAAATCTAGTTCAACCTACCGAATTTAAAATGATCATAATAATAACACAACAATTCTTAGAAATATAAATGCTGATCCACGTCCGTCTACTTTTCTTAAAATCGTTTTTTTTTTATCATGATTATTTATATGATTTATCATGATTAAATTCAAACTTAATACGTATATAATTCTTATTACTACTGCAGTGACCAACTCAATGGTGCGAGAGGTGCACCGCGAGTTTCTAAATTTTTTTGAAAAAAATTTTAATAAACCTTCGACGTCCATCGACGTAAAAATAAACACACGCTTTGGAAAAATTCAAAAATAATGGCCTGCAATTAATATTTCAGCAGAATTATGAGCTTAAACCATATACATATTATTAAGTGCATAACAGAAAAACCGCTGCAGTGGAACAAATCAACGATATAGGTAGAAAACGGCACGAGTGAAAAACAAATTAAATTATATTATATTTGTTAGAGAAAAAACTGACTGGTGCAACAACGAGGATGGAAATCGTAATTCTTTTTAATACTGCACTGCTGTGAGTCGTTTTTTGGGATATATCAACGAATAATAAAAAACTGCGTACCATATGCATTATTTAGAACCCGACCGTCGCCGTTAAACACAGTAATATGAATAAATATAATATAATATATTAGCCACTAATTCGTTTGCGTCCGACCCTTATAGAGCTGCTATTGTGTGTCCAACGGAGATGTCAAAGTCGCATCGAGTATTACCATCACCATCGCGATGAAAACGTCAGTTGTTTTTTTCTCTATAGTATGCGCATGCACACAGTACATTTCATCGCGGAATAACGTTATTTTTGGAAACCCGAGGGTCCCGCGATTATCCAAAATATCATAATAACGCCCGCCGGCGACTAATTTGCCGATTGCCACTCGGATGGCGCGTTGTCCCCGTAGAGACGCGTAATAATAATAATAAGCCTTTTACGCACGCATGGGCGCACGGGGACGACCCCCACGCCACCCCCACGCACGAATCTGATTTATTGCGAAAAAAACCTAATAATAATAATATTAATCGTAAACATAAATCTTCCGGTACACGGCGCATATTATCGCCCTCCGATAAACATTATATAACATTATTATAATAACGATACTGATGTTAAAGTAAAACAACTATACTACGTCAATATTTGTTCGTGTACATTATGTTATTATTATTGTATACAACACGCGGACGATGCGTGCAACGGCCTCGGCGATTTTTGAAAATATCTAAAATGGTTATTACTATAGGTATGTTTGAGTGATAATATAATTATCTTGTAGTCACGTGAAAAGCGACAATCTCACGTCAGTGCATGATGTTATAGAAAACAAAGGTGCGTGGTTTTCCGGAGATTTAAAAGTATTTTTTACAAATGTATTTTTCAAACAAATAGGTAAAGAATAGTTTCTATTTTTAATGCCTAATGTTTATTTATTTTTTATTATAATATTGATCGTTTACATATAGTCATAGTCTGTTTATTAAAAAAATAATAAATACCAAGCTACACTTTAAATTTTACATTGGTAGTCAATTTTTGATAAGTTTAATACACCCTCGTCGACGTTCTTGGCTTATATTTATGCTGCACTTGATGCAGAGGACACTGACCTGCCGCTGAATTATGATTTCCCCCAATATACTCGTTCAGTATACTTAGCGGTTAAAAGCTGACTGTTTATTTGTGCCAATATTTGGTTAAGGTCAAGTTTTACCTACTTATCATTATCGAGTTACACTCGGGGCAGAAAAAGGTTTTGTTCGAATTGCACACTCGTTCCAATCATTAAATATAAAACATATTTGATAAAAAAAAATATCATACATCGTCAATTTGGTGGGAAGAATACAGTTTGTATATTTTATAATGTTTAAAGTTTAAAATTGCTTTTATTATGATAATTGACAAATAGGTATATCGTACATAGCTAATACAGATATATTCGAACCTTGGTATGAGTGTACTAAATGATTGACAAAATATACCTTTTTTTTTCTAAACTATTATTACATGTTTTAAAAATATATGATACTCAGCTACAATGGAAAACAATAGTTGAAAATTAGTTGAATGATAGTAGGAATAATAAATTATTAAAAAATGGGTACCTATCTATTGCAAGTGATGTACCCAATGTTGTTTCGGTATACACGAAAATGTTAGAAAAAACCCTCTTTCTCGTTTCAAACACACAAACGTCGTGTGACCAAGTGAGAGTAGGTATAGGTAACCGCTCTATGGCTTTAAGAAAATTGAACCGGCCAGCACGATAGTAATTATTGGCTAATTGGCGCCTATCTATACATACCTATACGATCCTCCGCGGCAGCAGCAACTGGTGGACATTTGGAAAATGTACTTATACGGGTATAAGATAATGGAATAATGAAAAAAATAAAAAACCAATGGCCATAAAAAAAAATGTGCGCTCGACTCGGTCTCGGTCTCCACGCGTGAAAACGCTCCTCGAACGCGCGTATGATTAGGTAGCGGTTGCGCATATATTATAATTTATCTTAATTGGCTGTGATTTACCGATGATGATTCGAATCGATTCGGAAACGCGATAAGATTTTATTGGGCAGCAGCAGCCGCGGTGGTGGTGGTGGTGGCGAGAAGAGAAAAATAAAATATAAAGTAAAAATAAATAAATATCTGTTGATTTTTTTTTTAATCCGTCTCGTTTGCAACACCCACGTAGTTCAAGTTCAAGGCTCCCCTCCGCGAGCATATTCCACCACGCGATGGTGTGTGTGTGTGTGCGTGTTTGTGCGGGTGTGTGTGTGTGTGTGTCAAAGGTTAATTGGAACGCATCCAACGCTCCTCCACCGCAGCCGCCGTAGATATATATGTGCGGCTGTTTAGCGTCTATTTAAAAAAACGGTGGAAAAAAATACACATATTATCATACACATTTCGTGTACAGGATTGTGTGTATTATATTGTATAGTGTTATTATTCCTTTTTGTCTCTCGTCTCGTTGTTGTTATTATTGTATATTATTATTTATTTATTAGGTTTTTTTTTTTTTGCATTTCTAGTTTCCATATACTCGCAACGCTTAAAATATAATATAATATAAATATATAATCGGTTTCTGAACTCCCGCAGAACGACGGAGAATAACAATATTATAATAGCTCGAAACAAAAAAAAAAATTACACGTGTAATACACTACGATAATATGTAATGGCTGGCGTGATAATAATAATAATAATAATGAACGTGCCATCCGCCGGCGCGTTTCAACACTTTTTAGCGAATTGGCTCGCGCGAGGGGGTTATACGCGACGCCAAACGCACATGTTATTGTTATTTAGAAAACGAAAACTGACAATTATTAATAACGAATCGCGGGAATGCGGTTGTAGGTACACGTAATATTATATTTTATAATATAATATTGTGTAGTTATTATATTTGTATGTACGTCGTGTTATTTTTTTAATGGTTTGATAAAAAAAAAAAACATATTCCAAAGCGACGGATTGTAATGAGTTTAAATCGCGGCGCACACGAACGAATGTATAATAATAATATATTATAAAATAATATATTACATTTATCATAACGTGTGTACCTCTACATGTATGATATATTATTCGAATTACATGTGAAAATCATTTATTCAACTACTAGATCGCATAATAATAAGTTATGCAAAACCTACTGCACGCGTGCGAGGGATACAATACATTCGTTTTTTATCGCCGCACGAGACCCATCGTCAATACGGTGCTAATGGTATTATATTAATTGTTTTTTAATTTCCTAAAGCGAATCTATATGATATCCGTTTAGCTACGGTCTTATGGATCGAGAAAACATCATGATTTCTAGCGACTTTTTATTGACGGAAGCCAAATAATTACCGCGAGTTACTACTTGCTGGAGCAGCGGGTACACGAGATATATATAAAAAAAATAGGTTAGGTGCTGCTATAGATTATATTATACACTAAGGCTGTTTCAATTTTCAAAAGGAGGATTTAATTCGATTAAAAATAACTTTTTTTTTTTTTATCCAATTCAATAGTTAAATTAAAGAAGGCTGAACCCTCATATAATTAAGACTCGAGCACTTAAAACTCCGTTGAAAAATAAAATGGATTAACGATGGAAAAAATTCCATCGCACTTCATTATTAATACACGTATATACGTTATACGTATATAACAGCATAAACACAGCAATAATATTTCTCACGGTGCTTATATGGACAAAAGTAAACAATGCCAGAACCTTTTGAAATGTCTAAATTCCACGAACTAGTCGATGGCCAAAAATCGGTATAGGCAGTAACCAATATTCGCCCGTCATTTACTTTCTTCTTTTAGGTGTATACATTACACATAATATAATTTCGTATAATCTAAACACCCTGCACGAATGATTAACCAAATTCTCACGACGGGTAGATACAGGGACGTACGTCTAATCCGATACGAGGTATGTGAATTCTATGTAAAGGATATTTTCGAGCGCGTACGACCAGTTGATTACCAGGTATCTGTTTACCCATATCGATACCGGTGAATTGATTCCCGGAACAATTAAGAGCGGTACGCTGGTACCCCACTGTGTATCTAGGAAATATGAATTGATTCCCTTTTTGTTGTAGGTACCCACATCACAGTGGAAAATGAAAAAAAATAAGTATTTGTTTCGTTATAATCAAAACCACATGGGCAGAAACCTATTTTTGAAATCGATGTGTGTCAAATTTTTATCTTCCCTTTAATGGTCCTCTGACATGAATATGAAATAAAACTTACTCCGACAACACTGATTCTCACAATTATTTAGTAAAAATAAATCAAATAAGTTCGATCTATCCATATATATATAGTCATGCGGATAAAATGTAATAATGAATTATAAAATAATATGACTGTTGATCAAATTTAATAACTAAAAGATACAATTTCGGGAGACTTGTAATATTCGTCTAAAAACATATATATATAGGTACTTATAATTATTGTATTTCCGACTATTTCTTACACTCTCTCTCTTTTGAATACCTAACCCAATATTATTGTTCTTTTTATTATAATATGATGTACTCGATATAATATGATCGACCGCCGATCATACTCCAACTGCAGTGGAATTATTACGCTTTCGACACGTCAGTTGAAGACTATTATCATACAGGTAGGTACGGGTGTTGTCAGTGAGGATACACTTTGTTATTATTAAATTCTATGGACGCTGAACAAATAGAGCGCATTATAATATTTATTGTATCGAAGTGGACGCGAAATAAAAATAAAAAAAATAGCCAGCAATCCAGCCTTGGGACCGTTGTTGTGGGTGCTGCTTTATATTGTGTGCCAGGCCGGACCGGATCGAAACGCTCCGTGGACAAAAGGAACCTAACCCGTTGTCAATTTTCTAAAATCGATTTCCGATTAAACGCTCGTTTGTATAACGTAGTTACTATCATCGTTATTATTGATATTACCTATTATTATTACTATTATTATTATTATTATTATTATTGTTGAGGCGCGTATAGGTACTACACATTATTGTCGTTTCGTTATGGAAAGTCGTCGCAGTCTACGTGCGATAAATCGTATACACGGAGCCGGAGCCGAATAATTTTGTGAAAACCGTCGAAAACCTCCGCTGACGGACAAGCAAAAGAAACGCGTCTGTGGGTGAATCGCGGTATATAACTACTGCGCCGTTTTCCAAGTGGTGTAGTTTCTCGAGGGAACCGCGTCGAACTTTGTTTATCACGCATAACTATATTTTAAGACAAAAATCGGAGTATCATTTTTAGTAAAGACCATCGAGGCTGCTGCAGTCTACCACCGGGACGTTAAGAATTTAGCTAAATTTCAACACAACGTGAGTCGCAATGTCAATACGACATGTTATATTAACGACAAGACGAGAAGTTGTAGACATACCATTATACCATTCGCAACTTACTTGACTTCAACTATATAATAGCTGTTAAAAATCTAAAATAACGACTAAATAAATGTATTAAAAACATTTTTTCGATCTATAACAAAAAATATAATAGGTACTGTATTGCTTTATGCAATACAAAACAATACATTTTTTTTAGAAAATACAATTTTATCCTAACATTCCTAACACAGTAGTGTGTACTGGACCAAATTAATTCTGCAGTGAAAGGTTTAAAAATAAAATGTTTAATATATATGTCAACAAAATATTATGTCGTGCGAGTTTTTACTACCACGTTTAAATTAGTAGAAATCGGACTCTGCAGATACTTGGGTGTCTGAGCTTGACAACAAATAAAAATACCTATAATTTGATAAATGAGTCACCCGCTGGCACGGGTGTGTTTTTGCAGTCACGGTCTTAAATATGAAAACTGCAATGATAAATCATAGAAGTCGAATAGTAATATTATAATTTATAGGATTAGCTGATTAAAACAAAACAAATCAAAGGTAGTTTTCAGTGTAAAAATCATAATATTATGAGACAGTCGAAAAACACCCACTTCAATATATTATCCAAACAAAGAATATGTCCACTAGGTTTTGAAAGATGGTACGTAAAGTAGTCATATTTGGAGCATCGCTCCGATTTTAACGAAAATATTGTTCGCGAAAAGAATCGCAGTCATGAAATCGATTTTACTTTACTTGCTCGCCATTCCGAAGCTACCGATATAATGTTTACTAATAGTTCAATTCTATATAGTTCTACATCATTGCAGAGGCAGGAACTTGGTACTAGGGTTATGAGATTATGACTAATTATGACTCGCGACTTATATACGATATAATATATGACTTATATACAATAGCGAGGCGTGTTAAAAATTGTTGAACAAAAAGGCTGAAACAAGTGAATAATAAAAAAGTTTTGATCTCGTTCATCGTATATAACATAATAATAATAATACATTATGTACCCATAAATTACTAAAAAATATTATGTTATTCGGTTAATCATGTGTCATTTGGTAATGATTAATGAGTACTTCTCTTATAATAAAACAATAATATACAACGGTATATACGACGTATTTGTCAACAAATATACGGCAAACGCGTAGAAATACAAACCTCTCAATATGACTATTATTATCTAATTACTCGGCCTATAATGTACATATTGTATAGTATATTTTGTAATCGTATATCACTTTTTCCACGATAATTACTGGTAAATTAATGTGTCCATTGTTACTTATAATTAGTAGTTACTAATGACTTACGAAATAAATTACAAAACAAAATCCCATAATACTATTGTAGGCCCATTACGTGTGTACTGATGTGGTACTTGTATTACAGTTCCCAATTCCCATCGACGGGTTACAAATTTCCAAATAAATATAAAACAAGACAAATAAGCCACAAATAAAATAATACAGGCATTCCTCAAATCAAGCAATTAATAAAGCCCGTTTGTATTTCTAAAAAAAAAAAAAATGTAAAATCACTTATCGCAGTAATTTATTCAAAAAATATTATAAAAAAACTTAAAAAACATTGATTTTTTATTCGATATCTGGTTGTTTTTAATACAAAATGTTCAAAATATATTTTTTTGATAGCTACGTGTAATGTAGGCACTCGCCTCGCTTTGTTGGATTCAAAACACACGTGGATGTTGCACTTTTTTAATTTGAAAAACTAAAATAAATTATCTCGGTCCAGGAAATGTCGTGATTTTGTTAAAGTAGATTAATAGGCCACTTCCTTGTCATTTTGTAGTATAGCTTTTTTAAAAAAATGTATTTTAGTTATTCAGAAAACCAAAAAATGTACCTTTCTATAGAGTATGGGTACAATCTTTATTTGAATAGACGTTTCCCTACCCCTCGCAGAATCTAAAATTATATAAATTAAGATTAAACTATGGTCTATGAAGTGGTTTTTAATAGTGATTTCTATAAAATATTTTCACTATTCATTCGATCATAGGTATATACGTCTATATTGGCTATTAGTATTATTCTGAACCCTATAAAAACAATAAACTCGTCTATAATTTGTTTAACATCGAGTTTTATTGATTTAACTTCGTTTTATGTCGTTTTCTCAAAACTATAAACAAGAAAATATAAATAATCATTTAGGCTCTTAAATTTCTAATTAACTGGCGTTTCGTTTTAGTGCAGTTTTACCGTCGTAATGAACAGTCGTTTTAACTACCTATACAGCGTATTTCATTTACTTATACGTTTTTCAACGATGTCAAAGCGTTCGTAACATTTTGTACTGTGCGTAGGTAATTAAAACCCCGTGCAACCGTCGTTCGGGGAACGTATATAAGTTTTTGTTGCGAGTTACAACTATGGGAGATAAAAAAAAAAAAAATCGATATATTTCATTCTTTCGTACGATTGTCATTAAATATGTCGGAGAATAAAAAGTGTAGCAACGGACGGATATAATAACGACGAGTTGATATATTTTTATCACCATATCCCAGCTGTATATTCAAAAACCGTAATCATTATCAGTGTAAACGTACAATATATATACGAACGAACACCGGAACACGGGAAGTAAAACCATTGTGATATCTTGGATGAAATAAAAACGCTTTAATTGCACTCACTCGCATATACCTTAACATAATATTATAATGAATGATGTATTATATGACTATCGGGACGACTGCAAATGCACATGTAAATGACGGTACTCGTGTACTATATCCTACAACTATCGCCAGGCGAACACGTGGTGCCGATGCACCGGTGCGATGTTGATACAAGTGTTGCATGCGGTTGAGTGTAGTAATAAATTGTACTCTCGCATATATATATAATTAAATTGTTTTTTTACTTCCTCCGTTCGTCTGTCTCACCAATAGTAGGTGTCGGCTGTTGGGTTTATATATATATATTATATTACACGGACGTACGATATAATATGTATAGGTATTGAATCTCTCTGGGGCATCGTAAAAAAGTAAAGGCGAACTCTATCAAAGCGCGTTCGCTGATATTTTTGGAACCTTTTTAATAGATTCTCTTTTACGGCCTTAAATAATACGAGAAGAGTACCCCCTTAAAGTATACATATATATACGTAAGCCCGCGAGCGTGGCCCCGGCGGCGGTGATTTCCACAGAGACCGTCGTCACTGTGCGGGGCATTAAAAATTGGGCACCGGTGTGGAGCACGCGGCAGCTGATTTATATAATTCACTGTACTCCGACGTTTATGTGTACCTATTCATAAACAAATTTAAGTCCTTGTAAGAATGTAAGATAAAATAGTAAGACAATTTGACAAAATTTGAGCAAATAATAAAGTACATACATCTATAATATATTATCTATTGTAATATATACCGTCTATTATATTATAAACGTCTTTTATTTTATAAACGTATATAACGACAAATAGGAAACGAAAATTATTATCATTATTACAATAAATAAATATTCAAGTAAACCTAGACTGAATCCTATGTCCCTTTATTGAAATATATAAGTACGTCTTATTTAAACCCTGCATTCTATAGCTTTGTGGCAACTGTCGAGATTTTATTGACAATGTTGTATTTATTTTTCCTTTTTCAAACAAGAATAGACATAAAAACTCGCAGTAAAAAAAACTATATAGTAACATTTGTATTTTGGTACGATTGTTTTTTTCAGTGAATTGGTGTGGATTTTTCAATCAGGGCATCAAACCGTGTTCTCAAAACGTAATGCTTCAAGCAAAATTTTATTTTTTGATAAAAAAAATAACCGATTGGTTCAAATTCTTGTGAAAAATTGGACTTGAAGAATTTAAGGAATACCATATTTTAACGTGGCGAAGAACGTGAACCAAGCAGATATATATTTAATTTTTGAGAGCCACCCAATGAGGTTTTTTTTCAAAATAATTCAGTTAAATGTTTAGCGTGAAATTGTTCAGAATATTTTCAGCCTGGTTATAAAATAATTGTAGACGTTAAAATAAAAACGTCGTTTTCCTTGGTAACCTACAAAATCATAATGACGTTTAGGTATCAAATTTCATGGTGTTCATAGATCATAAGTATAAAAATATAACTGCTAAAATTAAAATATATTGTACATGCATATTATAATATAACAATACAATATATTATATTGTTGTGAATTTTATATTTGTTCGTTTATAAAAAGATATTTTACGAATGATATAGTTTCTAATTTAGTAGAATGGATTTATCATGACTGTGCTAAATATGTGTGCACTTTTTTAATGTTATAATAATAATTATTATTATTATTTTGTATAAAGTTGTGTATTCTCTATTTCGTCAAATTAAAAAGTGAGAAAAATATTTTAAATGCATTCTATTCATAAGTATTTTATCGTATTTATTATACATCCGAAATAAGTAAGCAAAAATTAATTATCAATTTGATTGTATTCGTCATGAATGATATTATAAAAAATTAAATGGAAATATATAGTATGTTATACTATACAAATTGTTATGATTAAAACTTAGGATACACATTGCATATTATATATATTGTGTACACTTTTCGTATAGTATTATACATTTATACGTTAAAAAAAGCAACCTAAGCAGTTACCTATTTTTATATCAAGTATTTTTTTTAAATTAAAGACAAATGTTAATTTATTTATGATTATGACTGTGTGCACGCCTAAATGTATACATTATTACATATACATAGGTATACATTCTATACAGCAACAAGGTGCTTGTACTTAACCGAAAGGATTGTTGAAAAATATAAATATAAATCCTAAATAGTAAATATAAGATCTGATAAGGTGGGTGAACATATCGGCCATATAATAAGCATGTTAAAATAATATCGAATGTCAAGTGCCCGGATGAGTAATCGTTAACAATTAAAACAACGAAAATCTTGAATAAAACGAGTATGTATAATATTATACTATAAAAAGTAATAGTCTTTGAAAAGAAAATACATCGTACTCAAAAAACATTAACGTTAATGTTGTACCAAAGGATATATACCTGTAAATGGATTCTTCGAATATTTTCATCATCAGATCGTTCAAGAATATCAAGTTTTAGTGTTTTAATATTTTAAATGTTTTTTTTTTATTTTTATCGTATATACGAGACATACAATCTAACATTTAAGGAAAAAAAATACAACAACATCGTTTGTTTGACACGAATAAACAAAAAAGGATACGGTCACGTGCGCTGATAATTATGATACGTATAAAATGCATCTATTGTAAACAATATATCGAGACCATATCAAAAGTATAAGTACATACAAATTTGAACATAATTTCGTCACATCAGCTATTATTATGATACACGTGAATCACATGATGTTCGCAGATAAAAAACGGTTTTCTAAAATTTAGACATTTTAAAATATTAAAATAGTTAACAAACGATCATATACCTAACATGTACGTTATATAATATGCACCTACTTATGATAACTATACGTTGGAAGAAACAAAAAACATAATATGGAAATAAATACAATCAGTGAGTAATAATGTATACATTGGGGAGACTGATATGAGGATAGGGGATCGACATTGTTCTATTATAATATTATTCTTTAAAAAATATTTTATGGTCTTCTTTATACGATTTATTATTTTTTAAACATCAAAGTATCAAACGCGTATGCTTTATAAGTACCTAAGCGCATTTGTCCAACTACTAACTGGGTTATCATTGGTTTTGCCAAGCTCTATTATTTCGCATCGTGCAGTCATATCGATCCTATCTCACCGAAATAATATTCTATCTAAATACAGTCAATAATATTTATACGACATTTAAAATGAAATGTTTGTGACACAAAATAATATTATATTATTGTATTATTATATTATATATTATTATAAAGAGTGCTACTTCAGCAGCAGCAACAGCAGCTGCCGTGTGGTATCTGCAGTAATTCCGAGTGTACTGTATACCTATATCATCTACTTTGAAACATTAATTCTCCCAAATCGATGGGGTACAGTCACCACGTGTCAGGCGCACAATGGTAAATAGAATTAATGGCAGTGTATGATAATAATATGATCGGCCGGTCGGTAGTCGAAAACGTGATTTTTCGTATATAATATATACATTGTCAACCCGATAAATCGATCGGATTCGTTTGGGACATTAAGCACACGGTAGTCTCGGGGCTTCCGAAAGAGGATAATAATAATAATAATAATAATAATTTCTCTAAACGAATCCGTGGCGGGTTTTGGAATGCGCGCGTAACGCACCGTAAACGGTCCGTGACGGACGGCCACCTACCAACATCGGCTGCAGAGAGACACTGTCGCAAGAACTTCTCTTCCTCCTACACACGTACAATATAGGCTATACCGTATAATATTATTATATAATAAACACGGACATCAGTCGGTTATTGATGATGATGTTGAATAAAAAGAAAAAAATTGTTCGGTCGTTCTCTATTACGTTGAACGCATTTTTCGGGTCGTACGGGTTGTCAACGCAGGTCGTTAAGACCGTGTCCGCGCGGTTCGTTCACGGTGCAAATCAATTTTTATGGTCAAGCCAAAATACGTCATTTACTCTTGAACAAACAATGCCCCGCCACCGTCCTTCCGGAAGAAGAATAAAACGCGTAAAGATGGAAAAAAAATGTGTGTATAATACACACTACCTACATATAATATTATACTGTAAAACGTCGTATGGTCGAAGAAAAATCACACACAAGCTCTTTGTTGTGCGTAGCCGAACGTATTTTTCAAGTCCGTAATGACCGGGTGACACAAAGGAGGAGGCGGCGGTGGGTCCACTCGGTCCACAGTGGTGGTATATACGTATATACCGTGGTCGTAGGCGCAGTGGCGCGCGCTAATGAACGCTGCAGAAAACTAACTCTATATATCGGACGAATTTTAGGCAAAATCGATCAGTACCTAACAATAATGGAACCCTGCTGCATTCCATTGACTCGCAGCGCAGCGGTATGGTATTAGCCTTTGTCAAGTAATGTTCTGCGGGGTTTTTTTTTCGTTTGAAAAACAACCATTTGTTATAAATACAAAATAAATGATTTATCAAAATTCAACAGAAATGACCTAACAGAGTACGCAAGCGGCGACTGACCATAGACGATCGGTTGTTAATAGTAATAAGTTACGAATCCCATTCAGACCTAAACCGCATATGGACTTTTGCAGAGAGAGAGAGAGAAAAAAATGTACTTCCTGTATATGACGCGTCCGCGTATTGTGTTTCCACGGACAAAAAATAACAAAAATATTCGGTTACCACTATATAACACACTTAAACGGTCGAATTGAAAAAATACCATTTTTTTTTTTCCATCGGTGGCATTATATTTTTATATACCTACTCAATGCTATATACCGAACAGATGATTGAAATGTTTGAAATCGACAGACTGAGACGTCGTCGTTATCTGTAAATAAATATCGTAAAATCACTAAAACGACTGTGTGTATATATTAATATAATAATGATTTGTAAGATAATTCAGTAAAATATTATGTACAACACACGCACGGCCCTATAAAATCGGCATTTAACATACGACAATTCTCCAATTTACATATTATACACGGATCCTCAGAATAATCGTCCATTGTAGCGTACATAAAATACGGTTCGATAAAAGTCAGACCGTTGTGTAATAACAAATTCTACCCTATATTTTAAGAATATGTAAATAATATTATGTTGTTATTATATAAACGTTCGTATGAAAGACACACAAAATAACGAATAACTCATTTTTAAAACACTTTACGTGCGCCGTACGCCTACCGCATAAACGTAGGTAAATATAAAACGTAGTAAATATTTATCGAATAATGTTCAGACAATTTCTTCGTACTGCGCTGCACAGGAAGACTTATAATGCAATTTATGCTTTGACATTATTAATACACGAACACGAATGTCTCGTCTTCATATTAATGTATTTATTATATCCTATGTCCGATGGGAGCGCAGTTTAATACCATATCGTCTTCTCGGCGAAAATCTACGTCGAATACGTATTATTATTATTATTATCATATTATATTGTTAATGCCATACCGACGATGCGCGTCCGGTAGCGCTTATTGCTGCAGTGGTGTGGCATCATAATGTGGGGGCGTAAGCCGAAAAGCGACCGCTCATGGGATTTTAAGGATTTTCCTGTGGGAAGGGTGAAGGGTAAAACGCTCGCTATAATACACCGCAGACAATTCATATAATATAAGTTCACCGCGCCACTGCAGCAGGTATAGCATGCATAATGTTGTATAATATATATATATATACTTAAGTAGGTATCTATATCTTAAAGACGAACGTCTTAAATCCGTCAACGGGGTGAAAACCGAAAAGCAATAACTAATAACTAATACTGTTGCGCACGGAGTGCACTTACCCCGTCGCAATGAACCGGTGGGACATTAAAATATGAACGTACCTGAAAGCAAAAAAAAAATAAAATATATATTAAAATGTTAATAACGTGCACAAATTGAAAATAGTAAAAATCGACGTCCGCCATCGCGTATAGATACAATAATATATTATTATATTTTGTAGACATAATATATACAGCTGAACCTATACAGATCGCGATTTAAGCGATTATCATCATGTGGCCGTGTGGGGACGTTGACGGGGTGTGCTGCGCACACCGTACACGTGTTCCCTTAAGTGTTCTCCTCCGTATAACATATATATATTTACAAAATATTTTTACGTACAAAATATCATAATATTTCCTATATATTCGCTCTCTGCTGGTACGGCGGCGGAAAACACGTTGCACATCGTTAATAGCCTCCCCCGCCGCCCCCGAAAAACCGTGTTAATGGCGCGTCCTGTATATTATGCTTGTGCGAGTATTATGTCTGTGTGTGTGTGTGTATAATACGCATATGGGATATTTTTAAACAACGAAATATTATTCTTCGGCAGACAGCCCAGCGGTGCTGCTGCAGTGTGCATATACTCGTGGTGATTTATGATTTCGGACGGATGTGCTCCGCGCGTATATATAAGTATAATATAATCGCCTCGAAAGACGCGTACATAATATAACGTCTACCTACCTACCTATATATATATGTATATATTATTAAGTACGGCGACTATACGTGTACATTATATAGTGTAATATTTTGTAAAAACGACGGAAGACGCAAAACTCGCGCTCACGACATGTGTTTATGTATACCTACCTACCCCAACGCTGGTTAGGTATACCGCTCGGCTAGGTATAGAAAAATGTCGTGATATAGGTACCTATATAATTGTCCAAGATATATGCGCCGGCGATGCAGTGAATTTCGCGCCTAAAGCACGCATTATATAGGACCACCTCAGATGGATGATATATAAAACAGCCGGGTTTTCCGATCGTGTTCGTTTGTTCCTGCAATTTCAGGTTGGCGTATCACAAGAGCATCGCATATTTTCACCGTAAAATGAACCTGCACTTGAAAGACCTTATATTATATTACGCACAGGATTAAGTTAGACACTCTCAAACCGTGTAGCTAATCGCGTATGATATATTTGTTGTACGAGTGGAAAGAAGCATCTGCCATATATAATGTACTTCTTGTAAAACGAAATCTTAAAATATAACACTTATCCTGACGAACAGTCGTAATCACAATACGCGCGAATATCACAATAATAATGTAGTCACTAGTCAGCTGCAATTATTATAGTCGAGTTAACAATACGTACGGTCATAATCAATGACGTTTAATATCTATATATATTATAACGATATAACATTTTAGTATACATTGTTGAGCCCATAAATTTCAGAAATGTGTGCGATACAAAATATCAATTCATGAACAATGTCTCAACTGGAGGTAGGGGTACTAATGCGGGGGTCTCTCTTCTTTAGAAACATAAAATATTTATGCGTACTACTTATATACCTTCTAATTATTTTTTAATCAATAAGACATTTAAATTTTAAATAATTAGATACGCTCATTATTTGTATGCTTCGAATATCATACAATTAACATGTCTATACCTACAGTAAACTCTCGACTATAGGTACCAGCGGAATAGGGTGGCGTGGCACTACAGATAAACGACGTTACCCGCGATAATACCCACATTGGAGTGCAAAAACTAGATAAAAAAGTATGTCCAACATACTAATTTTGATTTCAAAATCCCCTAAGTAGATCGGGAAATGGCCAGCAGCAACACAGTCACACAGCTTTCTGGGGTAAGTTTTGAAACTTGAGGTGTTCTCTCTCAGCGGTTCTCCAATTATTTATTATATTATATTTTACATGTGTACATAATTCTTATAGCTCCGCGGAAGATCACGATTAACCGAAAGTTTACTGTACTCGAATAATACAATATTACTATAAGTATGACGAACACTTTCTAATTTACAGATTTAGGATCCGGATGGAATTTTTAAATAAACTATATATATAGGAATTGTATCTGCGTATACGTTTGAATGATTTATGAGCGGTTTGGTCGTTAAAATAATGGTAATAATATTATGGTTAGGTTAGTATAATACGAGTAGGTATAAGGATGTTGGTTGTAACCTAACTATACATTTAAAACTCGGTTAACATCGAATAATCTATAATTGTCGTATGCATAAATTATTAAAATCTATTATACGAACAAACGACTAGAACTCTATAAAGTCTATATTATAATATATAAGTTATAATGTGTTGATTGTATTAATAATTATTAATTACAATAAACCCCTCCCCCCTCTGTATCTTGTATATTATGTAAAATGGAATTTTTGTTAATTAGTACCTACAAAGAATAAAAAAACAAAATAAGCAATTTATCATTATTTACACAGCGGCGGTATTATACTGTTAAAACAAAGAAAGGGTACGAAAATTAAAATTATATACTGTGCACAGCTATTAAAAATAAAATTACAAAAAAAATACTGAAATTACATTATTTTCACATATTAAACTGCAAGAGCCCGCAATTTAAATAATGACTAAAAACGTACGCATATTGTATTCCTACGTTTTAATAATATATAATATTGTACAAACAAATTAGGTTATATCTATAATAGGACGACACAACGTGCAGTAAATAAAGATTTGAATTTAATTACGGTGTCCCTATGGTCCGCTGCAATATAATATAAATGTCCATGTACATAATAGGTAGGTACTTATATCTATATACAGTATAAACACAGTACATGCATATTATATTATTATCATAACACATTATAATGCATGAAAAATTGTTAAAATTGTGCGCAGACACATTTGTGAAGTCAAAGCACGCGTCACAACTAGACCATAAAGTTATAGGTTGTGAATTATTAGACCACAAAACGTCAAGAACGCGGTGCAATGAATAGTCATAATTTATGGCGCGCGGTGTAATTTTTTTTTTTTTTATTTGCCTTAAATAAATTACCCAGTCAATGTAATGACATTCCAAAAAACCATTTTATTTTTTACGCAGTGATACGGCGCGCGCGGACTTAAACTAACAATAATTAACCGCCTACGTGCGCTTTCATTATATTATATACCTACACCTATATATATATATATAATACATGTGTACGCGTACATATTCCCCGCAAGTACCCGCGCTAAACCTACTTTTCGATACTTATATACGAGCACAAACCAATATTTCATCCGATATACCGATAGGTACCTACGCGCGTATATAAATATACGAACTATACGGTACCACAAGATTAATGTATATTAAATAAAAAATAATCGATTACGGTCGTCGACACAACATCCGATACGTATAGTTTTGTTGATAAAATAACGTGCCGGCACTTATATACTATTATTGTATATTTAATGTACTGCACGTATATATAGGTATATACATAATGTGTAGGTACGTCGATAGGTCATACATAATAATAATAATATATAGATCAATGTTCGTCGCGGTCGTAGAATTTGAACTGTGTACATATATATATATATATATATATACTGCTGCGGAGTAATGGCTTCAGTACTATATATATACAGAGCGAGATTGAGCTGACACCTTCCAAAAAACATTATAAAAACTTATTTTGTAACTTCAGCGCAGTCGTTCAGCTGACTTGACTTGCTATATCCGGTTTAAACCTTAAAGTATAATTTGAAACTATGTTTTATATTAATTTTGCACACCTGCTTGGCCTATTCCTATACAGGTACCTACTGTAATTTTCCGAACGTTCATGAAAACAGTAACACATATCGAACCTCTGCTAACAGTTCCACAGTACTTGGGAACTCGGAACTTGCGATTTAGTTATAGGTACAAGCGATAACCCGCATTATACAATCCCTACCGGGGTTACCAACTAATATTTTTGGAGGGGTTTACTTTAGAAATGTATAAGTTTTTTTGAAATAAAATCAAAAAATTATGAAAACCTCATTTAATTCACTATTTGATGACCCGATGACGCAATATGCTGTATTTTGTGACGTAATAAGATCGACGGTCGACGGCTGCTGCAAGTCGACCACAATGTAAACGCTTATCAACAGTATTATATATAAATAGTTATGTATGTAGGTATATATAGATATATTATGATATATAGGTACGTATATAGTGCGTATTATAATAAATTATCATTGTTATTATTTTTTTTTTTTTTTGTATCATTACAATCATTTATGCTTTAACGCGATTATCCAGGCCAACGACGACGATCTATCGTTTAAGCTCATTATACCGTTTACGGGTCGGCGTAAAGGGCGATGCGACGGGTGCCGTTAAAAATAGACAAACGCCTCGGTGTTCATATATATATATATATATATATATATATATATATATATTGCACACGGTACCTAAACATACTATTATATTATTATAGTATCTAATTAAGTGCATTGACAAATGGACGATGTCACCCGATGTGTCAGTCGTGACCGGCGACACTGAGCGCAGCTTATCGCGGACATCCTACGGTGGGAGCACGAGGGTCCGTTTTAAAATAAGGGAAAATTGGATTTTCCACCCTGAAGTACACCGCCGTGCAGCAGTATGATTCGCGGCCGACGGGTCAATTGAAAACCCTAATATTCAAAAACCTATGATTGCAACTGTTTTCGCCTTCCAGCTAAGGTAATTATATATATTGATATATATACAGAACAATAAACGGAGGAAATCTACGCTTACTCCACATCGACACAATGTATATTATTATATTATTATTATTTTCAGCATTGTTCTGTTTTTCCAATAATTGTCGTCACGTCATACAGTTATCACACACAATAAATGACCTATAGTTTTTTCATTAATCCTAGTTATATTAAAAAACTATTTTTTTTCTCCTCGTCACTTGCGAGCTGCGATACACGCATATATGACGTACCTATACAGGTATATACACGGGTTTAGATAATATTTTCCTTTGTCAAGGTGTAGGTATAAGCATCATATATATGTACACATAATGCATACTGCAATAAACGATGTACATATAGACTATTATATTATTATTTGTGATGAGTTATCAGCAGAGTAAACCAGATACGGACTAAGATAATATATAGCTGGTTATAATAATAATAGGTATATAGGTACGTAATATACTATATTTGGGTAAATAATAGGTACGGACGCTGGAACAGAAGAAAATTAGAAATAGTTGCGATTGGTGGGACAAAACTACTATCGTCGATGATGTGTAGGTATAATTTATTAGAGAACGATGAACTCATTAGGTATCTAAACATTCTAAACTCACGCGTATAGCCAAATACCTATATACGAATTTATAAAAAGTTGTACAGGTACGTCTGCATGTATAACATTAATAATATTATGTATATTAATTATACTAATGATATAATTATTTATTATGATAATAATTTAAGAAACGTCTCAAAATTATAGACTTTAAAACATTCGAATAATATATACAGCAGTTCCGAATACAAATATGTATACATTTTATGGATAACAAATCTCCGAGCATGTACCTAATATAGCAATTAGTGCAATATTGTGGACAATCTGATCAATGATAGTGAATAAAATTCATATATAAATACAATAATGTATAGTATGGGTATACATCTATATGGTATGACATAATATTTAAATTTAATTTCAGTGCGGGGCATTGTCAAATCCTACCGCTGCAGGTATACTCCACGAAGTACACCGGCTTAGTACTGGAAGACGTAAAAAAAACGTTAACGAGATTATCGAGTAAATTACACCCCTCTCCCCCCACCACAAATCACAAACGCAGGACACACCGCCCCGAAGACGAAACCCCTTGAAGGATATATATACATATAATAACCGTGTATATGCAACATCCATGACGTCTTGAACTGCAGCAATTATGGTGTTCACTGTTATATACACTATCACGGGCCTAAATGCAGACGGTATACTCTTCACTGCAGTTAATTACCCCCCCCCCCCCCTAACCTACCACCAATCGACCACTCGAGCGGCCGCGGGAGGAACGTTCAGATCGGTTCGGTTGCTTTTTTATATTTCGTAGTTATATATATATATTATTACCTATATGATGAGTGTGTGTGTGTGTGTGTATTCGACAATGTTTATTTTCATATATACATATTATTTTTTTTTTTTATTTTTGTTTTTGTTTTTACCTATATAAGGTTGTCGACATCGTTAACTCCTCCCATACGCATTGTAATTACAGGAACCCACGTGTGGGTTTAATGACAACCAAACATTATAATATCGTTATCAGATCGCTGTCGTTCAACGACGTCCCGATGCCTCCGAGGAAGCGAGCCTATATGCGAGCAGTGCGCGCGCGATATACCTACATAATAATATATATAATAACAGCATGTATGTAGTAGGTACATTATAATATGTAATAATATTATGATCGAAACGGATCAAATAGGAAAATAACGTCTATTTAATTACGAGTACACGCTTGTCTCCGGGCCTATTTTAATATTATATTATAATAATATAAAAAATATGGGTAGGCACGAGAAAATCGCGGCAAGGGTCTTCTTTTCCGCGCACATAATAATATTATATATACACCGAATATTAGGATATTATAATATATAGATACCCGCAGAAGACTCTTTTTCTTTCTAAAACCAACAGATCTGCGTGTATAGATTATTATTATTAGTCTTTGTTTTTTTTACTAAAAAACTTCTGGGTATTTAATGGTGTTTTCCTATAGTGGTGTTTAATGAGTTTATTTTCGTCCGTTCGAACGCACTCACAAAATATGTCAATCGTCACCGAACGCTGTCACTATTATTATAATATACACTACGCTGCGGCACAGTCGAACGAACAGTGTTTTAGTTTTTTTACCGTCTCGAATTATTTTTTTAACTAATGATAACAGCTGAATTCTATCAACCCCTTTGCACGTGCGTGCGTGTGTGCGCCCGCATCTCGGAACGCATAATTTTTGTCGAACCCCAAATAGAAATTCGTTCGGCCTTCCGCGAGTGTAATGGCAAAGAAATAATCGCGAATGAATACCTACATTGGCATTTACTTATTATTTTTTACATCCGTCCGAAAAAAAATGACTTATGGACCGTAAAAAATACCACACTAATTTCGTGTCTAATGCGATATGATGAACACTTCGGCGCGGTCTCTCACGATTAGTTATAAATCAACGAGCGGTTTGGTATTAAAAATGCATTTTTTAACAGTGTATAAATTATATTATACACGTCGTATTCGTAGTCGTCTTCACCTGGTGCATTCAGGTGGTTGGGGTGCGTTTTAGCACGGGTCGAGGAAGAAGAAAAGAACCAGGAAAAAAACTGGGCCCTACCTATATAGTATAATAAGCGGCGGCGGGTAGTTAGGAATAATGAATACCGCCTGTCCCATTGTTGCGCGCGCTGCTCGCGTATATATATATATATATAGCATTATAGCTATACAAGTATGATATATATATATATAGGTACATGAACCCTCCCGACGACTAAATGCCAAACGAACATACATAATTCGATCTCCCGGTGGAAACGGGCCGGCTCCTTTCTGAGTTGTGTATGCAACGGTCTGGCTGCAACGCATCACAAAAGTAATGATAATATATAGACGTCAAATTAGATAAAAGGACATTGGTCAGGGCTGCGGGGAGGCCACTCGGGACGCGAGACGGAGAGTAAATATTTTTGAGAAAAATCGCGCATCGACAGGTGAAATGGATACTGCGCTGCAATGTAACAATATATATCGTACACGTATATATAGCATTATTATTATATACACATATCACGTTCGCATAAATATAGGGAAATGTTAATGTACGAGGCATGCACAGACAGGCGAAACCAAAGTCGGGGATGGAGGGCGATTCAGCACGCGGCGATCCGGTATAAATAGGGTAAGTAGGTACGACGGTGCAGGACCTCAAGGGACCGTGTGTATATTATATTTTACTCGGCGAAATGTTTTAAAATCGCAAGTCACACATAACGACACAAGTTATACAAACACGAGCGAAGCGCTCCAATAAACATATTATGACGAGGTTAGGTACCTGCAGCGGAACCTACCTATATTATTCAAATATTAAATCTTATATAGGTATACAACAACAATTATATGACATTATTATAATTATTATTTAAAATGCAGGCGTAAACGCTCGGACGACCACTGCTGAAGCAGTGTACCGTCGCAGTGAACTGTCGAGAGCAAAATTAGATTTCCTACCTATATATACGTGACCTACACATACACACAACTCATTATTATCATCGTTTTTCCAAACACCATATATAATATTTCTCCGACGAAAATATTCCATTCTGTTACACACTCGACAAAATAGCATAATAATAACATTATTATAATAATGAGATATACCTGCCACAAGAATAATATATAATATTTTAAATTTTAATCGATTTTAACACACGCTGCGCGTTATACGCCAAGCCGAACCTCCATAACAATATGCAGGTATACATTATTTTTATGAAGCACAGCTTCGCGTCGGCTGCATTATACAGGTACGATATAATATTATATATACGAGAGACTCGTAAAATAGAAAACAGAATTAAAAATCGAAGTCATCCGCCGGCATGATTGTAAACATTATTTGATACTACCACAGTGTAGCGTACGCGGAAAGAAATAACCGAGTTGTTATATTATTATTATTATTATTGTGAAGTCGTTTATAATAGTCGGTTCGATAATAATTCAAAGTGTGTCTCGTCAATATAACGTGTTCGACTACTCGTCATGTTCATTACGCGCCGTCGTTGACAGTGTATGGCGAAAAAAAGACGGGAAAAAGCGAGAAAAAACTCGGCACTCGAGCACACCATGCACGCACGCACAAGTCACCAGCCGAAGTCGGTGGTTGTTGCAGTCTCGTCGCGGTATACAGCGCAGAGGTGAATTAAAAAAAACGTTTCTCTCAACGCGTGTGCTGACCTACGGCGATTTCTGGGGCTTATGGTCATCAAATTTCTTCGCCGTCCGCGCGATATGAAAATATTTTCAACAACTTTTGTTTTTGGGGAGGGGTGTAAATGTTTTTTAAAACAAATAGTGCGCTCTAATCGTTCCAACGATGGCAGCAAGTTACACGAATACCGACGTCTAAAATTCGATTATTGACTCAAACTGGAGAAAAATTTTAATAATTTTATGTGAATTGTATCAACATTTTATTATAATATAATATAACGAGTTCGAAATGCGAGCATTCTAAATTCCCGGTTTAATGCAACGCAAATAACGTATTTTAACGCATCGCAATAGCTTAAAGTTTGAAAGAAATGTTGGTAACCTTTATATGTATATTTCGGTATATTATACCTAGTTTTTTAAAAATATTCTCTAGTATCAACCTACCTAATAAATATATTCATATTTGTTCAATACTGCGGATGGTGTATTCTATAGAATGACTACGACTATATAGTTACTTTGAATAAAAAGCGTTATGAAAATTATCTCGATGCACACAATCTTAACCATCATGTACTGGTAACTATACCGAATGGAAGTCACAGAGGCGGCAGGATATAAGTCGTTCAAAACTTATGCCGGACATAACACCAAAAAAAAACATGCATGTAAATGAGATCATTATTTATGCGTGGTAATAATAATATATAATATGGTATAGTCAATAATGTAGCCATCATGATATACGTGATATCATAATATTAGGTTATAACCACCGAATTCACACGCGGCGGGTCGATGAACACGTATTATAATTATCATCATCATATTAAAGTTTTGCCGACGCCGTATTACAAGTATGCTCAAGTGTATACACACGCGAAACAATGTTGTTGTTATAAATCGCAACCGACGAATGTGCGACGATACCTAATTTTTTAGGATATTTAATAATATTTCGTGATGGGCACAACACAACTACAACGCGAGCGGCGGCGGCGGCCGGAACGACGACGGTCCGACACGGGCTGGGGGAGGGGGAGGGGGGGACGCCCTATGTTAAGTAGGTGTTAAAAGTGTACCGGGTGAATAGACGGACGGACAGACATAGGTATACGAAACGACGCACGTACGCGCGGCGGCGACGGACTGGGAATAAAAACAAGACGACCCTGGCGGCGGCAGCGGCAGCAGCAGCAGCAGCGGCGGCAAAAGCGAACGGAAAGCATAATAATATCATACCGCGTGCGGTTGGGTGGGGGAACGGCGGCGGCGGCTGCGGCGGCGTACACCAAACGGCAACCAGTCCTCGTTCCGCCCGCAGCGCATTCAGTCTCCGAGTGCCTGCCGACCGTCGTAGTGGTGTTTACGCGCGCGCGCGCGTATCTCAGAGAGTGTGTGTGTGTGTGTGTGTGCGTATAAAATAGTTCGCGTCGCGTTATTATTCCGTACCGATAATAGCGATATTATTATAATATTTACGAGTATTATTTATAATTATTATTAGCGTGTGTTGCGTGCGCGAATGTCGCGTGTGCGTGCGTGTGTTTTTCTCGAGTGCGCGCGTCACGGATACGAGTACGAAATATAAAATCGATAAAATCGGTGGTGAATTTGAAATTTTTTCGCGAATTTTTTTTTTTTCGATATTACAAATAATATCTTTTATCCCGCCTCGTCACCATGCCCGTTCGTTGATGTCTCTTTTCCGCGATCGCACATCGCAAATGGTGTCCAGGCGGTGACGGCGATCGAACGCGTATTTCTTGCGTTCCGGCCCCCATTCACGTCCGCGTGAATAACAACCACCCCCCCGACCAACGCGCCCCCCTCGGGACCGTCATGGCTCTAACGTCCGCCGCGGTGCTCGTCAGCTCGGTGTTGCTGGTCATGTCGGCGTCGCTGAGTAAGACGCTCCGGCACAAGCCGCCGAACGAGTGCGAGTGGCTGGCCGTGACCGCGTACGGTGACGAGACGATCGCGTCGCAGACCGTGTCCGACGAACAAGAGGTGGCCCTGCACTGCCGTGTGCGGACCATGAACTCCGAGCTGGAAAAGACCAATTTTAGTATCATACAGCCGCAGTATACGGTCAAGCTGAAAATCGAGTGCAACTCGCAGCTGTACCTGCTCAGCTCGCTGGGCACGGGCACGTTCCAGACGCTCATCGATCTCAGGGAGCTGACGATCGACTCGTGCAAGCTCAACAGCCTGGGCCGGGAATCGTTCCGCGGGCTCCGGCAGTTGCGCAACCTCACGGTCGTCACGCACAACAACGACTGGACGTCGGTCAACATGGAAGTGCAGCCCGACACGTTCCTGGAGGAGCTCAACATGCTCGAGCGGCTCGACTTGAGCCACAACAACATCGCCAAGCTGCCGGAGGGCGTGTTCTGCTCGCTGCAGAATCTCGTCTACCTGAACCTCACCCGGAACCGTCTCCGGCACCTCGAGCTTTTCCACTTCGGGTCGTCCGGGCAACAGAAGTGCGGCGCCAACCTCCAAGTGCTCGACCTGTCGTACAACAACTTCGACTCGATCAACTCGCAAGTGTTCTCGCACCTGACCAACTTGCAGGACTTGCACCTGCAAGGCAACGTTATATCGGTGATCGGCGACCACGGTTTCGACGGTCTGTCCGCGCTGTCCGTGCTCAACGTCGCCTCCAACCGGCTGGTCAATCTGGCGCCCGAGTTGTTCGCCGACACTCGCGACTTGCGCGAGATGTACCTGCAGAACAACACCATAAACGTACTCGCGCCCGGGCTGTTCAACGAACTGTCCCGGTTGTTGGTGCTGGACCTTTCCGAAAACCAGCTGACCGAGGAATGGGTGAACGCGGCCACGTTTACCGGTCTCGTGCGCCTCGTGTTTTTGAGCATGTCCAACAACAACATCACTAAATTGGACGCGATGATATTTCGAGATTTGTACCGGCTCCGATCGTTACGACTGGATAATAACGGTGTTCAGTACTTGCCGGAGAACGTGTTTTCGTCGCTGATCGACATGAGAACGTTGGTGCTCTCCAGCAACAAATTGACCAGAATCGATCAGTTCACGTTCGACGGTCTGCCCTCATTAAACCAACTATCGCTCGATAACAATCAAATACAGTACATCGATCCGGAGGCGTTGAGGAACTCTACCGATTTGGAATACTTGCACCTCAACGGAAATAAACTGTACGACATACCGGCGGTTCTGAACAATATTCCCAATCTAAAAACATTGGATTTAGGCTACAATCAGATCACCGACATATTCAACACGTCGTTTCCGGCCATGAGTCAGCTCATCGGGCTGAAACTGTTGAAAAATCAAATATCCAACGTGTCCAAGGGTGTTTTTGATAGACTACCGGAACTGCATCTCATCAACCTCGCCAATAATAAAATCCAAAAAATAGAAGCCGGTACTTTTGATAACAACACTAGACTGGTAGCGGTCAGGGTGGACGGCAATTATTTGCGGGACGTAGGTGGACTATTTTCCAAACTGTCGAATCTCGTATGGTTAAACATATCGGAAAACTTCTTAGAATGGTTCGATTATGCTCTGATACCAACGGGATTACAGTGGTTAGACATACACGGTAATCAAATCACCGAACTAGGAAATCACTACGAGTTGGAAACACAACTGACAGGATTCGACGCCAGTAACAATAAATTGACTGAAGTGACTGGTAGTTCGATCCCGGATAAAGTACAAAATCTGTATCTGTCCAACAATCAAATTTCCAAAATACAATCGTACGCATTTTTCAAAAAACCGAATCTCACGCAAGTGGACCTGACCGGAAACCGTTTGAAAACACTGAACCCGCAATCGCTTAGGATATCGACGGTCCCGGTGGGTCGGACCATGCCACAGTTTCTAGTCGGCAACAATCCGTTTGTGTGCGACTGTTCGATGCAATGGCTACAAGCGTATAGTGTCGAACCCGATCGGAACAAACCCAAACTAGTCGACTTGGAGACGGCCACGTGCGAGGTCATATACAATCGAGGCGAGTCCCGAGTACTGTTGAAAGAAGCGTCCGAAGAACAGTTCTTGTGCCAATACGATATGGAGTGCGCGAAACGCAGCACGTGCGATTGTTGCGATTTTGACGCGTGCGATTGCAAAATGATATGTCCAACGAATTGTACGTGTTTCCATAGCGTCAGCTCCACGTCCAACGTGGTCGATTGCTCGAGTGCTGGTTACATAAACAGAGTGCCGGATAAAATACCGATGAATACCACGGTTTTATATTTGGACGGCAATACGATCAAGACTCTGAGCACGCACACGTTTTTGGGCAGAAAAATCTTGAAAGTTCTCTACTTGAATTCTTCGAACGTGGAGCGCGTGCAAAATCGGACATTCCACGGACTCAAGGAACTCGAAGTGCTGCACTTGGACGACAACCGTATATCCACATTGTACGGTGACGAGTTTTACGGACTGGACAAGCTGAAGGAGCTCTATTTAAACCACAACCGTATAACGTACATAAATAGCACGACATTTCGTTTCCTGCAACAGCTAACCATACTTCGCTTGGACCACAACCGGATAGCTCAGTTTCCGGTGTGGAGACTGTCGCCGACGCTGACTCATCTGACGCTCGCCGAGAACCAATGGAGTTGCGCGTGCGATTTTGTTCAACAAATGAAAGAGTTCCTACAATACGCTGCCGACGCGGTGGTGGACGCCGAACAGGTCCGTTGCCTCGACCATTCGGGAGGGTACAACATAAACAGCGAAAACGGTACGGTTTGTGGGCTCACGACCCCTTCGTCGGTCGAAAAACCGTTCAACACGTCGTCGAACACTATCGAAGGAGCGCTCAACGGTGGTAACCTGACCGCGCCTACCAAGACCATCATCCAAAGGCCGGACATACAGGATTACATACCGATCCTGATAGTGTCATTTTCGGCCGTGTTTTTCATAATTGTCGCCGCCATGATGGTGTACGTCTTCCGACATGAAATGAAAGTTTGGTGTCACTCCAGATTCGGCGTTCGGATATTCTGCAAAAGCACCGAGTTCGAAATGGACGAGCGGGATAAGTTGTTCGACGCGTTCGTTAGCTACAGTTCCAAAGACGAGGCGTTCGTTATCGAGGAATTGGCTCCGATACTGGAAAATGGCGACCCGTCGTACAAGTTGTGTCTGCACTACAGAGAGTTTCCAGCCGGTGGTTACATATCCGACACGATCGTGCAGGCGGTGGAATCGTCTAAACGCACGATAATGGTGCTATCGGAGAACTTTATTAAGTCGGAGTGGTGCCGGTTCGAATTTAAATCAGCACATCATCAAGTACTCCGGGATAAGAGGAAGAGACTGATCGTTATACTACTGGGAGAGGTGCCCAACAAGGACCTAGATCCGGACATCCGACTCTACCTCAAGACTAATTCGTACCTGCAGTGGGGCGACAAACATTTCTGGGAGAAGCTGAAATTCGCACTTCCGGACGTCCCCAACAACCAAAGGCCGAAAACAATCAACCACAAGCACCACCACCACCATCATCACCATCACAGAGGGGTACACAACAACTACTCAAGACCGCTTGCCATTCATATATAATACACGGTATGAAAATTAAAAACTTATCTTGCCTAATAATTAAATTTGTGATATTAGATAGTGACTATTTTGTAAAAAAAAAACAAACAAAAAACAAAAATGTATTTGTACAGTGTATATAAGGCTTAAATGCCTACCACTCCTGCATAATTATTAATTATTGTATTTAAATACGATTATGTTTAAGATGTTTCTTTTATAACCTTTTTTTAAACTTTTCTTTTTTGTAAAATAAAATGTAAAGATCATGAATAAAATGTCCTCCCAGTCATTACTATTAGGCTATAATATTATTATTTCTTAAATTCAAACGTGTTTTAGCCCTTTAATAAATATGTATTAAATTAATTTAACTCTTTGAACGCAAATCTAAGTGTATTTATTTTTTTTTATCAATAAGTACTTAATTTTTGAGGTGAAAAAATATACATAAAAAGTAAGCAGATTATATTTAAAAAAAAAAGAGAGAGTTGCCATATACACATAAACTAGTTTTTTGCTGACAAAGAGTTAAATGACGATTTTTGAGATATATCGCGGGGTTAGTTACCTAGTCTAAGAAATATCTTGTACGTTTGGTAGTATTATGTTTATAACTATTAACCCGATTTATTGTAAAATCTACGTTTTTATCAAAACGTGAACTAAAAACAATGCCATTTTTTACTATTGTTTTTTTTTTTTATATATTATTATTTTTATTTATTTTCTTACAATGAAGACTATAAACTTCTAGGTACTAGAACATTGTTGTGATATATTTTTGTTAATTTAATTGACTGGTACTCAAAAAAATATCGAGAACCCAGCGAATAATAAAAAAAAAACATAAAATTTAATTCGACTTTGTTTTTATTTATTTATTTAATTGCGTCCATACATGGTATAATACTATTATTATTATTAAGTGTAAAAAAGGTTAAGAAAATAGAAACGATTAAATTCAATAACCAATTAATAATTAATTACGTTCGCAATAGTATGAAAAAACTGCTTTTGAATAGATTTTCTTACAATATCGATTTTACTATAGTAATATAATGGTTTCTATTTTCGCAATCGTCCTTCGCGGGATCGACACATCGGTTTCGAAAAAAAAGGTTAAGGTATCCTTTTTGTGCACATAATATTACGTCTATAAGATATATAATAGGTATACCAATCACGTTTAGCGATTGGATTGTTACATATGCTATTATTATAATGGTATGTAAGGTAGCTGCTGGCAAGTAAGTAAGTATACTTATAATGACATGACCGTATTCGTCGGTATTGAATTATTGCGATAAAACATAAAACGTACAAAATATATTACGACGATAGGCGGTGGCAATGTCGCACGCGGTCTCCGACGGGCATCATATATTATGGTATTATCATCGTCATAGTCATCATCATCCATCTCCAAGACGGCCCCGCAGAGTATTTCGTCGTAGCACAAAAAACGACCGACCCGTACTACACACGACATCGTGTGCACCGTGCGGGTCTCGAGTTGTGGGTGAAACGTGCGGGTGGGGGAAATGGTGTATTATATTATCTGATCGCGTCGAAATGTCACAGACGACGACGACCATTGATCACCGATGATGACGACGACGACGACGAGGAGATCGGTGGACCGGACGGAGGATAATCCCCCCCTTGGTCATGGTTTAATTGTTATTTCGGAGAACGAAAACGTCGTAGGTATATAAATATATGATATTTTATTATTACTATTAGTATATATATATATATAATATATACTTATAATGAATGCAGTAAACGGTAAAAGTCGAAAAAAAATCTAACCAAATTCGCCTACGGCGTCAAACTGGCGAAACGACATTCTTCTCGGATAGTTTAAGGTATATAATACAGCGACGGCGGCGACGACGACGACGACGACGATGACTACGGCAATACAGTCATCGTAAAGCGCAAAATTTTGAAACAATTTTTTTTTTCATTTTCAACGCGTTCGTTTTACAGACTGCGACAACGACGCGCCGTCGGCGCTATCGACTCGTTTTAGTCATCCGACGACGACCAGGTCGCGATGACAATCCGACCAATAACTCACGACAGCCGCAGTTGCGATTTTAATATTATTATATTATTTTCTTCTGCGACGACGGTTTTTTTTTTTGTTTTTGGATCCGTAAAAGGCTATCGTCGTCACGAGACACTTTCTTCACCAGAGGCGCACCACTGCACAACCGGCGGCGTTCAACAACACTTTATTATATTATGTTATATAGGTGCCTTTGTTGTCGTGAATTGTGATTTATTTCCAATGCGAGTGAAATAAAAAACAAAAACCGATATACATATTAGCTGACTAGGTATATACGCGGCGGCGGCGTGTACTGCGCGTGTATAAAAAATAATAAAGGAGGTACCAGCCATGTGTACCGCGGTATAAACCCGAACCGGTAAGTATATATATTTTATACACGCGTACATATATATATATAAATTATATGTATAATATCGGTTGTAGGTTTTTATTCTTTTTTACGACGATCCTCCTCGTGTTTTTCCGTCTCCGTCTCTCTCATTCTCGCGCACTCGGTCTCCGTCTCTCTCTGTCTCACGCGCGCGCGCGCCCAACCGCCCGCCCCGTCGGAGAGCTCTCTCGCGAGTCAGTATTATAACGACGTGGACGGATGATTGTTATGCTTGTATGATCAAACTGATTAGCGGAACAGTAATAACACGTTGAGCAACGATCCCCAGTGCTGTTTAGACCGGGCAATTTATTGCTCCGGAACACGCCGCCGTCCCGAGTATGATTAGTGGTCGGCGGCGCGGGGGCTTTATATATATATATACACGTACATGCGTATTATTATTATTATATCTACGCGAGTCCATTCTCTTCTCCGGCCGACCATCGCCGCACACTCTCCCTCTCACTCCGGCCGGTCGTCTGCGCGTTCTCCGTCTCTGTCCGTCGTACACATTTTATGGCGCGCGAGATGGCCCAGTTCGGCCGGGCGAGCAGCCCGCCGAAGCCGATATACCTTTACGCTGTGTACCCGTGTACGGTCGGCAGTCGTTAGCGTCGTCGTCGTCTCTCGCGGTCGCCGGGAAATCACACCCGAAGAATGTGTACGCGCCGGGGTTCCCAAAAAATGCGCTCAAAACGAAACGATTTTACTTAGGCGCGGACGTGTAATAACGATATAACATACGCCTAATAATAATAATAATACGATAATAGAACGGCACAACGTGACACGTATATGCCGTATACAATAATATTATTAAAGGTAGAGTTATATATTATGTACGCATCGAGCTGCCGGTTAGGCTGATTTATTTATTTTTATTTCGCCGCCGCCGCCGTTAATGACAACATTTTCTTCGATGCGTATTAAAATCGCAGCGCACAACGATGATGATGATAATAATAATATATATATGATGTGATGATGGCTGCCCCGAGAATACGTGTGCCCCACAGAGTTGGGTTAATGATCGTTGCAGTCGTCGCCGGACACATATGGTGCGTTTCATCTATCATGTCGAACCCGGCGCACTACCCGAACCCGAGTGGTTTTGTACATTATATTATTATACGTCTTGTTATTATCATTATTGTTGTTGTGTCTCCTCCTTTCATTATTTTTAGTGTCACGGCGAAAACCCGTCGTCTGCGGCAGGAAACAAGTCGCGCCCATATAAGTCCGACCGAAACGTAATGAACGAAATGCGAGTATGGGTAAAACAAATATCACGGAAAATCTGCTCGTACTTATACCTCCGTCTGTAACGATGATATTAACACCTGCACGCTGGAAAATCTCGGTCGCTTGTCGAGAAATGTATAATATTATATGATGTATTTCGATGATATATCGCCACTAGCGTTTTTGATTACTGTCGGACACTTGTGCGTTCGTTTTTGATTTTTTAATTCCGTCCGTCGTTGATAATATACGATGTGAGTCTACGAAATTAAACGATAATCGCTTTCGATTAATTTTACGATGTTTGAATACGCGTTTAACGGCCGATATAATAATAAACTGTGATATTATAACATTTGTAATTCATTTATTTTTAATTTAGTGGCCGTTCCGTAATAATATTTTATTATTATTGTTCGAGCACCATCATTGTCGGAGAATCCATCATCGCTCGGCCAGAACAATTGAAACCTCATAACAATCGACGGCGAGGCTCATCCAAACGCCTTTATTACATTACACATCGTATCCCATGATATTCTATTGGAAACTGTATAATGGTTTTCATTATTTTTCTATACGCACTTCTCACGTTCATGTAAACGGTAACGCTTTCGGTGTCTATTGCGACGACAATGCTATAATCATTACATAAATAATATTATAAGCGTCGGGGTATAGGTAGGTATATAATATGAGAATGTGTGGGTAGGAACGGATTCGGGTCGGGCTGCAATTTAATAATTATTATTGGTGAGCTAACGTCTGAGAAATCGGGTTAAACGGACCACTTGGCTAATGGTAAAAAAACAAAAAGGGGCACGCGCGATATTACACTCGGACTTGTTTTTAAAAACGAATTACCGGCGCGAACAAAAAGCCATTTAAAACCCCAAACCGGCACCGGTGGTGTGTGTGTGTGTGGAAATTCGTGTCCGCCATTTCCGACAAGAGCCCCGGGGCCTCGGCGGCGACCGCTTTAAGGGGTTGCACCCCTTTTTTGATTCGCCGTTTCTTCCCCTCGGGCTCGCGTAATGTCTTCAATTAGTTTTATTATATACGTGCGCGCCCGCGTGGTATACGTGTACATAAATCAGAGTTTTTTTTCCATTTCGCTTTTCAATAATCCACCGAGGCTTTTATATTTTGTATATATACATTATCATCGTCGTCGTTATTTATATATTCTTCCCCGCGCTCAAAAGGGGAGTGGAGTGCGATCGACTTCGTGGCCCTGAAAGGGGAATTCCTGTACACGGCGGCGTCGCTGTGTGTGCATCTCGACGACTACGACACGTCATACTAATATATAGGTAAACATAAAACATACGCACATTTACTGCTATCTACAACACTGTTGCAGCGAGCGGCAGTCGGATCTGCATTCTGCAGGTCGTCGAGAGACGAAAACGGATGATTCACGTACCAATAATAATAATAATATATACCTTTATATATATATATATATATATGTACCTGTGCGCGTCGATCAAACCGGTCCTGCCGGTGTTCGGTTATCGTGCCTACCCGGCGGATTCTCAGTGGGTCCCAAAAACCACACAAACTATATACTACATAGGTACTGCAGTGTATTATACACGTCAAAGCGCGTACATGGCATATATATATATAAGAGTGTGTGTATGCAAGTGCACATAAATCGCACACGCGAGTCCGCGGCGGATAGGCGCACACACACACATTTATACATAATAATATATAGGTACACGCGCATCACACGCGCTCGGTCAGAGTGAAAATATAAATAATATAACCATTGTTCGAACAGCCGCAGATATTATTACAATATTGTGTATCGCGCGGTATCGGCGGGGAAAAAGCGAACCCGGCGAGATCAATTAAAAATAAGAGTGCAACGCACGTTTTATTACGCCGGCCCGGTCTAATTATACACGCACCGGGGCCCGGCGAATACAATGGAGGAAACGCGCGCGTGTGTGAGTGGGCACTGTTGTTTTAATAAAATATAATATATATTATTATTATTATTACGGTTGCGCGTTCCTTGCCCGTACCGTACTACTATAATAATAAGTGAGTACTGTTTTATTTACGTTGTAATGATAACAATAATACGCGTGTGCCGAGTGATGCGCATGGCTCGTCCTCTTTTAGTCCTTCTGCATATCCGTGGGTCTCCCGGTCGCGATTTTTACACGTCGTCGCGGTGTGGACGGTCAGCCGGTTCGTCGTTTGGCCGATATCACACCTTGAGACCTGCACCGCGGCACACGACGAGGCTGTACATCAATATAGTACGATGATAACATATGAGACACGCCGTACTGCAAAGTCGATGACGACCGATCGATCAGCTGGTGTCCGACGCCGGCGGGAGAGACTACAACGACCGCTGCGGCGATATCGTTTTCGCGCAAACACTGCACAACGTACTATTACAATATTAATTATATACTCGTACAAAAAAAAAAACGAATGGGCTGCAGGAAATATCTGCAGAACGTATTTTCTTTTATAGGCCCGCGAACTGTCCATACGATTTCTTTCGTGTGTGTCCTGTGTCGTGTTTTTTTTGTGAAATAAACGTCATGTGACGCCAAAGCAGACGTTAGCATACTAATGGAATTTCCGAATCTACTATATTATTATATTATGCACGTCCGTGTGTATCATGTGTACGCGCAGGTAAAAGGTCCTACGGTATAATATTATAGTAAAACGATATGCTTGACGTGTAATCTATATGTCCCGCTGCGATCGTCTTCTAGGGTTATCTTCCTCCGACTGTGCGCGTAATATATCAAAATATTTAGCAGTATAATATATTATTTTCCAAAAAAAATCTCACAATCGAGTTATTAATCAATTCCCAGAAACGTGTGCGGATGCTACACAGTTAGTTTTATTATTATTTTAGTTTTTCTTTGGCGAAATATAATATGAATAGCTATAATAGTTGTTGTCCAATATTATAATACTACAGAAGTCCCGGCCGGGAAGACGGACGACGGGCGTGCACGATCACGGCAGGAAATAAATCCTCGAGACGTTATTTTACAAGGAGACTCGCAAACCACTTTTCGGAACCGAGTTTTATTACACACACATACTAATATAATGTAAAGAATTTAGGACTGAGAACACAACTAGTTATTTATATATTAATATTTCCAAGTTTCTCTTGAAACGCAGGCACTAGGTGTATTTTTACGACATTTCCCGAGCAGACCGTTATAAATAGCGCAGTTAATTGCACCAAATAACCACTGTTTTTAATAGTTACACTATTGCATTTGAATTCGATAATAAAAGTGTGTGTATATTTACATATTTATATACTATGGATGTTTTACAGAGAGCTATTTAATTCCGATTCCGAGGTCGGGAAAAACGTAAGGAGAGTAATAGTATAATAATATAATAAAAAGAACAGTCAAAACAGTGTATGTGAAATGGTTGCCCAAGGCGGCGGCGGCGGCGGCGGCGACGACTCGCGAGTTCCGCCGTTTAAAGCATGAGCAAATAAATCATCGTTAATTATACGGAATGAGTCGTCGTATATATACGTACCTATACGGTTTATTTTATATATATTCATATTTATATTTATTATCGTGTGTATATTATTTGAGAGTAAATAATATGCCGAGCGCAATTTATACGGCGGATATACTAATACGGTACACGTACCACGATTTGTACTAGAACTTTTCAGATTTATCGCCTAAGCTTGACGTGTAAATAAACATTATAGAAAAAACAACGACGGCAACCGAAAACGGTGCGAGCGTCCCGAGAGACTTAAACGCACGCGGCGCACGTCGAGCCGCGCGAGAACATTCACGGCAACGACTCCTAATTACAACCTGCTGGCGTTGGCAGAAATACTACACACACACACACACACACACATCTGGCGCGTTTTTTCACTTCAAGAGTACCGTTTCGTTTGACGCGAGTTTACACGAAATAAAAAATATATGGAAAAAAAACTGTACATATAATATTTTTATAAACTATTGTGGGCGTTTATATACTATTATATACATCTAAAACCGCAATTACGCCACGTGGACTTACAGTCATAATGAATAATATAATAAATATAATATTATATTATACATTGTACTCGCTGCGCGTATTCTTATACATATTTAGGAGGTACGTTTTCATCCCTGTCTATTGTTCGAAACAGTTTTTTCTCCCTTTCTATACAATACATATTATGTCTGTTCGCGGCGCGGGCGTACTATTATTGATATATAGTATAATAAATACAGTAGGTACACACAACAATATACATTATTTCGTTTGAGGCGTCATGTGTCCCGTCAATTTACACGGACAAAATGTTATTTTCAAAACAAATTGTCGTTCTTCACGCGATGCAGTATAGTCCCGTATATAGTTGATATAGAGTATAGTTACGCAGCGATACTCGTAGGTGAGAGAGTAAAGGAATTTATTATTCGTATAGAAACGATGACGAGCTCAAAACACATACCACGCGGCTTATTTCAAATGACGACGAGTCAACGACGACGATAAATAATATTACGCGAAATTTTTCTATCCTTAGAACATATTATCATATTATTATATATTATATTAACCACGACGATATTATATATAGAATATTCAATAAACTGAATAACATAATATATTATTATACTGCACACGACGGGTATATACGCAACTATTTATGGCTTTAATTCTGCGAACACCGTTGAAAATATATTGTGTGCAGACGGCAATTTAATGTAGGTACTGAAGTTAAAAATCGTCGAGACCATCGATAATAATAATTACAGGCAAATTATTAACACAAATCATTTTAATATTATAATATTATATAATATACTCTCTTGCATGACCGCGGGACGAGCGGTAATTAAAACCATTATTATTGAGCGCATGCATGCAGGTCCGCCGCACGATATCTATATTTAATACGAAACCCATTATTAAACATCTGCTCGAATGTCTCGAGATGAAATAAAACCAATGAGCCGTACGAAACGCGGTCCGGTGTAGAATATTATTATATATAATTATAATATGATGCGATTCCTCGTGAAATATAATTTGAAGTGTATATCGATCAAGCGGAACGCAAGAAAATATTACATATTACACTGTGCAGGTACAACGATGCATGCGGATATCGTATAGGTATATACGAAAAAGAAATCAAAATCAAAAACGAAAGATATTGGGTTTTTAATTTTTTTTTTTTCATTATTCATCGCGAAATGTCGCTGCGCACGGCAACAATACAATATAACAATACGCACGCATGTACCGAGAATACTGATACCTAGGTATATGACGAACGCGTGTAAACACAGGATACACCTCTGCGCAGAGCATTATTATTACTTTGAACTATATAAAATATTTACCTACCCTTCACGACCCATCACACCGTCTATAGGTTGGTATTTGGTTTTGTAACCACTTCAACCGTGACTGCACAGAGTGTCCTACAATATTAAATATATTATATGCCGATCGACGAGGCGTTATCACGGTCGTCTGCACTGCAAAAGATGCGGTGATGTAGTGCATTCCGAGTGCTGATCGTGTGATATAGATCCGTATCGGTAAAGAGACCGAAAACACCTATAAAGACATAATAATATCGGCGAAAGAAGATGAGATACTACACGCATTGTTGTGTATACCTACTACACACATAAAGTATATAAATACGGACGGTACTCTGGATGTTTGCTGACGGCAAAGTGCAATATTCGAACGACCGTCGGTGCGTTAAGCTGGAAGATTGAAAAGGGAATGCGAAAAAAACCTAAAAATATAACCAACGATCTGAAATGTTCGTTTATATAATATATAATACATATGTATATGGGTTGGCATATAGTGTAGCACGTGTATAGTGTGTCCGAAGACAAGTCTAAATACCACAGTAGTGGTTCGCAGTGGTTACTGTATGGTTATTATGAGTTGTAAATATGATAATTAGTTTGTGATAATACAATAATAAACAGGTAATCGTTGATAAATAAAACGAAAATTAATTTTTATAACAATAACATTAAAGTCATTACTCATTGCGGTCACACTATAATTTCAAATTGATTTAATTTATTTTAATTAACTGGTTTCGGTTTGGTATGTATTTAGTCCTTATTTTTCTTTTGATATTTCTGCAGATAACCATATTTCAATAATCACTGTTGACCTTAGTCATTCTCCCTCATCGGGCATACTGCTGCAGTAAGGCCCGTCCATCTCTATTTATTATCTACGATCCTAAGGTGTTTTTTTTTTTTATTGCCGCTCGAGGTCTACGTTTAGGCAAATTAATAATACCGTACAATTTTCCCCCAATAAACGGACAATAACATTGTAGTGGTGGTTTTTATTTCTCTCGAATTTTTCGTTCAAATAATAATACACACGCAATATGTGCAGCACGGAGTAAGGGTTGGTGCGGACAATGCGTCGAAGTGGCGGTGGCGTCGGCGTTCGGTCTGGCGGTGACCTTTATAGTTTATATCCATATCGGAAGCGGCGGACGAGACACGCGGACACAATAATGATACACAAGTATAATATAAGCACGACACATCTGCCACGAAATAGCGGCGGAGGGCTCACAAAACGTTTCCGCATCCGCATGTTGCGTGACTGTTAACGACTCGTATATACATATATTATGTGTATGTCGGTAGGTACCGCCGCGGTAAATACCTCTGCGAGGAGTATATTGTAATAATGGTAAGTAGGTGGGTTAGACGAGTGTCCTGCTATATCGTAACGCAATACCTATATAAAACGATAAAAAACAATAAATATGCGTACATATATATATATATACGAAACGGTTATTTTTCACTCTCTAAGACAATTCTTCAAAAAAAAAAAAAACAAAAAAAAAAAAAACGATATATAGGTATAATTTTTTTTACATAATATATATTTTAATATATAATGGCATTGTGTAAACAAGATTGTCTTCACGATCTTCACACGCGTTTTAAAAGAAAAAGAAACTCCGTAAAAATGTACACACACACAAACGCAGGGCGCTCGCTCGCGCTAGAGTATGGTATATAAATTCACATGTTTATAATACAAGTTTATGTATATATGTGCGTACACGGGTTATTATTATTTCTCCAACCCCAATAATTACAGGCGTATCACGACCGCGGCGGCGGCGGCGTCGCGTTAACGAGATTGCCTTCTTCGTGCGCTCGCGTACACACGCGCTATAGGTCCTGACCATGTATACAATATATGTCTGTGTGTTTGTGTGTGAGTGTGTGTTTGTGAGTGTGTGTGTGTGTGCGCGTATTGTTTATGTCGTCGTCGCCGTCGTCGTCGTAGTCGTCTCGAATTTATTAGCTTCGTATTTATTTCGTTCGCCTATTAATTAAACGACGCTGCTATAATATAATATACGAACCGCGCGGCGTGCGCGATAGAGGGATAGGAGATCCGCAGCACAGTGTCGGCCGAAGAGAGCGGACGCCGCGGAGAGATGTTATTATAATGTATATATGGTATACGCGAAGCCAGCTACAGTCCGGTCGGTTTGAATATTATAACACATTATATACGTATGTGATATGGACGCGGCGCGGTCCGGAAAAATAATAATAAAACCAAACGGGATAGAGTATAATATTATTATATATATACATATATTAATACTATAAAACGTGTACGTGTGTGTGTGTTTGCGTGCGTGCTGATTATTATTATTTGTGCCACGGCGACGACGGGGGAAGGGCGATCGACGACGACGACCAAAACCGCATAATATAATATACGCACTGCAGCACACGCATCATACGGTGCTTTGGCGGAGTTTTATTAATCAACGCCGCGAAAGACTCTCTCCCCCGAGCGACGACGACGACGACGGCGATACGCGCCCGTTTATGGTATAATTATACGCGTGTACTGTGCATTTCGTATATTTTATGTGAACGGTATTACCGTGGTAATGTGTGTGTGGTGCGGTTTAATACGACCATAACATTTTGCAATACGCGACAGACAAGTCGCGGCTCCTAGAGGGATTTCGGGGTGGTATTAGGCGTGCAGACGTCGCCGGATAAAGCTGCGGCCATCGATTCGGAAAATTGGTTTTATTTCGCACCCACCCCATACACGACTGCAAATTTTGCTAATTTATTGGCGAGCCCGACGATATTGCTGGGCTGCTAACATTAAACTAACCTTCTCGGAGGCGGTGCAGCAGTCGTTCAAGCTATAATATAATGCACACGCGCGTGTGCAGAATAACATAAAATAGGTGCATCTGCTTTTCGCGTTTTTACATTTACACCGCATAAATCGATTATTTTCCCTGTTCAAGCATACCCTCTCCCCCACCACGAACGTCATGAAACGCAGCCTCCTCGTAGTGTCCCTTGTGCGTACAACTTTGACCATGCTCGTCTAAGACTAAATACGATATTATGATATCGTACTTTGTACTGTAGACGAAACGCGTTTAGTCAATCCGAAGGGTAAGTATAGGTACTCGTTAAGATATAATATTATACCTAAACTTCTTCAGCGACTATATACAGAGCGATTACCGCAAGTTTAATGTACACATCATTAGTCATTACGCACTTTTGCGGTATTCGCGAGGGATGAAAACTTAAACGATTTAACGGAAAGTATGCGAGAGATAGAAGAACAAGATGTACAGAAAGATTTTATTACCACAGTATCGTAAGTACAAATAGGTTACACATGTAGTATACCAATGCATATATATATATGCACTAACACATATTGCAAATTCCGTCTACACCCGCGACGACATATTATTATACTGTAAAACACACAGTCACACACACATATATATAAAAATAAATATATTCACTTTGGATGGTAAAAAGTCGGCCGACCATTCAACTTTTTCTCTCTGGTACTAACCGTTTACAGTCGACCTATAATAATACATTTTTTATCGCACGCGAAGACGACGACGACCATCACTACATGTAGATAATATACAAGGACTTTTTTTTTTTGTCTAAGTCTATAACTGCGATTGTTTACATGCTTTTAATTTCTAATTTATTCACGGCTAGTGCAGTATATAAATATGTAAAACAACGGTATAAGTATGCACTTTAAATGTATAATTTTAGAAAGCTTTTTATTTCGTTGTATTCATCGACGAGTAATACAATACACAATAATCGATGTTCTCTCAGACTTAGATCGTTATGCTTGCAGAGAATCGTCGGATTATTCATATAATATAATCGATTCTAAAATGTCTTTATTACGGATCGAGTCGAGCTGCAGCAGTTACAATGGTAATGTATTCAAATAGTAAAAAAGACAGTTTTATGTCAAAGAAATTGACAAAAAAAAATAAAACGTACATTTTATACATCTTCGTTTCGTTTATTATTCACACTATTCGTTTGTGTTTGTCCATATATATATATATATTATATGCAGACGGGTTAATTGATAGCCGGGACAACACTGCTGCACGCGTGAATAATTGGAATCTCTAGATATATTACATGTGAAAAGTGTAAAATAATATACGATAAAAATGAAGATGCGCGCGTCTATTAAGGTAAACACTATTAAAATAATATATATTATATTTAAATAAACACAGGTCGTAAAACGGTACAGCCTCGCGTTGTAATGGGTCACTCTCGATATACGAACACATCGCATGTCGAACGGACGTCACAATAAAACACACATCCGACATGGGGTTTATAGCGTCGGACAAACGCGTCTCGTCGGCTATAAACGCGTACCCATTATTGAGAGCTCGTCCACGGATTTTACATATGCGTGCGTCGTCGTCGTCGTCGTCGTCGAAGGAGAAGAAATCGGTACGATCGTAAAAATAATATAATATAATACACGAAACGCTCAGCGACGACGTGCAATATAAAGATAAGTATAACATTATATTTTTGTATACATTAAAAATACATGTTATGTTGTCTCTTATTCGGCGATATTCGAATTTCGAGGCCATGACGTGAAGAATTTACGGAAAAGTCGCGTTATCTGCATTGGCGGCAGTTATCCGCACGACATTGCTGCGTTTCGATATCGGATATATTTTAACGAAAACGCGGTATAAAAACAAATTACAAATTATGATGGGTACATGGACATTGTGCGACCTAGAAAGAAAGAAAAAAAAGAGAACACCGAATGCGATGTAACGTCTGCTCTGGTATAGTGCAACGCCGCGATTATGTCGTGGAATACTGCCTATATACGATTATTTTGAATAGTAAGCAACCCACATAGAGGGTATAAGATTTTTATACGAAAAAATATACGCGAGTGTAAGTCATGGCCGGTTTGTGGGAGTGGGAGCTAAAGGAGAGCACTCTCACCCCTTTATTCGCTATGCGTATTTCATCCCCCTACAGTGTATAGGGTCTACACGATTCTCATCAAGAAAACCCACCACTCCGTGCAAGAGATTCTGATTTTATGTACTCGAAATAATAATGTTTAATTTCATTTCATTCGTTTTTCTTCATACGAATCACAGTGCTCAGTACACCATATTATATAGATAGACGTACAATGTATATAGGCACATTAAAAATATATATTGTGGTATACGACTTTTCTTGTTTGCAAATATTCGAGGTATTTATGGAATGGTTGAGTTATCAACATTTTTGGTTATCCGTAAAATATTACGCTACGTTTTGATCTCGGAATGACATAATTTAACAAAAACGTAATATAGAAACAAATTATAAACATATTGTGGGTGACTTAGAGATTAAAAAAGGAGAACGAACTGAACGCGACGACACATTATAGCTGCATCGTTGCAACGCTACGATTATAATATCACGGGATACCGCATATACCATTAATTTGTGGTTATAATATTCAATCATTACGTGGGCACATCGGATGTTTAAGATTTTAAAACTATGTATAATATATGAGTATACGCGGTGGCCGGTTTGAGTGAGTGGGAGCTAAAGGGGAGCCATTTCACCCCTTTGTCCGGTTTACATATATCATCCCCCTGCACGATATCCTCATCGAGAAAACCCACCACCCCGCGACCCACGTACAAGCAGAGACTCTTGGGTTTGATGCGTACTCCAAATAATAATAAATTGTAAGTAATTTCATTAGTTTTTGTCATCGCGTACAAACCAAAGGGCCTATACGTTTACTAAATAGTCTACCCCTTTAATATACACATGTGCCTTCATAGGTATATCGGAAATCGACACTCGGCGGGTGAAATCGTCTGAACACTTACTACATACGATACGCGTAAAATTGTGCATCCATCCCCTCCACCACCACCCATGATGTATAATATTCAACGTGTGTGACACATAATCGGTCCACTGCGATGCTGATGCAGCGAACATGGTATATGCGTCGTGATAATATATATATATATATATGAACCTTGTTTGTCGATAGCCACAACACGCGTCGGAAATTTACTGCGTATTATTAACGCGCTATAAATGCGCGTACAAAGGACTTGTACTAATATTATATTTTATAATAATATTACAATGTACACTTTTTTGAAACGCATTCTCCGCGACCCGAAAACCCGTTCCCCGGGGCTTCCGAACCCTCACGATGGCGTTTCCAACGCGTAACATGATTTTTCAGCTAGCCGTGATCAATGAGACGTGAACGGATATATTTTCAAAATTTTTTTTACGTGAAAAAATGGTTATACAGATATGGTGGGGGGGAGATTCGACGAAACACACGATCGTCAATGACAAAACACTATACGCACTGTCCATATAATATCATATTGTAAGAATGTTTTACAACTGCTGCAGTGTACGGCGTATACCTACCCACATTTATGTATTATATTATTATAATATTGACGTTGACAAACGAAAAGCATGGTAAAAACAAATAAGTATTTATTTGTGTTTATACACACGCGTGTGTGTGCTTATCGATAATATTATAGTAGGTATGTTATAGGTACGTATTATTTTTCACTGATCGTTTGGGCGCGACCAAAAGTAAACATTTATTTTTTGCGGAAGAAGCGCGTTTACTATATTATTATACAACCGCACTAAACCTGTTCATTGTTTTTTCAATAATTTTCACACTGAATATATATTGGTGCCTACCTAGTACCTAGGTATACCTCGCGGGGTCTGCACGTTCTGTTTGACAACGGTTTTTAGAAGGTCTGGGATGGAGGTCTATGCTTATCGACTCTAAAGTAAAAATATTACAGTTATAGCGCACCCCCCCCCCCCACACCATATAATATAGTAATTTTCCCGACGTCCTTTCGAGAATATTTTGCACGGGGAATGTAAATAATAAATTATTGTGGAATGCGCAGCGGTCCATTATACAATAACGAATACCTATAATAATAATTCACAATTCAAAATAGCTATAGTACGTATTCGTCGCGAACACACCGCGCCATCGATTTTAATAATAATTTTAATCGTTTTTTATTAGGTTTTTTTTTTTGCACCCGATGTTATAATAATATTGTATTTGGCATTGTTTGCCGAAATTCAATCATTTCCCGTCTGAATTTAAAACGTCAATACATTTCCGTCGAATACCTACACCTACATATTATATACGCACTAGAACGGGACGACTGTATTCAAATCGATACAAACATAATATAGCGAATGTCAGAATATATAACACGCGTTGCATAGGCATGGCTAGATAGGTACCTGCCTATGTACGCGTGATAAAAAATAAATATTATAGCGATATAATAATAATAATAAAACAAAAACCTGTATGCCGACACCGCGCGTGCATGGTATACCTTATATATACCTATATAATAATATTGTAATAGTATTATGGGCTATGGCCGGCGAGTTCTGTTTTGAGAAAAACCGATTACATTTAGCGAATTCGGTGCGAAGTTATTTTGTCTCTAGGGCAGTAATATATCAGAACGCATTATCACCAACACAACGACGTCCAGCCGTAACGGGTCCATTACAAACAGACAGTCGAACGGATTGTTCTAGCACGCATAGTTATATATTATATACACACAATGTGTGTGTGTGTGTGTGTGTGTGTAATTACGTATGTATATAATAAATCGTAGGTAAATATAACACAAATATATACATAATATACTGTATGATACGCATCATGCACGTTGTACTCGCACACAATATAATAATATAATATATGTGTGTGTGAATATCATTTATAAACAGGACGCGTCATCTCGCAGCGTTTATAATATACATATATATACGTATATATAGTATATACAGGGTGATTCAAACATTCGTGTTACAGCCATTTTGTCTCGTGTGAAATATATGTTAGGACATAGGCACGATCGTTATTGAAAATATTTATTTTTTTTCACATCATTTTAAGTCGTCATAGACCAACGTTTTCGTTTTAATTGTTTAGTGTTGACTTTTCCGAATGATAACACTCAATTTTGATTTCATATTCCTCAGCAGAATATTAAGCGCAGTGCCTGCCTCTATTTTCACTATAAATTTTCGACAAGTACAGATAATAATGAATATATTTTATGATTATGCACTCGCTATAATAGCGGTATAAAACTTATAAACGCGGTCTGGTCAGGGGTAAAGACGATTTTTTTTTCGCGTTTAGGCAGGATTGTAGAAGCCGCTCAAGAACATCACAACTATTCTGGACAAATCAAACGTTTCCTACTCGTATTTTCCAATCGATAACATAAATGGCGACGTAAATAATATTAAATATTATACGGACACCGCGCCCGTTTGTTGTATACCTAGGTATATCGGTTGACCACGTTCAAGTTTGATCCGATGGATTCGGTAACGACGAGCTGCGGTTTCGCGGAGGATCTGTTTTTTTTCCTTCTCGTGTTACGTAACATTTTCTTATCGATTCTATATTATACACACCTAAAATTATACGAAACGGCTAGAAAGTTTAACCATCAGGAAATCCGTTTTTTGTAATAATAACATACGCGCAGTAGGTACTAACACCTACCTATACATGACATCGCGGACATAATAAATACAATCACATAATAAATCGTTCAATACAACATCATATTATTATTATTATTATCATATAGATATATATGTAGGTAGGTACAAGACCGGTGTGACTTTTCAATTAAAAATAAACATAATTTAACACTTCGATATTTCATGACGATGAATTATTGTTTTACATACAATGTGTGTATGTATGTGTGTGTGTGTGTTTTGTTGTTATTTTTTTTTTTAAAAAATTGTTAATACAATTATTCGAGATCACGAGATTAATGCGCGGTCGATGGTACCCAGCGCACGCCGTGTGGTTGGCCAGTTGTTATAATAATATAATATATAATCCGACGACGATGACGACGACGGCGATGATGATGATTATTATTAGGTATTATTATTATTATTATTCCTCACAGCTACGCGCGAGATCTATTCGATTTAAAAACGGCTCGGGCCCACGAAACGCCGCACGAGAATAAATAAATTAAACAACGTTCGATATATACGAGATCAAGATTAATAACACGTAATAAGGGTTTCAAAGGATATACGGTTTCCGACTGGTTCACGACACGATCGAGAGACAACACAACACAATAATATAATAACATTTCGACGCCGCCGTTATACGAAGGTTGAGTGGGCGTGCCATTTTCGACTTTTAATAAAGCGTATATATTATAGAAAATAATATAGGTACTTGTGACGGGGATGGAAGTGTTGGTGATTGGGGGGGGGGAGGCGTTTTCGTATACCAAATGGAAATAATGTACTTTTCAATAGCGACGAAAAACCTTAGGTTTTGTCCGTCGTGAATTTCCGTTAAATATATACCTTGTAGATTGGTGAGTGAGGGACCGAGATAGACGCCATAGCTCTAATTCCGCCGTTAAAGCGAGAGCAAAGCAGAATTATTGATATTATAATAATTGAACACTTGTTAGCAGATGGAACGAAAAAATCAAAGGTGTAAAAATATGTATAATATAGGTATACGGTATATATATAGCTGACGGAACGCCACGCTATCCATTCATCAAACAAATAAATAGATCGAAAAAAAAAATATAACCTAATATTAGAGCTGATATGAATTATTTAAAAATACATTAACACGTAATTATAAATTAGACGTCTCGCGTCTAACGACTAAATAAAATAATAATTAAAAACGAATATAATATTATAATATCTGATAAAATCTGGTATCCAATTATCTTCAAGGTGCATTTCCATGAGAAAATATTGTGTTATAATAAATAATATCATCCATTAGATGGCCGACGGGGGTTTATCAAATAATTAATATCAATCAACATCGATCGGAATATATTTTTCTTCGCATTTATGTATTAAACGTTCAAAGTCGTATACCTACAATAACGTTTTTTACTCATATACACATTTTCGACAGATTGCATCAAATTCTCACTATATTATATATATTTGTATAAATATGCATATAATTTTTATTTTTTATGGTAATTTAAATTTTTTTTTATATTTTTCAACACACGTCGTCCGCATATAACGGAAATAGATCGTAAAAACACAAATTAAAATACAATATAATATTATGGAACTTAACTATATTTTAACACTGCCAGAAACTGCGCCGTTCTAGCAATAATTATCAAAAGGAGGGGGGAAGTTACACAATTTACGCCACACCTGTACCTAGTTAATAATAGTAGCGCTGTGGAAATTCTGAGAACTGTGACCACTTATTGCGAGACCTCAAATGTTATCACCGCCCATAATATTTTAGCAGTTTTTATTCTACGATACCTTATTATCATTTACAATACTACGTACAAACATAGGCTACCGCGGTAACCGTGTGCATTTCGAATACTACGGTATCTAACACAGCGGCTGTGTCCCGACCGACTGACGGAAAATGGACGTAGAGCCTAAACTATAATAGGTATAAAGACTTGGAATTTGACAGTTGACAGTACTAGTGTACTATCTTCATTTCGTAACGTAAGTTCGCACACTTTTGCAAAATTTTTATTTTAAATAGAAAAAAACTTATATTGAAAATATATAGTTAAAACGTGAGGCGATTTCTCTAAAGTTCTACGATCGGCATAGACTTTCGTACGGATTCGGCTCGGCCGTCATCGGTACGTGGATAACGAGCGCGGCGGCCGTGGTATATACCGGTACAGTGGTAGTGGTTGTGGGCAGCGACGACTATAACATAGGTATATACGAGTATAACAGACGGTACATAATAATATATACATACGAGCACTTACAGTAGGTACGTCGCGTGTATTTATATATACATATTATATATATATAGGTACCTATATCGAACGAGGTAAATACGCGTATATACATGTATGATAATAATGTATAGGTATAATATTATAATGTATAGCCGGGCGCGCGCGAGTACTGCAGCGGGCAGCGTGTCATCACACCGGCGGACACTATCATTAGAACATCACTCGACGCGTTATTACCGGGTCACGTTTATCCCGTCCGCATTATATATGTTATTATACACACATACATGATATACGTGTACTCAAAATACCGTGCATGTGTGTGTGTGTATTTTATACACACGAATGTGTTGTGTATACTTTTTTTTTCTCCTAAAAAACTTTTCGACCTATCTTTCTTCACCAAAATAATAAATAATAATAATAAAAAAAAACATCTCATATATGTACATATATATTATAAAGTATAGTATCCGTCGCCTTCTGCTCCTCCTCCTCCACCACCTCCACCGCCACCAATATTCCCAACAACCACCTTCGCCCTCTAAATACACACACACACACACATCCACAAGACGAATGTCAGGACGAATAATCAATAGTAATTACGGTGGGTGTAAAATACCAGTATAAAGGTGCTCCGGGGGGCCTATTCCTACCTATAATATTATGTGTGAGCTGTATAATACGACGGCGACGACTATGACGATGGCGACGAACAAGACGAGGTACGAATTAACGACCTCCGAAAAAAAAAGAAACAACACACTACACCCGCTCTCGTGAAAACTGTTGCTCGTTATAAGTGATTTTTTTTTCATTTTTTGTTCTTCCCGTTTCTTGCGCTGTCTTATAATATACGGGGCACCGGGGTCAATGCAGTGATTGCTAGACGAACGCACTATACATAGAAATTCGTAGAAGTGTATACCTACGATATTATAATATAATATTATGGTGTTAGGAAAAAAAAATACGAAAACGGCTCGGACGATTATCGACGGGCGCACACATAATGTTAACGTATTAAAATACACCTCTACATGGTGTAGCTATACATAATATGTGTAAAACGGACAATGGTCTACAGCACATTATTGTAATACGCGAGTTGATGGATACTGCAACGTGTCAGAAGGTGTTGTCGTCGATATAGATTTGTACATACGAGATGGTCGATTTAACGCAAGACCCTCATTATTTTAGAAAACATTAACTACGATTTTGAAAATATTTCCTATACACAATTTTGAGACGTTACAAAACAACATGTTTTTTTTACTATCTTCACCGTTATAATTTTTTAAGATTTTTACACTTTTCAAAGACAGCGTATATTTTTAATACCTATTCCATGTACAGTATACGACCGCACAGTAGGTATACAACATATTGTGTATAAATTCGCGTTCGTTCGTTATTATTAACCAAACTAAAAAATAATGAAATTATATTGACAACTAAAATTAGTTTTTAATCTAAAGCTGCAACATTGCACTATATAAGTATAATAAAGCCAATACCCGGTGATTACAGTGTCGACATCTGCAGTGTAGAATATATTTTGGAGTAATCGGCGTTTTTCCGGTAGAAATCAAGTATCGCAAAGTAGGTACATATACCTACCGGTCCGCGGAGACTTCAATATTAGCAACACGGCGGCCATTATAATAATAATAATAATAATGTATAACACGAATGCGATAAATCATCGGGTTTTAATTATTTAAATACGTTTAGCGAGGCTTTGGCGGGCCAATAGTTAAATTTTTAATTTATTTCATGATTTATCGAAATACATAATATTATTATAGCCGTGTGGCGCACAACTCGCCGAGGTATAGAGGAGTAAAAATTATACACACAAATTATTACTATTATTATCTTCATCTGCGCGAGAGATGTTTAAAAAATAACCAAAATATATGCAAATATAGGACCCAACAACGTAAGAACAGTAGGTAGGTAGGTAGATAGAACGCTTTAGGTATATACCGCGGTTTACCGGTGTGTGCGTGTGTGTATATGCACAAGGCATATATCACGTTAACTCATTTAAAATCAATTAGACAATTGTAACAGAGTACAAAAACACGTTTGTACTTTATTAAACCGTATTTTATCGTCCCCATCGTGTAAAATATGCAATACCGGTTAACTTTTAATTTCATGCCTCGGCGTACCTACATATAATGATAATAATGTATGGTATTAAATAGCACGCGATTCGGCTGGTCTGTTAATCGTTTTTTCATGTCGTCCACGGTGTAGGACAGTTTCAGTTCACCGCTCGGAAGGTATATAATGTCAAACAAACAAAACGTAAACGTATAATATCATATACGTGTACAGTGTACATATATATATATATTAAGAACACACTTTTTTTTAGTGTTCCAACTGGTTTTCCATTTAATTGTGACGTTAAAAAAAGAAAAAAGGCTTAATTGTTTTCTGCGACGTGCAGTGCTCGTTACTTTTCGTCTTGGAGATTTTAATATGTTCATTAACGCCGAGAAATATACGACGACGACGACGATGGAGATATTCAGATATTATATTATATACCAACCCATTTCCGAACCAGCAAATGGAAAATAAAAACCAATACTATTATATTATTTTATCATCATTATAATACTTTTTTAAGCATTGCACAATATATGATTTTAAATATACGTACCTACGCGCGTGTTATATTATAATTTATAAACGTCATTATTTTTAATCCCATCGAAATAATTTTATCCGTTTAATATGATCCGTTTGACACATTATAATTCGAACGTATAGATGCATTATTAAAACGCGATAACCACCGCATGTATAATAATAATTAATACTTAATACGTCATAATTTATTATTCAATATTATCACTACAGAAACGATCGTATAATATTTATGTGGTACCTACTACCGACACTATTATAGTAAAATATATTATTTGATTAGAAGTTTTGGGATTTAAACCGTTCGATTATACTACGGCACATTAATTAAATTAGAAAAAAACAAAAAAAAAAATAGCAACAATATTGTAGTTCCGTAAAATAAAAATTCGTAACCTAATATTATTATTATTTCTTTGAACTTTACCGCTGAGTTCAATTTATAGATACGATGAACTAGTTGATCGATAGAATCGATTCGACTTCGGTACATAAATGTATTATATAAAATCATTGATAATATTATACATCAATATTTGAAGCGATAAGCATACACGAACACCAATGCATTTATATAATATTATATTGAGAGAGAAATTCAATCAAGTTGTTAATTATAATAATACAGAAATCAATAATAATAATATAGGTAATCGCTGCATAGAATATTTTTTATCCTACGTTATCGTTTCATCAAACAATTTTTTATTTTTATATATCTGTATAAACATCAAATTAAATAATTCTCTGAACTCGTTATATAGAACATAATATATGTTTGCAATATATTTAATATAAATACCATACGCAAGTTCCGCAGCACATTTCGATAATGTTCAGCAAAATAAACGTGTTTTCGCAGAGTATGTAACGACCGCAAACACACATTATAAAAATGTTTTAAAACAATATAAGTAGGTAATATATAATATCCGGTTTTTAACAAATTCTGTCTGGTGAAATTTATTGCGCGGCTGATGACGATAATATATAATAAACATGCGAATTTTTTTTTGCTATTCAAATTCAGTCCAAATTTAACATTACATAATAATATGATGTATAAAATATGTTATTTCTGAGAGCTAAACGCGGGGTCGCAAAATTAATATAAAAGTATGTCGTTTTGAAACCGTAGGAATGAGAAAAACACATTTATACCATGTGACCGTCTCTTTTTAATAAAAAAACAACGTTTTCTTAATTTTATGTTGGTATAACGTAAATAATATTCTATTGTTCACCCAAAATATAATGAGATATGAAAAAAATTACACTTTTATTGTTTTAATAAATATTATATCATTAGGGGACCATTATTAGTTGTTAAATTGGCGGACGACTTGAAAGCTTCTGGTTGTACGTAAGTACCAACATAAATAATATATATTATACAATAGTGCGACACATTATTGTTGAATATTGAACGGATATAGTTTTTTGTGAAGGTTGATTGTTTTAATTTAATGTTTAATTAGCTGCAGAGTATAGTTCGGCGGAAATGGTTAAAAAAAAGAATTCTTTTAAGACTATGTAATTAAAAAATGGTTTAGATTTAAAAATCTTAACTCAACAGCCGTGGTTCATTTTTTATTTTTCATCAAAATTTTAATAGGTCTCTGCATCATTGGCATTTCAAGCGTATTATAATAGGAGGGCTGCCTGAGATCGTGAGGGAGGAAAGGTTTTAATTAAACGGTTTGTGTGGGAGGAAAGACAACATATGTAGAAGCTTTTGTAAAAGTGTTTGGCTTCTTCATGAATTGTTTCAGGTCTGTGTGGAGGGTAGAGTTTGATATGTATGGGGGAGCATTTATTAATTTTTTTAGGGCAATGTTCAAACGTAACTAACCTAACTTTCCATGGAAGGATTTAATTTAATTTAAGTTTGTCTTTTTTGCGCTTTTCCATAGTTGGATGCCGTATGCCCAGGTTGGTTTCAGTAATGTTTTGTTGATAAGGAGTTTGATATTATAGAAGAGGCGTGTTTATTAGAATTTATCGAAGTGCTCAATAAACATACAATTCAAAATTATATGACAGACATTTTATATTTTAATTGAACATTTCAAATAAAAAATGTTCAAAAAAGTCACCTTTTTTTCGAAATAATCAGCGTTAACTGCTGTTATATCAACATATTTTAATATTAACTACATATATCTATCTTGCATTATTTTATACTTAAAGAGTCCCCGAGACAAACTCTCGCATAAGGCACCCGTTGTAGTTAACGACGTAAGGTATAGATTTCAGGTAATGGTACAGATATGCTATTTCCATCTATAGCACACATGATACGTGGACATTTAATAGTATTCTGAAACCTGAAACTGCGTAGGTCTGGTAATGCAAAATTTGATTTTTGAAACACTGCCGGGAATTTAATTTGAATTTTCCCCTAAACTCGCATATTAAAATTTCGGCAATTATATTTTAATGAATCGTTATGCTCGCGGTTTTCGAGCAAAACGAAACGAAAATAGGGAAAAAGTCGATCTCTAGGTCGCAACGTCAAGAGAGACTTCAATCTGTTTTTCATTTCAGCGCTCTCGTCACGTTAACAGATCGATTTTGTACATACGTCGGAAACGGAAATACGACTGTCAACAATGTCCCCACGTCACATTAGTCGTGCGTTCAATATTATTATTTATTACACATTATTATTGTCATTACGATGAATTGTATACACGACAACGTGGCGGCTACAGGATTGAATATTAAAATATTAAAACACCGAAAGAAATGACGCGCTGCCGATGTAGCTGCGGACGGACGCGGTCGAGTGACTTTGAGCCGACGGTGGACGACCTGTGCTAACGAACGATATCGTAATGCATATAATATAATAACGATTTTCCTCCTCTATCGTATACGAAAATAGCCATATTCAAATGGCTTTTTATCATTATTATTATTCAATTTTTTGTCTCCGTACGCGGTGCGGTGTATTGCAGGGGCAGTGAACGACGAATGTAAAGAGATTTTCGTCTTCTCGGAGCAAAGACGCGTGGAGGGACGATACTACAATGAAACACGTTTACAAAATTTTTCACGCTGTCCGAAGTTAATAATAATAATAATAATATATATGCATGCATGCTGCAGTGTAGTAGTACATGTGTACTAGTATGTAACAACGAGAGCGTGCTTTTCTATTATGCATAATCAATCTGGTAGGTTTTTTGATTGGGAAAAAAAAAGTCGATATAATGTTCTCTCTATTCTCATGGTCACGTATATAATATTATGTGCGCGAGCGGCGTGCGCGGAGAGAGATGGCGGCGGCGGCATACTTATATACAGCCGATGTATAATAATATTATAATATAGGTATAATAATAATATATAATATAAATAGGCATACATTATACCGCGTATACCGCGGAAGAAAAGAATGGGAGGAAAAAATGTCGGCCATACGTGAAATATAATATTATATACGCACAACAATATATAATAACAATATTTATACATAATATTATTATAATATATACGGCGGCGTACGCGTAAGTAAGTAGGTGTGTAGTCAGACGCCGCAAGACATTTAAATTTTGGGCTGTTTGAACTTGTATAACTTACAGAAGTAAATTGACAACATATTATTTCTTTGCGCGGCCGAGGCGTTTGGAAATTAAGATCTAATGGTGATAAATCATCGGCACGAGTTAAAACTATATCCAAAGGTATGCTGGCCAACACGATACTAGATCAGCACGTCAACCCGTCGGCGATATAGTCCGATGACGATTAGACGACTCCAGCGGCATCAGATGTCATCGGAGCGCATATTATGCGTCTGAAACCATTCGACTCGGGCTGAGAAAAGGGCAGGAGCCACGTCGTTGGAAGTGTGCGACTTCATCGAAAAGCCCTTTGGGTCCGTTTATGAACGATAAATTACCGCGGGGCATTTAAGAAAATAAAAACAAAATGTGCGCGTGGCTGCAGAAGAGACATGGCGGCGGCGACGACGACGATTGCAGTACACTCTTACACATTGTAGCCCACGAACATTATTAACAATATTAACAATATTATGATATAGGTCGTTAATATACATAAATAAGCATATTAGACCGCGGGAGGGAGGAAAGGATGGGTGGAAAAAATGTCAGCCATCATACGTGAAAATGTGTAATACGATATTATGTACAACAATACATAATAACGATATTTAAATATACATAATAATGTTATATGCGTAAGTAGTAAGTAGGTTTGTGTGTGTGTGTGTGTGCGTGTATTTGAAGACGGACGCCGCTAGACATTTAAATTTCGGGCTCTGTTTGAAGTGAATATTTATGCCTCCCGCCGCCGAGGTCTCGAGACCCTGTTGCTCGACCGCGAGACGGTCTGCTGCAGCTACTGTTTTTAAACGGCGGAAGTGTGTTCCGACCGGGGCGCGGTGCGCGCTCTTAATGGCGGTTTTTCTGAGGGGTGACTCGCCCCCACCACCCACTCCACCCACGATTTAAAGAAAACCACGTGTGTGTGTGTGTGTGTGTGTGTGTGAGAGTACAAGATACGACGAATCTAGTGAAACTTAATTAGTCGCGAGCGTATTCATTATTATAACATAGTATATACGTCACGCGATATTATATACAATAATGGAGAAATTCATTTGGGCGAATAACTTTTTTTTTAATATTTTCTTTATAACTAGGTTCGACCACATGATTCGGGCTGGTAGAAATTATTACCAGCAGAAAAGACCAGACTTATTTAATACAGAAAATAATTTGAGTAAAATGCATTTGTTTTTATATTATCATAATTTCATCGACAAAATAATTGTCTTACAATTTATGGTGACAAAATAAATTCAACTAAGCAATTTTTAATCAAACCTGTAGCAGACAACCACATAGTGTTCAGCAGTATTAATAGCGTCTGTAAAATTATCGAGCTTTGTATTCACCCAAAAGATACAGTCTATTTTTGAATTTTCCCAAATAAAAATAGGTCATGTTAACTATTCAGGGCGGTTCGAATTTTTGCATTACCTACACTACGTCGTAGGGAGTTATTGCTATATCAGTTATTGAGATCTTATGTAATCCCCGAGTGTTTAACCGAGTTCTCTAAAAAATTATATTCAATTTATCGCTCGAGACAACGGGAAACAAAAATTACATAATAATATAATATATTTATAATAGACCCGGTCTGGGCTAATGCTGCGACGTGTCGTGTGTCGGTATGATGCCTATTATATTATATTATTGTACTGGTACGTATACGTCTGTTGTCAACACATCACACCGATCATCATCCGTAGGTACTATATATAATTTGAATATTTGATAATATATTAATACGCTGTACGAAGTCAATTATTATTGAAAACGTTATTCCACAACAATATAAAATAATATGTAAAATGACACAAAGTCTCCCATTGTGTCTTTCCGGTACAATAACTATTCATTTTTTTTTTTTTTGTACGACCAGTATTATAATAGATTATGAATAGACCAAATTCTTCCAAATATAGTATAAACTTTTGGTTTATTAAATATCTATATAGAGTGTCAATAGAATTATGAATCATCGCTTCAGAACGATTGTGCACTTTTTCCTTTTTTTATCATAAACGAGGCCACTGTAGTTTGGTAACTTTATTTTTGTTAAATTAAAACAGCTTGGATTCGTATATCAAACGAATATTTAAGTATGTTTTTTTATTTAACACTCGAGCGGAAATAGTATAATATTAACATATGGTGATGGAAAAAACATCAATAACTTTTTTTTGTATATTGACTCGATGTTGAGAAAAATTGTATCACTATTAGCATACGGTTTTTTTCTCTTGCACAGAATTACGCTGCTTCCCACTGCATAATAATAATAATAATAATTGTATTTATTTGGCTCTGCGAGAAAAGATAACACTTTTTTTACATTAGGTATATTATGTAAATACACAATTAATAGTAGTCATTTTTATAGCAGGATGCAGACTATATCTCAACGTCCGACATTTTAAGCTATACACGAAAGAAGGAAAACAAATTATCACTGTGGCAATTCTACGCCTGTGTATAGGTTAGGGTAGCGATTCGGAAAGAATCAAGTGGGAAAAAACTTATCAGAGGGACGAACACCATAGTGGTACATCATCATGTGTACATTGTACGTGTATAATATTATGTAATATTGTGTAGTTCCACGCCCTCGCGCCGGCAATCGTGAAAATTAAATAACATATTCTACTCAATGATAATATATGGACCGCACGACCCTATATACGTACTCTCGTTGACCGTGATCTATTATATTCATTAGCCGTAAAAATAATTATAATGATAAAAAAAAGAACCCGCGATGAATGATGAGACCGAAACAAAATAATAGTCGTACCTACCTATGTATTATACGCATAATACACTCGTGTATAGGATCCCGTCGATCCTCTACAGGATATCAACCTTAGAATTAGAAAAATCACTATAAGAATTAATTTGAGTATACCGCGCATGGTATATACCTATCTGTATAATGACACGTTATTATGGAAAATTTTACGTTGGTTATATATTATGATTGTTGGTGATTCAAGTACCCGTGCATACTTTTCAATTTATTTTTTTCGACCGTTTTCAAGTGTTCGTCAACCGAACAATAGAACCACTGCGATATATAAACACCAAAAAACTGGTTTCCTTATACATATAAAAGCATCAATAAAAATAAAAATAATATAGCAATAATCACGTGAATATTGTTCGAGTCTTATCGATTTACCCAAAAGATCATTAATTATATTACATTTAACCCTACGTTTTTAATGACGTTTAACGCCGAAATGTCATTAAATCATTACACACACACACACAACACCAAACGCGTGGCAGTATTTCGGTATGAAAAATACCTTGCAGGTCACTTGGGGAGGACTGCTCTATTATAAACACTGCTGTCTTGCAATAATTGATAAAAAAAAATGTTGGAATACGCATATAGGTAGGTACGTTTTTTATTATTAATATTAACTACATGTCTCTATATAACACACGAAAGGAAATTATAACATTATGTAATTAAGAATCAATATAATTTCCACCAGACTACCAATCCAATTCGAGTTTTATTTACATAAATTAATATTATTTTTTACCGGTAGGTATGTATTAATATAATACTGTTTCGTAAATGATATAAGTGATTAGACGCATATCATTACTGCCGTGATGTGCCGTGGACGCATAGTATATTATCATCATTATTATTTATTTATGATTTGTATTATTAGGTAACGACTAACAGATCCACGCAATTACACCCAAGAATGTTCGTAAAATTACCAAAATGATTTTCAATACAGACGCATTCAATCTATGGATAATAATACCTATATATTGTAATATATATTATAATAGCCATGTGAGAAAAGAAAATTACTCTCTCATCGTCGTGGCCCGTGTGTTATTCCAGTCACGCCACATCGACGACCATACAACAACGCGACTATTCACGTACACACACAAACACGTATGTATAGTGAGTTTTTCAATTTCAACCATTAGCATTTTTAAATGTAATAACCGATTTTCCATTATTTCGAAAAAAAAACACGTGTCGGATGCCATTCTTGTATAGTATTACAGGGACACAACGTTATGGTATAAAATAAATAAACTGGTTTGTTCTTTTTTATTCATCTCTTAAAAGCCGCTTACGAGTTTATAAACAATAATATCAACATTGAACTCACATTATTCCGCAGACAAGGGCAGAAGAGCAATATACATATTATGTCGATCGAAAGTCGTATACATACATACACGTACACGTTATAGTATAATATATCAGACTATAAACCCCTCAGCCATCGTTCGGCATATTGTAATTATTATCTTAAAATGCTTCAAGAGTTGATTAAAACGCATGTAAACCGAACGTAATCTGTCCTGCTGACACACTCGCTCAGTCATACCCACACTCACACACAAATACGAGGAGAGACAGACGATTATGATATTATATTATGTGCATATAAGAGCGAGAGACTATTGCTTTTCCTGTTCCGTCTTAAATATTCACTGGTTATTAGACATTATAGTGCACTTCAGAAGCAGCAGTCATCGTATATTATTAACATATGATTTAATACAAAATATTACAAAATTAGAGTTTGACTCTGGCGTGTGGTGCAGGGCCTAACGAAACAGGAATAATATTATTGATATATTAATTCGGGAGCTTTAGTATTATATTTCGTTACAAATACAGCAATGTATTATAGATTATAATAATATGATATATTGTGAATGTCGACTAATCGGAGCAAGTGTATATTTTGTCCAATAATCTCTTAATACCCATTTTTTTTTTAAATTCGATACTCCATTAAATTAAAATTAAAAACATTCACGCTTAAACAGCGTGTATTGCTCTACCCTTATTATAATACGCGTCACGACTCTTAACAGTAATAATAATTAATATCAGAACACGCGTTCTAATCGAGTTGTAAGACACGATTAAAAACGCACTTACCACCCACTTGGCGGGGGTAAAAAAACATCTCGTTATATATATAATTGTAATATTATATTTAACGGACTATTCCAAATTCTTGGAACGACAAAATATGTAGAAATAACCGTAGCCGGTGTTATATGGAGTCGAACTCTGCACAATGCACACTACACGTTTCGTTTTAAATAGGTACTTATGTACTTGTATCGTTTCACGTTTGCTGCCCCGAAAAATGCGTTTTCCGCCGTCCGACGTCTTTGCCGATATGCGTGCGTGCACAACACATAATAATATAAGGTCACAAGGATATAGGATATCTATACATAATATTACATGTTTTTCCCCAAAAATATCCTTTTCCTCTAACACGCTGTGAAACGACGATAAATAACAAGGTCGAAACTGTTACGGTGGCACTTTAAGACCCTATATATAATAATAATAAAAATAATATAATATATGTACACGCGTCAATACTTTTGCACTCCGCCGCCAACCACCCCGGTGCAGTGGTCGCCACGGTGGCGGTGCAACAATGCACAGAGTAGTGGATAGTCGTCTCCCGCCGACCTTTAACCCTCCCACGTCTTTGATATTTCATTATTGTTATAATATTATTATTATTTCTTATTCGGTCCTTCCGGGTAAAACGCACACAGGTCCCGTATTGTTCGAGGTTAGTTGCCACCGTCGCCGCCGCCACCGCCGAAGACGATCGTCGTGAGAATGTAAGACCATTCAGTACAGGCGGCGTAGGCATAGTGGTGAAAAAGGCAGCAAAAGAGCTACCGCAGTCGCCACTTATTCATCGTGTGACATATACAAGAATATATATATATAGTATAATATATCAACGATAAATAATCGAAAAAAGTGTCGACCTGCGACACAGTGGGTATATACGATATTATTATGTGATAATGTTGCGGACGATGTCGTATGGCCGAAAAACGCTTTGCCGTGCCGATTAATAATATTATTAATATAGTGTACTGCAGTTATACAATATAAGTACAGTTATTTTCGGACCTTTCCGAGGTCCAATTTTACGCGCGCACAGCGGTGTACGCGCCAAACCTTTGCCCGCAAATAGATTATATAATATATTGTACGGTGTCGGGCACCGTTATACGGAGGGTTTTTACACGCGAGAAACACCCTTTTTTGCGAGCACATTATAGCGCGAGCCCATCCCCGGACGAGGATATGTATATATATATATATATATATTATTATGTACAGTAATCGGCTTTACAGACCTCTCGCCACACAAGTCGAAACGGATTAAAAGTGTGTCTGTGTGTGTGTGTGTGTGCACCGGATTTAAGCTCAGACCTTAACATATATATACGATTTAACCATATAACTTGAACGTATGTTCACGTTTTTTGTTTTCATCAAAAAAAAAAAATTATCATGTCGTACATTTAAATACTCGCGCTCTAAATAATAATATAAAATCATTCGGCGTGTGCGGCATTCTGCTGCAAGCATATTATAGAACTCAAATCCGATTTCGAGTCTTTGCTGCACTGTTCGGAGGATTTCAAGCGGATTTTTATGCACCGCTCAGTGCACACCCGTACCTACATATAGTTAGGTACAGGCGAGCAGGTAAAACCGGGTTAATAAAAAGGGTTGTTTGAGTACATTTATGTGTGTGTGTTTGTGTTCCTACCTAACCCCCGCGCCGCGTGTCGTACCTTTATACCGTCGTCCGTCGCACTGCGTATAGTACTTATATAGGTTTACGCGTCTTGAAGGTATGTCGTCAACGCAAACATTCCATAAAACGTGACCTGCAACAGGTGTGGATTTTTACACCACGCGCGACGTATACAGAGCTATTTGCTAACTGGCAAACTATAATATATTATAATACGTCGACCAACTATATTGCAGGAAATAATTATAAAAATGAGAACATTTTTACTAAAATCAATGTATATTTGCATAAAAAAATATTGTAAAAACTCAATATACCGTATGACATATACCTACTTACCTATAATATACACAATACATATACCTACTAATGATAAAATGTCGGCAACTAATCAAGAGCATTTTTTTTATTAAAACTTGTAATTTTATCGATTGATATTTTATAACAAGAATAAATAATAATATATTATGCTGCGAATTATAAACGATTAAATAAATAATCTATATGAGTTTAATTTCATGTGAAAATCTCATAACACGTAATTTTCATTAAACATTATATAAGTTTTAATTATATATTCAGTAATATATTTTTTTCCCGGTGCAGATATAAATGTTCATAGTTTGATACTTAACTTTATAAACGATGTAAACATATTCGCCTGGCATTAATCCAACGTCAATTCATTATATTTAATGAAATGTCACTTTGTTTATCTGATTAAACTATAATCATTGAAATAATTCATAAGAGCTGCGTCGTATATACGATATACGCGTACATAATATATATATTATAATATTATAATATATAGCAGCACACAAACATACGCGCATATATATATGGGTACCGCCGCATAAATTAAAAAGAAAAAAAAAACGATTTTACAAATTTCCTAAAAATTTAACTTGATTTATTAAAAACAAAACGCGGACAAATTAAATTGTGCTGTAAAATGTGTGTTTTTTTAAACGTACCCACAATAATGCATCAAAAAAAAAATATAACCGATTTACCCGAAACGCTATATAGCTGCAGGTATATAGGTAAATACCTCATGTACGTCGTATACCAATATAACCTACCTACATATAGTATATTTAATATTATAATTATATATCATGTGTGCGCAAGTACTGTGCGACTGCAGTCTGTATAGGTATCGCGCAGTGCGCCTATACTATACTACCACCCGACGAGACTTGTTAAAATAATACAATATTATATTTATTACGCACTGTTGTAACGGTGATTTAAACGCGCGTCGTCTTGCCCGTGAAGTAATAAAACTCGTATATAATATTATTATTATTATATAGGGAGGTACACACGCGGCCGGGAGAGACTCGGAGGCTCGTTACATTATATTCGAACGATCCAAATAAATTACGTAATATTATCGTATACACACACATAATAATACTATTATAATATTATATATATACATGCCGAGCACGATAACGATGAGGGGCGCGGCGCCTCCTCCTTTTCACATTATATTATATATATTTACTCGCGACCGCGAGAGAGCTTATCTCGTGTTTACACGGAAACGTTTTCAGGCGACGACGAATACGTGACGCGTGATGTGTCTGCGTTTAAGATTATTATTATTATTATTATCGTCATGGTGTATGTGTGCGTTTGCGGTGGGGAAATTTTTTTCGAAATTTCCGAAGAGGTGAAAAGTGTAAACGCGTATGTTATATTATAATAAATAAGAATATAACAGGTTAGGTTACACTGCAGCGGTGCCGCCCACACAACTATGTACATTACATATTTAAAGTCACGCTGGGCGAAGGGTGGTGGACTTACAGTGCGTTTGTAGTTTATTTTTGGACTTGACATGAAATCTAGCTTAGCACGGAGCTGTGGAATCAGCAGTTTTTTCAAGAGATTATTCCGATGATATTACAACTACCGTGTCCATTTACTGCAGCCAAGGTAAACCATGTTGTGACATTCATTTATGAGAAACGTAAAAAGAAGTCTGCATCGCGTGCCAAAACTCAAATTTGGGTCGAATTTCGTGCGAGTTTTTTTATTGGGTGCGACCGATTGCGTGCCGGCTGCAGGTTTATAGAACAAACAACCGAATTGCATGCCTGATTTTTACCCTAACCTAATTTTTAATGTTCATCTGTCGCGATTCAAATGAGCCGAAAAAAATAAACAAATATATCCGTTTAGACTTTAATGATCATCGGGGTCGAGTGTGGGTAACGATGCATTTTAGATATATTCTTCGGTGGTCCGTTATAGCAGTGCAGTCGACGGAAAATGGTGGCTGCCGACCGTATTATTCTTCCCATCCACTACGGCGTGCCATTCTCAATAGAATTCATTCATAATTAAAACTGACCAATCAAACAAAATACGTATGACACGCGATGCTCTCGTGAATACTTCTGTCGTCGTCGGTCAGTCCGTTTGTCGAAAACGCGATCGTCGCAGGTATTTTTCTCTGAGTCCGTCGTGCCGTTCGATTATTTTAATATATTATATTAATCCGTTTTACCGACACCGACCACGAGTGCGTAAAGCTTGTCGTGTGCGACGCATCTCGTCGAAACCTGTCTAGTACGCGAATACTAATTATCAGGAACCTCATCACTTCCGGTCCGACTGAACACGTCAGCAGCTGCTTCCATCTGGTAATCTGCCGAGTCCGGTGTGACAAGGTGACGAGAAGTACATCGGTGACCTGTGTATGCGTTATTCCCAGATTGCTCGCGTGGCTCACGTATAAGACTCTACGACGGTAATTTATAAAGAATTTTTACTGTGGTTGAGCACATATTATAATGCGCACAGTGCAGTGTAGGTGCCATACTGGTAACCTACATATAGGATTGTGTAGAATGCAAATTAAACATTTGAAAAATAGTCGCGCGTGCTAGGTCCAAAAATGCCTAGGTAATGCCTATATACAGGCTCTAAAAAGTTCCAAAAATCGGAATAGTAATATATATTACAGCTATACGCAAAAATCACCCTGTATATCGTATATATACGTATATACGTATCTACTTATGTATTATACACGAGGAGCGATTATTATGAAGTTCAGACATTTAAGTGTATACGTGTTTTGTTCAAGTCTCTTGCTCCTGCGGTAGTGTTGTGGCACCGTGAAGTTGCTGCTAAATGAGCAGCCAGAGACTTGAATAAGATATTATAACGAGCTATATTGCCACCGGTGCTGCAGGTAACGTTGTTTTTCTCGAGAAATACACCACGCGCAAAATAATATTATACTGTATCTCATAATTCCCGTTCGTCATTGGCGAATATGTTATTATTATTACAATATACAGCAGTATATACACACGCGTAGTTGATAAATAATAATAATAATAATATCCAATGACTTTATCAGCCGGTTAGTGCGGGTACACCTCATTATTTCTCACATTTTTTTTCATTTTTATTTTATCTGAAGTCAAACACTCCGAACAAACCGAACACTCCTCACTGCTATCGTATACATACACACATATATAATATATAATATTTATATTGTTGTTATATTATAATACGTACACGGACATCATATACTGTCCAAGTACTACCACGCATATATTATTATAATATAAATATGATGTAATCGAATGTACTGCAGCATTATACAGACGATATAATTGTTGTAAAATGTAATAAACATGATACATTTGATGCGTTTAATATTCACGTATATTTTTCTAATTTTGTATGCGTTAACAGTGATAATACGCCTATATATGATAACATTTTATTATATTATAAACACCACAGTGACTCATATGATGGTTTATCATTTCGGTTTGATTGTCCAGCAATACATTTCGAAACAATGTCCATATATATATATACATGTACCTACGTATGCGGCTGCGTACAATCACATCAAAGCTGTGTCATCATCAATATAGGTACACAATGATCGTAAAACAACAAACATAAATTTGGTTCGCGGTGTTTGTCTTTAACCAAAAAAAAAAATACGCGAGACGGTAGTAAAAACACAAAATCGACCGCCGTATATAAAATATCACGAAGCGGCGGTATAATATATTATATTATATATCTAATAATAATATGTTGTTTTGGATTTAATGGAAAAGCAAAATAATAAGAAACTGCAGTTAAAATATCCAACGAGAAATTTGAGGGCCTCCAGTGCGTTATTATTATAGCTCCCGTTTTTTTTTTTTATTCACAATATAAAACAATATTTATTATATATATATATTACTTATAAAAATAGGAGAACGCTATAAAAATAATAAGGCTAATACGCAGAGTATACGCAATATAACACGCAAACGACTGAAGAAAATAATATATTATATTGACGAGAAACGTCGTAAAACTGTGACGTATATATATGATGTACCGATATATATTAGGTAGAAGTTATAAAATCCTCGGAGAATCAATTGCGCGCTGGACATCGTGGTAGTTATTGGTATGTAATATATATATATTATATATGTATAATATATAAATAAACGAATCGAGTCAACTTACGAGAGTTTGTACGCACCGTAAATCTATATATATTATTATATATACCGTGAGACTACAAAAACAGGGTATACAGAAAAAGTGTGTTGCGCATGAGTTAAAAAATTGTAAGCTTACAAACCGATAGTTTAGTCTTCAAACAGAATTAAAAAATATGTGTATAGGAAATTGACTAATGTATAAGTTATTGAGTTTTAGAGTGTACCCTGTTTTTGTGGATCGGGGGGGCATAACAACTGTCGTATTTACCCAAAAAATATATTCTTTATACATTTTTTAAGGGCCTTTGATGACATATATATCGTCAAATCAAATAAATATATGTATCGCATGTAATCATTATTGTAAACCGCGGTAGATAATATACCCGTTATAATATTATACTGAATATGGCGACGGATATACTGCAGGAATGACCCATGACGTCCGGGCTCACCGAAGTGCGCCTTTGCTGCAGTATAGGGTAAAATTATTGTAAAGGGCTCTCGTGCGGGTCGAAAGGTCACGGCACGCATTTATCTCGCGACTATATAATATAAAATATGTAACGCGTACGTATAATGGCACAGAGTCACGGCGAGGCACAGGGAATGTAATTTTGCCGAAAATTTAGAAGTGTCAACGGGTGGCGGCCTGTACGTTTAGGGCGATGTCGACGGGCAAGAACCGTATAGTTATATTAAGCGGAATGCAATATACATAATGTCAGAATAAGGTCCAAAAGACCTGCTGTAGCACCGAATGTCGTGCTGTGAAACATATATAATAACGGTACATCGGTATATGACGGTTCCTTTTCCGCAACAGAGTCATATTGCAGCGGATTCATATAATATAATGTATATTATTATGTATGATTATATAATAACAGAACTTGGTCGTTTCTGGGGGTGTATATTGGACTGTTAGAAGCGATTACTTCGTGGCGAAAATGTAGGTGTTTTTGGATTGCGGAGGCGGGGTACCTATGGTACAACTTATACGAACTATTAGGACCTATATAGTATATTATACCGGATTAATATTATTATTTTAAAATAAATTAATTGATTTATAGTGATCAGCCACAAACAACGTACCTATCATGTGATGATATCACAGATGTGTAAATACGCGTTTATTAATATTATAATATGGATAGCTCAAATGTATGGTACAGTTTAAATTTAAAGATTATCCGTGTGGTAAATAGTAATTATAAGTTAGGGTATGAGGGAAGGGATGAGAGGGCAAGGCCAATGCATTAATTGATCAAATGTTGCCATATTTTGAAATATATTATATACAGTTTACTTTAAAACTACATATTTAAAATTTTTTAATTTTCAGTTGATAGAAATATATTTTTCTTCTTATTTTGGTTTTAAGAGTAATACAGTAATATATCATTTGGAATCATATCTAGAAACTTTAAATCAATCTGTGTGTGTACGATTATAATAAGTATTGTTTGAGGTTTTTTTTTTTATTAACGGATAGTATTAATTCGGTTGATGTTTCCTTGTGCTGTAGGGTTAATGTTAAATTGAATTTGTTTTTAAGATATAATATTAACTATTTATTACATTTTTTCGATCAGTTTTGTGGACAATATACTTGGATTATAAGGATTTTAACCTTAGACGTAGTATACCTTTACGTGCATATAATAAATATAATATAATTTCATGGTAATGACGCGGCGACCGGCTGTAATATGCACATAAAACACGATTGGCGTCAAGTCCTGTCACTATTGCAATCGGCGCCGACGCCGCCGCCGACGACGACCGGAACCTTTAAACGCGGTAATATTTACTCGGGACAAATGCTACACATGTACACACACACACATTGATACTTTGTTGCATATATTATTATTATATGTTCTGTCGTCGTCGTCGTCGTCTATACAGGTACGGTCCCGACGTTCGGCGATAAAGAAACCCGAACGTGTGGGTAAACCATTAAAATATTAAATAATATATGTTATTATATGTATATAGGTGTAAATGTTAATAGTCTCGACTTATATTGTATATCTGCAGTCGTACATAACATAATATAATATAATAATATACGTATACGTGATATTTTGTCACGTCGCACCGCCTCGCCCGCACGCGTATATAAGTGAGTCGCGCAGTCGGGTCTTAAACGCCCGCGACGGCCAACGAACGAGTTAGGTTTTGCACGCGAACAACAGCGCGATAAATATAATATTGTACTAGGGCGGAGTACTATTATATATGTTATGCCCCGTAACGATCGAATGAACGATAATGTATATGGAGATGTGCACAAAAATCCAGAAAATATGCTCTGAAAAATAAAAAGCTAGGTAATGAATTCTAGTAGGTACACAGGGTGTAACAGAAAGACCGGCGAACAAATGAAATGACTTTTGTCCAAGTCGATACTCAAACATTTATTTTTTTTTATACAAAATTTATAGACGCTTGCACTACAAGTAGGTATACAATTTTTTTTTTGGAAAAATTCAAAACAACTGATTTGTAAATATAATTTTTAGACAAATTTTTATAGTAAAATGTTTGTTTAATAAAGTAGTTTCTTTTTTCGATTTTTTTAAGTATAAGTATTTTTTTGGGAATTACCTTATACACATTAGTATATTTCTTAATTTTTTTATTATCAATATAATATTTATAATTTTGTCATACGTTTGAGTTGTTTAACTAGTACCTATCAATTTTTAATCAGTAAATCAAATCGTAAAATATTTAGTCTTTTATTTGTTATACTTTATTTTAAAAAATAAACCTATAAAATATACGTTAGAAATGGACGGAATCCTAAAAACGCATATCTAAATTAAATTTTATATATATTTTTTTTTAATTTCGGACATTCTAAAATCTACATGCATATATTACATACATAAATTATATAATGTATTAATGTGGTACGTATAATTAGTGATGACGTTATAATTTATTGACTCAATAAGAAGACTTGAATGCGTGGGGGAAGTATCATATCGTTCAGTGACGGCATTTTTTCCTGAATTATAGTATTTTAATTTCTAAATTTAATTTTAGTATTTTACATATAATATTCCACATATAGTGCAGTCGTCGGGTCAACGTGAAACCATTTTGGTATAAACCTGCAGCTATGTTTTATTGACTGACCAATAATGAGACGCAAAGGCATATAAATATATCTGCACACTATATCATCATATTAAAATATTAAATACATTATACATTATAATATCTACGTTATAATTTATATAACACTAAATATACGTTTGATGTGAATATTATTCGTCGGCATATCGTATAATATGTATATCGCCATTTTCGGTCACGAGAGAGACGGCAGACCATATTGTAATAAAGACGATTTTTTTATACAACGTCATACAAATCACCGGACACGCGTATAATTTTCGCGCTGGGCGTATAAATGGGATAAAATAATAATAATAAGTAATAACTAATAAGTAATAATAATAATAATGTAACGATTCGCCGTAGTCCCCGAACTAGTTGTAGCGCTGCACAATCTGCAAGTCGACTAAATTATAACCATCACACGGTGTACAGGACTGTTTAAGTTGTTGTATAATAATAATATGATTCGTGGTCGATTTTTTTTGGGGGGGAGGGGAGTGGGACACCCGTGGGCGAACGAATTACAAACGAAAATATTAATACTTTGGTACTCGAGGGACGCGGCAAAAACGTGAATGTGTTAACGTATCAAATTACGAACGTCTAAAGTTTAACACGTCTTTAAACGTTTTTTATAGGACGACCAATCGTCGTTGTTTTGGCGCTCGACCGGAGTCCGCCGCGCAGATGCATATAAAAATAATAATAATAATATAAGTAAGTACCTGTACGCTGCGGATATTACACATAATAATATTATACTGCTATATGGCGGGTACAACTACGACAACATGAAAAAAAAAATAGTAAGAATAAAAAATAGGTATAACCACAATCGCGTCACGGTGATAATTATTGTTCAAAGACAAAAAAAAAAAAAAAAGTAAATACGACGATGACCGGATGGCACATTATTATTACGCGACCATACTATATTGGAGGACGAAATTGCAATGATAATGCGCGTGTGAGGCGAACATATAGCGTGATGGCAATAAAAAGTCTTGTAAGTAAATTATAAAAAAATAAATATAATGTACGAGTAATATTATTATTATTTACGGTGTTGTAAGACATCATTTGCGAACGGTCGTCGTCGTCGTTACAGCAATCGTCGTCGGACCGTCATCGCGGATCAAATGCGGCGAGGAATTTATGCATAATATGTAATAATCAGAGATAAATAATGACCTTCCACCACTCGACAGACGTATTTTATACGCTTCGTACACATATAATGAAAACATTATGTCTTTTTATTGCTGCACAAGTCATCGCGGCATATTTTGCATAAACGCGATTCACGCGAAAAAGCGTCACTTAATTTATACGCGATACTATTTTAAGGTAGATTTCGCGGAGCGGTCTTCGATGAAATCAATTCAAGTACGAGAATGTTCGGAAATAATACCGCTTATACCTACATGGACCATACTATATACTACGCAAATCGACCACCAAAATGACATGGTTATGGCATCTTTGAGACAAGTATACCTAGCTACAATTTATAAACGGTCCGTAGAGGATATATCTTGAGTCCGCGAGGAATACCAGTAATACCAACTCACTATAATAAAGTACGCTTGTACGACTTGTCTGATTTATCGGAAATTATATCGGGTAAGTATGACTAAAATGTATCTTCTAAAATAGTATACGTATCATGTACTTGGATAACGGAAGACGCAGAATTGTCAAGATTTTGAATTCGCGCGAACCAGTTAACTTGAATAATATGACTACAACTGAGAACGGATAATCTTTAATTCAGAAACAATAATATAATATAATATAGATCCTCGATGATTTGTCAAATCATTGGTTTATTACATAAAACTAGTTTGACGATATTTTGCTTATTTGTTCTCTTTTTTTCCGCAATAACTCATAAGTGCACCGTATTACATGTATTATTACGAGACGGTTAGTATAAATATACCTATATAAGTATTGAAAAAAAAAATAGAATTTGAAATGTGTTCGACAGTCTCCGTGCTGATTTGACATGAAATGTGTATTGGATATTATTCTTGGATCGCATAAGAACATATTTTCATATACGCCAAACCACATAGTACTCATATTTGTCATATGTACAAGGTCAGAGGAGTATATAACATTATATATAAATATACAGCTAAACGCGTAAACTTGTCATTGGTGTATGATTTAAAAAAAAAAAATAATATGTATCTACTTCGCGTTAAACTCAATATATAATAATAACAATCATTGTTTCAAGAACTGACAAAAATACTAAATGCACTTACTCATAAAAAATGACTATAATATAATATATTTATGAACACATTAAAACCTCCTTCTAACGGACCCGCGATAAGACCAAAATCTCTTTGCGACGGAAAATAACTAGGTACTACAGTCCTATATCCCGTATTACTCCTTTTCAGCGGAAAATTAGGTTGGTACCGGGTGATTCCGTTATGAGGAGGTTTTACGTAGGATATACGTAGGTATTGTGAAGAACTTATGTAAAAAACGTACAATATTTGATTTTTAAGAATAAAACAATACTAACGGGTAAGTCATCGACCTTATACGTAATAACATATATACACACGTATCAATTACAAGTCGCGCGCAACAAGTGGGTCTCTGCATAACGGAGGACGTACCGAAAACTATAACAATATAATATATATAAAAATACGTCAAAAATAATACGATCGTCGTCAATTTAGCGTCACCCAACCGCGCACACGTAATAGGTATTATGACTATATAATTTTATATTATCATCATCGTTATTGTTATTACATGCTTCAAAATATATAATTTAATTCCACAATCGACTTAATTATATAAGATATATACATCGATGTCTATGATAATACGCAGGTATGCTCACTAGGACAACAATAATTATGATGTATCTGTACACGCATACAGGGTGATCTATTTGACGCAAGTCACTCATAAATAATTTTTAAAAATTGTTTACGTTTTTTAATGACAATAATGACCATTTTTAATTTCTTAATGCAAAGCAGAATATTTCTGCTGAATTTTGGACAATTAGTTAATGTTTTATACATAATTATTTAAAGTTTATACGAGCGGATGAATGGAGTGGTACGCTCCACAAATAAATGGTCCACTACTATGCTCAATACTTAAAATACTTGTGAGTTATAAACTTGTAACTAATAAACGATACATCAGCTGTCCAAGATTTGATTTTATAGTTCAAAATACTCCGAATAATATTCCGATAAGGAGTATGAAATAAAAAATGTATTTTATCGTTCAAAAGAGTAAAAAACTTTAATAAACGATAACGGTAAAAAAATAAATACTGGCAATATAATGATTCGGTATAATAATACCGATATTTTTTCCTAAAAGCGTTGTTATTAATTAATATTGTTAAACGGTGTAAAATAAACAATTTCAAAAACGTCAGTGTTACCCGAAGGAACGAGTGTCTCACGTCAAACGGATCACCCCGTACACAGTGTGTACACATTCGTTCAATATATTATTATTGTTATTGTAATATATCGTACGCCGCCGTGTTCCGGTCTGGCGTTTCGCCCGCCGCGCCGTCTTGACGCGTTGCGTGCGCCGAGCGGGACGACTCATCCGGCAGTAGAAAGACTTCATTACACACGATATTTTGTCCCACGTCGGAGCGGGGAGTGCTTTCGATCTATTAATATTATTATCGTACACGGACTTCAGAATGGGCGTGGTGGGTGGGGAGGAGGGGGCGGCGGAAAAACGACAAAATGTATATTACAGGTAGGCACCTATATATGTATGCGAGTGGCGAGACGCGTCCGGGGACCGCATGCTGTCCCAAACATAAATAACACCTATAATATAAAATAATATTATAATATTATTATTAAATATACGCGCAGCACACTGCACATATTTACGTCTGTAAATATATAATATGAATATAATGTTGTATACGTGTGATGTAGGTATGGCATTAAGACGACGACACGCGGAAGAGACTCGCGCGCGCGGAGAAGCGTCGCCGCACCACTGCAGCGCACATATACTCGCTTGTCTGTATATATATATATATATATATATGGGTAGGTCTCGCCGTGTGCGTGTGCGTACGAGTTTCTTTTTTGCCGTCGTAGTTATTATTATTTTTTTTTTTTTCCCCGTGTAAATATTATCATAATAATAATAATATTCAATGATGCGATCGTTGCCGCGCCGCGTTATTTATACCCGTTGTTTTAAATCTGGTCCCCGCGCAGCAGCCGCGGTAGCGCGTAATTTATACCGTCGGCCGGACAATGGCCGGAGGTGGACTTTGGGCGGCGGCAGCCGAGTGACGGTGGCCGGGGGGGGGGGGGAATCGAGAGAGTCGTATTTCACACCGCTTATTATTATATGTTTATATTGATTTCACGAGGGTGGAAAGAGCTAAGCGCCAGCGTATCGTTTGAAATCGATTGCGTAATATTTCAGGAACCCGCGGCGGATAATCACATCTCGCTACAGTGGCCAATGTAAAATGTAAATAATCTGCAAAATGTCATTTTCAGTACCTACATAGGTATTAGGTACATAAAATACAAACACGTATCAAAGTTTGATTATATAAATTCTGGTTAAAGTTCAAACTGTAGTTCAGAAAATTAATCAATTTAATTCCAAAAATATATTTTATTGACAACCAGCTGCCAAACGATTTTACGTCATCATAATATGTATATAACTGTTACAGGTATGCCTATAAACAACACGATGAAATAATATTAACATTCCAGAAACGTTAGAACGCGTCGTTATCATTATACACTATAGCTATACCAATAGGTACCGCATGTGACACGAGTGCAAGCAGGAAATATAGACGAAATTCAAATTCGTTGTTAAATTATTTCAAAATCTATACTACCTATATATTATAATTGTTTCATTAAATTTAAAACGTACGTTCGTGTTGACCTATCATGGCGGCGGTGCAGTAATATATACGCAGACGCTGCAGTTGCATTTATTAACTACAACTATTGGGTCTCGAACGCATCGAAGTGTAACTTTCCGCTTCGGAAGTGGCCAACAACGGGAGGCGGATCCCATCGGAGAGAGACCAGTGTGGTAATTTTCCCCCGTTAGTTTATTTTTTTTACACGTTTAACTTCATCGCGATCCTATATTATAATATATATATAAATATATATATACTAAATTATATTATGTTCTGAGAGAAACGCTACAACAATAAAGGCGATCTTTATTTCGTATAATACACGATGGCAAATCCGGTAAGGAATCGCGCAATGACCTGGAAACGACACGAGCGGAATAATAATATTCGCCTATTTTTAAATCGGCGTGTAAAAAAAAAGAAACTATTATATATACAACGAGTTTTTGAAGATTTCTTATATTATGCATCACGCCGTCGGGAAAACGTAAGCCCCTATATACCTACATCTCGTGATAACAGTGCGCGTGTGTCGCAGATTCCGATTGCACAGAATAATAATAATAATAATATTATATAAACGACTGCCGAATAGTGCGGAATACATTATAATATATACGCGAGTACAAATGTACATACCGTGTAAGTATAATACGATTCTATCGGTTTCCATCGCGAGATTGACGTTTAAAGCGTTTACAACGACAAAACAAATTCAGACCGAAGTACATATACGTATACGAATTCGGAATCTTTGATCTCAATATAATATAGCGCACAGCCGACGGCTACTATCTTGTTCTTATATAATATAAAACCAGACGGATGGTTTTTTTATTTCATTATGAACAAAAAGGCGAAAAGAATCTCGCGAATTCTGCCGTGTCGTCGGCAAGTGCAGAATATTACGCGTTCGCCGTACATGTCAAACAAGAGACAATCGCCGCAGTGTCCATACTTACGTACCTACCTACATACATATAGGTATATACATACGTACATACATACATACACGCATATGCATACATATATACATATAGGTACATATATACATATATATATGTACTTAGTACTTACATACATATACACGTTGTATATTGTAAATTATACCACACTGCCGTACACCATTGAACCGTCCTTATAACACATGTTCGCCGCTGTAATGCGCCGCGTCTATAAGCGAATACGGTCTAAATAAAAAAAAAAAAAGGAAATAATAATAATAAAAAGTCGTTCGTGGTTTCAGGGCACAGCCGGAGCGCGCGCATCACACATACACATAAGACTGCATAGGCGAACCGAACCACGTCCCGTGACATTACTACATTGAATGTAAATTTGTACGTAATATAAGGTATAAAATATTATAATATACGCGAGACGGAGGCGCTCTGAAAACACCGGCACAATCGAAAACGCTATCGCGGTCGCCGCCATTATAACCAAAGTATAATATCGTATAATAATTTATAATACGGTCGAAACTGCAGCTGCAGTTGTGCCAAGGCAAACGTGAATTTTCGTTTGTAGCGACAACTTCACAATTTGAAAAAAGCTCGTAAGCACTGCACGCGGGGCGGGCGACCGTATAATAATAATATACAGAACTCTGCCCCATCCGATGCTGCAGTCGTGGATGCATACGAACCGAGTCTTCCAAACAAGACCTTTTACAGAGACACGTGGAATTTAAAATAAGGCTAAATTAGTCCATGTATTACAATTGTATTAATACCGATAGAGTCCTGTCAAACTTTAAAAAACAAACGTCTTTGTTCCCATTTTTACATAAAAAAAAAGACCTACAGGTAGTATTTTAGATGTTTTTAACGTTCATTTTGAAAAAATTGACTTATATGTGTGATGTTATTATAATTCGGTAGTTTAAAATAATAAATGTAGGTACCTAAATAGTTCATTAAATCGAATTTATTAGTAAAACACTTAAGCGATACACTTTGTACATTCATATTCAAATTTATTGTTATTTGTATTGCAGATAATATAACAACTAAATATTTTGTATATAACATGTTTTGCATTGAACATTTAACGATATGTTTACAAATTGATAAACGTCTGGATGGGGCGTGGAATTTGGAATGAAAATATACTCGCAACTGCAGTTATAGAGGCCCAAATGGCCACATCTCAGCAGGTAATGTGCGAGCTTTTGGATATGAATTTTTTTAAAACATATATGTACCTATGTAAACCGAAGTAAATCTTTCTACTCGTTCGTCTGGACGTGATATTTATACTTTATACACAGTCTTCTCAAGTTTTCCAATTTTTCCCAATCACGGACTCAAGCGCAAGTATCTTTATCATTTATCCCCGTTCGGGTATTTCATATATTGTGCGCGGTTACTCTATTGCGGTATATGATGCACCGATGCAGTTGTCGGCGAAAAACAACGTATGAAACGAAAATATTTACACAGATGACCGTTGCATCACCGCTCACGATATGCGCTTATAATATAGCTGTCGTAGGTGGGTATAGCGGTGGGTCTTAAACGGACGTTGCGACTGACCGACCGGCCGGCGATAGACATCGCGCCGCGGACTCGCATTTTTCGCCGCGGCGGGGAAAACACGAGCGCGTTACGTGTGGATTATAATTACGCTGCCGCCGCCGCCGAGAGGAGAACAAAAAAATATTTTACAACTACATTTTTTGAATTCTAAGAGATTAACGATGGCGACATTGAAACGCGTCGTGTATATACGCACGTACCGGCCGCGCACTGATAACGAGATAAAATATAAAAAAAAAAAAGGACGGCGGCGATGTTACCATAATATAATAATAATAATAATAATAATATATAATATTATAATGCCTCTGGAGCCGTCACTGCCACTGCACACACATGGTATACGTAGGTGACACTCTGGACGTCGTGTAATTTTATTCACAAGTGTGTATTCTGTGTGTGTATAATAATATTATGTATGTATATGTGTGTATAAATAATTTTATAATAATATATTATGCGAGAATGGCCGCTTGATGTGTGTATTTATAATATTATAATATCTTTATCCCGCGACGCTCGCTCTCGTCTTATACAGAATGCGGACTACGACGACGACGACGACGAATATATAGATAGGGAACTAAAAGAATATTATTATAATATCCAATATGATAGAAGCTGCAGTGGACGTGTTATAATAATATGTGCAGCAGCAATAGCGGTGATTATAATAATAAGATAATATAGTAAACGAAGCGAATTAATTCCGATACAGCAAGTGTCCTCCCACGAGCGGGTGCGTATATAGAATGTCACACTCACACAGTTCGTTCTATATTATGTTACACGTCGTGACATGTATATGTTATACAACTACAAACACACAATAATGGGAGAGAATCAATTATTCGATTCGAAGACAATCATAAGGTTGAAGTCATCGTTTTATATTTTTTTGTGTGGGGGATTATGGAATATGACCACTGATTACTGACGTTGAATACTGCGCGTGAGTTAAGACTTTGTACGTGAGCAGCTTTCGGTCAACCCTTTCGTACAGTGAATATCGACTTCAAATTAGAAATCCACGAGATCGTTTCGATGCAACCGTAAAAAGTCACACGATAATAAAATTCAAAACAAAACTATTTCTTATATAGGTACAGCAGACAGGACCAAGGCGATTTACAACTTATTCCTGTATTAAATAGTTAAATGAGAAAAAGGCAAAACACGTGGGCTCCCATGTCGTATATATGGGTCAAAGTATGAGAAATAATATTATACGAGTCGTAAATATATATATGTAATATTATTATTATTATTATTATACACTTAAAATAATACGGGCGGCAGTTTTTAATCGGTTCGCCGAGACTATAACGCATTATACGTTTCATCGCCCGTAACCATAAAAATAAAAAAAAAAAACATTGTAAAAAACCGTATTCATGGTATAAATATATATGTATATAAATAAATCTGAGTGTGCGTCTCGAGAGGATTTATGGTAAAGAGACGTGTTCAAACAATATTACAGTGTCAATCACAACGTGACTAATTGTTTTCAGACCGTCGGAGAACAATAATTATTATTGTTCGACCCGTCCTGCAGAGCTTCTCAAGACCAAATCGACGGTCAAGCGCGTTCCTCCTATCACAGGCGCGCAATAATATTATAATAATATGAATAATATTATTATGCCGTACACGCGACTACTTTGCGGGACACCACGCCTACGCGATAACCACGCCGTTCGCGGGATAATAATATAATATGTATTTTCTCTCTTTTTTTACGACGGAAATGGACACTTTTTATTTCTCTTCGATGTGAAATGAAAACGCTGCACCTGTGGGAAAACTCGAAATTGACGTAGCGACTTCACACGTCTTATCGGGGAGGAGCTGTATATTATTCTTGGCGCCACCGTGGAGGTCTGCAGTATCGCAGTCAATATAGTACCTATTTGGTCAATATGAGAGGAAATAAAAACAATAATTACCGTTGCTGTAATTCGGTATAATATGCAAGTTGATTCAACATGCTCATACCTATTTATTCTTTAAATAGTAGTTTTTAAAAAAACTAATTTATTGAATTCTTAAGCCCCGTAATTTCAATTATTTAGATTTATGGTAACATTTAAGCCTTGAGGACTGTCCTGTGTCGATACAAACTTTTTTAATGATATAACCTATACCTTTTTTACTGTAGGTTATTTATACATCAGCAAAAAATAAATTGGTATCGCCCCAAAAGACACGCCATAGATGGAATAAAAATCTGATTTTTTAAAAATATGCTCCTTAAAGTAATGGGTATACTTAACAATTTCCAAAATCAAAATTTGATGAATCGTTCTTAAATTAATGATGGGGGCGAGCATGCTTGTCGAATCACCCTGTACAAGCAATAAGCCTATATATACGTTATTAGGGGGTGGATTTAATGTTGTAATGCGATGGCATCAAACATTTTAATAAAAATTATATAAAAAAAGATTAATATTTAAGCTGCACGGGAAAGAAGGGGAAAAGTAGCACTATATCGTGGTAAACTTCTTTGCGGCGCCTATGGCTTATAATAATAAATTATATTAAAATATTGTGCGATAAGTCCGAAATGGAAGACATTTGAACTAAGTGCGTATAATCTGTGTACGCGACATCTGCAGCGCGACTAAAAAATACCAGACAATCGGCGGCATGCGTAAGACGAGAGTACTTTTATAATATACGAATGGCGTGATGGTACACGGTCGTCCTGCGCACTGGAAACACACAGACGAGGAAAATAAATAATTAAACGACGAAGGCGATATACGTTGTATAAATCACCTGTGGATCGAGTAATCCAGTACATAATATAGTGGTTGCCTTTGAAGCGGCGTGTGCGGTTCTCCTAACAGTCCCGTGACCGCTTCCTCCACTATACCGCGTATACCCGGTAGCTCTGCCTATACACCGATATATTATATCATTTTTATGTGTACGCTCATCTACCTATACAGATATATATAAACATAATAATATCATGCTCGCCGACGACGAGTCGCACTACTGTATATACGCGCGGTGTATAATATTGTCACGTGAAACATATCTATATGTATATACGGGTATATATTCAGGGCAAACTAGATGCACCTGTACATAATATATATTATTATTATTATTATCATAACGTTGCGCGGCAGTAATGAATAATATACGGCGGCAGTGTGTTAAAAGTATATATTATCCATATATGTGTGTTAGTGTTTCGAGCGTATTATAATATTATAGAGTATTTACGTGCAGCGATGCGACGACGAGAGAGGGGAAGATGCGACGACGGTGTACCTATACTATATATTCACATTGCGGGGGGAGGGAAAACCGATGCGAATCTCTGCAACAAATTTCCCGGCCGTTTTGTGTACATTATAATAATATGTATACCTCTACACACGTATACGATACGCGTATATAATGGACAATCTGGCGACATAAATAACGCCAACGGCGGCAGCACGAGCAGGAGCAATCTCGCCGAAGATGTCGTAAAGGTATACATTGTGCGGTGTGTACTTATATATACACGTCGCCGGTTAACTTATCCTACCAGGCTGGTTACCAGACATCACTTGCACGGGCGCGCGTGCAGACGTCGTCGTATTAATTGCGTAACGTAGGTAGGTCGGGTAGGTACGAGTGTGTCGTGTTTGTATGTATATATGTATCGAAGAAGAAGAGGTATCGACGTACCATGTAATAAAATACGCGAATGCACTAACTATGTACTACGATTTTAATATATTATTATAACGGGTATAGTATATTAGATAGGTGGCACTTATACCATTGGTTTTATAACGAAATGATTATAAAATTAATGGTAATACTTATATACTTATGCGGAGCCCGAATAAACAGTAGTCAGCTGTTTTTTTGCAGAGGACATATTATTTAATATGATAAATTGTATATGATTCAGATATCTAAAAAATATGTTATCATACATGGATCTATATTTCGCAATATTATTATAAACATTGATTACTACAGCGAAGAGTATATGCCCCTATCTCTCCCAAGTGATATTTTAACACAAAATTAATACACCCCCCTGAAAAATCTTGACTATACGCGCTTGCCTCACATTGTAAAACGTAATACGGCAATACGAGTATAGAACATGAAAACTTAAAATTATATTTACTCAAAATACTTAAAGTTTTCGTTTCGTAATGCGAGTATGAGTACAAAAATAATCAACAAAATTCGTTAAATCGAGTATAATCCGTCAAACCTCGATTCATGTAACGATATATTCAAAGTTTGACTATATTTACATAATCACATATTTTCATTCTTAAAAAAAAAAATCGTTCTAACTGAGCGGGCTACCCATTTTGCTGCAGGTGCGCTGCAGAGGAATTATTACACCGACGCGCATCATAAGGTGCTATCAAAACTACCCGTTCAAAATATGGACTGGACGAACGATAAATCATAATTACGGTCGTTTGGTGTAATTAAACGTTCCTACCATATAGGTAGATACGACATTAATATAATATTAAATGCATAATAATAATATATATACAAAACCCGTAGGTAATCGGTAATAATGTAAAATATTTATACACCGGAATATACCTGTACGTAACGAGTCAGTCCGACTTAAGTAAGCCGGTCGTGGCGGGGGAGGGGGTGTAGTTATTACTGCAGGATTCCGTTAGCATACTGCAGAGTACCTTACACGTATACGGAGTGCATTTGTGAACAGTAAATTTATATCTCGCAGGTACCCATGTGGATAATACTGATGGAGACGAACGGTGCCGGACGATAAAATAGTAACTAGGTATACCTATTTAGTGTTTATATAATATATTAAACGTCGGTCCGTACCATACGATAATAATAATAATAATATATGCATAATGTAATACGTCTCGCCGCCGCCGGGTCGAGAGCAATATGAGTGTCGGGTTAACACACTCCACGTTTTGTTTTGTATATTTTTTTTAAAATTTTATAGCGATACATATATATATATATATAAATCGAGAGGCGGCGGTGCACAAATAGTAATAGTGAGAGAGAGACAGAGATGGACGGATTCTTGAATCACGGCGGCGTGCACACACACTATATGTTCCGACGTGTCTCGCATTTATGCGCGTCTTATCCGTCTTCCGATTTATATATTATTATATTATATATAATATGCACACAATAGAAACCCGACAACAGGTCGCACGTTCGCGAAACGGCGCGGAAAGTATATATTAGAAACGTTTATTTATTCTTTTTTTTTTTTTTTTTATTTCGCATTTTATTTTCTCGTTACCGAATTAAAAAACGGCGATAAATCATAATATTAAATAATACGTATGCTATATATACGCGAGTGCCGCGCCGCCAAACTAGTCCCGCCACAGATTTCGTGGGTGGGTGGAGGGGGTGAGTGTGCCGCGCGGCAATACACGCGGATTATATCGTCTGCGGCGTGGAAGGGGTTGCAGGAGAGAGGGAAGGGGGCTGCTGCGGTAGAGGTAATCGGATTAACATTATATTATTATATTCTAATAATCGTACGCGTAGATCATCATGCAGATTTTAATTACAAATATCACACGCGCGTGGTATATAGGTATGCGCGCGTTAAACATTATAATTGTAATGACTCCGTTTTTAATTAAGTGTGTGTGTCTTTCTCGCGGTGTTAACGCACAATATATTATATTCACCAGCTACGAATTATAATAATAATATGTTGCTGTATACAATATGTATACATGTATATATCGTGTGTGTAGACACGAAATGCCGAAGACCAGCTATTATATACCACAGGTGGTATTTCGATATTTTCACGTACATATATATGTATACAATATACTAATATAATATAGAATAACGGTAAACGGCGTATGGTCCGACCAATCGGTTCCGTCGAATATTATGCACTATACCGATATTGCAGGGTATATATGGACATTTTCGTGCTGCGACTAAACAATAAAAGCCGATCGCAACGATATAGTATAATATAATGTCATCCTTCTGCGTAGGATCTGTAGTTTAAAAGTCCCGTTCTTTCCACGATATACATCAAAGGGATATCCAAGGTCGTATTCACGTTGACAATGTACCGTTTCGACCGTAACCGTCCACGCTGTTGGAATTCGTATTTATATTATTGCTTTCTTTTTTCACGCACATTTTTTTCGAACAAAACTATGCGATAAATAAAGGGACTCTTGTGTTGTTGCGCTATCTTTTCATTCTGACCAATACTTCGTATCGGGATACGGTTTATTGATCTCCTTATCAGTCGAACCTAAAATATGGACATGGACCTGCAGTTGCGGCTAAAAGAAAATATTTTGTATTTTAAGATAAATGTACCAATTGCTCACACCTTTTTAGTTTTACCATGAGAAATATGGTTATGACCAATCTAATTCCATCGACATACGCTGAATTATGTATATCGGGATAATTGAAAACGAAAAACTTATATTTTGTACATCTGTAGGTAATAAACAAATAGATTACTGAGTGACTGGTTAAATAATTTTTATTTTCAACATTTTCAAAATTTGAAAATACATTTAAATTGTTGATAACTGATTGGTAGCCAATAACAGTATCGGGACTTTTATTATAGTCGCCATCATAGCCAACATGCACAAGTATATGAATTTGAGTGATAACTGCACACGATGATTTAGTTATCATTTTCGCAAACTATTTATCGAGCTAATCGGTTCGTTGTTTTGCACAATACTTTACTATTAAACAGGGTAACAATAATGAATATTAGATAATTTTATATTACCTAAGTTTTCATTATTGTTTGTTTTTATTTTATTTTATTACCTACAAAAAGTACCTAATTATAAAGTTGTACTGAATAATAAATATTTTAACTAATACTATTAATTTTACCTATTTTTAGTTTAAACTACCAACGGCTATTATCTTGCGTAATATTGGTATAAAAATCCTGAAAATCATCGAGTGGACAATTTGTTTATGAACCCTAAATAGTCATATACTGTAAGAAAATGTAATTTTATGCGCAATAATTGCTTAGGTTACTGAACTCTCTAAATTGTGTACTGATTCATTTAAACGGGTATACTTTCCACTAGTGCTAAATAAATTTTCCATTTTTCAATCCCAGAAAAAAAGTCTGTTACAAATGTAATACCGCTACGTAATAATAATTGTGATTATTAATAAAACAGTTTTACGAAATAATTTAATATACAGAAACGAGACGAAGTGCATTTTAGTTCCGAGTATTATATACTATAATATTATAGTAATCATATACTTAACTATACTTACAGTTCAAAGTTAATTTGAATAAAGCAAATGATATTATTATATAGCCGTTGCTATAAGGAAAACAAAAATAAAATGGTAAAAAATATATATATAAAATTCATTATTCTGTATGATATTATACAACACTAAAATTAATTTAATATAATATGAATAATATAAAAAAGTTCTTTATTAAATATATATTATTATATCGTATATATTAATAACAAAGTTATAAACTCTCGTGGAGTACCTGCTACAATATTATATAAGCCATTGTACTTTCGCTATTGTTAACTCGATTGCGAAAAAAGGTCGGTTTTTTTTTTTTAATAATGGTCATAATGACACCATTACTCAGTCTACAACGTAAAATATTATTTTATGTGTTTTTGTTTGTTCATATTTCACATACGTGCATGGAATAAAATATGCATAATCAGATCACCGGACGTGTTATGCTGCAGTACATATCGCGTATTCGTATATTATATAATATCATAATATGCCTACGTTACATATTAATAATATAATAATGACGAATCAAAACAACAGGCTTCAAAATATAGGTAATAATAAGAACCTACCTACAAATCAATCGGGAACTCAAAACAAATTAAATTTTTTCTCGGACTCTGCTACAGCAGTTTTGGTAGCTACGGACGTTTAGAGAAGGTACCGCCGAGATCGGAGTAGGTATCCATGCCTATGGTTATTCGTTTATTTCTGGAACATATTTTAACTTCGACCGGATAGCGGTCGCGGTCATCGCGGTCGCCGCAACTGCAGCGCCGCCGTGATGTCCGATCGATTGTGATAACAGCGGCGGGCCGTCGTCAGAACTCGGAAGGCCTTACACACGGAACACATACACACAGACACCCATCATGAATGCGAACCAGTTTCCCGGTGGACCCTACGGTCATCTGTGTGTGTGTGTGTATTATGATTTTTTTATCATTACGTGCCCCAAAGAAGTCATGATGATGAGTCATCGTGGCGCGCGCACGCACTGCACTGCACATACATATATACACATCGCACCAATAGCGCGATGCAGTTGTCCCACGGTCCATGGTATACCGCTTGGTATGTACCTATATTATAATATGTGTAATACGTCCGCGCGGTGTGACAGGTCTAATCCGTTACACACGGGCGGACGAAGATGGCGCGAGAAGGACGCGCGTACCTATACCTCTATACAGGTATAGAAGGAAGAAAAAATGTTTTTTAAAAAAAAAACGCGCGTCAACGATAGAGAAATAAAAAACGAAAATAACGAAACCGAGAAGTGGAATACTCGCGCGACTGAAAAATTTACAACTCTGCCTTGGGGCGATATATAAACAAGAGCGCGATCAAAAAAGTACGGGTACCTATACCTATAGGTGGGCTTCAGAATGGCGGGTTTATACATATATATATATATATAGTGTGTAAATACATGGTACCTATATATAATATATATAAGCGATAGTATATAGGAAGCATTGTTATTCCAGTCATTTACACTAGAAAACGATTTATTGTGACCATCATCTTCTCGCCGCTACCGCACCGTTACCTGCACGTACGCAATAACGCAAAAACGTATATAATATAACATATACATGTAGAGTCATCGCCGCTGTACACATTGCTCGAACACTGCTGCACTTTTGCTGCAATCATCCGGTATGTCGTGAACGATATGTCTATAAATATTTGTGAAACAAGACGCTCGTACCTATACACGGTTATAATATAGCTGCTGGTATATAATATAGCCTCCCCCGTTGCACCGTAGGAAAAATATAATATATTTATATTATATTGTAATATATTTTACGTTTTTAAATGTTAATCAGTTCATATTATATACCGCAATAGTGCCACCCGCCACCGTTTCTCCTCTTACCGACACACATAATATATGCATTATATTATTATACCCGCAGTCGCTTTTGTGCACACGGACGACGTCGTATGGGCCAGAAGAAGAGAGTGTGTTTGTATTCAAATGTTCCGGCCGAGTATTTTTTCCTTCCCATTCACCCTTCTTCATCCTATTATTATTTAATATTTATAATTCTTTATTACGCTCGGCGATGACGGCGTTTTTCGACTATATAATATTATTATAATACAAAACGAAAGCGTCTTTGTTATGTGCGCGCACCACCACAATGCGGCGGCGAGCGGACTGCTCTGCACAACAACGATAATCGCGCGCGCGAGTACCGAGAATTAAACGTTTAGGTATAGAGGTAAATACCGTACACAAAGCTGCATTTCCTGTCCGGAACTAAGCGCAACGACAATAATCGTTATGCAACTGCAATCGATCCGTGTGCACGCTTAAATCATGTCTATATGGGTATTCGTACTATATAATATACGCGACCCTAACCGCCGTGGAATTAAATTTAATACTTATATTTGATTTGTTTAAGGTTAGGTTATCGTACCAATCCGCTGCGCATGCCTATACAATGTTTGTTAAATATAAATAAACCAATTTTGATTTAATAATTTATTTGACACAAACATTAAATTCCCTAAACCGACATGTTATTAAACGGCGTGCGCGATAAAAAGAAACAATTTGGGATGATTTTTTTAAAGTGAAATTCTGGATGATAATTAAAAAATAAAATTAGTCAATTTTTAACTGAGATGAGTTACTTTTGAGAACTTTGAACTTTTAGAGTACAATACACAAATTAACTGTATACTAATTTTTAACTGGGTTCTGTTATCGGTGACTTAACTTAACTGGCTCGAGTTGATTTTTGTTCTTCTTAGCCAATATACTCAACGAGACTCGGCAAGAGAACGATGCGAGTCAATGTGTTATGCAATATTAAAACATCACATATAACCTCGAAATTATTCATCAATCGCACGGTTATCATATAGTTAAAAAACGGTTTCGGTCAATTCGAAAAATAACAAGAAACAACATTGATACCATTTGTCAGACTTTGATTGAAGTGAAATGCAAAATTTACCTATATTATATATAATTATTATATTATTATTATTATACGCTTCAGCTAGGACACTCCGAGATGAAACTGGTATTATTTTTTTTAGATAAAGCCTGAAAGAAACTACTTGTGGACTAGTGCCAATACCAACTGTTATCTCGAGGTTTATCTTTTTACCGTTATCACTGTTAAGCGTGTTTTATTGAAAATTATCGAATAATGGTAGTTGTGTTTGATGGTATGTGTATGGAAAAAAACGAATTCAACAAACACACAGTTATACAACAATGAATAATAATACTGGTCGAGCAAAATTCAAAATATGATCCGTAGATGGCATTCCTGAATATTTTGATGTACTTACAAGGTGATCCACCAATTTCATTTTATTATAATTCTCACTTTTGGAATTTGTAACTGTGACTATAAGAGCCATAATTTGTTATAATTATATTATTATATACCGTTTAAGAGTCTCCTCTGGCGTTACAAATTTGTTTTTAAAATGAGAATCAAACTTGTTTTACTGTAATTGTTAGGCAGATGATTTTCAATTAAAATTAACTTACACTAAGGATAATAATATAGTCCTAAAAGATGGTTTTACACAATTATAAAATAGATCTATTATTTAATTTAATATAATAATAAACACGAAGAAATTCATTATACTCTGACAATTTTTACGGACTATAACATATTAACTACTGTGATTTATTTCATCGTGGCTACTGGCTCCCATACATGTGCATCAACGTTTAAGAAAAGTAATTGGCTTGACAATTTACCGGAGAAAAGCGTAAATAATTCTCATTTGAAAAAAATAATAGTTAGTATCATCGCCACAGGACACTCCGTGGTAGGCACATTAATACCGCAGTTGGTAGATGTATAGTATACACGCACGTATTATACGTCCATTACATAATATTATACTCTTGACAATTTCGAAAAAATTGTGGTGAGCATGCTCAGTGAGATTTCGTATCTTACGGGGCCAAAAACATAAACCATGGTCTGCAGATCCGAGTATGCTATTCTTTTATTAGCGGCTGCTTTCCCCAGCCCTGCCATATATCGGAATTAAAAAAAAAAATGAATGCCATTCGATTGTGCTACGTTATAGTGCCGTTTGTCCTACTCGTTTGCGAGTCCCCAACTCCAGTGGACAGTCACTATAGATACCTACCCATATCCGACGATGATGTCACCGCGACTACACTGTATATGCACACCATTTACCGTCGACCCGAGGATATATAATCACCGTGGCGTCGCGACAGTCACGCCGGAGGCCATCATACCCGAAGACGATTATCGTTGTAATAGTGTTGTAATATATGACCATATCGTGCGGCGGACACAGCGTCGGTTGGTTACGCGACGTCTGCCCCAGCCACCGTTAACGCGACGCCCGGGAGACGAACCTACCAGGTCGCGGCACTGGAAAATTATTACCTGCTGTACCGGACCCGCGGGGCCGGTGCCGGCTACTCGCGTACACGCTTATTATAATAATATTTATTTTTTCGTCGCGTCCAAGGTCGCTCTCGTACACCGCACATATACGTCATATAAGTACGTTATTATATTATGTTCGATGGGTATATAGGTATGTATAATATTATATGCAGCGGGTAGTGTATATATGGGCAATTAATAATATATGTGAACCCGGGTCACCGCGCGGAATTTACCCTCTATTCGTCCGAGCCAGCCGTGTGACGACGAAAACGAGCCAAAAACCTTATCGAGTTAAAACATTTAATATGCATATAATATTTACACGATTTACACGAAAAGCTCGTATGTATTGATACACACATTAAAAACTATAATAAAATGAACTAAAAATTAAAATAAAAATGTCCCATCGTTGAAGAATCAGTAGACTGCAGTAGGCGCATGAAACGAAAAAGGCACTGGAATGCATCCGAAAAATAATACGCTTTGCATGAAATCCGGGCTATAGTTATGATAAATATTGGACGTATTTATGGATTTCCCGTACCAACTTTTTGGATGGTTTCCAGATTATGCGCACGTGGCATTGGAAACCAACTGTTTTGCATTTATTATTATATTATTTTGAAATCTCAAGAAAAACCTTATGAAAAATCATAATTTTCCAATATTTTAATCTCAAACTTTATATAATTATATGACTTTAAAGAAATGTAAATTTTTCCAAATTATTTTATATTGTTATATTTGAAATAAAATAAAAAGTTTAACGCGGCGTATAGAAAGTCTTCTTCTAATAATAGACATCAAAAATCAGACAATTCTACAAGTCCATTTTTCCTGTTAAGTAATTATTTATGTTCATATAATATCAACTCCCCCTAAACAGGTGTCGGACAGTAGATTAGTTAGAAAAGTATTAGAATTAAGGTAGCAACTAAAATATGAGATATAATTTTCAAATTGTATAGAATTGCTGAAAATATTTTAAAACAGGCACCGACCACCTATTATCCTATTTCTGATTCGCTGCAGTACACGTGCAGTACACGTTTAGCGGTCCAGGTAAAGGTGCAATGATGATGATGATGATGATAATGATGACGAAAATAATGTGTCTCGTGGTGAGGAGGTCACCGCGCGTTCACCTACATAATATTATTATACCTAGGTACATATATAAAATTATATACGCTCGTCACGGGCTCGCGTAGAAATAATGTCCTCGCGCGACCGCCAGTACATTACTTGGTATACGGTATACGCATGATACTCGCTACCAATTAACGGTCATTATAAAACGGTCCCTTCGGTCGAGACGTATACGTATAGTTGTTATTCTCGTTAACGGTCAACCGTGTGTTCTCGTCGAAACAAATCGTCGACCCAAAACATTAAGGTCCCGGGTAAATTATACTATACACATATACAATATATTATAATGATATAATGACCGAGCGCGCCATTACATTCCGGCACATATTATTTTTTCCTCCCTCGTTTTTGTTATATTATATTATATTATACATTCCGCGCATTTACAATCGGATACCGATTTTCTCGTTAAAAAAAGACCGCTCGTAAAATAACAAACAATGACAATAATATTTTCAAGCGTTTTTCGTCTCATAACGAGTGAGACGACTTTATAGTGCGGCGACCGTTTATAACAATTATATTATATATATATATGTGTGTGTCAGGGGTTGGTAAACGGTCGACGGCGATCGACGGGTCGATCTCCGACGATTTAAAAGTCGATCCACATTAATTGATAGAACTTAGATATTATATAATGGCACATTTATAGTAGATACATATAGGTACATATTTAAGATGGCGTGTTTGTCACATTGCATTATCTCACACGTGAAATTTATAGAAGCCACAGAATACACAGCTACACTTTCTGGTGATGATATATAGAGCATTGTCTGTTCGTTTAGCTGCAGTTATAGCGACTATTTCCAAGGTCATAATTTATAATTAACTGGCCAACGGTATGCAATGACACGCTTCTATAATTAGACTTAAAAATAAAAACGTCATTATTATAATTTTTTAACGTTAATCAATACTCAAAGGAAAAATATATCCTCAGTAAATCTCAATCAAAAAAAAAAAGTTTGGCCACCTCTGTTAAGTGTACCTACTCATTTTGGATCAAAATGTAGGCGAGTCGGACTAACGCGCTGCTTGAGATACACTGTAATGATCATTATCGTTTATAACGATCGATTACTTTTAATGAGTAATTAGTTTATTGTAAAGCATTCTTCCTTTTACTCGAAAGCAACTTCTATTCGAGTTGTTGTCGATTAGGACCCGTTTAAAAATCGAGGACGAGAATATTACGGCTTGGCTGAAAATGTTAAATATGTCTGTCCCCGTTCAGCCGGTAGAAATGATTCAAAATTACATTGTCCATTAGTTGTAATTATAAACGAAATGTATACAAGTCTTTTAAACGAATAAAATTTAATATTTATTATCCTTTAGGTGGGTATATAGTGTGTGTCCACAAAAACACGATTCACAGAAAAAGTGAGGTCGTTCCAAAAAACAAGAGTTAAAAAATTGTAAGTCAAAGGAATTTATGATCCAATAATAGTTTAGTCTCATGTCCCGCAAACAGATTTCAAAAATATATATATATTGGGTACAGAGTAATATAAGAAAGTATAGTACCTAACTGAATTATAAAGTGTACCAAGTTTTTGTGGACACATATTATAATATATTGTGTATAGGTATATGAAATTTGGTTATTGGTACATGTCCGTCTACATTATTTAATTGGATTTTATGCATGAAATAATATAAAATTAGAATCGATCAATTTTAAAATATAAAATAACACCTGAAAATCATTAAAATCATTATAATATTGTTTTCAGAATGACAATTAAATTTTTTATTACTAATATTTTATTATTTATTTTTTAATAGGTACCTACATCATTTGAATCGGAACTCCCGTTTATGGATATAGGTATTTAAGATAGCTTGTAATCGGTTTAGGTTAATGTATTTGACTTATTTTTATTGGAATATCGTAAAAAACACGCCCGCCAATAATATAAACAAATAAAACCCATTGCCAAGAAACCATCACTGGAAACGCATCAATTCAAAGATATTATGATATTTCAAACAATGATTGTTGATGTTAAACTCAAATTAATAACCAGCATAAATCACTAAGACAGTAATATATTTCTATTTCCATATAATAAAAAATTCTTCATTCGGCGTCGACAAAATCTCATAAAAATTCCTAATCGACCTTCAAAAGTGAACAGCCACTACCGACCACAAGCGACGTGTCCCATGTCACGAGATATCCAACAACCATAGGTATTCTTTCTCTCGTCGAATGAAAAACCCTGAAACGTAATATATAAACAACTAAGGTATACTTGCCATACCCACCATAATTGTTTGTTATTACCTCGCTGCCATAGCTGGTACACGTCATGTCACAAATAGGCGATATGCATATATAACATAAATAAAAAAAACATCATTGCTTTATTCTTTCCATTTATCACGCCACTTAACTATAAGGTATTTAAATGTAATTATCCAAATAAAATAATATGTCTGCAACGCGTGATGGAGGGCTCATCAAATATAGAACCAATAAAGGTACAATTGCAATATGCGATTATTCATTAAGCACAGCACTAATGCGTTTGGTTGGAACACGCGCGCGGCAATGGTTTTATTGTAAAACGGCGCAAGTTTATTTACTGTTATTACTTACTATACTCATAAATAATTATGCTACAACAAGATTTTTGTTCACCTTAGGAAAATGGGTGATTTAGAGGCCGTCAGCCGTCATTATCTTATTATTGGAAATTTCTTCAGATACATATTATTATATATAATGGTTAATGACATACGATATTAAGATCTTATAATAATATTGCCAATTCAACGACACGATTCACTTTACTTATGACAAAAATATGTTTTCAAACATGGAACTTTTCCATGACTTTAAGATAATTTCCATGCCTAATTAATGTACTTATTATGAAATCTAACAATTAAAATTTAATACTATTACTACTTTGCACATATAATATAAGACAACATTTATGAATTAGTAATTACTAATTATCAATACAGAATTCTATACACGAAAAATAATTACTAAAAATTACTAATAACTATATATGTTACAATTAAATATAGATAATAACTACTTATTTAAATAAATCGTCATATATTAAAAGAAGCTATTATTCTTTTTGGAAAGCATCTTGAATCATTTTTTTTTTTTTGTATTTAGTTCTAAAGTTTGTCCACTTTTTATTAAATAAAGTTTTATTATTCAGAGTCTGTTCTGACTAAAATAGTTTCTTAAATAGTTTTAATTTTGTTTTGCAGCATGTAGAACGTATTTATAATACAGCCTGAACGTTGTATACTTACACCACAAAATATATGTTTTATGTCTATTCCGAAGTTTTTAATCGACCAGGTGCGGTCTACTATTGCCACCAACGTAGAGCGTGTTTACCTCCACAATGAATTCTACCGAAATTGCAAACCGTACATAATATATTCTACACACTGAAACTAGTACCGAACAATACAGCGTGTACTTAAAATTATAGTATGCAAATTCTTACATAAACCGTTCACGACGTTTTTTATTGCCCTACTGCAAATGTAGGTACTATTATTATAAAACACACTAATCTAGAAAATCCACACTGATATTACAATACAGTTATTATTATTTATTAATATTTAATCATCGTTTGATTGGGGAAAATAGGTGTATATACATGTAGTAATAAATTACCAACTCGTAATAATATTTGAAAATTTATCGACCAAAAATAATTACGTCCGTGAAAATGATCTGATATACCATTTACCCAATATTGTGGTACGTGGTAATTACATTTTATGACTAATTTCGGTTCAAAGTTATAAAACACTAAACGTTTAACGACCTACCGAAAACCCGAAGTTAATAAATAATTTCAATACAATTTTTGGTAATTATTATCATTGACCAAACTTGAATAACTTTTAGTTGCTTACACGACTTGTTCAAACATTGTCCGGCTAATTTAAATAATGCTGTACACATAAAACGTTTACTAATAACGTTAACGGTGAACTGATTTTAAATAATCATCAATAATTTTTGTCGAAAATCGATGTGTGCGGTTTGTGGAAATGATTAGCATATAGAGTTTTTTTTTTCTGGTTAATATCTGCATGAGAAAATATAACGTGTAATCGGCTAGTTATACAAAACAAATTGAATATTATTAAGACGCAATAACAATTAATTTGGCAATTACACAATTTAATGTATCAAACGCAAAAGTCAGCAACAAATTTCCTGTTTGAAATCAAAAAAAACTCGTCCAAGATAAAGTGACCCGTGGGACTTATATATGTATACAGCGCGATTCGCTCTCATTCTTATATTAATCATACATTTATTCAAATTCAGATTTTTGGAATCTTTAAGACGTATATACTCGAACACCTGCAGTCACATTAAAATAGTTATATGCTATAGCGATAATACAAACAATCTGTTCAAAAGAAAACCTCACTTTTTTATTGTAAAGTAAACACACGTAGTTTTGGACATTTTTGATAAATTTAAACTCGATCAGATTAATTCCGAGTTGTCTGGGAGAGTTGTACTGGTTGTTGAATCGCCCTGGATATATTTATAAGTGTTGGGAAATCTGAGAGGAATGATAGACGATATCGTTTCATACACATACACTGCAGTTGTGTGCGAATGGACATTTTTGAACACATTTCGTTCTGTCTAGTAAAGTGTTGTCGAAAATCGAAATAACACGTCATAGTCACCTGGAGAAATAAAAAGGAATTGATCAAACAATTAGCTCTACGTGCAGATTCGGCAGACATTTGGAAAGGGTACGTAAGATTCTCTACTAGATGTCTTAATCTATGAAAATTGGAAGTCACTATCACGTGTGTACGAGGGATATCTTCAGCAGTCCGCGTCCGATATAGAACGCCTTACCTACTGTGATATTTATAAAGTATATGGCGTGGTCCGTTTCCGATTCGACGAGATGTGTATAGGTCCTGCATCAATGTGGGGTACGGGAGGGGGCCAGTCGTAAAGAGTTTCGTCTTAATATTCTTTTTGATCGTGGCGGGACGTCGTCTTGGAATAGAGTCCTATAATATGCCGTTGCAGTTTTGGCAAAGTCTCGACCGCTGTCCGCGCCCGTCATCGTCGTCGCCGACACATGACGTCCGTACGGGCGAGATCAAGTCGTCCGCTCAACATAATATATTATTATCGATTCGAGTCGAAAGATTTTATATATATTAAAACATAACATAATAATAATAATAATATCATTAAAATATTATTCTCGTTGGCGTCTCGAACAATATATTATATATTACATCGGTAAAGTAATAGCATCCACGAGGGTATTATAATAAGAACATATTATAATATTATAGCGCGGGCAACAGGTCTGATTGATGATTGGCGCCGCCGTGACTCGACGACGACCGCGATCAGCGTACCTATACATGTATAATACATTTTTTTAGGTACTGCATCATATCATGGTATGCGTGCGCGCAGCAAAGTCGACCGGGGCGAAAATTAAACCGCGAGGATATTATAATACGATATAGCCGCGTTGTTGTTTAATAGTGTTATTATTATTATTGTTATTATTATTATGTTATGAATAGGCGACGAGAGACAAAAAAAAAAAAAATAAAAAAAAAACCGGCACGACGGTACTTTACATGGATATAAATCACACACACACGCGCGAGCGCGCGCGCGGGGTTTACAAGCGTTCGTTCACACCGGGCGGAAGACTGCTACGCACGCAAAGAAGGCGAGGCGGGCGGAGACGGACGGACGGACGGGCGATGATCGATGGGCTTCCCAGGCGGTTGCACAACGGGCAACGTGAAAAATTCGTGGTCGACCGCGACTGTTGAGGTGGCGTTGACAAATATTTTCGTAGCCCGTCCATTGTAACATCGACGTGGCATTTGAATACGAATAGCCACACACATGATGTGTACGTGTGTGTACGCGTATATTTAATATGTGTGTGTGTGTGTGTGTGTGTGTGTGCTTGACACGCGTGTTCGGGCACAATATCAGAGGGAAAGAAACTGTACGCAACACACATGCGCGTGGCTCCAACACGATCCGCGTCGTGCTGCAGCTTTCGGGAGTTACAGGTTAGACCGCGATACACATGAGGTCTGTTTCGTAAAATATTTTAATCGCGAGACATATCGTACCGCATTATGATCGGCCAATTTCGAGTTTGATTTTTTTCTCACTTTTGGAGGGAGGAAAATATAATAGTACACTAGTTGAAGAGCACTATATCATTACACGTCGTGTAAATACACCCCACAGTCAGAAATATTCGAAATAGTATTTTAAAACGAGAAAATCGACCAACGATCGAGTTGGACTCGAGTCAGGCGTGTACCTATGGTAATGAAAAGGAGACGCTGAAAAAAAGAAACTCGCTCCGACGTACAATGTATGCGCGCGCGTACCAGCTATATAATATGGTTGGCGGTTCACAAGCACGCGAGAAACGAGATTCAGACGTTATAATATCATCATCATTATTGTTATCGTTATTATTATTACACCCCCTCCTCCCCAAGAGACTCGCCGGTTCTGAGTAAATAATAATATTATACACTAGGTAACGTCAAATGGGTATAGGTAGGTTGGTACCTGTATCGCAGCGTGCGGATTTTTAATTGACTCGGCGTTATCGATCTCCATCTTGCGTCCCCGCCGGGCTCGAGGGGTGCGCGAATCGTATTGATTTTCGCCATGTGCGACGTGCCACAATAATTATATAATGATATATTAACCATCTGTATAATATAACGCGATAAATTACGCGCGTGTTTTGCGATATTTTACGTGTTGCCCGCGCGCAGTTGTGTACAGGACCGCAAAAATAATAACAATATTATTATAATGCGCAGACGCTGCGGGCAGTGCGATCGCCGCCGCGGTAAATCAAAAATCGCGACCCGAAGACTGTTTTGCTCATTTATTTGTACGGGACTAATGGACTTAGCGCCCCGGCAACGCTTCATCACTACCTGTTCTCCGGGGCGACGACAATTATTATTATTTTATTATTGCATCGCGGTTGTTGTCGCGTTACACGATCATCAGGTGATACGATAAATAACGATATCATTGTACGACGAGACTCTATCTCGGGTCCATCTATAACGCCGCGTGTGCGAATTGCTCGGCGATTGGGACGGGCCGTCTGCAGGGTAGTCTGAGTGGGAGACGCGGCGACGACGTTTCTTGAAGACTACGGTTTTGAACGTTCCTATGAATATTATGCGGGTTTTTGTCTCATTCTTAATAAGAGTATACTCAACAATATTGTGCGCAATGGTCGCATGGATAAGAGATTATGATTTCCGATGGGGGGGGGGAGGGGAAGCCCTATTATATGTTCTCAGACCCTCGCATGACTACAGGTGTCTGTTTACATTTTGATTCTACATAGCTGTTAGCAGTTTTCTCAATAAAACTCTACTGGGAAAATCAAAAAACTCAAATTGAGTAAGATTTTTTTTATTTAGACTACAACACGTCGACGTCAGTCGTGGTATGAAACTCGATCAACGTATCTTTATTGTTGGCCACGGCAATTTAATTCGATGTTTTAGACTTTATAGTAAATAACACACCAATTCACTATTTATATAAGCACAAAAATTACCGAATTCCGTTCACTAACGTCTTTCGTTTTCAATATTATAATATAAAATGCACATCACTTTTCTTACAACTAAGTAGCCAAATGATATATTATTATAATGATATAGAATTTACATACCTACTATGTAGGTTTACTCCAGTTTTTAATAAAATAATGTTCGTAAAATTTTAAACGACAAATAGATGGGTATAGGTACTAGATACAGCATAACTTAAGACGTTGTAATATCTAACGATGTATTAAAGAGGATAGTTGTTCTTAATAAAACACGTTTATATGCATAAATATATTATATAACACGTACATTGTACATACCGCAGGAACCTATGGTATATAGTATAATATTATATAGGTTCTATGCTTGTACATAGTCGTGTGTGTATTTTTAGTAAAACTAATTAAATACGTGTTGAGAAATTAAAAAATATATATATCAAATAATCAAATCAATTAAAATAATTATAATATTGTAAGTGTAAAACCAATTATTAAATATTTGATATTAATCATAATTTGTTTTATATATTATAATAATATAATGTTATGTGTATAGAAACACATTAAATATATTATAACACTATATAGTTTTTCACGAAAATCGGTTATAGACCTATAATTAATAATACGGAAAATTAACACGTATATAAAAATATATGTAATACACATTTCATCTCGAATTAAAAAAAAAATATTAACGTCGGTTCGATTCGTATATTCGATCGTTAAAATATAATATAATCATCGAATAACGATAATAAATAATAATAATTATCTCTCTGTGCTAAACCTGTGCCGCGGCGGTGCATTAACCCACGTGGGTACTCCCAATATGCGTACTCGGACGGACAACACGAAGGTTCGTGATGCGAAACCGCTCGATCAACAGATAGTCGCGGCAATTGAACCGCGGACGACTAGACTGGGCTAAACAATAATAATTATTATATTATTATTATTGTGTTGTGCTGAGGAGGAGGAGGAGGAGGAGGAGGAGGAGGAAGAAGAGGAGGAGGAGAAGGAGCTGGAAGTCGCGCGGTGTCGGTCGGATCGCGGCAGACGACGTCGGGGGAAAAATGTACACAAACAGACGCCGGCAAAAGGGACGCCACACACATTGTTACATTATTATTAGTTATTATTTGTTCAAATTATACGCACGAGGGCGAATTCGCCGAGACATCCGAGTCAATAACGCGAACCCGTCGAAACAACAACGCGCGGCGATATGACCGTATAATTATTATTATTTTATCGTTGAGCCACCGCGCGCGGCTAACCTACAATTTGATATTACGTTTTCGATACACACATATATATAATTTTTTTTTATTATTATACCTCGGAACCGACCACCGCCGCGGTGTACCTACCCCCATATAATGCACTTTAATCTTATACGACGATCCACAAAGATATAGCTGGTATATGTTGGTACACAGAGGTATAGGTACCGCAGGAAATGGCGAATGCGTATAATATACCTATGGATATTATGTTCGAAATTGCAGTGTCAATATTATTATTATGCAACCGGCTGTCGTCGCCGTGCTGCAGATGAAAAATATAATAATAATAATAATATACATTTATTATGTACGATTATTATATATAGGTACAACGGTTTTTGTTCATATACATACATACATATAATACTCATATTGCGAAGAGCTCCACCAACGCACTGAACTCGTTGTCGGTTTCGAGTGCATAACATTTTATATACCTACGTGTATAGCCTGCGCCTCAAGTACCTATATGTATCTCTGGGAAACAATAAAAAAAAATAAAAATACCACAAAACGGAAATGTGTTTTACACATCATCACCGCGCGCGGTATATGTGGTGGTCGACCGATTGTTTTTTATACGCACTCTTTATAGCAGTTTTTGTCATCGCCATTGTTAAACCGAATAACTACCTATAATATAATATATGCTGCACAGGTGAGATAGACTCGTTATTGCTATTGCACAGCCCTTTGCGGTAGATTATCGACGGTTCGATAAACAAATATTTATAATGCCTATGTAATTATTTTCTGTTTTGTTTTTTTTTCGTAACCAATCTTATTATTTCAAATATACACAAACGTGCAGTGATGTGTCCGATACAAATATAATACAGAGAAATACCGTACGTTTATGATATAATAAATATAAATTATCGTTACCTAACAAGAGGCGTGGAAGAAGAACGATAAGGACAATATAATATGTGGGTTCTCATCGCCGTGTGATATGCGCCTAAGTGACCCTGCAAAGTATGACGAGGAGAAACTGAAATAAAATAGATAAAGGGTCGATGGGCATTCAAGTCGACAACTGGTGAGTTGGACCAAAAGTTGCAGAGATTAGCAACTCTCGTGGTATTTACCATCAGTCAGACCATACTCAAATGACTCCGCACAGTAAATGGACTTAAAGAATATGATTTAAGTGAACGCTTAAAAATGTGAGTATTAAATAAAAAGAGAAAAATGTTGGCGGACGAACAAAAATGAATAAAACATAGTATTATATAAAAGATAAAAATGTAATTTGTCCAGTAAAGTAGTAAAGAGACGAATAGATTTTCACGTAGAGACATTTATGCGTCGGTAGTTAACGAGACGCATTATTGCAGCTGTACTCATTAATTAGTTCTGCAAGGACCCACCTATAACGTACAACTCGTGATTAAATCTCCTAGGGATCTTTACACTAAAAATATTACGTAATTTCGTACGATATTCACAATAACATTTTTATTTGTGGTTACTGCTGGAATTTTCAAAAACCAACACAGAAGTGTGGCTTATCGGACGTTATTTCTCGCATTATACGTAGGTACCTACTAGACGGCCGAGTTACCCGCGAGCAATTATTTACGTAACCGCTTATCATTTCAAGAACAAAGTGCACATTAAAGAAATTCTAATGGGCCTATTATAGCGAAGAATATACGTAGTCATAAGGATTTGGGCATGTCATTCTCGTCCACGGGGTATACAACGGAATCTCATCACGTTTTACCAAATATGAAGTATAATTACTGTGTCACTATCATTTCCTAAGTATATTTATACGGAGATAAAATAATATAAATAGCTATAACCCCGAATCTCGCGACCGATGACATTAAATAATAATAACCGTAAAAAAATAGTGAACAATTAATGGTAGTTGGTACCAACATGATAATAATGTTAAGTTTTAAAATCTTCGGGAGAAGTATTGTCAGGCATTATATAGCGCTTTGTATAACAATGCTATAAAAACCATAGATAAAGTTTTACGTCAAAATATTTAACGACATAATTGCAAAGAAGAAAGAACTGCAGCGATTTCTCTGATTTGTACAATATTGATTATAATAATAAAATATAATATCGACTTAAAGCTCGTTCCATTGACTTAAATATCCTATAGAAATAAATTTAATTTCTACTTTTGGCGGAATAATATTATCATACGTTGAGTCCTGCAACGTTATCTATTATTTAAAATCAAAGGCCCAACTGATGTTAATCTTTGAACGCAACCATAGTTTTTGACCAATTGGCACAACATTTCGCACAAATATTCTTTGGGCTCACAAAGCTCCCAATAAGTACTTTTCATCCCAGAATTCAACCACTAAATGTTTTAACGAACAAAAATCGAATTTTTTCCGTATGTATTATATTATACAAGGTTGCCATTTATTAGCCATTTATAAATATAGTTATTATTATTGGATATAATTTTCTTTATTGTATATTATCTAATATTTGGTAATTGTCCGACGACATGCCATTCAACTTCAGAAGACTGCTATTCCCAGTACCTACGGTCAGCATTCGCGGTGACGATTTATCCCAAGGACAATCTCTAAAGGTGACTGGGATTTATTTGGAAAAACTTAGATTTTCTCACGGTCAATTATATAATTATATATCGCCTGTTCTGAGCTAGCCACGTCTAAAAACATACTTACATTATACCAACAACATTACCAAAAACATCGTTTACCGTACAGTTAAGTATCTGCGATACTGCAAATACGATCCTTTTTGTATTATTGTTATCACAAATCCAAAGTGTTCAAATTTTAAACGCTTTGATTTTTAAACGTACACGATGAACACCACACGCGTGTAATATTGCACAAAATTATTATACGTTTGGCTGTTTGTCCGGGAAAGGCTTCGATGAGCCAATTTTTTCGAGGTTTTCACAGATATTTTATTTTATTATATACTATACATTTAAACTGAAGCAAAACGGAAAACGTTGGATATTATGTCGAAACTCTCACGTGCGGAGTCGAAGTTAAAAAAACGAAATGCCGAACGCTAAGTGGAATTTCTTTTTTCAAACGCAGTGTACACGCTCTATTATGAATAAGAGACTTCGAACAAATGCGTGAGATGTATATGCACCGCGGCAAGACTATAAACTCGCGTATATAATATATTGTACACAATAATATAATACGCGATAATGCGTGACCGAGAAACCCATAGATCAACCCGAATTGGCGAAACGGTTTTTCGGCGTTTCAGTGCGTTCGCGAGACGACGCGGACGTGTGTGTAGGTATGTGTGCGAGCATATGTGCGACCATAGGCCCCCACAGCTGCGATCGAACAACGAAAAATATTATATAAAATTACATCCTCTCCGGTCCAGGTGTGCAGCTGCACCGCGGCGTGGAGATAAAGTTCCACCGCGGACGTTGGATATTATACAATATAATATGTTATAACGACCGTGGAAACGACACTGTAACGAAGTAGCTGTGCAGCGTTAAACGCGCGGGCGTTTCTGTTTCTTCCCTCTGAAAATATGTATTATCGTACGGTATTATTAATGCCTTTTTAACGAGAAATCCTTCTACGCGGTGTCCGAGCGGCAGTCTCCAGCAGCAGCGGCGGCGGTCCATACCTAAGTGCGCGAGAGGACGTGCGTGCGTGCGTGCGTGCTCAGCACCGCCGAGGTATTTAACGACATTAAATATTATATTTTTATCCGGACAAAAAAATAAAATGTGTCGTTGTCGACGTTTTTGCCCGCGACAATTAGTCATGACGCGTTTCGTACGAATTTATGTGTGTGTGTGGTCTGTATAATATACGTTTTACCAACTCTTCGACGACACGTACAAATGCAAACATACGTGTGTACGCGCACACCCGGTAGTCCATGTCTAATCAACGCGGACATTTATAGTATGTATATATATATATGCTGATGTATGATATATGAATGGTGGTGGTCGGGTCTATACGCGTGGAGACTTGTGGCGGGGGAGAATTTTTTTTCACTCGAAAACGCGTCTAATTACTAGAATAGGCTCATTGGTATTATATCACTTATTATTATTGTTATTACCATAACCGCCGCACGTCACAACCCGTCATGCGCACCTGCCATGAAAATAATAATAATAATAATACGTACCTAGTGATATTCAAACACCTCTGCAGCGGACTCGCTTTGTTTTCACCGGAGTTCTTAACACCACCGTAACCGCTATTGTTTTCGTTTATTTTACATGCGTATTTTTTTCCCTACACCTCGTTATTACCATTGTCCGCGGAGCACATCGCGGTGGGGCTACTGTATTACAATATATACAAGTACCCATATTACACATATAATATAATGTGGTCTATAGGTATTATAGGCATATTATAATAATATTTATAATATATGCCCCATGGGAAATTGACCGACTAATTTTTTCTCGCATTTAAAATAAAACACACTGTGCACACATAATATATTGTTATTACGTTTAACATTATATTACTGTGTAAATAGGCATAGAGGTAGGTAACTTCATACCTATATATGTATATATATATGTTATGTATATAATATATAATGTATAACCAATTGTAAACGTCGAGGGCTGATATTGATTGCGGCACGTTTCGTAAATCACCTCGAACTTGGTTATTGGTTTTTTTTTCTCTTTTCGTTTTTTTTTCCTGTATACAGCCGTCGCCGGATGCCAGTACAAATTACTCCGGTCACGCCTATTATCGACTGCAAATTGATTTTGTCGCACGGTGTATAATATAATATATTATAATAATAACAATAAAAAGAAACACATCAGCATATTTGCTTATTATATTTATTTTTTTTCGTCGAATACTATATATGTATACCTACTGTATACGTATCAATTGCATTTTTTCACGCTGTAGACGCGACTTCATGCAGCGCCACCACGCAGTGACGCAGTCGTGACCAAAATTATTGGGTTAGGTAAATATCCTTTCCAGAATGTCAAGTTCAAATGTTCAATTCATGCGAAATCAGAGTTTCAAAATCAAAATCCAAATATAATCTTGACATTGATTATCAAACTTTGGTTTATGATTTTTAATATGTATAGGATCGATTTCGACCGATGAATAAATAGCTTTTGAAAATCATTGAACCGAAACCTATACTATAGGTACCGGAACCGTCAGTTATTTACCTAATGGTTTTGTGATTCGATATTTTGAGGTTGGTTCTCATACGAAATTTTTGGTTCAAACAAAATCCTGTTTGAAAAAAAAAATGATTTCAATGCGGACCTGCTTCTCGTTATGAAATTAATGTTAAATGATAATTCATAAGACCACATGTTTTTTTTTTATTTTGGCAGACTTAACCAATACATATACAACCATATTAATGTGCCAGTCCCTGTCGTATAGTACCTACACATACTCACAATACATTCTAATATAAATAGTTTGCAATTTGCGTCTGGATAATCCGCGCATTATGTACACGCAGCAATATAATACCCGTATCATGTATACACGTCCGTTGCCTATTTAAAGGTGTTAAGAGCATTTTTTTTTTTTTTTACCAACTCGTATAATATCATATTGTTGTTGTGTTTGGCGCGTAGGCGTACGACGAAACCGGAGCTGCCGGCTAACCCGTTGATGCTGCTGCGACGAGTGTGCGTTTGACGGACGTTCCCATTATTGTTGCAGCGCGGGGCGTCCCGCACCCCTTGGGGAGGTCGTCGAAACTGGTTCTTCGCATCGCGCACGCTCACTTATTATAACACGATATTATATAGGTACATGCTCGACTGCGACGACGACAAGAGAAAACCGCTCGCCACCGCTCCGGAGACGCGAGTGCTCCGAGTCCGGAAATATCTGTCGCGCCATCACGGCGGCCCCTCCGCAGCCCAGACGAATGATGGCGTTTGATTTAATACAATATAATTTGTACACAATGTATGTATAATGCGCGTATATATATATGTATATATTATGCTCGTATACATTAGCCGAGAATTTTCTTCCGGGCGAGGTTTTCACTCCCAAAATTTAGAAGCGTATTATAACCTCGAAACCTTCCCCAATTGCGTGTCTGTCTGTACAATACGCGGTTTGACAGAAGCGTTTAATAAAACTATTTTCAATGCGTTAGGTAATTGATGCAAACTACGCAACATAGTATATTATGAATAATGTACTCGGCACTATACTTATTATAAAAAGTCTATAGTTAGTTTACTTCTGTAGCCCAACACAGCTGCACCGAACCGGAGACGATATTCCACTGTTCACAGCTGCAGCAGTGCTGGAACTTATCGACTGGAACTTTATTCATCAGCTGGCTGCAGTTATGGATTTCTGCATGTGTTATCACCTTAATATAGTTTCAAATCACGAAGAAAGATTTAAAATGTTTCATAGTGAATTTTAATTTCAACCGGAAGAAATATATATAGGCAGTTGTTATACTAATATAGTAATATATCTATACAAAGTTTATAACATTTTTACTTTTCAATTAATTTATAGTTCACTGCTTTGATGGGGTATTGCTATCTTACTCCTCTCGTCTCAATTTTAAAAGCTCCTTGATAAAAGACAATTTTATATTTTATACAGTAACATTCACAGAAAATTACTTTGCTTTCTTGATAAATTTATAATTTAATTGAAACCATGTAGATGTACCTATTCGATTTGACGTGCTTGACAAAATACTTCGAGACTAGGTAAAGCGAGATATATGTTTTTCAGAATAAATATATCAGTCAAACATAAGAGTGTTTGGAAAACAATTATGAAGGTCAATTACATAAAAAAAATCAGACTAAATTTTAAATCGACAGTTAGTATTTTACAAGCTGTGTAATATAGGTATGCTTTGAACGAATTAAAAACAATACGTACATTATAAGCTGCGCTGTGACCATAGTTTTTTCTATTTCACAAAGTAAACCGTATGTACCTAGGTATTATATTATGCATATAATATATATGTATACATCCATAGTACTTGTGTATTTTTAATATTTCATTATAGCAAATAATATTATGTTGGCTGTTGTGAAACTTATAATTTCCTTAAATATAATAATTAATAATATTACAAATAGTATAATATGGTATATACTCGTAGTTATTTTTTACCTTTGTATACACGGTACAGTTATTCTATATACGTATAGTATACATAATATATAATGTATAAATAGGGTGGCATATTCGGCCTTCACGATGAGTGATTAAAACATCATAATATTATTGCACAACGCGTTTTATATACAGAAAAAAATTTAAAAAGATGTTACGCACGTTTTTATGATTTTGAAAGTTCTTTTGAATGATAACTGTAGGTACATACCTGAAAAACAAAACAAACAAAAAAATTAATATAAATTTCAGTTACATTGTCATTAGGAATATATGTATATATAAATATATTGAAGAACAATAATTTTAGTTCAACCTTAAGAATATAGACTGTCGAGATATGTTTTTTAAAAAAACAGTAAAAAATTATAATTTGTTTTATAAAAATGTAATTTTGCTATGAATATTATATTTTAACGTTTAAATATTATAAAACACGTTTTTCATCAACACAAAATTGGTCTTTTAGCCATTTGGATATATAGTTCCTATAATACGACTATGAGCCAGATATAAATCTCGCGTCACCGTAGTGTTGTACAATAGAAGCGATTACGACGGCCATTTTTATAGATTCCTAGTCGTACTGCCGTCGATGGGAGGGCGAAACGCAGTTTTCGATGTAAATCGCGCCGAATACACGTCGTATCATGCATGTACACTATTATTATGATGTTCATAGCGTCGCTAAGCCTCTCAGTGCTGCTGCATCATCACGTCTGCACGGTACCATAGGATATATTATACGAATAATCGTGTGTTGTGCTTTCTGTCGTCTCCTGCTGCAACTAATACACACGCACACGGTATTCGCAGGGTAGCAGTCCCGGGTATGCGATGCGGCAAACACCGAACGCATCTGCACGCGTCCGGTGTCGGTACGATAATTTGTATTTTGAATCCGGATATCCAAGGGACGACTCGACATCGGCACGTGATGACGCGTAGGATACCGATAAACGAGTATATACCCGGATACTTATATATATATATAATATACACAGAACACACGTCGCGGCGACCCATGTGTGTGTATATAGAGTACGCAGAGCGTCGCGTCTGATCCTCGCCATTGTTCCACGTCATGCCGGTCATTAAGTGAACGATACTTAACGAGGAGTCAACCGACCCGTAACAATAACGAGCCACCGTCCGTTTCACCTGCAGCATATACATATAATATAATGTATACCTACGCGAGGATTGACAAATGTCGGTCGCAAAACGCGCGACGGTAGATAGGCATATAGTCGAGTGTGTGTGTGTGTGTGTGTACATTGTGGGTATTGAAAGATACGAAATATTATATGTGTACACGTTATATATTATATTATTGTCGAGATGGGGGGAGGGGGCTCTGCTGAAACTGAATAAAACTATAAGAGAGAGAAAAAAAAACAATACGGAATCGAATCTCACGTTGTCAGCCACCGTGGAACACGATCCACATTGGCGATCGCACGCATACATAGCACACACACACACACCATATCGTCGATGTGCCTATATATACTCTCTCAACAAATAATGCACAATGCGATATTAAAATGTATGAATATAATATTATGTGTATCGATAGACTATACGCATGCAAACGACCGTACGTACCGTGAGTATAGGTATATGGTATATACACACACACGTATATGGGTATACCGCTGCAATGGTGTATACAAAGGACGGACCGGAGCAAAACGTTTTTGTACCTAAATAGACGAACCGGTTCCCGATGGCCAGTAGTGCGTTTATAATAATAATAATAACGTAATATTATTATAATAATATGTAGACGAGATGGACGAGATTCGACGACAAACTGCTGCGGCGCGATGGACGATGGTGGAGAAATTATTGCGCACCAGGTTTAATAATATGAGGTATTGATGAACCAGCGATAAAGATTCAGACTGTGCGAGAACTCTTCGACCCCGGATAAACGTATAATAAACGTTATTATCATTGGGGGATTGGATGCGTTTGTCAAAAAGTACAAAATATAAATTATGCACCAACAAAATAGAAGCAATATAAGCAAGGAGCCTAAATAATATTTTAACTAAAAAAAAAGTAAACGATATCAACTTTTTATAAATTAAAAAATCGATGGCAAATCTGGGAGTTAAAAAATGACGACGATTTCGCCGTATAAGAGTACTACTGATAACAAACATCCGGGCGCGGGTGTGCAGGTATATAGATAACACCATAATAGTATAATGTATTTATGCGATTGTGCACTATAGCTGAGATACGATCGAATACCGTGTACGCAGACACATCCGACGTCTCTGATTGATGATATGACCCACATAGACGCAATTGTGCAGCTACAAGTGGCCGTTATAATATACGGCGGCGGCGACGTGCGGGCTTACACATGCTGCAGCATATATATTATATGCTAATATAGCATATTATTATTATACTATGTGTAATGTGTATATGAGGACGACGGTGAACCTGCAGCAGCATTGTTTTCCACGTAGAAACCGAAATATTCACGTGGACTTCTATAGAGAGAGACAGAGAAACAGTGAGACAGAAAGACGCAGTGTGTGAGAGAGACATTAAGACGACAGTAAGGGAGAGAAAGTATTTCGACGAGGACGGTGATATACAATATAGTATACTATTTATTCGCACGCAAATCCGTGACACTCTGCATAATATTATTATTATATAAGGTAGGTGCACGTGTTGGTCTATTTATCGCACTCCACATTATTTTCGTATACCGACAACCATACCTACAGAATATGTGAACATTCAAAAACAAATGTCTAAACCACATATATTGTAGATTTTGGTACACATGAAAAGAATGTACAATTATTTTTATCAACGTACGTACAATGCAATTATAATGGTTCTATAAAAAACTCAAACCATTAACCTTTCCCTATGACTATAGTGGACTCACTGCAGTGATTATATTGCAATGCTAAAAAAGTGGAAAACCGTTTTACACTGCAGTTTGAATCCAAATCCAGTATATATATTTTACAGTTCGTTTAAATTCCAATCGTATTTGTACACACCCAAGTGTAAATACCCTCAGACTTCAGAGTGAGTACCTACCTATATGTATATTATAATATTATTATAAATACACTTTTATTTGTACTCGCCTCGGCGATATTTCATAAACGAACATAAATCAAACTCTGACACGAATAATTACGTTTGAAGTAACCACCATTCAAAAGTCAGAAACCAGTGATTTTTTTTTCTTTAATTATAATTAAAGTTCTAACCGGATATTTTGCGTCGAAAACAATGCGCGATAACGAAACATTCAGCAATAACTACTACATTATGTACAGTCGAAGCGGAAAATAGTTTTTCTTTAATCATCTCATATATTAATATATTATTATATCACAGCAGTAGGTAGGTACAGACAAATTACAAATGTATCGACGCCGATCAAGTGTGTACACCTATACATATGATTTAGATATATAAGTACGCGTGTACCATATGTATTGAATTAAAACATTATTGTTGTTATATGGACCTTTATATATATATACCTATACTTACATATTATATTATTCGGCTGCAGTTTGTTGGAGCACACGCGCGGTATTAAAAAAGTAACTCTTATAGTTCGGTTTGCACGGTATAATGATAATATATTAAATTATCATATTTTTTATGTGACGCACATAACGCACGTACCTCCTACATTCCCACATCTAATGCACGTCCGTGATGATTTGCAATACCGATTAGCATTATTGGAAATATAACAGCTTTTCCCGCGGGGTTGTAAATTCAGTAATGGCAATGGTATTAATAGTACACAATAAAAAAATTATTATAATACAAGTCACCTGGTTTCAAACACAATATATTATAATAATAATATTATAATGCACGAGAATATAAAAATCGGAATTCCGTCGACAATAAATATATCGAAACGATCGCGGGTTAATATCGATCGGTAACGGCGAACGTGCCGCAGTTAATCTACAATACTATTACAATGCGAATGAGTAGGTATGTAATATATTATGATTATCATTGTATACGATAGTGCCGTCGAGGTTTTCGATCGAAACGATTTTTCTACACCCGCGAAATCCTATGCGCAAACGTGTCAGCCGCTACCGAAGCCGGTCCTGATGCATTGTGAGGGACTTTTGGGAACGGCCGACCGCATATCGTTACCGACTTAAGGGTCGTGCCGCATAAATCCTCCGCGCCGGCGTTCGATCACGGACCATTATTAATCCAAGACACCTAGGAATATTATTATTGTATTATTGTACGCGCGACGATATGAATGCTGCACGACGTATCATAATATTCGTACTTATATCGATGTATTTTACGGTCGGGGCTGCACCGGTGCGGAAATCGATCAAATACAATAATATATTATATTTATGTTTTATAAATTTGAACGTGGCACGCGAGTATGCGTCTACCGTCTGTGCTCTCCCCCTCCCCCGCCAACTATCGATATTATATTCGGTATAACTCGGCATACAAGGCGTACTTACACGGCTATACAATTTCTGCGGTAGTAATAATAATAATAATATAAGTCGAATATTTCAAGAGTTAATATTGTTAGATACTGCAGGTAAGATATTAATACATCAAGATCATTGCTCTCTACTGGGGTAAACCTCTTATCAGAGAGAAGAGTACTGTAATTTAAACCTTATGATGATGATGATGAGAAATAAGAAATCATAATACGAGAATATAGAAAATGAAACATTTTTGCAGGTACCTTAAAAGTTAAAACCAATATATTATATGGATAATATTTTAGATGGTTATTTTATATTATAATATAAATAGAATATTACGAAGGATATGGATATCATTTTTTTCTTATAAATTAGTATAAAAACAATTTTTTAAGTCTTACTTGAAAAAGAAAGTAACTATTACAACTTATTTTTGATATTCTCGGGAATCATATTATCTTAAACCAATCTGTAAGTACGTAATTTTATGTTTTTTCTATTATTGATTAATGGTATATTTTGATAAATTTTTTACTGGTTTTACCTAAAGGGTTAATTTTTAGTTTTAATTGGATTTGATTTAAAGATACAAGCATATTATAACTCGTTTTTCGTATAATTTATTAATATCGAGTACTTACACAATTAGTTTGAATAATATTAATTTAAAGCAAAAGTAAATATTATTTTTATTCGATTTCAATTTTTTTGCGAAATTAACATGTAGATAGATTTTAAGGTAGTATTACAACCATCCTAAGCATCTACTCTAACCGCGTATTGGATTAAATATTATTGTACCTGCATTGCGAAATAATAGTTATACTTTTAGACGAACAACAAGGCGCGGTTTGTATTATTTTAGGCGTACTACCTACATACCTCGTCGATTTCACATCACAAATGTAAAGACACGACACCGTATGCACAGCACACACACACACAAACACACTTATATATAATAAACAATAATAATATATAGGATAATCGGAATGAATGGGCTCGCGCGATGGGTCACGGATGATTCGTCGTCGTGGAGACGTCTGCGATGCACGCCAGCATAATAACGTCACGTACGGAAAACCAACGATTTTCACGCGTGTGTATGACGGTGGCGTTTCTCGGGCGTTTGTGATTACGACGAGATTATAATATTTTTAGGGGGCCAGCGATGAAAATAATGAGACGGTGCGGCAAAACCGCAAGAACGAAACGGAGCGGCGGCGTGTCATTATGTTGGCTACCTATATCTGTATAATACAATATTCATAATGCGCCTACATTATATAATATGTATATGATATACATAACATCCGGTGTATGCCGCAGTATCGTGTCTGTGTACGCGGAAGATCGATGGGAATAAATATCGCTCGTTCTATATATATATATATATTATCGCATACACCGACGACAGGACAACAATACGATATTGTTTAGGATTTATCGTTCCTGCATAGAATAATTATATTCCAAACAATTATATTTTCCTCAAAACTATACTGGCCTGTTTTGATATCTTCCCGATTTGCATGCGTTCCCGATATCACGGTTATACATTTATTTACATTTTTTTTTTTATCAATATAATACGCGTCTACCCTTTGTTACTCTCGCGAATATGAGAGGATATAAATGATGTAGGTAGGCATGATTGGTAGCAACTATATGGCGGCAAATAGATGCGATTTTTCAGTTGGAGTAGTAAATGGAGAAAAACTAGCGAATGAATGAGAGCGAGGCGATTGATAGTTGGGAAATGAACCTAAACGGCCAGCAAAAATCCAAGAAGAAAAACGTATTTCTTATATATAAGTACCTAGGTATTATAGTCACAGTTTGGGGAATTTAAGTGGGCATATAGCGGCACGTACCCTAGAATTTACCAAATCGCCATCAAAGACGGATGCCTCTGCACAATTATGCAGGCACGCCATCTTGTTATAAATAATAGTCTTGTGCTAGTACTAATTTTATCAAACTACACTTATATGATAATCTCTTTAAACAAATGAATTTATGTTTGTATATTAGATATCACAATAATTATTTTTGATATGTCTCGTCTCATGTTCAAATATTTTATACGGAACTCCTGAATATTTTTGTATATAATCATACCCGACCTGTCACGAAACACCGATTTGGATATCACAATAACTAATAATATTGTAATGCGTATTAAAAATGTGCCCACCCCAGCTGTTCTGGACAGTAATCTATTGAATAAACCCTTTTGACAAGACGACCAACCTGTAGTAAATTAGGCATAACATATATTAAAACGTCATAATATAATTGTGTTCGATCTCGATCTGACACAGAGCATCGAACAAGCAAGGACTGGATAATTTAATGGTTTTAGGTTTCGTTTTAAAATAATTAACCTGTATTTCCAACTGGACATTTTAAAGACTTAAAAAAAATACATTATACACCTAATGGCTTATGAATGTAAAACTCAAATTTATAGATAATTAATACCTTTTTCTAAAAACTCAAAACTTAATTTAAATATAGGTACTTAGATATTACAGTACATAAATAAGTGCCTACCTATAATTACGTATTTACGACGGTCGTTAAAGTAATAAGAAAAAGTTAAGTCTGTGTATTTGAGTATCCACAATTACTTAGATTGAAACACATCACTAGCTAAACTCCGTTGGTGCCGTACCCATTATATGTATATGCATGGAAGTTGGTAAACTGAGTCCAAAACACCTTTTTTTGTAGTAAACTGAGTCCCGGGTTTAAAAGGCTTATGATAAACTGAGTATCCCAAAACGCACATTTTCCTTCTCACTTATACAGGCTTAAGACTGTCCGAGCGTTAACAGGTAGGCGTGGTTAAAAATGCACTTTTTTATTTTCTCAATTATTTTTTATCATTTTTTTAATTCACAATGTTGTTATATTTATAGATATATATTAATCATAATTAAATACATAATAATTATATATACTATACAGATATAATTATTTATTTTATAACTAACTTTTATTATGCACAGGGTAAAAATGTGTGTGAATATATTTTAACAAATTCAAGTCTAGAAATATTATTATTTTCATATTTAACAATTTCTTGTCTTAAGAAAATTTATTTTACTACTGTTATTTTCTTCATTTTAAAAATCACTTTGCTACAAATGTTCACGTATGTATGATACATCTATTTGAATCTGTTCAAGTACATTAATAAAATTATAGATGTTTGGATGAGACAATATTAAACATATTCCAACAAATAATCGCGGTAATCACTAATTGGTTTATCTAGATTTCAGAATACTTTTCCTTTTTACCATCGATATTTATTAATTATTTAAAAAAAATTAAATTATACTACGATTCGGCCACAATTTACATAATATTAACACGTTTAAGTTTTTCGGACCAAGTTTACCGGTAAATAATATTCACCCAATTACTTGGGACTCCGTTTACCATATATATATATATATATACTAAATAGGTATACATTTCAATCACAGTTTTCATTTCATTGTTGCAATTATTTCGGTTTCTTGGCCGGCATAATATTGTATTGTGCTTTGGGCCGTTTTATATGAAGGTCCGGCAACACCAATTTACGGAGATGTCGTCCTAACGACACAAGATGTGCGCAATAAAAACTTACAACTCCGCTGCACAGTATACCTAGGAACACATACCGTTATAGCCTGTAGGTGTACACGTATGCACAGTAAAATAACGAATTAAACGGTGCCGGTATAACATTATATACGTCCCATTTAAATTACTCGCGGGACAGGGTCCGAGGACGGTCCATTCGGCCGGTTGTTTTGACTCCTAACGGCCGTAACGACGTCGTAACGGATGACATTATTACGAAAAGGACATTTGCAAAAATGTGAACTAGACCTTTATGCGAAACGACCGTTTTTGTAGCTTTTTTTTTTTAATGAACGCAACTATTTTTGACGAATCATTTTCCAGTCGATAACTCGTCGGAAGCAACATTAAAAAAAAAAAAAAATGAATACTAAAATAACGCAGCGTGAGTTATTAAGAAAAATAATGACCGTAAAACTTATATATTTTAGATCCAATATAACCATAAAGTAAAGTATTTAACAGCCATTTTAGTGCATTTAAAAACGACTTGGCTCGTAATGTATAGGGTACCTATATAATGATATTATATTAAAAAATATAGTCTGTACCTACCGGTGATAGATCTCATAAAATATGGGATACGAACCTAAGAAACGAATCGCTTTAAATAATATGAATACATGTTGCAATAACATAACTCGCTGTCCCTTAGTATCTTACTTGTTCTTAATAAATCCTTTAGTCACAATATTTTCAGACGGATTATGTATAGTAAATAAATATACTAGGTTTCTATATACATAAATTCTCATTCGGTCGTCGAGTAATCGAACCCTTTAAAAAACCACAAAGTGATTCTACGTGATCTTTCGCAAATAATTATTAATATCTGTAAATCAAAAAACTTGATGCATTTGATAAATTTGTATATTTTTAAAATCATGATTCGGTAGTCTAGTGTACTCGTAGTGTTAATTTTATACTGCGGATTTCGTCGAGGTTCTGTTGCATTTATAAATCTTTTTGGTTAATTTTTTGCGGACTTTAAATGCATATCCAACTCACATCCCCAGTTGTTAGGTACCTATATCGACCGTGACGCATTCCCTCGATTCAGCCATCCACAGTATGTCATAACCACGCGCTCCAGGGTTCGGCGGCCGCTGCTCTGGCCTGCAGACACCTGTTTGGCGCGTCCGTCGCTCGATCCTCGTTGGTCAGCTCTTCTCTCGTCGAAGACACGCGCTCGTAACTAGAATCCAATTTTTTGGGTGCACGCATAGCGAATAATAGCTATGGTATAAGTCGTGTCGCCGACCGATATTCCCATGGCGATCGATCGCGTGTCCGTTAGCAATAACCAGCGGCGGCGGCGGCGGCTGCGACCACGGTGTCCACTGGCGCGCGCGCTGCACTATAGAGCGATTTGTCGGCAAAAATGTTTATAGCCGCCGTCGGAGAGCAATATCGATCGGACGGATTGTGCCAGTGCGATTTATTTTTCATTCTTCTCTATATTCTACGCTGTACCGATGTCTACCCGCCCGCCTGCCCACCTATGCGCGTATATTATTATTATAATAGCACCGGTGCAGTATTTATTTATTTTATTATTTTTTTATTTCCCGGTGCTCCGGAACGCGGTTTTATAGATTTATTTATTATTTTTTTCACGATAAATATCGGAGAGTCGTGACAACGATAAATTCGTCGAGTTCGCGCGCGCGCGCCCGTTCCGTAGTCGGACGAACTCAAACAACAGCGCCGGCCAAAAGTCAATATTTATCTCGCTCTCTCACGTGTGTGTATATACATACAATACACATGCATATATATATATATATATATATACACTCAGATATGATGTTTTGGCGTTATATACGTGTATACCTAAATATAAGTATATATATATATATATTCCACTTGTAAACCATTTCACTCGGGACCGTTCGTGATGAAGAACACTCGAAACCTCTGGTTACGAAACAGTTTCGAGTACACGAAATGCGTGTGTGTGTATACCTATATAATATATATGAACGTACTGTACTATAAATACAAAACAGGCCAGGTCAGCCAACGGAGAAATACCGAGAAATGCGCCTGAAAAAACACTACAGGTGAGGACTGACAACGTGTGTATACACCTAGTCAGACGGCCGCGAGAAAACGAAATTGATCCATAAACAAAGTTTATCCATAACCCTTGTAATCAAAATATTCGAAAAACCGAATTATAGTGTGATAATATTTTTAGGTTCGGTATAGTCATTTCGCGTACAAACAGAACCCAATATAATGTAGTAAGCATATAGGTAAAGCACATTATCTTTGAAACCAACAAGAGATATTTTATTATTTGTAGAACGACGAGAAAAATGTATAAAGTAAAAAAAAAAATTCCGTTAAATTCATCCGACGATCATAAAATATTAAAATAATACATGTCATCAGAGTCTTTAAAATATATTTAGTAGTGTAATTATTTTATTGTATTGATTAGGTAGCCCTTTGAAATTATTTCCCAATCTATCATGCTAGGATATAAATAAGAAGCAAATTGTCTTCATTAAACAATTATAAATAACAAACAATATATTTTAATTATAGCTTATAGTTTTCTATTTAATATAAAAACAAACATTTACTAAAAAAAATAAAATAACATTCTATATTTGAAAAATTATAAACAGTGATATGGTTATCGAGTATTATTATTCAACAATTTAAGTCGGTATATTTTTATAGTAAAAACAAATTATTATATTATGTGGTTGTTGGACTATAATTTTAAAATACCAAGTTGTATGAAGAAGTAAACCAATTATATTTATTTGTATAATTAATTAATTAATTAAAATATTTAACTATTTTAGTTATTTTTATTTGGTATTATTATATTTTTCTGTTACCTAACACTTTTTTTGACAGAATGAATCAAAAACATTCAACCAAAATCCAGTCCGGTGGTCCTTTGAATAGGTAAATATTAGTTTTGTTTTAATACTTTCGCTTAAGTATATATATATACTATGATATAAGGAATTATGTATAGGTACCTACTACGGACAAATATCGAACGTTTTTAAGGAAATATCAGGCAAACCTGATATTAACCAAGCTTATACCGAATGGATTTTTCACTACCTCGTAATCAAATATATTTCAATACTCCACAATCCTGATCACACAAGAGCGAAGATGAGTTGACAAACGTCCAGTATCAGTATGTAAGTAGGTTCTGACTGGTAACTACTGTCTACCATGGCTTTTGTTAATTTAAAATGAGGAAAATATAATGTAGGAACAAATGTACGGTACATAAATGTAATAATAGATATTAGATATGATTAAAAACTGGTTATATTGCAAAATTGAGTAACACGAATTCCCAATAAAATATATTTGTATTTATGAAGGATACCAAAATTAGCATATAAATAAATGTGTATTTGTCAGGAGCATATTTTAAAATTTATTTCGGATTGATGTAAATTAAACGAAATTTAGATAAATAGAATGATAGCAGTATTTAAAATATTGATCAGATTGTATAGAGGTATAGACGTATAGTAATTACTTTTAAAAAACGGTTATATTGTATTAGACGTATTATAATATTCGATTTGTATTCCACATAATATTATTAAAATATATTCTCGGAGTTAAATGAAACTCATCTTGATTTTTGTAACTTACTGTACCTCAGCAGCTTACATTTTCGTATATATTTTCAAAGCACTGGAAGTTATATTCTTAATTTATTAGCATTAACTTTTTCAAAATTTTTATATCGATATAGCATATGACGTAGGTATTATAGGTATGCAGCAATATACGAATATTAATATTTTAATAATATTAATATAAATAGCTGCAAATATAACCGAAACGCACACTGAGTCTTATCGCAATATCGTTATTGTCGATTTTGAAATGATCGAACGCGACGCAAACGCAGACGGGTTTTCGGAACGGTTTCTGAATGTTTTCATTTTTCCACGGTAAAAAGCAGATTGAAATAATTCAATATATATAATAATATTTATAATGATTATTATTATAATATTAATAATAATAATAACAAGTATACGACGAGTCACATTTCGAATCATATTTTTTTATCTCGAAAATATTGCAGCATCGCTCGTCCGGCAAAAGTGCAGCATATAATAATATAATTGATGTCGAATAACTACTACCTTATACCTACATAAAAACGACGATGAAAAAAAAACCCGATAAACAAAAAACTAGAATCAGTTATGGAAATCGACTTGGAGATCTTTGGACGACGAGTGTATAGTTCTCCAACGAAGCGGGCACACGTATACAGAAGTCGTGTAAACCGGCGAAACCGGGGTCTCGTCCGTATCTCGGGGACGACGCACAGCCGATTACCACCATGTTGTTTATTTAAGATTTTTTTTTTTCATTCTATCTTTAAATACACGTCATTATTGTGTATATATTATATACGGTTCTTTTAATCGGGTCGCCGCATCATCCGATCCAGTGACATTGATTGTATACGAAACGTCGGAGGGAATGAAGAAAAAAACACCGATGGCTAACCGACCGTGAGCGAAACGCCACCTCGTATTATTTATGTGATGCGTTTAAAAAACGATAACCGACCGTCTCGTGAAATAACCGGAGACGATAGTAAAACGAAAATAATAAAAAGCTGGATTATGAAATAGTATTTCGACAAACTATTGCGAGAGGCACGACAAACGAAAAGACATAGGCGCCACTTACACTATAATGTATATTATAGTTGCCTTCCGAAAAGGTCAAAAAGGTCAGTTGTTTTTGTGCGAATATTGTCTCTCGAGTCTCGAATATATATATTATACCTGATAATATACGAGTTGCCTCCCGACGTACTTAAATTTTCATACGAAAAGGGTCCATGTAGATACTGGTTGCCTCCCAATGAACGGGTAATATAAAATGTGTACCTATAAGTGGTTCATTGATGTTTCAAATATTGTACTATGCATACAAATTTATAATTTGAATTATAATATTACCAAATGATTTTTTTATCGACCAGTAATAATTATTGTAATTTTTTTTACTGGTAAAATACCCTCGGCAACCTGGGCCATAGGGTTCATCATTCTAGTAATTATTCTGATGGTTTTTAAATCTTGGTTTGAAGTTTGGCGGCTTTGACGAATTCGATGATGTTGGATATTGAGGATGATTGTGTATTATTTAAGCTAATGATTCAGGCAGGTTAGAACTTGTTCTGATGTTGTGATATATTAGGGCATTAGGCATTCAGTGAGAATAATGTGTTTGATGGTGACTTTGACCCCGCAGGCTGTGCATATCGAGGGTTTTTCTTTCCGCCATTAAGAAGCTGTGAGAGATTTGAGTGTCGGATCTGAGTCTTCAAATTGTCTAGGTATCTCGATAAAGAATGTCCAATTGTCAGTGTTATGTTTGATGTGAATTAGTTTGGTGGAGTAGGATGTCCATTTCTGGTGCCATCTTATTTGGCATTTGTTTATTTGTATATCCCTGAATGAAGTGATTCGTGTGAACGATGACATTGGAGAGGTGATTGCAGTTTAGGCTGCGAGATCATTTTTTATTATGCTAGACTGCTAGAGTATCCGGAAACCCAAAAGAGTTTGATTTTGTAATTATTGTTGTTTTGTAACGTATATATTTTGTTTTGAATGTGTATAGGCCGATGCCTGATGGGTTTTATGCATATTTAATATTATTGATAACGCTGAGGGAGTCAGTGAAGATGATGCGGAAGCGTCCGTGTACATTTTTCACTTTTGGCGGTTTGTATTGAGTGAAAATGTTCTTGTTTGTGAATATAGGAGGATGTGTCGTGTTTTTTTAAATATAGAGAATTGAATGTTGGTTTCGTTGAGATTATGTATTTATTTATTTAAGACTCCGACGACTGAGGTCATAAGTCTGTTACTGTGGGGCGGGTACGGTTGGTTTTGGACACGTGTGTGTATGTGAGGCAAGGATTTGTCACTAAGAACCCGGGTGGTCATCCATCTGGGAACTAATGTCACCGATCGGTACTTACTCTCAGATCACTTTTCGAGACTGATTGCAACCACCACGCCACGGCAAGCTACTAAAATGTTATTGCAAACTTAATTTTTATAATTATAACATACGATATATATTATTATTATGTATGTATAAATTCATCTATTTACGTGATATATTTTAGTTAAGTTTATGAGCAACTGTCGTACACTTAATATTTTATATTGGAGGCAACTGTTGTAGGAAGGAAGGCAACTCGTATATAATTATAGGAGATACCAGCTGATTATTGGAGGCAAATTTAAAAGTGTATACCTATTAACCTTTTTATTTACGATAAAGATGGGAGGCAATTCGTACAGGGATATACGATAATACATCCTGTTTTTAATTTTTACTTTTTTCATATCCGGTAGTGCGTTCTAAGGCCACAGCTGTAGGTATACCTACACCTATACTTATTTAAGATAAACCAATCGGCTAAAAAAGTTTAAGACACAGGTCCGACAGTCGACTGTTATAGTTCAAATATAAAAATTACTATAAAAAATTAGTACACCCGCCCAAACTTTTAAAAATGAGTCTAAACCAAAATAATAAAATAAGTGATAATAACCTAATATTTTTGGGGTGTAAGCATAACCTCTTCGTGGTGCACACCGCAGGGTAACTCAGAATAAACTACGTTCGGGTCAAAAATATTAATTGTTTTTTTGGGACGCATTCAGGAAATTCCAATTCGTATATTTAAAGAGGCAAATCGTATATTTTGGAAGACAACTACAGTATGTCTTAAGAGGTAACTAGTATGTTTTGAGAGGCAACTGTAGAATGCACTGAACGAATATTATATTATCGTGTCGTCATCCGATAAGATAGTGTGTGGACGTCGCGTCGTTTCCATTCGGCCGTATAGAGTATAATATTATAGCATCTCGAAAACACCTTTTCTGTCCGGACGTCAAAATCCTTTTAGTCGCCAACAGGCAGCCGCGTCCCGCTGACAGCCCAGACGGGGAGGTCACGAACGTAATTATGAGATTTAAAATGTACTATGTAGTGTAGTCTGCAATCGCATATTTTTTCCACTGTCGATTTATAATGCGTTGCCGCCGATCATCGGTTATTATTATTATTATAATCCACACGCCGCGGTTTGTTGAAAACGAGCCAAATCAGCCGTCGATTTATGTTTATATTCGATAGGTGCGCGCGTTTTATGAATACCTAAAATGACTTGAGTATTATAATATAGGAGGTACCTATTATACCATTAAATGTAAGTATACAGTCATAAATCACAAATCAACTTAGGCGTATATTAGCGTACCTATACACAGCTGGTATATTGCATATATTTATGTACGAATATTATATACATTATAAAGCCCGCTTTAAAATTAATGTCAAGTCCACGATTTCTGTGAAAACTATTTTATTTTTTTGTAGCTATAACATATATCGCTTATTATACTATTAATTGACCTAATTGACACTTCTCGTCAACCCTGTAGTACCTACACCAAAACCGGAAGGGGCGTGATCGCTTCACCGTTTGTGGGTTTGTTATTCACCTGCAGCAATAGTTTCCGTCATCGGTCGGCGGACCCTGCGGCGGGAAATTCGACAGGCAGCCATTAATTATATCGCGGTAACATTGAGAAAAAAACAAAACCGTCGTGCTAAAAAAAGGGGACAAAAATGACGCCGAAATAGTATTTTTTTGTATACCTATATACGTATATATATTATTATTATGTATTTAATATACTAGCACGTTTTTTTTTTTTGTAGTTGTGTTTCAATACTCCTTTCCTGCAACTCAAGATTTACGTTCTGCGTATGCCAACGACACGTAGAAACTGGTTTTCTCTTGTGTGTGTACAGTCCGGAATGATAAATAATTTATTATGGATATTTCTAATCGACCGAATGAATTATCCGAACGGGGTTAAAAAAAAAAAAAAAACATTGGATAATGTAAAATTCTTCTTTTTTTCATTCTTCCGTAATGATAGCATGCATCTAAATCTGAGGTATAAATTAAAGAGCTATTAATTCGAAAACAGATTACAAGACCCAGATATATTATATACATAATATCTCTACGTATATAACAGGCACTGCAGCCGGTATATAATATCTATAACGCCTGATCGGTTATAACCGACGCGTTTCTATTTAATCATATTCTCGTCGCGTTATCATCACCGTTTTCGTCATGTTATATTATTATATATATATGGACGCGATGCAGGCAGGTATATAATATTATTATGATATAGGTACGAGCTGTTATTTTCGATCGATTACCGTCTGCGCAGCCGCCGATCTGTCAGTCATTGTCGTATCCGTAATCGTACAAAATAATTTATAATGATAAAAATATATGTATTATTATAATCACCGGCACGCGCCCGACCTGTTGAATGCGTAATAGAAAAGTGCATAGGCATTCGCATAATATTTACGTATAAATATATATATATAGTAAGTACAGTGCTTACTTAAAGTTTTCTACTGCACAGTAAATGTATGACTGAGATTGGAATGATTGGATTATTCGCGGTGTTTATATAATATAATATTATAATGCCTCCAGTTAGAACGATTTCAACACCATTTCCTATCTTTTGCAGGTCGTGTATCCTCTAGGTATTGAACATCAGAGCTGACACAAGAGTGTCCACAAATGTATCATTTTTGAACAAGTTAAGATTATTAACTCCGTTGAGGTCACATCTCGTCTATCATAAGTAATTTCAAAGTCCTTTTACGCTCCTTTCGAAACTTCAGTCTCGTTTCAAACCACGAACCGCCCAATTTACCGCATGATGTGTCTTGCAACCGAAAACCCTTCTAGCCTCATATAACACTGTTATGGAACTATACGTTTTTAAATTTCTTTTATTAAAAAGACAAAAGGTAAAATTGTACCTGATATTATTTAATGAAATTAAAAATAAAATTGCATGATCGACGTGTAACGTACATAGTGGTTCCCCCCACCTTATTACGCGATATTAATTATCCAGGGGGAGGATTTCTATGTTGAAGAGGAGGGGGGAGTTTAAACCTATTGTGCAATTCTGTAGGAGCTATTTAGGGTATAATTTATATTTAGATGTAACAATTTATGTTGCAGTATAAAGGTCTCCTATTATAGTAAATAAATAAATATATGTCATAAATAAACGCGTTTAGGTACATATACGCTATTGTTGCTGAAGTATTCTTTTAGCATAGCTTTCGATTTTGGTACCACATATATTATACCTATCTACCTACCTATATATTATATTGTATTATCAATTCAATGTGATAAATTAACATTTTACAATAGATATATATTTTACTGATTTACCCTAGGAGTCTTATGGGTAAAAAACACACGTTGTAGGTATGTAATGGCAGTGGAATTAAGAAGATAATGTTAAATTGTATATGCGTATAGGGTATTATTTTTTGGGGGAGATAAAGATAATGCCTTAGAATAAAAACAAATTATATATATAGTTATAGGTTTTAATTTATAAGGGGGTTGGCAGCTTTAATATTCACCCTTATGGATACAAACATGCTCGGGACGCCACTGAATTTGTACCCACAAGCAGCAGCGCTAGTAGGGCAGAGAAAAGTTACACCACCGCAGACCGAGACAGACGAATGTGGAAACAATTTCTTTTCTTTTTTTTTGACCTCGTCAAGACGATGTTATCAGATAAAATGACCACGTGCAAACCGCGGATCGATGGGAACGACGGCGGCGGCGACACCGGCGTTCTTCAAATAATGCGATGATGATAATAATAATAATATATCGACCTGTTGTTTCGGTGTTTTTTTTTTTTTTTTGTTGTCGAGAGAAAAGGTGAGACGATTTATTTATTACTATATTTTTCGGTTTTGTTTTTTCTTACAGTATATTATATTTACACACTCACACACACCCGACCAAGTACCCACACAATAAAACAGGTTGTGCCGTCGGTCACCGCGATGCCTCGGAACGGCGGAGAGGTCGATAACGACCGAAGATAGGACCATATAATATTATATTATTATATAGTTGTGTATAATATCAGTCGGTCGGCCTGCACTCTCTCTGCACCAGCAGGGTATATGTGCCTCTACGTGTATCATTATCCGTGGACGCAGCGGACTATATAGGTTCGTGCTACACCATGCCCAGTGATTACAATATTATCTCCGAGTTCGTGTCACTGCGAATTAAAAAACGAAATCGAAATCAAAATCTTCATTACGCGTATCGACTGCAATTGTATGCTTTCGCGGGAGTTATGATATTTTGATTTTATCGTCGAAAAAGCACGAGACACCGTGTTTGCCATACATCGTAATATATATTATTGCCATACAGCTGAATAATCGAACGATTTTAAAGGACTCGACGTGCCAGTAGTGGAATACAACTAAACACAAATAGGTACTCGACCAAACTATATGGTACATAGGAAAAATGATAAAAAAATCTTAAAATATTTAAATTTAAATAAATTATTTTTATCGGCGTTATAGCTCTCCTCGGCAGTATCTAAAAGTAAGTAACCCTCAACTGTATAATATCACCATAAACAAAGCATTGAACAACTGACCATCATAAGTAATATACGCAGCAAGATCTCTGGATGTTTCCCGAAGAATTAATATTGTAATATACTGTATACACGCGCGTTTCGTTTAACAATATTAATAATAATAAACAAATACAAATATCCACACAGTTTTTATGAAACGATTATAATTTATTTCTAAATTAAAGATCAAATGATCTTGCTCGGGTATAGAGTACCTATACCCATGTATTAGCACGTACAAGTAGTCGATCTTCATAAACATTAATAGCTATGAGATATTTTCTCAGTGTCGTAAAATATAAGACTTTAATTAACAACAACATTAAGGTGTAGGTACTCTGAGAATATATATATATAACTTCAAGGCTATAGGTACTCATTCGCTTGAACAGAGCATTTTCTTCGCAATGTTTCATAACGTTATTATACAGGTATATAGGTATGTTATATAGGCACCGTAGTTAGCCGATAAGTAGATAGGTACGAGTAGAGCATTGTAAAAGTGTATTGCAACTGATTTTTATCTGCGTCTTCGGTTTAAAATAAATTCATATTAGTCTCTATAGGTACAGTTTATGTTCCATAATTATCGGCTCGTCGGCGCATAAAAAATAAAGAGAAACATTAATATCACCGCAGTGCAGTGTATTGAAATAATTTCATAGTACACCGACACGCCGCCGCGGCCGTATTCCCCGCGCAAAGTGTGGAAATAACTTTCAGATCATTGAGCACAGCGAAGAAAAAGGCAACTCGCGCGTTTCACGACATCACAGCCCGCGATGCAATTGAATAAGAGGAAAACGAGAATTGGGTTTGACGGGCGTAAACTGCAGGAATTTAATCGCAAATTGAAACCATGGTTGAATAATCACTTTTTTTCATTCCATATTTTTCTACGTCCAACCTTCACACCTTATAATATTATACACTCGGAAAATATATAACAATATACGTGAATCCGTAAAAAAAGGCCGGAGCTCTGCACATTTAAAATCACGATTGCCGCCAATTCTACAATAAATACAATTCATAGAAACCTATTTAAGGGATCGAGTTGATACATCTACTTATCTACTATCGTATACTATATTATATCATCATAAATGACTTCAAGGGAAAAATTCTTAAGCCTTGTAGAATTGTCGGATATTTGCAACTTTTTTTTGTTATCTGCAAGAAGAAGACATTCTGCAAGCTGAATTCAACTTAAATTTTGTATTTCATTTCAAAATAATTGAAAAAAAAAAAACTTGCAATTGTCTCAAGCTTAAAGTTATATTTTAAAGTTTGAGATTGAAATATTGCAAAACAGAGTTCAATGTGGCCTGTAAAATATTACTCATTATTAGTTAAAGAAACAAAAAACAAGTATCAATTTGGTTGATTTTACAGGAGAGGATCATTATTCCTGTAATATTAGAGTGTATTTTTGTGGACAAAATGACGTTGTCTACGTCTTACGAATGTACAACATAGAAAAACTGTTTGGCGCTGGTCAACTCATTCACTCTGTATTTATAGCAAAACTATCAAAATTCCACAACACTTAGGGAAAAACTCTATCTGTGCCTTAGTGTAAGACGGAGACAACGCATTCGAGAAAATCGCTCTCTCGAGTATACCTACTGCATATTAACTGCGTATGAAAATTTGTCGACCAGGTAAACGGGCGGAACGAGATGGAAATTTGTTAAAGCGTATTACGTCACCATAACATTTCGAGCGGGAAACTTGTGCGTATACATCGTAATATATACACTTCCATACACCATCATCACTATATATTACCTATATAATATTATCATCTGCAGCAGTACGAAACGTCACGAAGCAGCAACGGGCAATTAATTAAAAACTCGTTTACCGAATTATTACATGGCAGGACCAAAATTATGTTTTAATTCCAACGGAATAATATTATATACTATTATATTATATTATATTATTATTATAACAACAATATAATAATGGCTTCCCGTCGCCTTCGTATATATATATATAGCATATTATATAGTGGAGCGGTAGTCGTCAAGTCGTTCTACATCGCGGGGCGGCGTGCGCGGTCGGGTTAAATATTATTATATTTTACACGCTCGTGTGTATGTGCCGCCGCCGCGGTCGTCTATGGAAATTAGTGCCATAAATGCGATGGCAAGTGTACGCGCGAGTGCGCGCGCGTCAGTCGTTTGTTTTATGTGTGTGTGTGTGTGTGTGTGCAAAGACTCGCGATAATATATATATATATGCGTTTGCCTATATAATAATATAATATAAAATATATATATTTATATGGGCACGAGGGGGGGACCGGTTGTCGGCGGCGGCCATGTTGCCGGATCTGGTTGGTTGCCGGCCACCGAGACCAAACGCAGGAAGCAGCTGGCGTAGTGGATATATAGACTTCTCCTGAAGCACCAAGGAAATCGCGTTTTATTCCAGATCCCCCCCGCCGCCGCCGCTGACGTTCCGAGGCCCCGGGTCCCGGCGGCGGTACTACTACAGATCCTTATAATAATAATAATAATATGAAATAGACTATACGGTGCAGCGATAATTTTTGTGCACCGGTGGTGGGGAAAATTACTGCGACTGCGGCAGGAAACAATGATGTGGGCCGGCGGTGGTGGCGCAGCGCATGTATAATATTATATTATTATTATTATTATTACATAAATAAATTATTAGTAGGTAGGTAGGTGCGACAGACGCGAAAGCAGCTGCAGGTGTGATAACGAGACCCGCGTACGAGGGTTCCAGCCCCACCTCAATCATGGTGCAGCCGCCGAAACCAGTAGCTCGGACACGATCGCCAGAGAGATGGTGGTCTGGTCGAGCAGACCTCAAGTCGAGACTGCTCGGAATAAGTGGGGATTCCATATTAGCTATATAATATACTTCATGCAGGATACGTCATATAATATATATATATATATATTTTTTATTCCTATCGATCCAAGTCCAAAGTTAAAATTAGTTACAAAACTACATTATCTATATATATATATATTTACATCATGTCAACTACTCGACTTACTTATGTGTTATCTTTGCATTATGTTTTGACACTTTGTGTTTTAGATTACCTAGGTATATATATTTTTTTAATATGAAATTATTTAAATTAGTCTGCTCGAGAAAATCGATTAGATCCGGGATGAGGTGCAAGTGTGGTGGCGATATTATGGGATATCCTGTGTTCGTTCAGCTATCTTGCGGGCATATTTTAAGCAGCTCGAAATTACTTAACGGAGAGATTCGGAGGTTTCGCATAATATGGTAGAGTCCTCTCTAGTGATTATTGTGCAGTGTCTTGAGCGGAGTCTGTACTTAGTACAGTTTCTTCCTTACGTTTCAGCCTTCAGGAAGGTGTTTTTACATCACTGATTGATTTTAATTTAATTCATAGTTACACCACGGACGTGATCGCCAGAGTGTTGGTGATCGTGCAGACCACAAGTCGAGATATGTTCAGAATAAGTTGGGACCCATATATATATATAAATAGATCTCTCTATGACTTTAACACCACCAAAGGTCATTGTGCAGTTACATTATATTTTTGGTATACCAATATACCATGTCGAAACAAATGAAAGCTCAATTTATAACGCGACAATATTGATAGAATACGATATTTTAAAATTGGTTTTATTTATAATTATTTTTAATTTGTTAAAAGAAGTGAAGTACCTGAATGAATAAGGGATTGCGTGGTTCGAGTATAGTCCCGCCAACCATAAGGCCATGGGGTGATGAGCAAGGACGAAAAGACAATTGGATACACACTATATTAGCATATTATTATTTTTATTTTTCTTAGGTAATAATGTACATTTTAAATTTTATCATAGTAATATTAATAATCTCGACCAGTATAATATTATCGTTTTCCTGTCAATTGCAGTTACTGCCGGTTTTATTGCTTCAGAACTCCACGACTGTGGCGAACCCTCCTCCCAGTCAACTGCAGTCGTCGTATTACGCTTATACACATAGACTCACTTGCGACTACGATATATTATATTAAAGGTAAATGGTATATAATATGTATATATTGATATACCTAACTTGATTTCGTTTTGCGATTTCGATACGCGTATTACCGCACGTCATCATAAACGATTAAAGCCATTAAACGTACATAATATATATTATAAAACATTATATAGTACCTTGTTTTACGCATTAATGTGTTTTATTTTTCCAGGAGGATTACATCAAATTATGCATTTAGACGATAAACCGCGGTGATACCAGCTATATATCAGCTACTACTTAGCTGTACTCGCACAGTATCTCTCTATTTCTCGCCCTCTCCCTTTATTATAGTGATGGCGCTGTGATTCAGCTGAGCGTTGGGGTTCACACATTGAACGAGAAAATTCACATCAATAATAACGTTCTTACCAATTTTAATTTCGAAATCGAACTAATAACAATAAGTTAGCAAAGCTCGCTCTGCGAACATGCTGAATTCTCATTTTCGTACGTATTTTAAAACAAAGAAATGCAATTTAAAAAGAATTTGGTAACCTTAAAATGTTGGTACCTAGTATTTTTTGAATAGTATGATGAATCCATATCAAATACGTCTTATATACAATAAAAAATTATCTTAATGCCAACAATCGTAACTATATGTAGTACGTACTAGTAACTAGACGGACGGAGACAAAGGGTATATAAGAAAAATCTTATGTTTAGAAACCTAAAACTTTATACTGCTAAATGTAACGCAACTATAAGTATTATAATATACTTGCATGTGATATTATAAAATATGATTATCCACAGACAAACGCAATAAACGGTCGATAAAATTTGCCCGCAGGCATTTATTTATTTTATACTTTATACGTAGAAATATTTAAGCAAAAGCTAAAAAAATAAACACGCGGTAAAAATACTATCCGTATTTGGTATATTATATTAATTTATTGTACACCGCCGACGAGTTATTATACCCGCATCAATTATTATCGTATTAAGTTTAGATAGCATAATCTACTGTTGCAGGTTTCCTATATTAATTTATCAAGTCACAGTATAATATATGTGTTATAAATGCACGCGTTAATAGTTTCCGCCCATTGATGTTTGATTATCATAAAATGTTTTTTTATCTCCTTTAATCTAGAGTTGTAGTAGTATAGTGTCATTTTTTTGTTTAATGACAAAACTAACCCTACAGTTATTAACCTCTGGAGACTGCGATGTCATTCCCGCCTTTTTGTAGTAAATAAAATGCGTGTTTCCCTTTTTTGTGTTTATTATTATTATTATTATACAAGAGCAATACTGGCGTTTATAAAACGACCATTACACAACGTACACGCCATAACTTTTTATGAGAACTTTTCAAATGACCGGAGAGTGTAGTAATGGTTTTGTCGAAAATGTAAATTTACATTAATTTTCGACACACCCGTTTTCATTGTACGCGTATTGTTTTAACGGGATTTTTTTGTTGTAAGCGAACACACTGATTTTAACGAAAAATTGTCCAGGGTAAGTTTAACCCAGAAACGCGTTCAAATATTATTTGCACGCCAAAAAACTGTTTTAGGGAAGGTCACGGATCCGGTGAAACATATTTGCAGATTCGAGCATCGATGTTTAGCAAACCGATTTTATCGACCGGAAGTCGAGCGTTGAAACACTCAAACACTTGACAGCTACACTTAAATTATAATATTGAGTTTAAGCGCCTGTATTGTGTATACAAAGACGGGTCGCGGATATCGTCGGCAAGATTCAATAGGTATAGAGTTGATATATAGTGCGTTGGATTGAAAAGAAAAAAAACGGGTGGCGCGCTTAGGTTAGGTTCTATTATACCCGACGGATAAGGAAGTTGCAGGACGATGTTTATAATAATGATAATAATAATCATCCATAGTCGTATAATATGCACCGCGAAGGACGACGGACCCCCGGTCGGGGTTGTCGTGTCGGAGTCTCGGTTTTCCGGACCTACGCCACGTCGCGTCGCGGTCGTTTCCTCGACCGACATTCCACGCCCGACCCGTTTCTTTATTATTATATTGCGCGTACGCGCGAGTGAGTTATTTTTCGCTCGTTTTTTTTTTTTATTTATCTATTTTTTAGTTATTGTTTTTTAGAGTTTGTGTTCTGGAGCACATACACACACAATGCGCAATAAAAACCGAGCGCAAACAGCGAAACCGCATGTACGAGAAGAAACCACACACGCAGGCGCACGCATACATCGCGGCGACTAAACGGCCGCGCGGAGAGCATAATATTAAAACGAATAAAAGCTTGCCGACGACGGTTTTTGATTACTTTTCCAAAAGCATACATGTATAACCCTACCTACATCTACTGATGAGGTGTCCGAACGGTTCTCAGCTGATTTACTGCTCCAGACCGTTGTTAATAATACATTTTATCGTTCGTTTGGCGCTGCAACACGCATATTATTATTATTATTACAACATATATTTATATTATATACTGGTTTACGCTCAGCTCTTTATCCTCTCGCGGTCCTCTCGTGCGTGTATCGTCTCCCGTTCGCTCTGCCCCCGCCGCCGATGACCTATTATTATATTACGATCGCCCTGTCCGTTTTACGACTGCAGTTCATTTTCTGCAGTCCGTACCTACCTACCTATATGGTTAATAAAGAAAATCGGAGACGACTCCTAATATGTAGGTATATACACAATATACATTTTACCCGGCGGTAAACGATATCCGTCGTCCGATACTTATGCCGTGTGTACGCGATTCCGATAGCCAACACCGAAAGTCTAAACGACTTCTGTTGGTTTTGTTTGCTGCCAAAAATGGGAAATAATATTTCTCGTCGTATAATATGATATTATTATGTATCATACAAAATATATTTTAAATACATGGCATGTGTGCGTGAGTGTATAGTATTATAACACTGCGGAGGGCATATGAGTATAATAGATATAATATATTATACTCATAATACGGTTTTGACTTTTCGGGTATAGTGTATATTTAGAAATTAGAAGACACCTACTCCACGGATTTAATTTATAAATACAGACATTTATTGTTTCTGACCATCGGGGGGTATTCGGGAAGCGTCGCTATGCAAATGAGACTGCAGGACCGACCATGTTTATAGTAATGATGTAGCACACTACTATTACATATTATTATTATTATATGTGTTGGGCGAGTGTCATATTTTTTATTTTTCATCTCGGGTATTGGATTTTTTCATTTAAGAATTCCATGTGAACTCATGTGGGGTTACAACAGAAGAGAAAAAAAGACAAAGCAATCTCGTGCCGCCGCGGCCGACCTTCACGTGAATATACGCACTGCAGTATACCGAGTATATAATGTTAGGTTAGGCGTATATCATATAGTTGTACGTGGGGAGACACATATCGATGGAAATGTTTTTCTGAGACATATATACATAACGCGCGTTTCTCGACGCTAACTGCAAAATACATAATACCACACTTCAGCATAATATCAAAAACTGCTGTTAGGCTTCTAAAATGAAACACACACACACTGCACTGCGCAGAAAAAGGGACATTCACTTGTATATGCCTATTATAGGTACCTACTGCATCAAGTCACGCGTATGTCGTTATGGTTTTAGCTGTCCTAACTCGTGTTTTTTTTTTAAATCTAAATTCTCATTGATTACTTCCAGTCGAGAGACAACCTAAAGTATTAAACCGTAAACGAACTATATATATATATATGTGCCACTGATCGGGTTTCACTGCTGCAGCAGAGTATCGAGCTGCACATATTGCAACCATAGCGCGTTATTGACCGACGTTCGAGATTTTTCATAGAGCGGAAGACGCGGTGTGGTTATAGTCGATGGTATTATACGTTTTATTTTTAAATCCCTCGATGTACATATTATATAAGTACTACTTACAAACTCTGGCGAACGGCCAGATCCGGTGCCATACAGACAATGTGGAACGTATTCACCGCGGCTTGGTGCAGTGTTCATATATTATATATATTATTTGAAGTGATACGATTTCAATATTTCACCGTTATACATATAGGTAGGTAGATATGAAGGTAGGTAGGTACTATCGAAACTCGTGTAAACACCAAACAACACTATCTTTATACTATGCGTATATATACTCGAATCGATATACGTGGGGCTATGCGGTGCATTCGTCCGGATCACGAAAACGTGCTAAGATGATTATGAAAAATAAAATAAAAACCTTATCCTAGTTAAGCGCATGAAAAGAATGATGGATAAACAAAACACAACTCGAGTGGATCTGATGTTGTTCTATATATATGTTATATTGACGTTACTATATTTATCAATAACGCGTGGACGCTACACACATACACGCACATAATATTATCTAGGTAAGTAGTATTAGGAGGTACCGTAGGTACGATATATACGAGGTTCACGACGTCTGCTCTATAATCGATGACTTTAAGGTATGAATTTAGGTTTGGCTGCACAGCGATTTGCGTTCGAAATCGGCAATAGAAAAAACCGTCAAAACAAGACAATAAAAAAAATATAATGACATTCGCCGAAAATACCTGGGTTTTTTACTCCGTAACAACCAATTATTTACTCTAAAATAAAAAATACTAAAACTGTAGACGAAAGGCTGACACTGGATCAGACGACAACGGAGATGTGTGTCGGCCATACCTGAAGTGTAATATATATGACTGTACGAGATGTGAAATAAATAATATATAATAATTTATCATGGAATTTTACCTAATCTCGTTCATAAAAGTCCACGGGGTTTGACCAAACTATTTTGTGTCTTAGGTTTTACCGGCAGCAGTCGACGAAACCTAGGAATTATCGGTATTCGTACTTTTACGGTTACAAATATAATATATATTATAACGTACATAGTGCGTCGTGTTAAGGTATACACGATAGTGCTCGTGGCTTTTCACTTTTACCCGAGTGTTTATATATTTTGTGTTTTCCCAACTCCTCCGCCGCACCCGTCATATGCACCTAACGGCTAACTGTATGCGACACCTGCATTATACTGCGCTGCAAGTCCATTTTCTACGATTGCCGTCGTAGTATAATGTCGGCTATAACATAACGTCATAAGCGCCAAAGATATTAAAAACACATATTATGTAATAGCGCCAATATACAACTAGGCTAGTACCTATATGAGTATATGACATAAGCGCAAGAGATATTAAAAAGAAATACATAATTTTCACCAATATTAATGTTTTATGTATTTCAAAATATTATTCAAAATCGTCAATAATCCATAACATTATACAAGATCGTAAAAATCCATGTTTTGAAAATTAAATAAAATGATTAAAGCGCCTTTATTTTAGGGTTAATTTTCACTCGGTATAAACATTACGCAAATGTTTACTAGCTACGTAGAACATAATAGAAGCGACAGTCAAACAGCTGATTTACATACAGGACATGATCGTTATTCACGAAAAGTGTATTTCTATGGGCAAAATAACATTGTTGGCACTGGGTGCCTTAAACTCGAGTTAATATCGCGTGTTTAAAATATCCATTAACTATTTTCATCTGCCCAATTTTCGTCACCTCATTGCCTTTGCCCATGCGGTCACGCGTATCAATCTAAATTGTGTTAGTCTATGCGTCGTTGTACGATTACACGCAAGCGGTTCCGCTCATGATGTGAGGTCACGGCTGCAGTGTCCCGAGTGGCAGCGACTTTTGTCGCGTTCGAATGAACGTTTTCCACCGTGTGCAGTCGTGACGCACAAGGGCTGCTCTGCGGATGTCAAAAAAATATATTTTAAAACAACACAATAAATTAATTATCAACTGTCAACACACAATACGCACATCACACGGTTTGCATTATAATATTATAATATTAAAATACAAGACTTTAACGCATACGACAACCGGTGGCGCTATCTACCAGCAGCGAGTGTTTGCCAACAAGATGTAATAATATATTCATGCGATCGCACCTCGTCTTCTCGCCTGTTGCCCGTGACGTCTCATCCGGAAATAATCGCGTCGACACCGATTGCGTGTTAATATTCCATCGTATCCCCAAGCTCCGCATTTTTCCGTCTCTTGAGCGCTTGAAAACATCGAAACCAAAAGCGCGTTACATATAATCATAAAGGTTTTATACTGTTGCGTATCGCTGAAGCTTATCGTATTCGGACTCTTCCGACGAAATAGAAGTACCGTTATCAAAATATAGTGAGCAGTATGTATAATATTATTAAACTAAACGTGATTTTTAAGCGTTTAAATAATTAAGAAAAAAAATCTGCTCTCGCAGTGCTACAGCCGCCTAGCCAGCCCCACCGCAGCTTCACTCTCACTTCCAGCGCGCATCGCAACGATATTATAACTCGAATAATATTTGTTTAACGATTTACGAACGAAAAGTTAAGATTTATATTTATTCAATCGAAGCGAAATGAAACGATAAATCTTGTACATTTTTTTTCCTTTTCGTTTTGTTTATTATTACTTACATAATATTATTTCTATTAACATAAATCAAAATTAATAACAACCGAGAGAACACGACGAGAAGTATCATCGTGTATCACTTCCCGAAGTGTACAGCCCCCGACGCCATCATCATCATAACGAGTCGTCGTCGTCGTCGTGTGTATGTAATTTTTGGCAAACTAGTATTACGATAATAACAATAATAAACACCCGACAAGGTGCCGGCCGGTCGGTTCATCTCTCTAATATATAATATATATAATATACGGCTGGTTATATACGCATTATATGTTCAACGTGATAAACTCGTACGGTTTAATCACCCGATCTCTCGTGTTCAGATTATAGTTGTTGACGAATTGATGAACAAAACACGAAAACAAGTATATACGCTGCAGCTGAACACGCGTACTCAAGGGTGAACGGTAGGACTCACTAAAAGCGTCTCGAGTATAGGACGCGCACACATTAATACAATACAGATTATAATATTATCTGAATATCTGCTGCAGCGCCGTGAACCTAATATTCTCAAATCAATCATAATACACGCAATCGTATTTGTGATCTATATATTATACTTGGATGGGTATTAATATTCCTTTGATTTTTGATTCCACTGCATCCGTTCAAAATACGCAAGCAATAAAAAACAAAATCCCGAAAACTACAACAATTTGAATCAAGTACTAACCCCACAGCTCCGCTCCGGACTACGTGCACATTGGACACTTACGGTATACCGAACGCGAGTGCAACATATTTCATGTTACCAATGGCGTGCATTATAATTTATTAATAAATAAATATTATCTTAATTTCAACGATTGTAACTATATGTACTATAATTGTACTAGTCGTACGGACGGCCGCAACGGAGACGAAATAAGGTGTTCTAAACTTATGTTTAGAAACCTAAGAGTTAAGAACAACCACAATAACGTTTTCGGCGCTCGATGACGCGATCAATAGAGATTACTTAAAAATAAAAAAAATAAAAAATATCAATGGCGAGACATATCTCTCATAGCCCAACGATAAGACCCCGCCCAATTTTTAATTCCCACTAAACACTGTGCCTGTCAGAAAGAGACAAATTCGACATCGTCTCATATTCTAAGAATATGTTATAACAAAAAAAAAATAGGTTGATATATGTATACCTATACATGTGTGTATAAATAAATTTACATTCGAATAATTTGTAAAAAAATATTTTATTTAAGTATAATAAAATAAAAATAAAATGATTGTCCGTGTTCTAAGTGGGTAGACGTTATCGTCTCATTGTCTCTCATGACGCTTCGCCACTGTATATATTACCTATCCGCCCTCAAACCATTATACATGAGAACTGCTATATCCTCACTGCAACTGTTTCGAAATTATAAGTATGTTACCGACGACGACGACAGAACTAACTGCTACACGTCTCATTTAACCTCCTGGTCTCAAGCAGCACTGCGTTCATGTTCTGCTATAAAGATTTATCTCGCATTGTAAATCTCAGGGTCGTCAAGGGCATTTAGCACCTTGAATCACTACTTACTCTATCATAGGTGTTCTCTCGGATTCGTTTTCGTGTATTTTCCGGTTATAAGTACGCGCAAACGACTATAAATGTCGATGGTATACGCACGGGTTAATATTATTATTCCAGCAGTGCGAACACTTATGCTGTTACTCGAAAAGTATTGACTTGTGTTCGGAAACTTTCCATTTGAAAAATTAGGTACATATATTCTATACCTATTATACTTCCACGTGAACCCTATATACGGAATATTGCCATTATTTTGCTTTACTGTTGCTGCAGGTTGATCCCAACCCTTAACAATTACTTTTTGAAATTAAAAGTTCATATGTAATTATTATATAAATTGAAATAATGAGTTAGGTATAATAGGTACCAACATAAAGTTTTAATTAATAAACGCGTTTAAAGTTTGGATGAGCTACAGTGCCACAGTCTCCCGAATGCTTTTCTCTGTAAAATATATGAGCGTCCATACAATATCCATACAAATGACCTGTGCCAATGTGCGTGTAATAATTCACCAAACACCACAGCCGCAGAGATCTGATGTTTTACTCGTACACATCATATGCGCCGTCACGCTGCAACTCGACACTATATAATAATATTATAATAACTACACAGCCGCGGAGACGCTAAAATAGTTGTGCTGCAAGTGTGAGTGTGTGTGTGTGATGTGTTATAGGTATATTTAAGTCTACGTCGCGTATTCAGCCCGGGATAATTGAAGGGTTCGGGTATAATAAGATAGTGTTAATTTTGAAACGGTGTGTTTACCGGAGAAGGCGGAACATGTCACTAGGTGAAAATTGCACACGCCGGCCGGTAGACGGTGGCAATTAATGCGATGTATATATATTTTATAATCATAATCTACGGTATACCTATGTGTTTCCTTCTCCCCTCCTCACTCAATCTATCTCTCTCACTCTCTAACCGCAACTCGGACAACTTCAGTTACCGCGCGCGGCGTGGCGTTATAGTCGTCTGCAATTATTATTATATTTTGATATCTAGAATCCGTTTATTATTTTTTTTTTTTTAGGTATACCCACTCTGCTACATAATAATACATAATCTCTTTGTCCGCGTAACAGCAGATACGTCTCCCTCTCTCTTGAGCTACTAATCTATACGGTAATTTCTGTATGACAACCTAATTCATATATACGCGAGCTTACGAGGTAGGTATAATGACAAAAATCATATTTTGATAATCATATACATCCTGGTAAGAGAGATTTACCACAAAAGTGAAAACTGGTTTGTTATAATAATATCATATTATAGGCACAGTGCGGCGTAGAGTAGTAAACTGTTATGATAACGATGCATTAGTTTACCAATAGAAAATTTAGGAATAAAACGATTTCATAAAAGTCCCTTTGGACTATGATATATTAGTTTTCAATAGGTAGTACAAGACATCATTGAGTAGGTCATTACAGTAATAGATGTGTTAAATCTTAATTCAACGATAAACGATTCTGAGCATAGTCGGTCTGCCAGCAACTATATTTCTAAGGATATTTTATTATTTATTTCCATTACTATCAGCAATTAATTTTTCTATACGAATGTACCTGATACACACCATGGTATAGGTTAAACTATTTTTTACTAAAAACATAGTATTTATTTTATAGTATAATTCTATGATATTATGCTGCTAGGTATATATTATTATTACTAACTTATAATAGTCAATATCGAAGTACCGTTTATTTTAGAAATATAATATTATATTAAGCTTTTTATTCAACGAATCGAATAATAAGTTTTTAAAACATTTTCTAAACTAATAATAATCCAGTTATATACGGGATATATATAATTAAATGTTCGGGATCATAAAAAGAATGTACCATTTAAAATAATCTTTCAATTATTTACAACACAATATATCCAATTATGTTAAAAACAAGTTTGACAGTTTAAACCCCATTTATAAATTTATAATTAACAATCCTTTTTATTCCGGTTCAATAATTCGTCATTGGCCTTTACCACGGGTGAATTAAATTCAATAAAAGATTGTCAATAAACGAATGAAGTGACTCATTTGAAATATTCATTATTTCATAAATCCCAAACGCGCGAGTCGGTCTAAATGATTACTATTCAGTACCATATTCATATTTAACATAGGTACCTACATATTTGTTTAGCTCTCAGATCATAAATAAAATAGTAACATTAATTACATTCATAATAGATTATATTTAATATTATGGTTTATTTCTCAAGATAGCAAAACAAAATATGTATAAAACATTTATAAATTAATTATATTCGTTAATAACGCAAATAGATAAATGTATCATTAATTATCTACAAATAAATTTATTTAAATATTCTAATTTATGAGTGAAGTGTAATAAAGAAATCTCAAAACGTTAAAAACTTTGAATAATTAGTTTGCGTCGTAGTTTTTTATATTTATTATGCGCACACTGTTACAGTATTTATGTATTAAAAAAAAACCTTATAAACATAATTTTCTCTCGAACAGTACAGTTGACACAATATATATATATATATTTTACGATAGTGGTCATATACTTACCTAATAAAACTACATCGGTAATGCATAAATTATATAAATACGTCCAATATAATATGTGAAATAGTGAAAAATATACCAATTCAACATGTTCGAATGTCCATACAACACTTTAAAGTAAATGATAAAGGTATCCGTTATAAAAATGTCAGTAAGTCAATATATCTATACCGCGGAGAGTTTTGTGACGACTGACAACCACTATCTGCACACAAGAAGCTGGGACCTCATACCTTTGTAAACGTGAAAAATGTTGAATAATATATTATGTAATTGTCAGAAGAAAATGAGTTAGAGAATAAACAAATGGGTAAGTAAACGCGTGAACAGTTCACTGGAGACAGACAAATCATTTTTGTAACATAATAATATATTGTAATATTATAACGCTTGCATTTGTCCCCGTCCAAACGTCGACTCTCTGTAAAGGAATTCCTCGAGGAATCGTTCATCTGTGCTGCTCTTGTGTCACATGTGTCAGTCATTTCTGTCCCTTCGTGTTATGCGTGAACAAATACAGAACTTTTTCTCGCCGTCGTTATTATATTGTACATTTTTTTTTTTTATCTATTTTCCACCCGAATTCATACGACGCATGCACTGCAATGTAAGACTACGTTTGTTATCACCGTGTTTACAGGTATATAGCTATAGAAGTAAATGGCAAGATTTGTGTGTGTTTATCTGTGTATCGCACTTATGATTCTGAAATTTGGTACATAACACCAATCACATCTCGTGCACTCGACGCTCCTCGAAGCCAAATTATTTGTCGATGGGTTTATAGGACGGGTCTACGTTTGTACGTGCTTCTACTTTCCCCGCTCGTTTTGCCATTTCGCCGCCTCCTAACACCGTTGTATATATTATATGCGCCACCAACCCAAACGAAGGCGATGTACCCCTATACCCCTGCAATTTGTTATTAAATTTTTCTCGAACGAGTCTTGCAGCGATGCGTTTAATTATACGTATAAAATTATAAACGAATAAACGACATCGTAATAACCCGCGTGTATAAGCTATGCCTGCGTACTATATAAGCCGTTGTTGTTTTCCGCCACGTTTAACCCGCGCGCAACGAAACCTTCCGGTAAACTCGGCCGCCCGAGAGATATCATTGTTTTCGTATAGAGAAAATTCGTGATATAATTACCCGGTACGGATCGTGTCGAAGCGCCTCTCGGCGCGCAAACATATATTATACACGGGTACATAACACAATATAATATACGTAGGTACCTATAATATACCTTGGTATACGTGGTTCGTTCGACCGTTTTTTATTTTGTATTTCGTTATCTGATCCGCGAGCGCTGGGGCCCGGCGCGCGGTTAATTAATGTCGGGACACTGCTGCTGCTGCTGCTGCTGCAGCTATATCGCCATAGGACCGCGCGCGCGCCGCCGCTCACCCACACGCCACTGCGCTCACCCACACGCGCAGCCGTTTCGCGAACCACGGTTCTACCACCACACGGGTTAAATAACGAATTGCCTGCACAGCGGATATGCGGACAAATAAATAGCATTTCGATTTACCGTATATCGTAACATATACGCACGTAGGCAACACACGTATTAAATATATAGGGTGATTCAACGAGCAAAACAATATAATGCTCACTCCATATATTGTACTGATCCGTCCTTCGATTGTATTTTAATAGTTGAGAATTTTTGTCCAAAAAATATTGCTGAATGTGCACACACGTATTTATATGTATGCCAAAAATTCTTTATTGTTTGTTAAAAAAAACTAAACGTCTTGTATAAATAACTAAAAACGAAACGTAGGTATGATATAAAAAAAATATATCAGTATATTTCTGCAGGTCTGTAGCTAACGAATATGTCAAAAAAACTAAAAACTATTGCTAAACGTAAGGAATTGCCCATTTACCCTTAATTATATAAAAACAAAATTGACAACATTTTGAAACGAGTATCGACACAAAATATATATAATATGTGATTTTAGATTTTCAGATTAGAAACTTCTACGATTGTCACGTATTTATACTTGAAAAACGTCTTTGTATGTCGCAAGTAGGCGCATAAGTAGGCGAATTTTTAAAACAAGAAATGTCCTCAACTCGCTTATATAATGCATTATTCACTGTCGTTGTTTATTTCTCCTATTAATAATCCACATTTTTTTTTTTTATTTGAGAGTACCACAGTGATTTTTGACAATACTTTCGATAAATTATAATTTTAGCAAATTGTATGCCTATTCCTCTTCACTTAATTAATGTTGAACAATTTGAAACCTATATAATATTATAATTCTGAGTTATAAATAAACATTTATATGTAAAGAAATCATATATTTTTCAATTATGTATACTCTTCAGAGGCCATCATAAATAACTCAGAAGCTACCAATTTCGACGATTTACTATACTCAGACGTAGGTAGGACAGGTAGCCAGGTAGGTCAAACGTTTTCATGAAAAACTAGCGTCATTTACTCAACAAAAATGAGCGTTTCTCGTTTGAAAATCACCCCATGACACTATGCTAAATAGGTACTGACGCTCCTATAAAATCGCATAAAAAGTAATTTAAAAATTTATTTTAAAATGTCATCAATATTATAATCACGATGTAATAGGGGCTGGAGGTAGAAGTGGGTTTAGTATACGCTCGGTATAATGACTCAGCGAATACAATTCATAAATAACTATAATATATAAGTACCTATAGGTATAGGTAAAGAAAAAGCCGCACACTGAGTGTACCTATCTGTATATTATAATATGATATAAGTACGACCGGAGGTGTTTAAGACACGAGCGAAAAGCGAACACGGTGTGTGCCGAGGAGCTGCTGACGGAATGTTATATAAGGCCCCTGAACGGCGGACGACGATAACCATCATCGGTTACGGTTAGAAAAAATTCCCGAGCCGTCCCCGCGTATGGACACGGGGTCGCGCGTCTTTTGTCGCGTGGTCGTCACGAACTTACAACACATGTGGCACTGTGCGCATTATTGTATTACAGGCACTGTGGTCGCCATATGGTCGCGAGAGTTAAGGGTGGGGTTCGTGATGCGGTGGGTATATATACCGGGTAGGTATAGGGTTGTCAATAATCGGTCGAACGGTATATAGTGCGAGCCGCGAGCTTTTTGCCGACCTTAATCTCAGTGCGAACAATATATATTACACTATAGTCAAGACTATATATCACTGCAATAATTATTCACATATTTTATTAGATAGATAAATAACGATGTAAACCGATGTCGAATAATCGACAAGTCCGCAACGATATTTACTCCAAAAACCACGTTGAAGAGTTTCGACGTTTATCGATGGCTACAACTTAATCAAACAATTGAAAAAATATTATAACATTGAATATTGCGTAGACAAGTTCTATCGTAATATTTGTATATTGTATGATTTGAACGCGATTGTTTATATATTTTACGAACGAATTAAAATATAATTTCAATTGGAAATATCAAATCAAATATCATTGCGTGCCTGCGGATTAAAGTGTCTAACCAAAACAAAGCATAAATACAGAAATCAGTCAATTATTCAACTTTGAGTCGATTGAAAACTAAGGCAAATTTTGATAGCAATACAGTAATAACTAATAATTATACATGTGCATTTAAAATACGACACGAGTAAACCGCAAAAATCGATTTTGAATTGACTCGAATTGTTATAAAGTCAAACCAAATATTATATAAATATGTAGGTATATATGTATAACCGAACTATATTGATATAATAATATAATCTAGGTCAATGCAGAAACCTTCCTACGCCTTAAAAAATAGGTATGCTATCGGATGTAGTATATTAATGAAAGGAAATTTACTATATCGAAATGATAAAGATTACATTTGACAAACAAAATAGCGTACGCGTTTGAATTGGCAATAATTGTCAATAGAACGTACTATTATAAGTCCTCGTTAAAATAAGTTTTAAAAGTTTAATCATACAATCAAAACGAATTTTATTTCTAAGTTCAATTAGTCTCTATATAAAGCGCGTTATAGTCGATTTAGTTTTTGACGTGCTACTAAATATTGTAGATTTTCATCTAAATTCGCCTTTTCATAACGATTTTCGATAAATTCCAAGATAAACTTTTTACGCATACACATTTAACGTATTTTTCGTGTATACTGCAGAACTATTCCTAGTCGAGTTGCAAACTGCGATTTGCTGCGGTTAATTTTGAACGTTCGAACACGACGAGATGCCAAACATACCGCGGCGAAAGAACAAACCAAAGAAGTGTGCGATTATATAACAACATAATAATTTGAACTTCGATGCAGGCGACGCCAAAATGTCGGACACGCGTGGTCATTCGTTGCGAGGGCGTCGTGAAGACTATATAGCAGCAGCAGCAGCAGCAGTATGGGAAACCAATTAGCTATAAATTACGCCGGTCAGCGAGCATAGAGTATCTATATATTATATTATATACCTACCTAATAATATTATAATCTTTCTTTCTTTCTTTCTGCCCGGAATGAATAATCCCCGGCTAAAATCTGGGTATAATAACGGTCCGGCGGCCGGCCGGGACGGGAGGAGGAGAAGGAGAAGAAAAAAAAAATACTTTACGAAGTTCATTAGGGTTAACAGAGCAAAACGTTTTTATGCATTATGAGTCGATTGTCATGATTAGGAGTATCGATCACGACAACACGTTCTTGTATAGATGTATTTTTTTCCGATTTTTTTTTCCAAACATGTACAGTGGGAGGATCCACTGACCGTTGCGAGGAACCAGCTCTTCACGCTGGAATCCAATCGATAATTACTGTACATTAATTTTTTTTTCCGGCCAAAAGCCAATAACGACCTCACATAATTGTGCCAAATGGTTATTTTGACATAATTTCTAGCAGCAAGACAAAGCGTGTACCTACCTACTTTCATTTGATTCCGTTTCCTATATATTCGAAATATTTTAATGAAAACACGCGTCATATTTCGATAGATTTTTATAAAATGATAATCGCGGTGTTGTATAAACAAGTACCTTAAAGGTACCTACCATTATATTATACCATAATAACATTAAAATAGAATGAAAACAAGTAACACCGCATATTATTTTATAATATAACATTAAACATATTTTATGTATTTATTATACCAATAAAATATAAGCATAATATTATACTTATCATATTGTTAATTGAGTTATTTTTTTTTGTATACTTTGAAAAATCTAGTAGTTACAATTAATTTTGTTTTAAATCATTTAGATTTGAATATCAATTAATAAAATAAAATATGTCTTCCAGTACCTATTCCAAGATACTTCCAGCTTATCGATCGATTATAAATTATAAATATCGTAAGATTTATACATAGTATAACATTATTGCATTATATGAAACATAATAATGATTTTTGAAATAGTCGTAGGTATACCGTTTCTGGAAAAAAACTTATTTTACATAGGTACTCAGGAACGAATATAACAGACGGAAATAAAAATCGTATTTACATAATGTGTTCGAATATATTTAAATGTTTGAAATCGTATTAAATATATTATTATGTATTGAAATAACAATAAATGTAAAATAGTTAAAACTTAATAATAAATACTATTATCAAACTATTAATGGTTTATTGTGGTAATAATTGCGCACAATTCTATCGTTTGCTATACTTGAACTGACTGAGAAAACTTAACGGTTATTAGGTTTTGAGCATTGCAAACTGGTCGTAAAACGTAACTATACGCAGTTCGAAACAATTGTTTTATGTACATATATATATCATAGACTTTATGGGAGAATTTTGTATAATCTTTAAATTTTACTAATAAAAGCAAACAAAAGGCTATTCAAAAGTATAATGGCTTACGCGCTATATGTTACCCGCTATAACTGCACATAACAAAAGGTCTAGACTGTCCGCACGAACTTAACAATTCAACTTGATAAAAATTAATATTAAAACCATAAGTGTACATAGTATAGCAGCTTACCATGTATGATTTTTTTTACCTGTTTTTTTTTCAGATAGGTATAACTTATGGCACAACCTACCTAAATACTTTTAACATAGAATGGAAATAAAAATCTACGAGAAAATTTAGAAACATACGTTATAAAAATAATATTATGTATATATTGTATTACTTATTACATATTTATAAAATATGGAATACTCCGAAATTTGGTCAGAAATTGTGTAGGAACCATAATAATATGGGTTGTATCATCAGGTGGTACGATTTCTGGGAATTGCCAAAAAAATGTTCCACACTGCCTATATACTTATAACTTCATATTATTCTTGTTTAAATATTATTATAATCTTACGAAATTATTATTTTCTGGGGTATGCATAATATGTTATTATACTTCAATACGCTCGTCGCTCATTTCTCTCTCTATATATGCAGACTCTAGTTGGGCATTATAATATTATATATTTATGGGTATACAGCATATATATATAAATAGGTACTCGTTGAACACCCATCAAAAAATATCGTTCCGACCTCTTGGCAATAATGTAGACTGCACAGATTCTAGAGATGACCGTCAGTGATAACGCTGCATAGCTGGAGTCATGACCCGGTTAAGACAAAGATAGACAAGCCCGGGGGACTTAAATAAATGTAAAATGTGAGAGCTAGTGTGTGTATGATATACGTGTTTGTTTGTGTATGTGTGTGTGTGTATGTTGTGTGTGTGTGGTGGACGATGACGAGGGGCACCAAAAGTTTCAGCAAATAATTCCACAGAACAATGCGGCGATTGCGTCATCGCGAGCACAAGACGGACAGAGACTACTAAGGAGAGAGAGAGAGAGTGAGAACTAAAACGATGACGAAAATTTTGAAAAGGAGAGCTGCTGCCGACGACATAACAACGTTCTGTATATCGGCCTTGTTAATCAAACAGTGTCAGTCGATTATGGTTTTCGTGCAAATCAATTTACACGGTCTTGTCATTGAACCGGCAATGGTGTCGTACACTCGTGTATAATATAATAGTAATGCCTCAAGAGAGACCGTCTTTTCTCTCTGCTGCGCGTCATATATACATACAATTTATAATATATATACTATACACAATAACAGCCTCGTCACCGGACGGATTTGTTAGGAAAAAAAGCGCTCAAACGGTTTTAAGTTATTATGGTTAGGTACGGTATTATTATAGAATAGAATATACGCGAAAAACTACCAAACACATTAATTGTTTTGCCTAAACTCGCGTTGATTTTAACCAACTATTATAATATTATACCGTTTCGACTTTTTTACAAAACGCACACGTCAAAAACAAAACAAAAATTAGAACATATAAATAATTATAACGCCCTCGTGTGACAAGCTGCTGTATGACTACTGTCGCAGAGAGACACTTTCCGTTGAAATTCTTAAGTAAAAATGCGTGTAACAGTACAGTATACCACCTTGCAGTGCACGCGCACTGCAGCGGAAAACTGCATAATTATTATTATATGCGCATATGCAACAATAATGGGTACCTATACGCTAACGTTTTGTTTTTTATTTTTTTCCCTCATCCGACGTCCCGTTAATTCGCAAACGGCCGAAGAATTCGAACATCGTGTTATCGATTTATATAATTAAAACGGAACGCGAACACTGTGTGGGAACTGCGAACCAAACACGATTTCGTCGACGCGTCGTCGTCGTATATATATATGCGGTATTATATTATTATTATTACACCGACGCTGCAGCATGGGCACACGGTGTTATTACCGATAACCCATACCGATCGGCCGGGCTAATACTCTTGCTGCGGATATAATATAATATTGTGAAGGAAAAAATAATAGTAAAAATTACCAAAAGTAACCGTAGAGCAGCGTTTACAACGAAGTATATTATGTATATGGACAACAACGCGCGTTCGGGCGCGCGCGAGTCGTGACGCGTGGCACAGAAGTCGCCGCACACGCCGCCGCCAAGTCCTCCTCGCGCTATTACCGGGTCTTTGTTTTTTATTCATTTTTCCCATTATTATTATTATTCCGAAGCCGTTTATATACACGTACACATTCTCTGGGTGAGTCTGTGTGTGTGTGTGTGTGTGAAGTGTGTATTTGTCTGTCGTATAGTTGTCGAACACGGACCGACCACGGGATGACGGACGAAGAGTGTGTGTGTGTGTGAGTGTGAGAGAGAGAGCGGGCCAGCAGCGCATGCGGTCGACGAGTGTCCAGAGAGAAAGAGAAATATTAGAAATACAGATAGATAGAGAGAGAAGGAAATTTAAAAAATAGAAACAGAGACCGATGCGAGAGTGGTGAACCTGAAGTATATATATGTATGCGAAGAGAAATACCGGTCATCTCGTTAGCCCCACCGCTGGCGTTACCACCACCACCACCACTACAGTCCACACGAATTCCGGACACAAGTTCACCACCGCCGCCGCGACGACTATGCACACCACGGGCTATACGACGACGACGGCGGCTGCTACGAGACGAGTCCAGCGACGACCACGACAACAACAATCCCGCGTTTGTACAAACGAGATACAATCGACGACGGGTCTCGCCGCCGCCGTCTCGCTCCTCGGTTGTCCGCGAGATAATTACCCATCCGTACTTAAGCCTCCTTGTCCGCCTCCACCTCTGCACCCCTCCACCGCATCTATCAACAACCCGCCGCCGCCGCCACCGCCACTTTGCTTACCAGCCAAAACCGTTTTTCTGTGTACCGCGTATAATAATATAATATATACAAAGAGCCAGCTGGTAACTGATACATATGTAGAGCGACATACAGAGCCATTTTTTTCAGCGGCGACGTGTTTCTTCGTGTTTCCAAAATATGTCGTAACATATAATGTATAATATGATTATGTTTATGTTGCCACAACAACAATAGTTCCGCAACTTGTTTCGTATTTTGGATGCGACAAGCGTTTATCTTCGGATCGCTTCAAGCCGCGTGTTCACGCAGAGCAACATATGTTTTGAACTAAATTCGTTGGTTGGGATAATAATATGTGGACAGTGAATGTTTATAAATGTTGCAGTTTGTTTCGAAGAAAGAAAAACAGCTGGAAATACCTGTCAACATTTGATGGTAACCACTTGTTACCTGCATAGAGGTGTGAACCTGCAGGCTTAATATATTATATATTATTACTATTATAACCATCGCACTTCTTATATACGTATAACACACGTCGGCCATATACGATTTATATTCTACATATTATTATTATTATCATTGTCAGTTTACAAACGTATAAATGTGAAAATCCGGTAAATGTACGACAAATCTCATTACCATCTAACCCTCCGTACCCCACACACCCACACAACGCGTCGTCTTGACCGGACCCGCGGCGAAAACAACACTCTCAGTGTGTCTGCTGCGCAGGTATCATATTATATGTTATATTATTATTATCATCATCATCTATTTTCTCGTTGCAAAAATCGCCCCGAGTACGCGAACGAATCGAAAACTGTTTTGAAGAAACGGACGACATTTCACCGACAACGATAGCATTATATTATTTAATATATTATTATATTACTACCTATACAATAATATAATTTGTATAATATATTTTACATATATATAATGCCCGACGGTTTGCATGTCATCCGTCCGGCTACAAACCCAACACGGTTAACTGTTTATAAATAATAAATTACCTACTATAATTGCCAGGCGAATTATTTTTACGTACAATATATACGAGACGCACTCGTCTCGTGGTAAAGAAAAATATATTAATATATATTCTAAATTCTAAACGAGGGTATAAACGGTACGTTGCGAGACTTTCGGTAAGTAGGTTATAACTGGCGTAGTAAAATGTGTACCCTGCATCCGAATGAGTTTGAAATCAAAATATGTTTTTTTACTGAATCGCTGCAGGGCACCATTTATTAATTTTTTCCGCCCCTCCAAGCGGTCATCACAAGGATTTTCTCCGATCAAAATATTTGTATGGTTTTTTTTAGGAAAAATCTACAAATTATTCAGTTTATATTTGATATTTGATAATTGTACATATTATTTGTTAACTGTACCAACACATAGGTTTAATATTTGTCAGAAAAATAAAAAAAAGTTCCTAATTATAACATGTATTCATAGTTGAAAAAAATAATTTAACTTTCCTCCACGACTGTTCATTGGCAAATTCGTTAATTACACCGTCATTTCTGCTTCTATATTATGTTCATAATGGCTAATGATTTCATATGTTTTTCACTGGTACTTGCTGATTTTAAATATGATTTAATCCTTTTCAGAGTAGAGATGGAATGCTCAGTTAAACAATTATTGGTAACGTGCGTGTACTCGGAAGCATTCTTAAAGCCATGTGTGTATAGTATATAAGGAAATATAAAAAAAAAATCGTTTTCTCTTAAAAACACACACACACACTCACACATTGTGTTTATGGTATACATTTGAGGTGTTATCTAAATTTAACGACTTTAAATTACTTCTGAAATATTCAGTTGGAAATTATGTTTTTTAATCATCTGCAGTTAACTCTTTTTTATGTACTTACTGACCGTCCCTAAAAATTTGCTTCTTCCTTAAATTTGACCCTGGTAAAACAATATTTATGGTGAAATTATGTAAACGATAGATGTAATTTTTAAACAGTGTATACAAATTGCTGGACCTATATTTAAAATATGTAAACTCAAGTAATAAAATAATTATATATCATATAATTTAATTTGTTTTATTAAAAATACAAACATATAAACCTCTAATAATAATATTTATTATGATGGTCATTAAATACTCTTAATATTATTATACGAAAACAATATTACCACCGTGGAGTTCTATACTCACATACCAATACTAAAAACGAGTTTGTACAACCAAAATTAAATGCAACAAGAGCATTATATCTGATACGCTGTATAATTTATTGTTTAAATATAAATTTAAAAAGGTTACCCGAGACAAGAAGGTAAAAAACATCATTACGTGTAATTGGACGGTGGACCATAAACTCTTCCGTAGAAACCCTATAACAGATCATGTTGATAACAAAATATCATGTCTACTTACGATACCTATTTATTTATCATTTTTAAATATTTAGGTACACGATTTTTATCGAGGATTGAAATGCATCGTTCTCGCGTATGGAGTTTATAATTTATCTAATAATAATATATTAGGCAACTATTATAATATACTCGGTAGGTACACGAATATTAAAAATGAAATAACACGACTCGATTAAAATAGTATTTATTATTTTATTACGTTGACTAAAATCTAAACTTGTTAGAATGTCAAATAGCTAATTGATCAATAAATAAACAAATAGACACAAGCAACAATCGACCGGATTTTTATTTTTGATACCTTTATACGTACGAAACGATCATTAACTTTTAACACAATTTTATAATTTCAATTGAGTTGGTACTTCTGGACATATAGGTACTGTCAATGTTATATTTTTACAAACAACAATGTAACTTTCAATGCACAAAATGTTATACTTGATCAACTACAATTTAATGATTTGTATAAAACACTTTTTCTTCGTTTTCTTTTTTTTACTCCAGCGTGGTATGGCGTGCAGTGGAGTCGGATTTATAAAAAAAAAAATAAATCTTAAGGACGTTTGGAGTATATAGGTTCAAGCGGTCAGTTTCAAAAGCATTTTAGTGTCACGCAATAATACCGGTCGTTAAAGGAGATTTTAAATCGATTGTTTATATCAGATTTGAGCACTGCGTGTTTTTTTTTGTCACTCCATCCAGCCAAAATATTTGGTCTGACGACTACAACGTCGTGTTGGAATTTGTCACCCAAACGCCGATAAATAATAAAAATAATAATAAAAAAAAAAATTATTAACAGCAGTGTACCTACCTACCGTGCGCATCTGTTGTGACATAAAAAATGAAACACACTCACACCAACTATATAGCCACCTTAATTATTTTAAAGCGATTTTACCGAGTAATTTAAGATGATATTGTGTTCAGAAAGCATGCTGGGCAGTGTACAAGTTCGTTTTATGATCGCTATATACGGTAATATAATATTGTTTTGCTTATATCACCATTCATATTATTGAGGTTTACGTATTATTTTAGACATAATTTACGTTTTATAGCCTACTATTAATAATCATGCAGATTCCTACTGTTCAGGTGGTAAGAAAAATCTTGCAACCAACAACAAAATCACTTAAATAATAACTTGATTTAAAATTTAATTTCTCGGAATAAGTACCTACTATAATAGCGTAATGGTTTGTGGTTTTTTTTAATCGAATAAAATTAAATGAAAATAAAATGTATTTACAAAAGTTTAATGCAGTTAATGCATTATAATAATTTTCTGATGTATTTTATATAGAAATTAAAATGCACTACTGCAGCAATTGAACCATAAATTTAAAATGTTTTAAATAGTCTTGTTAAATAAAACGAAACATATAATTTTTTTAATAACAAATGTACCTATTTCGAATCATTAATGTACCTATACGTATTTATTTTATTTTTTGTACGGAAAAATGAATTTATAATTTTTTCTAATGGTGGCTTAATCCTATTTTTTATTTGAAATAAAAATAAAAATAAAAATGTTAAATATAAAATTATTTAGAATTTCTTTTTATTAATAAACCAATAAATTAAACGAGTTAAAAAAAACCCGATGTATAAACAAATATATATGTAATAATAATAACCAGAGGTATTAAGTAACAAGAAATTCAATTCAAAAATCGATAAAATTATTCAATGAACTATTTTGACATGAAGTAACTTCAACCGTCACTGTATATAGTAAGTATATAAAAGACACAAAAGGATCAATTAATGAGAGAACGGTAAATCGATGAAATCGATTGAGGTGCGCGTAAAAAAGGTGTCAAGGATCTCGAAGAGTACGACATGATTTGAAAGATAATGCACGATAGAGAAACGAGGAGGCAATAAATACGAATCGACGATTAAGAACTGATAGAACGAGAACAAATAATATAAGGACAAAATGTCTACTTCAAGGTTCCAATAATACCAATAACCATAAACGCGTATAGAGGTACCTATTTAAATAATAATAAATTAATATTAGTTTGCTGTGGGCATAGTAAAATACTAACATGTATTTTATCAGCTAACTCGATATCAAAATAATATAATGTTTACACTTTTTAAAATTAATAAACAAATTTGAAACATATATCGTGTACCAACAGATACTCGTACTTGTGTACTTTAATAATTTTAAAAGATAATTTTATCTACAGCTCGTACCTATATTATCACGTGCAATCGTATTATTCAAAAGAAAAACACGCATCCGCTCCACGTACCCGTGTGTATGTCTACGACGAAAAGAGAAAAACTTTCATCATATAACGATTTTTTCCCCTTATCAAAGATCTGTTGGTACGATCTTTCGATATATTTATTTATGTACCACCATCGGAGACAACTGCTGCGGCGTAAATGCTGCTGCCGACGTTGAATTACGATTGGACGGTTAAATTATTTTCTGTAATCCTATCCACTCGGGGGTAATACGATCAGCTGTTTCCACGCATTATTTTCTGTCGTCAGTCCTACAACGCTGCAGACTTTGGCAAACGCGTGAGCTATTGTTGTGTCGGACGCGTTGTGGGAGACGTGGGTGCCTAATATATTATAATAATAATAATATATGTTACATATCGACGCGACGCTACAAACGTCGAACCGTAAAAAGTAAAAATTAAAAAAAGTCACTATAGGTAGATCGCAATCGAACAGCTTCTTTCCGAACCACTTCAACCCGAGAAAACCGAAAACACCGAAAACCACGATAAGTATTGGTTAAGCTACAAATTATTTACAAGACATAATATGATTTTATCGCGTGGACAGGCGTTTTTATACGTTACACTTTGAGAATGATTTTTTGAGGAATCGTGTTGAATTGTTCGACCCCGTAGCGGAGTTAAATCGACACCACGGGTTTCACTATAGATCTTCACGAACCTATATATATATTTATCAAAGAAAAATTAGAAAACGTTAACAATATTTACTCGACATAAATGTGGTATTGTGATGTGAATAACGATTCAATGGCATCTGCACCGAACTCCATCACGGTGGTCCTGATGCAGCAATGAACACATTTTAAATCGGTCGATTTATATGCGTTAAATTACATTATAATATAAAGACGACGAGTCACATATATTATATAATATGATTCATAGACCGTTCGATTTCGCGTTTTAGCTATATGTACCTGGTTATCAAAAAAAATTACCATCTTGAAATGAAAACGCGCGCAGTATACAACATATATTATTCATAAATTCATTATAAATAGATACGCACATTTTATATACATCTGTAATACATCTTCTATAGACAAACGAACTACACATAACCCGTTGAAGTCGAATATAATATTAAACGAAATGACGACAACACACATTAATGAGTAATGATTATTTGTGTTGAAGTAAGTTTATATACCGTTTAAGCAATTTTAAAGAGAAAATTATACTGTGCGATAATCATTTTAGTTTGGTATACCGCTTTAAACTCATATAAAAATATAATATAAATCTTAGAGCTTTTATTACTGTTTATCATAGGCTTAAAATTGATATTAATATAGGTCGTCGATTCACACAAATATTAAGAGGACCCGCACTTGTTTTTTCTGTCTAATGAGTTTACATAATCTTATCAACTTACAAATAATAAAATGTGAAGTCCCTATTTTGATCAGAAAAAATCAAACTATAATTTTAGAACATAGGTAATACATACCTAAATACAATTTGTATTTAAATTTATGGATTTTAAGACGATAATCTATATTTTATATATCTAAATAAATACATGACATTTTCAACCGAGAGGGTGCTAAAGCTTCTTCATTAGATTCTCACCTGTTGTAGCGTCATCTAACTGCACTTACTCGCTATTCCCGTGACTAGGTGAATAAATCGAAAAACGCAATTAATTTTACTATTCTATTATTATTGTTTATTATTATACGTTTTTACCATACCAAATTTATACCTCACGTGCCAACATATTAAATACTTATTACTTATGTGTACACACTGACACACGCGCCTCGTTATTCCTATATATGATATACATGATTTGACACTACTATGTTATATGATAGCAGCCGTATATGTACCTAAGTACGATGTGTATATACTTAAGTACGGGCAGGTGAATAATATTCATCGCAAACGGTATCTCCGCGTCGGTACAATAATAATATGTATATTAAATTATTTAATTGCTTCAAACATGCTCACCCTCATTTTATCCTTCGGCTGTGCATTTATTTAAATTGTGATTCTTGAACTTTTAAGCATATAGATACTTGAAGCCCATACATTTTTAAACGGGTACTTAAATTTGTTGTGGAGTGGTGCCCTGCGAGATTCAAACTTCTTTTAAAAATTAAAACCACAATTCTTTTACATTTATTTTTTTTAGATAATGATTTATCTACATAATATATAATTAGGTATGTCTACCTGATCAAAATTTGAACCAGCAAATTTCCCGAGGTATTTAATTATATCAACTAAGGCAGAGGTATTCAAACCGTGAGTACCAGCTCCAAGGGGCATTGCGAGTATTTGTCAAGGGAGCAGGTATCCGTTGCACAGAAGAGGGGAAAAAAATGACGATGACGATTAATATAATACATATTATACTTTTGTTCTCAACGTAAAATATTTTATTTCAGTTTTTTATCCATATTACATAATTATTATTACATTTTTTGCCTTGATATTATAATACATAATATGATTATACAAATTAAACGTTAAAGCATTAATTTCTTTCTGTGCTCTTAATGATTTGAGAGCCATACAAAATTTTGCAAAGAAAAACAAGGGAGACGTGGAATGAAAAAATGTGAATACTTTTTGAATCAAGTCCATGATAAAAAATAATAGGTATAATAGGTTGAAGCCTAATCAACCAAAAAAAAAAAAAAATTAATTTGTAATACATACTGAATATTATAAGAAATAATTAAACATATTAAAACATTTTCTTTCTTCACAAATTAAAAAAATGCTAATAGATTAACATTATTGATTATAATTTATAGAGTACCTATATAATATTATATACTGACAATGGTGACCGGAATATCATATTGTCTATTAATTTTTAATACTATATATTATAATGGTCACTATGATTTTCAAATTTTCATCGCTCTCGTAAAAAATCCAAGTAATTTTAAACACGGTCTCAAATACCAATATACCTCTACGTACAAATAAATCGTAAAAATCTCTTAAGTGAGCGCATGCTCGGTTCGGCGTTCACCGCGTACTATACAAAAAATAATGTGCGTGCCCATCTATACAGCCGCAGTGCCAATATAACAATATATATAAATAGGTATGTATATAATATATTATAATAATAATATATGGGTACCTATCCATGTTGTATCCGCGCGGCATACATTCTTCGCTAATGGAAAACAAAGTGTTTGCGATTACGGTTTATGTATTGAATCTCGCCCGCGTTTTGCGGCAAACATTGTAAATCATGTTCAGCGGCGATCGCGGGTGACCGCCCGACCGTGACCATTGCAAAAGACGAGCGGTGCATAGTAATGCGCCGACGTCTTCCTATTCAGACCGGCACGACGGCGGCGACTTCGGACTCGGGTCGCCGCGATAATATTGAGCGGACGCGATAAAATATTGCATCGAAGGAGGTGAAAAACTTTTCTCCGTTATGATAATTTAAAATATAATATTATTATACTATCGTACCGGCGCGGTTCTTCTCCAGCCGACGTCGTCGTCGCAGGTCTCGGAATAATATTACTATAAATTATCGTTATAGATAAATCGTTTCGACTGAAGCTGCGGTTACGACCACGAGTCTATTCGGGGTACAGGGAGGTTCGCCGAGCACTCTGCCCCTTTTTTTTTCTTCCGTTGTTTTTGTATTAGTCGTTATTGTTTCAGTCGCATTCAAGATCTGATTTTTGGAATTTTTAAATATTATTTTACTTAAAGACCATAATAAGATGTTACCATATTCTTGAGATTTTTATTCTACTTATTATAAGGAGTGTCCTGTGGAGAACATACTTTTGTATTTCAAACAAGCCCCCCCCCTCCTAAATATATAATATTCCTGAACATTCTGACGTGTAACAAAGTCAAAATTTGAACGAGTATTCTTCGAGTTAACTTTGTGCACTAAGGATATTTATGAGTCCATGATAATGGGTTTGGAAACACATAAAATAGTATGGGGGTGACCTTACTTGGTGAATCTTTAATACACGATTTTTTTTGCAAAAATGTAGCTTAACGATTCCGTCAACTACCTAGCTTAGTTTTGATATTTGATCGAAAATCCTTTCATCGCAAAACTCAAAAACATGTAAAATATGTATGAAAACAATGTATATAGTATACATACACTAGCTGTAGGTATTAATTAATTTAAATAACTGCTGACTTATGAATTATGATATTTTGTCATTGCTTCGAATATAATTATGAAAATAAATACGGTTAATGATTCCACATAGTAATACATCAGATGGTCACGTTCATAGCTGGTTATTCTCTAATTCTCTATACTTAATTCGTTTTATCCGACGCTCGGCAATTTAGGCTCAGCGATCGGTGATAACGCGCATGTTTTAATATAATATACCTAATGGAAGAAAAATGTAAATCGAGTTTCAAAACAAACATCGTGTATACGAATCGTTCGCTTGTAACCCTCTTAATCAAATCGGTAAAAATAAAAAACCGTTGAAATACGATACTCAAAGATCTATGCGCTCTTCCCACATGCAGTTGAACGGAACCTACCTGTACACATCTCGATTCTTAATAACACTAAATTATCCAATAAGAATCGAATTAAATAACGCCACGGAAAAATGCACCACAAACCGACAAAACGCTTTCGGGTGTGATGGAGTGTGGCGAGTACGCGTTTAAGTCGACCGGCGATGGTCGGCTGTAATAATATATTTTTAACGGCGGCGCTGGGCATCGATCTGTTGTATTATAGTTACATCACCCTGGACAGATAGTTTGTTTTCTCCCGACCAAAACCGTTTCGTATAATATCAGGTACTTATAATAGACCAGCATATCGTTTTATATGTGTACGCGTTTACGAAAAATTATATTCGTCGACGTCGAATCGTTACGAATATTTTATTAACGCAAGTCGGACTGTAATAGATATACTTATATTATGCTCACTGCTGCAGTAATATTCAAATGTATATCCCGCAAATTACACATGCACACACACACACACACACACACAATAAACAATACGGTGGAGTAATGATCAGTAATGTGTACCTCTATACGGGGTGATCCATGTTGACGTTTCAATAAAATATTTATTTTAAAGTCGTTACTAAACAATTAGATTTTTGGAGAAAAAGAATTATATTTTTATTAAGTTTTATACTCTTTTCGATGACAACACATATTATTCGGAGTATCTATGAATACTAAATTTCGTACAAGAAATTTATTATAAGTATTATATGCATACCTATTTAAAGTATTGACAAGCGGAGCAGTGGACCAATATTTTGTGCGGTGTAGGTACCCCTGCATTGTACAACACCGCTCATCCACTCGTCTAAATTTTAAATACTTGATAGAAAAATGTTGGTTTACTATAACGACTTTAAGTCTTGAAATGTATTTTCAAAAACGCAAATATAGTTTTTTAAATAATAACAAGTGCGCGGTCTATGCTTTAAATGGATCACCCTGTATACGGTATTCGACTTCCCCCTCCAGGGTTGCCCCTTTTTTTCACACGCAGTAAAAAAAACAATTATTATATACGCATATTAAAAAAAAAAAAAAAAAAAAACTATATCCCACACGTTATAACGATATATCGTAATGCGCGCGTAAGTCTCTCTCGTGAGCGCCAAAACGGGTTTAACCCGGAGGGCCGACCCGCGCGATTATGCGGTCTACGAGCAGCGTCGTATACCTACATATACCTAGGTTATGCGTAATATACCGCGCCACCGGAGGACCCGATTTGCTCACATTGCGGTCGGCGGATTCGGTATCGAAACGTCCAAGAATGCGCACCGACAAGACCGCGCACAAACGCGGTAGCCCCCAAAACATATAATAATATCCAAAAACATATTACACGCGTTCTTGATCCAGTTGCAGCCAGCGCCGAAGTCGGTTAGCTGTGCAGTATTTACATTGTCCACCTCCGGCGCGGTTATGCAACAGAACACTGCTAATCTGATCGGACACGTGCCCGCTGGCAGACTCGCATAATATATTGAATATATTGTATTGGCTTCGAGATTTATTTCGTATTTAGTTTTTTTTTTTCTTTTTATAATATTCGTATAATATACCTTATAGCTGAGGTGGGTAGGTACGCACTTGACTTGTCGACTGTCCCACTAGTATATAATATTATATCAACCGCGGTCTCGAATTTCTCCCAAGAATTTGCCGCGGACAACGCGAGACACTACAGGGCGAGGCCTGCAGCAGTTGTAAGCGCGTTTTTCGAAAAATATATATGTAGGTATTATAAATGAACATAGGTATAGGTACTTTCGCAACATATTATATACGTGAGGTATATATTTTAAAACTATACCACATTTGTAGTCAGATTATTGATACAGAATACTCGACTTGAAGCATCTGCAGTAATGGTGTTTAACAATAATAATGTTTCGGTGATATCTGTGCATAATGCATAATAATGTGTTTATAATTACATTTTGTTGAACAACATGACGAGTTTAAAGAAGCAAACGTAATGGACAATTTTTTGAAATAAATCGATACTTTTCGACTTTTTCTATTATTCATCTATTCCAAACTTGTGACTTATAATATAACTCGACAACAAATCGCGTAATACTATTGAAATAGGTACAAACCTTCAAACGAAAACATTCTCACTAATGATAACTTAAATATTATAATATAAGCCCACTGGTTTCCGAAACGTCTTCCCTCTAGTTCAAGACTACCTCTTTATCTAACATTTAAAAACCTAAATAGGTTTAAAAACAATTTAATTAAAATCTTTAATCAATAAAAAAAATCCAGGTGGTGCAGTAAACGATTTCCTCAATACAAATTAAGCTACATTCGAACGTTGCAGAGGTATTTTATATTTTGCTTAACATATTAATTTAAATATTATACAGATTTAAAAAAAAACAGTTGTAGGTAGATAATTATTGCGCGAGGAAAAATAAAATACTATAGACAAACTACTACTGAAAGGTGGAGGTTTAATATTTATCAGATAATACGTTACTGGTTTTGGTACGTCAAATTCAGAAATTATGCTACACTTACAAATATATATTATACGCTATATAACCAACCGATAAAGTGTTATAATCTAATTAACAAATTAAATATTCCTTATAGGGAATATACAATATTATACGATGAGAAGCATTATTTAAATCATACGAGTATTACATAAATAAATCTACTAACCGTTTAAGAAAAATGAATTACATTTAAATATTTACCTATAATTTATTTAAAACCATAAATATTATTAACCAACTATGATTTTAAATGTCTAATACAAATATGCTAAAACTGAATAAAATCTATCAAATTAAGAAAAGGCTGAAAATTTTAACATTTTCAAAAATCACCAATATTACATTCAATACGTCAGTGGTGCGCAACCTTTTTTGATCCACGACCCCCCAAAATAATTTATTTTTAATACGACCCCCTCCCTACCAACATTATGTAAGTGTGCAATTTAAATTTACTTAATAGTCTTAATGTATATACACATTTTATTCATATACATTAAATCTTTAATTTTAGAGCAGTTTTAATATTTCTTTAATTTAATTAATCAAAAACATGAAAAAAAAAATACAAAATTAGAGTTTTATAAAATCCAAAATTAAAAAATATATCATTATAATGATAATCAAAAATTTTAATATTTTTATTTTATTAATACGATCAACTCAACGGCTCGTATATGACTAACGGACTATTTCATAATAACCGTAAGATTAAATAAAATTACTGATTAAATTCAATTTAAAAATAACCCATATACTGCGTGGTTCAATAGAACTTGTTATCGCAACAATAATATATGACATAATGTCATAATATTACGATTGACACAGCCATCAACGGTACAAAATAATTTTACTTTGTATAAAACTATAAAATAATATACAATATACATAGTATAAAACTTTTTTCATTTGGTGATTACTGGCGACCCCCTAATAAAATTTCGCGACCTCCAGGTTGCGCACCACTGCAATACGTCATACAATTTGGTTATTTTATATGATAGTAACATAATATTCACGACAAATCAAATCACACCAGTGGGGTATACAATGGGTGACAGGGGATCAGATCCCCCCCCCCATTAGCTTTGGTGTGAATAATCTTCAAAATTGTGTTTGATATGAAATTTGAATCAATTCAAATTATATTCATTGTTCCTTATTATAAAATATTTTACTACCTAAGTAAAAAGTTTTGAGAGGGTGGAGAATTTTCCAATTTTCCCCTCCCATTTAGCAATGTCGTTTTCTTTTATTGATCCCCTCCCCTTTCAGAAATCATGTCTACGCCACTGAATCACACAATCATAACTTATTTAAAAAAAACAGTTGAAAAACATAATATATCCCTGCAAGATAACATAAAGATAACAATTATTTTAACATTAATAAATACTGAGTTCAACTATATTTTTCAATATAATGTTTATAATTTTATATGCCATACAACGAATTTTAAGAATAATTTCTTTATATATTATGTGAAATGATGAGATTGACACACAAAATAAAATATAAACTATCCAAAATACGATGGCATTATATCATCTATTTATTAATCATTTAAGTAACATCCATGGTTAAAATAGTTTAAAATATGAATAAATGTATACATTATGCATAAAACAACTCGCACCTATATCATTATAGTAGGTACATGGTACCTCGTAATTTGCGTAGTAATACAATAATAATTATTAATTATTTTTCTAAAGTATTATTATTTCATAAACGATTTAACGATAGATTAGAATAAATATCAACATCAGTATGAGTATGACTCAGCGTAATATTTTACACAAGTAAATTAAAATATAAAATATATAAGTACACAACCATTTAAGGGATATTCTAAGTAAAATACACTGGTGAGTACCAAATTTGAATTAATCAAACGATCACTGATTATTGCCGACACCTGTTGTAGACTGCACCAGACCAACATCAGTACGGACAGTACCTAACCTATATCTATCATATTCTAAGTGTGTGTATCACATCGTAAAGTGTTGGTTCGAAAACTGTACAAATCGGTATAGGTAGGTGGTATACTGCAGTTATATAAATTACTTTTTATCAGACCACACTTCATAACACGCGGCAACACCGTTGACCTACTATATAATATAATACAATATAATAATATGCTCTCTCTGATATTATGATTGCAAGTTCTAGCGTTCACGGTGTATGTAATTTTATATGACAAGCGATAAAGGTTAGGCATCGAAAATGTTATCCCGCGAAATTGAGTATATATTACACTGCGCCTACCGTGTAGCGATCATTAAAGATAATAATTAAACAATTAGGTCTAAGTGTAATTAGGCGTATACACGTATAATATACGACATGGTCCGAGTTTCTCTCGAGTCTGCAGCAGGTTGCCAGTGAGTACCTACGGAAATCATTACGAATACTGCAGACCACCGGACACTCATCGCGCGATTAATTATTTTTCATTTTCAGATATACCTTGGGAGAATAGTATCGGCTATATAATATGAAGATAGGTCATCAGATGATTTTCTCGACGAACCTATCAAAAATACTCGTATTATAAAGTCAACACTCGACTTTAGAAAATTTCGATAAATCGAACGAAAATGTCGTTCGCTCGAAAATCCTGTGATCTAACGGAAAATCAAATGTATTTTTGTCCCATCAATGTAACAAAGTTTTTTGCCCAAAGCTCTAGCCAATTCAATAAACTTTCACGATTTAGGTGATTGCTATTACGCAGTTTTTCTGCCGTTTATCATGCAATAATATGCTCTGGTACATTATCGCAATTAATATTCATGTCGATTGGTGTAAAGAGGGCTCAAACAATAATATGATAAACGTCAAAATCATGTCTCCGCCACGTTTTAATTAGTTTAAAGAGACATGCCATCGACGACAGTGTGTTTTCTTGCGTTTTTAATATGGACAACGCTGTACTGACCGGCAAGCGACCAAACACAAAAAAACAACCGATTTTTAAAAAAAACGTTAATAGACATATGTAATAAATGTATAATATAGTTAATATACTCATGACGTATTATCGTGCATGACTCATGTGTTTTATATACATATTATGTAATATGATCTTGCTATATTTATAATATTTATATGTATGTAATTATTATTAAATAAAAATTAATATGATACATATATATTTGTAACGGGTTGATTTAAATATTGATAAGTCTGACGTAGGTAACGAGTTTTGTGGGTTTGTAGTAACCGACTTTTTTCTCTGTCCCTTGAAATCCGTTGTATCACTCATACCGTCAGTTGACTGTGATAATAATATGCATACGTCTTTCAGTGTTGAACGAGCGCGATGAGACTTCGCGCATAATATACTCAACTCTACGACCTGGAGACCTAACGCGTCGCAGCCGCAGCAGCATAGTACCTACCTACGTATAATAATAATCAGCTTCGAAGACATATTAGAACCTACCCATATTAATAATTGTAGTCTCGCAACTGTATAATTGTGCGCGCGGTCAATAACAAATATTATTTAAGAGAGTATACACCGCCTATATACACGCACAATAATTATTCTAATGTCACTGCGGCGGCGCCCCCAGCAGACATAATATTGTAGTATTGTGTACACGTTTTGAGTTATGTAGTCTCTGCGAAAATTAGTGTAACAGCAATAAAATAAAAAGTAAAAACCACACTCGAACGCACGCATAACGACGACGTCTAATGTGTGTGTGTGTACGTGTACGATTGCGAAACTAGAGCAGATATTGATTCTTTGCCAGTTCTTTGCGCGCGTATTGCCAAACAGTCCAGAGCTGCACAGCTACGGCACACACAGGACCCTGCGGCCACAATATAATATTATATTATAATAGAGTATAATACCGGTCGCCGCCGAAGTCACTGGTCCTGGTGGTACCGCTGCAGTCGTATGGCCCATTATAAAATGTATATAGGAGAGCCGGTTATTATTATTATCATTTTTTACTGTACATATATATACACTCGTACGGCACACACTCGGACAAATTGATTGTTATCGGTTCTCATATCATATAAGTACCTACCTACATAATAACACTGCACTGCGTATAATATATAATATAATAGTACTCTCATTTGTTCGCAGCTCGTTGTACACCCGGGACACTTTCGCCGTTGGTCGCGCGCGCGCGGGTTGCGTAAGTCGGGCGCATAAATCAACAAGTTGTTGTTTATTTCTTTCCTTCTATACATATATATATATAGGAACCTATGTTATTATTTTACTCTTATTATAATATTTATGTGTGCGTATTATATAGTTCCTCGCAAGTGACATTTGTGGAACGTAACCCAGTAGTGGTCGGCGGTAGTGGTGGTGGAGGTAGCGGTGCAGTGGGCTCAACACTGCAGGTGTATATACGTGTAAATGTATATTTTTATTTATATACCTGCTACCTGCTATTATAGAGTATTGGTACAATATACCACTATCGCCAAGTCACAACAAATCATCTACCTAAATTATAACAGTTTGACAAGAAACCGCAATCTTTGCTGGGTCAGCGTATGTAGGTACCGCACTCTACTGCAGCAGGACCGCGGTCCAGAATTAATTTCAGAACTCTGTAAAACCGGGAGAAATCCTTGCGCAAAACAAACCGACTTTACCAAGTACCTACCTATATATATATATATTATATATGTATACCATTCTATTCATGTTTATATTATTATGAATTACGATTAAAGCAATATAATATAGACGGCTATAATAATAACGCTGTTGTACTGCGGTGGCGAATAAATGCGTTTTAAATAGCAAGCTGGAAACGACCGCAGTTCGTGATTTCGAGACCCAGCAGAGATTATGAACGAGTTAGCACTGAATTATCATAATATTATATTTTAAAATAAAACTGCATATCGGACGAACACAAAAAAAATGCAGTCACTCGTGTGTTGAATTCTAAAAGAAATCGTATACTCTGTAGTCCGAGAACAATTCAACGCAGCCATGTGCCGGGAATGTACCTAAGGTACGTTAGTATGTATAAGTACTAGGTATTAATAATGATAAGAATTTTAATTTGTAAAATTTAGATCGATAATCGTAAACAAAATTTACAAAAGACGAACAGACACTATAATATTATACCTACATATTATCTACATTCCCTCCGCCCGCCCGCCACGATAATAGTCTAATAATATGTTGTAATAATAATAGACGTGAACATAGGACGCCGAAGCCAATTAAAAGTGCGTTTCATTATATACGAACGTTAAAACAATATATTATTTTACAGCGCAAGTACAACAACGACGGTGACAATAAAGTAACCCGCGGTGGTGATTATCAACCGATACACAATAGGATCGCATCGGCTAGTGAACTTGGGTCACACTAATGGTTAGGAGAGGATTCTATTTTTTTCTTTTTTCTTTTCTCATTTTTTTTTTTCTCTAACATAATGCATTTGCGGTCGACCCAATTTTCGACCTACGCGACACAAACGTGTTTATGCAAAATTCTTTGTGTGTGCAAGATATAATTTATATTTTATGTTATATTATTACATAAACACTGTGCGTACCTATATTATATGAAAGTCTCCACGTTTAGGCGTGAGAAACAAATAAAAACGAAAACGTGAACGGCATTCAGCTAAACAAACGTTTACATATTTTGAAAATCATAATATTACTATTATTATTATTATCATTTGTGTCATGATGATGATGATGATGATGATGATGTAATATTCAAATTGTACAAGCATAGAAAATAAATATATACAGAAATATATAATAATATCCTTATTTTTTCGTATAATATCAACGTTAAATGATTAAATGACGAAGAATATATTATAATATTTATATTCAAATCAATACTGACTCTACTCTGACAATATAGATACCTGCCTATATATAAAAACGGTAGTGTTGTTTATAAGTTTTTAAATACCTATTCTAACACAAAGTTATTGCCCACCCCGCGAGTGTCAAACACACGGTGCACGCCTACGATCGCGACGAGGCGTTATAATAAACGATATTATGCGTTCGACGAATAGAAAATTATAATATTGGGTAAAATACCGAAAACAAATATTTGTGTTTCATATAATATTATAATACCGTATAAATATATGCCGAGACGCGTGTGCGACGCGTTACAATATATTATAATTTAAATTCGGAGCCCATAGGTCGTCGTCAGTTGGGGGGGCCCGCGATGTGGCCCATTATACAAGTATTTATACAACCGACAACAACTGTCGTCCTACATGGATTACACCTCGCGATTGCGCCACGACGGACAGCGACTAGTCCGACTGGTATACATCGTTTGAAATTCGATTACCCCGGATAATTTAATCCAATAAAATACAATTAATGTCAGACTCGAATACGTGTGACGCGTTGTACACACGAACGGAATATTTAGGAAGTGCGGGACGGGACACGGTAATGATATGTCCGTAATAACTTATGGTAATTCTCATCCTTATTTACATACGACGAATATAATAATAATAGTAATAACATATCCTGCCGCAATATTTATATAAAACATATAATATATAGGCTGCAGTATATATAAGACCGCAGCAGTCACTCCGCACCACATACCCGGTAACCGTGGTGTCTATATATATTTTTATCGATACGCGATTATAGGTACATAATATTACAACATTATATAATAATATAGTTAAAGTAGGCCATGTATAATAATAAAGCACCTACATCGAAACGCTACACCGTCACTACAGGCCGCGGTGATCAGCTGGTGATAATGATGTGTATCGTAAAACGGTTGACCTAAACATCGGAAGAGATCGAACGACAAACGTGACTTAATGCTGGTAATAGGTGCCGTGGAGATGGTTAACTTGTATGCGGAGGACGCGATATTCAACGGTTAACAGATGACACGGACTCTTAAAGTATTCATAATGACAATAATAAGTATGATAGGCAAAGATGGCCATCAACTAATTTAAAAGTTTAAGTTATGTAAGCTAAAAAGTTTATCAATTGTTTTAACTTTTTAACTTGAATATTAATTTTCTAATTAACCTAGAAACTTGACCAGTTTAATTGACTGTTGAAATAACTTAGTTTTTTACAGTACGAATATAAAAATAATCCATCGAGTCGAAATTAAAAATGTTTTGGAAGTTTTTGGTTTTAATGGTTTTATGCATTAAGATTATTACTGAACTTACACGGTTTAAATTAAAAAAATCTAATAATATAATTTCTGTTTTGTTTCTCGATACATATATAATTACATAATATAGAAGGTCATAAAGTACACATTATGTGATCCACGTATTTATTAAAAAATTATATTGATTGTTTTTTAAACCGAGTTGAGTTAATATAATATTTCATATTAACTTTAAGCTAGCTGAGTTAAATTTATTATTTGTCAACTATTAACTTATAACTAAACGATCTTCCGCTCTCTTACCCTAATTTCATTAACTTGCCCACCTTTGGTTATACGTACAAATATAATACAGACATGTTCTGATGTTCATATCAGAATGATTCCTAAATTTATTATTTAATTTATTTTTGTTTTTATTACAACATGGGATATACCCAAATCGGCACAATATAGTAAATACTAAATACATACACAGTATAATACATAACACGTAACACGTAAAAAATAATCAAAGTAATAGAGTTAATGGATCCTTATTTGCCATAATCATCATTCTATGTAATGGTTTATTTTTTAAATAATTGATGTTGCATATAGGATAAGAAAACAAGTACATGTGGCGCGCATTAAAAGTTGGCACTTTAAAGTTAATTTGTGTCATTAGTTCAGGAGAATCAATAATACTATCAATAAGACGTCTCAGAAAAGTTAAATTAGCTTCAAGCCTTCTGTCAGCTAAGAGCTAACGTATTAAGGCCAAGACGGTGCATAACTAATAGTCATGGGGTGGGTGATGGATTTTTAATTTATACGTAACAAAGTTAAGACATTTTCATTGAACACGTTCAATTTGATTCATCCTACAAGAGTTACAGGATCCCACACAACAGCTCCATATTCCAAAATTGTCCTCACGCAGGCACAATAAGAGTCGTTTGTTTAAATGCATTATAATTACTTTTTATAAAATCCAAAGTTTTTAATGTTTTACAACACATGTTAGCATGAACATTATTAACGATCAAATACAATACCCAAATCAATAATCTCATTACCCGCGAATAACAATATATTATCATTAATCGCATACGAATGATCAATACGTTCATGAGTTCTATAGAAAGACATTTTGAAATGTTAAGTTCCAACCCACGGCCATCAGCCTATTTCACTAATGAATTCAGATCGTCTTGTACAAGCAAGCTATCACTAAAATATCACTAAAATAATTTTAAGTCATCTGCAAAAAATAGGAAATGACAGCTAATAATAGATCTTTTAATAGCATTTATAAATAATGCAAATAACAAGGGAGAAATATGCCCACCTTGTGGGACACCGGTTGGCACATCAATAATATCAGATTTAACACCAAGCACATTGACAAGTTGCTTACGTCCACGAAGATAAGAGCTAAACCATGACAACAGCTATTTACCAAAGCCTGAGTCTGATAGTATATTCTCATCAATAAATGATGATCAATACGATCAAATGCCTTGGTGAAATCAGTGTATATCAAGCATCAAATACATAATTAGTAAAATTAAATTGCTAGTAGTAGTTGAACGGCCAGGACGGAAACTACGTTTCTCCTCAACTAAAATCGAATTAATAGCTGACCTAATAGATATAAGACTAATGAATGAAAAAGTTTGGGTGTATGGCTTAATTTAACATAGATGTAATAGTAAACTTAAATTTATTAGATTTGATGTGCTTGATAAAATAGCTCCAGAATTTTACACATACGTGCACATAGATATAGATAAAAGCCAAATATATGTGTATCAAAACGTTTATCCGGAAAACATAATTGTTTGTAAAAAAAAATTATGTAGGTCAATTACATAAATAGAAATAAGAAAATTTTTCAAATCGACGGTTAATATTTTACAAACAGTGCGTATTATATTATACGCTTTGAACGAGTTTAAAACCATACGTTTATAATCTGCTCCCGCTGTGTGTTGTGACCATTTTTTTTTTGTTTTACAAAATAAACCTAATGTACCTATTATATTATATATATACATTCAAAGCACTTGTTTATTTTGAATATTTCATTATGGCATAATATGTTCGCTGTTGTGAAACTTAATTTCCTTAAACATAATAATATTACGAATATAATATACTCGTAGTTATTTTTTACCTTTGTACATACAGTACAGTTATTCTACATACATAAATAGTATATATATAAATAGGGTGGCATCCTCGGCCTCCACGATGAGTGATTAAAACAATATATTATTGCACAACGCTTTTTATATATACGGACAAAATATAAAAAGGATGTCACGCACGTTTTTACGATTCTGAAAGTTCTTTTGAATGATAATCGTACATACCTGCAAAACAAAACAAACAAAAAAAATGAATATAAATTTCAGTGACATTGTCATATATATATATAATGTGTATTATATTGTAAAACAAGCATTATGTGGTGTCATCGGCGCGTCCCTAAACGAGAGGGGAAAACCGCTGACCTATTATATTATTATATAGGTACATGTATAGGTAATATACATGAATGCATTCGGTTACGTGAGCACACAAACAAAAAGTACTATAAAATCGGCGGCGGAATGACATGAAAAGGCGGTGGAAACGCGGTTAGGTACGACGATCAAAGACCTCCCAAATGAGCATTATGTGCGTTATTGTGCTAAAAAAAATACCTCGTATACACACATATTGTCCCTAATTTGAATCACCCCAATAAAATATTTATGATCGTCCGCCAGTCGGCGTGGGTCCGCTTCGTGTATAGTGTACCGCCAAACGGACATATTATTATATATTATCTACTCTTCTTATTATATAATATATTAATAAATATTATACAGGGTGAATCACGCTCGCACCATTTTTTCGCTCCAAAATTCCTATCGCTTTAATATCGGAGATATTCAAACTCGAATCGGCAATATGTATGTTTCAATTTTACAAAAAAAAGAGTGACGAAAATAACGAGTTTTTGTAACCGTTAAATTATAGTAATCGTACCGAATGTAACGACTCCGGGAAAGGAACGGAAATTCCCATCACCAATTGACCATATTTTCAAATATTCTTGAGATTTTTTTGGATTACTTAGAAGAAACTTACGATTCAAACTTCTGTTTTTCAATTAAACCACCCCCCTCTTTTAACGGTAACTCGTTAAGTGGATACTTTTGAAAATATCAATGTGCCTATTTCAAAATTTGAAAGAGTAGATTTTCAATAGGTAAAATTGGTTGTACAAAAATATAAAATAGATGTAATATCGGATCAGGTATATTTTTCTATGTTTGGACCATTGTTAAAAAATAAAAATCACCAACATTGTAAAATCATCTTAGCCCTTATATCTTTCTACCCATTAGCATCATGTACCTAGGTATATTATCTTTATTACACAAGTTAAATAACTCAAAGATTACAGTCGTTCTAATTTTGATTTTTTTTACGTCAGAACGATCAGACATTTTATCCACTTAATAATTTACAGTTGTGAAGTGGGGGGTTCTCTATTGAAAAACAGAATTGTATCTCCGAGGGGAATTTCTAGAGTCCCGGAATCAAAAATTTTAAAAATATAGTCTAAGAATATTTCAAATGTCCAAAAACTAGATTTTGAATAACTGCGTGAAAGAAAGAAGGGGCGAGCATACTTGGTGAATCACCCTATATAGTCCTTCCATATTATATCTACTTGTTACGAGTACGAAGAGTTCGTGACCCAAAAACATTTTACTATTATTCCAGACGACGGACACAATATATATTATTATTATTTTATTGGTTTATGGTGCTTATAAATAACGCGACCCGAAAATGTATCTCATCGGGTACATACTCAAACAACGCGGTTGATTAAACAAACCGTAATATAATAACCGACATGGATTATATCGTAATAATTGTATTATTATATTTAATGTAGTGTACTTTCTGATTCTCATCAACTTAATCAAATTTTTTAATGTCGATTCGTTAATCTGCAGTATAGTTAACACATAATATACATAATATTATATATTTTCATTAATTAAGGTGTATAAAAAAAATATAGAAATCGTACCTATATATTGTTATAGTAGAATATGTTTTGGCGAAGTTGTGAAATACATCTCGGTATTTATTTATTTATATTCACGGTCAATTATATTACATTAACCCAATCGTTTTTATCGTGTGTTTTCATCGTCAAATTATAATCCATAATCTATATAATATATTATTATATTGTTATCAACGTGAGATTCATCTCATAATTTGTTATTGTTATGTCATACAGACTCCGTGAAAAATATACATTTAATTGTTTTATCCATACTTCCTCCTTCATAGCAAGTAGCAATACGTAAAATGTAGTTTTAATTGTTGCAAACATCATAAAACAAACAACACAAGAGTAAATTGAATTGTATTCGCGGTGTTGCATTTCGATTCTCAAGATGAGGAACAATACAACAGCACAAACACCGCGGCTGTTAAGAAAATAATAAATTAGAAAAAAAATAATAAAATACAACAAACATACCTATTATGTATTATAGTTTAAAGCCGGATATCTATATCATATGTTAATAGGCATTAGACATGTTGATTTGATATTATGAAGGCAGCTCTCCACCATTTATCTAACCCACCGAATATATTAATTAGAGAACATAAATTGTTTGAGAAGGATTATTTTATACCACGCAGGCCATTTTACACGACGGTCAGGTACTCGTTATTTTAATAACACCGAAATCCCTCCTAAAATATTCAAACAAGCTGTTTAACATGTAAATCAATATGTATAATATGATACGTGTACCTCAAAACGTCACATACAATTATAAAAATCATCATCATATAATTAGGTACGCAACTAAATACATGCTGCGAGTGGTATGCTTATGGTTGTAATAATTTAATCAAATTAAGTACTAATTCAAAAATATAATATGTGAACTATACTCTTAGAATTCGAATACAAGAAAATATGCATAAACAACTATATAATTGTATTATGAGAAATATGCAAAATAGGCAAGACATAATTGTTGCTATAGACTCCTGGTATTATTAAACGTATATGAACATATCAACAATAGCTACGTTTTGAATGAATACTATAAAAAACATGCAAATTAAGTCCTTAGCAGGCAAGGATCCATGGTAGAAGCTAAGGGTCTTCAACCCGCCCCTTTTAAAATGTTTTATATAGTGTATTTATTTAAATAAGTAATAAATAGTTTATACGTCTTAAAATCCATAAATTTAAAACTTAAAATATAAATACAATTGTTAATATTGTTAAAATCTTATCTATAACCAATTATGTACTAAAATTATAATTATTTAGTCCCTCCGCCACTATTTCAGATTCCTAGATCAGAGCCTGGACTCTGACCTATTGTACTTACTTATACCTTATAAACGGTGCCTATAGTAATTAATGTGGACAAATATTATGTCATAGGTAGGTATACAAGTTCAGACTGCCGTATTATTATTGAATATAATTATTTAAAATTCGACAAAATATAAGTCGTGTATGCCAATTTAGATTTCTGATTGCAATTACGACACCAGAGGCGAAACCGGCTGGACGACAGGGGAATGCGATACGGGGGCATAAATTGTTTTCCGACCGGAAGCTGCACCGTCACGCACTATATATTAAACATTAAGGGGCAAGCGGTGGCTGGGGGTTGAAAGTTTGCGACCGGGGTGAGACGGGACACACATAAAATCGAATAATTCGGATACTATCGGAAGCCTGCACGGACGTATAATCGGCAGTCGAGACGCGAGTCCCAAGGGACGGCACTGCACGATTTTGCTGGATTTGATTGAGAAAGAAAACGGACCAATCTCATTGGCCATTACGCTGTACACCGTGCACATGTATAATATACACCGTGTTTATGGTATATACCGATAGGTACCCAAATGCCTTGGCCGTAGCGCCAGTGATCAGATCGTGATTACTAATCGTGTTTTCCAAAAATATGGTGAGTAATTATTTTGTGAATGCATGACATTTTTTTTTAATACCCCGCACAGACTTGACAATTTAGATTCCTCATGGTTTATTTATTGGAAACTAAAAAAAAAAGATTAATATAATACCACATAAATTTATTACGAGCGATTGAAGTACCTAAACATTTTTACGATATTGCATAGGATATTTCTGCACATATAAAATTAATAATTACCTACAATAATAACATTTAGGTAGGCAAGTAGCTTTCGTTTCGTTATTTCGTACTACTATAACAACTATATATCATAATAATATGTATAGATATTATGCATTCAATACAACTATACAATGCACACAATTAAAAAAATACTTGGAATCATTAAAAATATGATGGCGTACAAATGATATACTTATCATTTATAAATCATTTTTATCTCACAAGGAGGTTATTAGTTTCTCCTTGATACAGTTAGTAATTTGTACGAATGTCCGATCCGGACATTATATTATATTATTACTGTTTACATTCAATCTGGTCACGATTTCGTTACAATGTCAAATTACATAAACAACGTGGTATTTATTTGATTCACCTCCAATAGCGAGCTTACATACAAACCAGTATATACACAGATATGATGACGACTACGAAAATTAATTATGTTCAAATACAAGCACATGCGTATTATTTGACTTGGGTTAACGTTTCGCCGGCTATATTTTGCACACGCCGAACCAATAAAATAAACGATGACATTCAGTATTTCGAATATACCTTTAATGGTAATGATTTTTGAAGTTAATTGCATTCAATCGGTTCGTTTAACAGGATAGGTATTGACAGCCGAGCACGGATTAAGAGGACCGGGAAGATAGTTACGCTGTTAGAGCTCACACTTATTAGAAGCCAGTTATTCCCCCTAAAAATGTCTTTATCAAATTTAAAAAATATATTATAAGCCAGTAAGCTCACACAGTAAATTATATAAATTTAAATCTCATAACACCTGTTTATATGAACTTGTTACATCTGTGAACGACTGTAATTGGAAATAGGTTATTAGGTTATTGGAAATTGGCACACAGTCAAATGTAGTAATAATATTTATCATAACATAGGTACATGTATTTAATTATACTACAATTAGGTTGATTTACATATTTGTATGTAATTTGTTATAAGAAATTAACTAATGATATATAGATTATATTATTTCACCACTTATGTTGACAAAATAAAGAGTATTCACAATACCTATATATAGCATATAATATATTACGTATGAACTATATACGTATGTCTTAGTTACATGTATTGCAGTTTTATTAATATTTTCTTTTTAATCGATACAATTATTGAAAATAATATCATAACGATAATGTCAAAAACAATATATTAGTTATTACATTAACCGGAGGAGGTATTTTAAATTTAAGAAAGTCCCGCGGTTCATGACGGTCTTGTGACCTAGGGCCCAAATGATCCTCCAGATTCTACAAAACATATAATAGTCACCTACAGCAGGTATTCGTAAGTAACCCATAAATCTCTACGCAGGAGTTAGATACCAGCATGACTGCATAGACAAAACTAAGAGATACCTAACCTAATACCGACTGGATAACATACCATGTTCGAATATAAAATTAAAATTAAAAACTTATTTTGTAATTAGAATTGTTTTCATATACATCACTTGGCCTGCGGTCCTAATAACATTTTGTAGTTTCAACTATGATGTACAGGAGTGAACGCTAGTTTGTAAGTACCTGATAATAATTGTTATCACGCGCATTTAGGTGTAAATTCTGAAATCGGCGATACCAATTAGTACAAATTATAGTACAATTAATGGGGGAAAAAATTCAAAATTCAAACATTGGTATTCTAGAGTAACGCACCTCACTAAGTCTTTGATGTATAACATCACGTGTTTGTAATAATTTGTATAAAATATGTAGGTACCTCCTTTATCTCAATTGGACGCTACGTTGCGGACGGATTATCATGATTCATGAAGCCTAACACAACACGTAAAACGTAGGTACTGGCTGTGAGATAAATATCCGTTGGACATTATACCATGGTGATACACAAAGTAATAATAATAATAGTAATATAATAGTATGCAATCGATTACCCATTAAACGGCGCGAGTGACTATATAATAAATAAACACCACCGGAATGCCCGGCGAGATATTGGCGCAAAAATTGTACTCATTTATAATATACCTTTATATATTATATAGGTAGATATTCTGTTGACGGTAAATTATTATTATTGATGCACTCCAAAGAGTATATAAGTACTGAAGATAGAACGTCCGTATACGAACGACAGCGAATATTATATTTAACACGTCATACCTATATCGTGTGTGTGAGTGTAAAGTAACTCTTTAAAGAAAAAAGAAAAAATGTTTAGACAACGTTATAGAACCCATGGGATTAAGAGCTAGAGATGAAAACAAAAAATAGTGTTAAATCAAAATACATTACAATAAAATTAATTATCTCCGAATTTGAACTTAAATCTGCATGCGTATAGAATTTCTTTAGTTTAAATAAAACATTTTACAAACTACAAATCATTTTTACCTGCAGGGGTAATACCTTTATCTTTGATTAAAATAAAAACTTACTAGGTATTCAACTAAAAAAAATACCATCAAACGTGAAAGTAGTACAGAATAATTAATAATGCCAAGTCTTTTTGGCATATCATATTATAATATTTTAATTAATAATTAAAAAAAAATTCTTCCGAGGTGCGACTTATTTGAGAGTTGCAACTAATTACGCAGTCGGACCACATTTATTTTTATTATATCTGCCTATATAGATTTTGAAATAGTTTGGAAACTGCATCGGCATTTTTTTTTATATGATTTGTCACAATTCTCCATTCACATAATATAAATTATAATTAGATTATGTTTTTATAACTAATGAATGTTTCGACGATTTATATTAGTAAAAAATAATTGGTTTTGATAACAGATTTATCAAATAATGACCATTAGTGTTCACTAGTTAATAAACTAGTTCTAGTTAGTATAATTATAGTTATACTCATTAAACCTAAGGCCAGACCTAACCCGACAACAAGTGGGTATAGTTATTATTGGACAACTATAGACATTGGGTAAGTCGATATATTACCAGACGAATAAAAACTTTCCCACCATTTATATTTATTAAATATTTTAAATGTATATGGTATTTTTTATTTTATATGAATGAAAAATAAATAAATTATATATTAATAATATTGTAATAGATTAATAACGTTTCCACGAATAATCGAATATAAATCCAAACAAATAAAATTGTATAGCTCAACCGAGATGTGCTTGATAAAATTGGTCAATACATATATAGCATTTACGATATCCACCATACAGCTAGGTAGGTATTACAGGGTGTAACAGAAAGACCTGACAAATACAAATTCCCAAAAATATTATTCTGAAAAATGTTATTATAACCTATACCTACGTTTCAAATTAATTACTCTAAAGGAATATTGATATTTTTCAAAATTATAAAAAATAAAATGCTCAACTTGAATAAACGCTTTTACCAACAACATTTTTCTAAAAATATTAGATTTACAAATTGGCTATTTTTCAAAAAAAAAATCTTATTAAATCTAAACATTTGTATTTTCAATAGGTATTAAAAATAAAATGCTGTACTGTACTTGCAAACGTCTACAAATTATATATTAAAAAAATAAATAATTTAAAAATTAATCAGAACTAAAGTCATTCCATTTATCAGCTCTTTTTCAGTTACACCTTGTATAAACGCGTATAAGAGCTGTGACGTTCGACGGTGCTTAGTGTTATTTTTTTGACGAAGTCGATGGAATAATAATAAAAATAATATGAGATGTACATAAATTTCTGGCAAATCGCGTATGACTGGTAGCAGGGACATGAAGGTATATATACCATATGATTTATGGTGTTTCTCGTCAATAAAGATTTACACGGACGTTTCGTTGAACCCAATTATTATCTTTGCACGGACTGCCGCGCGCGCGATCGGTTTCGCTTTATCGCGATCTCTAAACGCCTTTTGTCCCCGCCAGGAATAATAATAATAATAATAATATGAAATGTAAACTGTAAAAAAAGGTCGCGACGATACACAAATGACCTGCAGGGTACACATTGGCCATCGCTGCCCGGTGGGGTTTGCTGCAGGTCGCTGTTGCAAAAACAACACCGCGGCAGTCCAATAAGACCTAAACGCAGTATCGTGATGATTATGGAATCCAGGTGGTGGACACTCGGGCAAGAGAAACGAGAAAAAAACGAGCCGGGTGTAAAAAAAACTACGGGGGTCAACACCAAAAAGACAAATGGGTCCGACGAGCGGCAGTATACACATATAGGAGGAGCGAAAAAAACGCGTTTAGATTTATGATTTAAGACCGTTAATGACGTTTTGCAGCTAGTATTCTGGGAATTTTTTTTCTCGGCGATCCTATATATATATATATATAATATAAAAACGACGCGTTATTATTATTTTATTTGACCGTCCCATTGCTGCAGAATTAATGAAAATACGGACACGCTTGCGGGAGATAAATGGCAGATAAACACTATGCGTGTACTGCACACGTGTCCTCACGGAACTAGATACCAGAAAACCCCGAATAAAATATTATAATATATATTATGAAGTATAATATTTATGTGTTTAGTAATAATATGGTATTGGACGAACGCGGAAAATGCAAAAACATTATCATAGCGCTGTAAAATCGTCATCGTTTATACATTATAATAATATAGAGTAGGTACGCGAACTACCGGCATGCCTACCGATAGATATTTCGCGGTTATTGGTTTATAACACGGAAAAGAATATAATATATTGCAATCGGATGCTCCCGGAGTGTCGGTTTAATTTACGCGTACTGCTCAATTCGTTCATAAATAACCCGACATCCGATGACGATGACGTCTCGACCAGGAATTCTCGCAGTTTATTATTTTTATTTCTTTTTCTCGATCTTTTGTTTCTCGGTATGGATCTCTCTCACACTTTTCTCCGTCTCCCTTTATTTCCGTGCAAAGAAGGAGTACAACGACTATAACAAGGGGAAAAACAAAGCAGAAATACTTCGAGTAACCCGATAACTGGCCGACTACAATACAGTTGTAAATCTCTGTATGATAGATATACTCCTCCTCGCCGGCCCGTAATAATAATAATAACACATGACCTCACTCGAAGGTGCTTACCGCTTATATATAGGTATATGCATTTTTTTTTCAATATAATACTTGGACTCGGTGATATATCCATTTTTGATCGGACAATATTGACCAATGAAACGCGCGTTATGGGTACAGACAGACTTTTACGACGGAGAAATAAAATACCAGCTGCAATGGTTTTAAAATAAAATAAATATGTTTCACGCACTCTATGCGCGGCCCGAGTTCAAAGTATAGGTACTTCAGCAAAGAATGTATTCTAATAACTATAAATTATAATATTATGATAAAAAGACGCATTGCGATATTGAATTAAATATACAATGAATTAATTCGTATTTGGTTTAACCATCAACGTATTGGCTGTTAAAGAAACTCGTGTTAGGCATTATGCCTACCTACCTACGCCGCTTAATCATGAAATACAATTTTCATCAGTCGTACAGCTGTCTGTGAAAAAAAATTGCAAGTAGTAAACAATTAGTGAATCGTATGTATTATGAGTGCGTTACGACATTACATATTACGATATATTATTATTATTATTATACGTCATGCGATATAAAAACGGACCTGCAGCAAAGGCAGCAGATATGCACGACGAATGAAATTATGCATTGACAGTCAAATGTTTAATTTATCGACGGCTCTCGCGTAGACCTATAACGATTTGACTTTCCCTTGTACTTTTCATAAGCAGACATTTAACGAGAACAACGTATTTTAATGAGACGCCGTCGTTATAATATAGGTATTGGCATGCAGTGCGCTTATAATATAATAATAATAATAATAATATGTCTAATGAACTAAAATATTCGCACCATCATTCATCGAGGCATATAGTCATTTAAGTCATATAATATATTATATATATGTACATTGTACAAACGCTGCAGGTACCTACTGCACCTATGTACCAGATGCCTATATACCAACCTATCTATTATTCAGCATTTTACAACATCTATAAAATCCATTAAAATAAACGGGTATAATAATAACAATATATATATATAAATGATGCTATAGCATAATGACAACAAGAAGCCACCGCGCGGAGTATTTTTTCGTTTGCATTTCGAAGATAAAAAACACACCACTTGCATAGTATACTGCAACTAATATAGGTACCTACCAACACCTATAAGCGATTGACATAAAATATATATTGATATAATATTATAATATACAGCTAGGCTTAGGATGCTTATGATTTTGCATGTTTTTTTAGGTTGTTCTATTGCATGTATTTTTACATGGTAATTTGTTTCTTGACATTCTACAGCGATTCAAATATCTAAATTTTATATTTATTCGTTTTTTTAGTACTTATCGACATCCTAACTCTATATAAACTACATAGCGTTTATCAATGAAAATGACATCATATATTTTGTTACAGTTACCGGTGCGCGACTATCCAAAGTTATTTTCATCGGGACCGTAAAAAATGACTACGGTGCACGCCGTCTAATTGGCCGCTGATTTTTACGGCGTTTTCATTATGGCTACTTGGCTTGCAGGTCATTAGCAATAAAGCTCTACGGTAAATATATTTTCCATTGCGAAGAAGGGGAAGGGAAAATCACGAAACCCATAACTGGTAATCACGAGCACACGAAAAAACCCCGAACGTGTAGATATATTATATATTTGCGCTAAATAGGTATCTGGGTGGGAGTCGTAAACTTAAGAATTCCGATTCATAACCCTTCCCCTCTCATCGGTGTCCGGTGGTATTGAGCATAATCTACATAATATACGCGATAAAAAACCTCCCAGCGACATGGGCCTAACACAAAATATTATACATAAAATGAAAATGTTGGTATCTTGCACTCAGTAAACATCACGCGTTTAGTATTAAAATTTGTAAGTCCGTGTAGAAACATTACAAGAATTCATGGAAATTTGTATTATACATCAAGTCTACCTACATATACCTACGAGTTTATAGGTACGTCAAAAAAAAATGTTCAAACAAATGATCATTATTGATTTTATAAATATTTCAAAAATAAATAATACAAGAACTTCTATTACCATTTAATAAAAATATTTTTGGAAGTTACGTTTTGACCAATAAGGTAAATCGTTGAGAATAAATGTAAAACCTTAAGTACCTAAATTATTAAATTCCTAGAATTATAATTTTTCCTAAAAAAAATACTTTTAATTATTGTTATGGGTATGTTGTAAGTTATTGGAGTAAAAACTTTTTATTCTTTCTCCCTTCTTTCTGTCTCAGTTATATGATTCCCTAGCATTGATGGTGGGGCGGAGTGGAATTTGCTGTCCATTAGTTTATAGGTCTATGGTTCCTATACATTAATATTATTAGAATCAATAAATATAAATTACAAGTATATTATATTGATCATATTATAATAGTCAATTTAATTTGTATTAATACGTTGTTAACTGTTGTTATTCTCGGTCTAAACGAAATCTCGGGATAAACAAAAGCCTCGTCTCTATCTCGGGCTGCACAAATGGAAAACGATATGGATATAATTTGACACGAAGTCATGGACACTACATAAAAATGAATAATAAATGAATAATGTCAAACAAACTTTCGCTGCAATGACCGAATATAATAACGTGTGAAAAACCGCTACCTACCTACTGGTTTTTATTTTTTCCATACAATCTTTGAAAAAAACATACATTATTTGTTCATGATGATGCCACATCGATGATACTGCGTCTAAAGGTTTTTTCCCAGGCATAAAATATGGCCTCGTTCGACACTGACGATGATTTGGGGCTGCCCAATAAAACCCGCAGACGGCTCAATCGTACTTATACGTCAAAACGGATCCGATTTCTCAGCGGGACACCCGCAAGTCTGCGGACTTAAGACTATTAGACACATGAATTAATGATGGTTTGTTGTTGACGGTATTTTTTTTATCATTATTATTATTATTATTCTACGTTAATATTTAAATAATATTAATATCTGCGTCGGTTGCCGTTTGTAAAGTATTAGGTTACCGTCACTTTAATTCCGGTTTCTTATATACCGAGGTTATTGATGTCGCGCAAACGATCTTAGGCAAACTTTCGGCAACATATCCGGACAGCACAAATACTGCTGTGTCCACCGATAGAGCAGTGGCGTGTTTTCCGTGATTTTGAAGAGTAGTTTCCCGATAATTTTAAAAGGGTGGGTAAATGGATGAGTACTAAATTTAGTGAGAAATTAAAGTACAAGACTAACTTCATCTGAATATAATATTTAATAAGAATAATAACATGGATAATGCCCAATGGGTACGACGTAAGAGTCAAAGGGTGGCAGGTCGTTCAAAAAATGAATTGCCCGATAAAATATTTCAATTTGCCACGCCACTGCTATTACAAACTTGAGTAAACTGCAGCAGACTATAGAGCAGCTCCACGCTAATTATCGAGATCATAACCTAGGTATATAAATTATTATATATTATTATATAAGTAAAAACTAGTTAGTCTAGTAGTATATAACTGTCGTTTTAAAATTAGTATTATTTTTATATTTTATGTTTCCTGTAATCCTGTACTGGTACATATCCATATCGCGGATATTATAATAGCATGTAAAAATAAAATATGATATAATCACATTTATGATTATTATTATTATTATTATTATGTGAATCTCGTTTTAATAACATCGTACCTACCTATTGCGGTAATAAATCAACTTAAACAATAAAATTAACTAATTATTCAAAGACCTCATATAATAATGTATATCCGTATAAATAAAACTGCACTAGTCATATCATACTCTATCGCAAAACAATAAAAAAGCAGACTGTATATAATACTGAGACTCGGTCTGAAGCTTATTTTTCACACCGGCGCAGTATTTAATAATTGTGAAAAAATTTTGAATACAATGATGAATATTATCGAGTTCAGAAAACAATTCTTCTGAGTGGGCTCGAGAAAATCTACGTTTGCCGACATTCGTTCAAAACCGTTCGATAGCCGTCGGATATATACTGTAGTTTATCCTAAGCTTATGGAGAAACAACTACATTGAGAAAGTCGACAAATTATATACCTCTTCTTCACTATGGGTACCACCCTACAGACTTGCGATTTACAATCGGTTATATAAATGAGAATTTTTCGCCACGAAATATTTCGAGCGCAGTTTTCCTATCAGAGTCAGTGTAAACTAAGTCAGTAAGACAATATTAAGAAAATAATGTCGTTCGTATATACCTGCTACTATCGTAAGTAACATATACTATACTATAGATATTTTTCCTCTGCAAGGAAAATTGAAGAATCATAGATATATTTATGGGTACAGTACAGTTGAAAAATATCTAGTAGCATAACATAATATAAATTTCGTTAGGAATTTAATTCAATTTTTTTTGTTATATGTTTACTTTTGATTTGCGTTTCTACCTATAATATATAATATATGCTCGAACCACTTTGAACACGCGTACACAAAAAGTAACAACAAATCGAGCGCATATATACATATTATATATACACAAAACAGCATATTTTATATCATAATATAATGTATATTATATTCTTTCGTCCAAACAAGGGTATCTGTCTCTGTGTCCAATGTCCTGCATTATTATAATATGACCGTATTGTCGTTGTGGTACTTTAGTGTTATATATTGCGTACTGTATGCATTATACATTACACTGCAGTGCTGCTGCAACGATGACCGGAAGTAAAGTGATTTCACGTGAAATTGAAGAGGTATAGCAGTGTGATATATTATAAGGCCGAACGCCGCCGCCGGTTGATTAAATCATTGTCTACGACTACGGCGACTACTGTGGGGGCAGGGGAGGTGCAACTTCGTGGCGGGGTGCTGCAAACAGAACGCTGACACCGCCAGATTTGCGGCCTTTGTAATCCGAGCCACTTCTAATGAAAACCAACCCCCTTTGTATGTATGGACCTTTGCGGGTCGTTAGGCGCTTGTGGACGTCGTATTTGTCGTCGTCGCGTCCGGCCTGCCCGCACAATACCTTTTAGCGCAATTTCCTTAAATAATTTTCCAAACGCGTATACATATTATATTTTATAACACAGACGATGCCGCAGCTCTGTAGGTATCTATACGTATTTTACAAATGAAGCCGTTTGAAATTTCCAAGAAGAAGCGTTGACACGTCTCGCGAGGCTCCTAATAAATAACTGTATACAACCTACATAGGGGAATACGATATAATATATAATATTATTATTATTATTATTGTTACACAGGAATAAGCCGAACTCCACAGGCGTCCAACGCGAAAACAATATAATAAATACAGAGTGCGGCGTTATGGCGATCAAACAATATTTATGACGGAAAAGGCGATGAAGCAATCGAAAAGTCCCATCTGACAGAACTAATTAAGCGGCAACAGAATTATCGATGTATGTGGCGCTGATAACAAATTCTTGGTAAAACCAATAAAACAGAAGCTGTTCAAACTACCGTATAATAATAAGTTACTGCAGGTGTACGAAAACAAAAGGAAACCTTCATTTTTGTATTATATTGTCATTCTATTGAAAAACTATTGAGTTATAATATGACATAATATATATGATGGTCAAGTTTAATAAGTAAGTAGGCAGGTATTATAACATTTTAGGGAAAGCGTAAATAGCGATTGTGAAAAATTCAAAAATATAAAAAGAATCCAATTATCTCCGAAAAACAGTAATTCAAATCTTATTACGAACACTTTAAACCTATACATATAATCGAACGTGTCAACTGACTGACTCTGAGCGCCTAAACTATGATAGTTAGGGACTTGATATTTTGATAGCTACCGTCGTACCTCGCAGAAACCGTCGTACACTAAGAAAGGATTTTCCGAAATTCACGTTTTAAAGAGGTGCACAGTATGAAAGTCAGACAAGGATTTTGAGATTCACAATTAAATCGACCTTTATTTTTTGTTTTAATGGTTGTCTTGGTTGTAGATTATAAAATTTTTATTATGACTATAATTGGATATAATATTTTTAAAAACCCGTATTTGATATTTGGTGACCATATTTTTTCCTCGCGCGGATTAAAATCATAACTGCTACCTATTTATTTATTTATGTAAACAATTGGTTAACAGTAAGAAAAAACAATTTTTTTTCTATTTCTTTTAATTTTTGAACACTATTACGCCGAATATTAAATAAGATATTAAACAAAGATCGAATCATATAAAACTTGTTATTTTAGTTTTTTTTTGGCCACAAAGTGCACGGGGACAGCTAGACAGCTACCTAGTAATACTAATTTAATTACACGAATTAGGATTAAACGTTTTGAATTCGGTTGTAATATATAAGCTATAACTTTATACAGTATTGTAATTTAGTTCAAATATCGTTAAATACAAACCTTAAATATTTATAAAGGGTATACTTCTATTTCAATATTAAAAACACAGGTTATTTTCAGCCGATGTCAGCGCAATATTTGTTTTGTCTAATAGACATGGATACAAAGCGTATTCATGTACATATAATCATTTTTTATAATTTTAAAATAATCTTAGATTAAAATCATCTAAAACTTAAAAAGTGTAAAACTAACTTTGGGAGTTTGACATATCGGTTTTATATTTTATTGATATTTGACTTTAAAAAATAAAAATACAATTTTGTATATTTAAACGGACATTGATTTTTTTGAAACAAACTTAGATAAATCATACTCTTAAAAATACTATTCTCTGGGCAGGGACGATTTTACTCCAGAATTATTCTAAACACTTAATGTTTTGCAAAAAAGTTTTATGGTTTATTGAAAATTCTAATACAAACATTCAGTGAAAATGTCTTGTATCTACGATAATTTGTTTTAGAGTAACACCAAAAACCGAAATCGATCTTGTCAAAAACCGATTTTGCGTAAAAATTCCCATTTTTCCTTAATTTTTCCTTAACAAGGTACTGAAAATGAAAATGAAAGCATTATTTCGACTACTTATCATGTGATTTCACAAACACAAATAAAAATAATAAAAATAAAATCAATACTCATGGCTCCACTCAGAATCTAAAATTGGTTTTACACTAATTTTTAAGAAGGTGAAAAAAAATATATTCATATCCTTCATTTTCAATTTCATTATTCAAATAAAAATCTAAAATATATCCATATATATATATATTATATTAATTTTAAGCTATTCGCAAAAATATTTTCTTTTTATGTTCTCGTAATTCTATTATATAGACATTTTTGTAATCATCATACTATGTTTTAGTTAAGTGCTCGCTTACACTCTGATTTTACATCAGTAGAGAGCGATGTTAGATTTTCTTTTTGTACCTACTAATATATCATTACCTGCAGTATGTAACTCTAGTAATATAAAATTATTATTCTGACTAGGCATGAATATTTTTATAATATTTTGGCATATATGATGACAAAGATGATGAACGTATCTTACACACAAAAGTAGTAATTTTTTGTTTCACGCACAAAAGATCGATGTAGGTATGTACGGCTTAGATCGCGCACCGAAAACCGGATGTACATATTATTATGCCGTAGGTATAACAGAACAATACGCGTCAATAATAATAATATAATTATTTTATAACCCGCAATAATGGATCACACCACGGTTTGTGTTTATAACCAAATACAATTATTATAAACACAACGCGGCACGAGAACAGAACATTGTTTCCGCTTAGGTATATTATACTTTCACGTCGATGATATAGTTAGACACACGCCACGTCGCTATAATATTAATATAAATATATACCACACGACACTTGGCCCGCAGACACTTAACAAGCACACGTGTTGCTGGGTATGCCTACAGATCACGCCCGGACGGGTCCGGTCGTCTTTCCACGGTTTAGTAACGGGTGCTAAAGTAGATTTCAGGTTACCATAATACTCAGGATAGGTATATACATCACGGTGTGTCTTACGATAAAGAGGTGGCTATCGAACGATTGAGAACGTTATACATTTTGTTTCTCTTGGCCGAACGATCGAGAACACTTAAAGTTAACAAAGAACTTACCACTGACCCCCAAAAAAACCAAAAAGAATACGATTGAGAACGAATTTGTAACGTTTCTATATAATTTATTTGACTATTAAAAGATTCAATAATATACCTAAACATAAAATAAATATACTTGAAAAAAGTCATAAATTAATAACTATAATCTTATACAAATATAGGGGCACATAATAATATGCAATATAATATATTAATAAAACATGTAAAAAAATATGTAGAACTTATAAAAATATATTACATACATAATGATTTTTTAAACATGTTCACCTCCATTTATCCCTTTATAATAATACTTTTATTCAAATTCTGATTTTTAGAATTTTTAATTATACTTGAAGACCATATTTTCAAATTCCTGATAATTTTGTATTACTCAAATCCTTCCTTCCTACTGTAAATTATTTAGTGGATGAATCTCATGAACATTTTGATATACCTAAACCAAAATTCTAATAAGTAGTTTCTGATTTATTAAAATGTTCATAATAAGGATAAATATGGTTTTACAAAACTATAAACCATAATAATATGAAATATTAGATGTAGTATTCATTATACATAAATCATTTTTACAAATGATAATTACTATTGATCTATAAATAAAATTACTAACATTTTCAAATCATCTAAGTTCCATAGGGACACAAGGTTTGACCCTGTTCTATCATAGCTATTTTCAATATTGTTACTGCTTACGTCGGGCCAAGCCCCGTGTTATTTCTTATAGTTTTTTAAAACAAAAGTGTGTTATTGTAAGAACGAAATCACATAGAACTCTGTAAATCGTAATTGATAGACTATTGAAAAATACAATACAATGAAACATGCATAAATCGACACTTTAAACGATTCTCAACAAGCACCAACATTTTTAAAACAGAAAAATACTTTATAAATCAGTTTGAAAAAAAATGATTTAATTAAAATACGATATCAAAAAAAAGAGAATGGTACGATTCAAAAAAAAATGTATTTTATTACACCTGCTAGTGAAAAAAAATTGAAAAATTGAAATTGATTAAAAATAAGTGTAATATTAATAAGTCTTATATTTATGCTGTAGAAAAAAACCCGAATGAAATTCAGGGTCATGCGTTGGAAATATTTTGTGTTACCTTTATCGTAGAATACACTGTGTGTGTATATATATATAATATATAGTACGCCACCTTCGCTCATTGTTTTTATCGTTATTTTTTTTTGTTATATTTTATTTATGAGATCTGTCGACAAACGAAACGCGCGTTGACAGCCCGTCGCGTCGCCGGCGACGCATAATAAAAATACAACAACCACAACGCAACAACAATAATAATAATAATAATCATAATCATCATAATAATATTTCCTTTGCTTCGTCGTCGTCGTTTCCAAATCGTGTTCATGACCGTGTACACCACCGAACACTGAGCAATGACACACAATATCATAATAATATCATACTATATGCTGTGTTGCGGACGTTTCCTGCTCTTGTCGAGGGCCCGTCGTCGTCGTTACGGATATCCAAATTAAAAAAATATATAAATAAAAACAGAGAGTTGTGTATAACGTATATATATTACAATATAATACGACGCGAACACTTTTCCCACCCCTCTCCCGCCGGCGCGCCCTGTGTACGGTAATTTTGGACGTACCTATACGGTTAATAAACGGAACGAACCGGTGACTATATTATGCGCACCGGGGGAGGAGTTTGCCTGACGGCCCGTTATGGTCACTTCCTGCTGCCGGAGACGCGGGGCCCCCGATCGGATACGAGCCGAACACGTAGGTATTTTACACACCCTGAAGCCCACCCTCTCGGACTGCACCCCCAAAAAAATAAAACTCATTTCGAAAGCGAAAGACAACAATTTATTCACCGCGCACCCGTTTACGTGCAGCAAAATATTATATTTATATATTATAATATATGTGTATACCTATATATATATATATGTATAGCCGCGGTACTCGAGAATATGCAAATATGTATGGATGAACGAACGAATAAGGGTTGCACCGCTATAGCTGTTGCAATTGATGTCGCTTTGTGCTGCGGATATTATTAGCCTGGTCTGTGCAGCTCTCGCGAGTATATCCCCTTTTTATCCGGTCCGATTATTATTTAATTAGGCGGGACTCATATTATTATTAGCACCAGTACAGGCCGCGGGCGAACGCTGCTAAAGTGATCACTGAAGTTCTGCGTAAAAACGATTTATAATCTCATTTTTGAGCACCGTCGAAAATATTACTTATAAATGCGCCCCACCCCACTCCTCGCCGCGTATACTTGGACTGCACGGCGAAGGGTCTTTACCCACCGACTCTTAGCTGAAGATATATAAATATATCTAGCTAATACGTAAAAGGGCAGGAATCAGTTTATTGATGGAAGAATAAGTTGTAAGTATATTGGCCACACGTAAATCGAAAGTTTCGTGTTCAAAACATAGTTGCTGTCATCCCGTACCTAAGTTGTAAAATAAAATACTAAATTGTTTCTTTTTAGTATGGTACCTGGCTACCTACACATATATTTTACACATTTTCTTGTCGATTTACCTACCACCCTCTTATGTATATTATATACCTAGTTTAATATTTGTGTAATGAAGTTGTCTCATATTAAGTCTTTGGACCTTTGAATTTTAGTATTCAACCAATTTCATTGATATGTACCATACAATAAAAAAAAAAAAATAAAGTATTTATGATTAGGTAAGTAAGTATATATATTATTGAACGTTTAAAAATTGATTGAAAACAATATCCAATTGCCTATAGGTATAATTTAATTGTACCGTACAAATATTGATCGTTTTAATTGTTTTTATTTTAATCATAACTAGAAAATATAAAATATGCATCAAAAAAATTAAAATATGCGCTAAGAATTCATCAAAATAATTATTGTAACAATGAACCATCACTACGTACTATCCATAATATTAAACAAACATTTTGATTTAATAAATGATTTTATAAGCTTTATGTCTTGTATTATATATTGTATTCGGCAAACAATTATGAATTATATCAAACAAAATATGCACTATTAAAAGCAAAAACCCTTCATCTGAACAGAAAAGATAAGTTAATTATCAAACAGACTCGCATTGGCCACACCAGTCTTACACACAGATACCTCATGGCAAAGAAAAAAAACTAGGGTGCAATTATTGTGGAACTGAACTCTCAACAACCACATAATTACAGAATACCTCCAATACGTAGACTAACTCAGCAGCATCAACATAACCAGCACCCTAGACTCGAACATGACGCGGACATGACCACACAAATTTTAAAGTTTTTAAATAAAACCATTGTATAACCTAATTTAACAATAACAAAACATTGTAACTAATGGCCATTGTCGCCGATGTTAATTAAGACTTTTAAACCCAAAAATATCAAATAATGCAAAAATTATGATAACTTCATCAAAAACGTTATGAATAGAACTTTTTACTTATCAAACATATATATATACAGTATAAATTAACAAGAAAATATTTTCAAATGTATGAAAATCCTTGCTATGGTAATAACTTTTATGTATTAAAAAATATAATATTATTCATAATAATTATTGATAAATAATATTAAAATATAAAAAAAATTGAAAATTTTTAACTCAAAATAAATCCATGCGATATTGAGATACCGATTAGGTAATTGCTATCATTATTATATCATGTAAGAAGTAAAATAATAATTTCAATACCATGTAACATATGTAAAATTATCAAAAAAAAAATGTGGATTGTGCGTAAAATAAACAAAACTGTAATTCATAATTGTCACACGTGTGTAATAGTGTTGGGACGGCAAAACAGTTTGTTTTTAAAAAGCAAATTCACACGGTCAAACGCGCGTAATAATTAATAGGTTTTATAGAGAAGGCGGTTAGGGTACACAGTGGAGTAATAAAAAATAAAATGAAAACTTGTTGGACACTCGCGGGCGGTCTTTGGTGCCTATATATTTTTTTTGGTAATGTTTATGTACACATTTACCTTCTGATTTTTTTTTATTTTAGATTAAAATTATTGTAAAAACGCGTATATACCAGAGGCGAACGCGACGCTCGTCACCGCGGGGGGCACCGAAGGCGCCCCGTGACAAATGGCGACACACGATCACTTCATTGGACGATCTATTTATTAAAAAAAAATATATACAAAAATTACACGAATAAAATAAATCGTAACCGAGTGAAGTAATATAAAATTTACATATTATATAAATACGTATACCTACATATTATATACAGGAGAACTATTATTAATAATTTTTTCAATTAACATTGCTTCACGCATACGTTTTAAATAATGACTGGTATTTTTTGGACAACGCTGTGTTTAGTGTTTACTCGACCAATTATAAGTGCAAATGAAAATGATATAAATCATAAGCGACAACTATATAACATAGCAACGATGATGCACTTTTACCGCCATGACCTTTTCGTATTATAATATATGGTAACAATATTATTCCTAAAAATGTCTATATTGATACATATTAAAACGATAACGTCTATAAAATAAAACAATAATGAATTGACCCCTAAATGATCATTTGCTATACTTATTCGAATGTAATAAAAAATATACCTAATATAAACTGATTTAAAAATTAATGTTTTGGATTAAAAATATAAAACCATTGGTAGATAATTTAAAACAGATATTTTAACAATCATGATGAAAATATTTTGTACATAAGTATACCTACATGTTTAAAAATTCGATATGTACATAAGATAACGAGTATAAATTGTATGGATCGTATACATACAAACAAAATGTAATATAAAGGAATAAATAACGAATAATTTATGTCTTACCTCATGGTGATAATGTCACGGTTTTAACGGTTTTATGATAAACTTTATCTATCTTATTTTAATTTTGATCTGCGTCAATGCAAATGCATGATATTTATTAAACACACAAATTACGCCTTGTGTTAGAATTAAAAATAAACGAGTTTATCTTCTACGAGTTATATTTTTATATATTTATTCGATTAGTTTCACCATTAATCTAACTATAACTGAATTGTAACAAACCGAAAATCATCGCTTAATTTATTTGAACGCTTTATTATAATATAGGTGTAGGTTAGTATTAGAAAAACTTGTTCCAATTAGAGTACATTTTACCATAGATATTCACTTCATAACAAAATGTTTAAATATTTTTAAATATATTAAAAACCAATTAAAACACAACGTTGATAGATTTCCAAATATATGTGTTATTGATTGAGTGGAATATATTTTATGTCTAACTCACAAAAACACGCCTTCTGCACACTGGTTATTGTGATAGATATATTATAGTAATGTGTAGTTGGATTATTATTTTTTCGTATTTCCCAAATTCTGTTTTGAATAAAATCATCAACCAATTCATCATCATCGACGCAGCATTATCTGATTACCTACATGTTTTGAAATTAGTTGCATGTATTTGCGTTTTAATTCGCGTCGTCGATAGATGACCCTATTATACGTTTTATAGATGTCGTTCGATCACGTTTACCCTCGATGAAAAAAATTATATAAAATATACGATCAAATGTCGTTGGAAAAAATTATACGCGTCTGTATTATACCACCCCGGATAAACCGCGACTGGTTTTTTCTTGCGTCCGACAGAGTTACCAAAAAATAAATAAATATAATGTATAATATGCATAATATATATTATTAACAAATAGCTCCCCAGATCATAATGATTACGATATCGTCGTACATAAACGCGTATTATATAATTAATAGTATATTTTTCAGCAGCTTTTCTTCCACTCGGCTGGTTGACAAATAACACGGATGGCCAGTAAAAACGGACATTACTCTAAAAGCATTCGTAGGAAATTAATTTATACCTCATATCAAATAAACGGACAAGACGCGCGCGTGTGTGTTTCCAATTGACTGTGAAGTGGATTAATAACCGACCAGTTATCTACGATCTTCATTTGTGGGCTATGTAGACGCGAGCTCGCGCATAGTATCGTAGCCGGTGATTTTTATACACCACACACTCATCGCACGGTGTCCACAACAACGAATAACTGAAAAAAATTAAAGTATCGGGTTTCGGACGTCTGCACAGCGCAGTGCCCGCGACTGAAATTTTTCCTAGTTTTACCGTCAGATCCCGAGGTCCGATTGTCAAAATGATTAAGTACAACTGGCGACCTTAAACGGAGTCTGCGGTCACATATATACACACGTTATATACATACATACATACATATTATATACATACACATATGACATATATATATATGAGCGAAAAGACTGTAGCAGTAAGCGAACGGCAATAATTGTGGTGGTGATGTGTTCCGCCGATCGAACCCAACGCCCGCAAATCGCCTAGAAACGTGACCGAAATGCGATTTCTACCTAGTGTCGCCGCCAGATTACAAGAACACCGCAACAAACATAATATGATATTATAAGTATTATTTACATCGTACACGGTAGCGGCGGCGTTAAGGGTTATTAATCGAAACTGGTTTCTTACGCGAATAGTAGGTATATAATTGATTAAACATATTATTGCGGCACGTACATCCGTCAGCGAGAACTTTTGCCGCGAGATCCAATTATGAAAAGGGTTAGAGTTTATCGCGCGAGAAATCTACAGTTATCAGAAAACGTCCTTGAACGGTAAAATGTATACAAACACGTGGAAAGTGTTACAGAATAACATAAATGTATATTATTGGTAGGTACATCGTGCATATAAAATATAAAAATAAAATATATATAGAATAGTATGTAACTACCTATATCATTATAAAATTGTATTTTACAATATTTAGATATAAATTGTACGTTCGTTTTTTATCACATACTTATTGTGATCTTATATAGAAGGGAAAACTAGTCGTCAACGATTGCAGTTATGAGACGAATTGTAAAATCCGTTTTTCAATGTTTGCATTGCTTCCATATAGTTTAATTAACTGCAACATTACGAGTTCCGTAGGTAGGTACTCGCACAGCTACCTAGGACCTAGGTATAGGTACTGAAACTGTAACCTATGAATTATATTATATAAAAGTAATTGACCCGATTTATCATCGCCTACCCAAAAACCGCTGAAGCTATGAGTATAAAATTTGGTCAGTATAGTTTCGTTTTATAATGTGAAGACCCACTAAGAAAGGATTTTCCAAAATTCGCATTTTAAAGAGGACCTCAAATAAGGGTTTTGAGATTCACGTTGGATATAATGAAATTTTTTCTGTTTAAAACAACTATTTTTAATAAATCAGGTGTTCTTCAAAAAAATAACGATTATAATATTATAATATTTATAATGGTAATGATCTAAAGGCAACCCCTACATGTAATATAAAACTGATAAAAAAAAATAGTTATAACACAAAAAAAAACTGCACACGGGCGAAGCCAAATTATTCAGCTAGTATACTATATATACCTACAACGAATTTGTGTGTTCAGCAGTAACTGAAAGTTGTATATGATAAAAACCACGGGTGAATTAAAAAAAAACATCAGGTTCAGACGTATAGAATATATAATAAACCAACATCGCAATAATTATAGTAAATTTATGAGACAGTTTTAATAGATTTTCATATACGAGGTTGAATGAAAATAAAAATAATAAATAATGAATAAATCCAATTTTAGAAAAGAGAATTTTCTAAATGATCCCGTCGTAAAATTCAACGTCAATAAAATTTAACCGATAAAATACACGACAGACTTGCGATATATCGAGTGCCTACGTAGGTACCTATATGTATATTATACATATAATATAAGTACATATTATATTTCTCGGCCGTTCTCGGTCCAACGCCGCAATGTTTATGGTCTGTGTGCATAACTTTTGACATTCGTCTCCTTCGACGATATAATATTATATTATATTGTGTTTAAAACGGCTGTGCGGACCCACTGCAGATAAATATAATATATTTTATAGCCAGTGTATCACTCTTATCGTCAACACGCTGCGCAGTAGTCAATGATGCGATATAACTGCAACACTTCAAATAGGTAGTTATTGGACAGCTATATAATAGTAAATCAACGCCTATTTAACATATATCTACATATATATACTCATTGCATTCATTACATTAATATGATGTAGGTATAGATACAATTCGATGTATACATATTTAAGAGTGTTGCAGGCGATCAAATAAAATCTCTCCTACGGACAGTATATAATCATACTAATCATATGTACGTATATTATGTGTATTTGACGCGGAACGATTCATCATTTTTCGACACTCAGGTACAGCTGTCTCCATACACCAACCACTTGTCGCGATCATCGTTAAATTATTATAATAATGTTATATGCACAGTAATATATTATATTATTATACTTGTGTTTAAATTATAATTACTATAATACTTCACGCGACTTTTACAATAGTGATTATAACATTGATCAATTCTAACTAATAATTATTATAGACCATTAGACAATATACCTTAATACCTTATATTATAAGATACCGCTACGAGTAGTCTAAAGTGCTAATAATCTATAATTTAGTACATATTACATTATTATGGTGTTATGAAATGTACAAGATTTCACTGAACAGCTGCACGCAGAAAATCAACCGATTTAAGTTAAATAGTAGGTACCAGCTACGTCATATTATTATAAACTTGATCTTTAAGGGGCATTATATAGGCAATTTTACAGAACTTATAGTTAAATTATTACGAGTAGTCCTCGTTGTTGGACACACTATAAATATACGTTCGTACGACTTGCTCTCAATATAAACAGAGTGATTTGCCAAGCATGCTTACCCTTTTTTTATTTAACTATGCAATTATTCATGATGTGATTAATTGGAATTTTTAAAATACTTAAACACTGTATTAACAAATTATTGAGATTTGCAGGCCTACCTAAGGAGAACTTATCCCGTGGGATACAAACAACTTCTGTTTTTCAAATGACAACCCCACTTCCCTAAAGTAAATTATTTAGCTGATGTTTTTTCTGAAAATTTTAACATATATAAGTCAAAATTTTAACGAGTAGGTTTTGAGTTTTTAACTTGGCGTACTAAGGATAATATGTCCATGATAATGGGTTTGGAAGATATTGTAGAGGTTATGGTGATTTTAATAGTTTTCTAGTTAACATTAATCCATACAAATTTATAGTTTGTTAAAATGGTCTCAAGTGACCAAGTATATTAGAATTAGATAATACTAGATCCAAAATTACATCTATATTATACTTTTGTAAAACCATTTTTGAGGACTATACTATCCTTAGTAGTTAGTATTAACATTTTAAGAACTAAGAAAATACTCGTTCGAATTTTGAATTAAGTACATCAAAGTTTTCAAAAAGATGACCCACTAAACAAATTACAAGAAACAGAGGGAATTCTCATTTGAAATACAGAAATTTGAAATACGCAGTTTTTAAGTATACCTTTATGAAAATTCTAAAAATCAGAATTTGAATAAACTCATTAGTAAAGAAAAAAATGGCAGTGAGCCTGCTTGGTAAATCGCACTGCAGTAAGTTGTTTGGCTACCAACTGCAGATGTTACTGAACGTCCATGGCACAAACGTATATATAGTATTCCTAATGTTCGTAATGATAATTATATGTACGTTATTAGAAATTTAAAATGTTAGTTGCAGAATAATAATAGTTTACGGGACTTATTTTCGACTTGTATATTATAGCGAATTAATCGATCCGCCGATTATGTCGGGCGAATAATCGTGTTCGGACGCCGGTCAAATGAATAAGCGATTGATTGCAGGGAGAAGGTTAGAATACAAGACGGACAAAAACCGACAGACAGACAAGTTTGAGAGTGAGAGGGGGGGAAGAGTTTGCTGCGAGTGAACCTCCCTCGGCGGACCCATAAGGTTATAGCGGCGGATGAGATTTACCGTTACACTGCAGGCGAGTACTATGAACGCGGAAATGTTATTGCTGATCATATTATATTATTATATGGTGCGCGCACGCCGATAAATCAGCGGTCCGATGACAGATCAATTAAACAGAAGTAACTAATTGTAATTTAGATCCGCCGCCGACCTGTCTGTCGCGAAGGAAAACGGACATTTGATAAGATGAAAAAATCAAAATGGAAAAAAAAAAACACATACCTACGCCTTCGCAAAACGAGTTTCAGACCTTCAAACGATCCTGCACACAATACATCTGGTGCTGGATATAATATAGCGAAAAGCAATGTCCGAACTCATTTCTACAACGTAGGTACATAATATAGCATAGTATAAATACCACAATTTGGCAGTACGGATCGTACCTAATCATAAATCAGAAACACTGTAATATGTAGGTACCTACTCAAATAACATTACCAAAACAATTTTATTTAATTTTTTATCACGACCAACTGATATTCTTCTATGGTTTTCGAGCCACATACTATACCTACCACAACTATACAGCGTAAACACCGTCGATTTACTACGATGAATTAAAAACCGACAAAAAGACACAGGTTAAAAATAAAAATAAATAAATAAAAATAAAAAGGTGGGCAAGTGGGTGTCGCTCTGCTGTACAGAAGTTTACAAATGGGTCACTGTAATGGATGGTGTTAAATTTAAATTCAATGATATAATATCATTGTATAAGAAAAACGATTCTGAGCGAAAACGGTCAGTCAGCAATATTACCAAGTATATTTGATGATATTGTGAATAAAGTATAACCTATTAAGTGAGGCCTTGTTTTCAATTTTCAATCCTTAGCTATAAAATTTGAACATTTTATACATTTTTAACTACAAAATAATTATTAAATTATAAATTTGATTAATGTTGTCAAAATATGAACTTTAAATGCTTATAAAAAAAAAATAATGCCAATGTATTTTTAATATTTTTCAACTACTATTAGAATGATATATCAGAAGCCTTAAATTAAATTTTCACGCTTTTTTACCCAACAAATAAAATTGTATTGATATTTATAGAAAAAAAAACTAAAAAAATTGAAAACTGACAATGCCCGTAAACAGCTTAAAAAGAGTCAAATTATTTTCAAAATTTTATCATGCATAGAAAATGCTATTATAAACATTCAGTGAAATTTTCAAGTATCTACAGTCATTCGTTTTTTAATAACAACCAAAAAGAAAATCGTTACATGAGAAATCGAGTAAATATCAAATGTTGTAAAAATATGAATTTTAAACGCTCATAAAAATTTAATTTGACTCTTGTAGACATTTTTTTTTTGATAAAGGTAGACAAACTTATGGATAATATTGTATTACATTTTCAAATCTTCAAATTATTATTGTTATAAGTGACGATACTCTATAACAGTACAACATCATCATACTAAATAGTAATTTGAAACATTTTTTTTTTTATAAATCAATATGGAATAATATGATCTACTATACCTATATAGTATTATAGCCTAATAAAAGTATCTGAAAGAAATCATCGCAATATCGCACAAAATAACAAATCTCAACATAAATTATAGTTATGTTATATAATGATGTTACTGCAGCTATCGTGTTAGCTATAACATGTATGCAAGGTGGTGAAATATTCGAATATTATTAGTCAATAATCCATAGTATATTCTATCCTTAATTTTTCTGTAAAAATTCTAATCGAAAGTTATGGCCATGAATAAATAATAATATAATAGTGACTTGTGTGTAACAATTAACTTATTGTAACTTGTAACACGTCATTTACACGACGTTATTTTTAGAATGATTATAGGTAGATCAAGCAAATTACAGTAAATACCTATCTATACTGCTGTGTTTATAAACAATTATATATAAAGCACACGAGCATATGAATTTATCGACAAAATCGATTAATGTATAAAACTGAATATATTGGCTCTATTTTTAATCCAAGTACGACAGTAAAAAATAAATTATTTTTTAGAATTGCCTATTTTCAAAACCATATCGAGGTAAGTGTACAATATCAAACCAAAAATTAAAAACTAATTTTCGACAATGGAGTGGATATATTTTGTAAATTATTTTTGGTATGCTTTTTTTTTCTTCACATAATAATATGACGTATAAGTAACATATAATACTTATTATACTCGAATATGTAATAAAATATTGCTATTTCGGTAATTTCTAAAATAGCGCAATAACAGCCCTTTCTCGAGATATGCGCTCAAATTGCAGGATAACGTTTTTATGCCTTAAGTATAGGGTAAAAATGATGGAATAATTTGTTTTTAGGGGTACCCTTGTTATAACGCGATTAATATCCCGAAGTGAGGCTAATTACAGGTTTAGGCGCGCCGTAATAAGAGAAAGATGTGGATTTTTTGAGCCGCGGGCCTGCAGGTAAGCATAAAAAGAGGCGCCTGACACATGTTGTTCACTGGGTGGTTATGTGGAAAAGGTGGTTTATGTTTTTATGACCTCGATACCACCGCACCGCTATAATATTATATGATTGATGAAATTAAAGTGTTGTATAATATGTATGTGTATACAAAAAAATATGTAACAGTGTAATAAAACGTAATAAAACGTAAACGAAATAATGGTTCGTGGTCGGCAGCTGTCGCGAGTCACTTTATCTGAAGACTTCGGAAATCTATATAATATAACCACGATAACCCCTAACGAAAAATTCAATATAACTTTGTGTTTACTTTTTATACATACTCTCGGTCGAAGAGACGAGTCGGCGAGACAATCCCTTTTAATCAGATAAACGATGCAATTGGAATTTGAGTATTTTTTTTTGTTCACATGGTACATAGGTAGATACATGGTAGGTGCATAGTAGGTACATGAATGATACATAAGATAAATTATTTTTTTTTACGTACCATCGCGCCTGGCCGGGCCATAGAAAATATTATGATTAAAAATAAATTCCATTGGAAAAGGAAATAAACTGCTTTTGGGACCTCCTAACGTATTCACTGATATTGTTACCCCTTTTGTTATTTATATTAAAATATTATAAGCGAATTCAAAGTGCATATAAGGTAAAGACGACTATCGATTATAATATATACATGTACCTATACAGTTTTGGTATTTGTATATTATTATACACATTATTTATACAGTGTGCTTCGTTAACATTATTTACACCATTATTTGGTTTTAGTTTTCTTAATATTTAAATTATATATTAAACCTATTATATGATAAAATATTAATAAGTTTTATCTAGGTACTGAAAAAAATTATTAAAATATATATGCCTACACATAGGTAGGTACACTATATTCATATATAAATATATAATTACTAGGTATTGTTTTTTTTTTAATTAAAAAAGATTATCAGGCTTGACCTGCATTCAAATGAAGTAATTTCCAAAATTGTTTAATCAGAACATTTTGTAACTACCCAGTTATATATTTTTATTACCACTATACAGTGTATTTATTATATATATCTTATCAAAATATAACAATAAAATAATTGTCTTATAAAAAATGAAATATTACATGATTCATATTCATTATCTTATTTGTAAAATTATATTTTAATTGCCTACCTATATAACTAGGTATACTTGAGTCAAATTACGACACTCTTCTACATTTTACACGTAAATATATGAGAAATAAAACGCATTAACTTGTAACATCAACCATGTACGTAAAATAACTGCCGAAATAAATTATTTATATTCAAATAGCCCTCTGCGTGCTGTAATTATTACAGTTATAATAAACTCCTCGAAGAATATAAACGTGAATCCGTTCGTGTGAAATAAGCACGGCAAATCAAAATGCGACTAAAAAATACACAGGTACCTACACAAGAATGTATATTATAGAAGTTTATCGTGGATTAAAAGTTTTTATCAGGTACTGTCATCGGTATTTTATAGTTCGGTCGGCGAAATTTATGGACTGCTGCGAGACGTAAAGGGCAAAAAACCAACGGGCGGGAATTTGAGAGGTCCCGCCTCGCTATATATTTATTAAAATGGCAAGCATTTATTTTATAAGCATTGAGGTCGATAAAGAAAAAAAAACAAAATCACAAAGAAAGTAACGTCATCTGTAAAAGTAAAAAGAACTGAACTAAAACAATAATATATAATAATGTACCTATATGCATCGTTCGTATACCTACCAATATTGTAATCATAACATAAATTTAAAATTCAACATAAAATAAAACATATAATAAAATATACTGAAATTCATTAAATATTTATAAATTTATTTTAATAATATTGAATTATTAGGAAGGTGCAATGTAGTATACATACAAAAAAATATATACATTTAATTTGAAATGCATTTATTTGTATAACCAGTTTTAAAAAAGCAATTCAATTTAATTCGTCAGTATAATGTAATAATTATAATGAGCAATATAGTAATGTCAAGATCGTAACAGTAGCTCGAAAAAAATAGAATGCTTACTAACATTAACTTTTTTAATTTTTTCTCAATTCAAAAATTAAAAATTTCAAACATGGATGTGTGAATATTGTAAATAGGTAAATAAACGAAAAATAAATATTTTTACCAACATCAAATCAATCAATCCACATAAATTAATTTATATTTTTCATTTGTTCATATGAAAAATTGTAATAACACACATGTATATTAGATACCTACCATGAGATATTAGTATCCATATAAATGAAATATTTTCGTAAGATTCATAAGTTCTGTTTACCTATACAGTATATATACCTATATCTTGGCAATATTCTTATAAATACAATAAAATATAATCTTCCAATGACAAAGTGATGAATACGTTTTGAGGTAAATTACAATGGATAAACGAGACTGAATTTATCGAATATTTTGGTAATAATATAGTATTGATACAAAAATATCTAACGTATAATATTGTATTAACATATTATTAATTCCCATGTTTTTTATTATTATTTTAACGTCAAATTCCTGAAAAAGATATAAAAAAAAATATGAAGAGACGTGTGGAGACGTGAAGTAAAGAATTGTATAAGATTGAAATCATTTTGCACCATTACAACATAGACGGGCGTCCCTGAAATAACGTTCCCTCCTTAGGAAATTGGATAACTTGGGAAGGGACTGAGCACAAAAGACGGGATTGAAACCCATAGGCGCAATTCGGGAGGGGGGTACTTGAGGGTGCTGAGTACCCCCAAATTGTTGATACCATTATCGAATTTTTATTGACTGTAATATTATGCCATAGGTATTTGAATACATTTATTTCTAAGACCTTATCATTTTCACAATAATAATATGTACCTATCAGAATATTAATATAGATAAAAGTGTATCATGTCATAGGTAATTGTTTATATTAAGATTAATGCGAAGGTGTATAAAATTAAGTTGTAGAATGGAGGGGGGTGTGGGGAGCAAAGCGGTCTAAGCATATCCCCCAGTCCCATCTTTTAAAAGTTTGATAACTTGGGAAGGGGTTGAACACAAACGAATGAAGTTAATTCTGTTTCAAAATACCAAAGTGAGGAAGGGAGGCCGGGGACATGGAGCTATCGAAATCACAATATAATATAAATAGGTAAGTACCTAATATTAGATACAGCGTTGAATTATTGCGGAAAACTTGGCATCGAAAGACCAGCAGCGGTAGGAGACTTAAATATAATAATATACACACGGGATGACCCGTATCCACGGCGTACGTACAATATATACCTATCTACGACAATAAAATATACGAGTAGGTACGCACAGGATTTGAATGGAAGCAGTGCACAGGAGGTTTACATATATTATTAACTTCTCGTTATATACATACGCGCACGCACATAATAATAATAATAATATATAATATTATTATGTTGTGATGCGCGAGAACTCGAGTTTTCGTTCTCCGGCCAACTATTGTTCGCGTGTAGTCGCGTAGTTAAAGGTACGCGCGCGGACACGATAATAATAATAATATGATAATACGAAAAGACAATGCGAAAAACTCGCCGCGGGAGGAAGCCCGCCCGGGCCGGCGCGTTTGTCGTAGTCCGTTGACGATGATCGCCTTCTACCTATATGTTACAATAATAATATTATAATAAAATTATATGCCTATATGCGCGCGCATATGCACATGAATACGCTGGGCGATCAGCATCATGTCTCGACGACGCGACGGACTGCTTCGGATGCCATTTGAATATTATAATATATTATTACGTTTGCCGTACGACGGATCCTCGTTATTATTATTATTATTCGTATAATACGCGTGGAATTCAAAGACGTGCAGAGGTCCGCAGACCCCGCGCCGACTGATTGCCGCTGCAGTGAGCGCGTCGTGTGACGCCGGCCGATTTGCACACAATATATATTACACGTGCACGGACACAGGAGATTGCGAGGCCCATAATAATATATTATAATACCTGGACAGGTAATACCAGCTACCTGTTGGACTACACCGCCGCCGCAGCGGACACGTGCCCGCGCCTCGGATCGACGTGTACAATAATATTCGACAACGCGTTTTTGACGCATCACATATCCGACGACTGCAGCCTCGACGTCGTGTGCATTCGGCTATTATTATGCAGTTTTGTCGCTGAAAAGTCGTAACGACCGGACAACTGACAACGTGAAACGATCGACATCGCCCACGGTGGTCGCGAATCGGAGAGACGGAATTTTGTGCTAATTTTAGTAACTACTTGTAATTCAGGTGCCCGCAGTGCCCATAATAATAAAATACTTGAACAGATAATCTACCTGTTGTACTCATAGATAATATTTATATGGATAAATCGAGTGCATTCTATGATTATGCAGTTTTGACGCTGCATTTGATCTGTTACGCATATACAGCTTTCCTCCTCCGATTCCGATTTAAAACGTTTACGATAGTACCATAATATAATATATATAAAAACCATCACTCCGAAATATGTGCCGCCCGAGGTGGTTGCCTGACTTCACCCCCCATCTGTTCAAAACGCCGTCACAACATGGCACTATAGACAGACAACATCATATCGCGGCTGAGTGTGCGGGGCCTACACGAAACGTCGACGTCGGACACATTCGTAGGCGGAGTTACGGGGTATGCAGCTGCACGTCCTGTAATCATCGCCAAAGGGGTCGCTTTAATTTAGGCTTCAAGGGCCGCCAAGATTTTGAAGAATTCTTGGGAGGTTGTGCAGTTTTCAGTAATTAGTTAGCGGTGAATATTATGTAATAATATGATAGTTTAGAATTCAGAAGACACAAAATCACTGTCAATAACTGTCTAATAATAATATCCGAACATGTAACCCGCAATGTTGTGTATTGATACACCGTGTGAATTGTGAATCTCAGTGATTAGTGGAAATTAAAATACCAATACAATAATATGCGGAGAAATTAAAAACGGCCAAATATTCATCAGCAATAATTATTAAACAATACTCGGTTATCTACATATTATATGGGTGCAGGTGTTATTTCATAAATGACGCTGCGTTGTGATCATCAATTACAATAATTTTGGCAGTTTTTTTGTCATTAGGTTAACGATTATGAGCGATTTAGGTGCAGATAATACAATTTCGAATTTATATGCTATCACACATAATATTTAAAAAAAAAATGATGTTACTCCTACCTACTTTAAAAGTTAAGCTCGAGTATTCCAAGTTGCTAGAGTTTTTTCAAACATCGTCGCAAATAATAGTTGAAGTTTTTATTTCTAATAATATTTAGTTATATGCAGAAATAATTTTATATAGTGGCACAAAATGGCAAAGTTACCACAAGTTTCTTGGCTGATTAAGATTTTAAGTGTGATGCAATCTGCAGTCTGGACACAACTTCTGGCTCCAACTATGGGACACAGCTCCGACTACGAGATATACAGTCGTATACAACTAAATTAATTATAGATGCAGGTACGAAAATATAATATATAGTTAAAAATGTAAATTATTCGCTGGAGGGTTTTTTTTTTGACGAATGAATCTCGATATGATATTAAACGAAATTATTCTAATGGATATATTATACATTCAACGTTAATACGCTAATTTGAGAGTATTGTATTTGAAAAATTTTAGCACAGTAATTAATAATTTCAATAAAAACTATAGTGAATATTTCAATCTAAAATATTGAATACAAATCCATGGTTTTATGATAACGGTGCGTTTAAATGAAATTCGAAACAAATACGGTCGAATAATTATTACTATACAACAATACAAGCATTGAAAAAGAGTATATTATTGGATTGTTAATTTGTATTTTACTTTGGCCTATAGTACCTATGCATTTTACTTACCCCGTGGACAATGCAATAATTCAAGAATTACGCACCTGCAAAACCGATTTTCAAGTTCGGAATTACACGTGTTTATCGATTATTAGACTACTTATACCTATACATAAACGTGTATTTTATACATTTATCTTAACAGCGACGTATAATACACACTCACTGTCGAGTAATTTTTTTCTCTTATCTCGATTTATTTTTAAGCCGCCAAAGTTTGGAAATTTATTTGTCTTGTACTGCTGCATTTTTCCGCTGCAGAAGATTTATCATGCGCAATGAGAAACTCCGCCTTCTACACGTATGGACCGGAATGCGTTGTCGTCTTTTCAAATTACATGATTTATACGTTATGTAATCTAAACATGCGTTTAAAGACGATACAACATATATTTATATTTATTTTTAATTTTTTTTTTTTTTTGTTGATACTTTATTCCTCACCACCTCCTCTTCTTCCTCCTTCCACTCTATAAACATTGGCGTAATTTTTGTGGATAGATTAAAAAAAAAAAATTAAAAGTCATGTGTATATTACACACCACATCAGGCGGCTCGGCAGGATATTTTAATGACTATAAACTAAACGCCGGGTTTGTGTTATATACCTACCTATATGTAGAGGTTGTCGGGACTTGTTTGTGGAAGGTGCTTGGCCCGGCTAATAAATACCATGCTAACGAGACCTGACCAGTGCCGGTTCACCTGGCACCTTGTTATTTACTGTATACCTACTTTTTTTGTTTAACAAGGCATGTTTCAGACTATAATTAAGTTTATATTTCAGAACGACGATGACGTTACGTTGCCGCGGCGACTACCTCTAAGGGATGTCCGAAACGGGAAAAGAAGAATAAAAAACCCGAAATCGTTTATGAAAATTATTGGATTATAGCTGTGGTATATAAGGACGAAATGGTTAACCTATATTATTATCATGGCCGTTGAACACCTTTAGAAAGATTCTATAATATTCTTAAACGGTGCAGGACGACAATGCAGCGAAGAGAACGAAAAAATTATGTGGAACAGACGCGCGTAATTTAAAATATTTGTAATTTAAAACGAATTTCCGACTTATTGTACATATTATAGCTAATAATAACATAAGGTATACCTTATTTTGTACCTGTACATTTTTTTTTGGGCGCCAATAAATCTATCGTTCGGTTTCCGAACCACTGAATTATTATAAGTGGGCAATATCACAACCCTTTACCCCTCTCACAAACGTTATCGCTACATCTTCATTGGGAAATAACATTTACACCACGTCAATTCAATATAAATAGTCGAACTGAGGGAAAAAATGTCTGTCCTTATTGTATACTATTCTTGGCCACCCCGCCGTGTTTGAAATGCGTTAATCATCAACCGTAAATATGTGTCCAAATACTATTACAGGTAGGTACGTTGTAAAAAAAATATACTCACTAAAAAACACACACAAATAATAAAGAAAAAAATAACGGATGGATTACATAGAGTGGGTGTGAACACTGTGCGCACTAGTCTCGCGCTACACTCTCACCTTAGTGCAAGCCAGCGTTATATAATTATTATTAGACATTTGGAAGTACCTAATAAGTAATAACAAAATATCGTTTCATACAGACAATTAATTATTAATTATTTTAGTATCCTTGTGAAACTTTATTTTATTGTTTGAAGAACTCATGAAAAAATATCTACGCAAATTGAGGTTTTTGAGAATTCGTCTATAAATAATATAAATATAATAATATTTTCAACAGCTATTGGAAAATTAAAAAACTTGTCTGTATAAAATAGCAAGTACTGAGTAAGTACATATAATTCCAATATAGAGTACCAATTCTACATAAACGTGCAGTCAAGTTTTCTCACATCCTTGAGGTCAGGTATTTCCATCAGTTATATAAAAATTAGTTATGACATAAAATACCTTAACGCTTTATTTTGTAGAATTATTTATAAAAGAAAAATAAAGGCTGGGTGAAAGCATACGCGGAAATTGAAATTGGTCAAAATAAACCACCGAATTCAATATATTATGTACCTAAGTTTGAAATTAAATACCTATATAGTAATATTGAACAAATTTGCCGTCAACCATTTTAGCAAATAAAAAAAAATAATAAATGTATAGAAACAAAGTAAAATTCTCAAATCTTAACTTCTTTAGTATAATATTATATTCTTGCAATTCTAAAGTCGGTAATAACTATATACTATAAGCTATCTTGTTATCAAACAAGAATCATAGAACAATGTTATAATACACAATAACTTGCACAACAAATATTACAATAGACGAGTGGTGATGATCCTGCTAGAATCATATTAAAATTATTATTATGTAACACTAGCTGCAGGTAGGTCTTGTAGGACGAGACGAAATAAATCATGTGAATCGTATGACTCCGAAAAGTTATTTAATCCATAAAAGAGCAAAAATTATATGGAGCATCGATTAATTATGATCTAGCATCGTAGCCTATAATTAGGATCGGTCATTATTTATTAATATACACAGAGTGCCTTTCGTAATGTTTCTAATCTCTCTCTCTCCCTCTCTCTCTCAAGAAAAACAATATACTTAAGTACATAGGTATTATAATACGACTTACGTAAGGGGGCCTAGTAAATTTGGTTCTCCGTCGCCGCATAAATTCTATACACAGTACACTACTTCTCATTCAACAAACTGATAATTACCCTAACATAAGTTCCCGGAACCGAATAATAAACAATTGCATACTCCTCTGTTATTACACACGTGTAACATGGTTTTTATGGTTGTCTAGTTAAAAAACAAAAACAATACGCATTCATTCTTTATTTGAAACGAGTGAATTAGTTATATATACTTTAAAAATACTTATACAGGTGTGCTACTTATAAAGTGTTGCTAACAGGTGAAGGATACGATTAACGTCCATATAAAAGATGTTCTTAATTCGATAAAAAAAAAAAAAAAACATTAAGTATGTTCGGAATGTTTATGCGTGTTCAAGTTCTACAACGATTAAACACAGAAGAAACCTATTGTAATTTTATTAAAATACCACATCCGGCTTTTTAAACACTTGTCGAAACCATAAATCCTATATAAAAGTACAGCTGTTGAATAGTATATATTTTCATTCAACGTACATAAATCGTATTTGTCCTCGGAAAAAAGAAATTAAATTAATTTATACATAGTAAGATGTACGTAATACCTAAGTATAACGAAAAATTAAAAGCTTAAATTGCATTGAAAACTTTTTTACCATGTTTTATAATCGTAAGTAATAATATAGTTACCTATGCGAACTAAAACATCAATTATATACAGAGCATTGAAACTAAAAAGTACAAATGAAATGATGTACTATTCTATACATGTTAGGTATATATCGCATATAGATACTCTGAAAATTGGTTGTTTTAGTTTGGAAATCGCGTCATGTTTTGTATAGAAGAAATACGTTTATATTTATAGTGTTAGGACAAGTACCACACATGTTTAAGTGTGCCATACCTATGTGGTATCGGTAGCAGTAAGTGATATATATTTTATCCGATAAATCTGTACTGTTCACACAGTTAGTAGATACTACGCAGATACCGAATAGTTTACACTACCAAATGTTTTTTTACACAACCGATTAGTAGTTTTTCAATTAAAACTATCGAATATACAGCCTGATGATAAACCATTGAATAATATAGTTCAATAAGTAGTGACTATTCGATAAGTCTCATCACTAGTAGTAGGTAGTAGGAAGTTATTTTTGTTTAATGAAACGTGTTTATAATCTGTTTAGAACGAAATAAGCAACACAAACAATATTTTAAAGTTTGGTACAATATATATAGATATAATATTTATGTATACAAGTATTTGATATATATATTATATTATTCTAATTACAAACACAGGAGTAAGTATAACTGCAGCCGTCATTCGGTATTATACTAAATCTTTCTGAATTAATATGCAAATTCAAACATAGGTATTGGAACGTATTTAAGAGGAAATTTCAAAACCAATTTTTAAAGATAAATAAATAATACGACTAATTTACTATGAATAGGTTGCAGCAGATAGTATCGTATTGTATACGGGTACAACATGATTGTATATTATTACTGTTTATAATAAAAAAATAAAATAATCGTCGGTGTACAAAATAAGATTTCGTAAAAAAACATCGAGCGACGAGTGCCATGGAGAATACACGAGTGTTACACATAGAGCAAATAAACAGCGCGTTAAGGCTGGCGCAGGTATGTATTTGCACGACATGATGTAATTGTTTTTGGAATATAATAATATGTATTACATGAGCGCATTGATATCGAATGACCCGCAACAGATACATATATTATTAACATATAATAATATTATCATAACGCCATCTGAACTATGGTGACGCAAAAGCTCGCGACAATACTGGAATAATCTATGTGTATAATCGAACGTGTCCTGACTGATAAAAGTAGAACGCCTTAACTACGATAGCTAGGGATATTACTTCGTACAACCATGTTACTGTAGTGCACTAAGAAAGGATTTTCCAAAATTCGCATTTTAAATAGATGCTCTTACAAAGTTACGGGGATTTTGAGGTTCACGATGGAAATAAAATATTTTATTTTATAAATGGTTGCCATTGGTTACACATTATAATATTATTAATAGGTAGTAGAAATTTGTATTATTATTTTTATCCATAGAAATGTTTGCCACTGGTTATATAAAATAAAATTGTTATTATGATTTTGATTGGGATTTATAATTTTAACCTGTATTTGATATTTGGTGGCGATATTCTTTAGGCGCGCGGATTCACGCGAAGTCACAGATGCATATTTTTTTGTTTCTGCTAACAATTGGTTAGATACCAGTAAGCAAAATAAGTTACTCAGTAATTATTACTGTAATATCCGTTGGAAGTTGAATGAGTTAAATATTTTTGTTTTTTCTATTTTATTTTTAAACACCATTATATTGAATATTAAATATAACGAATTGAACAAAGTTTGAACCGTGTAAATCGTCCTCTTAAAAGCAGTCACAGCCCGGCTGCAGCGAAGAGACAGCGACCGTGGTGTAGAGAAATATGTGTATGAAATACGGACATAGTGCTTAGCGTGGTCATCGCCAGATACGATCGGCTGCAAAATGATGAGATCTGTCGATGTCGATTCGCGCGACAGTAGCCGTTAGTAGCGCGAATACCTCGTTTAATATATTATTATAATAATATTATAATATGCACACTGCATATTATTATTATATTATTATTATTATTATTATTATTATTACTATTACTATAATTTTATAATATGGGTGCTGCCACGGCGCCGTCCGTCGCTTGTTTGTACCTGCCGATCTGATATAATGTACCTAACTAATAACAATACATATGAAGCTGCCGATGCACTGTACCGCGGGTATAGAGTGGTACATATTATCGATGAGCTCGCGCGCGCTGTGATGTTTTATGGACGATGACCAAAGACCTATAAATATATATACTATAATATATGCCCATTAATAGCGAGACAGAAAGACGTTTAATATCGCAGAGATAACAACAACATTTTAAGTAAATTATAGCGCATACAAACACTTTAAGTCCCATCATAATATATTCACAAGTATTAAATATCTTATATTCTTTCAAACAGAGTTGGAACTTGACAATCTATAATTGTGGCAGGGTATACGGAGGAAATGCTGCAGTCCACATAATATATTAATACATGCGTCCATGACGAAGATCAATAATTGAAAGACCATATAAGATCAAATGAAGAAACACGTAAGTATAAAGTCTTTGGAAAACAAAACATCATAATTGGGGTAATTAAAACCAATAAAGATTATATTTGAATTGAAAACTACGAGCTGTAAATAAAGACCCTTAGACAACAATGGTCTCAAAGGACCTAACTATACTAGGAGTGGAAAATTGTACAAGGAGGTATAGCTTTTTATCTATCTATATAATTCATTGGATAAAGCATAAAGAGAGATGGAAGGAAGTGTAAATGGGCCTAAACGGCTTCGCTGAAAGGAACAAAAATGCTGACGAATAGAGTGGCGGAGGGAAAACTAAACGTAACAAACCTATAATACAACGCGTATCTAACCTAACATGTGACACAAAGCGTGAAAAGCGTCAGTCAGATATTGTTTTTCGGCGAGGTTAGGTATATAGGGTCCTCCAAAAAGCCGAATATTCCGGCGGTTTTGGCGTACCTACCTTATACAAGCAGTCGAGCATTATACTGTACACAACACGTCACGGGGCCACCTGCACGCCACACGTATCCAAATGAAGAGGACGACGGGGTACGTTGTTTGTTATAACGCGTGTAAATCCCGTGTTCGTTGATTATCAGATCGGGAAACCGGATAAATTATTTATGTTCGGTTTTTCATCAGCGAGTGCTGGATATATACACTGAAGCAAGAAACGGCATACTGCAGTATAAAGTAGGTACCTGTATAGTTATTGAAAAAAGTATCCCGAAAAAAAAACCGATTTTATTAAACGCAGACAAACCGATGAGTGCGTAGCGTTATCTCCGTCGGTAATCTATACATACGCAGAGAAGGAGGAAAAACACAACGCGCACAAGTAGTTCTGGACAATGGATCTAAAAAAAGTTAAACCTATATAGGCAATTAAATTTTACGACGAAAGTGGTGTGTCCGATTTTTTTTCAGCGGCTCCTTATCGTCTCACGGAATCGGTACGACCGGCGTGTATTTAATAATAATATAAAGAACGGAGATTTGAATCGGCGGACTATCATTTTTTCTCTCTCGTTTTTCGTTTACGAAATTCCCTAATGGAAAACCACACGGTCGTGTCGTCGTTACCGCGTTGGTGCCTATATAGGAACCAACCAGCGCGATCGACCTTAACAGAGATCCTCGCATGACGATCTATCGGGAAACTCTATATAATGTACAGTTCACTGGTTTGCATCAATGTTGCTAATACATCGGAAATGCTCGAAAGTTCTTTACGAACGACATAGTTATTGTAGACCTCAAAACAATATATTAAGTACCTGCAGCCTACATGCTGCAGCATGCGTCGTACGTCTATATATTTAGGCGTTACAAGAAAATTTCGAATAGTTAGTGTATTGAAACGTGTATAAGAAATAAATAAACCATTCCATATACTATAAGGTTCTGAATTTAAAATATTTCAAAATTGAAAATTTTACTATACTCGAAATATTTCAATGATATTATGAAAATTTTTTTTTTCTTTAAATATATTCGGTTATAGATGATTAGAAATTATAATTTATTACACACAGAAAACATCAATAATTGATGAATTTTCAATCAAGGTTTACGAATTACTATGTTAACAGTTATAAATGGTATTATATTATTATTGGTTATCACTTATAAATTGGATACCTATTGGGGCGGTAGTAAACTCTCCGATTGTATGGTAAACTATCCCGATTTTTAAAAGTAGTGAACTCCTCTATGGCAAACTCTCCCGGGTCAACATTATGTTTACCTTCAGAAGGAAGGAAATATATTAACTCTCCCGATTTGTTTTAAAATGATGTCGCAAACAGTTATGGACTAAACAGATCAAAAAAAAGACACCTTAAGTTCAATCTTTATGTTAATATAATTATAAAAATTTAATTGCAATTGATTTAAACTATCATTATTTTTAATTTTTATTATTTACTACAATTTAAAAAACTGACTTTTTTTTTAAATGCAATGTATTTATAATAAATTTAAAAAATGTTTACGTTCATATTATCACAATTATTAAATTATAATTATATGTATAATTATAATGTATTATATATAAACGAAGTTATTACAAACTCGGCAGAGTTTACATATACCATTCAGGTAGTACTGTAGCAAACCTGGAAGAATTTACAGGTCATTAAAATCGGAAGAATTTATAATCGTTCTCCTATTGGCTATTCATTATTATTTGATACAATAAATCAAATTTTAAAAATGTTTTCTAACTATAATTGCCGATAAGTTTATGACTATAAACTTTTAGATATAATAAACGATTTTTTTTTTTTGTATAAATGAAATATTTCAAGAAAACACATTTTTATGAAATTTTAAAACTCTAACTATACATATTATTATATTAGCCAAACAAACGAATTGGAAAAGTTTTCCTAAATTCCTGTTCGACAAAAAAATACATGTTATATACCTGTGAAAGATATAGCAATAATTTAGAATAAATATCATTATTAAATTATAAATATTGTAGGTTATTATATTGCATATGATATAATATATTATACCTATAGATGCCGAGCACATATATTTAACCTGTTCACTAATCAAAAACCAATAAAATTTAGTACTAAATAGTAAAATCAGCCCAAGAAAACATGTTTGTGGCCAGTTGGTTGAACATACAATATCACATATAATTACACTTCAATAAAACTTTACCTAATTCTGAAACTATCAAAAATAAACGTTAATTTCAAGCCACAGGAAGTCAAAATAATTGCATGAGTTTAGACCATTATTCATTCAACTTATGGTTAGATATTATAATATAATATACATAATATTATTATATTTAACCTTTCGACTTCTAAAATATAAGATCCCCACTGAGCCTTGTGCCGTATACACGAAATCGTTTAATTCATATAAATTGTATTTTACAATCGTCTAAAAACGTCACGTTAACAACAGTTATTATATAAAATTCCATCAAATAATCCGCACACATAAAAATTATTTGGTATTTTTACTATTATATTTTATTTATTTTCTCTTTGTACAGGAAACGTTGTTGTTCCACATCATCATCATAATCATCATCAACATTGATTAACATAATAAAATGGGACATGAAAATCGAAAAAAATCAAGGAGGAGTATTGCAACCTAGTGACCATCGTTGATGAAGCTGTTTAATAAACTTTATATAAAACAAGCCATAACAACATTATCGTCATAGGTAGGTATCTACATTTATACCGCAGCATATAATATAATATTATGTTTTTAACATAACTGCACTATACGTCTCTACAAGGAGCTTTCTAATTAATATATAAGAAAAAATCATCGGATAATCCTACAGACGTTAATTGGCGCATTCGATTCTTATTAGATATTTTCTTATGATGACTGCATTTAATACAGTTTTATAAAAAAGAATGGAGCTGGTTCTCATCCAGTTACCAACCACCAACGAGCAACAGACAATCATTCAAAGACTGTAATATAGACTATAGAAATAAATAATATGTTTGTGATGATAATAATATGCATGTATTTTTCTATACATATGTGACGACTGACGACTGAATACAAAATACAAATTAAAAATACTAATTACTGAGTATGCCCATTTCGAGTAATGAGTTAAAGTATTTTATTACATTTATATATTAAATCGGGTAATCTATATTCTGTAATATTATGATGATAATAACAAATAATATACAATTAAAAATTATACATCAACTCCCCGCCGTCTATTCGATTGTATCTTTGATATTATAATTGTACGTATATTGCAAAAGTATACTGAAAGTACTTACATCATGTCATGTCAATATACAGTTGTCAAGCGAATAACAATTTACGTTTTTAATTATTTAATGTTATCTTACTATAAAAACAACTTTATTTTTAATTTTTATATTAATATTTAACCAAAACATAAGTGAAATTGGCAACGCAATTTAATCGGCAAGTAATAATTTGTATCCACATACGATTATTATTATAACGTAGAATCAACACAAGCGATACCGAAAATACCTGTTGGAGATGTTTAAAAAAACATATATATAATGACTGTAAAGTAACAACACGTCTACACCTACACATCTCACGATGCAAATTAAAATACGATAGGGAATAAAAACACGAAAATAATAGGAAATCTAAAAACTTCGAAATAGTGATAAAGTGGAAATCAAAATTCCGTTGTAGGTATTAACATACATAATACATATATACATATGGGTGATATCAATAACAACAAAAAACAGAGCAATTGCCTACACGATTGGATATAACAACTACAGCGGTGTTATCGTGCACGGCCTGCAACATGTACATCATAATACTCTTAATATTATACCATATACATGATACTACAATAATATAATACATTTTATAGGTACACGGCAGCGGCGGCGGCTGTTGAAAAGCAGTTAACCTGGTGTACCTATAATAGTATAATAATAATAATAATAATAATACCTATCATAGTAATAATAATATTATTATTATATTATATATTCCGGTATAATCGGACCTATTGGACCGGGTCGTTAAGAGTGTTAATGGATTGTCGTGTGCGGTGGTTGTCGATGGCGGCTCCCGAGGCCGAATCGTTTAATCATTCGTATGATATACGGGGAGAATAATAAAATGTACGCAGCACACATTATAAGTAGGTATTGGAACTAACGAATAACTATTATTATTACTATTATTATATTACGATCGTTTACGCGCCGAGATAATAATAATAATAATAATAATAATAATATTATTACCATGTCGGTTGGCCGCGATTGTGTCGCAGCGGCCGGTGATCGATGACTGGTTAATAAACTTCTGTTAATAGGATATTTCGGGCGCTGGTGATTTTGCTCTTAATTGCCCTCCGGTAGAAGGCACATGCGTCATGTATAGAGAAGTACATGCATATAATGTACAATATAAAGAGGTGTTTGACGGTGTGAAACGACGAGAAAAAAATTAGTCGTAATAATAATATGTACGGTGTACCTACATGGAAATGATGAATTTCATAGCCGCCGCTCGCCATTAATGTTATATTATAATATATTGTATTGTACTGCAGTTGGCGGGTTCGTGTTTTGCCACGTCCAGGTAGAAACGCAATTTGAATTTCGATGAATTGGACTAGACAAATTCGCGATTCAGTTATATTATGACAACAGTGCGACGATGCGAAATTATTCAGTTTGACTTCCAGTTCAAATGTCTGTATAATAATTAATAATATATAACTACATATTCGTAAATAAAGGGTGGCTTGAAGGAAGACTTAGACCACTCCTTCTCACCACCTCTGTCAAGTTTGTGTGAAACGACGAGAAAAAAGAGCCTGTATAATACAATATGTACCTACTAACTACATGGAAATGTCGTAGCCACGCACGCCATTTAATGATATTAATATTATATTATGTATTGTTCTGTAGTCAGTAAACTCAATGAGCTAGTGTTTCGCCACGTTCTAATAGGAACACAATTCGAATTTCAATGGATTGGACTCGACAAATTCGTGACACAGTTATACGACAACAATGTGACGATGTAAATTTGTACGGTGTAACTTGCCCTTAATGTTCATATAATAATATAAAACATACACATGAGTATATACTGCAGTATAGCAAATAGAGGGTGGCTTGGGAAGGACTAATAGAGCAGCCCCACTCAAACTCTGTCAAATATCTCTAAATCAAGTGCTTATTGAGTAAGTCCTAGTTAAACATAACTTATTAAAATGAAATATTAATAAATATAATTAAAAAAAATTAATATTATTATTTAAAAATGTGTTTTCGTAACACCGCTGCTGCAGTATTTCTGTTAGGTGATTTAAATACGGACGATAAGAACTATTATTGTTTTTTCCATAGTGGTGAGAGAATATTATGACCTGTAGACCACGTAAGTGATGTAATTGCAATTTAAATATTTAAATGATATAATTTGTATCCAAAAAAATAAATTTGCACTCCAAAAATAAAATTGAGCTATTATTTTCACCTATGTGCGATGCATACATATATATTAGACAGTATATAATTTCACAGAATAGCGTTTCTCTCTGAACACTCCGTATACCATATCCCGCATTCCCGCCATTATTTTGCAAATTCTAGTTCAGGAACATCTGTAAGTTATCCTTATTGGCCCGTGTACCTCCAACACAGCTAATAGTATTTTCACTTTGAGGTTCGATTAACCGTTTTATATACTATTTTAATGCTTATATCATTCATCATGCATACTATGAAAAATATTTACTGAAAATATAAAAAAAAACGTAAAACCAATGTAAATTAAAATAACAATGTAATAATAATGGTTGGTTGATAAAAAAAAAATTGTTTAAATTTTGTAACCACGGTCTAAAAGCGGCAAAACCTGGTTGGCTCGTCTTAACCATTAAATTTTTTTTTGTAAATTGTTTTGATAACAATAAAGCAAAATACTCATAATTATTTCAGGATAATAATAATATAATAAACGTCCTGAAACCCACATGGAAAAAAAATAATAAACCAACAAATGTGCGCATACCGCAAAACGTGTTTATATTATGTGCGTTGTATATAATATAATATTATAAATTTGAAGAATATCTCTCTATCCATCTAAAACGATTACAAGGATGCGATTTATTTTTCGACCAAAAAAATCGTATACATTATATTATGGTATACCGGCCGGCGGTACATTATGACGACACAACGCGGAGGATGACTATATATTATGTTTATATATTGTATATATGCATAAAAGACTCGTTAACACAAATAAAATTGTCCCGAGGGCTGGCCACGAGTGGGAGGCGCAAGTAGCCTCGATAATGTTTCGAGTTTTTTTTTTGTTTTTGGATCGATTTACCCAAAAACATATGAGGTGGAATAGAACGTAGGTATACCTCTCTACTAAGGAAAACCGGTCGGTATAACAAAAAAAAATAGTAAATATTTTCAAAAATCACTGCTGCGGCTACACAATTTTGGGTGAGCGAATTTTCGAATTCTCTGGCCATATACATTATATATTATAATAAAATACAATATATAATATATACAATATACAATAATAGTTACCTAAAAGATATATCCTAACCCCCCCCCCCCCGTCCTGCAATCGACGTGCCGCACTATCGCACAACTATAATATTATATTATAGTTACTCTCTCACACTGCCTGTGCGCTGATTTCAACGCGCTGTACTATAATAATAGGTTAGTATTTCCTGCAAATGGGTTACACTATCATATACGTACTTACTATTACAGGGTGATTCGCCAAGCGTGCTCATTCCTACGTTTTCCTTTATAACAAATGTTTTGTTTTACAAAATATAAAGTTCCTTTCTACTGTAAATTATTCCTGAAAATGTCGACGCATTAAAATCAAAAATCGAACGGGTATTTAATCATGCAAACACATTATCATGGACCTATATTGTTATATCCTATTAGTAGGTACATTTCTAAGTTAAATAACTCAAAAACTACTAATTCAAATTTTGATTTTGATACGTTTAAAGAAAAATTATCCGCTAAACAATATTTACAATGTAGAAAAGGGAGTTGCTCTCGTTTGAAAATAAAGAAGGTTGTATCTCAGTAAAGGACACTCCTATGATTATAAGTATAGGTACCTAGTACGAAAACTCTCAACGGTTTGAAAATATAGTCTTTAAGCATATAAATATATTAAAAAATTCCAAAAATCAGATTTTCTATAACCACGTATTACTGAGGGAAAAGAAAAAAGGGGTGAGCATAATTTGCTCGGTGAATCGCCCTGTATAATAGTATATTACTTATCGAAAAATATACATACACATTACACACACAATATAACGGCAAGTATACCTGTATAATATGTAATGCTAACTACCTTATATATAGATAATATATACAACTATATTGCCGTTCGCATCACGACCGCCGAGCGCGCACACACACACACACACGTGCGGGACGGGCCTACGTCTCAATTATTGTAATGCTACCACACACACACACATATATTTATGCATATGATATTACAATGTAAGTACAACGAAACGCCACATGCACACGGCGGCGGGAAAAGACGTCTGCGCACGATCCTTTGGGCCCGGCGCCGTTTTGCATATTTATTAGTGAAATAATCAGCCCCGCACGCCCACCCAAACGGCTGCAGCGGCCGCGATGACATTCCCGGCTTATTGTCGATGCGGAGAATGGTGGAGAGGAAGAGAGTTCCGGGCCGTCCGGTCACGGTATTTTTTCAATATTGTATATGATTATAACACCACGCGATGATACCGAAGCGTTGATAACACACCATCGGGATCATAAGTATATATCGGGGGGTAAAGGGTTGAGGAACTTTATGGGACCCAAGTTGACGCCCCCTCTCAAAGTTTTAAAAAGTGCGATAAAATATCTGACGATTATCTATCATTGTGATCTATAATCGTACATATTTTCAGAAGTTGCGCGTAAATGGTAAGCTGCAGTTAAATATTAAAGAACAATTTTTCATTTTTCTAAAAAAAAATCGTTTGAACGTATTATAATTTATGCATAAACACTTGATGTGTGCAAAAATATGCAAAATAAAATGTTGTATTCAAATTATCTGCTGCAGTAGTGCCGTACTGTAGTACTTATATATATATACTCTAACTTCACTGCCGTTTCACTAGGTAGGTACATACAAATAAATTATGGATAATATTATGCAATATTTCTATAACCCCGAACACTGCTTATACATGGTATATATGTCGGTGGTCATCTGCAAATGGCGGACCGTGAAGGACTATATCTGGCTTATCAGACAATTCATTTTTTTTAATAATGAATTATATGAGGTTTCCATTTTATTTTTTAATTTTGCCTTTACTTTCTTTGGATAAGCATGTACATTAAATTTTGATGGCTCCCAAAAGCTTCTTAAATTTGTTATCACAATTTTTATGTTACAATCCAAAAATATGAATTGGTGATTCCTAGTAAATCTAAGACCGTTCGTGCTAAGAACCAAAAAATTGCTTTTATTATGTAACAGAACATAGATAAACGATGTACCTATATGTAATACGTCATGTAGTATTATCATCAGTAAAAATAGTTTATTATTTAGGTAAAACTAAAATTATTTTTCTATGGGGGTGAAACGCTACCTTCTTGCACCCGCTAACTGATGCCCTTCAATCTTATATTATAATGTACTCATATTGTTTATACTATGATGTGTGTAATATAATATCACTTGTCAACAGCATAAAGAAATTCGTTGGCGATAATATAGAGGGTTACATAAGTAGCGAAACGATTTGGAAATCAACCACCAAAATTTCTTATGATAACCGTCAGTATTGTTGTACATATAATCCTGATACAGGATTCATCATTTTAGATATTATTCCGAATTCTAAGTAGAACTAAACGAAATTATTTGCATTCAAGTGGGTATATATACGTATTTTTAAAATTGTACGTATAGGTACCTATACCTACGTAAAACTCATATGAGAATATATATTTTTCGCCGTTATATTATTTTTTATTTAATTTAAACATATTTTGGGTATTTTAATTCATAAATATACATAATGCTACATAGACATTAAAATAAATTTGAGACTTTTTTCCTATTCACTCTTATTTTTCACTGCGGCTCTTAAACAATTCTCATAACCGCCTATATAGACACGTTTAATTAAATCGCTCACCCGGAATACACTGTATACAACAAGACAACTGTACCGTGGAAATTGTTCGGAAAACCATAAGACAAAATTGTAATTAAAGCACGTAGAGCGACCGCAATTAGTATCCCCTCCGTGGCTTTTCATACATATAGAGTAATGGTGGTAATTTCTGAAGTTAACAAGCCATGGAATTTGAATTACCATAAATATCAAAAACATACGTCATAATATTATTATAATTAATTAAATACTATAGACAATGTTGTTAAAAACATAAATTTACTAAATACAATTTAAGAAATTCTCATTATTGTTAGGTACCTACATATTATAGTACGAAAAACCCTCTTGTTTATAAATACATACCATTTCTTTGCCAAACCTAAGAATGATTGCACTTAATATTATTAATGTTACTCGACATATAATTCACATGCCTTTAAATCGGATCAAATCTATGAAAATATTACATACGATAATGTCTGGGCGCATAATACATTTTTACAATAAATACCTATTCATCTTTTAACTCGGAACACTGCAGATACCTCAAAACAGAAAAACTAGCCTCCGATCGGATACAATATGTATACTACTCGCGTCCCCAAAAAGTATATTTTACAGGTAGTAAATTTAAGCGATAACCTGCATGCATGTCGGCCGTTTCAGGAACGCCAGTCGACAATATCATTATTGCTATAATGTCATCCTGTTACTGTAAAATGTATATTAAAAATGAACCAACAGTTATTATAGCTAAAATGTATACTATCCACAAAAAAAAATATAATAATAAATACTTATTTTGTAAATTAGTCAATATTTTTTTACTTGGTCATTTCTTTTGTGTTAATGTCACAATTAATAAAAACTTTATTAAGAAAGTGTATTTAAAATTCAAAATAGCATAAAGTGATAGTAACTATATCGCAGAATACGTACGGTGACAGTACGCTGTCGCGAAAGCAACTATCGCGTTTTACTATCATTGTGTGACCGCGGCTTAAGGGACGCAGTATATAGTATGCACCGCTCCGATAGTTTTTTTCGCAACGTAGGTGACCCGTGCGACAGTATTCAACTCGACCAAATTGTTTGATAAGTTTATAAAGAACGCGGGGTTAAATTACTTCAGAGTACCCGGGTACCCGAAAATCCGCGGGATATTATACTCAAGTCAACAGAGACTTAAACAACAAGCATATACCATATATGTAGGTAATATGCATAATATTATTTGTAAGTTAAGGCCCCTGCAAATGTGTCATTTTTAAGGAGTTGTGTTTAGGCAATTATTTTGTTCTTGCGATTACTGATCGCCTTTGTGTGTGAAATAAAGAATCATTAGTGAGTGTATACTCCCCTACCATCACCCGCGACCCATATCAATTTACAATACATTGTTATTTCTTATCTGGTTTATGGTCGCACGCACGCACATGCACAAGTCATTCAATTTCTAGATCAAAATATTCAAAACCAATTTATGGACGTGAAATAGCCGTCGCACTGATAAAAATTAAGGTACTTCTAGTCAGGCGCGGATCCAGAGGGGGCGTCATGGAGGTCATGACCCCCCCCAAAACATTAAGATTATGTATTTTATTTTAGTTGAAAAAATAATATAATATGCATAAATTTCAGTTTTGATTTATTTCGGGGAGATTTTTTTTTTACTATAAAAATGTATTATATAAAATTATTATAATATATATCCATTAAAATTACATTACCACTTGTTCCTAAAATAATAATTTCCGGCAAATGGGCAAACTTCTTACTTCTGAGAATATATTAATAGCGATTATAAACTGATTGACAATACGAGTATTGTTACTTGTAAGCGAGTAAATACAAAATAAAAATAAATAATAATTCATCGGAAATGTTAGGTTGTTTGACGAAAAATTAGATTATTCTGTTATTCTATTTTTCACGTATAATATAAATTATAATATTAATATACGTCTATAGTCTATATTATATATTTCGCACGACGCACGGCGACGTATATTAGCCGTAATCGGCTAATCGCTATTCGCTAACTTGGGATCTAATCACTTGTTACAAAATACCATGCACAATGACAACGTTAGTTAATATTTGATTACGTATATCATATTATTATATTTCATTTCATTTTGCTGTAAACGTCTGGACAAGTGCGTCACTGAGTCGGTCGTCGAGTACTTGAGAGAATGTCAGAGCACTATTTGTTTGGCCCACGCGCAACATGTACAAAACGCATTACACGCAGAATCATTTTTTCTATGTTTTTAAGTAATCTTAGAGTTAAATCACCTATCACAAAAAAGATGGAGAATAATATTTTTGAGGGAATGACATATTGGTTTTATATTTTATTGTTATTTGACTTTGTATTCAACTTTCAAAATAAACAAAGAATGTTGTAAATTTAAATTATGTTTAAATTGTTTTGGTTTCGACAAATCAATATGTGATTCCCTTAAAAATATTATTCTCTATCTTTTTTGTAATTGGTAATTTTACTCTAAGATTACATAAAAACATAGAAAAAATGATTCTTCGTAATGCATTTTGTCTATGTTGCGCGTGGGCCAGAGAGAGGAAACAAATGGTTTGTGCGCTGACATCCTCTTAAGTAACGATGGTGAGTATCTATATTATTATAATTTTTAAATTTTACATTTTTGTGCAGCGGGCAACCTATTATTTTCTAAAAATCTCGAAGCATTTTTAGTAAAAACATATATTTTATATAAAAATTAAGTTTTTATTTTTATAACATTTTTACAACCTATTACTTATTTATTATTATTAAAACATAAATAAATTAACTTCTTACAATTTTTGATATCGATGTCTTATACTCTTACAGCCATTTATACATTATGATTGAAATAGTAAAAATAAATGTCTCTCTTTTATTTAGGGTGATTCATTTAAAAGCGGGTCGGCAAGAAAAATTGACACATTCTTTATTAATAAGATAATTATAAGTATAATTTTAGTTAATAATTTACTTTGATTATTTTTTAATTGTTTACCTATTATATTATCATTTTGTCCTTTCGAATAAATGACCCCCCCCCCCCCCAAATTTTAGTTTTAGATCCAAGCCTGCTGCTAGTGATTTGATTTAAAAAATGTAAAAATTTTTGTTTTGGTAAACAAGTTTACTTTGCATCGGTCAGAGCATTTTCAATTTCAACAAATTCTTGACGAGAATAAATATTTTACATTTAATAAATTTATAAATTTTTAGTATTGAATATATTCAAAAATATCTAAAATATAAAAAATATCCTCCGACTGATGCAAAGTAGACTTGTTGACCAATTAAAACATCTTTACATTTTTTAAATTTAACCACTAGAAGTATCCACTTTAATTTTTGTCAGTCACTAAGGTCGTTTTGATGAAAAATTAATAGAGTTTGCAGGGGCCTTAAAACGACAGTTGTCGAAAACCAACAAAAAAAAGGTTAGGTACTGTTAGGCAAGGGACTATCCAGTATATAATAAATAAGTACTTTTCGACTGCTTAGGCACTCTACGGGCAGGTTATATAGGTACTTCTAATCTTTGTGCCTCGGAAACGAACGAGTTGTTTTCTTGTTAGCCGCGGTTAGAAAACATTGATCTTCCTGACAGGGTGTCAAACGCCCACGCCACCATATAATAGTGATACGGTGCCACAGTAGTGTGTGTGTGTGCGCGTGTGTGTGTGTGTGTGTGTGTGTGTGTGTGTACGTTATATATATATACATTTCGTGACGTCGGTCGCCTCTGAGCGAAGACGTATTATAATAGAGGGTTATAAGTACGGGGTCACGTTCTTATAAACATTGGGACATGCCAAATGAATATAAGGAAGAAAGTGGAGGCCATTTAACATCAATCTTTATGTAGGTATATATACCTACATTATATGCAGTACGCGCAGCACACTTGTTGTCTGTATATAAACTATTTAAAACAACACGACCGAGCGCGTTGAAAACCGCGTAGCTATAATATGACTTCATAATATACGCCTCATGCAGCTGTTGTCTTACAATACAAAAAAAAAATACATCGGCCTATAGGAGTGTCGGCCGTGAAGTTAGTGCACTCGATCAAAATCAAAGTATGTTGTCGCTTGTCGTAGGTACATTTCCGTGGCTATTAAGTAAACATTTTTTTATATTAGACGAGATAAACATTTAAATTTCAAACCACAGGTATAATTATAGGTAAGTATACATACAATAAAATGAAGCGCACAATCGATTTAAAATATACGTTAAATATGCGATTTGAAAACCTGGTGTATTGGGCACTTGTCTTATATCTATAAGTGCGCTGCACTGCACAGGATATAGAGATCACGAATCGTTACATTTTAGAAAAGCCATATATTGTCTGCACCGCGGTACTTGAGAAAAACTATATTATGCTAATATATTACTTCATATTACTAAAATGTCTTCAAACTTATTCAATATTCGCAGTTCTTGGTAGTTTTTTCTTAAACAGGTAAGAAAATAAATAAAATTATTATGATTTGAGAAATGATCAATTTATATTACCTACCTATATTATACGAGAAACAATATTAAATAATATTGTGTACATAATTATATGCGCAGAATTTTATGAAATCTCTTTTAAATTTTGTGCAATTTTTTTAGAAGTATATAATTTTCTTATACGTTAATTTTTGAGTAAAATATATTATTACACTGTTGAAAATATAAAAATATGGTAAGTATACCTATGGTATAGTACTCGCGGCGTACTATAATGTCGTGATAATATACACCAGTCGATATTTTCAATTATATATTTCATATAAAATTATAATAATGTGTGTAATGTGTATGTAATTTAAAATTACGTCGACAACGACGTCTAACAGATACATGTTTTTTATTTTCCGGTATATAGGTGTAGGAAAAACGCACGCATCGCAACTATATATTATAATATATAAGTAAAAAATTTAAACCTATTATATACTCATCGGTATATGTTTTTTGTTCAATCGGAACCTGTAATTTCACCGTGATTAACCCTTTAATCTATTCCTGCCACTCGGAGTGTCGTCATCTGAGAGCCCCCTACCACCAATCTCATTAAATCGTGACCGTATCGTACTATCGTAGTCTTCACGCCGCCGTCGGGGAGTATTATAGAATTGTCTATCCACACTCCTTCCCTCGTAACGAAGCACGTTATGGGAATCTATACATATATAACCGCTGGTGTTATTATATATTATTACACCTCGCACTGCACCGGAAAATTGTCTTAATTGTAATATACTGTTAATGCACAAACAATAAAAACATATATACATATATGTGCGTGTTTTAGCTGATTTCTTAACATAAGTTTGAAAGTCCGTCCGTCCATTACCTGTAGTAAATACATGCGGTTACAGTTGAATAAATTAATAATTTTTTATAAGTGTATTCTATTCGAAGCAAATTCATATTATACTAGGTCAGTATTAAAAAAATATCAAATTATGAGTAATATAATTCATACTATAACCAACAGTAAAAAAAATAGGTACCATATTATTTTTAAATAGAATAATATATCATATATGGAATCGTGGTTTATTGCGTTGTATTAAAATACGTTTATAAAAGCCGCGAATTTAGCATGTTCGCAGAGTGAGCTTTCCTATATCTTGTCGGTACGTGTAATACACGAATTAACTCACTGAGTATGTGTCTACAGCAGCGTTTCTTAAACTTTTTTATCCATAGAACCCTTTTTTATGTCCACTTTTATCGTGGAACCCCTACTATTTTGTTGGCTTTTAAGTTTTTTTTATTTAGCTTTCAACAATAAGTTATTACAGCTCGTCAATTAGAACCCTTACTTTGATTAAATATTTAATGTGACATTTTATATAAGGATTATTTGCAAATAAAAAATTATGATAATTTCATATAATAATGTGTATACCTATTCTGTATTTAATTCAAAAAATATTTTAAATAATAGAAAATAACAGGACTTCTATATTTCAATTTTAATGAGATGAGTGAAAATGCTGCTTATTATTACAAACATTTATAATATTGGGCTTTATTGATGAAAGTTGTATTATCGCATATAAGGTTCGGGCACCATCAAGTCTGTTAAGGTATTTTGTTTTTGTTGATACATAGGTGTAGAAGTAGAACCCCGTTTCACACATATAAGTATGCAGTTGCAAATGGTAAAAGTGCCAACACGGGCTTTGGTGACAATCGAAGGTATTCATCTTTTGAACTGCAACAACATTTTATTAATGATATTGATTGAAAATTAAAAAAACACTGAAATTTCGCTTAAGAAACGCTGGTTTACAGTTCCATCGTCACGTCGAGATGGCTTCATATTCTCATAATAACTAACAGTGTTTATGTAGCCAGTAATTATTTTTACTTTTCGAAAACTCATAAAAATAATGTACCTATTATATAGGTAATTAGCCAAAATATAGATGTATGATAAACACAAATTATCGCGTTAGAACCTATGTAGTTATTAATTTATTTGAGAGGAGAAGGACCGCCGAATGTAATAAATAAAAAACGAGTAGGTAGGTACTTACACAGCAAATCGAATAATACTATGCTATTCTAACACATCGAAAAATATACTACACAATATAACAAATTACCAATAATTAATTCTAATATATGGATATATTATAGGTATGTTTTGTTTTTTAAAGCAGTTACTCACCGCAGCGTGTTATATAATATAGGTAGGGATTTCAGTGGCACCAGTCTACATATTATTATTATTATTGGCTTCTAGTATTGAATAACGAACCTCAGCTGTATATTATATATAGGAGAACCGCCGAGAGAAGTCCGACAGGCAATCACGGTCGTTAATTTCAGTTATCAGTCAGTTATCATTAGATTCAACATGTTTCCATTTTAATATTATACATTTTCTTTTATCGTATTAATGATTTAATTTCAGCGATAAAGACACGCGGCATAAAACAGTGGACATTCATTTCGACCAGTCCATCTTGCCCCCGGACAACACACAAATCCAACGCCAGGTGTGTGTGTGTGTGTGTGTGTGTGTGTGTGGTGTGTGTGTGTGTGTGTGTGTGTGTGTGTTTGCAGTGCTGGCGGTTAATTTATTAAAGAAACAACATTTACATAGAAATGCGAGATAGAAACTGCGTAGATAACGTCGCAGCCAACTAATACTTAATAAATAATAATATAATATTTTAAATCACCTCCACTTACATACTTTATAAAGTCAGTCGGCGTATGAATTATTTATTAAAATTTGCACGGTACATATATAATAATAATTGCCATAAAAGGTAATATCATACCATATATATTATACCTTACATACCTACACCTATATATTGATATAGGTGGCAAAATGTACATTAGATATTAATTAACAACCGTCCACACAATTATTGGGGCGGTTTTTTATTCAATTTTAATAACCATTATCAGAGTCATGCAGAAACGTGTAATTTTTATTATTACTATCTCTATATTTTGGACAAATCGATATACCTACACGAAAAAAAATGTACCGTTTTTATAAATCAAATACATTAACCAACCGTTCAAAAATCGTGATACAACTATATTGTAGAAAAAAAAATTATAACGAATCTGCGGCACACTGTTACACATAATAATATAATATGTGACTCGTGAATTTCTTCGTATCTATACAACAAATTATAAGTTTGTTCATTGGATTTTTCATAAAAAACCGTCCGGAAATTTTAAAACAGGTTAAATTTAATGTAAAAATGTATCAGACAACCGGTTTTCGAGTGTTAGAAAAAATGTTAAACCTTGGATAAATTATGTAATTAATCTGAATTTGAAATAATATATAATTTAAGATGCCTAGGTAAGTATTGTGGGTAAACATTTTTTCATTAAATTGTTAATGAAATGATAGGGATAATAATTTATTCAAAATTAATTAGTTTGTATCTCTCCATTGTGAATTTGTGTGTATTTATTTATATTAATATTCGGTAGGTACCTACGTCTATATTATGTTGTTCAACAGTGTTTGACATATATAAAGTAAGTATATCACAATGATAATCACAGTGTACTTTTTAGTAAGTTGTATTTTATTACACATCATGATTGCACCTACAATAAACCTTAATGCGTATTTTATGATTGACGTTGAAATTCGATTAATTCCACGAGCCAAAATGGTTTCAGGCGAATCACGCCTCCCGCTTACTTTTTTACTCAAACATCGATCTAATTTACATACGTGTCAATTAGCAAAATGAAATAAAGTAGTTTAAAAAAACACATATTACAAACTTGCATGGTACGACAACGAATACGTCAGACTTACCAACAGTATTAATAAAGTTTCTTCTGTCAATAAACAACGTTGTTCTATTTTCTAGTTGCTTAAATGCGTACAATATCAATATTCGATTGCTCAATAAAAATGCCCATACAATAGTAGGTATTAATGTATTATATTATATTCCTTGAAATAATGTTCAGCCGCGTATCCCCATCGACTGCACAAAATATTATTATAACGATCAATATAAAAATGTATATATTTCTTAGCTCCACGTTATACCACCATTATCCACGTCATACGGTAGGTAGGTAATATACATTATAATCAAAATTTGTAATTTAATAATTATTTTGTTGCATAAACAAGTGTATTGTAATTTCTAGGCACTGACTAGGTAGATACACTGTGGTTTGATGGACTCAATTTAATATAACGATCAACAATATAATATTATATGAACATTCAAAACCCATGTCATCAATAATGGTTTATTTTTTTTTAGCACAACATATAGGTAACAATATAACATTATAATAGGTTTTAGGTATTTCAATATAGATGTAAAATTAAATATCATATAAGACTTATCGTGTTTGAATTTTTCCTCGGGACTATGGCTCCTTTGTCTTATATAATAATAATAATAATCATAATAATAAACACCGCAATAATATAAATGCAAAACGATTTTCGTTATACCCGGTGAACATAAAAGAATGTTTCTAGAGCTCCAGAGAGTAGGAAAATAGGCGTGGTTAATAACCACCAGGCAATTAACATTACATGCATAGGTGTCACTCGTAATTCTTCTGGTTAACTGTATGTAGATTCTCCGTTTGCATGCTTCAAGAGCCCCCGCAGCTGCTGCCAGCTTCTATACGCTATTACAATGATGATAATAAATGTATTTTTTTATTTATTTATTTTTTTTTTTTTTAATACTCAATTTATTTTTTGTTCCTTTTTGGCCCAAACTTTTCTACGATTTATTTTCAATTAAATATTCCTAACGAACAAATATTTTTCAAAATGTTGACAATTTTATTAAAATTCCGTTAAATTGTAATTACATTTTTACACGATCGTTACAATAATAATTATTAATTATAAATACTATCCTATATTATGCTGGTGTGGAGGAATAGTTAATTTAAATCAAATCCGAGGCTTAACAAATTACCTATAGGTAGATATTATTTCAGTGTCCACCTTAAATAAGAATATAAACATATTCATAATTCTCACTTGACTCAGTAGTATAAATTAGTATACATGTTGTATTATAACCCACCAGAAATATTAAACTAAAATTACTTTATTATTAATTGCAAATTTTTATGTACAGTTAAAAAACAGGAAAAAATAAAACTTTTTATGAAGTGTACTTAAACTTTAAAGATAACTTTTCCTAATTTATCGTTTTTCTTTTAATTTGTAATTTTAAGTAATAATTAAATTCTATTGGTTTAATTTTTCCAAGGAGTTTTATTAAAAAAGTTTTATTATTTTAAATCAATGGCATAGGTAATAATGTTATTTTGATAAAAAAAAAAAGCACTTTTGAGAAATAACACATAAGTAATAAATGTAAGTAATAGGAAAAATAAATAAGACATTAAAAATCAATACCCATTTAGCCGCTATCATTTTGGTAAAAAAAAGTGTTCTTTTAAAAAAATATATTAGACAATATTTAAATACAAATGCAGGACACTACAGATGGGCTACACATAATTAAATAATATAATATCACATATTTAATAGAAACTATTATTTTATAATAGCTATTATAAATTTATATTATATTATATTGTTATATAGGTACCTGGTACCTACCAACAACCACAAGTAGTTTGTTCCATAAAAAATGTATTGGTAAAAAATAGAAATAAAATATTGTCATAATAAACTTCGCCACGAAGCCACCCATCAAATGCACTTTGGTCTCGGAAGTTTTCTATACATGTCACGAAAAATGTAGCCAACAATCGACGCAAAATATATTATTTACGCGTTCATCAGAACAACTGATATAACAAATGTAAGAAAGAAAAGCGTCTTTTTAATTTTAGATTTACACTCCCAGCCAATAAATACATGTACAACGTTCATATCAAAAATAATGCAGTTTGGAAATTTTAAAAAATAGACGCAAGATACCACAGCGATATGTACTTACTGAATATATTTAATCACTATATATATAGGAACATTAATTGACAATTTACAAACTCGCTTTGAGACCATATTATAATATAGTTAAAATGTCGTATGCTAATTCGAAATATGTATTATGAAAATAATAGTATCTTAAATATATGCTAATCGATTTAAATCTTAAATGTGACATAATATAATATCTGTATGGAATAAAGTTTTTCCTCAACTCAGTCGTAGGAGTAACAAAACCCATTTATCATAATATCCTAAAGTTATACAGATCGTCCGTCGGTTGGGTTCTGTAGGTGATTTTTATGTTTTTATATTTTTTAAATTTAGTTTCTCGACAAGATTTACAAGGCCCGTGGATAAGACAAGATGGAAAATAACACATATAATCGTAAGGCCAGTCGTAAATTAAAAAAAAATGAATAACATTGGCGGTCCTATGAATATTTTCTCACTCGCCCATGTGTTAGCCCATCGGGTATAAATTAGTATCGACAAATAAAATAGAGTTATTTATGTCCTACAATAATCCATTAAAAAACGGTGTACTGTATAGATTGTTTCAAAACAGCCGACGGACTTTGACGTTACCACTTATATCTTATACGGTAGAAATTTCATAATGTTCACACTCAAAATTTGTCTAAGCTATATGGGTAGTACCTGATAAATATAAGTAATCATTTTGAATAAACGAAAAGTACAATAAATTTAAGCCATTCTATGATCTCTTTTAGTTACAATAATTATTAGATTATCTATACAAATAATCTAGTTACGTCTTACATGATAGACACTATTACACTAATATATTGATATTTTTACACTGTAAAATATTCTTATGATTGATTGTAACAATTATTGCCCACACGTATACACATAAAACAGTATCAATTCTACAAACGTTACGTATGCCACTGTTTTGGGTAAGTCACATGAGTGGGTGAGTGGATGAGTTATCAATATTAATTTGAAAGTCATTATTATTATCACAATTTTAAACACGATTCTCGTAGAAATGTTTTGCAATTGTTGCCAATTAATTTTAGAAAGAAAGTCAAATATCAAACTTCAAACTTCAAACTTAACTTAAAATCAGTAATCAAAAATATTGAATGGACATTTCATCTTTATTTAAACTTTATTTTACATTAAAAAATTGAGTGAATTTATTATTATTCTCAATAACGATGACCTCCTATGTGATATTTATTTCTGATTATTTTTACTCGAAAATATACCTATTTACAGGTAAACACGTTATAATAACTTCTACACTAACACCACTACAAAACTTATAATTATTTATATTCTCTTTTCTCGGATTATATATACATATATATAGGTAATATAGGAAGCAATTTAATACAAAAATCTTCTGAAATATTATAGACCTATTATATATACGGAATATTTATTTAATTTTATCTTCTATGTAAAAACCTCTGTACACGAAATTACACTCATTAAGAAAACTTTAAGTATTCCTAGTTACGTTTTTATTGTGTGACTATAATTTATGAACCAATAACCATTATTAGTCATAGCTTCTGATGTTATGATCTAAAAGGATATATTATTTTTTAAATTCATTTAATATTTAGAAAAAAAAATGTTCATATGCATTTGATTGAAATAAGATATGAATATTTTATTGTATTTATTTGTTTAACGAATACGGCTTGATTTTATATTAAATTATATAGTAAAACATAATACTTACTTTATACATTTAATTATTTTTAAATTAACGTAATTTCAATCGTATGGATTTGGATTTATATAATGTATTAAATATGAGAGCCTATACATAACCACGAATACATTTTAAAAAAAAGGTGTATGAAGATAAATCGTGCAGAGGTCTAAAAAATAAATCTTTCTCATTCACAGAAGCGCTCAATTCGGGTGATGAAGACAAAACGTTTACAATCATTCTTTTCCATTTTTCCTTGGACGTTAATAATGATAATAATAATACATTTATGTAATATCCGAAAACGGAAAATATATTAATTTTTTTTATATATACCTACATAAAAGAGAATGCCGGCCTCGTTCTACGATGTCTTTGTTTCATACGTCACCGACACATTGACCCGGAACGGAAATATGTAAATATATTTTACATTATTATATTATATTATTTTCAAGACGTCATTATTGCCACGGTTCACCCGAGAAACTCTCCTGGATTTAAGGTTCATTGGAATGTGTCCGTATTAATGTGCGATTTATCAAACATATACACGAAGAAAAGATATCTCTTTTAAAGTCTGTGACTCCCGGAGCCCAGTGATGGATAGATGAGTGAAGTAATAATAAATGTGAGACACACGGAATGGATCGGTACAATAACATTACAGTCGGACAGCGGTGTACAATAAATGGCCTTAAGTAAAAATATCGTTGTAAATACTTTGAATAAAAATTACAAACCAAATTATAAACGACTAAAGTACGCCTCATCGGTCAGTCCTTTGAGAAAAATATTATTTGAATATCTCAATAAAAAATAGTTACCTATAGTATGACATATTCTTCAAACATATTATTATTGCACCACTGCAACACCGAGACACTGAATTATTGTGAAACATAGTGTACCGCTCTTTTTTAGGTAGTCAGTATACTTATAAGTGATACAGTCAATGGACAAATAAATTGTTTGAACAAATCGAAAAACAATGATAACTATTGGACATAGGAAAGTCGTTTCTAATAAGAAGTATAAAAATTAAATGGCTAAATTATATTACGACCCACCACGAGTAAAAATACAAAAGAATTAATTTATAAATAACTGATTATATTGCAGGTATGTGTGGAACTAAATAAGAATAGCGGATTTAGAAACTTTATCAATAATGCATTTTGGTATTGAATCGTATGAAACACTCAAAAAGTAATAATAATTGGAGAAAACAAAAAAAATATTAAAAAACCGAAATTTTTACTCAATAATAAATAATTTATTTAAATCAAATTAATTTTCCTATATTGTTAATTAAAATCGAATAACATAATATTTAGGTACTGGTCTTATGATGTTATTTATTTAAAATAACAAATAATATTTTATAAAAGTAAATTTAATATTTTGTAGGGTATATATTTTATAAATTGATCTCTATTATATATAAATCCACCTCCCAACCAGAGTTATACTTAGAAATTCACCAAATTATCTGAATGTTTGATGAAAACCACAAGTTCGCGTGAATTGGCCGACTCAGCGAAAACAATTAATATTTTAATATTTTCGTTTAAGACACTGTTGCAGTACGATTTCTGTTACCTAAATTGTTTCAAAAATATTTCGGTTGTAAAAACCAATCGACGGTGACAAAAACGGCAAGGCATCCTGCATATTATATAACAAAGAAAGCGCGCGGGTCGGGACAAAATTCAATGATAGGTAATAATTATTATTATCGTCGTCGTCGTTTGGGGATGCGTCTGCGGTTATTCGGATGACGTCAAGAAAAAAATTAACTACAGGCGTATATGAATTGCACAACATGACCTATCTATCTACCTCATACCTGGTATAATATACTATATCCGCCGATTCGGCGCGCGCGACCGGCCACGACATGTGCGTTGCGTGCCGTCGTATACAATGCGACGACGGACCGTGACGAATGGTGATCGCGAAAGCCAAAGGGACCGCCGCCGCCAACACCGGCAAAAATCGTCGGGAAAATTAGTAACGGCATCGGGATCGGAGAAAACATCTGTAAACCGTGTACGAATTTCGACGCGTTCACGATTTATTTTATTTTTTTCAAAAGCACTACAATAATATAATTTTATAAAGGTATTGTATACGTCCTTTTGGCTATTGCGTACATTTTGATGAAATACGATCTAGAACACTAGCCTAAGAAAATATTTAATACATTATGCATTTATATTGGTTATTGCCTATTACTATTATTACAATAAATTATCGTAGGTACTTATATATAATATTATAAAGTTAAAATAATCAGATCCAATTGTATACTGCTTTCAAGTAATTTTTACCGACATTTCGAGAAATAAAACGTAAAATAAGTTTTTTTTTTTAAACGAAATAAGTATAGTTACAATCTGTAATACTATATACAATAAGTAAATTAGACAACTCAACTAAAGTTAATAACAAAATGAAATTACGTGAGGCGGAAGGCCCAAATTTTATCAAATTTAAAAATGATTTTGTAGTTAAAATTTTACAAAATGTTCAACTTTTATAGTTAAGGATCGAACATTTAAAACATTGTTCCACGTAAATAGGTTATATATAAATTACTTTATTCACAATAATATCATCAAATATACTTAGTAATATCATAGGCTGACTGACCGTCTTCACTCAGAATCGTTTTTCTTATATACAATGATATACCATTGAATTCAAGTTTAACACTATCCATTACAGTGACCCACTTGTAACCTAATGCACAGCAGAGCGACATCCACTTCCTACCTTATTTTGGTTTTAACTCTATATTCATCTAAACCTATTCTTAGGTAAAGTACATTTTAAAAACCCAAAATACAAAAGTATTGACATCTATCAAATATTAAACATGGGTTAGGAGATCAAGAGAGTGTCATGTGCGTACGCTTTGCATGCAATAATTATGTGTCAAAGAGTTTAATAACTATGAATGTGGACAGATTTTTCCACACGAATAAAAATATTTTATCATTTTGGACGGAAATCACCAACAACTTTATAATCTCAGAAAGCATTTTCAATCGATGCTGAAAATATCAACTCCAACAGAGTTCTTATCATCTTTGACGCCAGTCAAAGAAACTTTACTTTTTTCAGAAAAACAAATACACGCCAGTTTCCTTTTATAGCTGATGACGGGCCAATATCACTTGAAAAGTTTTCAACATCAAGAAATATCTGTATAGAAAACAGCTTCGGTGTCTTTACAGTGTTAGATTTGGAACGTGTTATAGGAATACAAATACTGGCGATTACTGGATGGCTAAAACAAATGTATTGATTGGCTACTTGCTACTGTATAATTAAAAAATAAAGGACAATATTTACTGATTGTTTCTAGTGATTATCGTATCAGATGTCCGTGTTCCAAACGGTATTTTTTTATATATTAAATGAAACAAATTTTTGTCTTCTAATGACCAGTTCATTCGTTTACATGCCATTACATGAAATACGAAACTGGTTTTAAAATGTCTCAAATTAACTCTAATGTAAAGTAGTTAATAAATAAATGTATAAATAAGAACGGTAGGTATTATCTACCTAATTTTTTAATGATTAAAATTAGAAGGGACATTTTTTTGACAACAATATTGCCTTGCCCCATTTTAAATTGTGCTATACAAGTGAGTATATACTAAAGTTCTTCAAAGTAAAATTGTATTATAAATTAGTTATGTTTTACATGATTAAAAGTATATTAGTACTATATATTATTATATTGTATCCTTATCAACTTAATGAAGTTTTAAACTATAAAAATTTAAATATTGTATTAATCTAATACACTGTAGGTAAATAAAAGTTATACGGAATTTCAGAAAAAATACCTGCAGTAGTAAAATTATACGTTATCATATTACACCAATACAATACAACTTAATATTACAGAGAATTTTAAAATATATTTATTTTTAAAGAAAGTTATAATCTAGATTTTTAGGGTACAACAACCAAGTTGTTAAAATATTAATTTAAAAATAAAACCAGTCTATGACAAAAAAGTACATATTATTACAAAAAATGAACAAACAAATAAAATAATAGTTATTTGAAGTTGCAAATATATCAAAATCCAATTAATCCAAAACAAAATAGTAAGAATGGTACGTACTTAGTATTCAACATTTCATATTATAATTTATATTATATTCAATGTTAATTTTAAATTATATTAGTATGCAAAGAAAATAAACATTTTAACTTTAACTTAAATCATTGGATAATAGTAACACTGTTCTTATATTTTATTTCCTAAATAATATTTTTATTTTTATGGTTGATGAAGAAATGAATACTTACCTATATTTTACAGAACTAACGGAAGTACAATAATTTAAATAAAAAAGGTATTATGTGCAAACATGTATTCTCTCATGATATTCTATATTATATAAAATATATACGAATTTAAAAAATAAATCTAATTTAAAAATCAAATACAACTATTCATATAAATACTAAACAATAATATTATACTTACACTAAACTCAATTATTTAGAACTCCCATTCATGCATTATATATAAACTATAAACTATATTTATTTCATTCGGGCGATGGGAGGGATTGAATTGTAACGAGGCTCGTTTATCCTAGTCATTTTTCATAAATATCTACTTAAAAACGTTCCCCACGTTTATGTGGTTACGCCTAGTCACGAAGACTGTTGTGGTTAAGACAATACAGATAATAAATAAATATGTTTCAAACCCTTTTTAAGAATACTGTACTGTACGAACACTATAAGATCGATTCATCGAGGGACCAAGGTCTTAATAGTTATAGGTGGAACATTTTTTTTATCTTCCTACCTTAGATATAGGTAGTTATACAACTAAAGACTCAAAAATATAGAAACTCGTACAATTGTATACAATAAATATAAAATAAAAAATGTTAAATAAATAAATAACACATATTTTTAAAACACAAAATAAAATATTATCGTAAACATGAAGTTTAAGGCAATGAAATATATATTATATTATAAACATTAAAAATATTTTATAAACCGTTTAAATCAACACTTGGCGTCATTTGTTTACAGCCCTGTATATTTGTACATTTTAGAATTCAGTTAAAAATTATTATGTCAAAACGATTATTTCACAATAAGTGTAACAATAAATATCTTATAAAAAATTCCACTGGTTTTAAACATTTTTGTCGGGCTCTAAAAATTAAAATTTAAAGGACAATTTAACTAATTGCCTAAATTATAAGATGTATGATAAATGATACTTTAAATATGTTATAGTCAATATATTTTTGTTCAGTCAATATATACACAGCAAAACAATTATTTTCCTACCTAGTAGTAATATACCTACATAAATTTAAATAATTTTATCTATCAAGAAAATATCATAAATTATTAAACGAGTTACAACAAAATTAAATTTGTTTTAAATAATAACTGTAATTTGCATTACAGATTAAAACAAATATTCAAAATTGAATTTAAATGCAATATATTACAAATTATATCCTATTATGTTTTACGTAGTATAGGTGGTATACTTTATTATAGTCTGCATACCTGATATAGTTTTAGTAGTCACTAGTCTGAGTCAACATTAATAACACACGTCAAGATTGGGAGATATTAAAAAAGATTCCATGAAAATAGAGGCAACATGAGTCGGCAAAAAAATCAAGACACCGATCGACACGACGATTTAATTAAAGACAATTTTAATTAAACATCGTTTATCAGGCACAACGGATCATATTGATATCCTTTATGTTTTACGCTAATTCATGTTACTTTTAACAGCTGGACATCCAGCGAATATTGTTTCACCTCGGGGAGGATTCTTTTGTTTGATTTTTTTCCAGCTCGACTTAATTAGACCTCCTGACCCGATTTAAATTCAATGAAAGTAAAACAATATAATACAAGCTCATTACACGTATAGAGCATTGTATAGAGCACTATATATTATATAGGTACATTATATTATAGTATGCTATAATACACAATAACTTTCATTCGCATAATGTTCTATTTAAAACGTCAGTACTTTATTAGTTTATTTGCTCAAACTCTTTATTTTTTCCTTTTCCTGTTGCCAATTTATTACGAAAACGTGCCCGAATTCTTATTTACAGTAGAGGTACACTGTGCATTAAAAAAGCCGCCCACGACTTCCATTAACGTCACATCGTTTGTCACAAATTTAGTACCCATCGTCCTGAAAACCCGGAACTCTATTAAATACGTATTTTGGTTTCGGCGAACCCTCTCTATAAGTATATACCTGCGCTAGCATACAAATAGCCGATTTAACCATTTTTTTTCTGGAAGTCTTATCCTTTTTTGTTTTTACTACTTTCTTTTTTACTTTTCCAGCCAATCTAACGCGATAGTTGTACGTTCGTGCCTAAAATAAAAAAAAACTAAACAGCGTTTATATTTATTTTTTACTACTACCACTACGTTAGAAAAACGTAGCCCAAAGTATTTGCGCTTAAAAATTTAAAACTGTTAAAGGTTCGGAGTATTTGATGTAGGTAGGTACTATATTACTGACTGTATTTGTGAAAGGGCTGCCATTATTACGACCGTCTCTAATAAAATTACAACAACTATAAGTACATATTATCATGTATTTTAAAATCTGTCGGTTCTTGTGTTCTTATAAAAAGAGAATTGTTTACAAACAATAGATAGAAAAGATTCAACGATCTTTATATTTATTGTGAAAGACACTTTTCCGGTGTAAGGTGACAGACATGAAAGGTTAGATTGAGCGGTCTTTTGAGATGTTTAAATCGAAACCTGCACCTTTTATAATTATAGTTAAACACGTTCAACTTACAGGCGCAACCATATATTGTCGGTGTTCCTTTATGAAAACCGCGACCCCTTTGAAACATGAGATGCCGAAAAGTATAAACGCCGCCAGAACCTGCAAAATTGAGATGTACGCAAAAGAAATGTCAACATGTCTAATCCAACCGCCTCTATTCATCAGCTATGCCGGCGGTGATGCACACACATCATATAAAACGCTTTACATAGCAATTCCACAAAGACATTTGACAAATTAGGAAGTCTGTTGAAGGCAATTAGTCACATATTGCATTCTGACATAACGAAATTTTGTTTTAAAACATGCAAACGCAGTATGAATTATTATAATAGCTTTTATTAGTATCTATGTTTATATGAACTACATGGTAACAAGTAACAACTAATATTTACGAACATATTCATTTTTAGTTAGATTATCAATCCAAATTTTGACAGTATGAAAAAAAATTTTCCAATTTATGTACTTATAACTCATATATGTTATAAACTTGTTATTAAGTAGTTCACGCTGTAATGGATGTATTAAATTTGAATTCAATTTGCATACGATAAACGATTCTGAACGGTGACGGTGTAATCCTAGATAATAATTATTTATAATTTATTAATATACTAAGTAATTTAATTTTCTATAAGTAATTCGATAGATTGAACAAAGTTTTTCCAATAACATGGCGTATGATGTTGTGTATGATATTGAAAATTTTAAATGCCTATATAAAAATCTCAAAAAGCGCCAAAATATTTGATAGGTACTAAAAAATGTACTTCAACATTTAAATTACTAATTACAGTTGATTTATACATTATTTAACACATGCATTTATCACATAAATAACTTTAAATAGTAAAATTGTATACCTGCCTACTTCTTTATTGTGAACAAAATCATTTGTTAAACTAATTTTAACTAATTAGTAATATATCAATTATCAATAGTTTATACATCAGTACATAGTTGTTTTAATTAAGATGGGTGAACTTAATTCTTACTAATTCAAAAAAATTTCTATTTGTTCGAAATACAAACACTTCACAGTGTCCAAACATCATATTAGTATTACTATATATATTATAATACCGCATCTCATGAATAATATAATCATGAGTTCTTAATCCGAAAGTAGTTTTAGACACATAATTATTGTTGTAAATTATTTTTAATTTTTGTTTCCTACTATTTCTTTTCTAATTAAAAGCATTTTAGCCGATGATAGTATAGTGTTATTCCGACACAGGATAATAGATCAAAAACATATTAAGCCAGTAAAACAGGTGGGCGTGATCCCCTCATACGGCCATCCGACATAAATTAATTTATAGCATAAAAAAATGTTAATTATGATAATTATCACTCAGCAAACTCCTTGTTATAATACACAACGTAATGGAAGTTAAAGATATTTGAGCACACTGAGTACCTGGTGATATCAGTTGTAGACAAGACTAAAATATTTATATAAGAAAAAGAACATCAAAATACTTGATCAATTATAGACCGTTAATCTGTACTCTACTTTAACCATGATGCACTAAAGTCTAGATAGTGTGTAGACAAACAGGTAACTTGACCACTTTATAAATTATACATTATCATAAAACGAAATTGATTATATTCAACAGTGACGCCTATTTTACAATTACTAGATAAGTCAATGGATTTAGTACCTACATGATTTACACAAAATACAAAATAAACTATAAACTGTTTAGTGCTTATAACTAGCTTCCAGTTAGCGTTTGTAAATGTTTATGACGAATTAATTAATTATTGTTTTCATTCTTATATCTAATTCAGTTGATGAAATGAAACTCTGTTTTTCGATTCTTTAATAAGTTTATAAGTGTTGAATCAGTGGCGTATTTAGGGGGGGGGGCAGGGGAGGCAATTTCCCCGGGCAGCAAATTTTTGTGGGAGCTTTTTTTTTTGAAAATAGATTTACAATGATTTAGGCAACAAAACGATTTAACGTTATATTAATATCTTATTATAAAACTATTCTATAGCTATGGTATTAGTAACATCAAATTGTTACAATATGTAGTACAATTAGAGTACCTATATCAAAAATAGTTACAAACTACAGTAATTTGTAAGGTATCTTCACCTACATATAAGTACAACAAATTGTATTCGAAAATGTCTTGTAAGTTTGATGATGTACTTTTTAAAAACTTTACCAGAATTAGTATTAATTTATAAAAACAATAAATATTTTGAGATAGTTGCATTGATCGTTTTATTACTTCTTTAATATTTATATTAACATACTTTTGTAATAATAAATAATTACTGATGACAATAATATTATTATTACTGTATTTCATACATAATATTATTAGATTCTGAATGGAGCGATGACGGCAATGATTTTACAATAATGTCTTATGTGATGATTTTTTTTTGTGTGTGTGTCTTTGACATATGTAACGATAAATAGTTGAAATTAAAAAATGCTTCGATTTTCAACTTCAGTATCTATTTTAGTGGGAAATTGAATCTAGTTGGTACTATAAAGGATCAAAAATAGAAAATAGAAAATAGAAAATAGAAAAGCGACGAGGAAACCAAAAAATAATTGAGGAAAAACGGAAATTTTTCGGAAGGTACATTTTTTTTGATTGTAATTTTTGATCTAAAAAAAAATAACTGTAGATACATGACATTTTTTAAATTTTAAATTATAAATTATTATGATTGGACGATTTAGTTTTTTTCTATGAATATTCATATTGATTTTAACCATGTTTTTAATACAAGAAGGCCGTATACCATAATAGGTCTTTCATCGATATCTTTTTTTAAGAAATAAATTAATTTTTAATATGTTTACTGTATTTTATAAATAGATAAAAATAAATTAATACATTTTACAATTTTCTTTGATTATTTTATGTGAGGGAGGGGTAAAAAATTTAGACCCAGGGCAGCAAAATCCTAAATACATTCAGTTAAATAAAATAAAATTAAAATTCTCAAATAATAGGCCTATATTGCCTATAAGTTGTCGTAAATCTTATATAATTTATAAAAGATAAACTAGATCATTTGTCATAAAAACACCTATATGAGGTGTACAATACAAAATATATAATACCGTTTTTAAAATAACGTCTATTGAGACAACGTTAAGCAATTAGTCAATGTTAAGCTCTTTATTACATTTCATTAAACAAAAACTTTCTCTACGCAGACCCCCGCTGAGGCTGATATGTATATTTACTGCATATTTTTACATTATGCAGTATTTTTTATTCATATACGAAAAACACCTAACAAGATGAAATATATCAAATGAACATAACTCTAAAAATCCAGACAATTCTTTACTTTATAATATATTATCAAATATAACAAATTAATAATTGCCATTAAGACACATTTCAATTAAAAATAAAATACGATAATATTATACAAATTATAGAGTAGGTGATACCATTGATTATACATAGTACGTTCTACATGTTATACATAATATGTACAGTGTATACTAATATGAAATTATTTTTTTTGCCTATTGTCTAATTTTGTCTAAATATAAAATAAATTTCCAAATATTTTCATAAATATAATAAATTATAAATGTATATTTTTGATTATTGTCCACATGAAACAATAAAAATACTATCTCCGCTCAGAATTTAAAATTGCTATAAAAATAATAATTATGTAATATTCGGAAATGTCCACGGACCATGTACCAATATTATGTTACCATGTTTTAAATAGGTACGTAAATATACCTCAGTTTTACTTAACATAAACAAAATTTTCAGGGTGACATAATATGTGAAACATTTGTTATATCATACTAGCTGATCCCGTGCACTTCGTTACCCGTTAAATGTACAAACTATATATGACTCAAACTTTCTTCAATACCTTATTTAATATTCGGTGTATGATGTTCTAGAATTCTAGATTCATCTTAACTTTTCTGTTGCCCGGAATAAAAATTCTTATTCACAGCAGTATAATTATCAGGTAGGTAATCTACCTGCGGTAGATCGCGGACCCCGTGCTGTTTTTACATAAGTGTATGATTTAAATCTAAAGTATCAAAGTTATACCTACCAAGTTTGTCGTTTTAACTTAATTCCACCTACGGTGGATAAACCACCAATACATATAATATCAAAACACAGCGTACAAAAAAATTAAATGCATTGAATGATTTCACGGCAAACAATAATTATTATTATAATAGCTTTAAAACCCATGGCAACCATTTATAAACAAAAATTTCTACCGTAAATCTCTAAATCCCCGTTTGAGCACATCCCCTGGTTGGACCTAGGGGGATGATTTGAGAATCTAAACCATCCAAGGCGTCACCCAAACGCATACAAAAAAATTCATTCAAATCGGTCCGGCCGTTCTCGAGTTATAGCGAGACTAACGAACAGCAACTCATTTATATATATAAAGTTTTTATATTAGAATATTAATTTAATATAGCTGGTTATTATACATTAGTTTATTAATTTATTAATAATAATCTATTATTTACCATAAAATGCATACCACATCAGATAAAAACAATTTTAAACATTTTGAATTGGTTTGCTTATGATTAGAAGAAATTATTATTCATTCAGTTTAAGTAGTTAAAAAAATGCTATTCAATGCTGACAGATGTAATTTTAAGTGCCCAGGGGCGGTTTCTTTTATCTCTTTGTCAACACTGGAAGCGGTATATCCAGTTTTTTTAGTTTTTTGCTCAAAGCAAAAACTTCATAATCCCTTTGTAAAATTGTAAATGCTTAAATCTAAAAAGAAATAGAACAGCGCGTCATACAATATTCTATATAACCGATCCCTTTAAAATTAAACTACAATTCAAGGGCAATTTAAAAAATCTAATAGTTTTTAAATTAAATAATACTAACTGAGCTTTAAGATAAATACTTACTAACCCTTCAGAAAAATTATAAATATATACGTACCCTAACCGGCCTAACCTATAGCCAATTGATATGCGTATGAGATGCTCATAACTCATGAAAAATAAATTTAAATACTAAACATTTAACTAAGGGCCGTTTTTACTATGTCCGTATTAACGCTAACCGGCAGTTAGTCTGATATTTAACCGACTGGCAGAATACTTGGTAGAAAAAAATAACTTAAAAAAATTTGGTCTATCCAAATTTGGCTTAAAATACATTTTATCATTTAAAAAATGCAAGTTGTATTGTGCATGCGCACAATGAAGGGACTAAAAATTTTAAATCGACAAAAAATGTGCGTTTCAGTATTCCTTAGATTCTCCTGAAAATCTGATGCCACCAGACAGAAATATTTTGTGTTATAACTTATATTTAAAGAGAAACACACGTATGTATTATATAGTAGTATAGTATACTCCCACACTACTTCAATACATTGCTAATAAAAATATGAGTATACTAAAATGAACGATATTACGTAATAATTAGTATTTAGTATTGATTATTTTATTCTTATTATTTTTTTATTTTTAAAAGGCTGTTGGAAGCAAACCATTTTTAAGGGGTCGGATTTAGGCAATATTATATATCCATCGTGAGTTATGAGTGACTGAGTGTGTACTGTGTAGTGACTGATCGTCAGTGTGCGTGAGTTCCCCGAACGCTTTGGGTAAGAAATTACTAAAAGGCGGAAGAAAAATTCACCCAGTACCAAAAGCCCAATTTTAATTTTGAAAAAATATTTGAATTTCTTATTTTATTTTCTAAGTTATGTTTTATATTTTAAATGTATTTTCGATTTTTCGTGTTGTTTAACTAGTATAGTACCAAAAACATTTTCTTTTTTTTTTTAATTCACCTTTACTTTAATGTTAGTTGTGTTACTAAAAAAAAAAATCGAAAAACCATTTTCTATATAACCTAGAAAAGAGAATAAGGAATTCAAATGTGTTTTCAAAATTAAAATCTGGCTTTTGCTATTGGGTGAATTTTTTTCCGCTTATTGGTCGAAATGCCCCAAAAAAAGACCAAAAAATGAAACGACCCGCTTTCAACAGCACAATTGGTAATTCAATACAATTCAACAAAAATGTCAAAAACAAAATTCGCGGGATTTCCGTAACGTAATCCATAATCTGTGTTTTTGCATATTAGTTATTATCAAGAATTTCAAGGAAGAAATTGGAGTTAAAGAAGTTACAAGTGCAATATACAAGCGATACGTACCGAACCCGTTGGATTAAAGACTGCGATACGAGTCGGTACGTAACTATTCCCTATCGATACGTATCGAATTTTCTTCTTGAAAATCTTCTATCTAACCATTCATTGTCATAATTTTACTTCCCCCTATGTCCGTGTTTGCCACTATAGACCTTATTTAATAACTATTATAAATAACAAATAATAAGTTTTATAAATTAATGAAATATTTCATAAACCGAGTAAAATTCAGGAACTTAGTTGGGTAAAGCATAACAACTGTAAGTTAAAATTATAATAATTATTACTATAATATAATGTATAATTAAAGTATAACAATATACTTTATAACAATTGTGTAGTATGTACTGACTAGGTACTAATCAACTGATCACATGTGATGGTAAAATATAATAACAATACTTTCAGGGGAATAGAACAAAAAATATTTATGAGGAATTCCACAAGCCACTTCTCTTCTAATCATCAATTAAGATACTTTCTTTACAGTTTACACATAACAATACAAAACTTAATCAACAGATCTTGTTAATTAATTTTGATTGAAATTGTAAGAAATATTGACGCCTGTGGATGAAATAACAACCATCAAATATTCAAATTAGGTCGGTTGTAGCTTCTGGATATTATTTAACCTTATTTTTGAATTGTTTTAAGTAAATTCTTGTCTCACAAACAGTATAAATTAAATTACATAAATAAATATATTATAATATAACATAAAATTTATGATAAACCAAAATAATAATGTTTGATTTACATAAAATCCAATAGTTAATTTTAATTTTAGTTGGCCCATATTTTCTATACTAGATGTAGCCATGTATGGCAGATACATATTTTTATAAGCACTGTCACTGTGGAACAAAAAGTAAAGAGCAAGCAACAGTAATTTCAATATTAATTATAATGTTTAAATTGTAATAGTTTGAGATAAACTTGCAAATCACAGATTTTTATATTTTATTGACTTCTTTTTTACAAAACCATTCAAACCTCAAATATGACACATTTAAGAGGAGCACCAAAGAAATTAACAGTTACATACTTCCAAATTATGTAAAATTTAATTCTAATGATTTTAAATAAAAATAAAATATTACTGACCTGTTAGATGATTTCCGGTAAATTCAAAGTCATCGTCTTGGTCCCAATGTTTTAATGAGAGATTATTCAGTGGAGTAGCATTGGCGAATTCCAAATTTGCAAAATGCCAGTCCAGAATTTGACGATCTTTAGTTGATAGATATACATCACTAAAAATAAAACATATTTTCATATATAATTTTATACAAAATTAATAAAGCAAAATGTTAACAAAAAAAAAAGGCAGTATTGACCTGCTGTATATTAAGTGTCTAGACTGTCTAGAGAGTATAACTGTAATGGATGTGTTAAATTTGAATTCAATGATATAAAATCATTGCATACAAAAAAATAACTATGAACCAATATGGTCGATCAGCTTATAATACTACTAAGTAGGTATATTTTATGGCATTATTGTGATTAAAGTAATTTATTTTACTAATAAACATTGGTACTACAGTAGGTTAATTAAATTTATTTTGGTCGAAAAAATTGCATTTGAAAATGTTATTGTGTGTATAAAATATAATAATATACCTACCCAAAAAGTTTCAAGTACTCACGAATAATATTTTTAAATTGCAACAAAATAACTAAATTTGTTATTCTTGGTGCAATATGTAATTTTGTCCAAATTTTAACTTAGGATAACTATTAAAAAAACTGTGTTTATATATTTTTAGATTTTTTGGTTACAAAATGAAACTTGGAACCTTATTTTAAATTTTCAATCCCTAGATATAAAAATTTAACATTTTGTAAATTTAAACTCCAAAATAATTTGTACATTTTCAATTCGATAAATTTTATTAACATTTGAACTTTAAATGCTTATAAAAAAAAATCTTGCCTATGTATTTTGGATATATTTTTATATAATTTTCCATTTTGAGAGCATTTTTTGGTAATATTAATATTTACTATTTAGTGCATATTAATATATAGTAAGAAGTATGAACTATGAATATATAAATTATGAAATTCAAAATATTATATCAAGAAATATTGTTTTAAGAGTTATTACTTAATAGTTGTAGAAATATTGCAAGTAATCTTAATCAATTACTATGGCAACAAAGCAATTTATTGAGCACTAGTTGTAACTTACAATTTTAAAGTAAATAAAATAAATAATTATACTAAATAATTAATAAACTTTTAACAACAAATATAAATGTGAAAATGTAATATAATTATTAATTATACCTTGGTGGAGATGCTTCCATTTCTTTAGTTTTTCTTCAATTTCATTCTTTTGTTCTATTAGTTCATCCCATTGCTACGAAAAATAAATGCATAAATTAAATATGATCACAATAATATCCATTATTTTCATAAAAAATTATTTAATAATTAAGATTGTAAAATTATTTGAACTTACTTTGAGATTAATAGCCATTTCTCTTGTAGCAGAAAGGTACGCAAAATTTGAACTAGCATCATTATGTTTTTCTTCAGCATTCTCTTTTTGCTGCGTAGATAAATCTTTTAAAGTTTCTTGCACTTGGAGTAACTAAACAAAATAATCCAAATTTAGGATATTAAATATAATAAAAACAATAATATATATGTAAATACTAAATAAAACATAGTAATTATGTTAATATTATTATTGAATATACCTTTTTATAATTGGTTTTCAGTTGTTCTTGTAAAGCTACAACATTCTTCATATACTGAATCAATTTTTCTTTAACATGTTTCTCTTGTAGTCTATAATATACAAAATTTAGGCAAATTAATAATAAACCATAATATTTCAATAAACATTTTAAATTTAAATTATGGAGGATTTTCCAATGAAAAGTATAGTAAAAAATTAAAAGATAAAATTACAAACTTGTAAAACTGTTTGGATTTAGTAACAGATTTTTTAAATGTGTATTTTAATTAAAACTTTCAAGGTTCATGTAATACTCAAATTTGAAATTAGATACAGGTTAATTATAAATATTGACCAAATTACCGTCAAAAGACATTTTTAAAAAGTTTATGTTACTAACTATAAGAAATTTGTAGACGAACATAATTTTTCTAGAGTGGAAATACAATATTATAGTTCATCACTTTTAATAATATTAATAAAGAAACAAGTAATATAGTAAAGAATACAAACTTTATAACCCATTCCAGTGCGTGACCTAGTGAAACAGGTTTTCCATTACAATAATTGAAATCCAAATGATGAGATAAGTAACTAGTAGCTTCCAAAAGACGATTAAATTCTCTCTCAACCATTTCATCTTTCTCTTTAGGAACTTGCTATAATATAAAAAATATTGCATTAAAATGTTATATATTTAATAATTTAATGAATAAAGTTTTTACTTACAGTAGATACCAATGCATTTAATTTTCCAGGTTCATATAGTGGACATTTTTGGCGTATACGATGAAGTTCCATGTTGATTTGTTTAGATAGCACTGTCACTGGATTACCTCCTAGACCAGTAACTACCATTGCACCCAAATCAGCAACATAACTATTCTTACGAAAAGTAGCTATACGACCACCAACTCGATCCTAAATTAAGTTATCATTTAGGTATAAAATTAAAATTAAATGTAGATGTTATTATAGTACCCTTGCTTCTAAAACGATAACTTCCATGCCAAATTGTTGCATTTGTTGAGCAGCAGCTAGTCCCGCAATACCAGCTCCAATCACAATAGCTTTTCCTACTTTTTTTATAGGCAGAGGCTATAAATATAAGTAATAGAGCATTAGTTATTTTTATTATAAACTGTTTTTATAATATGCAATAATGTTATAACTAAATATCCTATTCTTACTTTTAATCTCTTAAATACCCCAAAATTTATGAATCCATGGCGCTCCAAGTATGCATAAATCCGTTGAATAAGAGCTTTATCAGTATTAAACGGTGGTTCAATTGATGGCAGAGCAGATTCAAAAAGTAATTGTTGTTTTGGATTATCCAACCATTGTTGTAACTAATGATAAAACAAAATAAAGGTAATTTTTTTATTAAAATTCTCCTAGAATTAATATAAATATTTGAAAAATAATACAATAATTAGTATTTAGTTACCAATCGATTGCGAATGTGCAAAAAAACTTTCTGAGTTTGTGTTGGTCCGTGAGCCACGTCCGAAAAACAGTAGGCTTCATTTGAAGTCATTTTATCAAATGGTAGACGACTATGAAATGCTGCTCCTTCCAAACCTAATAAAATTAAAAATTGATTATATGCATATTATAATATAAATAATTTCCTATATTCAAATGTATTAAAATTAGTTAGAACATACATTTATAAAAAATATAGTTAGGGAACCAAAATATTTAAAGAATTTTTAAGTAAGATTAACTAAAGAAAAAAAATTAATGTTAAATAAATAAATTAAACTTGAAAGCTTAAAAAAGCATGAGATCAACTCAGTTATTGTATTAGGACAACATTTTAAAGTTATGTAGGTGGTAAGTAAATTTTACCTGGAGATAAAAAATTTGAATTGAAAATTGAAGTACTTAAAATTTACCACAAATTATTATATAATATTACTTCATTGTTTGATGATTGAAAAACTAATTTTTTTACCCGTGGGATCATCTTGTTCAGAGTCCAATTCAAATTCAACCTCCTCTTTCATTGGTGTTGCATTATCCTCAGATACATTATTGTCAGGAGCGCTATCCGTTACATTGGGAGAAGCATCATCTTCATTGGGTGCACCTGAATTCAACTAATAATAAAGCTTGAGGTAATTAATAATGCTCTGCATAAAACCAAAAATGTAATCTTACTCGAATCCGCTTACGACGATTAATCAATGCACTCATGGTTATTACTTAAGACAAATTACGACTAAGTTCACAATTTTGTAATAACAATAAAGTGATTGATGTTAATATAACTTCTAAATAAAAATAGAAAAATAAAAAAATTAGATTGGTGTAAGCTTTGAAATAGTTACAAATTTAAATTGCAGACATTATTTGTCTGTATTTATGAATTACATTTGTTAAGAAAATATTATACATACATTTATACAAAAAAAACACTCACCAAGGGTAAAAATAGGTTTTAATTTCGGTAAATTATCTACTTCAAAATAAACGTGAACCGAAAAGACAGTTTACGGAAAATGAGTAGGGCGATGAGTAAATTCAAATTCAAATGAAATGAGACAGATCTACAAAACGTTCAAAACATCTGTCATTAATATTCATAAGCCCAGCTGCAGAGATTGAGTTTGGCGCTCATTGTGATAATGATAACAAAATACCGGGAATGTTAAGAAGAACGGAATCCGTTAGTAGTTTACGGTTCAGACTTCAAAAATAAGTACTTTTACTTAACAATTAATTTTAAAACTAGTAAAATTATAATTTGTGCAATTGATATTCCTAATAAGTAATGACTATTATTCAATGAAAAATTAAAATATTATACTTTTATTTTTTATAAACGCATACAGATTATTTATCGTAAATTCAAAGTTCAAACCAATTGGGCGGGGAACTTAAACATGATTACTTTTCATACATTTTTTAGTCTGGCCCGTCCGTATGATTATAATTAACAAAAATAATTTCTTTACGCATTAGCACCAAATTCTATTAGATTTGGAAGGTGATCTAAACTTTCAAAACAAATTTGAATTTATAATTCATAATAGTAATAATACTATGAAAATAATAATATCACAGGACAGGACGTCTCATACTCTGATAGTCTGATGATGTGATATCACTATGATAGCATCTTGATAAATGTTAGGTTATTTTGTATATACCTATCAAAAACGTGCTTGAATGTCGATTTGCAAATGAATAAGAAGCTTCAAGCTGATAGTACGAACCACTGAGCTATAGTAACTACTAACCGCAAGTCTAACGTTATGTCGTTATGGTGAGAAAGTCAAAATACGTTGCTAATTATTATTTACTAAGTAATTACATTTACCCATTATTTTCTTAACATAGCAAGATTCTTAAATATTATTCATTAAATACATGTAAGCTGTAAGTATATTAATTATATTTTTTTATGATTAGTGGTATTGTACTGACAGTGAAACTAGGTATTGTAAACTATAGTAATAGGTAGTACCTTATTTAGATTTACTCTGATAAATGTACATAATTATATTAATTGAAAATCATATTTTCAGATAATCTCTTCAAATGTCCATTTATCACGACGAAGTAGAAATAGAAGATTTTGAATATGATGAAGACGATGAAATGTACTACTATCCATGTCCATGTGGAGATCGTTTTCAAATAACAAAAGTATTTAAAGAATTAAGATATACCTAATTATTATATATTTAAACCATACTAATTATTAAATACTATATTGTAGGTACATGTCATGTATATTTTTAATGAAAAATTAGGTATTTATTTTTCTATGATTTACAGAAGAATAGAAACACTATTAAAGAAACAGTTTTACACTATATAAATTGTTCAGAACATTATCTTGTCATAATATTTTAAATTATTATTGTGCAATGTTAAACTTTTTATTAAATTACCTTATAAAATAAATACTCTTAACTACAAAAAAATTTGAATGTCCCTGTTTTTTGTTAATTTATAGTAACACTATGACAAAAGAAAAAAAATGTACATTCCTATCATATGAAGGTTTATAAAACTGTTTTTCTTATTTTAAATTAACTATAATATATTTATTATTATTAATTTATATAATTACACAATCTGTAAATAAACCATACTATATTCAAGTTAATAACTGTACTTGGTGGACAACTTGTGTACAGGGGCATGTCATTACTATTAGATAGGTGAACGCCGCACACGTGGTTAACTTCGTTAGAGAAACAAAATATAAACTAGTTGCCGCCGAGTATAATTCTTATCTTAAATAGAGTATGTATTAAAAAAATTTTATTAAGTTTAATATATTTGTCCAGTAATGATTAAATTTTAAGATCATAAGACCTATGTCCTATTACGATAATGTTATACATTTTATGTAAAAATTCTTATTCTCATTTTTGGTAGGTGCTTCAATTATTCAAGATGTATCATCAAACTACTGAAAATATTTTAGATAATTAAGCATTTAAGAAATTGTATAATTTCCATTTATCTTTTTTTGTCATAATATATAGTATAGATTTTAAACATTTCTCAATATTATCTTGCATATTTTAAATAACTTTAGCTTATAATTGTTTTAGGAAGAATTAGAATCCGGAGAAACTGATGCTACATGCCCAAGTTGTTCTCTAGTTGTAAAAGTTATTTATGACCCTGTAAGTATATGTTTATGTTTTGTGAAAGTTACTATTTTTAAATATTGTATTTCCATTTTACTATTTTTTTTAAATATTATAATATGAATTTTAATGAAGCACAAATTTGCTTAAATTGTATGGTTTATAAATTTGAAGTGTCTTTACACGTTTTGTTCATTGTTATTAATATCAATACATACAGTCATATTATATTTAAATATGGCATGTGCCATTGTATTAACTACATATTTTGTTTCATTACACTACATTAACAATAAAAATACTAATATATTCTTTAAATAATATTTATTATATTTATCGATACTATTATCCATTAAGAACAATTCGGTAATATAGTTTAAATTTGAAATTAATACTCTTAACATTAAATTATTTCATGCATGTAGAATTATGTATTATACTATTATCAGTAATACATTATGTATTTTAATCAAGATATCTCAATTCTTACCATAGCATTCAAGTAATTAGTTTTTAAACATATTCAATGGTATTCAAATTTCATGAAACAGGACCATTACTGTGGTTAATACAATATATTATAATAGATATTAATTTTTAAATAAATTTTATTACACAGATGCAAATGATAAATTTGTTAGTAGTATATAATATAACTTAACTATAGGACTCAAATGTTCAATTCAATTTTATAACCTTATTTATATTATTGATAACCTTACATTTAATCATACATTTATTGTTTTTTTTTTCTTCTAGGAAACTTTGCCACATAAACAAACTATATCAACTACAACTAAAAGCTTAGAAAAGTGTTAGTTTGATGGCTGGATCATCAAGAGGAAAGAGAGGAGGAGGACGTGGAGGTGGTAATAATGTAGGTCGTCCACATATATCCATTGGTCCTGACAAATTAGAAGCAGATGATCCACTCGATTTTAAAGCCCCAGAACTCTTTCCACCTTTGCGAGCAACAGTTACTGAGATTGAAGAAGATAGTGAAGATGATGATTTGATATCTTTTGAAAAGAAGTTAGCCAAGCATTTTCATAATGCTACATCATTTATTTCGAAAGAGGAGTTTACAAGCCCTTGGTCATACCTTAAATCTATAGATAACCATAACTACTTTCCACCATCTCTGTTACCGAAAAAAAAAAAAAGTTCACTGGATGAAAAATTATTAACTGATAAACAATGGATGGAAAAGTTAAAATCTGAGATAACTAATCATGACTATTTGTCACTGCAGGAAATTGTGTCTGCTAAAAAAAATAAAATTGACGATTTCCTCTGCCCTGCCAACAAAAAGAAAGCAAAAACTGATAATCCCACTACATCATTGTTGATTAATGAAAGTATTGCCAAAGAACTTGACGAAGAAGAAGACATTGATGTTGAAGACAGTGAAGAACCAAAAAAAAAAGAAGATGAGGAAAAAGATGAGCAGCCCAAAGACATTGAGGAAGAATTTGAAAGTGATGTGGATGATGAATTAGATGATGGTACAGATTACAATAAAAATTATTTTGATAATGGCGAAGGGTATGATGATGATGATGATGGTCTGGACGATAATGATGCAATTTATTAATTATATTCTAAAAATGATTTTAATAAATTGTAATGCTTGAGTTTTCTTTTTGTTACATAAATTAACCAATGTGAAAACTGTTTTTATTTAACATTTGGTTTTTTAAAATTTTCTTCAAATCAGGCTGTGGATTAAATTGCTAATGTGATAAATCCAAAACTCAATTGTAATGTAATAATTATTTTATTAAGTTTAATTTGTATAAAATACATCATAGATAATGCTAATTTATATTTAAATATAATTTATTGTGATTGATTTAATTTTAACAATAACACTAACACTCAAGATCGACTGTAGAAGTTATGTTAAATTTTGATTATATCAATAATATTATATTACTATTAATATACTTTTATTTTGTACAAATAAAACCCTTGAAATAACATTTCTCATGCAATTGTTTAGTTAATTTTAATTCACTTTTGTGCTGTTTGTTAAAATTACAAAGCATCATAATATATTTATTAATTTTCCATGTATGGCAACGTTTTTGATATATTTTGAACTAATTATATCCTTGAGACAATTTTAAATTTTGTAAAAAATAAAAAAATTATTCTCAATAAAAACTTTTTCACTTAGTAAATAAGATTGAAAATTGAATGCAAGGCTCCTTATATGTTTATAATAGAAGTAATCTAAAATATTAAAGATACATTTAAAATTGTCACAATTTTTTATATGCATTTGAGGTTTGAATTTTGACAATATCTCGGAATATTTTCAAATTATTTTTCAATTAGAAATTTTAATAAAAAATTCCCCATAATATTTCTACCTTTAACAAAAATTAAAAGTTAACAGAAAAGTTATGCTATTTATGACCATGAGATATTTTTAATTTTTATTATTTTTTTTAAATTAATTAATTTGGTTATTCTACAAGTATGATAGTATGGCACAATGTCTATGCTCAGAATAATTTTTCGTATGCACTATACAATGGTTTATGGATAACACATCCATATTCCATTACATTATTACAATGACAAATATCAAATATTAATATTTTACATACTCATAACTCATTTAAAAAATAAAATACCGATCGAGATAACACAGATAATGTTCTTACCTTAAAGTTTTATAATAGGTCAGTTCACTCTAATACCAAAGCTAACATCACACTATTGAAACTGTTGAACAAATATTTGCTATGTCGTAGGTGTGTAAGGCAGAGACTAATGCGGGTACGACGTCCTCTTGAGATTACTGAATACCTACATACAACAATACAATACATTTTATATACTAATTAAATGTATATAATATTTATTTTTTACATATTATTTTAATTGTATTAAAGGATATAAATTAGTGCATATACTCACACATAGGCTACACTACATAGTATTTTATAAGTTTTTAAATCATAATTATAAAATAATAAAAACTTTTAAAAACGCGAAAAATTATATTACTATAGTTAAGTCCGTGTACGTCGTTGCCCGTTAAAAGTGACAACTCTATCTATATGATTCAAACTTTGTTAAATTCGTTTATTTAATATTCGGTGTATGATGTTCAAAACTTAAAAAATTTTCATCGATCACCTTGAATCTAAAAATACTTGTGCAAGCACCACTTAAAAATGAGAATTTTGGAAGAAGCTATCTTAGTGCACATTTACATGGTGCCATGGAAGTCGAAGGTACCGTGAAAATTGCGAGCCTCAAGCTATGAGTATTTAGGAACTACGTCAGTGGCAGCGGGTTATAAGATTATTTGAAGCAATTTATTGCTTTATGACTGAAATGGGTGGGTGGGTTGTGGGTGTATACATATAATATATATAATCGTAAGACACTAAGACCTCAAACAAATATCATTTCAAATATTATAATCAATAATAATAATTAATGGCCCCTGCTAATTTTGGTTCAATGAAGTGTGCGGTGGTAAAAATATTTAAAATGTACAATATGCTTCAAAGCCTCCTCAATTTCGCGCCACCGCTGATTTACGTGATCTTCAGGAACTCAGGACACGTTCGATTATATTATATTATGGCCATCCCGCCCCCTGGCGTTGCCAGTGAGTTGCGCTTGTCTTATGGGAGCAATATATTTTCAGGACCCCGCGTGGTGCGTTTGTAATTACGAATATTTTATTAACATGTGCGGGTCTAAAATTATATTCCATCATAATCAATAGACAATAGCAATCTTACAATAAACAAAAATATATTATTATTTACCTTATTTTGTTTGTCACGTTGCACCGAAAGTTTGGTTTTCGATAGCGATTGAAGCGTTGGAAAGCGTCCTTCTTCCGTCCAGCGGGCAGTAAAGTGGGAATCCCAAAAAATGCCGGGCGGTAAAGTGGAAATCCCAAAAAGTGCTGTGCGCACATTTTACGCGCGTATAAACAGACACTAAAATCTATACCACGGTCGTCAGTCCTTACAAAACATAAACTTTTGGTTACATCTTATATTCATTTTATAACCTCCATGCACGCTTAAAATATTAAATAAATAAAACCAAGTAGTTTCTTTCATGAAATATCTATTGTTTTCGTAGAATAGTCTGGTTGTTGCATAGATCCCAGCCTGAATTATTACCTTTGCTGTGATGGCGCGATCAATAAACGCAGGGGTGCAGTGGCGTATTTACGGGGGGATATGGGGGATAGATCCCCCCTTGACCCTTTTTTGTAAAGTTAATTTTTCTTATTTTCTGTATTTCTCAATATGATATTACTTTTAAGTATCTCTGTTTTCTAAATGTTCTATCCGTGGTAATTTTATCGCTCTTATATACTCTACGCCACAAGTTATTCACGGCATATATGTGACTATTGGACAACAAAAACATATACTTCTATGGTAATAAGGTGTACTGTATTTTTTAATTTTCTGCGAATTATTTTTCATGCATGAGTTTTATAATAAACCCAATAAATAGTTGGTAAATAAAACAAAATTACCATGAAGACTGTAGATTTACCATAGGGCATGGGTTTATTTTTAGTGACTGAAGTGTAGTTAGTGACTGAAAAATTTGTATTCACCTCTGGGTTACATGCTTTAGATGTTTGTGATAAAGAGTTGTATCCAAATATTCATGAACTCTTGAAAATATTTTGTATTTTATCTATTATCAACTGCTACACCTGAACGATGTTTTTCAAGTTTTTATTATGTATTAAATCTTACCTAATAAATAGTATGACATGACAGAAGTAAATATTTTATCAATTTTCCTATCTAATATTAAATAATAACTATATAAATTAAGTAGTAATTATTATATACTTTGTTTATTAGAACCGACCTAGGACCCGTTTTACAATTATAGTTTAAACCTCGGTTACGCTTAGCCCATTTTTACCGGTCGAGGGTTAACTATCGTAATACGGGCCCTTAATGTGTGGCTTTATTGCAGGGCTTCAAACCGATAACAATAATTTCGGTTTCGGTTTCGAGGGCGGGGGCTTTTGGGATTTGGGGCGGCGGGGTAATAGGATTTGCGGGATTTGCGGGATTTGCGGGGGATACAGAACATACTAAAACATACTACTATCCAATTTTTTCGGTTTCGTTTTTGATTACGGTTTCGGTTTTAAAACGGTTTATACCGGTTGGCGGTTACAAGCCCTGCTTTATTGGAATGTCACCGGTCAATACAATAATCATGCCAGATGAGGTTATCGATGAACTAAACTTCCAAAAAAAATAGAAAATGGGATTTTGTATTATAACTATTTTTTTTTTTATTTATCGTATTAAACACTGGATTAGCGTTAGTATGAATTTATAATAAATGCTATTAGGTATACCTATTAAACAATTTGTGTTAATTTTTATTTCGCCTTGGTCCACACTAACCTTAACAAGTTAGGGGATTTTAAAAATGTATATTATGTACGTATTTATGGATGTACTTATTATTATATATTTCATCCCTCCCCTAGCAAAATTCCTAAATACGCCACTGCAGATGTGTGACGGCAAATAGTATCTATGGCTCGTGCGGGAAGGCAATTTCAATCTTGGGTAAAATGCGGCCCTCATCTGCGGCCCGCGACTAAAATAGCTCACTTCCCGTCCTTGCCACACAATATATTATTCCATCCAGTTTCTTACATTTCCGGTGATTTTAATACAATTTTGTTTCATACAAACCTTGTCCTGACAATCACGAATTCAACAAAAAAAAAATCAGTCAAATCGGTCGAGCAAAATAGCAAAATAACAATATAGCGCATTATTTAGTATGTAAAGACTACCTGACTACGTGTCTACGTCTGTCCATTCACCATAGAGTATAAGCTATATAAAGACTACGTCTGTTCATAGAGTATATTATAATATTAGTGCAAGGGACGGTATCTTAGATATCAATAATTTTTTTTTTACTTATTCCATAGACTTTCAAAAATGTTATTTCATACAAACCTTGCCTTGACAATAACGAACAGAACAAAAAAAAAAAATTATTCAAATCGTTCGAACCGTTTTTGAGTTTTACGAGACTAACAGGCAGAAATTTATTAATATATAGGTAGATATAGATAGATTATTTATTAGTATAGGCAATGCCACAGAACAGATAAAAAATGCATTATTGAATTAATGATAACAAATGCTTTCTGTTTTTATTTTTATTGGAAAACAATAAAATAAAACATAAAATGTGAAATAATCCCCTTACCCCCAATCGTCAGACGATTTTTTATTTATCAAAGAAAGTGTTTCTAACCTGTAGTGTAATGATATGATTTTTCAATATTATAATATAAATACATGATAGGATTATATAAAAAAGAATTAATGAGATTGTCTTTTACTTTATTGATTTTTAATCAAGTAAGTATGGTAATTGAAATGAAAAAAGTCTGAATTTTGAAAACTTCAAGAATTTGTGTTAAAAAGGAAAATAGTATAAATGTATCTCAGTAATAATGAGTAGGTGGGTAATTTGGCTAGCTTTAATATAAAATATTAATGAGAGAGATTTGATATCACACCCAAGCAGCATAACCATTTGAATCCATAAAAACGTCGGTGTGAACTGCAGTCTCAAAATTTCTATTTTTTAACTTTTTTTCTAAACTATGATAGCTAGAAAGTTGGTTGATAACTCATTAAAAAGGGATTGTAAATTAAATACTAAACGTGGAATTAAATTTTTTTTAAAAATTATTTAAATTTTCACAGATAAAAAAAAGCTTTTTTTTGCTAGATTTTCATTTAGCGAGGTAGATTTCCGTAACTGGAGAACAGATTTTGTTGTTTGGGGTCTTGTTAAATTCACATTGGCTAGGAAAAGTGCAGTGAAGATTTTCAGAACTTTATCTCCAATCGTTAATTCACTACAGAGTTGTAAAGCTGGAAAACATCAAAAAACGCCCAATAAAATTTGTTTTAATTTTTTTTAATATTCTATAATGATTTGACTATTTAAGATAAAGTTCTGAAAATCTTCACTGCACTTCTCACCAATGTGAATCTAACAAGACCCCAAACAACGAAATCCGTTCTCCGGTTTCGAAGATCCATCTCACTAAATGAAAATGAATTTTTGTGGGGCTGTTCACACTGACATTTTTCTGGATTCAAATTGTTATACTGCTTGGGTGTGATATCAGTTAATAAATTTCTAAAAAATTAAAAATCTAGAAATTCTACATGCCGATCCCTGACTTGGCAAGCGTTTTTTTTACTGGACAACTTAATATATTACTATTATTTGTTGTATTATTATAATTTATCATGTTTGATACTTTAATGGAATAAATAAATAGGTGCTAATAGGTATTATTTAAAAATAAGGTAAGCAAGTGGATGTCACTCTGCTGTACATTAGGTTAATAGTGAGTCACTATAATAGATGGTGCGAAATTTGAATTCAATGATAATATATCATTGTGTACAAAAAACAATTCTAAGCGAGGACGGCCAATAATCAGCCTATAAATTATGATATTCCTATATATTTGATGATATAATAATAATTGTTGTGAATAAGGTAATTTATTAACCTATTTTCGTGAAACCTTGTTTTAAATTTTCAATCCTTACTCCTTAGCTATAAAAGTTGAACATTTTATAAATTTTTAACTATAAAATCATTTTTAATTTGATACATTTTGTCAAAATTCGAACTTGCTTGTAAAAAAAATTTTGCCAATGTATTTTGATATTTTTCAACTGTCATAGTGTCATGGTAACAATATATTAAGAGTCCAGAGTCCTGTATTAAATTTTCAAGCTTTTTGATCCAACGAATAAAATGTTATTGACATTTATAGAAAAAAAACTAAAAAAATTAGAAACTGAAAATGTCCGTAAATAGCTCAAAACAAGTCAAAATATTTTTAAAATAGGTACTATGGTGTATAGAAAATGATAATATAAAGATTCAGTAATAATTTCATGTATCTACGATAATATTTGTTTTAACACCATTTTGCCAAAAACCAATTTTGTATAAAAATTCCCGTTTTTCCTCAATTTTTTTTTGTTTTTCTCGACCTTTTTTGAAAACCACTAGGGATTTTAAATGTTGACCTCCTTAATATACACCAACTAGATTCACTTTCTCGTCGAACAAGACACTGAAGTTAAAAATAAAGCATTATTTCGACTACTTATCGTGTACAAGGACACAAAAAAAATTTTAAAAAAACACACATCATTGTAAAATCAATGCATTCATCGCTTCGCTCAAAATCAAATTGTGCGGAAGAAAAATTTTACTTATAGGTAAATAATATAAATTTGACAAACGACAAAAAACGTTTAAAATATTATTCAAGATTGTGTTTTATTTGGTTGGTATAACACAGCTAGATATCATTTATTTTATTATACACTATTGATATTTCATATTTGATATACCTATAGAGAGTTTCGGTTTCAAAAGAAGATAACCAAAACAAGTTTCATCGTTTATTATCATAATTATGCAACAAGTTCGTTGCAAAAAAAAATTAAAATACAGCATTGGCAGACGGGACTATTATAGTATAGGTACCTATAGATGCGGTATAGGTTTAGCTATTACAGCCTACACGGTATAGCGGTTTATCTTCTCTAATCTAAACCGTTCAGAATGTTAGTTTCAGAAAGGTTATATAAATAACTAGATTCACCACTCATTTGACCATAAGTCCTGTATCAAAAAAAAAAAAAAAAAAACGATTTTAATGACCAACATTATAATATGTTATATACGAATAAATATTATAAATTATAATAAAAACATATAAACATAGTTTGTCTTAGTCATCATTACACATTAAAACATTATATAATACCTATGCTTAATAGTTAATTTATACACGGTTATATAGGTACAGAGTAATTCTTAACACTGAACAGTGAACACCGAACATTTATTGAGTAGATACTTCTTATTATATAATATATATTAGTAGTTAATTTCTTATAGACTTATCTAAACTAACAGTGCTTATAAATATTTTCACTTTTTCAGTATGTAGATATTATTATATTAATATAGTTAGATATTTAAATCTTTAAAAAAGTGATACTATGTATAAGTATTAAATATATTTAGCTGCCACAGATTAAAATTGAATATGTAATAAATGTAGTTATGTAGTAAATCTACCAATATATTAAGTATTATATACCTTCATATAGTTAGTAACAGTTACTGCAATTTAAAAACTAAAAGATAATATGTACCTAAATTGTGATTTTCGAGCAACATAAGGCTGAAAAGAAGTGTAGGTATTTATGCAGTATACTGTACACTGCAGTACCTAGTCAGTATTACGTATATAATTTTACCTACCTAATATTAGTATTTAATACATGCTATGATAAGGCTTTAAGAGTATGTCAGATAAATGTTTGTTTTCTGTCTCAGACCTATGCGGAATATAGATAAAAGTATGAAATGCATTGTTTTTTATGATTTATTAATTATCTATTAGTTATTTTAATCTTTAATCCTTATAGAGTAAAATCTCCTACAATTTACAAAAATTACAGAGGATATTTTTTTTGAGAATTTGAAAAATCGGTTTTAGAATCTTTTCTTCTCTATCGCCTATCGGACATTTGGTAGGTATAAAACACCACCTCAAGTAAGTAGATAACACTGGTCACAGCCCGCAGGGTCAACAAAAATGCGTTTTGGTGCAGAGCTGAGACTGGCAGTGTCACTCATTCACTACGTTTTTTGTTAAACGAATTATTTTTAAGAACCAAACCAAAGTAGAACCACATTTATTTAATTATATTTAACGAAATTCTTCATAATAGGTAAGTATGATCTTTTTGGTGCCCAAGAGGTTTCATAATATGGAAGTATCGCTGTATAAAATAATCATGGTAAGCTTTTAATTTTAAAAGTTAAATATGACATTAATCATAAATTTAAAAAAACATTGTTCCCTTTTAAAAATATAAGTTTTAAGTTGTCAAATACTGTATATCACTCATCCTAGAACTGATAAACATATATATTGGTATTTTCAACTTTGTATTATATTTAATAAACAACTGTCAAATTTTAGGGGTGTTTACGCAGTGCATAAGTTGGGAAAACGATTAGAAGAGGGATGCAAAAGTGTAAAGAAAATGTGTGTACCCGAATATTTAAATATCTTAGTAATTAAGATATAATTAGAAATTTAGAAGGGCAAAGGGTATCTATGCATAAATATTTTTTTAAATAGAAGAGAGACTCTGTCACCCCACATACACCCTCAACTCACGGTGTGCCTATATACATGCTACAGTGCATTGGCATATTTAGAAATTTTCCATGGAGGGGGTGCAGTTAATTTTCCAAACACGATTAAGTATAGCGGGCTTCGCTATACATAATATATTTATATATATATTAGATGTTTAAATAGGTATTTATGGGACCAATTGGGGGGGGGGGGCAGGGCCAGTGCAAGAGCAGTGCAATCGGTGTCCCTGCACAGGGCCCCGCACAGATTTAGGGCCCCGCGGAATCTGAGCTCACTCCAGAAAAGCAAATCATCACTAATAAAATATTATAATTTCATAAAAGATAATATTTTTCAAACTACAGTTGAAATAATAATTCTGTGACATCCGTACGTATCTCAAATATTTTTAACAATATTTAGTATTTACGATACATTGAAGAGGATAAACAATGTAAATCGTAATTAGGTACTGAAGTACTCAAACAATAAACGGTATAAAACTAAATTAATATGAAACCATAGGCGTGCGGCGTTCGCATAATTAAGCTTCAGTCCATTTAAATATAATAAATTAATAACCTAATATACCTAGTATTCGCTTACCCTACATCTAATAGGTATTTAACAAAGCCACTCGTAAATATCTTTGTTTATTTTTAGATTCTGATTTCTGAGTGCAAAGTTTATTTTTTATCTATAGTCCATAGACACTATTTTCAGGTGGCAAACTTTGTCCAAAAGTTACGTTCGGTCACTCTACAGTTCATAAATTTACAAATATTGTCCTTTTCAAAATGTTTGGGCATTTAAGATATAACACATAATATACCTACAGCAGTGTTATTCTTAGTTTTAAAACTCTTCATAAATGTATTGTATTATTATTTATTTATGTAGGTATAATTCAACAAAGTATTATTTTATCTAAACAATTTTGCACAGGGCCCCGCAATTTGTAGCGCCGGCCCAGATGGACACCCCCCCCCCCCTCCCGAAAATACGCCACTGATGGGCTAGTACAGTAGTACTATATTATATAAAGACATATAGACATATAGTATATTACTATACCTATTAGCTAGTATTGCCTAGTATATTATATTATTATGTAAAACAAAATTAAAACTCGTTATTATTTCGTGGCTGAGCCAAAATTCAAATGGGAGAATTTATTATCTGTTATTATTTATTTTGTATTTTGAGTATTTTCAAAATACAATATATACATGTATTATGTTTAGGACATAGATACTATAAAAATGTATTTGAAAAACAAAATACAAAATACAAAATGTATTTCAATTATTTTCAAATACATTTAAGTGAAATACCGTTCATCCCCTGGTTGTGGGAATAGTCAGTGGCAGTTTTACGGTGCTAGGGGCAGGTCAATGGGTTGGTCACCGCTCCCTCTCCAGCATTGACCTGTGAAAATATCTAAAAATACACAACAAAAAGTACGTAGTACCTACCTATGTAACTAACTGTAATAGACATTAACAATATGTCAATATAGATAAAACATAAAACATAAATAACAATTATTTTGTATGTGGTTTACAGACATACAGTGACATATACAGCACATCAAATTACTTCTCATGTTTCTCATCAACAGCAAAAATTCTCTTCCCCCCGAGGATATTTAAAAATCCGTTTCTGAAGTACCTAATTAGGTACCCTAAAGACCGAAAGACTAAAATTTTCTAAATATTAATACTATTATTTATCAACATTTAACTAGTTAGTGCATTTACCATGGTAAGCCAATATGTATACACTATACATAGTAAGTACCTATAATAATACAATTGTATGAATAATTAAGACTATGTTATGTAAAATATCTAAATATATTAAATTTTTTCTTAATATTCTTGTACTAACGTGTAATTTATTATATAGGCACTGCGTATAATATACAAAAATATAATAATTAATATTTAATAATATATTAATTAAAACTATTAAACTATTAACCAATTTGCCACGGTTCACGTTTGAATATTTAACATATTTTCTATGCTATGATTAGTGTTTGACCAACGTTCAACTTTTTATATTAAATTAATAATTACCTACAATTTTTTTTATTGTTGAAAATGCAAGTGGTAGGGAGTGGCGCTTGCACCTTCTGGATTGGATTCTGATTTCTGAGATTAGGACATTAGGTATTTAGGTGGGATCGTTATTCGTTAGTCGATTGAAATGTTGCCTCAGACTTCAGACTCTGTTGCAATAAATGTGTCACATTGTGCGATGTGCCAGATTGTATTAATCTTAAATTTACGATGTACCATAGAGTAATATTATTCTATGTGATGTACATTGTACAATATTGATAAGAAATTATGATATTTTGATAAGATAATAGACAATTTATAATTGTTGTTAATTTTTTCCGTTCATGATTACAACTGCCGAGACTGTCCAGTTTCAAGTCTTCGCTCAATAACCATCTTTAAGCTAAAACAATAAGAAAAAAATTCTATGTTTCGTATGAGAGAAATTCTCATTAAAAAGTGAAGGCATTTCGTTAACGCTGGCAACGAAACGTAACAAAACCGCGCGGTGTAAAATTATTTAAATTGTGCTTACACCACACACGTCTTGAGTAATAATAATAATAATAATACTGATAATAATTTGTTTAACTTATAATCCATACTCGACACACAAAAGCACTACAACAATCATGTTTGTATTTAGGTGCTGTGTACTTTGTACATTCATTGTACGTGTTAACGTGAAAAACGTTAGTGTCTTGTGAAATCGCATTATGCAACAGCAATCGTTTAAATGGGCATAACCAAGTATCAATGGACGAAAGGGTAAGCATCCGTGATAATACAAAACCTCTAAGGAAATATGGCAGTATAAGTAACAACACTTACTTTGTCCGCAATGAGCACTTCATCAAACATGTTGTCACGGAGACGGACACACTGCAGGGGCTTGCACTTAAGTACAGTGTGACGGTAAATATAATTATTATTTAGAATTTTTTATATTTTATTTAATAACCTTCAATGTCTCCATCTTATAATCGTATGTGTTTATGACATCGTCCTTTTAGACTGAGCAAATACGAAATGCCAACCGACTGTTTACGAACGACAGTTTGTTCTTGAGGGAACATCTGAACATACCTACTTGCGATATCAATGCCACTGGTACAAGCAACTTCCAAAATGACAAAGGGTCAAAACTACCCAATATATCACCGATTGAAGAGCACAACATTGATGACTGTAATAATTTCTTAAATAAAATAGATACCAAAATTGCTAGTGCAAGAGCTCAAGTTATAGATAGTCAAGACAGAAGTGTGTAAGTTATTTCTTAAAAATTATCTACCTAAATGTATTTACTAATAATTCACAATTTCTATAAATAATTAGAATTTTACTTAGGTACAATAACTGTTGATAATATCATATTCAAATTTATTGATTTTCTATAAAAAATATTTGAACCCCCATTAAGTTTTTTGCCTCAAATCTATTACGAGTCTAACTTTAAGTGCCACTTCAGTATTTTATAACCCATTAGGTTACCATTATTAAGATAGGCAAACAAATGTCTTCAACTAATTCAATTTCTTAAATTATTCAGGTTGCTTGGATAGTTAATTATTAAATTAACAAAGAATAAAAAGGAAACATGAAATAAAGTACAACTTTTATAATAATCCTATTCTTTGATCTTAATTAATGATAAATAATTCAGAATTAAAAAAATCTATTATTTATTTATGCTTACTTTTTTAAGCTATTAATTGGCTTGACTATTCCAATACCATAATATACAATTCTTAAATTATGCTATGTATATTACTAAATTTGATATTATTGGTAGAAATGTACAATATTATTTGTTGATTATATAGGTACTGTCCAGAAGAACAAGTATTATTTACACGCCAACGATTAACAAGTCGTAGAATACAGGGTCCTTCAATAAGTACAGATGAAATACCAATAATAGTGACCCAGAATCTAAAGTTAATGAGCTCACGGCAGCGGCTGGAACAAGAAGAAGAAGAAATGTTTACTCTGTGATAAATAGTAATATAATGTACCTAGCCAATATTATGTTTAACTATAACTATTTTGTAGTAACTACCTTAAAATAATTTTGATTGAAATGTTGACATATTAATATAATCTAACTGATTTGTAACTTTTGTTTCTAAAAACCTATTGTAATTAACTTTCAATCTAAGTAAGGTTGTGGTTACGTTATTTTTTATGTTTAAAAGTACATTTATTTCTTGCCTATATTTGACATGGAACAAATTATGTGTTTGATTCTGTTTTAATGTTGTAAATTAAAATATTATTTTTGATCAATAAATTATGTTTTCTGTTAATTGTTGGTATTTAAAATATATTTTTTTTTATTATTATTGATATTATATACATTTAATTAATTGTAGAATTTCAAAACGCCAGGTGACGTAACTGTAGTCACCTTTGTTCAAAATGTTCAGTATCATATCTCTAATATTTATGTACGATGTACACCTTATACATTTATCATATAATTTAAATAAATTAATTATTTAGTATTCAAACAAAATATTTAATAATCTTTTATATTGATACTATTATTATAATTTATATTTATTAAACAAATCTATTTGATGTATTTTTTTAAAATTTTTTTTTGTTAACATCAAATCATAGTTACTCTCAAATAAATGTCTGTGCTATAAGTAAACAAATTCAATAAAATAGTAATGCTTTTAATATATCATGTTCAACAATGTTTTCTGAAAGTCATTTATTTTATTAATTACAACAATTATTAAGAATTTATTAACTATATAGTTTTATTTTTCATGAATAGAATTATTTGTAAATCAATGTTTATTTCACTTGTAAAACTTCAATATTCTCTCATACTATAGTATTATACTAATAGAATATCACTAATTACCATACAACCACATAGTAGTAATTTGCTTGAGGTTAAGCCCTACAATTATAGCATTTAAATTTTAATTGGAGATCTATTGTTTATGTTGTCACAGTTTGTGGTTTTTACTTTTTTTTTTTAGTAACATTGTTATAAACCGTTAACAAACAAATGACAACATTCAAAAAAATCTAAAATTTCTTATGCTTATAATTAGCTCAAAATATTGAGTACCACGTTTGGAACAACTAGAGGGGGTGGTTTGGGTCTTTAGAACCTCCTAAAAAATTGTTTAAAAATTTGAAAAGAAAAATTGAACATTTATCAAATTACAATGATAAAACACAATATCATTATTTATAATATAGCATTGTATCACACCAACTACCAGGTATGATTTTTCTTTTGTTCTGTTTTTAAAATTAATTTGGACTGTCTTGTGTGGGCCTGGAATTATGGTTTTTGTTTTGTTTTAGTGGTTGTGATTACTTATTTACATATAGGCAAATAATGGTGTTAGGTCCTATTGAGTCACAAAATAACCTAGAGCTAAGCACCTCCTTGTTTAAATGTCTAGTTGCGCCTATGGACCTACTTGAGGTGGTGTTGGACTTGGACATGCCTTAATAACTAGACATATAGAAAGTCTATGAGTATAGTCTTTAAGTATATGCTTATATTATACTAGGTACAGGAGCGTAATAAAGGGGGGATTAGGGGAAGGTCCCCCCCAAAAGAAAAAACTTTTTTTCTACCGTTAACATTTTGATCAAAGTATTGATAATGACCATTCATGTTTGCTAAAAACGTATATTCCCTCCAAACCAAATTCCTAATAATGCCACTGACTAGATAGAGCAGAGCTATGATTTAAAATCTCGAAGCCGACTTGGTCGGGCTGTTCGGCCCCGATAAATTTATTGAACATGCGTCAGGACTCGGGAATGAAAATAATAGCGCGGGACGGGCAACTACAGATTATTGGTCAATGGTGGCAACGCGGGCATCACTGTAAATAATTTACGATGTTTGATGTGATGGCGTCACTGCTGGATCACTAATCGCATGTATAGAACAAATGTTTCATGGAAGTAAAGTCCTCAAAAGTGTATTATCAAAATTGGAACAAATATTTTGTGGAAGAAATGTACTATCTTAAATCGTGGTCTTCTTGTGGATACCGGAAGCTGGAAAACCAAAAAATTAAGAAAATATAGTAACAAATTGGTACAGAACGTTTACAAATAAAATATTATCTTTAATTAAAATAGACGAATAAATAAATGAAATACTTATATACTCTAATGACCTTTCTTAAATTTTGTACGGGTAAAGCTTTTCAATAATCATCGATACTACAAATAAGTAAGTTATTAATTTCTATTAATTTCATCATAATTAATTTGAAATTTAAATTGCTATAACTATAGGTACGTACTGATTAGTAATTATTTAAATGCTACAATGTACAATGTTTGTATCATAATATTTAAGTGAAAGTGAAGGCAAAATACAACCACGACACTGACAATGATTGCTATTCATTGTATCATCATTCATTGCATCAATTAATAATGACTATTGTCATCAGTTGAGTTCAAGTAGGTACATATGTTTATTTATATTCTAAATACTTTATTTAAAATAGTAAAACTTCCAAAATGAAAATAAAATAAAAGCATTTTTTAGGCACTATAATATTTAACAAATTAAAATAAACAAATGCATAGATAGTGCGTGTACATTTTAAGACTGGGAATAAATATTTTACTAAAATGCTTTAATATTAAGGCTTTTTAACTCAAATAGTCAAATTATCACTTGATATTTAACAATAATATATTAACATGTATAGAAGATAATGTTTATTATTTAATAATATTATATGGAAGAATATAGACTGTAGTATTATAAGTTGGAAACAGATTTATCATATATATTATTATTTCTGATGTAAAATCCATTTTTCTCAACAATACTACACAATATTCAATAATCTGCACACTAAACGATGTGTTATTACTTCTAATTTTGTTAAAAATTAATTTTAAATGTAACAAAAATTCACCATTGGCCAACGTCTCTAATGGATATGCAACTCTCAAAGACCATGGGCAACCGTGTGTCCAATGGATACGCATCTAATAAACATTTTTGCTAAATGTTTACAGGACGTAAAAAATAATCCCTTCTTCAAATGAGTTTTCAGATACTGAATATTAAAATTTCATAAACAAACACCTATTTGCTCTCTCTATTGTTTTTGAAATATACCTACAAAAAATAAATTTTTTCACAAACCCCATGAACATTTACCATGTCTCTGTAATTTTACGTATATTTTAATTAGAATAATTAATATTTTCGTGTCAAAATATTATTTTGCGCTTTATATTGATATTCAACAACAAAAACTTGAATCTACTATCTCTGGCTGATCGTAACTTAACCTTTCTTCAGAATATCATAAGGTGTAAAATTGATTCTTCTTTCCTCCTTTAACACATTCACTTTAGAGTTTCTGTGCGCCCTAAATGTAACAATGTTGCATTTACTGTACCAGTATTCACTCGCTGTATGAGACAGGCTAATCTAGACACCTCCTTTTGCCTACTCTAATTATTAATTATTAATTAACTAATTTATGTTGCTTCACCAAGTGGCTAATTGTTGTTCTTTTTTACCTTGTATCCAAATATTCGATATATTTTTGTATATTATTGCTAAATATAAATAGTAAATACTGAATACCTTAAAACTATATCTTAAATGGGCTTTCGCCTGTTAAATTTTAGATAAAATATAATCTAACATTTTATTATTTTATTACAGTTATAAATGTCTGTATCAAAATACTTTAGTCAACGAAACAAACCTGAAACCGATGATTTAGCTGATTGTTTTATAAACTTAGAAAATGATCTTGTATCTCAGTTAAACGATCTGAATTATGGACCAAACATTGTTTATATTTATAATCCATTAGATTATGCATTCAATTTACACAAGATATTTTTAAAAAAGTTTTTAAATGCAAACAAAAAAGTATTATTCTTAGGCATGAACCCAGGACCCTGGGGAATGTGTCAAACCGGTGTAAGTATTTAATTTCAAATTTTTAAAATAGTAAATAAATTATTTATTTATAACTTTTAGATACCATTTGGTGAAGTTAATATTGTGAGAAGTTATTTAAGAGTAGTTGGAGAGGTTTTAACCCCCACAAATTATCATCCTCAAAGACCAGTTACTGGTCTTGACTGTCATAGAAGTGAAGTCAGTGGTAAAAGATTATGGGATCTTTTTATTGAACTCAGTGACGGCGATCCATATAAGTTTTTCAAAGATTGCTTTATTCATAATTATTTTCCTTTGGCATTAATGAATGAAAATGCTAAAAATATCACACCAAGCGATTTAAAGGTAAAATTTTAAAATTCAGCTTTTATTTTTTAATCTTATTAACCATTGGTAATTGTGTCTTATGAGCTCGCTATTGAGTATAAATTACCATTAATCGAAATTGTATGACCTTAAACTTTTTTGCCTAAAATAGTTTAACACTTAAGATTTTTTAATCCAGTTTCATTTTTGTAATGACACTTGAGATAATTTTTATATACAATCAGTAAAATGTATTTACAATAAGAATATAAGTTAATTTTATGAGATATAACTTGACAAACATGAAGTAAACCATAGATGTGTCTAGACTCTAGATCTACATGGGCGGGGAAGCAAAACTTAAAATTATAATATATAAATCCTTCCAGTCTCCAGACCATGGTCTAGATTATTTACAGACTAAAACTAATATTTACTTCAAATTTTTTTCTATTTTAAACGTCATTTCAACCATACAACCCAGCTCTAATGCTCTAAATTATTACCCTATAATAATATCATGATCTATGAACGAACATAAATTTAATCACTAAAAAGAAATCAATAAACAATATTAGATTCTGAGCAGAGCCATATAAATTGTATCAAAAAAATAAAAAAAAACGTTGCACAGAGAAAGTTCTCCTTTTTATGCGGTGCCAATCTCATTTCTTAGTTATGACTGTAGCCTTCTCGGTTCTTTCCCGCGCAAAACTGTTTTTGTTATGTTGTACATTTGTAAGACAGAAACAACACATGTGGGTGTAGCGTCTTTTTAATTTGTCTGAATTATAAACATTTGCAAATTATTTTGTAATTAAAAATCTATTAAATTTCAACAATGAAGGCTTAAAATATTTTAAACTTCACTTGTTGCTAATTATTAGTAGTATTACTTATTGACTTATGTAAAAGTTGTAATTTGTATTAATTTTTTTTTTTATATAAGTAAATAATGTTGCACATTACAACATTAAACAACTGAACAATATTATCATAAAGCAAATAATTTTATATATTATAGCAGGTTGTAGGACAGTGGCGTGACGTGAGTTGTGAGTGAGTGTAAGCAGTGGTACATTCTAACTTTATACGCCCTACCGTGTAAGCAACCATCAAACATGTTACGGGTCCTAAAAATAACTGATAACTTTTATTAAATTAATTATTTCATATTTGACTTGATTTTATTCAAAAATGTATTTTTTATTTTTTCAAGTGTAAGCAGTACTTATGTACGCTATGCCACTGTTGAAGGATCAATACTGCAATCTGCATTTACATTATACATTCATACTGTTGTATGATTTACATTTTCAGATGTACATCATACTGTTGTATAAATTTACATTTTCAGATGTACATCATACTGTTGTATGATTTACATTTTCAGATGTACACATTGTCAAGTACTATTTATTTATCTATTTTACAGAGTGAATACCAAAAAAAGTTACAAGAAATCTGTGACAAATCGTTGAGTGATATAGTTACTTTACTTCATATTGACACCATTGTTGCTATTGGAAAATATGTTGAAAAAAGGTCTAATGAAGTAGTCAAGAATTTTAAACTAAACAATATTAAGGTAAAATTAGAAAATTAGTTTAAACTAATACAGAAATAATTTTATTATAATTTTAGGTTGTACGAATTCCTCATCCCAGTCCTCGCAGTGTTGGCACAGCAGAAAAATGGAAAAATGAGACATTAGTTCTACTCAAATCAAACAATATTCTCCAGTTGTTCAAATAAAAATGGATTGGAGTGATCATATGAAGATATCATTATGTTTAGCTAAAGAAGCATTAGAAGTAGGGGAAGTTCCTGTTGGCTGTATTTTTGTTGATAATGACGGTAATATTTTAGCTTCTGGTCGTAACACAGTAAATGAAACAAAAAATGCAACTAGGCATGCTGAAATAAATTGTGTCGATACAATTGTTAAGGCTAGCTTTTTAGAAAAACTATCTAATATAACTGTTATTGTTACTGTGGAACCTTGCATAATGTGTGCTGCAATGTTGATAAATATTGGTTGTACTAACATTGTTTATGGTTGTGCTAATGACCGTTTTGGTGGCTGTGGTACTGTACTTGCTGTTCCTGGTTTAGAAAATTGTAAAGTCCAAGGTGGATTATTTGGAAACCAGGCAATGGATTTACTTAAACAATTTTATAAAGGGCAAAATCCAAATGCTCCAGAAAATAAAGTTAAAAAAAAACCTGTAAATCCATAAAAGACAATTTTATTTTGCATTTATATTTATATAATTTGATATAAGGATAATAATTTCTAAACAATGTATATTTTTTTTTTGAGATGTTTTTTTAATCTATATAAATTTTGTTCTAAGGTGTTCAATTTCTAAATTAAATTGTTTTAATGAGATTTCTTTGTTTGATGTATATTTCACAGTTTTTGTTTTGTTTAACATAACGAATCCGTTTTCATTGAAGTTACCATCTATTTGAGTGACATTTAGCCAAACAAACAAGCCTATTCCTGTTGATTCCAATTTAACATGTATTTGGTTTTTAGTTTCTTGCCAAACTCTGGACACCTGTTAAGAAAAATTAACAAATGCTCATTTTTATAACCTATAGATATGAAACTATGGAAACATAATATTTTAAATTTTTTGTATAAATTGTAAATACTATACTGAGAAACACAAGGTTTTTTTTGTTTTGTATTATATGGTAATAATTGAGCAATCCTTGTTTTGAATAACTAGTAATGAAGTGTAATATTTTGTTTTTGCACACTTCTGTAGAATATAGGTATATATATTATGTACAATGTATACAAATATAATAATAGACTCCTAAGTTTAAATGCATGATTAATATATTAGATTATTAATTAATAGTAAATTTTGTGTGACCATTTAGAATAGAATAAAATAATTAATATTTACAAAGCTTTTAAAAAACAAAAAATAATGACATTTATGATTGTTTTTAAGTAATGTAGAAATAATTTTTAATTAAGTTCAGCGGAGTACACAGGTATAGGGTTCTAAAGTTCTACCCCCCCCCCTGAAATTACTTCTTTTCACAAAAAAAAAAATTATTTACCACCATAATTAATACACATAGTAGATTAATTGTTAGTCATTTTTAATAGTTATAAAATCGAGAATCATAGTTTAAGTTTTTTTTTTGGGTGTTTTAAGAACATTTCTAAGTGTCTATGATAATCGCTGTATCAAATATACCATTTTTATAACGGCCTGATGAGGTTCTAATACTGTACTCTAATCTATGGTCTATAGGCAACCAAGTTAAAAAATAAACTCTATATGTTGACTAAATTTGAAACTTAAACTCTATTATTTGTTTTAACCAATTATATAAAAATCCGTGTTACGTAAATGGGGATAAAGCCCGGGTCTGTGATTAGTCTTAGCTAAAAAGCCTAACTGAACTAAAATCTTGTGTACGCCACTGATTAAGTTTAGGTATGGCTAATAAGCATTTAAAAGAATTCTGAAATTGTAAATGACAAGGTATTCTGTTGAATATTAATTGAAAATTATATTTTGTTAAATTAAACATATTAATTTTAATAGGTTTCCTCTCGATTTTATTTTGTAACACCAATTGCTACTTTAGAAATACACATTTAAATATTTCATTTTTTTACATACTATTTTATAATGAAAATATGGTTGGCAAGAATATTTACTGAATTCAATACAAGGTGCAATTAGGGGGAGGCTAAGCCCTCCACATTTTCAATCATATTTTAGTTTAAAACTAATTAATAATCTAAAACTGTGGTTTAAAATATTAATTATCAGGGTTTGTGCTGCTGATACTATTTTAGCTCCCTGGTACAATTTTATATCAAAAACAACCATATATTTAGTCACAGTTAATTAGTTTAAATTAAATAATAATATTGCTCAAAGAAATAAGATTACCGATATATTAGGCGTCTCATAACCAATAATTTTGTTGAATGTGGTAGGGAACAGGTAATTTGATGGAGACGCCTCTGTCATATTTATATTATTATAATATAGCTTAGTGTGCAAAAAACAAGATCGAATCTGTTGGTCTTTGTTTTGACCACATTTTTGTGTTATTGCTTTTAACCAATTAAAATAGTTTTCATTTAAAACTAACTGGGCACTATTATTTTTCTGAAACATAAAAAATGTTTATAAATGACTTATTAACTTTATAAATGTTGAAATGTAATAATTAAGTACTAATCACTACAAACCAATAATATAGTATCTGATATATATGTAGAGAGTGGTGTATTACTTTTCCAGCTATATATCTCCACATTAAAAATGACTTCCAAATCCACTAGACTATCAGAAACAACATACATTGTTAAATTATTTGAAATTTCTAATTCTGGAACTATGATAATTGGTGAGAAAAAATCTAATGCACTATAGTGTAACATTTTCCATCGTTGGTCGTAATCTGGAGATAAAAATTAGATTTCATATTTAAAAAATAATTCATTATTTTACCAACCAAAATGTATACAGTACTTTAAAAAATGTTTTAATACATAGATATATAAGTTAAGTAGGTATATCCATTTATAATAAATAATAATATTGAATAGTTAAGGAAAAACTGTCAAACCTATAAACATATGAATAATTAGCGTGTGGCTGGGGGGAGGGTCTTTAGCCCCTCTTAACCAATGTGTAACCCCCCCCCCCCAAAAAAAAAAAAAAAAAATCTAAAGATTTTACACTACATAGTTATGTATGAAAAAATGTTCATCTCTACATCAAAATCTTCGCCAACCCCCCTTCCCTTAAATCTTGAACCCTATGTGCGTCTGTGCCTTTATATCTGTAAGGAAAAATAAAAATCTATGATTAACCAATTATTACAGTTTATAAGGATTTTATCTATAACTAAAAATTCATGAATTTCATTAAATAGACACTAATAGAATTTACCATTAAATACAATTTCACTATTCAAAAATTAGTCATATACTGATTAAAAATTCAACATTATCCATTAGTTCTTTTACTAATTCATTATTTTTTTTTTTTGTAGTTAAATTGTATATATTTTAACATCAATATTAGATCATCTTAATCCTTAAGTATTGACAAATTCAATGAATTTATGTTTAATAAAATGCATGCATTTTTAATTATAGATAAAATCCTAATAAATAATCGTTAATTAATCAAAACATTTTTTTTCCCAATACTGATATGTATGCAAATTAATTTTTATTGAAACAAATAATTTTAAAATAGTTTTATTACCTATTGATGACCAAGTTGGTGCTTGCCATACATCATTTAACTGCCAATATAATGCACCCATTGTTAAGCCTCTACCATCTTTTAATAATGTATTTCTATGTTTTCGATACCATTCTGTTTGTATTCTCATAGCCCTAGCTTGAACAATCTAATATAGTATTAATAATAATGACAAGTGATAATTGATATATTATAAGTTAGCTTAAATTACAATTACTTACTTGACTCAAATACACATAATCACTAACAGTAGGCTTTGGTGGGACAGGTAAATTGATTTCTATTTGATACAACATGAAACCGTATCCTAAAGGTAGATGTTGTCTATGAATTAGCGCTGGTGAGGGAAAATTAATTAAATCATTTACATCAAACGCTTTTTGCAGAGTCTGATATGCAGGTAGAGACTGTAACCCATATTCTGATGCAAATCTAGTCCATGGGAAAAAAATTGAGCTCCAACTATTAACCTCATAGTTATAGTAATGCACTAAAAAAATTTAAATTGAAAAACGATGATTACTTAAATATTTGATTTAAAGTTTATATAGGTAACTTACCATCTCCATATAATGCACTATATGGATTTTCTGCTATATAATTTTCTTCTTCAGATTTTAAGCCATTAGTGGGACTTGACACCACAAAATTTCTTGTTCTATCCTCCTCCATTACTATTTTTCTTATAGTGTTGACATATAGAGCAATATAATCCGATGCAAACGTGGAATAATTGTTTCTTGTTCCATACCAATTGCCTCTTAATGCAGCTTCGTTTTCATTATTACCTGCCCACAATATTATGCTGGGATGATGTTGTAATCTTCTAATTTGCTGTTTTATTTCTACCTCTACTGTTTCTAAAAACTGATGGTTTGCTGGATACATATTACAAGCAAACATCATATCTTGCCATACCATTATACCTAACTTATCACATAACTATGCAAAACATTTAAAATTAATATCAAGTTATTTTTATTTTGAATGCCTTAATTAATAATTACTTTGTAAAATACATCACTCTCGTATACTCCACCACCCCATACACGAATAGTATTCATATGAACTTGTTTTGCTGCAATTAATAAATTACTTATAACATTTTCATCATTCATTTTCTCTGGAAATACATTGGCCGGAACGTAATTAGTGCCTTTAGCAAATATTGCCACACCATTTATTTTAAAATAAAAAGATAATCCTAAAAAATATTATATATACAAATAATTCTTATCAGATTTGGTTATACTTAATTATTACTTGTAAATAGGGCTTGTAAGTTGATGATTTTTAGATTTTATTTTGAAACTTATTATAATATGATGCCTTTCCAGTTGAAAAAGTGTTTTATTATTTATGAAACTAAATAACTAGGTATAATTTTTATTTTGTATTTTCAAGTAATTTTACCAATTTCCACTAATACAGCGTTTCCCAAACTTTTCCTTTGCTGGACTCCTTAGAGGTTAGTAAAAATGCTTGCAGACTTCGTAATAATAATAACCTAACAATAATAAATTATAATAAATCGTGGACTCCCTTCGGTATAAATGCGGACCTCTAAAGGTCCTCGGATCACAGTGGGAAATTCTGCACTAATAGGAAAAAAATCACGATTTTCCATTTACATGATTTATGACGAATTTTACAATTAAAATACATTTTATAACTATTAATATGACAGAATATTCGTACTCTTTAAATATTATAAATAAATATTTATAAACTTAGAATTATAGGTTCTATTAATTTTGTTCTATTTTATTATTTAATGTGAATAGGTTAACTGTTAGGTATCTGTTTGATTTATAAAATTAATTAGAATAAAGGTATTATTTTATATTTATCTTGGTATTTTATGGCTTTTATATTTTTTGATAACATTTTTAGGCCATATTTGAATTTTGTTTAGGATCTAAACTAAACTTTAGGTCATTATTTAATGTTTTTTAGGTAATCAACTTCCAACCCCTATACAACTATACTTATTAGTAGGGTAATATACCCAAGCTTGGATCATTTTTATCAATTTGTCTCTGGATAAGTTCGGCTGTTCTGAATCCTATTGAAATTGTTCTTGATTCAACGTCATCATTTTTAGTTTTAAATTCTATGCTTAAATTGTACAGTGGCTGTTCCCCATATCCATTGGGCCACCAAGTGCTTACATCAGTCTAAGACATAAATTGTATTGTGTGATTGTGTAGATATATATTATTATTTATTATAAATTGTTATATGTATATTGCATATATCAATATATGATACTATAAAAATCGGTAACCATCTCGCAGCGGACACAATGAATTGCCCAATAAAATATTTCAATTTGCCATGCCACTAATACTATATATTATAAATAGACATAAGAACAATATGACATAATATTATAGACTGTAGTATACCTACTTTTATTACTTATTAGGAATAATTTAGTATTATAATTCGATAAATGATTGCATATAAAAAATTTGTATAGTTGGACCTCGGCTACTCAGTCGACTATGCTAGGTACAAGACATATTATATTTATAAAACAATTATAAGTATGGGCTACGATCTACCTAAAGATTTTTTTTTAATATTTATCATGTAAATGTATAAGGAAGTTTTGAGAACTAAGGATATGATACTTCAGAGTTCAAAGAACAATGTCCATGTCCTATAGGTTATAATAGTGTAATTTAAAATATTATGCAATTATTATAAGTGCCTAATATATTTTACAAATGTAAATAATATAAATATATCTCGATCCTCTCAGTTTAAAATAGGTATTATGGTACCATTTTATATTTTTATCATTATCATATCAAATTTTATTGAGTAAAATATTAAAACATTTGAATTTTTACAAAACATTTAATTTAAAAAGTAATACAAACTACTTGATTTTGCAAGAATTTATGAATGCTATAATTAGGTGTCTATTTACCTAATCAATTGATAATTAATAGTTTTTTAATTTTGTTGTAATATTACCATAGGCACATATAATTCAATTGCAGTGTGTATTTCGTTTTCAACGCATATATCGTTACAACAATCCTGTTCTATGCTTAAAATACTTTTTTCAGTATTCAAAGCTAATTTAAATTTAGCATTAGAAATACTTTCAAAACATTTGACATAAACATCAGTTTTTAATAACCAATGTGAAGCATTAGCCGCAATTGTTTCAATTTTAATATCTTCTAATAAATTTTCTTGAAACATTATTAATTTTACGCTTTTCCTATAAAACATAAACATAAATAAAGTTTTTTTATTAATTCTGATTAGCACATAAAATACAAATATTACAATACCCACCATATCCCAACAGATGGGAATGCAGGACCCCAATCCCATCCAAATGAACTTTGCATTTTTCTTAAATAGTTTACATGACATTCCCCATTGTATTCTTTGGGGACACAAAATGGTGGGATTTTATTAGAATAATCATTAAAAAAATGATTTGCCATGCGTATAGGTGACTTAATGATGACTTCTAGAACATTTTCCCCTTCCTGATAGTATATAAAGTTATAAATATCAATGTTATTAGGATATCTGTACAAGATTCTACGATTATATATTTATATAAATAAAAAAAAAGAATTATACATACTTTAAGTAAATCTTCAACCGAAAAAGTGTACCTCACAAACATATTATTCGTTGAGCCGATTAGTTTTTTATTCAAATAAATTTTACTAAATGTATCTATTCCATCGAAAATAATATACTTTTTTTTGAATGCTTCTGAACTCGAGTTCACTAAAAAAATATACACACAAAATATGATAAATATTAAAGTGTAGTTTATATTTTAGATTCTTAGCGGAACAATGTATGTATATTAGTTGTACGCAGTAAAAAATTTTTCTTTGTTATGATCTAAAAGTCCAGTGAACAGTGGCGTATTTAGAGTTTTTCCGCCTATAAGCACTTTCCAATTCGCCGCCTTTCCCTATCCCCCATGTGGCCTAAAATGTTTTGTTACCTATGTGCGTTTACTTATTCGTATAGTATTCGTACCGTATTGCGTATGTGTATAATATATTTAATTTTGTACAATCGAATGTAATTGTTTACGGTGTAATTTGTAATTCTAAATTATATAATATATAATTTATATAATTGTTTAAAAATAATTTTTCTACTTAAAAAATTAGTAAAATTTGATTTCATCAAATGAAAAATACTTTTTGTAATTGTGTAAAAAAAAAAATTATTAGTCATTACTAATGTATGATTGTAAAATGAATTGCTTTAATAACAATAGAATATCATTAAATAATTAATTATATACTTCGTAATATATAGGCGCCGACAGGTCATCTTCGCTCAGAATTGTTTTCCGTATAAAATGATTTTATATTAGGCATTGAATTCAAATTTTATACATCCATTACAGTAACTCACGTGACACCTAATGTACAGCAGAGCGGTAGGTACTTGTCCAATTTTTTGAAAACTATATTTCATTCTTACTTTAAGTGTTTTACTAGGTGATTTAGATATTTTATCGGAAATATATTGGTTTTTATATTGGCAAATTTATACATTCAATATATTAATATAATATAATTATTTAATACATTTTCATGAGTTATAATATTTCATTTGATAATATAAATATCTATTTCAAACACTCATATAACACACGTGTGGTATATTAGTACTATAGTCTATAAATATTTTCACACTGCAGGATATTATTGTAAATATTCAGCTTTATGGTCCAGTTAGTGTCATTCGAGGTTAGGTATATAATGTTACAATATTAATGTTTACAAATTATATAAACGTAAAAATTTTATTTTATTTCAAATTGCATTAAGAAAGTTAGTTAAAAGCGTTTTATCTATGTTGTGCGTGGGTCTGAGAGAAGAATCAATTATTGCACTAAAATGCCTTTCTTAATGCAATTTGAAATAAAATAAAATTTTTACGTGCAATAATTGATTCTTCTCTCAGACCCACGCACAACATAGATAAAATGCTTTTAACTAAAATCGTTTTTTATGATTTTTGAGTAACTTTCAAGTAAACTCACCTATTACAAAAATTATAGAGGATAATACATTTAAAGGTATGACATATCGGTTTTATATTTTATTATAATTTGACTTCGTATTCGACTTTCAAAATAAAAATAAAAATTGCAAATTAAAATGTTTTTAATATTTTTTTTTTGAGGCAATACTTATAGGCAAATTGATATGTCAAACCCACAAAAAATTATTACCCATCGTTTTTGTAATGAGTAATTTTGAGTAATTTTATTCTAAGATTACTAAAAAACATAAAAAAAAATGATTCTGCATAAATAGTTTTGTCTATGTTGCACGTGTACAGAAAGAAAAAAGAAACAGTGCGCTGACATTCTCTAGGAGGACTTCATAATAGTTCATACCCGCATAATTTGTTGTCTCCGTCTTACACACGTACGACATAGACAAAACGCGTTTACTAGCGTAGAACTCGCTCAATTTTGGTGTAAGAATAAAAACAACTATTACAAAATGAAAAGATGATAATATTTTGGAGGGAAAAACGGTATATTGGGTATATGAACGTTATATTGGGTATAATGGAAAAAACGCATCGACTTGCCCTCATGAATATTGAGTATTGACTAGAACCAAAATTGAGCGATTTATACTAATTTAACACATTTTGTCTATATCTTACATGTGTAAGATGGAGACAACACATGCGGGTGTGACGTCCTCTTAAAAACTGCAGTTCGAGATGGTTATACTATAATTGTAGGCTGTAGCCTGTATGGCTGTATGTCTCATCCGGTAATCAGTTGTATTACTGTTTGATTGCTCGTTATCTAGCATTCTAGGCTCTAGCATTTGACTAAAACACGGATTATTTTTGTTACCAAACTACATTTTAAACTTCAACCTCATAATAAATTTAATTATTTGATTTATTCTGTGCTTCAACAATCAACATTGTATTAAGTATTTTACATACCTATTTCTTAAAGTGTTCCTTGTCAATAAATTATTATTATCTGATACCTATTCGATGGTAAAAACAAATATATTTATTTTATGTCCTGATTTTTGAAAAAAGTAATAAAGCTTTTGAGTTTTCTGCAATATTGGCATATTGTTAATTAATTATTATAATTTTTTTTTTGGTAGGTATTCATCTTAGAGAAATATTATTGGTACCTATTTGGCTTATCTAACTCGACTAACTGTCTTAGTATTGTGTAATGACGTAAGTAATGTGTAGGTATATAATTTAATATAAATATATAATATTAATATATTCGTTAAAACGTCATCGTATATATTATAAAAATCCTAATGTTTAAATGCATAAGAAAACGTACTCACATACACACGCGTAGGTATGACGTCATGACGTAGAACTGTATAAATATAATTAATATAGTAGCTCACTAGCGTGCAACTTACTATAGCACTAAAAAAATATGTAAGAGTCGTCCTTATTAGTGAAAATGCATGTAAATTAAACAAGAATGGCCGTCATTAGCGATATATTTATAAATGTAAATACTAAATAGTAAATAGGTACAGTGTACAATATAGCATGGAACAATTATACTTATATATTGTTGAATAAGTTAAAACGTGCCTTTTATATTTACTATTAGGTATATAAAATTAGGTATTCATCATTATAGTATATATTATACTACGTACACAATTATTAATTAATTTTTTTTTCATATTTTTTTATTGAACTTTTTGCAAAATTAGTAAAATAAAATGTAAATCAATTAAGTACCTATCATGTTTTGCACAATGAAAATCACACCTCAAAGATTTTAAAATATCAGTAATTTATGCATGATGACATACGAATACCTATGCTTATTTGACCATATAGCTTAATAATATTGATAGAGGCGTAATTATTATTTTTATTTTTTACTATTCAATTTGTGGCGTGTTATACTAATTTAAATCTTAAAAACGATTTAATTTATTGAAAACTTACAATAAATATAATATTTTTATTGCCTAGCATGCATGCGGCATGCCTATTACATAATGTGCTATCAAGACGTGAATATTACGGATGAAAAAAAATAATTCGTTAACGCAAGACAGATTCCATCGGTTTTTACGAGTATGATAGAAATAATAGAATTAAATTTTTTACGGCCTCCGGGCCTCACCAATAACCATCAGTAAAATATAAAATAACCACAGTCGGACAATTGACGACATGGGCGCCCGTGGGGGGGGGGGGCAAGAGGGCCATGTCCCACGAAAACAACATGTACTTAAATAGTTAAATATGAAAATTGCTATAACTAATATTAGATTATGAATTATTTTTATCTTGCCCCGAGTGAGATTCTATCCTGCAGGCGCACTTGTCGACGAACTTATAGGTACTTTCAAATTGATACTTTGTGGTAACATATCGCTGACCGTATATATCTTAACTCTACGTGATTATTGATTTAAATTAGTTCATAAGTAGTTCAGTAGTTATTTTTTTTTTTTTTTTTATTATTATAAAAGCCGCTAGTACAACTAAGATAGCTAGTTTAGTAGTTATATGACACTTATAATTTTATCAACCATTCCTATTCCATACAGTATAATATACACATATAGTATATCGGTAAGTGTAATATAAAGCGTTTATAAAATATACATGATGAATATGTATTATGATTAATATTTGCAGTGCTTGTATTATTATAATTAAGACACATACTAAATAGGTAGGTACTACTTACTAGTGTTACAACTAGTAAAACTAGCCAATATGGGGGAGCTTCCCATAAAAACTATAGACCATTTAGTTAATTTTCATATGTGACTGTAGAACCGCAAGTCGTATTGAAGCATGTTTGAATATTGATTATAAATACTAATTAATAAATAACAGGTATACCTATCAGTATATATTATTATAATGTATAATCGACACTCCGTTTCTTTTCTATGTTCCTCCCTGCGCCTCTAATTATTTAGCCAACGAACCTATTAGAAGATTGTTATCCTTATCACCTGCCAATGTCGATGCTTCCCAACTTACTTAAGAGAATGTCAACGCACTATTTGTTTTCTCTCTCTGGCCCACGCGCAACATAGACAAAACGTATTTACGCAGAATCGTCTTTCTATGTTTTTAGTAATCTTAAAGCAAAATATTACAAAAAAGATAGAGAATAATACTTTTGAGGGAATGACATATCGCTTTGTCTAAATATTGTCTCCAAACAATTTAAACATAATTTCAAATTACAACATTTTTTTATTTATTTTAAAAGTCGAATACAAAGTCAAATAACAATAAAATATAAAATCGATACGTCATTCCCTCAAAAATATTATTCTCCATCTATTTGTTATGGGTGATTTTGCTCTAAGATTACTTAAAAACATAGAAAAAATGATTCTGCATTGATGCTTTTTGTCTATATAGTTGCACGTGGGCCAGAGAGAGAGAAAACAAATAGTGAGCTAACATCCTCTTAATATAGATGCCTGATATATTATACTGTACATTTTAATTTACTTCGTATTTATTTCTCTTTTGTACACATATACATAAATACATTATTTATAGATTTGTTTGTAAAATAATACTATTTCCTTACTTGTTACTATAAGATTGTTTGTATGTTAGGTTTACATTTCTATCAAAGGCCAAAGGGCTAAGTCTGTAAAATAAAATAATTAGTAGTACCTAATTACCTTCTAAATTCTAATATTTAACTCAGTTAAACTATAAACACTAATCTATAAAAATAACCAATAGTACCTACCTAATGGTTTTTATTTATATACATAATATATATAGCTAATAGCTATATATATTAACATATTTTATAGATTATGCTATGCAAATTAAATATTAAATTAAAAATTATATTTCATTGAATTATTTTAATGCAGTTATTTTTCTAAATTATATTAGAAATTTACAAAGTACAAACTGAATTATTTTTATTATATATTATTATTTCTGTACAAATATCTTCGTCAAGTAAATAATAAATTACAACGTTGGGTAATATTTTCGGTTATCTTAGCTGAGTATGCATAGGTAGTATATAGTAGTGATGACTGATGAGGATATATTATCGGAGATAGTATTATAGATAATAGATATCTCAGAGATACTGTACAGCTGAAATGTTTTAGAAACACGTCCTCCATCCGGATATTACATTATATTTTAACTTAACAAAGTTAGCACATTTTACTTCAAACTCCACTTCACTTTTTATGATTTACATACGTTTTAGATTCTAAAAGGCGCGGTGAATGTATTGATTTAACAATGATGCGTGTTTTTTTTTGTGTCGGGGGACACTTTTTCCAGTAGAATAAAATAGTTAGATTTCCACTTTGAAAAAATACTTATGTTTTTGGCAAAAAATAAAGCTATTGATTAAATATAAGTAGGTATTTATAATATGTGATATTATATATTTAATCAATGATATACTTAGAGGCGCCAGAGCCTTATTTGGGGAGGGGGGGGCTAGAAAGGTTAAACTTATGGTATAATTTATTAATAATCTTAAAAAATAAATTGAATACATATATAAATTATAAAAGCGATTCAGAAACAAAAAAAAACCCAAATTTAGTTAAGGGGCCGAAACGAAAGCCCCGGGCTCCAAAGTTCCTAAGTAAGGCTCTGGATATACCTAACCTTTACATTGGAAAAGAAAACTTTTATCTACACTTGTTATTCTACTATTTACAATATTATAAGTTATTATAATATTTTGGTCATATAATATATAGATTATAGGTAGGTTGTAGGTAATAGGTATTCACTATTCATATTAAAAAATAAGATTGGCTATGGGCAAGTGGGTCCTATTCTACCATACATTAAGTGTCTGTCAGCCTATATATTACTAATTATATTTTATGATATTATTGCTATTCCCTATTAAAGTAATTTATTTTACTATTAGTAAAACAGTAGGTTGAATTAATTTTTGCCGAAAACATTTCATTTGATATAGTACTTTAAAAGTTTCAAGTAGGTATCCACAAATAATATTTATAAGTTACAAAAAATAACTAAAACCGTTTTTCTCCAAATTTGAAAAAAAAAATATATAAAATATCTATTAACTCAATTTAGTTAATAAAATGTTTAGATTTTTTGGTCACAGTATGAAATACTTAACAGAAACCTTGTTTTAATTTTTAGCTATACAAATTTAACAGTGGCTTTATGTGGCTTGATGTGCGCATGTGTAACGAAACGTGTTCTGAGTGCAAGCACCGGTCGGTATCACTGGTTCCCGGATGGGTAAGCACTAACCACTCGGGTTTTTAGTGACGAATCCTTCCTACACATACACGCACGTGTTCAATCCAACCGTACTCCTCCCCTACTACAAACAGCTAATGTCCATAGTTGCTGGGCTTGTATAAAATAATTTGTACATTTTCGTGATTTTGATGAAATTTGTCAACATTTGACCCTTTAAATGCTTATAAAAAAACATGCCTAAACGTATTTAAACTTTACGAACATTTATAATAATAATAATAATAATAATATTGCGTTGATATTAAAAACACTGGGTACAACTTATAAGTAGTTATAATTTATAACTTATATGTTATAACTTTATAAGTGTTGTACGATCGGAGTATGGGTTTGCATACCAGGGTTGAATGGTCGATATTCTTCAGTTTCGGCGGGGGCGTCGGCGTCGGCAGTAGCTAGTGTCTACTGCCTACTCGTTCAACAGCCGTCGATCATAACATAACATAGCCACGGACTAAGGTATCCGTGTTATATCCTTGGTATAGCTAACGTTCCAAAATATTTTCTGGTAAAATATTATTAGGTCTAAATATCTTTCCAATATTGTAAACTTACAATATTTATTCAAAAAGACAGTTAATATAATTTTAAGATTTTTTGGTTAACCATGAAATACTTATGAGAAACCTTGTTAAAATTATCGTGCATACAGATCTTTAATAGTTTAATATTTTTGAACCGCTATTATGAAAAATGTATGAGGAACCTTGTATTCAATTTTCAAACAATTTGACCCAGTGAAAAATTTTATATTGGCGTTTAAAGAAAAAAAAACTATTGAAAATGTCAATAAATATCTCAATATATTTTTAAATTAAATAACTTTTAGGAATTTCTAACTCAAAATGATTAGCAAATTTTTGAGATTTTTTTATTACGCTAATAATAACTTAACATTTTCAAGTTTTTTAACAGAGTAAAAAAATGTTTATCGACAATTATTAAATAAAAACTAATAGAAATTATTATGCCTATAAACTATAAATAGCTTAAAGAGTCAAAATATATTTTTAAATGTATGGCGTATAGAAATTGCTAATATAAACATTTGGTGAAAATATTAAGTATCTACGGTTATTCGTTTTTGAATTACACCAAAGAAACAAAATCGATTTTATCGAAAACCGATTTTGTGTAAAATTTCCCGTTTTCCCCTACGCTTTTGAAAACTATATCGAATTTTGACCTCTCAAATGCACCACCTAGATTCACTTTCCCACCAGAAAAGTTACTAAAGTTGAAAATCAAAGAATTATTTCAACTATTTGTCGTTTATACACTCAAAAAAAAAAAATGAATAAAAAAACCCACTATTATAAAATCAATACATTTATTATCACTCCTCTTAAAATCTAAAACATTTATAGATTTACATAAAAAGAAATAAAATTTAATAATTAGAATTCCTTTGATTTATATAATATGTATACTATATTATAGTGTATTTAATAGGTATAGTTGTAATATATTTATGAAATATTTTGTTATAGGAACCAATCACTAAACAGATAATTATTTATCAACTTAACACAAACTTTATTTCAATTTCTCATCAAGTTACAGCAATTATGGTCATTGTAAATATTAATTATGTTTTATTTCAAACTATTTTTTATGTAACTAAAATGATTATGCAAACAGATACGGAGTACGGACATAAGTGAGAGTCGTACATTTATAAAAATGTATAATTAAAATATGTAGGTACAATAATTAAATATAAAACAGAGATAACTAATAATTGATAAATAACAACTAGAAATGAGAATTGTTATGGATTTTTTTTAAATAAAAGCCTTAGTTATAAAGACGTTTGCCATGTATATAAGCATTAAAACAAAAACAATATTCGTTTAATCGTATTGCATGTGAAAAGTACATTATACAATTTGTTAACCGCAGCCCGTAAGCGCACTTATACTATTTTGATTATTTATAATTCTGTTGTGAATTAGGTATAGCTGGTTCTATACATGTGTATGTGACCAGACCACAAAAGGAAATGTAAATTGAATCACTGCATACAAGCTGAGTCAATACACTCGTAGTTAGACCTTAGTACCTATATTAACTGTTTTATTAGAAGTGTTAAGAGCAAAAACTATCAAGAAATAAATCATATGTTATTAAGATTATTAATATAGGTAGTTCATAATATTTTTTAAATCCCATATTTGATCCTATTTTGTGATTATATTATATTATCAAGGTACTTAAAACTAAATAAATAAAGACGGATTAATGAAATGTTTTTTTTATTTAACACAATTTAGAAAGAAAATATGGCCACAAAAATATAAACTTAGTTTCTATTAAATAATGATAGGGAACTTGTACAATGTTGCCTAATTTATTCAACAATTTATTATTAGACATACGCATCGGGCCATTGTACATTCGTACACTGCACATTTCTGATTCGAATATTAATAACAAATATATTATATACATGCGTTTTTATACATGTATATAAATTATATTTAAATCTAATAAAATATTTTTTTTGTCCATTTGTTTGGTAAGTAGGTACACATTATACGACTTTTCAATTCATATTTTACACAAACAATATATTTATTTTTAGATTCTGAGCGGAGCGATGAATGTATTAATTTTACAATGATGTGTGTTTTTTTTTTGGTCACCCATCCGAGAGCTAGCAACACTGGCCGATACGTATACACTCAGAGCGTTTCCGCAGTTCAGTGTACGAACCGCGCCACACCGCACCACACACACAAACTATAGTTAGGCTCTACTACTTACTAGTCCTACTATTTAGTAGACTAGTAGACAAAAAGTCTACAGTCTGTCAGTCTATGTTCTATATAATATAGTCCGAATGTCTTGAGCTACACAGTTCGTCTCAATACTCATTACTCAAAATACCTAACTTATATAATATAATATATAACTATAACTATAACTATCTCCTCGACTCCTCCGTAGTCATATTACTAGTATAAGCGTAGGGGGCTTATTACTAGTATAAGCTGAAGGGAGCTAGAAATATCAATTAACACGTATTAACATCATTTATTATACTTAAGAGATTAAGTTGGAAAATATTACAATCAGGCGGAGGCCAGTATTATAAAATATCTTATTATACAACCTATGCGTGTAATAAAGTATATATATACTAATATAGTAATATAGTAATGTCTATATGAGTATATGACTGTATATTATATAATTGAACGTGTCCTGACCGATTGATTGATCAACGTAGGGTACCTAAAATATGATATCTAAAATTTGCATTAAAAGAGGTGCATTTTATGTATTTTGAGATTCACGATGGAAATCAAGCATTATTTTTTAGTTTATTCCATTATTGGTTACTCGGGCAGATGAGAAAAAAGCATTCATCAAATCATTAAACCATTTAAGGCTTCAAATAAATAAATTATATCTGAAAATAAATATGATCATTTATTTATAATATATATATATATCGATATGTTTGGTACTTAGGTGCCTATAAAAAATTTAAAAATAACGACAAAGTTTGATATTTATAACCTAATAACATTTAATTACCTAGTAATGCAGAAGTTAATACTCTCAGTATAAAAAAGTAAATACCGTGAATGGGAGGGGGCACCGGGCACGGGACCCGAGTGTTTCCCTTTAAATACACCCCTCATAGCCCCCCGCTGTTCAACAAAATATAAAAATGAAGGGGATGCTTTTTTTTAAAAAGTAACCCTATTTTTTTTTGGTCGATTCGAACTCTGAGTAAAAGCAATTCACAGCTTATCATGTACAACAGATTTCTATCGTCCAGAAACAATATTTTAATGCCATGCGTTACTTCAAGGAAACCGCCCGCATTGAGACCTGGCGCTATAACAGATAACAAAAATGGAAAACTGTAATTTCGATAAAAATAATTTGTTCATTCTCGCCATTAGACCAACAATAATGGCCGTTGAAGCCATATTACATGTGCTGCATATATTTATTTCGATTTCGTACGGTTGCATCGTTTGAAATCGATTTCACAGTAATAGTTACAGAGACCCGCTGGGCACATTCCCACATCTCACCGGCGACACGCGTGTTCTGAAATTTAATAATATAATCAAAGGGATTAGCCGGATTCCGTGTACCTATACGATTTTACGAATATTAATAAATTGTTGAATCTGTCTTTCAAATGAGCAACATTGTAGAAACTATCCATTTTGCTTCCATCGCAATTCAGAACGATCGATAGAAGGAATTGATAAATACTAAATAGCAGGGCTTGCAAACGTTATGATTATAACGTTATATTTGACAAAAAACGATTGAAATTTGTAAACGTAATTATAACGGAAAGCGATAATCAAAAACAATTAAATACCGCAAAACAAAACATAACGATTAACAAAATATATTATATATCATTAAACAAAACATAACGCAAAACAAAATATTTTAAAATCTATTTATTTAAAAAGTTTATTGGTTTTGTAGAAACATTTATTTCATGCGATAATCTAAGAATTGATTATATTATATTTCGTATCCGGGCCATTACCTACCCAAATTAGTTATTATTTTTCAATTTTATAGGTATTAACACTATTTTAAATAACGATAAACGCTAAACTTGTATAACATTTTAGTTCTGAATAACGATAAACGCAAAACTTGGATAACGTTTTAATTCTAAATAACGATAAACGCAAAAATTGCGTTACATTTTATTGTAAACAACATAAAACGGAATTTTTTTTTAAATGCAAGTCCTGCTAAATAGTCGTTAAACAGATTCAAATTCAGCATTAAGAGGACGCCACACCCCCATGTGTTGTCTCAGTTTTACAAACGCGTAACATACCAAATTCACGCTCAGCAGTTCTAGTTTTATGCTGTTAGCTTACAAATGAGACTGAATAGACCTATTATAAAACTTGATGGCAAGGACATTATCTGTGTTTTGAAGGAAATTTTTTTACGACAATTCAATTTTTAAGTGAGTTATGAGCATTTTTAGTTTACATTTATTATACACGCATAACTCACTTAAAAACTGAATTATCGTAAAAAAACTTCCATCAAAACACAGATAATGTTCTTACAGATAGTTATATGCGAATAAAAATTGGTAGTTTTGTTTATTATTTTTATGGATCAAAAACATAATAAGTAAATGAAATTTTTCTCCCCAAATGTTTTTTAAAACATTTCTGAGAAGAACAAAAGAATTATAATATTTGCGCTCCTATTCCTAAAAATAAGGAATTAATTCATGTTCCTATTGCTTTATAATATAAAGGAATTAATTCCTTCATTCGTTCCTCTAAAAAGGAATCAATTCCAGGAATTGTTCCTTTAGGAACGCATTCCTTAACAACACTTATTATAAATGTACCTATTATTTAAAAATAAAGAAAACATAAATTGATAAAGTGGCCCGATCGATCTCATTTACCTACTATTTACGCTTTTAAACCTAAGTTTTACAATTTTTATATTATCCTTTTATTATATTATATACATCGATGATTGATCGTTTACTGACGGAAGCAAAATTAGAAGTACTGTCCATGCATCACATGTAAAAGGCAGAGACAACAAATATCAGTACCCAATCAACTTGAGTTGAAATCAAATGATAAAAAATATACTTAAAACATGATGACAAGAAAAGTCATTAAAACTGTTATCAATATGCAATAAATAATAATATTAATACCTAAAATAATTGCTTTTTTTCACATATTTTGTGCATACAAACACGATACACGTATACAGTAACGTAATACACGGAATTGACGTGAGTGCCGATAATATAATATAGCCATGTAAGGCCTCGTGTACACATTTTTTTCTCTAAATATCATAATATTTTAATTACTTGGTTATAAATTATAATAGTTTTAAAAAAATTTAACATTTCAAAAATAAATAGCCCTGCAGCAATAATCCCTATACAACCACGCATCCCTTCAGTAGTTTAGTTATAACTATTGGGCTGGGAAGTTACAGCACTAAAAAAAGCTTTGAAAATCGATGACACTATTGCAATTAAATAAAATACCCAAAATTGCAATTAAATGTACGACTCACAACTATAACTGCACGAATGTCTGTATCCTTACAAGGGACCTGAGCAGCAGTGAATAATATAGGTGTAATGATGCGCGCAGTCTTTTTGTGCCGCCCTCGCCTCGTATAGTCGTATTCCTATAATCCTTGGAAACTGGTGACCTTTTGTCGGTCCTGAAACGACGAGGATCACGGATATTATCATCACAGACCTACCTACTCATCTTTATGCCGCAGGAATGTCGTCGCACTGCCCACCACTACCGTCGGCGCGCATACTGGTTTTACCGAAAATGAAACGCGCGGCATCACGACAGACGTGGAGAAGAAGGCCTGCGACGATAGCGTTTTCCTCAGACCGCAGACTTGCGAGTTGCGACGGACGGCAACAATTTATTATTATCGCAGTTGCCCGGTCGCGTGTACCTAACCAGCCGTAATGCCCCGTAAACAATATGAAACGTGATCGGCGATCGCCGAACTCATTCAGTGGTCGAATCGACGGTAATCCATAATGTTACGTTACCTACTCGCGAACGGATAACCGTGATATTACGTGGCCTTTGGCTCAGTGCCGTTCGATTGTCGATCAAACCGTTTTCACGTAGCCGTTTGCGATGAAATCCACGTGACATGTTGTCCAAATCATGCAAACGTGTATACAACATGGCAAATTTGCGTCCAGCAGAACCAATTTTGTGTTGTTAACTCCAATATGTTTTAAGCGAGTTACGATGAGTAGGTATATAATATGTATGTAAAATATAGCAATCTAAAAATGCTCATAACTCGCTTTAAAATTAAAATATCGTAAAAACTAAAAAGCCTGAGTACAATCATAGATAATGTTTATTTTTGATGATGGATCAATATTCAAAACACAAAATTTGTTGTGCGCAGTTTGACGACATCTCGGCGAAACGAGTCTTGCATAATATATATTATTAGATATTTCAATATTTGTGCGGCTCAGTTGTTTATCAAGGGAGGGGGGTAGGGTAAGGTTCTGAAATAAAATGTTCAATATTTTATATTGAACCTCCCCCCCCCAAAAAAAAAGAAAAATCTAGATACGCCACTGGTGCGGATAATCAAACAACGAACATGAATTTTATTTAAATGTTTAAATTAAAATTAAAACTATGTAATATTGCAATGTATTTATATGTATGTATAACCATTGATTATAAATAGTACTATTTATAATCAATGATATAACGTACAAGTAAAAAGTATAAGTACCTATTAATTATAATGTGATAAATTATGTCGTTTAAAGTACCTATGTGGTATATAAGTATTTAAGATTAAGTGTTTTTTTTATGAAATGTACATATGTAATCAACTGTCGCTGAACTTTATTTTTTCGGGGCATAGTTTTTTTAGTTTTTAATAGTTAAAGTTCGGTCACGTCACTCTCGGGTTGTACTGTTCGTTCCATTTCATTATGTTTTAAGACTACATTAGGTGAGCTTTAGTAGATAATAAAATAATCTCGAATTTCATAGTACGAACTGGAATCTATAAATGAATTTGTTCAAAAACGTCATAGTGCGGGTATAACCAGACGTGCTAATAGTTTAAGTGCTCATAGTTGACGTGCGAATAATCTACGCTCCACGTTATATTACACGTACATATATTTGCTAAACTCATCACTTACAGTCCGACGAATCGCGTCACCCATTTCCTAGGGATTTATCGACAAGGTGAGACGTACATCAATCACCTATGTATATTATTCACAGATTTCTCTTGATAAACCTAACCGTTATTGACAATTTAATGAAGTTGCGCGTCAATATAAAATAATATAACTTTTGACTATGTTATTACTTATTACATTAAGAACTGTCAACTGTGCATTGTTTAACATTGGTGAGTAAATTGCATGCAGCACACACAATCACGCCTATATTATCGTTTAATAGTGCGTTTATTCAAATGCTGAATTTTTTGGAGTACAGGGCCGGATGCCCGGATTAACCTATTAGAAACTGTCAAAATATTGCCACAGTGGCACAGTGCGTATACGAGAACGGGGCCTGGCAAATAACAACTGTAGGTTGCAGGTGGTAGGTGTGCGCAGCCTATAACCTTCATGATTACAAACAAAAACAAAATCATTAATAAATAGAATTAATGTTATTATAAAAATCGAGGAACTCGATCTGCTTTATTCTATAGGTGCATGGAAAGTGTACATCGTCATTGAGGAGGTCACGGTAATGGATGTATTACATTTAATTGTAGGTATGTAAAGCACTTCTGAGCGGATTGAGAAGTGAATCCGTATAATATGTCTAAGAATATTTTATATTTTATTATACATTCATGATTCATAATATTGCTACTACTTACTAGTAATTTATATTTCAATTAGTATAATTATTAGCAGTACTCAGAAGTAGATCAATTAGTTAGATCTTAGATACATTTTTTTCAAAAAAACAAATCTCATAGGTCCTACCTACGATATATTGTTGTAACTTTTAATATTATTTAATATAACATTAGTACATTACTATCTGTAATTAACTTATGTATATCGTATTACCGTTTAACGTTGTGTAATACAGAATACAGAATATACTATTAATTTATTAATATAAATATTTTTTAAATGTTGTTGAATATACTAAAAATAATAATGTACGCAGTAACGAAAAGTCTCCCACAAACAATATTTTTTGAATTACAATTTACAGCAAATAGATACTTTTTCCCGACAATAGATAAACAGGTTTTATTAATAATAATATGGGGAGGGAGAAATACTATACTTTATTGAAATTAATGTTTTGACAGTTTGGGACACCATTTGCCTAGGGCCTCCGAATAACTTAATCCGGCACTGCTCCCATGTAATAAAAAATATGCAATACGTATACTTAGTATGTTTAAAAATTCAAAAAAAATCAGAAATTGAACGAATGAACACAGTCGAAGGAAAACGCGGGTGAATCACTTTCTTTATACAATATAGGTTTGTAAAATTCAAGCTAAAGTCGACTGTGCGCGGCTGGTTGAAACGTAAATAAATATTATGTCGGTCGTGGCCTGCGCTCTGCATGAGCGCAAAGCGACGCATGTTATACACTTATACTATAGTACGACAAGACTATAATAATAGTACACTCTTTCGGCCACTTTTGGAGACGGCGCTGCAGCATCGTTTCAATGTTTGAAATCGACGTTCAGGACGCGTTCGCCGTTCACTGTTCACTAGTCGGTACCGATCAGTGCATCGGATCGTGTCAGGGATCCGTCTCCGGCATTTTCATTGTACCAATATTACATAATATTATACGCTGACGGTTGCTCATAAACGGCAACACGACAATGCGTCGTTTGATATTGTTGATGTTTATAGAAACACCCATAGTCCCATATGAGCCACACCGTCACCATGCACTAGCACACCCTGAATTTTTTTGATCTACAATTGGCCTAGACGGCATTGATACTATGACCTTACCGCCTTGGCCTTCAGTTTGCCAATCTTTAATTGGGTATTTTCCCTTTTATTTGATATCCTAATTCCAAATACAGGTATTAATCAAATTTATGCGTTCAAAAATTTAAAAATAATAAAAGCTGAATTATAAGGTACCTACCTAAAATTTGAATATTTTATATTTAATTTATTAATTTATGTGTTATGTATGAACGCTAAGTATGTTGAGTATGTTTATGATAATAACAATTCTATAGTGAAAACACAAGAAACGTTTTTTTAATGATTAGGCTGGTGGGGGGGATTGGCTTCTTACATTGTTTGCATCCCTTAAAAAAAATGAAATGACTCCCCTGGGTAGTGCACTAGTAGTTAGTAATTACTATTCAGTATCCATCCAGTGGCGGACTATGCCGGCCGGAAATCAGGACAATTTTTGGTGGGCAGCATACTGTTATTTTATTAGAATTAATGATTATAGGCATTCCTGCTTTATGGCTGTAGAGAAAAATATATTGAATAATATTGATGTTGAAGACATTATTGACGTTGTTAAAAATGAAAGTGATCTATATTTTATTAGAAAAAAACTATGTACATATGTTTTAATTAAATATTATATTATTCTGTATTTATAAAGTGCACAGTATGAGCCATTATGTTCATTAAATACTAATTTAAAGGAAACATGTTCAATACCTACAATTTAAAAATAAACATGAATTTATACCATGAAAAAAAATCACTAAATGTCCCAACGACGATTTTAAATAAATTTAAGTTCCGAATTTTTTTCAATAGATGCATAATTTATTAATGTAATACGTATACGGTGTACTCTGGTACTCGTAATCACGAATTAAGATTTACCTAGGTATATCTTGATTTGTGCTCGTAACAATAATAATAGCGTTACACCACAGTTTTATTTAATCTGTGGTTACACTGGCAATACAAGAAGATTGTTGTTTACGTATATTTTATTTTTGAAGTACACAATGTTTTTAAAACGTTATTGTTAAATATTTGTATGTTTTATAGTATTATAATATTATACTTTGTTAAAAATACGTTATGTGTACGCCGTATGCGATAACGAAATCAAATCCTAGGAGCGAGGACTCGTTTAAAATATAAATAGTCGTAGGACGTAGGTATATAAATTCGGTGTCCATTAGAATATTGTGAGATGCATAGAATATAGATAAAGAAGTATGCACAATTGCAACGACTACGCCACTATAGTCACTACGGGAAGCTACGATATTGTGGCAGAGGCACTGGTGGCCGGTGGGGATATAACAACCGTATGATATCCCCACCTTTTGCGCAACACAAATTTCTGATCACTCCGCATATTATACGGCAAAAACATAACTACTTTTTTTTTAGACAAACGACAACTAGGTATAATTGATGCGATAAATCAAGGCAATTAACTAATGTCGTGTAGAAAAACTATCGTTTGGAACTTTTTATAATAGTTGACCTGCATGATAGAATATTAACGATAATTGAGTTTTCGGCCAATTTCCGACTCAAGTTTAAAAGTTAGGTACTCTCATTCGTAGTTGGTTATTAAAATAAAAATTCAATTTCTTCTATTATCACTTGTATAAGTGGTAAAGTCTATAGTATATTATTAATTATTATACTCTATAATATAATTATGGTGTAAATCATTCTGCGATTATCGTAATAATAATACTACACACTATATGCGTCAAATGCCGTCAATGGCCGATAGCCGATACGTGTGATATTATAGTTGTAGTAGTTGTACAATGTACATTTAGGTGCATTATACATTACATAATACATATTATTAGGTAGGTACTTGCATTTAAATAAGTTAAACACCAAAAATCCTTGTATACAATTATTATAGTGAAACAAGTGAAATAATTAGTTTACTTAATAACGAGTTTCACGGTTTTACGGTACATTATTATAATTCGAACGACCATAATATTATCTAAAAGATGGCTTAGCAATTTTTATTCTTTAGTATTAAACTTGTATTATATACAAAATAAAACAATTTTAAAACGACTAACAGCCGTATTGGCGAAGCAGGGGTCCGGCTAAATCCTTCTAAATATAAAATAAACACAGTCATTCCCTAAAAGTCACACTGAACTACAACTATAGACTGTAAGGCCTTATTAATTATTATGAATAGAGCATCTACCTACAATGTATACAACTTTATATTTTTTCATAAAATATATATTAATCAATAATCAAACCTATATAGAACCTATATTTAACCTGTATATATTATATTCGAGGACATATTTTGTTCAAGCAAGTTAAATTCTATTTTTTTTAGCATACGTTATATTTTATTCGTGTGGATAACAAAGCTTAAACAATAGAGTCGGGCTTCAGCCCCTCCAGATATTCCGATTAAACTGTATAAAGGTATTTTATAAGAGGATGTCAGCGCGCTGTTTGTTTTTTCTCTCTAGCCCACGCATAGACAAAATGCATTCACGTCAAGTTATTTATTTTTATGTTTTTGAGTAATCTTAAAGGTTTTTTTAAATATTTATTATTATTACTCATACAAATTATCGATAATAATATCTTAGAGGGTAGGCATATCGATCTGTCTAAAAATTTTCTCAAAACAGTTTAATATTCATTTAAATGTAAACAATTTTTTTTGTATTTTTAAAGTCTAATATAAAGTCAAATCAAATAATAATAAAATATAAAACCTACATGTCAATCCATTAAAAATATTAACCTCTATAATTTTTGTAATAGGTAATTTCACTCTAAATTTACTTAAAAATTACGGACGTTACACTGACATATTATTTTGTTGTCTTCGTTTTATAAGTGTAACATTGTAGCAAATTTTAGGGCCAGCAGTTATAGGTTAAATTTGTTCATCTTAAAATACTCGTAGCTCTCTTTAAAATTAAAATATTATAAAAAGCCTGACGTTATAGGTATATCTAGATAATAATCTTACCTTTAAATTGTATAAGTCAATTAATTCTAATTTTTAAACTAACAGAGCTAAACGTAATCTGCTGAGCGTAAAATTTGCTATGTTACGCATTTAATACGGAGACAACAAATGTCGATGTAACGTTCTCTTAAGCCTACCTTTAGCTACTTAATAAATTATCCATGTTTTAGTTAAAATATTAAATTTATAGTACATATAAATATCGAATACATATGCAATAAAATAATATGAATCAATTCAAATTTCAAATAATCGGGTTCGGGTTTATTAGCCATAATATATTATATAATCATCTAATATTGATAATTATTTATATACATACACAATTTCGGTAATACAAATACAATATACAACTGCAGTAACGGAGAGGGGAGGTAAAAGTACAAGTTTATTGCAAAAGTTTCAAGGATTTTTCCACGGCTCGGAGTTGAACTGTATATAATTTATAATTTTATATACTCCCTTATTCCCCTGGCTCCTTTATTAACGTGACTGCAGGTATATCATACCAGATATTATTGTATTAAAATTACACTATTACTATTAAGTGTACTGTTTTTTTTAAATATTTCTTGCAATAAATTATTTTATTTAAATTTACAATATTATTCGGTACCTATCGGTATGTATATAAACGTATTTATTATATAATATACTATATACCAGGGGTGGCCAAACGGTCGATCGTAAACGATTTCTGCAAAGTCGATCCCCCTTTGTTAGAATGCATTATTATAAATTTAGCAACCCCCGCCCTAATATACCCGAGTGACCTGCACTGTCGACAATAGTTGCATGCATTTTTATGGCAAAATATATATTATTTTCGGTAGATCTTTATCGAAAAAAATTTGACTGCTCCTGTTATATAAATTTTACTATATTATAATGAATAACAACATTATATACAGACTAGATATACTTGACCGATTACATACCTAATTGCTAAATTAATATAATGTACTGCAGTATGTACACTGTACGTGTGTACAGAGGCGGCAGCACTGCAGTTTACAAATATCTCAAGTACCATAGGTACCTAAATTATACTTTCTTATATAAATTGCCACTTACCACTATATTACAACATAATATTAGGTACCGACTATACGGACTATATACCTACGGTCTAACCTAAATACGAGTATACACTATATTATTGTGTAGGTTGTAGGACTATAGGTATATCGCATACATATATTATATTATACATACATAGTTAAATAGTTAGGCCCGCGCATTCAGACGAAATTATTCGTGCACGGGTCCTGCTCCCCCTCACCTATAAAAGTCGTGGAGTAAATCCAATCGTCCTCGGATACCCATCGGTATGCTACGTCGTTGTACCGGCGCAACGGATCTTCGTTCAGCACGCCGTTGGATCGCAAGTCGGCGAACACTCCACCGGGCACACGGCCCGTTCCAAAGACACCTGAAATCATGGCGGCGTATATATAATATATAGCCATATAGGTACAACAATATATAGGTAATAAAATATTATAATAACACATTAGGTATACTCGTCGTTCAGATTGGTCGCGACTCGCGAGCATGCGTATGGGTGTAATATAATATTTTACAGTGTGCTGCATGACGTGTATTAGTATAGTGATCCCATAATGAACCAAAACATTTTTTATTGTTTTCGAAAAATACATTCGGATATTCGGATGCCTAGATAGTTGTGGATCTGAATTATATTGCAGTGCAAAAATATCGATCGTAAATCACTCAGCATGGTTGTGATTTGTGGTGACGAAAAAAACCGTCGTTCAAATTGAAAAAAAATCGAAAGTAGAAAAGTGTCAGTTAATTGTCGATGAAAGAAGGATGGGGAGAGGGGGGGGGACGAGTACCTAAATATATAAGTCAAAGTTTACAATTATTATTAAGGTCCCGTGTCGACCATTTCTCCACTCACTGGTATTCCTGTTAGCGAAGCGCCAGTGGGACGAGTCCAACGACCACTCGAATACCGCGCTGGACGTGGCCGACGAGCACAGGAGGAACAGCGCTGCGATAATTTCTTCTACGACCCGCATGATTCCTGCGAGCACGGTGCCGTATGCGTACCGGTTCACCAGCAAAAGTCGTACTGAATACTGATAGACGATAGAGTCGGAGGCTAGAGCCCGAGTGTCGGAGTGTGATGGTCACTCTAATCGTTCGGACTCTGTCCGCAACTCGGTGCCGTCTCCCGTGTTTCATACACGACACGAGTGTAATCTTAACATTAATGTTATAAACATAACGTGGTCGTATAGCGAGGTATACCGCGAACACTACGACGTTGTTTATTATTTAAACGCCTTTAAACGACTGCTTTGCAGTTTGCATCGTATAGATAGTACCTATTAGGTACGTCGACAGCAGCTGATGTGCGTAAAATGTTGTACTGTTCGTATCATTGTATTCAATGTACTATTTTACGGGTATAATATTATATTAATAATACGAACAAAAATCCTCGTATTCGGGTATTATAATACTCGTGTAATATTGTACAGGTCTAGAACATTACGACATAATACACGACGCGTATACAATTAATTATTGTAATACAGTGTTCTGTACGCCAGTCCGCCAATGTTAGTAATATTGTAGCGTTCCATCCGGTACCTGTACATATTATACAATATTATAATTTTAAAAAACAATATACAATTATTATTATTCCTGGTTATTTGTTGTTATTGTATATTATTATTAAACGATCGTCGCGTTGTTATTATTGTATATTATTATTATTAGTATACAGCGTTTGCGTACGTGCCGCAGTACCACGCATGCTCCCCGGTCGGAACGCGACCCCTCCACCCACCGCCGAACAACTCCACGGCTGACGACCGAACGCGAACCGTCCAGCGCCACCGACTGGCAGACGGCAGTCGAAGTTTGACTGCTTTGGCTTGCGGACGTTCGTTCGACGTTCCTACGACTACGCCCCCCAATCGATAACGACACCGTTCGTTTTCGTTTGCCGATTCGAACGTAAACCGTTCGCGTCACAAACGTCTCATTCGTTTCCAGTCGATTCCTACGATCCACGACCGTTCGGAGAGACCTAGGAGTTGTGCGACCAGGACAACAAAAACAACAACAAATAACAATGGAAGAAGACCAAAATGGCGTCGCCGCCGCAGTCGTCGGGCGGCCGCCGAACAGCGAAACCTGCGGAATGATCGTCAACCACGGTAGCGGCGGGGACGGGCCGACGGCTACGGCGGCGGCGGCGGCTGCGGCCGCAGCGCCACCGACACCAGCACTCCCAGCGGCGGCCGCAACAGCGTTCGGAGCTCCGGCGCGCCCAGCGCCGCGGTACGGCGCCCATCTCAACTGCAACAATAACAATTCGGTCATCAAAGGGCAGCTTAAGGTACATGTCGTTCATAACTAAAAGTAACCGACTTTTCCCCACGTTTTATTATCCTCAACGGCTACACCGGGTTTTATGATTTTCTTTGTTCCCCCGATGGCTCGATGTCGAAGAGCACATGTCTCTAGGAAATGTAGGCGGACGTGACATGTACTCGTACGATTAGGCTATTTATTCAATAATATTGATTTCCTCCAGTAAATCTCGTCGGCCATCGATGAGTTTTTATTTTTTTACGAACACGCGGCGTATCGGCTCCTAACCGACGCACAATAATTCAATAATTTTACATTTGCGTACTTACGCCACAGTTGAATGTGAGTGCTGTTGGTGTGGAATGAAATGCACTAACCAGTGTGCCAAGGCCGACCACTATAATAGACCGATTATAGAACATGTTTTTTTCTTCGATTATTATTGTTGTTGTTGGTTTACAATTCCAGTGCCTTATGGCTTAAAAGTATTGCGTCGAAATCAACTCTGCTGTCTAGTTGACTTGAGACGACTTGTTCTTCAACCGTTTGCGACCTGTAGATTATTTCGGGAATTTTTCGATTAAAATAATCGTCGATTTTTTGATACTACAATATTATTACCTATGCACAATTTGAGGTAATCGTGTGTTGGACTAGATAATTTATTTGGAGTAGGGGAAGTTTTAAAAACAACATTCAAGACTTCATAATCGTTATCGAATTATAAGAAATAAACTAAGTTTAAAAAATACCATTAGAGTGCTGACTATCATTTATCTTAGTATATTTGGCACTCAACAAAATTATATTACTTACCTACCTCAACACAAGATTCTTGTGGTTCTGTTGCATTGTTTATTTACATTTCAATTACCTGAACCTATGAATAACCCTTGAAGTACAATCCGTAAACAATGTATGCTTATGTTGCAGCATTATAAAAATGAAGAATTAACATTTTTTTATCATATTTAATGTTAAAATGTACCTTATTTTTTATCGAATTATATCCACCCTGATTATCCAAATTGAAAGATCAACTCTTTATAAATCAATAGTTAATACTAAGTATTTTTTTTCGTCATTTTAAAACTAATACAATATTTTATAGGGTCCCGGTACTCTAGATCACAGAAATAGACGTACGCGTCGTGGTAAACGTAAAAGCAGGAAGCAAACACCATACATGAAGGATGGAAGATTATATCGAGACAAAGCTGTGGCTCCCAACAACACTAATCAGTTTTTAATGGATGATCATAATGATGGACCAGACATAGATAAAAAACTGTTAGCACGGTACAGCAATGAAAATGGGCGTACAAGAAATTCAAGTTACACTAGTGTCGAATCTGAAGGTGAACAGATGTATTCTTCATCATCAGATGATGGTACTTCAATACAAAAAGAGTTTATTGATACCTACAGACTTGTTCAAGAAGAAGAGTTGGCAGTGTTAACTAAAAACGAACTCGTTCAACGAGTGATTGAGCTTGAAGAAAAAATACAAATGCAAGAATCTAATAAAAGGTAAAAAAAAAAAATTGCATGTAAAATGATATTTTAGTTAATACCAATAATCACTAGTTAACTATAATAATTTTATAATATTATTTTATGTCATTTAAATTATTTACAGGTTTTTTAATAGAAATATATTTTGTTAAAAAAATCATAATTTACAAATATATAGGAAAATATAAAACATAAATAAGTAATTATTTTTATTTAATATAGGTTTAAAAAAAATTCGGTTACATATTTAAATGGCATACCTAGAGAAGAAGATGAAGATAACTCTATTGATTTAGAAGAATATAGAGCATTGCAAGTACAGAATAGAGAGTTGATAACGCAAAACAAACTGCTGCAAGCCGAAATTGAAGCTCTTAAACAAATACAAAGCAAGATAAGGAATAATGATTCAGATAGCTCTATAGATAGTGAAAGTTCATCAGACTCCAGTAGTTCTTCCAGTTCATCAGATGGACAAGAAATAGAAATGAAGTTCTTATTACGGAGTACTGGAAGAGACGATTGATCAGTCAAGTACCAAAATGTAAATGCTTTTTCCTTGTAAATATAAGTATAAATATATATATATATTTTTTTTTTTAAGAACAGCTTCTGATAATACTTTTTGTTAATATTAAGTTTTACCCATTCTCCAACAAATAATAATTTGGTTTAACTCATTGTATTTTAATTTACCGGTATGTTACATAATATATTTTTTTTTTATTTTGTGTAATTCCGGTAATGATCTCGAGTATTATAAATAATTTATGCTGAATACTTTGGTTTTACCATTATAAATCAGATTCGTAACCCTTTTTAAATTTATTATATATGTATAATTTTTTTAAAATAAATAATTCCAAAAAAAAAATCCTTTAACAATAAATCGACTTTTACCTATTTAAAACATTATAAAATGTTAAATCTCAAAACATCCCATGTTTTGTACAGGGATGGCGGCAATGTTGCGATATATGTTGTACCTTTGTTTTTTTTTTTTAATGTAAGGTTTAAAATAAAAAATGTCTAAAATTGTTACAACACAAGTAGTTAAAATTTCACTGGGTTTTATTTTATTTAGCATTTTACACATTTGTATTGAAACCATAGCAATAACATAATACCAGCTCAATCTTGGTATACTACTTGTAACCCAATATCTTGGCTTTATTAAATATATGCTATTTGTAAATTAAAAATACATAAATATATATTTATAACATCACTTTGAATAAAACAAATAAAAAAATCATTAAATTGGTACAGAAAAAATAAATAAGTTACTGTTAGGACATAAAATCAGGAGTTACAATTTTAACATCACTTATAAAATTGGCAAAAAGTTTTAAAATAAATATTAATGTTCCGGAGTGTCAACCATCAGATACCAAAATTTGCACAACAAATCGTCTTTAACCTGCTGCTCTTTAATGGTATCTTCTTCATTAACATTAAAATAAAACAAGCTTCTAAATAATGCCTTGTTTTGAAATAGCTTCTAGTTAGCAGTTCTAACAATTCTGTCATCTCCAAAGTAGTATCTATAAATGAATAACATAAGTAAATTAAATTTGCTTATCCTTCTTACTTTAAACAAAGCATGACAATAGTTTAGAAGTCAATAATACCCAGATATATTTTTAAAGGAAATTTTAAAAGATTGTATAAGTACAACATTTAGGCATGCTATGTCATCCGTAAATCTAATAAAGTAAGTAAAACCATCTTATCCAAAAAAATTCTCACTAATTGGATCTCAAATAATAGAATATTAATTATGTAATATAGAGGTTAAATATGGCTATGTACATCAAAACATAATATTATATGAAAAGTGTATACTGCCAATATATTTCTATGTTAATTTAGTTATAACATAATGTACAGAATTTTCACATTGATTTATAAATTATATTATTTTTGGTATAATAAAACTACACAAATATTCCTAAGCAAATTTCAGTTTTAAACTAAGATACCTTGTAGATTTTATTATTATATAATATTTTAACATTTTAAAGAAGTTTAAATATCATTTTTTGATAAAAATATTACATAGTATATAAAATTGAAATACATATTATATATGTTACTAATAAAAATGTTTATGCAATTTGTGTGATCTGTTATATTATGTTTCAGAATGTTTAATGTGAACTGTGAAGTTTGGCAGTGATCACTGTATTATGGAATTTAGTGATAACTTGTACCTAACATATAATCACCAGGTAATTCATTTGTGAAGTACCGTAGTAATACTGTAGTATTATTATGTGATAAATATTTAGCACTACACTACATACTATAATACCTAAATGAACTAGGTATTATTTTGTATAGAAACAAAGTTTCTTCTATCACATTATAAGGTAGAAATATTAACTTTTCCCATTTGTATAAAAATGTATTGAAACATTAAGACTGTTGCTGATGAAAGTAAGCATTTAATCCTAAGCCTTTTGTACATTGTTTTTAAATGAATTTAATATTTTGAATAATTACATAATATTTAATTTGTTGTTCGGTTTTTATAAATTTGTATTATTTTTTTTTTATTTTTAAATGTAACAAATAATCTGGTAACATGGGCTAAAATATTACATTAACATAAATGGAATTGTTGAAAGAAGCAACCCAGTAGTGACACTTCCTATTGACTTGACTTAATAAATTTGTATTAATGTATAAAAGATTTTTTAGATGGCTTTTTGGTTGTATTAAAATTAAGATGATTTTAATGAAGGTAATCCACTAAATATCAAAATACCATTTTACAATTTTTATTATTTGTTGTGGATACTAACTTACTTACTAGTAAATCCTAAATTTAAAAAGGAGCATTTAAATTGCATTAGTGAAGTAATATTTAAATAATATTTCATTATGAACTAATGTACAGAACATGGACCATGACAATAAAAAAAATACTAATTTTTTTTTAGATTAAACATCTGCAGAAAAATGACAGCAACTGGTGTATATTGACGTCAGAAACAAATTGTTTGCAAAATAGACAACATAGTAGGTAAAGAGACAAATTGTTCTATTGATAGTGAATAGTAAGTGGTTTTACAAAAATACAATTTAAAAATAATTTTCAATTAGTAGTTTTTATTACTAAAAAAAATTAATGTTTTAATATAAAAATTATATTATTAGTTAAGTATGAGATGAATTTTTAGATAATTAGTCTTACTAAATATAGTAATATATATAATTATATAATACTAATGAACTTAGTACACATAAATTAGCAAATTTATGTAAGTTGCCCTAGTTAATTTGTATATTTAGTCATTTTAATTGCAAAGTTTGCAACATTTCTAAATAGAAATATGTATTTTTTTGATAAATAATCATTTACATTAAAACCTAATGGAAAAAAACAGATAATCTACTAATTTTATTCCAACTTTCATTATTGGCTATGGGAAAATTACAGACACAAGTTAGGAAAGCACCCTGCGAGCGTGCTAAAATAGAAATTTAACATTTTCAATTATTAATATAGCACCTACACATTTTTAACAGGCACCTGTATCCTACAGTTTAATATAACAATAAACAACAATACTATTTTAGGTTGAATATGTAACATACAATTTAACTAATCAATTTATATAATTTATCACAGGTGTTTGGACTAAGGTGTCATGACTTCATGAGGCAAAATACTGTATTGATGATTCAGAAGTTTTTCCAAAGGCCAGAACGTGTGATCAAATATCTCCAGGAATTCACTATTATCTATAGATAAATACATTTTATTTGTGAATAATAATTATTTCTCAACCATACATCTGAATTAAAAAAATATATATATGAAGTTTTAAATTTCAACAATAAGTATTCTTTTGAACAAAGCTAATAGTGATGAAATCTGAATTAAAACAATTGATATTTATTTTTTAATCATATTACTTATATTATTATTTATCATGTTGTATTTTTATTATTTTAACAAATATCTCATATTAAGTCGACCAAATTGATAATAAAATCTTACTATTTTTAATACTTGCTCTACCACCAATGAAAACAATATGGAGTCGACAAAATGTATACTGACATTATTAAGGTATTGTGAACTGTAAACATTTACTTAATTAGTACTTGTCTAATATGCTATCTACCGCTACTTCCTTAGTGTAGTATGCTACCTACAATAAAATGATACCTACCAAAACGTTTACTGATAATTGATTAATAACAAATTAATAATTTATTACTAAATAATTTATTAATTTTTGTTGTCAAGTACTTTATAATATTTCTATATGGACCACCCATTTTTTTACATTTACCAAACACTGCTATATCTCTATAGAGATTGTTCCAATCTACAATTGGGTTACGAGTTTTTGTTGTTCATTTTTCGGTCATTAAAACTGGTATTTAATAAACCCAATACCAAACTAATTCAACAATTTCATTTAATGCTAAAGCGCTATTACTTTTATTATTTTTATCGTAATATGTAAAAAAAAGATTTTTTTTCTTAAAGTGATAAGTTTGGCAACCTTTTTTTCGATATCATAAAAAAGTAGTTTTTAATAAATCATTATTTGAGTCCCTTTTACGATTAATTTTTTAATATTCTTTCAATGTGCCTCCAGAAATAACACCATCTTTTAATTTAGAACAACTACCAAGTTCTGGGAGCAAGTTTCTCTCTTGAAGATAATTAACACATGTTTCCTCATTACATATTATATGCCCGTACAAATAACGCATTGATTTGTTCATTTTTGTTTATTTTAAAATAAAGAAATAAAAAGTAAAACTCACGACGAATAGGACACATACCTGAACACAACACAGACTAAAATAATATATCTAAAAGTAAGTTATCATGGGTCTTGGAGGATCAGTTATCTTAATGGCTATTACGCTATAATTTTGTACAACAGTTATAATATGTTATTTATCGTAATGACTCAAATGTACTTTACCGCAATAAAATGAAGTAAAATAAAAATGACTACAGTTAGTGGCATACACTACATGGATACAGTTTTTTGGTAGATACCATATTATGGTAGGTAGCATATTAGACGAGTACCACTTAATTATTATACACAAATTGTTAAATGGTAATTTTTTAGATTGAAATCTTTTTTTTTGAATACCCTACAAAAATTCCATGTAATTTGGAAAACCAGTATCCAATGTTTATTGATTCTTGATGGCATGATACTTTTGTAATTTTTATTTAACTCATTCCATATAAGTATATAACTACATACATACTTGCTTACTTAATAACAGTGGTTGGGACGCTACTAGTTTTTTGTAGCAGGCTAACACTACTGCTACCCCTCCCCCCTCCAAAAAAGTAGCTTGCTATCGATACTTTTTTTAAATGTAGCGCGCTGCTTCAAACGCTATTGTTTAGATGTAGCGCACTACTTTTTTGCTACATTTTTAAAAATGTTCTCATTGAAAACTAGTGTTTGTAGTTTGTACTGATTTGACATTTGGTCACAGGACAAAAACTTCACTAATACACTTATCATTATCATAATATAAATAAACAAATATAATCATAATTGATATTTTAATAATCACCAATTAGATTGTAGGTAGCGACAAATTAATGATAATTTTTGCTACGCTAACTGGAAATGTTTAGCACGCTATAGTATTTCACTATCTAAGGCATAATGTAGTGACGCTACGTCAATCGCTACTAATAAAGTAGCGTTGCAATTAGCGCACTACTCCCGACCACTGCCTAATAACCAGAAAATAACTATACATTAGAATTAAGGTTGACTTACTGCATGGTGACAAGTCATACATCTTTGGATTAGTACTCATCTTTTGTAATAGGATTTTCCATGATTCTAACGTCTCCATAATATCTTTAAAAACAGATATATTTTGATTGGATAGTATGCATTTCAATAAAACCAATATTTGCATTGCCTGAATTAAGTAATAATAGTAATTAATATTTAATGTTTACAAATAACATAAAAAATTATGATGAAAAACTATATTGAGTTGATTAATTAATTAATTTAAAATATCCATTAATAATATTTTACCATTAAATAGTCATCCCGAATTGTAAGATAAATTCGTTCTGTTTCTGTCACAGATTGTCCAAATCCCATTATTCGATTACAAGTATCTAACACACCTAAATCAACTTTCTCCATATAATGTTTGTAATACAACCACATATGTAAGTAAATTTGTTGTATTTCAGATCGTAGCTCAGACGAATGTTCAGTAATTAAACATAGTTTCCATTTTGAATCGTTTATTGGTGCTTTCATGATCCTAAAATAATTACATATTTTGTTAACGCAGATGCATATATAGGATTAGAAAAATATAACAAAATAAATATATTAATAAAAATAATAAATTTACTCAAAACATATTTTATAAAATGGTAAAATTTCTGATGAGCATTTGTTCACTGTTGAGTTCTTAAGGGAATGTTCTTGGAATGAATCAGGTTTCTTGTAAATAACTTTTGGGCAGAGCTTTAAAACAACAAATTTTTAAATGTATTTATACCTCAAGTACTGTTTCTGTTAATTTATAAATATGTACACAATGGTTGTAGATTGGTAACATAATTATATATATAATAATTAATCAACATATTTGAACTATTGTATTTTCATGCTTATAGACTATTAATTTTCCTAATTTTCAGTTTTTGTTTGTAACCTTATTAGTTGAAGTATTACAAGTACTGCTCCCTACGCTTAAAGTTTTTATTGCAACACTCGTGGTCTTACAGACCTCTCGGTTGAGGGTGTGAACCACAATCCCTCAAGAGGGTGGAAAAAGTTGACATAGTGGAGGGGGGAATTTTGAATAAGTTTAGACTTTGACTAAAATAACAGGTAAGCGAAATGGTGACTTTTCGGTAGTATAAGAAGTCTAAGCGACAAATTCTGAATTAATGCACCATCACTCTTGACTCGTAAATATATAAGGTAGGTTCCAAAAAAAGGTCGCCCGATAAAGTTAAAAAATTGTGGTTAGTAAAAACGGGATTAGAAGTTATAGAAATTACATATTTTTGTACATTGGTTCAATTTATAGCTAGGTAATCTTTTCAGGAATAGCATATTGATGATTTTTTGTGCATATAAAAGCATTATTAATAAACAATAATAAGTAATAAATAACTTAAGTAGGGACTTATAAACATTTGTATATTTGTACTAGTTGATTGTATGATATGCTAAGTGAGCACAAAATTTATTTCATGACATAACAATTTAAAAGATCAAACTTTTTTTCCATTTTAAGAGCTTATTTAACATTTTTGAAATATATACTATTGTAATATAAGAAAAAAATAATATACTTGTGTTGTTTCGATTAATATTAAAACAAAATTAATAGATAAGATATACTTATAGGTATAATCAGTTTTCCTAAAGATGACCTTAAATCAATAATCGGTGAAATAAAAAACGCATACCAAGATAAGAAAAATATCAATAACAACCATAGACCATTGATATTATTTCAAAAAAAAATGGAGAAAAGTATTTATAGTAGTATTTTATAAATTTAAATATATTTTTTAAATTAAATGTTCAAAAAATACAATTTTTATGCATAATTTTTTTTTGGGGAACATTTTGCCAATTTTATCTCCTATCTCTTCCCTACTACCCATCCCTAGTAATAACTTAGTGATAGCATGAATCTTCCAAGCTTTCACGATCGCTTTATAACCTAAGGCACTCATGTTTATCGAAAAATATCTACTTTTCAATATTGACACAGACGAGATCATCAATAAAGCATCAAGTTACTTAAAAACATTAACCAAAGAACTAGTTTATTACTAATTAATAATTAGTTATAACCAAATAGACAAATTTATATCTTCATCTTCAGCTTTTATAGGCCATTAAGGCCCATCACTGCTCCTCACGCGTCCTCCATTCTTCTTTATCATTTGCCAATTCTTCCGGCTTATCAACCCCAAGTACCCGGAAAATCTGGTTGGGTTCATCTATCCACCTTTTCTTCGGGCTGCCCAGAGGTCTTTTACCTTCTGGTTTTCAGTTCAGTGCATCCTTCATTATGCTTCTCGATTTCCATACGTGTCCCAGTCAACTCATTTTTCTTCCTTTTCTTTCTAAATGTTTGTATAATATCCTTTTCCCCAAAAGTTCACAAATTTGTATATCTAACTAAATTTACCAGGAGTATTATTTTATTCTTAAAGGGTTGGATAGATACAGCATTTCCTTCCCGAATTTATATCTCAATCCATCCCTGGATATACAGTGAGTACCGCTTAATGCGATCACATTGGTTCAGGTCAATGATTCCATAAAGCATCTTTTTTTCAATATAATATAATCTAACCTATAATTGGTTTGGGATTTTCATTTTTAATTCCAATAAACGGTTGAATCTATAAAGCAGTGATCACATTAAGCGGAACTCACTGTATATTGTGTTTTATGCTAAAAAGGTCATAATTTTAAACATAAAAGTTTTATTGGTAAATTGAATATTTTCCCAATGGAGAGTTCCATACACTTTTTTTAGTAAGAAATACATTTATTTATGTTTGGGTTTTGAAGTACATTCAACATAAGGATAAATTGTTAAATAATGAATGAAAAAAATTAATTTATTGTCATTTTTATAAAGAAAAATCTAACTTTTTTTTATAATCAATTATTACTGTCACATTTTTTTTAGATATATTTATGCACTTTATTTGTTTTAAACTACTGATTATTACTATAGTTAAAATCCTTTTTATTGTATCAATAAGATCTCCACTGAAAATAGCCAATACGTTTGATGATTGTTTTTTTAACAGATAATTATAATATAGAGATTCAATCATAAAGTTTGACATAAAAAAAATTAATAAAATTAATATATTTACCAGAGTTTCTTTCTTATCTAAGAAATTACTTAGTACAATAGTTTCATTGCTCATCATCATTAATTGCTCGTAGTAAGATATTTGCTCTTCATTTGGTAGCTCAAATTCAGGAACTAGAAAACAATAATTAACTTTAGTTCACAAAATAACTGATATGTTAATGAAAATTAAGGTAGATAGATTACTTTTTAAAATCACGAAAATTATCTATTAAACCATACATATTTTAGAATAACAAATATAATTGAAAATGAAAATCTACAAAAATATGTTGCTTTAATACGAAACTGAAAGTATTCACAGTAATCGCACAGTATTTACAACATAAACTGTTTTTTCTTAAATATCAGCCATTAATAATCTTAATTTATTAAACCTTAATTTTTTTTGAACCAAGAACTGTGAATAGATTATACAAAATTGATGGTTCATGGTTTCATAGTTATAAATAATAATTGATGTAAGTTACCATTTATAGGATAGCTTATGTTGAGAACATTTCTTCGAGGATCATACCCTTCAGATTGCATACACAAGTAAGGATTTTTATCACTTCGTAACTCAACTCCACTAAATATTAAACACATAAAATAACTAAGTTAAAAATAAAATATTTAATTGATTTAAAAAACAAGAACGTGCCTATAAATATATATTGTTTAATTTAAAGGCTATTAATATAAATGTCACCTTAATTACTGTATATGAACTAATATTACTTTTTAAAATATTCATATTTTTGTTAACTTACTCTTGTTCCTATAAAAGGACTAAATCTTCTATCAAACAATAATCTTTATTCACAATTATCAAATTTAACAATTTTTCTTTAAAATTTTCCATACACATATTATTAGGGTACATCTTGTGAATATATTATGATACTAGCTGTATTACTGGGAATAAATGAAACCGAGATGGACATCTCACGGGTGGTAATCAGTGATAAGTAACTTTTTTTTCTTATGTATAACCAATACTTATTACAAATCGAAATTAAAGGGCATTTGAAAATATGATCTTTATGTAAGTACCTATATTTTAAAACTACAAAAATCAAGATTTGAAAAAATGTATTATTAAATCAAAAATTGTGGTGAGCATGCCTGTGTACACTTATATAAATTAACTATTAGCCAAAATGACAAAATATAATGCATTACAGAAAATTATATCTAATTAATCATAATAACATTGCAACCCTATATATTATAAATCAAAAAATTCATATGTGAGCCAATAGCCTATGCTATAGGGAAGGAAATATGAAGCTACCAACCCTCCCGAGCCTTGAGGAATATATTGATATAAATTTTAATTAAAAAAAATCAGTAATATTTGGGTCTATGGTAAACTCGGAGAGAAATATTTATTTAGAAGTAGGTATATTGGTTTGTGCTGAACTAATACAACATTTAACTGTATTAAAATTTACAATTCATACCTATACATCTTCTATCAAGTAAAAGTAACTATTTTGAAGTTACCAATTATTTTTTAAAGCGGACAATTAATGCAACCCTACCTAGCATAAAATTTATAATATTGTATAGTTATAAATTAAAACCAATATTAAATATGTAGTAATATCATAAATAAAGCGAAAATATAAATCTGAATATCATATCTAAAAGTTCCTAGTTAGGTAGGTATTTAAAACATTCTTCACTTACACAAATAAGTATCTAAAAAGAAGTAGGTAGGTACTTATTTTTTTACTAGGTAGGTACCTGCTAAGAAACATATAATTAAATAAACAAGCAAATAAAGTAAGTACCGTGAATATGCATAAGCTGGAAGTCCTTCTCTTAAATTTTTCTTCCTTCCGTCCCTGTCGAATTGTGGATTGTAATTTGCATACATCTTCTACAATTCCGCAAACATCAAAATTACATATTATAATAGGTACTTCGTTAAAATGGAAAATAAATAGTATCATATACCAACGAATTGCACTCACAAAAACAAAATAGTTACCTATATCGTTGACGATGTACCTACAAGTGAAACGTATGAACCTAACCTACAGAGAACCTAATGGAATTATCGTTAAAAGTCTGATGTAGCGACGTTATAACAATAATATTATGAATATCGTTGTAGGTTATAGTTGTGTGTCGAAGACGGGCAAAATTAGTTGACAAAACGAGATTTGAATTATGGAAGAGTACTGTACTGCAATGTTTGACGATGCTACAACTCCACGGTAGTTATAATTATTGGACGACATCAACGGACGACGGACAGGGTGGACGGCTCAAGCTTTGGACAGTCCTGGAACTCGAAACTAGAAGACGCGAAAGGAACGTCGCGGGACCGTGGGACTCGGAGAACTGTGGTCGTAACTCGTGTGTGTACACGTGTGGATGTATATAGTTATCGGTCATTAGTATAGTGTAGTGTTCGAGTGTTATCGCGTTGGATTCCAAATTTAACGTTTGCCACGAAAATAGCTACCCATTATAATACAGTCTCTACTATCTTGATTGGAGAACTACCTAGTACAGTAGTTCCTGGTAAAGTAAAGTAGGTATATTAAGTACAGATTAAGACGTATTATTTAACTGCATCAGCAGTTATTAAACTACGTACCAGTATTATATTTTATTTATATTTAATTAAATTTAATAATATTAAATATTTATATCGACTTTTCGTTGTTTTTCTCAACTCGAAACGCTTAACGATCAGTTTTACCAATTGATTTCTAAGATACACGAAATTCCTATTTTCATCGAAATAATTTAATTTGTATTTTGGACGATAAATATAGGTATAATATTAATTTTATGGTTTCGTCTACAAACAGTGGAACGCATAGCATACTATGCATTATCAAATGATTATAATGTAGCAACGTTTTTTTCATAGACCAAAATATTAAATAAATTAGACCTATGAAACCGGCCATAGGACTTTTGTTATTTAATATTTATAGTACACATATTACGTACCTACGTCTGTCGTCTATGGTCTTTCACATCGTTGTAGTTTGTAAGTACTAGTGTACCACTTTAACTAAAAAATTAACCATATTTTCTAATATATACCTTACACCATGGCCCATGGCCAATTAATAATATACCTATAACTATAGAGAACTCATCAACACATGGTTGGTTGAATGTGCGTGGTACTTCCTTTAAATAAATGTAGGTAATCAATTTAATATAATCAGATCTTGAGTTCTTCTGAGTTCTAAGACCGTTGAAATGGCATATTGTTCAGCTGATGTTCCATAACACTATAGTATAATGGTATTTTCGTGATGTTTCATAGTAAATTACAGTAGTCAGTTTAAACCAAAATTCGAGTCAATTTGATAAATTTGTATCAAACGTGAGATACATTTTCAAACGTTGTAATCTACATATTAATATGTATACCGGAGTAAATTCTTTCGAAAAGCAAAACAGCATCAATTGACAGGGAATTATTGATATTTAATTAAAGCAGACTTATTGAGTATACTACCTATTATTCGAAAGATTGAAAATTATTATTGTTTTATTAACAAGTTGCTTGTTAGTTGTTACCACGACATATCTTAAATCGTGGTTGTTACACTAATATGCCCTATGCCTATGCGGTGTATATACTTGAACACTTATAATTCTATTATTAAAGAAAATGTTTTATATTAAACCGTTTTTATTGGTTCATGGTTCAATAATTTTTGAAAAAAATAATGCTTAGTGCCTATTGTTAATATTGTTATACCTACGGTACAATAGTAAATAATAGCATAATAGTTGCCCTACAGGCTGCAGTGGTGGGGCAACGATCAAACGCGTCAGCTCGTTTTGCGTTGGTGCACGGGTCTTTGATGGATGTTATTATATTGAGCTAGTGCGCGCTCTAGTATAGTTTATAATTTATATACCTCAATGATTAGAAAAAAGTTATTTCATTTGTCAGGCCTTCCTGTTACACTGTGTAGTGTAACAATTTTATATTGGTCTTTTTTTTTGTTGAACACTTGATTGCGTTTTTCTATATAGTATTATAGTCCTATAATAAACCTATAAAATCTATATATTTTGAAGCTGGGACTGGGGGATACATTAAGTTCGTTTGAACAATACGAGAATTGCTTTATAGAAAGCAATAAATAAATATAAAAGCAATCAAATAAAAGCTGTGTAAGACATCGATTTAAATTAATGTAGCATACATTTTAAAATGGAATAACGACTAAGTACATAATTAACTGGATTAAATTAAATTAAATTTTGTTGGAGCATGGATGAATACACAAAAAAAAAAATTCTCTTGGTCAATGTGTGACATCGTAAATACATTAATTATACATTTATTTTAATATAACTTAAATTAGTAAGACTGAATATTTAAATGTTCTAAGTAGTTTCTTTTATAGTTATATAATAATAATATATTACATGTATTTTATATTACCTACTTAATTATTATACTATTAAAGTATTAACTAGGTACTTGTCTTCGTATATATATATAAGTATAGGCACTAATATACCTATTGGCTATTATAGTAAGTTGTAGGTTATAACTTATACTATTAGTTATACTGTTATAGTTGTAAAAATTAATATTAAAATGTTTTAACTTTTAAGTACAATGTGCCAAGCCACCAAAACAGTAAAAAAGCATCAGACGACAGGAAATTACTAGAGAGACCTTAAATTAACGAATAATTATTAAACAAATAATTATGAAGTTTCAAGAAATCAAGAATATTATAAAGTGATTTTCCAAATCAACGAAAGATTACACCAGCAAGCAGTAACTAAAATTGTAATAGAACATAATGGTCCTCATACTAATAAATAAACTATTCAAAATTAAATCACGAAAGAAAGTGGAAAAATAGTAATCTGAAGGATTTATCTAACAGTCGTATTTCGTACTACTGCAGGCTATACTGCTATAGCCTGTAAGCTGTATTAAAAAAGCTAATTTAATTTAGTGATTTTTAGCATTTATATTTCTATAACTGCCTAATTTTTTAGGTAATAATTATTCATAGAATGATTTATAGATATAGTTGTTTGAACTAAAAAAAAGAGCAAATACAACTGTAGTGTAGGGATATCGACATATAAAAACAATAACTTCAATGGAATTTTTATAGTGCTCAGTCCAGTGGCGGCGCGATATAGGATTATTTGAACTTTGAAGCAATCGCTTCATGTCCGAAATGGGTGGGTGGGTGTATTAATATATATAATCGTAAGACCTTAAAACAAATATCATGGCAAATATTATAATTAATAATTATTAATTGCCCCTGCTGCTAATTTTTGTCCAACGAAGGGTTCGGTGGTAAAAATATTTAAATTATACAATATGCTTCAAAGCATCACGATGTCAGCCTCCACTAGTACTCACAGTATATATTTTGGTGACTGAGAATTTAGGATAGCAATGGTCAAAGCGAAATTGCTGCATTGGTTATTAGTAAACGATGAAAAAATAACCTTATTCTCTCGTTTTTGAAACTATTAAAAAAAACCAACCAGATTTCAGAGATTTCTATTATTCTATCAAAACTCGTGTGTACGTTACTAACAAAGATCTGAAAGAAAGAGCTAAGCAGTGTAATCACTCATAATATATACAATATAAATATATATCATATTTAAATCATTGACCATTGTATACGAAAAGCGATTCTGAGTGAACTGTGAAGATGATTTGTCAGTCTATTATATTACTAATACATTTATTTTATGGTATTATTATACTATTATAAAGTAATTTATTTTACTAATAGATTGATTTAATAAATTGATCATATTGGTTATAAATTAGGGTTGACTTATTTTTTTTCGAAAAAATGTAATATGAAAAACTTATTGTGTGTATAAATTATAGTTATATCCTTAAAAACTGTCAAATACTTAGGACCTAACTAAGAATAATGTTTTTAAATTTCAACGAAATAGCTAATATATTATGTGTAATTTCATCCAAATTTAAACTTAAAGTATCTATAAAAAAAATTATGTTTATATATTTTGTTTAATTTTTGGTTGCAGAATTACAGTATAATAACTTCTTACGTGGAACATTATTTTATATTTTCAGTCCTTAGCTACACAAATTTAAAATTTTATACATTTAACTATGAATAATTTTCAAATTTTCATGTGCTAAATTTTATCAAAATTTGAACTTAAAATGTAAATTCATAAATATTTTAATGGAATCTTATATTAAATTTTAAAATCTTAGATATAAATAGCTACGGTTTGTTTTTCTGATTATGGCTATTTTTTCTCATTCTGAAACATCTGAACATTGTATGGTGTTAGACAATTAACATTTGATAATAGATCAAATATCAGAAAATTACCAAAAGCTGCTTTTTGTATAGTTGCTACTAAAAATATACGTACTGTTTATAATAGGATAATTTGTCTGAATGGCACCTATGTCGATGGTATGTATAATGTATTGCAGTGTCGGAAAATGTGACATATTTGGATTTAATTGCAATGGTGGATGTATAACGGCGATTTGTTAGCAAGCAGAATTGTATGATATATATACTCATATAATATACATATGTGTAGTGGTGCCTGGCGTGTTTACAATGATTTTAAGGAGCGGCCGCTCAATCAAAATTGTAAGGGTGGCTGGTAAATAATTAGGTATGTGCTATTTTACTAAAACTAGAGATATCTGAGATATAATTAATATTTTAATAATATAATAATATCATAATTGTATTTAAGAATTTAAAGAAGAAGAAACGACGAGCGTCATCATTTATCATATAATATACACAGTAGGTACCTATATAATAAAGCGATTATTATAAGCAATATTATTAAAATCAACATTCCCTATGATAAATGATCATCATACAAAATAATTCTACTAATCTAGATAGGTACAATTAATACTTTAAGATTTTAGTTTTTAATACAGTATTTGTATATTCAGTTTATATCAGTATATCAGTTTTGGACTTCTTTAGTTTGAAAAATTAATTATTTCTTTTTTATATAGGTTATATTTATATTTATTTACCTGTACATAGATATAGTTTATTAAATTTATATACAAATCATCTAAAAGCATGTACAAATTAACTCTTTTTTTACCTCCTCAATGCACCAACTAGATCCACTTTCCCATCGAACAAGATACCGAAGTTGACTAACTACTTATCGTGTAAACAGACACAAAAAAACACATCATTGTAAAAACAATACATTTATCTCTCCACTCAGAATCTAAAAAGTGTGTCGCGGACTTCAGTAGGTATAATAATAAATGATTCAAACTGAAAAAAACAATTCTCTTAACTACAAATCATTAAAATAGCAATATGCATGTTTATAAATTTACCACGGCGCGTTAGGTAGGTAATTTATAGACCCATTACCATATAACTTTATGTTCACAAATCACAATACATCATATTATTATTATTAACATTATATATTTAGATATTTATATGATAAGCAGATAAGTTAAGTGGCAAGTGCTAATCACCAATATTATGTAGGTACCATGTACCCACTACCCACATTACACTACAATAATTATTATTATTGTGCAGTCACAAGTCATAAATGAAGAACGCCGCGTTCTCTATCGATGACCACTCTACGTGTATAAAAGGCCAGTCTATTAGTATAAGCACAGAACAATGGTCTAAGGTCTATGATAAACACAAATAGAATAGTCAACATTGAAAATAATAATGCCATTCGAATTTATGTGAGTACTAAGTATTTACTCCATTTTTTTGATTTTTAGTCGTTGCTTACGTTAAATTGTTGTTTCTGCAGCGTAGATTTGCTTTTACATTCATATACTATTATGGGCATCGTTATTTTTTTTAATCTATAACTGTCGCGAAATAACTTTAAATTATGCATTTGCCCCCCTTGTTATTAGCGGGCCGAGTATATTATATGGGCTAGTTTGGGGCCTTTATAAAGTAGCTAATAGCATATATTTAAGTATCCCTCAGAATCCCTCTACATATTATGTATTAATTATTTAGTTATTGTTCTCTTAAAAAAATGGGTTACTAATAGCATAGACCTATTAACTAATAGTAAGCTTATGATAGTAACCAGGTAACCTTTGATATTCGTAGCTATTAAGTATACCTTAGACCCATAGACCTATAAACTAAATATGGACAGCGCATTCCACTCCACCCTGCCATCAATGCACGGGAATCATATAAGAGAAAGAAAGAAGAAAGAACGAAGAGATTAAAGAGAGAAAGAACATAAAGAGGGTAATCATTGACGTGTGGAACTAATACTTTATTTCCCCCACGTTCTCTTTTCTCTTTTACTCTATATCGTACCCCTGACCTCTCTCTCTAAGCGCTGTCCATTAGTTTATAGGTCTATGCTTAGACCTAAGAAGTAAACAATTATGTAAGAAGGCTATTTGTATTGAGATAAAAATGCAATAATTGTAACGTAGTGTAATGTAATTGTTAGCGAGCGGTTTTTTTCAGTTTTATTTTGGGCTGATCAAAAATGTTGCCCTCCCTTTCAAAAACTGAAATGACGCCACTGTAATTATATTATCGATTTGATGTAGTTTTCTCTACTTTATATGTCGTTATTTCTGCTTGGTCAAAAAGTCGGAAACCTCTACCATTTGTACATTGTATAGATGGATTTTTAGAGACAGTAACACTATTGCGAGAATACTGCACAAAAAAGAGGGAATTCCTAGACTGGTGGTTTTCAATCTGTGGTATACAAAGAAGTTTTACAAGTAAAAAAAAAAGATTTTAACAAAAATATAAGTTGATCTATGTACGAGGGCATGATGAAGCTTGTATATAATTTTCATTGTATTATTATTAGTAACATTAAATATTTGGTTTATTTGATATTTATAACTGTACAAATAAGAACGTTACATATTTAATGTAACTTTTTTCTAATCAAAATGTTAATTAGTTATGTACCTACATAGTTTCATATATGTTATAGAAGAAAAAAATAATATAAACATTTTATTAATTTAAAAGAAAAAAAAAGGTTGATTATTAAATCAAGTGGTTTGTGAATAATTTCAAAATTTGGAAGTTGTATACAGATATAAAAATTTTGGGAACTACTGCCCTACACCCATTTAGAGATGGTGGGCTAAATTTAAAGCTATACACTCAGTGCTTGTAAATTAAAATAATAATATGCAAGCACTGATTATAAAATATATATACTCTTATAATTAATATGTCTTAAGAGGACATTGTACCAGCATGCCCATAACATTTTGGTGAATGCAATTCTGTAAACTGTGTAAGTATTAAAAAATTATGGTACAGTGATACTGTAATATTAACTAGAAATAAAATATTCAAATTACCCTCAATTCAAATTTATTTAGAGTAGAAATATGATTTTACATAAGTAGGTACTAGGTGCAAATTATAATTTCATTTCTAAACAATTAATAAAATATTTTGATTGTTGCTGTAGTATATTGGAATAAGATTACATTCTTTATTTATTAACAAAAATTAATAAATCATACATAACATTAATAGAAGATGAGTACATAATTTTTATCGAAAGTAAATATCTGTTTTACTTTTAACTAAATGGATTTGAGGTAATACATATTTTTTACATGGACATTTCATACCGCCAACAAAGTCAAAAGAACCAACTCTTAAATTGCAGTTTGGACAAGACAATTTACCTTTTTGCCAATCATCCTGAAATAGATAAAATAATTTTTAGTTAACATTTATTTTTGTAAGTAGTATGACCATACAAATAGTTAATAATATCAAAAAAGTACCCAATATAATTACTTACTTCAAAAATAATGTTAAACTAATAGTGTAATCCTAACATACTTCTTCTACTGATAATTTATAGATATCTAATTAGTAATTATTAATTATTAGATAATATTAGATGTACAAATTTATGAAACAAGTCTGATTATATTGTTAAAATTTAAACTTATGTAAGAATGTTAGGTTAATACTATTTAAGTGTAAAGCCCATAGTACTTATTAAAATTGTAATTTTGAATAATTTTAATTAGAAGTTAAGGAATTTACTTAGGAAGGAATATTTTATTATAGTGTTATTGACTGAATTAGCAGGACAAGTAATATGCAGGCGAGGAGTCACATAAATTGTCTCCGCAGTTGAGGTTAGAGGTGAGATATAAAATTATAACAATAATTGACATATCAGTACACATCTCTACTCACTACAACAAAACTGATCATTAAACAGACTTGAAACTAAACATAATTTAATCATTTATTTATTAATTAAATTAAATTTGTAAAATTAATTGATTTAATGTACTTACTTCTTCAATTGACGAATTTATCCATTCTGGTAAAGTAGTAGATGATATGTACCAATTATTTTCCATTACGTTATCATTGCAACTGTATGTGACTCTAGCTGTATTTTGAATTTGATTTTCATGACAATCAAGTATAGATGAACTTTCACTTGATGCTAATTCAAATCGACATTTTTGACATTTAATACTAATATTAGTCATTTTAACTAAAATACAAATATTTTATAAGAAATAAATTAAGATAAAAAATTAATCAATTACAAAATAAATAATTTCTTTAAATGTATATTGATGTACCTATTTGAAAATTAAATTAACATTTCTTGTTTTAGAAAATTCAAAATCTAAAAAATGTGACAATTTTATAACAAGCAATAACAACCAACAAGTTACAAGGCGCAAAGCAAAGACGCAAGATATGGTTCATGGTATTATAAATGTATTATGGCAATGGTTTGATATTAGTATCTTTATTCGTGACAGAATGTATTACAATCATAGATAATACATGTATTATCTATGATTACAATATTATCTATAAAAAGCATATACATCGTGCCGTGATAATATCTTGTTGTTACCACAGTGGTAACTATAACGGTTTTATAATTGAACCTTGGTTTATTTTGTCGAAAGTTCGTGGTTGGCATAATATAATGGATATCATTAAAATAATATAGTTCTATCAAATATTACACATTCCATTCTAATATAATTAAATTACTGTTTATAGTGAGTATTTTATGTCTTTATCTCTAGAAAATTCAAGGTATTTTAGTAAGCTTATAGTTACAAATAATCGTTTTTATTGGAAAGTATTTGTTTTGTTCGTGATGTGCAGTTTTAAATAATATTAAACCGAGTTTAGTTACAAATCAGGGCATTGAAATCTTTGAGGATGTAAGTTAATTGTTTGCAATGCATCCTGTACGAAGACGTAAGAAACGACCCAACTATGGTGTACGTATGGTAGAAGTGAATAGAGGCAAGAATGGATTTGGATTTACTATATCTGGGCAGCAGCCATGCATACTTAGTTGTATTGTTCCTGGTAGTCCTGCCGATCAAGCTGGTCTTAGAGCAGGCGACTATTTGGTAGCCGTCAGCAACCATAATGTTAGTAAACTATTACATGATGATGTAGTACAATTAATTGGTGGATGTCAATCTGCTTTGCGATTACAAATAGCTGAGAATTATTATTCTGATAGCTCCGATGAAGAATTTAAAAATGAATTAGGAAGACAACGGCCAAAATATCCACACAAATCTAGGCCAGCCTTAACTCCTATTAATGTAAATAAAATGAGAAATGATGATGCAGATTATGGAATAGAGTTTGCTCATGTATCAAAACCTTGCAATCGAAATAATAACAATTGTTCAATATATGATAAAGAAGCAGTAACCATTTATAATTTTCAAATAGTTGTGAGGTATTTAGGCTCAATTGAAATGCCATGTATACCTGCTGGATCTCGCCTACAAGTTAGTAGTTTTAAATTGCTAATTATTTCTATCTAAGTTATTATTCATAATTTGAAAAATAATAATTTTGTCTGATTTCAATTTTAAAATGGAATTCAAAGTATAGGTGGGTACTTTCACAAAATAAATTACATTTTTATTTGTTTAATACAGGTATTACCTATTATTAATATTTTTTAATTAAAAATGTATGTTTAAATTATTTATGTATTATATAATTAGTAAAATTTAGCTTTTGGTCATAAACAATATATTAAAAAAAATAAAATCAAGAATGTGCAACTTACAGATAACACATCCTAATACTTATTATTCTAACTTACATACTTATACTACGTTCACATTACTATCTGTATTAGTTAAAGTTGTTAAGTAGTAATATAACTTATAATTAGGACCCGGAACTTGATGCATTTGAATTTTTTTTTCTTTTTTATCTTTACAGTAATTTGTTTCATGGGATATAGAATTTAATGGTAACATTTTTATTTTGCATTTTTTGCATTTCTAGGGAATTTATTGCTTTATGGCTATTTTTGGTACATTTTATTCATTTTTGTACTTTTTTTTAACATTCAGTTTCCATTAGCTTGTCGATTATGGCGTTCATTATCTTTATTGTTTGTTGTTGCAATCTACGATTATTTAATAAGCTGTAGGCCGATACTATTTCCCAAAAGTCGATCAAATTATTTCAAACTTCAAAGAAATATTTTTGAAAGCTCCTTCAAGAGTAAACATTTTTAAAGAGCTAGAACCTATAATAAATACGATTTATGACCCATGAATTGCATAAAACTTAATTTTTGTAAAACATAAATTTTAAAAATGTCAAGTCATAATAAAGTAATTTTTGGTCATTTTTTGATGTTTATAAGTCATTTTAACATTTTTTTGTGTGCATTTTTGAAAGATTTTTAGGTTATCAAGTTCTGGGCCCTACTTATAATTCTTTTAATTTGTTTTGAATTAGGTTGTAAAAAGCTGTATTAAACGTTTGAAAGCAGAAAAACGTTCTCATGCTGCTGTATTAATGACAGGATATGGATCCAGTCTTTGTCTACAGAATAATGCAGGAGTAACTTTAGCTGTTTACCCAGGTAGTCGTGTCATGTTTTGTGCTGCCAGTTCTGATGAAAATAGCAAATACTTTGGTGTTGTCACTATATCATCTATAGATGATGAGCCATCAAACTCTTGTCATGTATTTGCTATTGACCCAGTATCACATGACGACCATTGTGCACAAGCTAATAGTTTTAAAATCACTTGTGTCAGAGATTCGACTGGTGTATGTGCTCAGTTCCCTCCGAACTGTGATAAAGTTGTAATTGCTATCGAAAAGTATTATAAAAATGATGCTAATCGTATTTCGGTTGTTGGAAATTCACCACATCCGAGTCATGATAGCACGACAACAACAACTAGCAATAGTGATTCAGGTATTGGATACAAGGATTATTGTGGTATGCAGACAGATAGAATATTAATGGTTGATGTACAGAATCAATGTTTACACATACAACAAGTAATTATGATTTATTTATTTAGCTTAATAAATTGTAATCATAATATTTTTTATTTTTTTTTTTTGTAAGGTTGGTGAAATGGCTACGCACTGTGTTGATTGTTCGGATTCAATTACTCCCAAGGATAATGTGGTTGAACGTGGAGCTAGAAGTCGTTCACCATTAAGTACTAGCTCTGTTGATCTTGTATTTAGTCAATTAGGACCTGATTATACTATATTAAGCAGATCGCCTGGGCCTCGTAGATCAAAAAGTGAGAGTAGTGTACAATATGAAAACAATTCGTGTGAAGGAATGAGTTTAGGAAGCAGTTATCGAAGTCAAGAAATATTATTATCAGATGTCAAAACTAAATCAAATACAGAATTTGACTGTTTAAGATATCCCCTTGTTACTCAAAGTTTGGAAGACTTTAAAACTAATGATGAAGATTGTATTTTTAACATATGGGGAAGTTTACAAAATATTAAAGAAGGAACTGAAGATTTTATTCCTGAAACAGATGGATTTTCTGTAAGTAGATATTTTATTTAGTTTGTAACAATTATTATTTATTATACTTGATAGCTGTAGGTGTAGAAGTATTTACATTTGATTAGAAAAGTAAATAGTTTTTCTGATAAGTTGTGTTAATCAATATTTTCTTTGAGCTTACAATAATATATATAATTTCAGACATTAATGACCCCTATCAATTGAAGCATAACTTTTCAAATTTTAGCTTATTCAATATTAAGAACATGTATGTTTGGTTAATATGAATTTCATAACTCAAGCTATATTAAATAATGAGGTCATTGTGGTATTCATGTGTATGTAATATTATCATAAATTAATCAAAATATTTCAGTATGGCTTGTAAAAGTTAATATAATATAATAACAATGATGTTACTTAAGTTAGTTATTGTAATCAAATTAAAATAATAAATTATATTTTTATACTTAAAAAAATATTATATATTTAGGTACTGCTTATAATTATTAAATATTATTTTACTGGTACCTACCATTTTCAATTTTATCTTAAAAATGCAGTAATGAGCCTTTGTGTAATGTTGTTGATGATTGAAAATTTGAAATATAAACTAATTTATACCACAATAATTATTACTTTTGTTAAATGATAATTTTATAGCTTATAAATATAAAATGTAATAATATGATTTATGAAGTTATTAATAACGGTTTCCCATAACATATTACATGTTCTTGAGTTGAGTTCATTAGTATTCATTATATGTAATTCTAATTACAATTTTAAATGTGATGATAGGTAGGTTACTAATGACGTCACTTCAATATCCGTGACATGTGTCTGTCATACATAATTGAAAATTAAAATCAAATATGAGTATATGAACTATGTGAAAATGTTATGTTTAGTGTGGTATAAAAGTATTATATTCTTAGAAGATGTATTTCATTAAATATTTTTAGTACATTTATTTTTTATCTACAAAGGAAATGCTTCCTTTTCGTAAAATTAGTTGTATTACATTCTCCAACAGTTCTTTTGTACGTGTTCTTAGGCGAACAAATTCTTTTGAAAACAAAACCACGGTACATATTATAAAATTTATATATTATATTTTAACTCTAAGTATATTTTTCCTGATAGTTGTTACATTTTAATTGTGGTAATTATTATTAAAATAGCACACCAATTAAATTTTATCAATTTGTAAGGATTTTCTCTAGAATTTTATCATTTTATAATGAGTCATTATAATAAATTATTAGTAATACTTTATACTTTTATCATTTTAATATTTATTTTTATCTAAAGTTATGTTATTATTATATGTACAATTCATGATATCCATAAAGTTATAAATGTACTCTAAATTATTATTAATTTATTCATCTAAACCAGTGTTTGTCAATCTTTTGTTAATCAACACCCCTTAGATTTTCAAAAAACTCACCGCCACCCATCAATTTAAAAAAAAATGTGCTGTTATAGGTACCATGAATGTAAACAATTTATATAGTGTATACATAGTTTTATTGTTGTACATACTTAAATCTGACTACTGTTACTACATATGTTTATTCTTTTAAAATCTACCTTATACATTTATAACTTAATGTAAATATTTACTAAAAATATAATTTATTATCATAAGTATAATAGGTATAAAATATATATATGCCACCACAAACTACTTATTCTTCATTTATAATTTACTACTACTAAACATTATTTAAAAAAGGTCCTCGCCTGTAAATAAATCAATAAATATATTATATTACGTTTGGTGTTTTAAAATCAAGTTAAATTAGTTATTTTATTCTACACAGTTTACATTTCAATTTAATCTATAAGTCATATACTATAAAAATATAATTGACAAAAGAAAAGCTCCTTTAAGTAAAATGCCCCATAATATTATAAATCATTCTAACGCATAGCACCCACGTTAGGAATCACTGATCTATAGGTATACAAAATCGTAATTGATAGACTTAATACTTAATTGACATTAATATAATCATTTTCATGTCTGCTACTTAGGTACATAAACTGAAATTTAATACTGAATTACAAATGATAATTATTTTTTTCTCCTGTGAAATATATAAATTGTTAATGTTTTTTTATAATTAAGAACAATTCGAAAACCAGTCAAGCTCAAGATTGGACATTATCTTTTGAGAGAGTTTTGCAAGATCCAATAACTTCTCAAAACTTTGCAGTAAGTTGCATTTTATATATATTTATTATTTGTTATTTTTATCGATGCAACTAAATACAAATTTAAATTTTCTTAGTGTGTTTAATTCAATTTGGTTCTAAAACTAACTTAAAATTATAATTAATTTAATAAAACCTATATGAAAATCAAACTAAACTAAATCAAAATTCTTCCTGAATTTAATGAAGTGATAAATATAAAAAAAAAAATTGGGACTTTTGTTAGGTGGAATGTTATATATTTTGTATTTTTCTCCATAATTTTACTGATATAATATTATATTTTTAAAAGTTTTGTTCGCATTGAATAAAAAAAAACTAAACATCAAATTAATTTTGCACAATTCACATATACTATACATTTTAAATATTTTATTGCAAATGGTGAATTTGTGGGTCCACGATGAAACTTATTCAGTAGGACACATTATCTTATGAAGAACGGATAAATAATACCTTGGATAAAATAACTATTGACAATATACTAAATATATATATTTGTTTGATTATTTAAATAGGAGTTTTTAAAAAAAGAATTCAGTGCAGAGAATTTGTACTTTTGGACTGCATGTGAACGATATCACTCTACTATAGACCAAGAGTTACGATGTGCAATTGCTCGAGATATATATGCTAAACATTTGGCATGTGATGCTATTGAACCAGTCAATGTGGACTCAAAAGCTTCAAATCTTACAATCGAACAAATTGAAGAAGCCAATCCTAATCTCTTTTTACAGGCATGTTTGCTCTTATTTTGTTATTTTAATAATATAATAAGAAAAACCAATAAATCACGTGTAAAATGTATTTACTTTAGGCACAAAAACAAGTGTTTAATTTAATGAAGTTTGATAGCTATCCCCGTTTTGTGAAGTCTGATCTTTATAAAATGTGTTTAGTGGAACAGATAGCTGACCATTTACCATTTAGTGAACAAGACACAGCTATTTTTAAATCTTTGGAATGTTCTAGTAAAAAGGTATGTTAATTTTTGAGTTAAGTTATACAACTATTGCAATAATTCAACATACAAATGTTAATTTTAGATTCTGAGTGGAACGATGAATGTATTGGTTTTACAATGATGTGTGTTTTTATATTTATTTTTATTTTTTTTTGTGTCCGTGTAGACGATAAGTAGTCAAAACAATGCTTCGATTTTTAACTTCAGTATCTTTTTCGATTGGAAAGTGAATATCGTTGGTGCATTGGGGAGGTCAAAATTTAAAATTCCCAGTAATTTTCAAAAGTGCCAAGAAAAACAAAAGAAAAATTAAGGAAAAACGGAACTTTTTACGCAAAATCGATTTTTCACAAAATTGAATTTGGTTTTTATTGTAACTTTAAAACAAATGACCGTAGATACATGAAATTTTCACTGGTTGTTTATATTTTCGTTTTCTATATACGTTAAAATTTTCAAAATATTTTGATTTATTTTGAACTGTTTAGGGACATTTTCATTTTCCATTTTTTTTTAGTTTTTTTTCTAAAAATATCAAAACAATTTTATTTGTTGGTTAAAAAAGCTTGGAAATTTAATAGGAGGCTCCTAGTATATTGTTTCAAAAGCAGATGAAAAATATTAAAAATCCTTAGTCACAGTTTATTTTTATCAGCATTTAAGGTTTATCAAAAAAAAAATATTTATAAGAAAGTCAAATTAAAATTTATGAGCGTTTGAAATTCAAATTTTTACAACATTGGATATTCACTCAATTTCTCATGTAGCGATTTCCTTAGTTCGTTGTAATTCAAAAACGAATCACTGTAGATACATGAAAATTTCACTGACTGTTTATACTAGCATTTCCTATACACCATACAATTTTGAAAATATTTTGACCCTTTTTGAGCTGTTTACGGGCAATTTCAGTTTTTAATTATTTTAGTTTTTTTTTCTATAAATATCAATAAAGTTTTTTCTGTTGGGCCAAAAAGTATAAAAATTTAATACAAGGCTCCTGAACTATTATTACAATAGCAGTAGAAAAACATTAAAAATACATAGGTACAATTTTTTTTATAAGCATTTAAAGTTCAATTTTTGTATCAAAATTTATCACATTTAAAATTTAATAATAATTTTGTAGTTAAAAATTTATTAAATGTTCAACTTTTATAGCTAAGGATTGAAAATTGAAAACAAGACTAAACGTAAATAGTTTATATATAAATTACTTTATTCACAATAATATTATCAAATATACTTAGTAATATCATGGGCTGACTGACCGTTTTCGCTCAGAATCGTTTTTCTTATACAATGATATTATATCATTGAATTCAAACTTAACATCATCCATTACAGTGACCCACTTTTAACCTACTGTACAGCAGAGCAACATCTTACCCACCTTTTTTTATTTTGTTTTCTTAGATTAGTGATATTGAAGACACAACTAATACAAGTACTATTGAATACCATGTTAACACTGGAAGTCGTCGAAAATCATTATTATCGTGGAGACGTCAATCTACTGTGCAGCCTCCATTAACATCTGGTTTGTGTCGAGTGACACTTCCCGATCAATCATCAACAGTTTTGCACGTAACTCCAGATATAACTGTTCAAGTTCTTATTCAGAGATTATTTGATAAACGTGGTTATCCTTATAAACATTTCAAAGTAAAAATTCAATCCAACAATGAACAGGTATGATATATTTTTAAATGTTTTATTTAGAGTTAAAATAAATAATTTTTATGTATTACAAATACAACTTTTTACGGTTCCTGGATTTTAAAATTTTGAATTAGGGATGTGCAGATATAATAGTAGGAATGATACTCAACATTAAAATCAAAACCGATTTACAAATTGAGACAGTGTAAAAAAAAAAATCCATCCAGCATATTTAAAAATGCATTTTTATTATTATTTACTTATTTATTATTATATTTACTGTCATACAAAATATATATATATATTATTTTTAATAAATTAAATAATGAATTTATTAGGTAGCAGTTTTGTTTTAGCATCAATTCATAGTTTTTGCCAAAAATATTATTTTTTAATATATCGATTATAACTTTTACTTTTTAGGCCCATCCCTATTCAAAATAGTAAAAATATTATTTTTTAAAAATCAATATATATATGTTTTAACTAATATACTTTTAAAAATCTTAACTGATTAAGCAATACTATTTAGTTATTTTTAGAATCAGTGGAAATTTGTGCATGGTATATACTATGCAGCACCAAATTATTAATTTTTTTGTAATTATTAATCATAAATAAAATATATTATACAACAGTATTGTTTAAACACAATATACTATTCTCTTTTTACAGATAATTGATTTAAATGGTAGTTCATGTGTTCTGGATGGTTTAGATGTTAAAGTTGAACCTAGAATATGGTTTAGATTAGATCTTCCTGACAGAAAAACTATAAATGTTGATTGTAAAATAGATTCAACAATTGGACAAGAGATAGGTCCCATATTGTCCTCGTACGGTTATAAAACTGAACTGGTGACACTGTGTTCTGTGAGTATTGGTAACATTTTAAAAAACATTTAAAAAGTTCAACTTATAATAATTTTTTATTTCAGATAAGTGAAAATGAAGTTATTGATCCAGATACGGACGTTTCACTAGTAGAAAGTCGTAGAATTCAAGTTTTGACTCGCAGTAGTATGACATCGTTTGCTCAAAATATTACATTAAAAAATGGGCAAGATCCGGATAACTTGGATGAATTAACTAATCAAGTATTTGAAGACTTATTGCAAAACAAAAATCCAGAATTGAATAAACTTCCATCAGATCAAGGATCTATAAAAGTTAGTAAACATAGCGTATATATAATATATTAATACTGAATTATAGTTCTATAAATTATTCTAATCCAGAACAATTAATAATGTTCTTTTTCATTTTCAGCTACAAAAACAAATAAATAAATTTATTTTCTGAGTATTTTTGGTATTTTAAAATGTTGAAGATTTTAGTTGGTTTAAAGTATAATATGAAAATTTTTCTTGAATAAAAATAATATATTTGAACCTTAAATATAACCCTAATAGGCTAAGCACTTCATTATAGTTATTAATTTATAATTTTTATAAGATAAAAACCTTATGCAAATATTTTATTAAGAGGACGTCACACCCGCATGTGTTGCTCCGTCTTATAAATGTTCAATATAGCAAAAACTGTTTAGTGCGGGATAACTTTTCTCGCACCATATTTGTTGTAGAACTAAAAAATTTTTACAACACGTAAAGAAGAACTTTATCTGTACAACAGCGTGCTTTTTTTGAATAGCACTATCTAATCATTTTTTATAAGCAAATGAAAAAAACAAAAAAATGAAATGTTAAGAAGCAATTAACTTTTATTGCATTTGTTATCTTGTTATGCTGTTGCATAGATAATATTCTACCATTTATGTTCAGAAATTTTGGAGCCACTACTACAAACACAAAAAAATAAATGTTGTCCCGTGAAAAACAGTTTTTGCTATGTTGTCTTCATAAGCTTTTGTTGAAATACCATGCATTTTGGTTGTAATAATACATATTAAATTAACATTAAGTTTAATAAAGAAAAAAAATTGTATTCTATATATCAATGATATCTCTTATCTAACTCATCAAAAATTACACAAACACACTTAACACTATACTAATGCATAAAAAAAAGTTATTTCAAAATTATTATGTTATCTATGTTAGGTATATGAATAAATAAAACAAATTTACTCAAAATTGTAAATTTTTATTTATTTTAGTCTGAAGAATGGGGATCAGAACAATCTTCTAGCTTGATTAGTAGATTTTTAAGAAGAGATTCAATATTTCATGAGAAACAAAGAGTATGAATATTATCATTACAATTTATCATGCTTGATTATATAATAAATTTTTTTTTTAGAAAATAAAAAAGACTTGTAAATCACAATTTGTAGTACATGATCAACAAATTAATAGCACTGAAAAAAAACAAACGCTGAGTAAACTTCCACCACTTATTGCTAAATTAAAACCAATTACAAAAATACAAAATGACAAACAATCTGAAAGTGATGGTAATTATTTGATTGTAATTATTTATAGTTTAACAATAATTATATAATATTAAGGACGGGTTGCATAAAGAACAGTCTGTAAATTTGTTTCCGGCTCTGTAATTTTTTCATTCTTTAAAATTAACGATTAAACTATGCTAGTGTTGCATAAAGAAATATCCAATAATTGATAACCGTGATTACCAAATAAATTAAACTACCAATAACATTGATAAAATCCATGATATTTCAGAACTGAGTTACAACTAAGTTACAAAACCAAAATAGTTTATATGTCCATTAATCGATAATTTAAAGAATAATTAACACTATCTGGCTTTCAAGTTACACTCAGTTTTATTTACATAACCATTAGTGGTTAATGGTGCGATAATGGTTTGGTAAGGTGCTACAGGACGTTTATGCAACCCACCCTTAGTAGGTTCTTCGATTTTATTTTAAAAATATTACTAGTTGTGTGTGATAAACCGGAAACAATATTTGTAGTATGGTATTCTACAGTTATATTTATGTTCTGTTCAAATTATATACTGCTTACTTAACAAATTTTGTATATTATGTTGCCAAAGAATTAATTAAACATTGACTAGGAATGTATCAATAATCTTCTAGTTGAACCTTTATGAATCAATTGTTTTAATACATTCACTTTTTAAAATATATAATTTGGTTCCAATATTTGAACTAACAAAATATTCAACAGGGATTACTGTATTATAAATATATTGGAAGTTAAGTCACAAATGCTTATCATTGGTCACTAGTGCTGTACCTATGTTTCTTCTCCAAGTAGTTTTTTAGTTTTTACTATTAAATGTTCCATTTTAGTTTTGATAACTTCACAAGTTATTAAAGAAACACAGAACATTGTTCATATTTGTAAATAACTTGAACATGTTTATGGTTCATTCAAGGTTTAACACATTTCCATGTTACCATTACATTGAATTAAAAAAATAATGGGTATGGTATCAACCATATTGAAGAGAATAAACTATAAGTTCTAGTATGCTTAGCTTATGATTAATTAGTCGAAAATATCAATATTAAAAATGTTAAAATGTAACCTCTGTTGTTGATGCTTTTTAATAATCAATATTATAATATTTACTATTTGTTTATCAATGTTTAGCATTATACGAGGGTTTAAAGCGAGCCCAAAGAAGTAGATTAGAGGATCAACGAGGTACTGAGATCAACTTTGAAATGCCAGACTTTTTAAAAGTAATTATAACTAAATATGGTTGTTTTATATTATTAAATATAAATAATATTTTTTTTGGATGTTTAGAATAAAGAAAATAATACCACTGATACCAACAAAAAGCATCGTAAATCAATCAGGTTAACAGAACGTAATGGTGGAAACAGGGAGTCAACTCGCTTTTATAAATCGCTGCTGAATGATGGTGAATTTAAACGACCAAATCCCATACCTGATGATCGAACTAAATTTATTAGACATCTTCCGCCTCCTTTACCGCCTAAACCCAAGAACTTAACTAATGAACATCAAATAAAAAAAAAAGTTGACACTAAAATTAAAAAACCTGTGTACGTAGATCAACCAACAAGTAGTTTTGTTTAAGTGTATTAAAGAAGTTATATATTAAGTTTGCTAATATTAATATTAATTAACATAAAGAAAATGTATTTTTCATACATATTAAGAGTATTATTCAATGTATTTTTTTTTACATTCAGTATTATTGTGGAGTGGGTATTTATATTATGTATATCATATATTTTTATATTTTTACTAAGTGGTTATGTATAAACAATTTTAAATAATAAGTATCTATATATTTATTTATGATTTATTTTTACATTTCATGCTTATCAGTTATCATAATTCATTATGCATCTGGAAGTACAATTTTAGATTTTGCTTCGTCTGGCTGAGCTTGTAAGGCAGTTTCTGTCTCAGCTTCAACATTTAATATATTTGTTATTGCAGCTGGTTCTTTAGGGGGCATCCAATCAGGAATAATTTTTCCGTGTATCCGCCATATTCCATATTGATTTACAATGTGTTTTTCAAATACTACATATTCTAAGACATCTTTGGCAATCACATCACTACCAAACATTAAGCGTCCAAAACGATCAAAAACTGATAATGTCTAAAAATAAAAAAACAAGTATTATTATACTTGTTGGTTTGTGACTAATAAATTAAAATAACAACATTTATAAATATATACCTGTTTTGTGTGAAAGCGTACAGTTATCTGTGCAAATAAATTGTCCTGAGTTATAATATCTGTTACTCTTGCATGAACTACACGAGGTGGTTCAATTGATTTTATGAATGACCAACGTAATGTCTTACTGTCTAAATTGTGCAGCATTTCCTTTAATACAAACATTTTGTTTTAAGTTTGATAACTACCATTTGTTAGTTTCTACTTACCACATAGGCTTTTTCTGTTACATATTGAAGAAGATTTTGTTTATCTTTGCTAAAAAATATTAAAACATTTAAATTTAATATGAATTTGAATTATAATATTTATGTCATTGATAAAATAGTTGATACAAACTTGACCATAGTTGTGTGGGCTTTAAGATAAATATCTTGTGCTTTAGTTATAAATTCAGGATATAATTCAAATTCTTCTTCATTCTGTCTTATTTTACGAATGGCTTGCCAAGTTTCTTTTTTCTTTTTCAATAATTCAATTTTTTGTTTAGCTCCCTATATAAAATAATAAATATGTCATTATGGTGTTATTAATATGAAGCAATTAAGACTTAACAGCTGTACTGATTGGTGAAATTTTTCCATCTCCTTCTGGTGGAACATAAGGTTCAATGATAGAACCAGTATTGTTAATAAACGTGGTACGTTCAATCCACGGTCTTGTAGGCTGTATACCTTTTTCTTTGTACCTGGTACGTAACTTTTCTGGGCTGTAATCCTCAGAATCCACTTTTTCATTTTCATAATCTGGTAAATCCACTTTTAAAACCTTAAAACACAATAATATATTATGAGTCAATTTGTATTTATAATTACATCAAGCACGGATTAAGGGGGCGGGCACAATCCCGTGGCCCATTTTTGTATCCAAAATATACTTTTTTAACGCGTCCAATACAGTTCAAAAAAAAGGTAGGTATATAGGTACCTATAGTAGGTAAATTATTATTAATAATTATAAAAGAAAATTGTTCTCAATTTTATATCACAAAAAAATAATATAAATAATGAACTATGTTTGCCAACAATTTTGTTTGTTTTTTTTTTTTGAGCATTTTATATAACTGATTTAACTATTTAAGTATATAAAAAGTAGTTATAAGAAAAAATTTAAAGGACCATAGTTCATAACCTAGCAAACCAAAACTGATCATTTGACTCAAAATGTTCAGTAAAAAGCTTTACCAGAATCCATCAAAAAATATAGTGATTACCATTTGAAAAAATAAAGTCGATTTTATTATTGGTACAACTGCGTGTTTAAAAATGTTATAAAAAATTGCCTGTTAAAAATAAAGATACACGTCTTTTATGTTTTAATGAAATTCTATATCATTGATCCATAATTGTTAAAAAACACTCTTGTACAGTGACATAATTTTTGTATAGTAAAAAATTATACAATAATATAAGGTTATTAATATGCAATAATACCATCATTTTTAAGTTAAAATTGAAAGGGGGCCCACCAAGTGTTTGGTGTCCCGGGGCCCAATTGATCCTTAATCAGGGCTTGAGTTACATAGTACATGTACAATTTGCTGTTGAAGATACATAAATAATAACAGAAATTTATTGGTATCAAACTTACCAGTAACTTATTGAATAAAAATTCTAAATCTTAATCCTAAATTTTTATTTACATATAAATATATAATGTGTAGTTACTTTTTGGCTTCTCAACTTTTTGAACTCTGGTTTGTAATGTTTGTTACTTCTACATCGAGTTTGACCAACACAACCAATAGTTAACACATTTTGTAAATTACAGTTCAAATGCTGGAGCTAAAAAAATGTGTATAATTAATTTTTTAATAAGTATGGTTGCAGCAGTAATGAAACGTTAAATAAAATAATTTTAACCTTGTTGAGTCCAGTATAGACCGTATGGACGCTCCTGAACATAATGATTATTATTGTAGTAGCAAACTCGAAAAAGTTATAATTTATAATTTAAGTATAAATTGTATTATTTGAATAGTAAATTAATTCTATAGTTCTATTATGAATTTGATTTTGGATCATCGTTCATATCACAAATTCATGTCTCACGAGTCACAAGCACGAATTAAGGTACGTATAGAGTGATAAGCACTTTTCCGAAAAATGATAAGGACCGATAAGTGTGGTTGTACGGTGGTTACCCTATGACCAACTTGTGGTGGTGTTGCACAGCAAGTCGGGAGATATTTTCTATTTGCGGAGCGGAGCGATGGCGCCGAGGAGCGTAGCGACGAGTGCCGCTAGCATGGCACACTGTACGATGTTTTTTTCAAATTGAAGTCACTGTAATCCACTGCTTTAGATAGTATCTATCTAAAACCGTGCTGTAATCGTATTGTGGTGGTATAAGCTATCTTATCATTTTTCGGACAACTGCCCCCGATCCAGCCGTGCTATGGCATATCGATGTACTGAACTTAGAAACAGTTTTTGTTCTAATTGTTGATAAGAAAATCATTTCAACTATTGACGTTTCTAGATTCATTCTTTTTAAATTCTCGAGTTTCAAAAACGTGTCGTCTTAGGCCTTTTTGTTACTTAAAACAAGTTTTTTTAAACTTTTTTTAGTTTCTTCACCTCAATTTTCAAACCAATCCCTAAAAGTAAGTAGAACATTTAATAATTAGATGACAGAAGGTCGTTGCGTGGTCAGGGGAGAGGCCCAAACCAATTGGAAACATTAATTTTACTATATACAATGTATTTATTTGGATTTAGTAATAAACAATAGTTTAAATAATAGCTGTTTGTCATTATATATTTTTATATTAAATTATGATTATTTTATATTAATATTAAACATTGCATCAAAGGAAATTCAATTAATACCTAAACATTCATAACAATTTATTCACTATACTTGTCATCACTGGCGTTAATAAGGGGGGACTTAGTCCCCCCTAATGTCGGTCAAGTCCCCTCAGTTCAAAATCTAGTAATTAGGATTAATTTGTATATTCTGTGGTACTAAGCAATATGGCCTATGGGGAGGGGCTTGAGTCCTCCCAAACAATTTATTTAATTTGCGCCTATGCTTGTCATGTTGGGAGAGGGTTTATATAAGGAAGGAGTACTGTAGGCACCACCTGATATTCAGACCTGAGCACACTTATAATAAAAAAAGATAACTTTTTACAAAAATAAACTCCTTTGCATGATAAAATACCTAAATATTTACTTGTACTACATCAGGTTATTATGTTTTTTATAAACTTAACTATTGTTTTTTAGATAAAATGTCGTTGGAAATTTTAGCTCAAGAAAAAGTGTGGCTCGATAAATCAAAATATGCTGATGCAGAACGTGTGTATTATGAAAAACTATCAAAGGTAACTGATAAAATATTATTCTGATTAATAAAACATATCTATTTATCTATTATAACTCTATCGCTTATAATGCATTCATTTTTTTGTTCTATTTTATTTATATTGTGGTATTGCTTATGTATACTTTATTTTTCATTAATATTTTACTGCTAGATAATGTTTGGTTACAGTTATTACAATTGTCAATACCAGAAGATACTACAGATAAAAAGCTTGATTATTTCTTGAACTTGATGTTTAATTGGGTGCTTTAAAATATATATTGATGTATTCTGTTGTCATATAAATACAATTATTTTTCTTTAGAGCTATATTCAATACATCATTGTATTATTTTATATATTAATATTAATGTGTTGGACTTGTAATTAATTCTGTTATTACAATTAACTTTTAAAATAAAGAGGAAAAAACTATTACTAGTGGTAGTAATTCATGTGCTACTACTATATCAGTAAGTGCATGTATTTAAAATCTCTGTTTCTATTTCAATGGGAGCTCAAATACTTAGTAAGGCACACTGCAGAGCCTTTAACGTCTTTTTTTTATCTTCATGATTGTGAGCTCTAAAATTCAAAATAGTAGTTTTTTCTTTTGTCACTTGTCAGTAGTAAGTGATCTATTACATAGGCTTTTCTGAATACACACCCACCAAATTTTTATTTGGATTTTTTTTTTTCATAATTTAAACAATTGTTGTAAATGAATAATTTTTTTAAATTTAACACTCCATTATTGACATATGTGGAATAACTCATTATGATTATTACAGCTAGATGTTATTGACTACAAATGTACAAATAAATAAACATTGCAATTTTCTTAGAAATAGATATTATATCCTAAAGAATATATAACTTGGTACTAGTAATTATATACCACTGATTAATATGTACATGTCTTGTCAAGAAAGGGTCCAAAAATATTTTTGGGACCCCCTAAAATTCAGGACTGCACACAAGAAATAGTTAACTTGTATTGAATTGATTTCCAAACTTTATTTTATTTTATTACTTAATTTTTCCTGGAGAATTTAAGAAAAATACTGAGATTCCAAATGTCTTATGCTAGCTCCTAGGGATTAAATATCCTATCCTAATGTTTATTGTGTACTAAAAGTCTGTTAACTTATTTTTATTTTGTATGTTTATGAACCATCCTAGGTTCTTGTTTCAAACAAATGAAGCAAATTTAAAGTAATGATTTATTTTGCTATACCTGTAAACAGTTATAAATCATAAGGACAGATACTTATTATTAAAAAATTAGGCGCCCTGTTTCTTATTATTTATCCGAGCTTCTGATGACACTGAAAGTCTAATAATATCTGTTTTGTATACTGCTTCAAAACAAGTACATATTGCATAGATATATATAATGATTGTTAATTTTTTTTTTTTTTAATTTACTACATATTTTTAATGCTTATACCCAAGTTCATACTTTGAACGTTTTTGTGCATGCTTTGTCATTTTTACTCAGCATGTTTGCATCATAATATTTATCACCTTTTTAGTGAATATAACTCCGGTCTCTACTTATAATATTAATTATACAATAATTTGTTTGTCTTCACGAAGGTATAAGCTGTGGCTATTATTATTTTTAAAGATTTTTTGAAAATTCCCAAAAATAATATTTTGAAAAAAGTTATTACATTCTAAATTAACTTCCTCAGAAATATATTGGTATTTCAAAAAATTCTAAAAAAGAAACTATTTGACATAAATGACATAAATGTTTCTACCATCAAAATTGTTCTAATAATGAGATTTGCAAATTGGCTATTTAGAATTTTTATTTTCAGTATTAAAAAATAAAAAAAAAAATTTATATTTAACTTGTATCTCAAGTGACTAAATAAAAATAAAAAGTTTTAAAATAGTGATTAGAACAAAAGTTATTTCATCTGTCAGGTCTTCCTTGTTACACTATGTTTAGTGGCCATTCATGTGGGTTTAGAACATAGTTAAAATGATTTTAAACTAAACATCCATAAAATATTTATACAAATTATAAAGTAATTTAAAAATTATCTGTTGAACAAATGTAATTATTATATTACATTGTTTTTAAAAACACTATTCCATACATAACCAATATAATTTTGAGTATTGGATTGTATTCTTTAATTATTTTGTTTCTGAGGACTCCACATTCCCAAAAAGTACATTAATTCCCTATAACTAAGGGAACTGGAATGGATACACTTACACTTTTCACTCAGGTGTACTAGCAAAATATTAAAACAAAAATGTTATATTATATTATTAGATCTAAAGAAAAATAATTTGAAAAACAAAAATGATTTTGGCTTTTGTTAGTTTCTTTAACTTTCGAAGAAATTCTGAAACTTGTCTTTTTAAAGTCCTTAAATTTCTTGATCAATTTGAATCTATCAAGTAATAAATATATACATTTTAAATACTTAAACATACAAAATTGTATACAGTTAGAATTTAGTAATAAAAGATATTATATAGATGATTTGATAATGAAGTAAAGTGAATTTTTTAATATTTGAGTGTATATTTTGTTTGGGTTAACTTGATAATTAAAAAAAAATAATAGTCACAGCTACTACCTAATACCTATATTATATAATAATAACTAATTACTAACATTATTATAATAATATTCTTGATAAAAAAAATCTGCAAATATCAAGTACTTAACATATAATAAAGTTGTATCGAGTTTGTCTAGCTAAAATAGTTAAAATAAATAAAGTATAATAAATATTATATGACCATTATTAGGCGTTAAGTTGTTCTGTTAGGTATTATTAATTTTGAGGCCGATTATATTCATAGATTAATTGTGATGCTTGCTTAATTTCAAATAATTACCAATTACCACAATGCTTAAATTACAGTTAATTCATTTAATTTTATTGTTTTACATTACTTTTTTTTTTACATTTTCTTTTACAAGAGTAGAATTAGTATATAAAAATATCAAACATAAATATATGTAGAAAATTATAAGTATCTAGATACTATTTTATAACAGTTTAATTATTTTATATGTAGTAGAAATATTGGTTTTATTTTAATAGAATACCGGTTTTGTGCCCCCTTTCAAGAGTGGGCTGATAGCTGAGATTGACAAGGTTCGTCAATATTTGCGCGAGAAAGTTCTAAGTGTAAGACAAACTTGTTAAAAATATATAAACTATACATACATATGCATGAACTAACATTTCATAGTAAATATATATAATAATGTTTATATTGTGTATAAGATTTTAATTTAGCTTTTGGGAGAGATTTTGTTTAAATTTTTGTTTCTGAATATTTTTGAGTATCACAAAAATGATTAATAAAATAACTTTTGATCTATAAAAATATGCCTTGTACTTATATTTAGGGTTAAAATTCTGCATGTACTGAAGTATATGATGCTATGTAATTAAAAAAATATCTATAATAATAATAAAGGGTGATGTGTAATTAACATAATTTATAGTAGTTTCAAATAAGCACACATTTTTAAATAATTTACTTATTAATTTTATTATAATTACTAGTTATTTAAAATACTTTTGTACGTCTGAACCCTGAATAATAATAATATTAGAAATTTTGTTATGGATTTATCTGTTTAAAGAATATTCACATTAATATCATTGGATGAAATCTCTCACAATCTTATATGGCTTATTAATTAAATTATTAAATTTTAAAAGAAAATTCTTGATTTATATATAAATTAATATATTTTTTTAGTTTGAGGCAATGGAGGATGCAGCTGTCACTTGTTCAAGGAATACAGAAAGTTCCAATACAATCAATGGTAATTAATCACAATTTTAGTTGTAGGTAAATAATTATATATTTTAATTATAATTAATAATTTTGAATTTAATTACAGCTATCACTGATTTGAAAAATGCTTTTCAAAAATTGGAAATCCGTGTTTGTGTGTTGGAAGGAAAATCTCCAAGTGTAAGTATTTCTTAAATTAAATATAATTAAAAATAACTAAATATAATTTTCATTCGTTTATGGAAAAATTTCTAATGAAATTGCTGGATAATTTAGTAAAACATATTTCTTTAAATGCATAAAACCAGCATGATGAGATTTAATTAAAAGTCAGATAAAAAAGCTCTCTCTGTGATCATGCTAAATTCCAGTTTTCAAACGTATTTGAATACTGAGCAATAAACCATAGTTCCAAATACAATTTAAAAATAGTTAAGCAACTTTAATATTTGGTAGTATATATCTATCTATATTAAATACTTATATAAGAACTAATTATCTTAATACATAGAATTGTAACTATGTTAAGTAACTACGAACAAGAGTGAATAAATAAATATCTTAATATCAACAATTGTAACTATGTGCTGGTTTGCTAGTAACTAACAGCAGGCATTAAAGCTTTCTTAATATATGTTAAGAAATCTACAATTTAGGGTTTTTGTTCATTATATTGTTTTAAATTTGACCTAATATAGTTTTAATAAACCATAATTTGATTATTGTCAAATGATATCAAATTTTTGTAATAGAGAATTATATTGAGATATAAGTACACTAAATATTTAAAAAATTATACTTTTTAAATGCTCGTAGTTTTTTAAATTCTATGGTATTATAATTATGATAAATATTATGTCACCTAAAATAATATTAATGTTTTATATTCATACTAATGTATCATTATAAATGATTTATGATTTAGAGTTCATCAAGTAACTCAAGTTCATTGAATCAAGGTATTTAAAATATAATATTATAATATGATTGCATTTTATAAGAATTATATTATTGATATAAAATTTATTTTTGTGCTAAGATATTGAACAATTACAAAGTCTTATGGTACAGTTAGAAGCTCGTGTTACATCATTAGAAACCAAAAAAGCAGCACAGTCTCCTTCTAAACCAGAAGAAAAAGAAACACCTAAAAAAAATGACGAAGAAGATGATGATGTAGATTTGTTTGGATCAGAATCTGAAGTAAATATTCAACATTAATTAATTAAAATTATTTTAAAGATTTATCTATTGATGTTTTGTGTTAATTATATTTAGGTTGTTTCTTCTTTAAGTGAATATAAAACTTACAGTTTTCAATGTGTTAAAAAAATAATACTGTTAGTTAGATTTAAAACCATACATTTATTTATCGTAAAAAAAATATTAGTTTTAGTTTCATTAATTAATTTAAAGATTTTTTTTGTATTGTTTGGTATAAGTTATAATAGTATACATTTTCAAAAATTCTTTCAAATATAATAATATAACTATTCATAAAGCTTTTGAAATTCACTAACAGGTCGATATGATACTTGTAAAAAAAAAAATTGGCCGCTTTCTACAATGTCCTATCTTACAAATCTAATATTTGGGAACAAATTTTTATTCTAAAAAAGTCCTTATCTATTGAATCCAGGACATAAAACCGCTTATGAAAAATTCGGTTACCGGTTTTAGGGGTTTTTAGAATTAGTGGTAATTGATTACCGGTTACCAAAATGATCCCTAAAAATGTGATTACCGGTTATCGGTTTGGAAGGAGTTTTAATTTTTCAAGATTACCGGTAACCACTTCGAAAAATTCCTTTAATTTACACAAAAAAAATATCCACTTTATAAAACGATTTAAGGACAAGCTAAATTAAAAAAAAAATATGCTTATAAACATTTTGTTTTTTTCATTTGCTTTTAAAAAATGATTAGATAGTGCTATTAAGAAAAAAGCACGCTGTCGCACAGATATATCAGTTCTTCTTTGCGTGCTGTGAGAATTCGGTAGTTCTAAAACAAGTATGGTGCGAGAAAAGTTGTCCCGCCCAAAACAGTTTTTGCTATGTTCTACATTCGTAAGACGTAGACAACACATGCGGTTGTTACATCCTCTTATTACATATCATTGCGGTTACAGACAGTATACCATCTTTAATCATACTTATTATTACATTACATTTAATATCTTGTAAATAAAATTATTAATCAAAAAAATAGAATACAACTTCCAAAAAAAAAATTTAAAAATCAAATATAACATTATTTTTTTTTTGATATTTCCGGTTTTGTTGAATTGACTGGTTTTTAAAAAAAAAAGGTTACCACTGCATGTTACCCCTTAATTGAACTTAGTGGTTACCGGTAATTGTTAACCGCTTCTCAAAATGTAAACATACAAACCGGGAAGTGGTTACTCAGACCCAAAATTGGTCATGGTAACCTGTTTCCGTTAAAAACCGGTAACCAGTTTCAAGCTCTGAATTTTAATCGAGTAGTTGCAGGTATTTAAGTACCTATTTGGATACAAGTTGACTGTCACTCTATCCCTTCTAGATATAAAAGTGGTGTTTTTAATTATTTATATTCATAGTTAGGTGCTTAATCCTGGTAATATTAATTTTACTGTTGTATTTGTGTAATGAATATAGTATAAATATTTTATTAATATCGTTTTTAGGAAGAAACTGAAGAGGCAGCAAAACTTAAAGCCCAGAGGGTAGCTGAATATTCTGCTCGGAAATCTAAGAGTAAGCTTATATATATTTATCAATATCAAAACTATATTTAAAATATATTTAAAAAAAATATTTAGAGCCAACTCTTATTGCAAAGTCAAACATTATATTGGATGTTAAGCCATGGGACGATGAAACTGATATGAAGGAATTAGAAAAAGCAGTGCGTAAAGTTGCTACTGACGGTTTACTGTGGGGAGCATGTAAGTTAATTATATTAATATATTTATGTACATTTAGGTTAACACAAGTTTTAAGAATTCTTTTATCTTCAGAAAGTATTCATACTTATTTTATTTTATTATAAAATATAATCCATGAATACTCCATAAATAGTTTTATAAATAATAGTTTTTAAAATTATTTAAAATTTAAAAATGTAAATCAAACAATTATTTTGTCTTACTAGCACTATTGACTAATATACACAAAATTAATTTTTTTTTTCGTATTATCAAAATACTACATTTTAAACTTGAACTACTTTTTTAAACAGTGTACAACAATCATGATTATTACAACATCAAATAGTATTTAATACCACTCAAATTGTATTAATATATATAATACATTTATGTGTATTTTGTATTTTAATAATATAATATAATATTTTATACCCTTGTGCATAAATTTATTTTCAATCACTGATTATTATATTACCCGGTATAATTAAAGAATAAATTATAATATTAGTCATAACTTATTAAATTTAAATTTAATAATGAAAACCTGGGTCATAAAAATATAAAATTAGGGACTCTTTGACTTACCTTACCTTGATATGTGATAAGTTGTTGCAATATTAATTTTGAAATAAAACATGTTTCAGAATATAATTTGGTAGAAACTATTACGTACTTTTTTAGGTTTATTTTCAAAGGTTCAACATAAAAGTGGTTGTTTTTACTAATAAAACTAATATAAATAAAAAGTTAATAATTTATTCTACCTATGGAAAATACTTAAACACGTATTATATTGGAGTATATACATTTGTTAGCAAATGTTAATATACTGTCTTATATTATGTAAATTATGATAAATTAATGTTTAAATTAAATTTTAATTTAAAAAAAAGACATGACACATTGTTGAAGTTGCATAACAATTCAAATTTTTGTGTATACCATCTGAAACTTCAAAAGGGCGTTTCTCATAATTAAATTTATTATTTTAGCTAAGCTGGTTCCGTTAGCTTATGGGATACATAAGCTTCAAATTAGTTGTGTTGTTGAAGATGAAAAAGTATCAATTGATTGGTTACAAGAGACATTACAAGAAATTGAAGACTTTGTACGTATAATATCTTAAAAGTCTTATGTAATATAAATTATGATAAAGTAAAGATGGATTATAATCACACATATATTCAGTTATTATTAGTGATGTTATGAACTGTTTAATTTTTTACTGTTTGAAATTAACTGAAGGTGTTTAATTTGGTCTGAAAATCAAACATTAGAATCAATTACATATGATAATTTAGTTCAACATTCAAACTGATTTCAAACTCTGTTCAAGATAATTCTTAATAAATTATTTGATTACTATTATTGTTTTCTTATTAGCTAAGAAGATGCATTTGTTGTCTCTGTCTTACATATCAAATTTTTGTTCGCCTGTTTCAATAGTATGCTGTTAGTTTTGATATAAGAGTGAATTGACCTATTATAAAACTTTTAGGTAATAACATTATCTATGCTTAAGTTTCGACTTTTATTTCAATATTTTAATTTTCAAACGAGATGAGCATTTTTAGTTTGTGATACTTCACATACCCATATCTTGCTTGAAAATTAAAATATTGAAAAAATCGTCAAAGCTTAAGCACAGAAATTTTCTTATCAAAAAGTTTGATAATAGGTCAAATTTATTCTAATATCAAAACTAACAGCACACTATTAAAACTAGTAAACAAAAATTTGGTATGTCGTATGTTTGTAAGACAAGGACAATAAACGCATGGGTAGCATCTTCTTAACACGTTGAGTGCTTCTTAGTTTTTGACGCACAATGTCCGTGTAATTTCGAGTATTGACTGCAGGTTCCTTCACAACGCTAAAAACCACTAATTTATCGAACAAATTAATAATCATATAGAAGAATCGAAGTGTTGATCCTACACAATTTGTTGTGTAAACAACAAGTTGACCATCGTGTTGATCATGGGTTATACTAATGTTATAGTTGTAAATGAATAGTAACAAAGGCACTCAACGTCTTAATTTATTAGGTTGTTAGTTGAAAAATGTAAAATATATTTTAAAATCAATTAAGTTTGAATTATTAAGATTTCATTCTGGTCAAATATATAATTTCAGTTTAGTTAGTATAAAAATATATTTTGAGTTTGATTTAGATAAAACTAAAAATGTTTGGATCAGGTTTGGTTTGACATCAAAAATTAGGGTTCGTAACATCACTAGTTTAGTTAAGTAGAACACTATCATTATGTATTATTTCTACTACAATTTTTTTTTTATTTTTAGATACAAAGTGTTGACATTGCAGCTTTCAACAAAATTTAGGATCAAAAATTATTTTGATAATCTCTAAACACCTTAATAAAGTAATAAAAAATTGTGAAACATAAATAACAATTATCTGTATTTTCTTTCAAACTATTCAATTAAAATATAAAATCTGATCCTGATATTTATATATTAAGATGTTTTGGTAATTTATTGTTACACATTAAACTACTTATCCTCAAAACGAGCCAAATTTCAATGAATACTTTAGTACCTATTATCTCCCTTGCTCATTAATTTCTAAATTATTGACTGACATCTATAAAAAAAAAGCCACCTTAAAGGGGAAAACATGGCTCAATTAATTATTCAATCATGGATTCAGAGTCTAAGGAAGGAGTAAAAAATAATTTGTTGGCTCCCCAAAAAATATTTCTTTGGATGGCCTTGACAGATAATATACTTATTATAAATATATTAATTTATGATATTTATAATTTTTATGAATATTTAAACATTCTATAATATTAGAATGTCAAATGGCGTAGTTGGGTTAGTTATTACTTACTCTACTCATTAAATACAATTGTAATAAAATAACTTAACTTTTCAATAAAAAACAACTTCATTACATTTATAAAACAATAGGTTATTGTTATTATGCGAGCAGTATATATTATCAAGTGGACAATATACTTGTGGGCTGCAGTAGATCGCGGACCTCTTGTGGTGCATACGTAAGTATATAGTTTAACCACAGAATATTATATGCAATTTCAGATATTCTATGGTTTAACTCTGAAGTATCAAAAATGGAAAAAAAAAGGTCTATCGAGACCTTGGTTCAAACTCTATACATTCTGTATTAAAGTATACAGGCTTAACGCATTAATAATAATTATTATTTTTAAAACCAATAACCAAGCCCGGATTAAGGATAAATTGGGCCTCGGGACACCATACACTTGGTGGGCCCCCTTTCAATTTTAACTTAAAAATGATTGTATTATTGCATATTAACGACCTTATATTATTGTATAATTTTTTACTATACCAAAAATATATAGAGTGTATCTTATATGTCACTGTACAAGAGTGTTTTTTAACAATTATGGATCAATGATATAGAATTTCATTAAAACATAATAGACGTGTATTTTTATTTTTAACAGGCAATTTTTTATAACATTTTTAAACACACAGTTGTACCAATAATAAAATCGACTTTATTTTTTCAAATGGTAACCACTTTAGTTTTTGATGGATTCTGGTAAAGCTTTTTACTGAACATTTTGACAGTCAAATGATCAGTTTTGGTTTGCTAGGTTATGAAATATGGTCCTCTAAAGTTTAGTATAATATACATTAATACTTTTAACTGAAATACCTAATTTACAAGAACTAAATAATTGTTTCTTAGGTATAACAACTTTTTATATACTTAAATAAAATTTAACCTACATATCCTTGATTTGAAAACTGTATTGGACGCGTTAAAAAAATATATTTCGGAGATAAAGATGGGCCCCGGGACCGTGCCCCCTTAATCCGGGCTTGCTAATAACAACCACTTACAAATAAAAATGTCCATCGTAAATCTCAAAATCCCTGTTTAAGCACTTCCCCAGGTTGAACCTCTAATTTACCCTTTTTAAATTAGCCCATCTTCTTCCCATAGGTCTAATCTCTCTCTATACCTACCAAATTTTATCGCAATCGGTCGAGCCGTTTAAGAATGCATAAAGGACATACACTCACAAACATTAATTTTTATATATTTAGATATAGATTGAACACACATCCGAGAGGGAACACGAATAAACCTGGAATTTATAAATCTGGACCGTAAAAACCTGGACTGTACATATCTGGACCGTACAAACCTTAACCATACATTTCTGGACCGTAGAATTCTGGACTTACATAATACCACATATTTCTGTTTAAGGGGCATGAGTGGCAATCCATTTGGCAGGTTAAAATTTTCATAGACTTTAATTTGGTTCAAATTTTTTAAAAAGTGTTAGTATTGTCTTAAAGACGTTTGTTAATAAAGTATCAAGTCTCTAACAATTTTGGGGATAAGGCTAAAGTTAATTTGGTTTTTTGGCATATTCATTTTTATTTTCCAAACTGTCAGAAACAAGCTGGAGTGACTAAGACTTGAGCCAAAACATTCTAAAAAATTATATCAGAACATTCACTTTATTATAAATACTTGTTGTATATTTAGCTCAAATAACTTTTGTTTCCCAAATCGCCAGTACATTTTTTTGGAATTTTTAAAAAAATTACCTATGAAGAACCAAGCTAGAATAACAATTAACAAGTATATATATTATGTAGTAAACATACGAGGAGAAAAAAACAAGTTTTTAAGTCTTAGACTAATGTATCAACTATCAGACACTTTTGCAGTTAAGGAGATCAGCTATAATTCATTTTGTAAATAAAAAAACTCCTGAGATAGGTATATATGACATTTTAGGATCAGTATTGCTACCAGAAAACATTGATACTTACATAAAAAAAATACAACTTGGTAAAAGTGGAAAACTAATAAAACCAATGTACCTATATAACCATGTAAAACCAATGTAATATAAAAACATTTATTTATGATCATACCTGCCACATAAAGTTAATGATATTTATTTTAAATTTATATGAATATTAAAGTCAGTTGTTAGATATTGTCACCGAAAAGTTATTGCTTAAATGAGATTCATAAACGAGAGTTTGGCTTAAAAAAAGAAAAAGTAAGTACCTATTACTCGTTTTAAAGGTTGGTCGAGACCTACCTTAATCATTTCTTTTAGTTGATATCATAATGTTTTTATTTTACTTTTAAGTTATCAAAATTAGCTTAAGCAGCACAAATTCTTAAGTATCGACTATGAATACGGCCCCTTAAGCATAATATTATATTATGCGAATGTCATCTTCATCTTATAAATGATTTATTGAACTTTAAAAACTATTAGGTATGCCAGCAGCATAAAATATTCTATGTCAGTAGTTTACTTAGAAGTAATAGGTAGTCATAATAATCACATCGATAATAAATCTATTTAGAATGTTAATATGAACAATTATTGTTTATAATATAATTTTGATGAACTTTGAATTTCAATCATAAAAATTAATGATACTTATACGTATTTTGTTGTGCGTGTATTTTTATACTATAACATGACATGTCTCAAAATCATTAGGACAATAGGTATAGTAAATTAGTAAATGTAAAATGTATATTATATAAAATAGGTAGCACTGTATTCAGAACTATTGTGGTCGTCTGTTTAGTGTTTGTGGATGAGATTAATCTCATACAGAAGAACGATAAATGGTGAAATCCAAAGTTTATCGATAGAGAATTTAATGGAGATTCCATTTAAATGGTCGGTGTAACAAATTTTCTAGTAGTTAATTAGATAGCTTTCAATAAGCATAAAAAAAGAATACAAAATTTGCTTCATTAATAATCATAGATTATAAATTATGAAAATGAATTATTAATTAGTATAAGTAGTATAACCATCGAATAAATAAACAATCACAGATATGTATAAAAAATATACATATCTATATGTATAAAAATGGAGACAAAAAAAAAAGTAAATAAATTATCTAATGTATAAACGTAAAAAATTATGAATCGTATTGTACATTGTAGAACAAAATAAACACATTCCATATAAGCTCTATAAATATTTAGGAGAGGCCTGTGTACACAAATGTTTAAAGTGCAATGTAGTTATGTTTTAATAAGGGCCATATAATATATAGGATTAACATAATATAATATTGGATGAATGACAGCCTATGTTGGGTTACAGATAATTTAAAACGTACCATAACTTAATATTTTGAATATTTATTTTAAAAATTCTGTATGTCTTATAATTAATACTTAAATGTTCATTATTTTAGGAATATTGTCTTATTTAACTGGTCAAAGATCCAAAATGACAAAACTAAGTTTCTTTACTCAGCAGCAATGCTTTTATGATGATGAAGTTCTATACTCTGCCACTTCATTTACTGGAAAAGTATTAAAAAATTCATTGTATGTTGAATCTGTTGCTTCCAAATTAAGCGACTGTGATTTTAAAAGCCACTTTCGTCTAAGTAGGCAAACTGTTGAAGTGATTACCTACTTTTTTATAAATTACTGTAATCAGCATTGATTCATATTTTTCAAATATAAGTTAAATATAATTTGTAACTCATTACAAACTTGAAAATATATTATAATTAAATTCATATCATTCAATTTTGTCTTTTTTTTAGTTACTATTTCAGTTATTAATTCTGAGTTATGGTATATCTTTAAGATGTGGTAGGCATGATCCTAAGAAGCAAATATTTATTGGTTTATGGTATTTTGCTAATCAAGAATCGTATAGGTTAGTTATATTTTTATGGTAAATAAAACAAATTGAGTAATGAAATAACAAATATAATTGTTGTATCATAGAAATTAGTAATTATAATTATTCTTTATAATTCTGATATTTTCAGGCCCTGTAGCCTTATGCAATTTACCCAACTTAATCTTATGCAATTTTTATAAAACAAGAGGGCATAGCTATAACTTTTATACAAAAAGTTATACTAAATCATACTACATTTTTTAATTTTAAATTTTACGTTTTTATATATCCAACAACAAAAACAAATCCTTAAATATTAGTTCCATCTACCAAAAACCTTCCGGGTGGGGTAAGAAAAATTGGCGGGAAATTGTCTTTTGTCAATTTTTCAACCTTAAGGTCGAGACGCGGTTTTTTTGAGAATAGAAATTTGATCTAGAGGTGTCACTGCATTGAACCATGAATATATTAAGACGATACAACCATTATTGAAGGAGCTAGTACTTCAAAATATACATCCAGCCGTTCCAATTTTGTCTAGTTAGCTCAAATATATATATATTAGAGTGAATTGACATATTATTTTATAGGTTTTAATATCCTATCGATTTACATTAATAAATAATGAGCTACACGACTACTAATATAAATGCGACAAAAAAATTATAAAATATTAAACAGAAGTATACCATAAGGAAACGTGTGGTTAAACGAATAATCACGTAATGCGTTTTTCAATTTATTGCTTTTCTGATTATGGACGAAATAATAACTCACCGCGCCCAAAAACTAAGTGTCCGTGCCGGAAAACGTAAATTTTGAACTTTCGAAGCCCTTAAAGACGGAAAAAACGGCTCCTATAGTCTCGAAACAAGACGCCGAATTTGATCACCGACCTCCAAATAATACAAATCTCGAGTTTCAGAAACGTCGTACAAAAACTAATCCTTTTCCAAAATACACCTGGGGGGGGGGGTGCTCGAGGACCGCTGACTCCAGAAGTACGCTTTAGAAGGCCGGCCCTAAACCAAAAATATTGGTAACTTTAAAGTATAATATTATCTTATGTGAACGTCATCTATAACTTATAAATGATATATTGAACTTTAAAAACTATTACATATTTACATACGTTTGTTTGCATTTGGTATAAATTATAATATAAAACAAATTCGTACTTCATAGATCTAAAAAGAGTAGTTTTTTGGAAAGCTCCATTAAAAAATAGTTTCTACAGCATCAAAAAATGGAATTTGTATGATAAAAACAGACACATTGGATTGATTTAGGATGTGCAGTTTTATTTGGTATTTGAAACGAACGGATTAATCTAGTAAGTGACAATAATTCTGAAAAAGAAAATTGTTAGAGAATCGTTGCACTTTATTAACAAAGTGCTTTTATAACCTGCCAAATGGATTGCCACTCGTGCTTCTTAAACAGAAATATGTGGTATTATGTAAGTCCAGAATTCTACGGTCCAGAAATGTATGGTCCAGAATTCTAGTGTCCAGATTAGTACGGTTCACAATTATACAGTCCAGATATGTACGTTCCTGATAGGTACAGTCCGGGTTTTTACGGTCCAGATTTATAAATACCAGGTTTATACATGGACCCATCCGAGTTGCATCCACTTATCTTATAATATCGTTATCACATACCAATATAAGTTATAATAACTTGATTGTTTCATCGACGATTTGATCGTTGGCGTTCAGTTTGCATCACGCATGGGGGTCAAAAGTGAACATTTCCCAGTAGTTTTCAAAAGCGACGTGAAAAACTAAAGAAAAATTAAGGAAAAACGGGGATTTTTACACAAAATCTGTTTATGAGAACATCGATTTTGGATTTTGGTGCAACTCTTAAATAAATGACCGTAGGGACATGAAATTTCGACTGAATGTTTATATTAGCATTTTCTATACACCATAACATTTTCCAAATATTTTGAGCTGTTTACGGACATTTTCAGTTTCCATTTCTTTTAGTTTTTTTTTCTATAAATATCAATAAAATTTTATTTGTTGGGTAAAAAGCGTAAACATTTAATGCAAGGCTCCTGATATATTGCTACAATAGCAGTTGAAAAATATTAAAAATAGATAGGCACAATTTTTTTTATAAGCTCCCATTTAAAGTTCAAATTTTGAAAAAATTTATTAAATTTAAAATTTAATAATGTATAAAATGTATAAATTTTATAGTTAAGGATTGAAAATTTAAAAAAAGATTCCACGTAAATATGGTATTTATAAATTACTTTATTCACAATAATATCATTAAATATATTTAGTAATATCATAGGCTGACTGACCGTTTTCGCTCAGAATCGTTTTTCTTATTTGAATTTGAATAAATTCATTATTAAAGGAAAAAATTGGGATGAGCATCCTCGTTGAATCACTCAGTTTTATGCACTCCTAGTTTCCTTGTAGAATGTTTTAAAACCAGAATATTTATTAAGAGTTGGTGACCTTCTAAATTGTTGTTATTTTATTATGTACCTATATTATAAACATTGGATTTAGATACTATGTTTATGTTACATAACAAACTGATCAGTGATCACTGTATCACCTATCAAACAAATAACTGCAATTATAAAATTTTACAATCAATGTTTGTATGGTAAGTTATAATATTTTATTTCTAATAAATAAATAATTACACCTAGGTATTGATTATTTATACATAGGAAGTTTATTAATATTTTGTACCTATTACCTATACCATACTACAAGGTGAGTATTATTTAATAAATATAATGTATTTGTTAGGTACTACCTACAGTATATACTAATATTGCTATTTGATAGTGATAGCAAACAGTCTAGTAATAATAATATATATTTTATAAAACACTATTAAGGGTACTTATGTACAGAAATATAGTTATTTTTATTTTATTCTTCTTTATAGGTATTATATAAATAAAATATCATCTATACTTCAAGTTGGTGAGAAGTTTTCAATATGAACAGTATAATTTTGATCACTGGTATTTTAATATCAGTGAATAGTGGTTTATCATCTAATATATTAGCCTTTTTACCAAGCAAAGCACGCAGCCACTATGGAGCGTTTGAACCGTTACTCAAAGAGTTAGCGGTAAAAGGCCATAATGTGACAGTTTTTTCACCATTCTCAATGAAAAATCCACCATCATCTTACCATCATATTCAGGTTGAGGATGAAGATCTCGTAATGGGTAAGTTATAAACAAAGGTAGATGCATGATTATAAATATTTATAATATCTAACCATAGTATAAAGAATCCTTTATACTGTGAACTAACCTATAGTTATGCTTATAATAATAAATTTAATTTGTTTAATAGGTTTTAATCCATTCAGTGTAGCTAAACATTTCAAACCAATTTTAGTTCCATTTAGGTCTTGGTTCATGTGGCCAAAATTTACAGAAACAATATTAAACAAACCATCTGTTCAGAAATTGATTCATTCGGAAGGACTTCATTTTGATTTAGTTCTATTCGAAAATTTCTACCATGAGTGTTTTGTAACTCTTGGACATAAATTCAATGCATCTGTTGTACAGTTATTTCCTTCGATTCCAAATGCTGGTGTTGCACAATGGCATCGTAATCCGTATGATGGATCATATATTCCAGATATCAATACTGGATTCTGTGACAATATGTCTTTCATAGAACGTTTGACAAATACTGTATTGTCATTTATTCATACAGCTTTGAGTTCATTTTTCTACTTTCCAAAACAGAGAGATCTTATGGATAAATATTTCAACTATACTGGTTGGGAAACACGGCCGTCAATGGAAAATATGCTGAAAAATATTTCACTGACATTGATTAACACACACTTTTCTGTTGGAACACCGAGACCACTTGTTCCTTCATACATAGATGTGGCTGGAATGCACCTCAAACCTGCATCTACACTCCCAGAAGTAAATTTATTATTTATTCACATTAGTATGTATTATTAACTATGTCTATATCACATTTATGTCATTGGTTATCATTATTCATTAGGATCTCCTGGATATTATGAATAATGCTTCTGAAGGAGTTGTGTTTTTCAGTTTTGGTTCTATACTCAATCTAACACAATTACCCAAAAATGAATTTGACATTTTTATTAGACAACTGAGTAAAATCAAGCAAAAAGTATTATTTAAATGGGAATCAGATACTAAAATAGACTTTCCACCAAATATAATCGTCAGAAAATGGTTTCCACAAGCTGATATTTTAGGCCATCCTAATTGTGTATTATTTATTACTCACGGAGGCATACACAGTACAGAAGAAGCTTTATACTTTGGAGTGCCAATGTTGGCTATATCAGTGTTTGGAGATCAGTTACATAACTCATTAGTAATGCAGAACAGAGGTGCAGCAATACGTATAAAGTACAGTGAATTTACTGAAAATGAATTTGAAATAGCTTTATATAAGATGTTGAATGACAAATCGTAAGTTTTTATAATCATAATTCTAAATTATATATTATTATTGTATTACCTGTAAAAATTAATCAATATTAATAGGTTTAAAAAAAAAGCAGCAGAACTATCACTGATTTTCCGTGATCAACCATTAAAATCATTAAATAAAGCAATTTACTGGATTGAATATGTAATACACCACAATGGAGCTCATCACTTAAAAACTGCTGCTGGTGAATTGACTTGGTACGAATTTCTGCTAATTGATGGTTTGTTTTTGGTGGTGATCATGAGAATAATTATAACTATAATATTGTGGTATGTTGGAAAAAAATTGTGGAGAAGATTTTGTTGTTTAAAATCTAAACAAATCTAAGAAAAGGTATATTGTTCATATTAATTAGGAAACTTAACTAACAAGAATTCATAATTAATATATTTTAATGATTATAGTTATTCTTTAATCAAAATATACTTAGTTAAAATGGATATGTTTTATTATTATCAAATGAGTTTTAATTGAAAAAAATTATATACCTCTTTTTTATTATCTGTGATGTCACAAGGTGCCAAAATTATTTTATATAAATTTATATTTTTTTAAATCTAGTCCTGAAAATAAACTTTATTGATTGATATAACATTTTTATTTTTGGTATTTTGTCCTAATGAATTTATGGGTTTAATTTTAAAACCTAATATAATTACTGTTATTTATAAGTTGCCATCTTGAAGCCAGCTGTTGTGTTTTAAAATGCCAGCCCATAGCCAGTATAACTTATGGTTTAAATCTTAGCTAATTACTACTCTGATGCATCTGTAGAATGTCATTTGACCATTATTTAAATAAAGTAAACAAAATGAGTAACAGGCGACAGCCTAGCATTTAGGCAATAAGATGATATATATTATTAAAAAAGCTCACATAAAATAAATATAAATTAATGAAATATGCACTAGATGTATGAAAAATGTATTTATGTTTTAAATTATAATTGATTCAAAGATAATTGTTGATTTCCATGTCACTATCACTGTCAATTAAAATAAAGTATTTAACCAAACAATCAGAAAATGTATTGGTGTGAAATAAAGTGAACTGCAGATAACTATGGCTATGATATTAGCATTTTCTATAAATTGTATACATTTCAAAATATTTACTATTTTTTTTAACTGTTTACAGATATTCAAAATTATTTGATTTTTTTTCACTAACATTATTATACTTTATATAGTCAATATCAAGGTATATTTGACAACTACTTTAAAACAGAGCGGTTACCTACTATTCGACTTTTCACAATTATTTTTTGAGTAAATCTACACTAAATAGTCTTTTTCATAATATAAAATAATTATACATTTATTTTAGTTTATAAATTAAATAATGTAAACAATTTTTAATCATCAAATAGGTTTCTTTATTACATTTATTTTATATAATAAATTAATAACAATTCTTAAATATGCATAAGATCACATCATATTGGCTGGAATTTGTGACAAAAATCAATGTTAGTTTTCCATACAAATTTCATTATCAATGACAGGATATATTTTATACATTTATTTTGGTTTGTAAATAAAATAATGTAAACAATTTTTAATTATCAAATAGGTTTCTTTATTATTTTTATTTTCTATAATAAATTAATAACAATTCTTAAACATGCATAACGTCACATCAATTTGGCTGGAATTTGTCAATGTTAGTTTTCCATACAAATTGCATTGTCAATAATAGGATCTTTGTCCATTTCTACCTGTTTAAACAATAAATATGCAACATAATTAAATTAGTACAATTAATACCGCATTTGCTTTTTTTAAAGGTTTGATATGGACAATTCAATAAAATTATAAATACTAATTTAAAGTAACTGATCCTATATCAGCAAAAATAGTACCATTGAGTTGTTTATGTGAATATAAAATTATATAGAAAAACTGTTTTGGCACAGGAAAGAACTAAGATTATAGTAATAAATAAGATACCAATTTTTCACCAAAAAACAAAGAAAACTTTTAACATGCAACCCGCAAAAAAAATAATGGATTTCACAACAATAATTTTTTTTGTAATCACGATATTGAAAAAACAAAAATGACATTGAGTGGTTGATGGTCTTGATGAAAAAATTTAGTTATTTAACCAGGGTCTAGGAATATTCTGCCCTCCTAGTGGAACAAGCATAATGTCCAATAATTGAGTTGTTGGGAAAATGAGGTTTTCAATTTCTTTGTTTTTTACTATGAAATCATTATTTTTACACACTTTTTTTTTTGTACTTAGTTCATTAATTTTGGTTTTTTTTCATCTTTAAGGATATACTCCCTTTTTATCTAGTATTATTGTGTATAAAAAGAAAAAGAAACTTTACAAAATGCAGTATCTCTATAAGTAATTATCATAATATAATGGTTGTAGATAGTACCACGGTATCTGATTAATCTCAATAAAATATGTTTTTGTCCAAAACATTTGGCACATTATAACATATCTATTTAATTAGTACCGCAAGTCGTGACCATTCATTGATAAAAGATAAAGACGATAAAGTGTACATACTACAAAATGCAAATCCGTTTTAGCTATGATTACCAGGTATTTATGCAGTATATACATTGGGAAATTATTTTACTAATGCAATAAGCAGTATCTCTAATGTACATACTGCTTTATTCTCTAGGAATTGCTACATACTGTGTATTTCCTTAGTATTAGACAATATTTTGGTTGATACGACATTTTATAATGAATTTTAAAGGTATTTCTAGTGGAGTATTCCTAAGGAAAAAAACGCGGAATTGTCCAATTATACCGAATATGAAGTAATCTCAATTTTTAAAATTTGGCACTTACTGCTAGTTTTACTAGGACAGTATTATAGCCTAATTGGTTTGTGCTCTAGTGAAACAGTTTTTAAGAGGACGCTATAAACAAATTTGTTGTCTAATACATGGTAATATAATATTTTCTTATTACAGTTTATTGTAAGTTAATATTAGAGCAAATTTACTTTTTATTGAATTTGTAGAGGATGTATACTGTGCTAGAACAGAGATTTAAGTATTTTTTTTTTATATTTTAATTTTAAAACAAGTTATACAAATTTGAAAAAACAAGTTAATTAAGTACTTTTCAAAATGAAAAAACGAAATAAAACTTTTTACTTGAGAATAGTTTTTATTCTTCTCTCCAAATTCAATAATAAGTATATTTGCTTCAATATTAAGTATAGATAAACTTAACACGTTCACTGCAGATGACGCTAAAAGGTGTCATTTTACATAGTTCACATGTGCTGAATGATGCAAATTGGCGTCATGTATGTTGTTATTCAACAGACTATAATTTAGTCAGCGTTACGATTAAACTTTTGGTTTTTTGTCAGCGTCTTCTATAAGCATTGTTTTATAATCAAGTGCAAACCGTACACTGATATTTTAATTTTTCAATTTTTAGGAATTTTTTTTTAAAACTATAATTTTTTCAGCGTCACGCCAAGTATACAAAAATATGATATGCAGTGAACGTATTAAGTAAGAATCAGATAGGTACATTTGTCAAATTATGCGTGTAAAACAGAGACAACACATGTATGTAAACCATCCTCTTAACAATTTATGGACTTTTTAAATAGCGTATTAATTAATTATATTTTAATAGTTAAAAAAAACATTATTTACTCAATTTTGGTTAACAAGCAATAAAAATCATTTCTAACAATACCAAAAAAATGTATATACTACTACTAACCTCAACCAAATTTTCTACTTCCATTTTATCACAATTAGAAGTAAAATTCTTTTTCTTCTTAAATCTTCTATTTTTCTTTTTCAAACTTTGACTGTACTCAAATATGTTAACATAATCGGGCGGTCTATTTAATTGTACTAAATGATCATTGACAGGTTTTTGTAAGACATCAGGTATCATGAATGGTTTCAGCCAAAGTACTAATGGCGATTCACCTGGGGTGTACAAACTTTCTGGATAGTAAAAGTTAATACCATCTAAATCAATATGATCGTGGAAAAATTGACTTTTTTCAAAAATGTGTTGATACAAGTCTCTAGTAACCATCCGTGGGGCCAGCTAAACAAACATTTTATTATCATGTAATTGTTGGTCTACTATATTATTTTTTATTTAAGTATTAAATATTTTTACTTCAAATGGATAAAAATTTGTTGCTGATTTTTCATTGATACCAGGTATTTCACTAAGTTTACTCTGTATAAAGTAAAATCTGAATTCAGCCTAAATAAAAACACAAGCATTTAACGATATTATTCGGTACTAAATAGTAAAAACAATTAAAAATTCAACTTACATCAAAATCTGTATATGGCACACCCATCCACTCAATGATGTCCAAAATGTAATATTTTTTTAACTTGAAACTATACACACAGTCTAAAACAGTACGTTTACGATGAGATGGACAATTATATGATGCACGGCATCCATAAGGAAATAATGATGAATAATAATTGAGTGTAGTTCCAAATTTGTTAACTGTTTTTGTTTTGTTCTGAAATTAAAATAATCAATAGTTAACATTTTTTTTTTTTTTTTGAAAATAAATGTTATGTAAGATTGTTAAGTTTATTATTACATCTTGAGCAATAACACAACATCGTTTTCCTTCTGGACATAACACTGCAATCCAACTATCAATGTCTTCAGGTACTTCTAGCATCCATTCTGAATACATCATAGATGTTGCAAGTTCATATGCTTCATTACTTGGCACCACAGTTTCATTTTTTCTTTCATCAATTTCCTGTGACAGTAAATATTTAATGTTATGTTATCAAACAAAGTCAACACATAATTACTAAATGTAAATTATATCTCATCTTGCACACTTAATTGTTATTATAGTCTAATGATATTTATAATTTTGTTACCAGGTATTCATGTAGCCACAAGAAGGTTATACTTTATTATCTAATGATGAATATTATTAATGTATAGAAAATAAAATATAATATTTAAATACTTTTAACATTGTGGAAAAATGTTATAGATCTATTATAGCTATTGATTTAAAATAATAAGGGTGCTACCCAGTCGTTTGTCATCTCCGTCTTACAAACATACAACATAGCAAATTTTCTAATTTTCACTAGTTTCTTCAATTGTGTGATGTTAGTTTTGCTTTTGATATTAAATTGAATTGACCTATTATCAAACTTTTAGTTAAAAACTATGTCTATGCTTAAGTGTTGACAATTTTTTTCAATATTTTAATTTTCAAGCAAAATAAAAATTAAAAAGCCAAAACTGAATCATAGATCATGTTCTTACCTAAAAATATAATATAGGTCAATTCACACTAGTATCAAAACTAACTACACACAATTGAAACCAATGATCGAATATTTTCTGTCGCGAGTGTATACGATGGAGAAGACAAATTAATGAATAGAATCCTCTCTAGTTCTTGACTGAGCATCAAAAATCAAAATGATAACTGAAAGTAATTCTTTATAACAAGTGTATATAATAATAATTAATGAAAAAGACTTCATTTGGTATTTTGTAAGTACCTATAGTATTTATATCTAACCTAATTAATGTTGTAATTATAAATTTTGATACTAAGAAGACTGGAAAACTTATATAATTAAGTTTTAATTATGTGCTTTAAACATAAATTTAAACTTTGTAAACTGTATCCTGTCTAGTTATGAGAATAAAAATATTATAATTTCATTCAAAGCTATACAATTATGGATACTTATCAGTTATTGCGACTACCTAGCGAGACATATTGAATGGTGGTTATTATTAGCATTGGTGTGGGGATTTCTTTTAGATAAGTAATATGACGTTTTACTTGCCAATTTCCAACGCAGTTAGTGTTAGAACATATTGTCGTGTGTCGTGTTAAATTATTACAATGCAAATCTGGGACTTGCCATCGAACGAAAAAGATGCCGTGGCTTTTTTCCAAGAACATGGTGTTTTACCTAAAAGACGACTATGTGGGTCTGGTCACGAAGCTAAATTGTACTTCGGAAAACAAATATTTTGGAAATGCAATATTAAATTGTTCCAAAAGAAAGTAAACATGCGTGTCGGTAATTAGTTTGTTGACAGTCGCACTTCATTTGTATACACTTTATGCTTTATATATTGTTGGGCTGAAGAAATGACTTCTTTAAAATGGTGTCAACACAGTTGAATATATGTGGCGATACTACTGTGGACTGGAATAATTATATGCGAGAAATATGGGTTTTAAACCTGAAAAGTCATAACGTGAAAATGTGGCGTAAACAGCATGAAAATCAATTTATAGGAATTTTAAATTGCATGTCTGAGCATTTTCCTCCTAGAGTGAATTATTAATTATTTTTAGTTTTTATAATAGTTTTTTTTATAATTTTTACAGTAGTCGCGATAACCGATAAGTACCCAATATGCTATACAGGGTGTACCGCGAGGATTTACCCATTGCGATATCTCCTGAGATAATAAATATATCATTAATCTGTTTTTTTATTAGACTCACAGAAACAAGGACTACATATTATATTTTAATTTTTTGAGAAAAAGTTAAAATTTTTTTTTTTTATTTTTGAAATAATTGAAGATAAACATTTTATACGGCTAATGGATATAACCTATACAATACTTACAATATTTAGTTTTACATGACTTTAATTTTTTGATATTGTTCTAAATTTGATAGTACCTACTTATTTTGAATAAAACAACATACCATAAAAGTATTATCAGCATCATTTTTAATATTTCTTCTTTCATTAATTTGTTGATCACGTTTTCTAAAACAAATAAAAAAAATAATGTTACAAATCAGTACAAAATAAAATTATAGCTATTAGTAATAGGAAGGTAAATTAATTTAGAATTTCATATTAAAATATTAAATATGGTATCTAATACGTATATATTTATGTCTGTATTAAAGATATTTATAAACAAATATAAGGTACAATATTTGATGGGGAGGGGAATAACAATTAAAATACCTAAATAATATATAATAAAATATAAATAGACAATAAAATTATCTCACATCATTCAAAAATCACATTGTAACATTTCCATAATATATTATACTACAAAATTCTTTAATTTTTGTTTTGTTTTACAAGTATTTTGAGCTTTAAATAACTTAAACTTGACAATTTAATACAAGTAGGTATCCCATCCTCCAAGTATTGTTTTTATTGAAATTAAAAAAAGTAAAGCGTTAAAGGCCACATTACGTTTTAATGAATGTTTGCAGTTTAAATTTTGACAAAATTGAATATTTAAATGAAAAAAGAAATTTAGGTATACTCAACAATATAAATAATAAAATAAACTCGAAACTTTTCACCAATACTTATAGTATAATTTTATACACTATACACATGACATTTTTAAAATATTTAGAATTTACAGTGACCTAGGTACTCAATAATGAGGGACAATTGAAAACTATGCAGAAAAAAGACTTCTTTAGTTTTAAATTTAAATTTTCTATATGAGTTAAATTTAGTGAAACATGAAAAATAATACTTGTTTTGCTAAGAAATGACATTAGTACTTATTTATATTTACTATAAAACAAAATATTACAATTTATAGAGGAGTATAATTTTTTGATATTCAAACTAAAATCAAAATGCGATTTGTGTTCATTCGGAATACTAATTAATTAGTAAATTATAAAACTTACATGAGTACAATTGAATCGAGTTTATTAATGATTTCCATAAAACATTTTAACACTGATGTTCCCATTTTAATTGATTTTCAGACTTTCAGTGGTAGATAAAATAAATATAGACTATAGTACATTATGATAGAACACTCTTTAAACTTAAATTTAATATAACTTATTATACGCTAGTAATTACAGAGCAGGCTCTAGGCAGTACAGTACATACAGACGTCAGACACTACTACAATATACATACTATATAGTAGTATAGTCTATAACCAGTTAACTAATAAATAGCAATAATTGTTATACTGACAATCTGACATATCATAGTACAAAAATCGTATTATCTTCTAGGTTGGAAAATTCTCAATTCCCAAATCTAAATATAAACCAGTATCAAACATACACAAAACACTGGAAAGTGGAAAGATAATATCTTTTATGGTGACCTATTAAGATAATAAAATCTTCATTGTAGCAGCACAGAATGATATATTGCAAGGTTAAATCAAAAATTCCATAGTCAATACCGAGATAATAATATTATTTTAATTTGGATTTTAAATGCCAATATTAAAATGTACCACATTAACGTGGCAAGGACTAGCAAATACTATAAATGACTTATAAATGAATTATAGTATTTGCCATTTGGTACTATTATAATATTGTAGTTAGGAAAACGGATCCTTAACTATTTCTTAACTATAACGGATAGTTAACTATTAACATATTGATATTTTATGTATGAACAAATAAATATATATACAAATAATTAATCAATTAAATTTTAAAACCCACATGAAACAGATTATTGATTAATAGTGGATAAAATAATAATATGTGAATTAGAATACCTATATAGTCTCGTCCATCATTATTATTATTACCACTTTGGTATATTTCTAATATTTTCTATATTTAACTTCCGTGTATGCAGTACATACAACCATATCCAACTTATTTATGAACCTGTATGGCTGTATGTAATATTCTTATATTAATATTTTATTCATTATTTTTATTTTACAGTTTATATTATATTATTATAAATTTAACTAATAAAATAAAATAAAAATAAAAATACATTTTTATGAATATTAATTTATCTTTAACTTCTAAACCCATCTCATCTCTGTTTGGAAAGTTTGATTATAATAAATGTATTAATATTTTGTTAACTTGTGTTCAAGGATTAATGCCTATTATTAAAATAAAATTATAAATCGTTTTTACCTGCAGATATTTTAATTCAAAATGTCTCATTATACGGTTAGTTTTTAAGAAACCTGGAATTTGGTAATTTTTTTTACTTAAGGAGTGCTCAAGAGATATTATCTCCAAAATTATTCAAATCAATAATTATTTATTAGTATTCATATTTCATACTATAGAAATTGTATGTAAGCAGTATGCTGCATTTGAGGTAAATGATTGTGCAAACCTCACATTAAATTACTTTATTATCTATAGTAGCTATCACTTATACTATGATATCTGTAACTAGTAAAAATTAAATTTTTAACTTACTGTTTTTGTATTTCTAAAGTTTCTTGTCTTCTCTTAACTTGTTGAAATTTCAATTTAATGTAAACAGGACATGCTTTTGCACCAATAGTTTCATATGTAGAAAATCTATGTTCCATTTTAAATTAATCTAAACAGTTTGAAGTAAATTGATTAATTTTTAAATTCTAATTACTAAAATTATGTTAGTTTAATAATAAATGTATTTATGGTTTCTGATGATATTTACAAGTTACAAAATATAAGAGTTTACAAACGTACCTTAAGAATTGATAACTGACAGTAAAATAACAATTTGAGTTACATCAAAACTCAATTCAAATAGTCAATTTCAATAATATTTAAAATTATAGGTCACTTTTTACTATTAGAAAAATCCATAGACCTAATAACTAGATACTAGTTAAAACCACTAATTAATTGAAACCCACTGTGAAATAAAACTTTATAGTAATACCTATATTATCTGACATATTATTTTGTGTTCAAACCAAACCGCGGCTATTATCTCTATGTTTAATGTTTATTTTTCTCTCGAAAATTATTATCAATTTTGCGTCAAATGTTTGTTCAACTATTGTTGGTCACACTCACGGACTAATATATATCTTAGTCCGTGGTCACACTCCAACTATATGCTCTTACCATAGAACAATAATTCTATATTTTTTTTTTTATAGTAATTCTCATGACAAATTAAATTTATCATGGTAAATCTTACTTATGTGAAAGTCGGAGGACATGACGTTTGGTTACTATTCGTGGTGGAGATTGACGTAATATATTATTCTGTGCTTATATGATACCATTGAACTACAAACTTTTGGACAGCACTTAGAGAGAGAAGAGTATGTATGTAAAATTTATACAGTTCCTTATGTGGACTTTATGCGGGCTCCTTCACTATGTTATGTTCTTTCTCTCTCAGTTCTAATCAGGGCTTGAAAAGTTGAAACCGATTGAAATAATTTTTGTTTCGGTTTCGATTTTGTATACCGGTTTTTAATTTTTTTGATTTCAGTTTCAACTTAGCAATACCGGTATTAAGAAATTTCGGTTTCGGTTTTGTATACCGGTTTCCAATTTTCTTTTGCGAATTATGAAATGGTTATCAACATTTTAATCATGATCTCAATTTTATTATGAGTATTAATTATGCGTATTAATGGAATTAACGTATTTAAAAACACGTCAAATAAAAGAAAAAAATAACGATTTCCAATTTTTTCAGATTTTGGTTTTGAATTTAATACCGGTTTCCAATTTTTACGGTTTCGATTTTGAATTTAATACCGGTTTCCAATTTTTTACGGTTTCGATTTTGAATTTAATACCATTATCCAATTTTTTTGGTTTCGGTTTTAAATTATAATATCGGTATCCAATTTTTTTCTGATTACGGTTTTGATTACGGTTTCGGTTTTAAAACGGTTTATACCAGTTTATGAATCGGTTTTGAAAACGGTTACAAGCCCTGGTTATAATATGGTTATATGATCGCCTAGCATTGTTCTATGCTAGCATTGAAGACAGCCGGCTGTCCATTAGTGTATAAGTCTATGTTCATAGGCACAATTTCAACTTTTGACTTGGGGGGGGGGGTTGAATATATTAAAGGCAAGCAGACCCTTACAATATAGCATTTTTGTGTGTCTTAGATTTTTGGGGGGCTACAGCTAAGTTTTTTTTTGGGGGGGGGGGAGTTAACCTTTCCCATAAGCCCCTCCAATTTGCACCTATGTCTATGTTGCTACTTTAACCCGTGTGGTATAGGAATTATTCATGTTTTTTGCGTTTTTTGAAAAATATATGCATTATTTTGCACTATTATATATTAACTATTATTTATTATATTTTTAACTATGGCCCTCTATAGATTTTAATAATATTTTTTAGCTTGTACGATTACGCATTTATACATGTGCATATTATGTGTTTATATTTCATAAATATTATTTTTATTTTTGTGTTAATAATTAAATTATACAATCTAGTGGCGCAAATAGAAAAAATGTTAAGGGGGGGGGGGGTTCAAGCCTCAAACATTTTTTTTAAATTATAATATATATAATATAAAGCCCCCTACTACTGAGTCTATAACTAGTTGTTTTATACCAATATATCTTTGTTACTTACACGGCTACATATAATACAATTTGTAATGTGTAGACGGTATATAAGTAGTGTGTTCACTGTTCACTGTTCACACTAAATATTTCGGCTGGGTGACCTCAGATTAATATGGAGCTTTCAATAGGTTAAAATAAGTAGGCAAATTGAAATACACATTTTGAGGACATTTCAAAATTGTAACCTTTTCGATACACGCATGCTCAATTTTAATGGCAATAGGTTTTTCTTACAGATATTTTTTTTAGAACAATTTTTGTATAAAACGTTTTATTCTAATTACAAAATGGATAAAGTTTTATTGAGTAAGTTTAAATTTACAATGTAAAATGTTGATGAATATATAACTATTGTCTATTGAATATATAATTTGTACGCTGGTGGCCAGTCTACATGAGTCTATGATTAGATATATGTTTATATATGTTACTATATCAGCAAGACATTATATACGACTGTAGCCCTGCAGGCCTGTTAATTAGTACATAGGTAATAGGTATATACCTATAGGTATTTGACAATAGAAAATAATATAGTCATATAGAGTTCAGACTATGTAGAATACAATTTTTTTCAAACTTTTGATTTTACTTAAAGTTTAATTTAGATGTAAAAAAATAATTTTATAATAATATCTGGATTCTGGACACTTAAGGTGATTTGGGGGGGGGGGTGAGAATGGGATTAGACGTTATTAGAGGAAGATTGTTTGGCACTGTTTTAAAGTCGATAGCTCAATGTAGGAGTTCAATTTTTTATGCAATAAATTAGCATGATACAAACCAGTGTGGCTCTTGCCCCCCCCCCCCAAGCTGAATTTCTAAACAATTGTATACTGTTAAAAACAAAATTACAAAAAAAATCATCGAAATTGTCTGAAAATTATGACTTGGCCAGGGGGAACCATGTCTCTGGAGCCGCCTCTGGATGCAACCAGAATATTTAGATTGGGTATACTCACCTATTTGTTAGTATTTGGACAAATAATGAATATTTTCGTAATTTACACGATTGCACGCTTATAAATTTTGTGTAAAGCCAACAATTTCCCGTCAGGTAAATTCATACATCATTCTCCCTCCTAGTAAATCCATTTCCCCTACAGCAGTGGCGCACACAGGATTTTTTTTCGGGGGGGGTTGTTCTATTAATAATTCACTATAGAGACATTGTATAGCCCTATGCTAAAAAATTATAAAACGTATCAAAATAGTATGAACTATATTTGTACATCCAATATATTTTATAGTCTATATACTAATTATAACATTTTAATTTATTATTAACAGTTTAAAGGTCAATGAATACAAAATTAAAATAGTCAAATTTTTATAATAGAACAATGTATGCAAAAAAATATAATTTTATAAATTTAATGCCAATCTCTTGTTTGAAATGAATCAATGAAATTCAATTGTCTCTATTTTTAAAAATTATGATAGACTATGTAATAAATTTCTTAACATATCATATTTTTTGTAATTGTGTATTTTTTAGAATTTAAATTAATCTTAATATTAAAATTTAATTATTTTAAATAATTAAGTCATTGGCTAGTTTTATCAAATTTAAATATGGAAATACATTAAATACAGAATTCAAATGTACCTTTTAATGTTAACTGTATCTAATGGTTCTTATATTATTTAACATAGTCCAATAATAATTACATAATTACATTGATATTGATTACATGATCGGGCTGATCCTGACTATCATTAGATATTTTTACCTCAACCTCTTGAGTGTCCTGACTAACTTGCAATAGTTGCAATGAGTGATCAACATTTAGCTCCTATAAAATGCCATTTAATTTATAATAAAATAAGTACCACCATTCACCAATACTAATTTAAAACATTTTTAGAAAACTTTTGAAGTTAGTACTTAAATAATTAAATAAATGAAATAAAAAATGTATTTCTAAATTCTTACTGTTATTAGATTTGAAGTTGAGGTTGTTCATAATTTTTTTTACACTTTTTGTGAAAAATGACGTAATATTACCATGGGCAATCCTTTTCTTTTTTTCATCATAATGTGAAAAACTTAAAAATGAAATAAATTTAATACTTATTGACTGAGTTATTGTCTAATAGATTTCCATTGACTAACCAAAACCAATAACAATTAACAATAATTTAAAAACACGTTATCACAGATTACGTAGCAATGCAATTCCAATTTTAAGGGGAAATAGTCACCGATTACAAGTAACGAATTTCTGGTTATAATATATTTGATAAGAAATAAAGACATGATGAGAAATTTGTTCGTGGGTTGTTTCTAGACGCTCGTAATGAAGGAAGACATTTCGGGGGGGGTTATGACCTCCTAACCCCCCCCCCCCCCTGCGTGCGCCACTGCCCTACAGGCCCCATAAAGGGTCAAGTAATTTGAGTTTAAACGGATAAATAGGTTGGTAAAATGACGTGCGAATTTCTGGTTTGGTTTTACACATATAATCTAAAAGCGTGAAAATTAAGAAAATAGTCCAGTAAATACATGTTATTTGCATATTGTAATTCAATTAATTACATAAAAAATTGTAGTATTTTGAATGCAGGGGGGGGGGGTCAGAGAAATTAACTTGCTAGAGTTGACGATACTACTGCAGGTCTACAGAACATCGACAGACCTCAATATTTTATTATAGTAATGTAAGTACGAATGTGTACAAAGTCTATGGACGTCATTGTTCATCTTTGTCATTATCCGCTAACGGCGGCCGTGGCAATTGTGTCGGGATCTCAGGACCACGGTCATTACACACACCCGGTCCACGCCACCAGCGGTCCAAGTTCTGGTAGCTCTTAGCCGGCGCGTCGTCGTCATGTAACATCGCGCACAGCCGACAGAAGAACTTTGTGTCGATAAACTCGCCGGAGCCCTTCCACTGGAAGAACTCATTGTACAGGTCGTCGTCAGCGTCCAACCGCCGCAGGTAATCGGCCAGCTGTTCGGGCGACTCGTAGTCGTCCACGTGCACGTAAGATCGGTCAGGTGCGAATCGTTTGTAGTCCTCACGGCGAGCGCCCATCACGACCGGTAGAACGTTATTCCTATGTGATGCGAAACGTTTACTTAATGATAATATACCAATACTCAGTAATCAGAAGCACAAATAAAAATATACTGCAGGATACCCAACGAATAACTACCTATATAAACAACTATTTTTCTAGAATCCAAACTGACTTGCCAGAACAGCTGTTAAAACTTGCTAACTATACATGTTGCGTTTGCTGTCATATTAGTGGCAACTTTTACAAAATAATTTAACGTCAAATCTGTAAATACCTCGAATTAAATTAATGCTTAAAAGCTTTAAAATAATAATTTAAAAAAAAATCATTATATTTAATATTACATATATTTTAAATTGGTCATAGTCAAATTAGTATACATTATTAGTTCCCTTGGAGCACTAGTATACCCTTTAAGGCTCTACAATTTTGGAAAGTCAGTTTATGAGCTCCTTATATCATGTATCGTCGGGTATCCAGTATTCCAGTACATTTTAATTCGTGGTCAGTAGTCAGTAATATACGAAATATGTTCATGTTATTTAAAGTTAAAAATGTATTGATAATGAACATAATCGCCAATTGATAAAAATATTATTTAATATTTAGGTATACCAACGGTATAGTAACAGTTATACCGATAGAACTAAACGTTATACATTATATTAATGAATATTTTAGCTACATAATATATAATAATTGTATATATTTTATAGTGTGAAACTAATTTTTTTTTAAATATAAATATGTTTTTGGGCTGGATACAACTTTTTTTTTCTAATCGATTTTCGCTGTATGTAACAAGCTACTAGATATTTTTCCACTGCACAAAACCTAAAAACATATCTACGATTCCTCAACTTTCCTTATATAGAGGAAAAATATCTAGTAACATGCTACTTATATACGAACGACATTTAATTTGTTTTTAATAATAATTATGTATTAGATATATTTATGCATATTTACTGAAGTCCGTTGACAAAAAACTTTTCAGTCACGTAATCGATACAATTTGAATTCTCGAAAGCCAAATAAAATTTGTAGTCCTGGTCCAGCATTTCTAGAAATTTATCAGATTCGATTTTTTTTAATTCATCACAGTCACCATACACATCTACAGATATATTATATTTGTTCAACTCTCCAGCATATAATAGTTCCCTGACATTATCAGTGTTGCAATCTGAAACAATCATCGCCACTTGTTTCGTTTTATTTAGTGCGTAATTTCGATTAAATTGTTCAACCTGAGTCACTGACGGATCGTAATAAGCCCATCGCTGGTAAGGCGTTACGATATCACTGTCATGACGATATGTAGCAGTCCAATTGATTAGATCATGGTTAACGTTAAGATCTGTATAATACGCTGACTCAGTAATAAACAAAATCCATATCTGTGGAGCACACAACAATTTTATAAAGGTGGAAAGCCAATTTAATTAGGTTTTATGTATTTTCCAACTAATAAGAAATGTAGGTAGGTACAGTTATTTTTATTGTTGATCTCCCCCTAAGTATAATCTAGATTTTAATTCCTATCAGAAAATATGCTGACGTTGGAAGTCTAAGCATTTTCACTATTTTAAAATGCGAAAACAGACAAAAAAAAAAACAAACTCATCAGTCATCATTGCAAATGAATCAATAAATTCAGATGCTCAGAATTTAAAATTTCGTTTTTTAAATATACTAACTTTATTGAAATTCAAAATTCTTAATTAATTGTTATCTAAACACAACCAGCACTCCTGCAGTTTATAGCAATTATTGTGTTATTATAATTTATAGCTGTGAACATAGTGGCACCCTACCAAATGGGTACAGACGTACAGTTTATAGCTTACACCCACTAGCTTGATTTAGTATAATATATATACAATATTTGTATAATATCTGTCCTTGCAGGAATTCTTCAATATTCCTAACTCTTAATTGCAGTATGTAATGTTTAAATGATTGATCTTACTTGTTTACCGGTTCTTATGTGACCGGGATTTGAGAATTCATTTCGGAATAAAATTGAATCTATGTTTGAGATTTTTGATTTGTCTGTAGTAATTGTGCATCTATTTACTGGGCAATCTTTTGAAATGAATTCGTTTTGTCCGCTATCAACCATCCATTCATTAATATTGTTGTATAATAAAATTGACTTAATTGGTGCATTGGTATGATCATAATGTGGTGGCACAAACATTAATTGTTCTTCCACACGATCACTGTCTATTTGTTCCTTAGGCCACACTTGTGAAAGTTTTAACCAAGACCTTGATGGGAACAATCGACCTTTGGTTGGTCTTATTGTACCATCTGAAAAAAAAATTAGATATAAGTATATGATACATCGTAATATTTTAGAATTTCTAATAATTATTTGTACAATATACTAGAGGGCGAATAATTATGAAATATAATATATATATAAATTAGGTATAGTCTTATAGATTAATGATTATCCATTTAGGTAGGTAAATATAAAAATTATACAACACGTGTAGCAAGGCATACGTAATAATAAAAATGAAATTATTATGAATTGATGAATTATTATTACCTTTGAAATACCACGGTAGAGGTGGGTTCGTAATTCCATTCCATTCCATTTCTTTGGTATAAGGCGTTACAGTTATAATTGGTTCCGAAAAATATGGATAGCTCTGTATAATAATTTCGATTTATGTAATTTCACATTTACAAATTTATATTCGTTGAATATCAATGATTCAAATTTATAATATTAAAACTAAATATATATATATATATATTAGATTGTTTAAATTGTTGTATCTAGTACCTACATTAAATTGATTAGATTTGTTATAGAGAAAAATGCAAAGTATAATATTCATAATTTATAATGTTTAATTATAGTTTATGAGTAATCTAGCAGTAGTCCTAACATTTTCGACATTTTTAAATATTCATTATATTTTTCAAAAAAATATATATTTCTTTCTCGTCACACTTGAATTGCTTTCTTTTAATTATTTTTAAAAAGGTTTCTCAAATTGTCTCCCGATTTTTTCAAAATATTTTATTGATAGAATTAAAAAAAATTCAGTCATTTCATTAATTAAATAGAATTAAAAAAAAATTAAACAATAAGAATTTGTAACTACCTGTTGATTGAAATTACCCGAAATATTCACTTTCGGCTCATTGTACTTGTCTGGTCGCTCCAACTTCTCCAAATTATATTTTATTTTAATTAACCAATACGCCATATAGATACTATACAAAACTGAGATACATAATACAAGAATTAGTAGACAACGTAACCGTCGAATTGTCATAATTTTTTTTTGCTTATCTTTTTTATAATAAATCTATTGAATGTGTTTGATAGCCACTGACATATCAATAAGACTAGTAAGAATTACATTCGTTGTGGTAAATTTAATTGTTAATTTTTCTTTACAGCTAATAATTATTATAAGTTATTTTAAATATTTTTATAAAAAAATCCTAATAATTTATTTTTCGAAAACGCATTGATAGAAAAATATGTTTTCCGCTCTTCAATAGCAACTGAATAACTGTTTACCTACATGGTTTTAAATGGGGCTGAAATATTTTTTTATGAAACAAAACGGATGTTTAAACAACTGTTTTGAAAATAGTCAAGTAAGTATCTACAGGCAATTTTAATACACGTGTTTACTGTATAGTGTATAATGCAGATACAATAATATATTCATATGCATAAAATTTATTATAAAAACGTATATCTAAACGTAATACTAATCAATAATAAGCGTAGTTTTTCTTTACATTTCTATAAGAAAACATATTTCTTATCAAAATGTGAAGTATAATAATAAAGTCGTAACATTGCGTTTATGGTTGTTTATATTTTAAATTATAGCTCCTGCAGTACTATATAAGTATTAACTTCCACAGAATGATGCTATAACTTATAACTATGATTTATAAATGGACTGCAAACATTTTGGCACCAACTGGAAATCACTGAAATAACGTGACTGCTGTTAATATTTAATATATTTGATTAGTAACGTTACTAACGCGTATCGTGACTTATTATTGCCTATATAATTCTAACCACCTCATAAAAAAAATCTATAACTAAAGGAAAACATCGGGGTGTGGATGCCTATAACTCCGCTTATAACTTAATGAATTATTTACTGGATAAATATTATATGTAATACAAATATTGATATACATTTATATTTATTACAAGATATTTGCAATATACTAGCTTAGGAGAAGCGTATAGGGGAAAAATGTCAACACAGATTAATAAAGAAAAAATATAATGTTTACATTTCCCCATCAAAAAAAAAAATATTTGTCTTATAGTTGAGTTTAATATATGCAACTGCGAATGATTGCATTTTCTGCAAAACTCGTTCTGGGTAATAATGGTTGTGGTGCAGACGAGTCGGTGTGAGTGTGTGACCGCGAAAACCCTTCTGGCTGCTAATCTTTGGTCACCCGAACACTCGTCGTTATTCGACTGGCGGTGGTTTAAGCCACTTCGTCGAATGATTGCACACGTCCGGAGGCCGCCACCATCGCTCCAAGTCCCGGTAGTGTTTGACCGGCGCGTCCTCGTCGTGCAACAACGCGCACAGCCGACAGAAGAACTTTGTGTCGATAAACTCGCCAGTGCCCTTCCATCGGAAGTACTCGTTGTACAGGTCGTCGTCAGCGTCCAACTTCCTCAGGTACTCGGCTAGCCGTTTGGGCGAGTCGAAGTCGTCCACGTGTAAGTACGACTGTCTAGGCGCCATCCGTTCGTAGTCCTCCCGGCGCCCGCCCATCACGACCGATAGAACGTTGTACCTGCCAACCGAACATTTATTATTGATGATAATATATCATTATTGCATGACATTATTTCAAATAATATCGAAAACTATGAAAGTTTTTGTATCTTTCATGGTTTCAAAGCTGCTTAGCTGCAGCTGTAAGTATTACAATTCAGAACCGCACAAAAAGTTGTACAATATTATATTATATTAGGCATATAATATATTCATGGGTAGTGAGGTGCATAATAACAGGCAGACTTATTTTAAAATCAGTTTTAAGTGTTAAATGCAATGACATTGGTCATTAATAAATTGTTTTAAACTTTTTTTTTTTTAAATGTAAATGCGTTAAGAAAATTAAATTTTTTTAATTGTATTCATATTATAAGTTGGTTTAGTGCTCCTCTGGTCCTCAAAAATTCGGTTCTCAGTTTTAAAGTTGTAAAAGTTGTATAAAAATGTGCTTTGATCTCCTTATTGATAATTAATAATAAACACATCAAAGTAATATTGCAATTATTTGTAAAATATGAAAATCAAAAATAAATGTTAAATGTTTAATTATAAGCTTACTGAAGTCCATCTATAAAAAACTTTTCTGTCACATAATCGATACAATTTGAACTCTCGAAAGCCAAATAGAATTTATAATCCTGGTCTAATATTTGTAAAAAGTTATTAAATTTGTTCATTTTATATCCTTCACATTGACCATATACATCAACAGATATATATTTGCCCAATTCTTTTGCATATAATAATCTTTGGTTGTCAGTATCACAATTAGTAACTATCATCGCCACTTGTTTTGTTTTGTTTAGAGAATAATTCATATTTAAATGTTCAACTCGAGTCACTGAAGGATCAAAATATGCCCATCGTCCGTATGGTATGACAATATCACTGTCGTGTCGGTATGTAGCTGTCCAGTTAATCATATCATTTCCTACGTCAAATCTCGAGTAATATGCTGACTGAAGGAAGAATAAAATCCATATCTGTTAAGAACATTTATATTTATTTTAATTGTTTTGTTTTTTAATGAATCTTTTTCTAGTATTTCTACACAAAATTTAAAATTTAAATTAAACTATTATTAAGGTAATAAAACATATGCATTTTATCATACTTGTTCACTACGCTTTTTATGACCGGTTTCGAATAATGGATCATAGAATTCCTCTCGAAATAAAATTGCATCCATCGAATCAAATAATTTTGTCTTAGTTGAAAGTGTGCATCTATTCACTGGACAATCGTTTGAAAGAAATTCACTTTGTCCTTCATCAACCATCCAGTTACTTATACCGTTGTATAGTAAAATCGTTTTCATTGGTGCATTTTCATATTGATAATTGGGTGGTATAAACATTAGTTGTTCTTCTACACGGTCACCACCTTTTTTTTCTTCAGGCCATAAACGTGAAATTCTAACTCCAGTCGTAGGGTCCACTTCCGCTTTATTAGGCTCTTGCATCCCATCTAACAAAATAAATTTCTTTATTTATGTAAATCAAATTTAGTCTTAACCTTAAGATAATACGAAATATTTTACCTTAAAATTTTGTTTTGTTTAAATAATTATTAATTAATAATGAGATTAATTATAAAAAGGTGGGTAAGAGGGTGTCACTATGCTGTACATTAAGATACAAACGGGCCACTGTAATGGATGGTGTTAAATTTTAATATATTATCATTGTATACGAAAAACGATTCTGAGTGAAGACGGTCAGTCAGCTTATGATATTACCAATTATATTTAATGAAATTATTGTGAGTAAAGTAATTGATATTTTATAAACTATTTATGTGGAACCATGTTTTAAATTTTCAATCCTTAGCTACAAAAGTTAAACATTTTATACATTTTTAACTACAAAGTCATTTTTTAATTTGAAATTTGATATATTTGTCAAAATTCGAACTTTATATAATTATAAAAAAAGTGTCTTTATATTTTTATATTTTTCAACTACTATAGTAACAATATATCAGGAGTCTTTTATAAAATTTACATGCTTTTTGACCCAAAAAATAATTTATTTTACATTTATAGAAAAAAAAAACAAAAAAATTGAAAATTGAAATAGTCCGTAAACAGCTGAAAATGAGTCAAAATATTTTGAAAATTTTGACAAGTATAGGAATTGATAAAATAAACTTATGGTGTAAATTTCAAGTATCTACAGTTATTCGTTTTTGAATTATAATAAAATAGGATAATCGCTACATGAGATATCGAGTGAATACCAATCTTGTAAAAATTTGAACTTCAAACGTTCATTAAAATTTAAGTAGTCTTGAATTAATTGTTTAACTTTTAGATTTAAAAATTAAATTTTTTATGAATTTCTTACTCAAAATAATTTGCACATTTACTAGATTTGTACGTATTTTGTCAAAATATGAACTTTAAATGCTTACAAAAAAAAATTGTGATTAGATATTTTTGATAATTTTAAACTGTCATTACAATAATATATTAGGAGCCTTGTATTCAATTTTAAAGTTTTTTGACCTAACGAATACAATTTTATTGGTATTTATAGAAAAAAAACTAAAAACATTGTAGCATTTTTTAAGTGTATAAATAATAATTATTATAATTTATAAAATAATGTGGTTTAACCTTTGAAATACCACGGTAAATCCTCAAACTTGTTTCGTTTTATTATACGATTGGGGTTTTTGCTTAGAACTGCTGAAACAGTTTCCACAATCTGTAATTTCAAAAACATAAGTTGATCAATGGAAAGTATAGATACATATTTTTATTATTCTTTCAAACAAAGTACAGGTACTTATATATGTCATATGATGTGGTGGTTTCATATATGTATATTACTGGTTATATCTTTTTAAATTATATAGTGCGTTGAAGACGGTGTATTTAAGTATAAATTTAGTACAATATTGTCTCATATATTATATAATAACATGTCATGTTTATTATAGCTAGTAATTTATTGTTATTTTTTAAGTAGGTAGGTATCTACTTACAGCCTACTTAATAATTATTAATTATTATACTTTATAGTTATAAAAATACTTAATAAAAATATTATCATAGTAACATTTTTTGTAATGGTACAATCATTAATCCAACATGGAATAATCGCTTGGGGTGGTATTGTAACACTATATTAATAGCAAGCTTAGCAGTCGCACAAAATAGTTTAATAAAAATAATCCTATAGGTAAGGTTACCTAAAACTTTAACCTCGGTGGAATTATTCAAAATATTACAAGTACCTATTAGATGTTAATAATCTATACAAAAAACAAGCTTTTTGCTAATATTTAAAACAAATACAATTAAATCTAAAGTTCAAACTTACAACACAAGGAAACAGTTTTCGAAATACCATTCATAAATAATAAAAAAACTGCAAATACGTATTTGCAAGTTGGTTTGAGGTCTCTAGTAGATATGATTCCTAAAAATGTATTAAGTTGTACTATCTTCATTTTAAATTTGATCTAAAAAATTGAATTTATAATAATGTATATAAAAAAAAAATGTTTCATTATATAATTTGAACTAACTATAATATTTTTATCCTTATAGCTGTTAAATTATTTTAACACATATTTAAAACATGTATCCCCTCCTTTATTTAATTTTCTTGTTTAATTAATTTTTTTAGAATTAGTATTTTACTGTAGATGTTGACTAATAATTGTTATTATTGATGTTATTTAATTGTTTTTTTTTTCATATTATTTTTTTTTGTATTTTCTCATCTCTTTGTAATTGCAAATCATTATCAAAATTTTTTTTATTATTTTTTCTCTCGCCAAGTTTAGCCAAGTACTCTTGCTCTTCGATTAGTGATTTCTCTTCAGTGAAGAGCAATGCTAGTCTTTTTTTTATTCTTTTTATATTTTCCACACGTACAATATTTTAACTGGTAATAAAGAAATTATTACTATTATTATATAATTACCTGTTCATCATTATTTGTTTCGGTTTTAATTTTCTCTTCATATTTGTATGATTTACTTGAATAAAATTTATTCTTAACCGGACAATACGCTGTAAAGATACTGTAAATAACAATGATAAATAATATAAGGATTAGCAACTCATTTAATAAGTGATGTATTCTTCGATCCATAATTTTTTTTTTGAACCTAACTTTTTTTTTTAAGGTTTTAATTTTCGATAATTATTACGCAAAACATCGGTATAAACGTCATAATTATATTAGTCTTAAGTCTTAACGAACAAAAACATAATATAATCTTTTTATTTCTACAATAAAAATAATATATTCAAACTTTTATATTTTTTATATTTAGGATATTAAAAAAAAAATAAATTTTTACAACCTTCAAAATCCATAGAAAGTGGGTATTTTTTAATGTTGAGTAAACATTACCCGCATACAGTTTTAAAGCTACTAAGTAGGTAGCTACATTATTTAAAATCAACATTCATAATTTATGTTACAATTGTGTACCTTCATATATGTTTAGACAACTGTTTCAAAGTTAAAAGTGGGAAATTTGAACATAAAATATGTAATTTGTATATACCGTGTAAAGAGTAATTTATAGTTTTTAATAGCATGTATCAAAATATATGTTACACATATAATAATTTCACATTAGTTTTCAGCCTAAATTTCATATTCATCAGTTGTGTAAAAATGAAACTAAAATATTATGATTATTTCAGTTTTGAGAACATTTTCAGGTACCCGCTTATTTTTAGTGGGGTTTTCACTAAACATGCAGCGAAGTGCAAATTACAGTCATCAGTATTTTCTGAATTCTGAATAGCTGTATATATTATCCACTCCTAATTGGGCGTGCATGTACATTTGCCTACTGACAAATTTATAGGAGGAAAATTGTTCTCGGGCATCAGCGAGTGGCCCTTAGGGTGTTCCGTCCACTTTCGGGCGAATACACTGTACATATATAAATCTATTGACATATTGTACATAATAAAATGGTACCATAATTGTATATGTATATTATATTATATTATCATAAGGTATTAAGGTATTAATGTATGTATTTATTCGAAACAGTTTTTCAATATTGATATTAATATAATTAAATTACTTATATTTTTATTATTTTTTTTAATAAAATAAAATATAGCTTAGTAGGTAATTATGACTCACTTTTCTTCCATTTGATTAATTTAACATCGATTAGTCTTCATAACTGTGTACATTACTTTTATCATTTCCATACATGTTTAAATAACGCCGTTTCAACATTAAAATTATGTTTTTATTTGTTAATTTTCATGATTTTAACGTGAGCTACTTTGCTGCTTATTTACTTGCTTCGTTAATCGATTAGACTATTGCCTGTTGGTATACATTCTATGACGACACACCATTTGCGCAACACCAGTGTTTATGCTTTTACCATTGCTATTTTTTGTCATGATTTTAGGTATACCTATCGGTTGGCCAATCGATTGCCATCATATCAGACTATACCTAGTTTAAGGGTAATTTTAAAACTGGTAAATAAGACAAGCAACTATAAGAATTGCGAAATTAGTTTAAAAAAGTTAAAACTGCTATCTCACCAAAAGCAACTGGTTTGATGCAAGCGGTGACTTGATTGACTTCGCCTACAACGGACACATGGATCATGATTCACGAGTGCAAGTGACATCTTTATCTTTTCATCCACTTTCGTCCGAAGAATTTAGCGCTGTATTTTCGGTGACATTTGGAAAACTTAAAATCAATAACTATAATATGGCAGTGCAAAACCCTGTTTAGTATTGTCTTTACTATTGGTAGGTAGGAAAATATTATTTGCCGAGGATTTTCGCAGGTATTCTTGTATTTGAATAAAACTCTAACCGCACTTGGCTGCTCTTACCGTGGAATGAACATTGCGCATAAACTATTACACGAATCTACATGGCACATTCAGAAAAACGACACGTTTTACACTTTATAAGCTGCTTATAAGATTATGATATTTGTAATTTTATATACTATTAGCTATATATACCTAGTACTTAATTGTATAAAGTTGCTGTTTAAAGTTTATTGATAATAAATAAATATAGCTATAAACTCTACAAAATAATTTTATTATCTTGATAAATTTAGCCACACAATATAAAATACACACAATATGTAATAATTTATAAATACAACTATACAATTATTTTCAATACAATTATTATACAAGATTTATTTATTTATTTGTAACAATTATTTAACATAAAAACAATAAAAAATTTCAATCGATGCTTAGCAGCACCGTATTGAAAGTTCCTTCTAATATTTAACTTTATAGGTAAAACTAAACTTAAGATAATTTACTATAATAATAGTATGTAATTTTAAATAATATCGAATAGGCGCAAGTATATTTATGAGAAAATGGCGCATGAGTAATTCTTTGGTAGTCTTTACATACAAATCGTAGTATTAGTTATTAATAGCATACGTTATACATATTATATATAATATAAGCACTTCAGAAATATTTTACATACATTTGCTTATTTGCGCCTAATATCGTAATTAAAAAATATCACTTTGTTATCACAGGAGGTATAAAATAATAAAATATTGTGCATTATAATATTAATAACAATAACAACCTAGGCGTCATAATGTAATATTTTAAAAAAATACTACTTAACAAACAATAATACTATGCGTATATTATAATATATTGATACAATTTTCTAAAGACTATCGAGAATAGTTAATGTATAATATATAACAGTGTTATGAAAAACGGTTTTTACATCGGTGAATGAATAATATTAAAATTATGTCTATTATTATGTCTATAATTCAGTCGATATTAACATTTGATTTGTTTAAAGATACTTTATAAATATAATAATTGTAGAATTTCGATAATATCATACCAGTGGAAGACGTTTTTAATTTTTATGACACTCGTATTATATAGATATAAATATATAATAGAACATATTATGCACTGAAATCCACTGTAAACACATAAATAGTATAATAGGTACTTATTAGTTATTGTTAACAGATTGTTCTCAATTCTATTGTACAGGTATTTTGTACTAACGAATTTGTACTTTTTCACTTTTTGACTAAATTGCATAGGTCGTACTTAACTACTATAGTCAATATTATGGAATAATATCATATTTATTATTTAAACGTTTCAATTGTGAATGTACAATTTGTGTACCGATGGACGTACAGCCAATCGGAAAAAAAGGCTGTGTGTATTGACGCAACGACCGGGTCTTATATCTCGGAGAATCAATAATACTATATGCACAACAAAACAAATTTACACCGTTCTCGATGCTCATGACATGTGACTGGATGAGTGGTGAGTGGATGGTCGATTGAACGAGGCGTCGTCGACAGCCGCTAATCGGATCGAATCGGATCGACCCACACAACCTTTTGTAGTTGGCATTTACCATTTAGGTATATAGTTAAAAGTACGAAAGTGCTCGGCTTATGCGGACTGTATATTATTTTCGAGTGGGGTTGGCAGTGGACAATATCGGTTTTGGCGAATACAATATATTATATTATACATTATGGTGTATCGTATTGTATAGGTACGGCGGCGTGCACTTGCTGCGGCTGCAGTTTACATGCAATTGTCGTTATGGTTGGATGAGAACCGTTTACTCCTGATGACGATGTGCCGCAGAAGCAGGCCGAGACCCGTCGTGAAAGTTCTTCCGGCGGCCCCTGCGTCGTCTCCGTGCAGCGCTCGACATGCGCACGTGTGGCGGCGGCGGCGGCGCCGGTTCCGGCGGCTGTTTCCGGACGTTCGGGCGTGCAGGCGACGGCGGCGGTGCGGTGGGCATCGGTGGCGGCGGTGGACCCACCGCGGTGACCGGGAGCGTCTTCCGAGCGGCGCCACCAGGACGCCAAAAGTCGACTTCGGACGACGGCGACGGCGATGACGACGGATCCACAACGATGCGGCGGCGGCGGCGGCGCTGACGTCTCCAGCGCCCCGTGATGTAGTCAAGCGCCGCGGCCGCCGCCCGCGGTAAACGCTAATCACCACTGACCGCCGGTTTCGGGCCAGCCGATTCGCCGGCCTCGACGGACGACTCGATGAACCGCCGCCACGGCATAGCGTTGTTGCAGACGCCCTGGCCGCGCCACCAGTCGTTAACGTTCCGGTAGTGCTTGGCCGGTGCGCCGTCGTCGTGCAGCATCGCGCACAGCCGGCAGAAGAACTTCGTATCGATAAACTCGCCGGTGCCTTTCCACCGGAAGTATTCGTTGTACAGGTCGTCGTCAGCGTCCAACCGCCGCAGGTACTCGGCCAGCCGTTTGGGTGACTCGTAGTCGTCCACGTGCACGTACGATCGCTTGGGTGCTATCCGCTCGTAGTCATCCCGGCGCCCACCCATCACTACTGGCAGAACGTTATGCCTGCAAAAAACAGTTTAATTATTATTTTTAAATTCAATTCAAACCGTTTCGCAAGATATTGTACCTATACCCTACTATAGATATACCTATAATGTGAGTATGTGAGCGATAATCGTATTATGATCATCACGCATTATTATATAGTCACAGCTGTAGTGATGGCATAAACGCATCCTATCTATTTTATCTCGAGGATTGGTATGAGGGATAGATCGGTGAAAAAATACTTGGCTTATGTAGAAAAATAGGCTTATTAATACCTAGGTATTTGTAAAAGACGAAAAAAATATTTATAATAAGCTGACTGACATTTTATGTATGGAGTTATGCGTATGTAGGTTGATCCATTTTGATCTTTTGATTTTGATTATTACAAATCAAAGCACTTCAGAAAGTTGTCTGCTTGGAATAAGGAATTCAAAATGCATCTCATATTCTCATAATTTCATCATTAAAAAATTATAACGATAAAAAACATTATTTTCTAAAACTTTTAAGGTACTAAAATAATTATGTAACTCAATAATCATTTCTCTTTTGCAAATTTCATCTTATTACATACTTCTTCATCAGTGATATAGGCATATTGCGTTTTATTACCATCGTGTCGACCCGGCTTAACCCGACTAGAATTATGGTGAAATCATCGATTAGATCTATTGTCTATAAAATATCTTGTATACATATAATATTATTAATGTTATACTGCAGATGAATATATAGTAAGTTATATTTTTACAATTCGTTGGTATATTATCGCAATGTATAATTATGTTATTCATGTGAAATACTAACGTAATATATTATTATAATGATATAGCTACATTTTTTTATGAATGTTTATTATGCACGAATAACAATATTATAATATTTTTAAGTTTTTTTTGAAAAACATTATTTCATAAGACGTTATCAAAATAAGTTAATGGTTGGCATCTAACCCTCCCCCCTCACAACACCTATTGCACGTGCTACCGGCTAGTTGTGATATCATTCAAAGGCACCACATAAAGCAGTATTCGTTAAGGTACGCTTTCCCTGCTGCAGCCTCAAACAGTAGAACAGCACGGCGTCATGACACCGACCTATATATCTGGATGACCGGAAACACGGAAACAGCTGTACAAAATATGGTTAATTGTTCCAAATATACACCTCTTATCCTCTTACACTATTATTTTTTTTTTATCAATTTTACTTTTAACATTTTGACTCAGTATACGGTTGATTAATTGATTTAAACGAATTAAAAACTATTAATATTAGAAGCATTAAACGTAAATTATTCACTTATTGACGACTTACTGGAGGCCGTTAACGAAAAACTTTTCGGTTACGTAGTCGAGACAATTAGAGTTCTCAAAAGCCAAATAAAATTTGTAATCTTGGTCCAACAATTGGAAACACTTGTCCGATCTAGGGCACTTGAATTGTCCGCACACGCCGTATACGTCTACTGATATATATTTGGCCAATTCTCTGGCGTATTGTAATCTGCCGTTTTTGGCACCACAGTTTGATACAAACCACGCCACTTGTTTCGTTTTGTTAAACGCGTAATTCCGTTCTAATCGTTCAACTTGTGTCACTGATGGATCGTAGTACGCCCATCGTTCGTATGGCGTCACGATATCGCTATCGTGTCTGTATGTCGCTGTCCAGTTAAACACATCGTTGTAAGTGATCAGTTCCGTATGGTACGGTGACTCGAGAAAATATAAAATCCATACCTGCAATGTTGAACACGTTATAAGTACCTATATAAATATTATAAAATATATAATACAGTATTATATATTTATATTATAATCAATGGTTAAAGTAAATAAAAAATGTATTGTAATTAAAAATGTGCAATAAACATTGCTATATTATATTAAGTAGGTAATAGCAGGTATATAGGTGCTACCACTGAAATTAGAATACGTATAATATGTCGATTACATGATATAGAAGAGTAAAACATAAATTGTTGATAATTATTACCTAACCGATAGGCGACAATTGTTGCAGTTAAGTGTTAACACGTCTTATAATTTATAAATGCAAAATTAATTATAATCGTAGCTGGTTGTACAGTGTATAGGTAATTAATTGATGATCTTACTTGTTTACCAGTTTTCCTGTGACCGGGATGTGAGAAATGATCACGAAATAAAATTGCGTCAACGTCTGGAGCTTCTGATTTTTTCGTAGTAATTGTGCATCTATTCACCGGACATTGTTTCGAGATAAATACATTCTGTCCATCGTCTACCATCCAACTACTTAAACCATTGAAAAGTAAAATTTTTTTTTTCGGTTCATCGTCGTATCGATAATTAGGCGGTATGAACATCAGTTGGTTTTCAACGCGGTCACCGTTTTTTTGTTCTTTAGGCCACACCTGCGTAGTTCTTTGTCCAGTCTTCGTATTCTTTTTAGCTCTGCTTGGCCTCAGCAAGCCATCTGATAAAATAATTACATTTAAAACATTATGTTCATTGGTAAAAAAATTACAATTATTTGCTTGCTAAGTTTTCTTCATAAAATGTACATTAATCATTTATAATTAGATAATATACAAGTTATGTGATACTGTTATATATGTATCATTTATACTTTTTACATTAACTATAGGAAACTAAATGTTTACCTTTAAAATACCATGGTAATAGCGATTTTGAAATTTCGTTCGGTTCCATCATTAAAGGACTGTATGTTTGTAAAGATTGAATCGGTGACTCCAAATATTGTAAGTTCTGTAAGTTCAAGTTATTATAGATTTTACAGTACAAGTACATTAATAATAGTACACTTAGAATTGACATAATTAATTTACACAAGGAAAAAAAAATTCTTTGATGGTACGCGATGTTATTTGATGCAATTTTTATAATGAGAGGTAAAAATATTTTTATTTTATATGTATAGTGTATGCATTAATATATAAACAATAAACATAATAAGTTATTTTATATAATAATTTAAAATACTTACATATATTATATAGGTAGGAATATCTATATACACACATGCCTAATATGTTATGTATTGTATATAGGTAAGTAAGTATATTTTATAATGATATACCAATATAATTTTTATTTTTAAAATAATATTATGTAATGACGCAAATGACCTATTTTCTAGCTTGATATAATCAATTTCGTTTTGATACAACTAACAAATTTATAAAACATAATTTAATTTATTGCCATTTTAAATCAAAATTTAAAAAATCACCTATGCTATAGTGATTATTTTTTTGTGCTTTTTACATTAGTATAATTATACTGTGGTCTCTATACATAGATATTTTATTGGACAATTGGAGACTGGAGTATTATAATGGCTGTTCTAAAATTATTTTTTAGTGACGAACGTTATATTACGTATTATACCTATATATATATATATATGATAGGTAAGTAGGATTTTTATATACAGGCGTTGAAGTATTTTACAATATTAAAAATATTATTTTCGTAGTTGATTGTTGGAATATTTAAAAATTATATCGGAATAATAATATCCTTAAAAGGTACCTTATATTTTCTAATAACTTATTGGTCGACTTAAATTGTTCAAAGACGTATTTAACGAAACCAAATAAGAAAATAAGCAGCAAAAGACAGTCGTTTTTGGTACAAAAAAAATTTATGATTGGCTAAAAAAGCTCTTTTTACCTATATATTTTGACAAGTACATTTTTTTGATGACGTTTATAGTAACTATAGTATTTTTTAAACGCAAAATGTTTAGTTTTAACCACTGCAAAGGTATTTAATATTTTATTATGGTGAGATAAATTGGTGCTTGTTTCTGTTCAATTCTGACTTCTGTTACCAAAGTACCAAACTAATACAGTGTGTCATAAAATAGAGATGGATTTTAAAAAGAAAAACAACTCGATCGAATTAAATTTTTATTGTATTAACTATTTATAAGATTCCGTAACAAATGCAGTTTATGTATATATAACACAACATCATCCATATGGTGGCCGTTTACATGACGTATACCTTTGGTATAGCATTTTCTTAAGTTTTAGAACACTCGTGCAGTCATCTCATATGGAATATTACATTGACTGATTGTTGGTTTTAAAAATATTTCACTACGGCGAACGCATGGTGAGCTGGACAAGGCCGCTCGTAAAAATATTTCTCAACATAAAATATTTTAAGCCCTATATCATAGATTCTGAATTCGTGTTTTAAATAATTGAGTGTTCGTATAATGCATATCATCTAAAGCGATGGTAGTGGGTTTGGGGGGGGGGGGGAATTGACCCTCTAATGATAGCCTTGTCGTGTACCTAGTATGTAAAGACATGATGAAAACTGAAACTGCCTTTGTTTACCAACAGAACGGTCTCAGGCCCATCCCTCTATCCCCATCCATCGACGAGCAACACCTGATCTAACCCCATTCTTTTTTTATGGCACACCCTGTATCAAATTTTCAATTTTAAGCAATTTTTTACGATATAAAATCATGTACTTTAAGTTATTTACGACGGACTACGTATAATGCCATTAACTTAATGGGCAACTAACGCGATTAAAGTTTTTGAAGAAAGTTTGCGTGCAAAACTAATACAATACAATCTCAAATTTAAAATTTAGCTTATTAATTGATATTTGAATTATTTTTAGTTATTATTATTATTAGTTCTAAGTTGATAGTCCTAAGCATGTAAACGTTGAAAGGAAAATGTGCGTATTTGGCCATACTTAATGCGAAAAGTGGGAACCTATACTTGACCTGCAGTCGGATATAGTAGAATATCTCACAAATTTAAACGGGAACCAATTTAGCTACAGCAAACTATTCCGGTGGGTGCATGCAGATGCAGAACACCATTACAATACAGTTATGTAACTATTTCCGCGATTGTTGTTAAACTGCATGAAATTATCATAATTACCTGTTGATCGTTGTAATCTGACTGGTCCTCGGTGGGGAGGTGCGGTTGTCCTGAGTAATGTCCATCCTTAGCCAGCCAATACGCAGTACGGCCACTATGTATAACAATGACAAATAACGCCAAAATCAGCAGTCCGTACAGCAAACGACGGATCTGCCGACCCGTCATATTTTCTACTATTATCTTAAATAATCGACAGTTTTCTGAAACATTGCATTTTATTGTGTTATAATTTATATATTATATGCATGAAAAATATTATCCTATTCGTAGACAAAAAAACGATAGTATCTATTTTTTAGTTATAATATATTATTTTATACCTACGATGTGTCTACGTAAGTATTTACAAATATTTTTTATCTTTTAAACAGATTACACGATCGCAGTCATTTGATATATAAAATGTGTTAAGCTGTTTAAAACGAAAAATAATCCGCATATTTAAAATGGTATATTTTTAACGCATATATGATATCGTTCACATTGCAGTTTAAACTTTAATGTTTAAAGTCGAACTATAGTATTTAAAATTTTTAAAGGTATTGTTCAGTGTACAACTGTGTAATATATACATCATTAAATTCAGTATTTGTGTCACTTAAATTGTTTTTGAAAGTAGTCAATGGAGTGTGGAATTTTGAAGTGATTAATCCCTGTTGTTTATATGTTGGAAACAGACAATACACTGTAATGAGTAATACCTAATGAGAAGGTACTTGTTAAATAAAATAGTTACTAAATTTCACCAAAAAAAATTTATTTTCGAAATTTTTTCAGTATGGTATTAGTCACTTATTGCGCGCTTTGTTGATGGTTTTTTTTTTTAAATTTACAATGGCATTACGCCAATTCAGCTTACAAATAGTGCTCGGAAAATATCACTCTCACTCGAAGACTATAAAAACTTGTTTTACATAACTATACATAACTCATCAATCCATACAAAAATAATGTATCTATAATTATAATTTATAATGTATATTCCGGCTCGAAATGTCATAAGGGAATAACATTTATCTTTTTATAAATATGCATTATAAATAAACTCATAAAAAATAACTAAGTTGCTTAAAACTGTATCAATGACCGAGAAATTGGGAACGATTATTGTAGCTGTTGAATTCATATTGCAACGTACAACGCACATATTATTATAAAAAATAGGGAATGATATTTTTTATCAAACATTTGAAGGTTATGGATTATTATTGATATTAACTTATCTAAAAAATAAAAATGTAAATATAGAGCATTAAATCAATATATTTATTATTAATTAATAATTATTCTCATAAAATATCCAAAAGATATTTTACTAAAGATTTATCAAGACTCAAAATTTAAAGAAAAAATGATGATACAATATGGATACATTTAAATACAAATACCATACTATAATATAGAAGATATGAAAAAGTATGAACAACAAATTGTAAGAAGATAACAGTTTTATATAACTCAGCACTTGTTGCAACAATATTGTAGTTATAGCATGGAGTAATAATTATTGAATACATTAAAAGGTATTGTATCAATAAATATAAATACAAATTTTCTCAGTATAACATGACTCATCTAACATTATAACTGTAATCAAAAGAGTGATAAACTGATAAGTTATGATCGCTAATAATATGTATAATAATTAAATGATTTATTAATCAAAACATTAAATATAGAATTAAAAATGGTTAAATTGGTTTACTGTAAATTTAAAAATAATTTTTATATTTAATCTATGTACCTAATACCTATATTGTATAAGTATGTAATTTATGTATATGGGTATGTATGTAATTATTTAGTGTATGTGATATATTAAGTATGTAAGCATAATTTAAAGTTAAATTGAATATAAATAACTAAGAAATACCTAACTGACAATTTTTTATTTAAAATAATCCAATCTATTTTGGGTAATCTTTACCCTAATTAAAAATCAAAAGTAACAACTAATTTTATCAAATCGGTAAGTTATAACAGTATTATTTTATTATAATATATTTTCATTTATGTATTTACGGAACTAACTTAAATTCCAGTACATAAATTATTCAAATGAAACTCCACATAATCACGCAGTTAAAACATGATTGAGGAGATAATTTTTAAAAAAATGTATAATGGAAAAATCCTTAAGGAACAAGAGAAACCCCAAGTCAAATATGGTCGTCTATCGAGCCCAATGTTCCAAGTTAGTTTATAATTATTTTATTATTTAAAAATAAATTGAAAGCTCGTTGTACGTTTATGATTGTATGTGTACAGCTGACACAGCTGTAGCAGTTGGACATTTTTCTTCATTAAAACTAAAACGAAATATTCGAAATTACAGACATAGATACAGTGCCGGATCTAAATCTAGAGGAAATCCCGGGAATTCCTGACAATGCCGGGAACGGAAATTCCCGACATTTTCAAAAATTGCCAAAAAATATATTATATATTTATAGATTATCATAATATGGTCTGTAAATTGTAATAGCAGTTTTTACGGTAATACATAATACTTAGAATAGGACTAGAATATTTGTAATTTAACTTCTAGTTGCATTAAGTCGAAGCAGTATACATAATAAAAATTCATTTGTTTTGGTCAATTTCTTTGGGAATAATTTTTCGACTAAAAATAAGTTTTTAAATATGTGTGTTTAATCAAAAGTATTCTGAAAACAGGATTTAAAGTTCAGGGTCTAAAATCAGTTGGCGGATCTAAAAAACATTTTAAAGTTATTAATGGAGATGTTTCAGTGGTAAAAATTACAGATATAATTTCCAAACTTGATTTTCCGAAGAAAACTTATGATCAAAAAAGTAAATGTATGATATATATATTTTCTTTAAATATTGATATAAACGAACAGTGAATGTTAAAAATTGTTTTTATGTATTTGAAGTTTGAACTACTAAAAGAAATAGGGGTTTATTTGGTTTAATAATTATTACTATTATTACTTAGTTTGTTTTTGACATGTTTAATAAATGTTGACTAATACATTTTTTAAGAATTATATACAAAAAGGGTGTAATATATATTTTATTAAATTGTTATTTGCTATTTATTATAAGATTAAGAGTGGTTAAGTGCTTAGTTAAACTAAAATTTACCAAAAATCATGATGATGTACATGTAATATATTATAATATAGTCATATGGTGAGTATACTATAATTTGTTCTCGCAATTTATTTAAGGTTCCCGTAAATTCCCACGTGTTCCCGGGAATTCTCGTCGATTAACGTTCCCGGGAATTGCCCATCCCTACCTATATCACGCTTAGATATGGTGTATTAATCATTAATGTATGTTTCGATGCTAGTATATAATATAAATTAAGAACAAATATCATTAATATGATAATGAATGCATATTCTCTATATTGTTCTAAAATGAAAGGACACAGATATGAATCAGGTACAATTACCTGAATTGAATACAAAATTATTCATCAATCCTTTATATTTTTTTAATTCATTGTTTTGAAAATTTGTCTCCGTATTTTAGATGCACCATTTTCATATTGTCTGTTAGACATGTTTATTTTTTCAAAAGTCAATAAAAGATAGTGTAGGTATATAGGTACCTAATTTATATTTTTAATAGCCAAATAAAAAAATAATATAATAGAGTGGGTGCGCAAAAAATAAAACTGACAAAAGTACAAAATAACATATCCGAAACCAATAACACTGCACCAAGGCATGTCCGTAAATAATAATCCGTTTATATTAAACAATAAATAAATATAATCATGGTTATCTTATTAGTTTGTCCAGCAAGATCCCTGCACTAGCGCGACTGCGCGAGCTTCTGAGATTAAATAAAAAGTACGATTATACGAAAATAGTATACGATGCACACTATGTATAATTAATGTTTATACAAATAAATATGTAAAACCAACAATACCTAGGTAACAATGATATATAGTATTATCTAAAATTCAAACCGTCCAAAATAAATGGTTGTCACTTGTCAGTAACATCTTAAAATAATAAAATTTGTTCATTTTATAATACAAAGTTATAGAAAGTTAGAAAATTTAGGACTTCCATCTGAGGCCCCTAATTCAACCTTTGTTTTGAGACCCCGTTGCAATGCACCCCCTCCCCCCCGCTAAATCCGACACTGCATAGATAATATTATATACCTAAAGAACCAATACATCCCGATTTCCGCCGGTTGTCATTTGCGCATCGCTATTGTTAATTTAGACCTTTTTTGTAAGACATTTGCGCATCGTTCGATTTTTGGGTTATATATCATTTGCGCATCAGCCGTTTAAAAGGTCTTACATCATTTGCGCATCAATATTATTTAACAATAGAATTTAAAAAAAGGTGTACACCCAAAAGTGCTAGTTGTTTTCTAACTTTGATCTTGAATGATTTAAAAACTTTGACTTCAAATATTGTACAGATATTTCTGTTTTAAAATATGTTTGACGACGCATATGATAGAGAGAAATGGAGAGATTTTGTGATGGCAGCGATGGCACTTAATGGGCCGATAAGCTGAGAATATTGAGATAATATTGTGTAGGATTATCATTATAGTTAGCAATAACATATAACTAAGATCTAATCGATTTTTATCTCAAAGTACATCAAACGAGATACTGGCACACTGTCGAGACGTACGACTTTAATAACACGTGTTGTACGGCTGGTATGTTATTAATTCAAAAATGAGCCAATTAAAATTTATTAATTCAAATCGGGGAAAATCTGGAATCATTTTCCAAAATTATTTTTACACTGAAAGAAAAATATTAAAAAGTTGTGAAATTATATTTATGTGTCCGAAAAAAAATTGTTATGCCTTAATAAAAATTGACGAACATCGAAGAACGGTATTAGAAATACGTGGAGAACATACGCATTTCAAATTGACGGATTCAGAGATAGAAAAACACGAAGTAAGTCAAATTAAGAATTATAAATTAATTTTACTTTTTTTTTAAATATCTTTGTAAAAGCTAAATCGATGCGCTTTAACAACAACAACATTTGTAAATCGAAAAAATAAATTTATACTATATTAAATATTATAAGATTAGGACATAATATTACACATGGAAAGAGGGCCGGAAAGCATGAGCAAGATAACGACTGTTTAACTTATTCTTACAATACGATATACCTATTCGTAATGCGTATAGTATAGTGAAAACTTTTTTATACATTTTTTTTCAGATTAAAAATACTATTAAAAGAAAAGCTACCGAAGAAATATCAATGAGGCCTAACAAAATTATACGAAAAGCAATATCTGACGCTGATCATGTAACGGTCAATGATATTTCCAATTATAGACAAAATATATATAGAAAACGTAGGGAGGTTTTACCGGTGTTGCCGAAATTCTATGATGAAGCTATTTTGCAATTAATTTCTTCCCAAGATACACTTGTAACTTTCAAAAAAGAACGATTTCTTTATGTAAATAACAATAAAATTGTGTTATTAACTTGTGAAACAAATTTGAAAACTTTATGTGAAAATTCCGATTACATTCTGGCAGACGGGACCTTTAGATTTTGTCCAAAATATTTTTATCAATTGTACACTATTCATATTTATAAAAACGGTCTATATTTACCCTTAGTATATTATTTTTTAACCGGAAAAACTACAACAGATTATATTGAAATGTGGCAATCTTTAATAAATACATGTGAATCGATGAATTTGATATTCAACCCAAAAACAATCAGAGTAGATTTTGAAAGGAGTGCACATTTGGCAATTATACACTGTTTTCCACTAAGTGATATATACGGATGCAGATTTCATTTAGGGCAAGCTTGGTATAGGAAGCTCAATCAAGATTTTCCTTACCTCAGAAACGAATATAAAGCTAATACCGAAATCGGAAAATGGATTAAATATTTCTTTGGTTTATCTTTCATTTCCCCTGAAGAAGTTTCTGATGTGTTTTGTGAATTAATTGAAATCGCACCAAATAGCGACGTATTGCATTTTAGTGATTATATCTATGACAATTATATTCAAGAAAATTGTTTATTCCCACCAGAGATGTGGGCAGAAAAACCATCAGATTTACCTAAAACTACAAATGGACCTGAAGCATTTCATTCTCATTACAATGCACAATTTTATATTACTCATCCTCCAATATGGAAAGTATGAAATGGTCATTTTATAAATTATAAATTTAGTTTGTTTAATATTTTTTTTTTATATATGTACTTAGGTAATAGAAACGTTGAAAGAAATACAGACAGAGACCTATGTTAAAATTAAAGATATTTCTAGAAATATTCATCATGTACAACGGGCACCTGAACGTCAAAAATTAGACTACATTAATAAACATTGGCTTAAGTATACTTCCGGTGAAATAAGCAGGTTTCATTTTGTTAAAATAATGGGACATTATAATATACCATGTATCGATTTATAATATTATTTATTTTAAAGCTTAATTTATTTATTTTGATTTATACAATATTTATTTTAAACTTATTTCTATTCAAATTATATTTCTATTTATATTTTAACTAAGACTGTAATGTACCGACAAAAGTGTTCATTTCAATATGTGTATTTGTATAATTATCATTACTACAGTTCAATTTATTTTAATTATATGGGTTTATTTATTACATATGATTTATGAAAATCATTACATTTTCAATCAAAAACTATTTTTCATACAATTCTATTGTTCAGTATGTTGATGCGCATTTGATGTATAATAATTTGGTGCAGGTAAAACGGACAATGCGCAAACGATAATTAGCGCTGATGCGCAAATGATGTACGATATTTTGGCACAGGTAAACAGACGATGCGCAAATTATGTACGGCCCCGATTTCAATATCCCTTCATAAAATTTGACAGTAAAAAACCAGATTCAAGAATTTTGATATTTCATCTGACTTTAACATAAATATTCTATAAAAATCTGAATCTTGGTTTATGGATGGTACATTCAAGCGTTGATCAGATATTTGCCAACAACTTTACTAGATATGAGGAGAATATATAAATAAAGTATCTACTTATATGTACTCGTTTTTTATCATATCAGTCAAAAAAATTGCTTAACAATTAAGTATATGTTCCTATTATTCATAAATAATATCGATTTTAGAATAAGTTACGATAAGATTAACGCTTAAGCACTTGTACCACTTAGTGAAGTAATGATTGGAATGTTTTTTTTATATACAACGACACCTGTACAATATATTGTTACCATTACAAAAATATTTTGGCGAAACTTATGTTATAGTGGGAAGTGTGGGACCTCGATATTTTCTCCACACTTATGGAATGTTCAATGTACACGAAATCACTTTAAACAACGGAAACAGAACAAGACATTTTTGTGAAGGGTGGAATAGCTATTTCAATAAACTTGTAGGAACAATTATTAACACATATTTATATTTGAATAGTTGACAAATTTATTAAAACTATGTAAATATTGAAAATATTTTAGGACCCTTGAAAATTACATTTTAAAGAGTACGAGTATTCCGCGTTTTTATTTTTTTTGTTCATAAATTCTATGGACCGTACCATTATTTCGATAGCCCAATTATTTATCATCGGAATAATAAAATTAAAAAAAGAGCATATGCAATCTATCCCTCAAACATTGCGTATGTTTAAATACAATCAGGTTAATTATATATATTATATATTATTATGTTATTGTAGGTACCTATTTTAATTTTAATTTAAATAGTGACAACAGATACACAGTAAAGATAATACATATTATCAAGGCTAGGTAAGTTAATGATTTTTTTTTAACTCAGTTAAATTAAGTTAATATGTACCAATAACAAAAAGCTAAAAGTTAAAAGTTAATTTAACTATAGGTTAACTCAGTTTAGTTTAAAGTTAATACACACTTTTTAATAACTTTTTATTAAGTTAAAAAAAAAGTTAATTTGTTTATACAACGCGAGCGTACATAATTTTTTTCCAACCCAAAACTAAATAATAGACCATAGTGTTTATACTTTACATAGTATTTCCATATAAGTTAGATTCGAATGATATAAATTATTAACTTTAAACAATTCAAGGTAAATATTTTGACATGAAAACGAAATAGACTGAAATAGTGAAATATAATAAAATTAAATTAAAAATAAAATAAATTAACTTAACTTACTTCTTAAAATGAAAAATTAATTCGTTAATTTCACGTTAATTAAAAAAGAAATTTAGTAAGTTAACAGTTCAGTTAGTGAAAAGCCAAAAGTAACTAAAATAATTAAATTAACTTTTTAACTCGTTAAAAACCCAGCTTTGTATATTATATATAATTTTATCATAAACAAAAAAAAAGGTTTCTTGGTCTTTGACCTGCACGTAACACTTATTTCAACCATTGTTTATAATGTCAACGTGGTAATAACACTTTACACATAAGAGCTGTCAATAAATTATAATTTATTTTGATTTTTTGGTTTATGATTTTTATATTAAAATAAAAGTTTAAGTATACATTAAATCAATAATTATATTTTATTATTATTTGAATATTCTACATTGTATTTAATGACAGTTCTCGACATTATTTTAAAAGGTTAAGTGAAAATAAGAAATTGCTTAAATAAAAATATTGTAAATATTTATTTTAAGAAATTCATGAAATAATTCAATCTATCGTTGTTATTCATAAATTGTAAATTTTAATATAATAAACGTAGGTAATAGGTATTATCCTAGATAGGTACGTATAATTATAATTACTCGGCGAACGCGTGTAGTACAGTGGTGTAAACACAATATTTCGGTCCGTGGTCATTTAAACATAAATACAAATCTGTAAGTGAACAATAAATCAACAACAAGCTCGTAAACTCGAGTGAGCGTAAAAAAATAAATAATAATAATGATATGAATGGCATGCCGACCAGTTGCTCTTAAAAGTATAGTGTATGCTTGAAGTGTTTTTGCTATCGATTCCCCAATCGGGTAACCCGATATAACAACAAATAACAATGCTATTTCTCATATACAAACATATTATAATTTATAAGAGTTTCGTAATTATGTGGTACCTAGTGGTGAGGAATTATGAAGTATTAATAATTTATAAAAAAAAAATAAGGGTAGTCGTGTTTGAGGGACCTGTACAATATAATTTATTATAATATTATGTTGTAGTGTCGTGTAACTTTATTGGCACTGCACCTATGTATAATAATATAGAAGTTCGCGTGAAATACTTATAATAATATTATCATGATAATAATTATTAGGGCGTGGATTTTAATAAATAAAATAATAAAAGTAATAAAAAAATTATAATATGTAAATATTTGTGTTGTTATTTTTTCCAGAATATGTACCTACTAAAACACATAAAATATTAACGAAAACTTTTTATTCAACATTCATTTTTAAAACTAAAATTAGTAATTATAAAAAAATATAGTTGATATAGAGTAGATAGAGTTGGATAGAAAAACAAACCAAAGAACGAGTACAAATACTCACTTGAGTACCTACTAGATTGGTACTTAGTTATACCAGTTAGGTTACCTAGTCGATATCGATATAATATGGTCATATCGAAAATTGTTTTGCATATCTTACCTAATTTATTACAACATTCTCTGTTAAGGGTTTTCACAAAATTATGATTATTTCCAATAAGTATTTAATAAAATATTCAAGAATATATCATTTATTTCAAAATAATGCACATGATCATTTTTAGTCAGAACTAATAAAATCATTTCATTCGTTAAAATTACGAATTTGAATAAAAATCCGGGACTAAATTAATAATAATATATCGGCAAGTGTACGACGTTTCATAATTATTGGAGTCCTCAAATGTATAACTGAAACAAATGTGTTACTGGTTTATTTCGGGTAGGTGAACATAATCCGCATGACATCGTTTCGACGGCATAATTATTATCTATAAACAAGAATTCTCATCCCCATTTTTTCATTTAATAATGAATTTATTCAAACTTTTATTTTTGGAGTTTTTAAATTAAAGAACATACTTTTCAAATTCTCGAGATTTTTGGTAATATTTAATGACTTGTGGCGATACAAACTTATGTTTTTCAAATGAGAACCCACTCTTTTACTGTAAATCATTTAGCGAATGATTTTTTTAAAAATATGTACCTACCTACCTAATTTAAAATCCGAACGAGTTTAATGACTTTCAGTTATTAAAATGTTTATACTAAGCATAGGTAGTATACTATGATTTTTCATATCTCCGCATATCTTCAATATCTCCCAAACCTAATATCACGGACCTATATTATCTTTAGTAGGTACACAAAGTTAAATAACTCAAAAACTATTCGTATGAATAACAATTTTTAGAAATATTATCCACTGAATAATTTATCGTATAAAAGGTGAGTTATTATTTGAAAAACAGAACTTTGTATCTCCATAGGATACTCCTTAAGTAGTACAAAAAATCTCAATAATTTGAAAATATATGGTCTTTACTCTTTGAGTATACCATTGTATATTTAAAAATCAGATTTTGAATAACTTTATTTATTTGAAGAAGAAAATAGTGGGGGGGGGGGGGGGGGGGGTGATAAGCATGCTTGGTGAATCAGCCTGTGTACTAAACGCCCAGCACCATTATCTCTACACGTGAAAATAAATACCTCGAAAAATTCTCCAGATTATCCGTTTTTTAAAAATTTTTCTCATCTCGTCCGAGCAGTCCGCATAAAAGTCGTCGACGAACGGTACCTCACAAACGTATTGTTATTAGTATCGTACGGCGAAATAATCAAACCGTGTCCGAGATTAGCGCCTGCCCGGAAATTCATGGCCACGAAGAGTTGTGCCAATGCCTTCGCCGGTTGGCGTGGCTGTCTGTGGCGGCGGTGGTGGCGGTGATGCTGTCCGCCGTCGCTGGTACTGCAACCGACGCGCGGTCGCCCCGTGAACGTCTTCGCCGTGGCCGTGCGCCGCGCTGTGCTGTGCGTGTGCGTGTGCTGTGCGGTGGCGGCGGCGGCGGACGACGAAGCCGACCCGCGCGCGCACGCACGCGATCGACAGCGTCAGCGGTGGGAAGAAAGTTTCGCGCGCGCAGGGACGTCGGCGGCGGTGGTGGATAACGCGCGGGCGCCACTCGTCCAGGGCAAAATCTATAAGGGCCTCCACACCACCACCGCCATCATCCACTCCGCAGAACACTGCCCCCGCGGAACTCTACCACTACGCTCAAATCCGTCACCGTCACCCTACGCGGCGGTTTCCAGCCGGCGGCCGACTCATGCGCAGTGCGTGCCACTCCGACTGGACAAAAACGAGTCGAAAATGATAGTTACCGCGAAACTCGCGATTCCACCGCGCGCCGCTGTTTCAACGATATTATTTTATTTCTCTATATTTATCGCGTATTGTAATATGATGACGGCGTTGTGCACGGCGTTCGATTTACAATAAAACTCATTTGGTCGCCCTTCACCGTTGGCCGCATGCCGTTTCGCGCGATCCACATACAATAATTAATATTTCATTGAATACGATAATATATGTAGGGAAATCGAAAATAATAATTATATTTATTTTTATTTTAAACACCGCGTAAGGCCCACGGTACCCTAAAGCGTCGACGCTAATGCCTACGTTTTGTTTTTTGTGTACACAGATGACACACAGCTAGTGAACAATTTATATTTATTTCAGTAGTACATGTTTAAAAAAAAAATAGGTACTTACTGACATGCGCACCCACAAGGACAATGATATTACAACCTGTTAATAATAATAATATATTTTATACCTTTAATAAAGTAATTACAATTTATACGTAAGTGGGTCGATCGCTCGATGATGAAACCGTATAACAACAATACTTCAGAAATATAAATTATCTACAAACTATGAATATTTTTTAAACCATCTTAGTGTCTTATTAATTATTGTTTTGCAGGTTTAAAATACTTGTAGTAAGTAGTATATTGCAAGCAGTAACGCCACTAACAGAATAAATACTCGGAAGTATTATATAGATACTATATTATTTTTAATTAAATACTATACTAGCGTATTATTAACTATAACATTTTTTATTATTTTTTACGTATTAAGATAGTTTTACAATCTGTACCTCTACTACTTCATAATAGAACAAAACATAAGATAAATTGGAATATAGAACATATGAATTTAAACAGAAATAGAGAAAAAATAGACGAACCCAAGAGGAAATAAATAGTATTAAATAATTTACAATTTTGAAAAAAAAACTATATTTTGGTTTATTTATTTATTATTACGGCTTCTACAATAAAGTCATTAGTCAAGAAAACAATTTACGTTTTATATTTTATGTTGAATGTACAGTTATGATTGCTTATACAATGATGTGTTTGTTTTTATTTTTGATTTGTCATCAACATTTGGGGTAGTTAAAAATTAAAATGCTCCGATTTTTGACATCAGCATCACTTCTGTGTTTGAATCTAGTTGGTGCATTCGAGAAGTCAAAATTAAAAATTAGTAGATTATGAAGCGTTGGGAAAAACAAAAAAATATAAATGAAGGAAAAATGGGAATTTTTACGCAAAAATAATTTTTGTTAAATTCTTTTTTAATTTGTTGGTGTTTGCAACTCGCAAAATCTAATAACCGCAGACACTTAGAATTTTCAACAGATATTTATATCAGCATTTACTATACATGGTAACATTTTCGAAATATTTTGATACTTTTGAGCTATTTATATAGTTATATCCTTGAGAAATTATTCAAACTTTGTACTTAATTTTTTTTAAATTTATTACCTATTGTCGAAAAAAATTTTCACTTGGTAAAAACTAAAAAGACTTAAAAATATAATGCAAAGTTCATGATAAGTTGCTTTAATAGCAGTTTAAAAATATTTAAGATACATAAGCTTCCATCAAAAAATATAATGTACTTTTAAAACAATGCTCTTATAATCTATTTAATTGGTATTTACCGTAAAAGTACTATACTTGGAGCAGGCTTCTTACTTGGAGCAGAATTGTTTAGGCTAATTAGTATTAGCAGTGGTGCCGAAGTGTTAAAAATATCTATGACATCCTATATAACCTCCTCCATCATCCTCCCAATCAAAATTTAACAATTAGCTGAAAATCAAAGCTGCACTTACACAAAGCAATGTATAATCATTTTTTTTTTGTTTTAGCTGAACAAATATTTAAATACATTTTGTATTGATTTTACAATAAAGTGTGGTATTAATTTTAACATTTATTTTTGTCTGTGTACATTTTATTTAAATTTTAAATTGTATTAATTACGAACAAAACAGGTAGGTACAATTAAGTTTATTAATTAAATGGCAAAAAAAATCATATAGATATTAATTCTGAGGTTTTGTTAGTGAATAGTCTTCTCTTCAGTCTTAACGGGATTCGTGTTTGTTTATACTGTACTATGTTGTTCTCTATTACTTCTTATAATATCCTTTTTGTTTTTATTTTATAAACAGATTGAATATATTTAAATAAAAAAAGGTGGGTAAGTGGATGTCGCTCTGCTGTACAGTAGGTTACAAGTGGGTCACTGTAATGGATGGTGTTAAATCTGAATTCAATGATATAATATCATTGTATAAGAAAAACGATTCTGAGCGAAAACAGTCAGTCAGACTATGATGTTACTAAGTATATTTGATGATATTATTGTGAATAAAGTAATTTATATATAACCTATTTTTACGTGGAGCCTTGTTTTAACCTTTCAATACTTAGCTACAAAAGTTGAACATTTTATAAATTTTTAACTACAGAATAATTATTAAATTTTATAAATTTTGTCAAAATTCAAACTTTAAATGCTTATAAAGAAAAATTGTGCATAGGTATTTTTAATATTTTTCAACTGCTATTGTAACAATATACCAGGAGCCTTGCATTAAATTTTCACGCTTTTTTACCCAACAAATAAAATTTTATTGATATTTATAGAAAAAAAAACTAAAAAAATTGAAAACTGACAATGTCCGTAAACAGCTCAAAAAGAGTGAAATTATTTTCAAAATTGTATGGTGTATAGAAAATGTTAATATAAACATTCAGTGAAATTTTCAAGTATCTACGGTCATTTGTTTTTGAGTTGCACCAAAAACCAAAATCGATTTTCTCGAAAACAGATTTTGCGTAAAAATTCCCGTTTTTCCTTAATTTTTCTTTTGACCCCCCAAAGTACCAACTAGATTCACTTTCCTATCAGAAAAGTTACTATTGAAGAAAATCCAAGCACTTTTACTCTTCTAAAAGGTGATGACAGACACAAAAAAAAAATAAAAAAAACACACATCATTGTAAAATCAATACATTCACCGCTCCGCTCAGAATCTAAAAAAACACACATCATTGTAAAATCAATACATTCATCGCTTCGCTCAGAATCTAAAAAAGGTATTAATAATAAACAAAGAATAACAATTTTAGTTATTTTGTTTTAAATTATTTAAAATACCGTTCATTCTACTGTAGTTAAAAAATCTATAAAATATAGCCTATAGTGTTAAATATCAGTGGCTATTTATTAATTATTCGTACATCATATTTATTTATCTTTATAGCTAAAATTCTGGATCCACAGCCGTACCTTAGTACCCCCCTTTTATCTACACAATTACTATGACATCTCTCATAGATAAATTAGGTGATTGGTGCCGCTGAGTGTTAGCAGAGCAGCTTTAATCAATTAATTAACTTTGTTACATTTTTCATTTTATGCACAATATTTGGAATACTATAATGCATAGGTTTTATCGATATCTCAAGTTAAGTTATTTATTTTTAATAACTAAAAATTAGTATGTTACACGATTTAGAAACTTGAATAACTGTGATATAAATACTCATTTAACTCTATATGTTGGTACTTTTCGGTTATACCAAATGGCAAATACTATCCCCGATTTTCAATTTATAATATACAATGTACTCAGGCCCGTCGCTAGGGTACAAGCAAGTCATGTGTTGCTTTAGGGCGGCATAACATTTTAAAGAAATTGAGGCGGCAAATTGTAAATTTGTAATATTAAATTTCCAAAAAGACAGTAATTTAATTATTAATTTGCGTCTTCATTGTTAATTGTTAACCGTTTTGCTATCTCGTTATGATAGCGAATGATCACAAATGTAATAAATTAGTATAGTATTACAGTATACTGATATACGCACGTCGAACACTATAACGTGTACAGTACAAAGTACAAGTGTATTAGTGTATACGTATAATGTATGTAGATATATCGTTTATGTAGATTGTAGCCCATACGGTCATATTAACTATAGATGGTCTTCGATAAAAATAGAACATATTATTTCCATAAAAATTTTTATTTTCTGATAATGAGAAAAAGAATGACTGTCGCCCGTTAATATATTTATTTTTATCTTAAACATTTACCGAATATGATCGTAAGTCTTCTATTTTAATAATACCATATTTCATTTTCCAACTATTGGCCGTCGGTGAAGTAACTACGATCTATGGTCTACGGTCTACGACGACGTTGAAACAAAAAATAATCGGTTAATTATTTTATTATATTTTTAAAGGGCTAGAGATATATTTTATTTTATTGATACTTCGTAAATTATATATATTTTTTTAAATTAATAACTCTTGTATAAGGTTCTAGACGTGTTTAAAATCTTTTTGTCTTCTAAACCTTGTATACTACTATAATTTTTTTTTTATTACAGTTTATAACAGTATGTATAATATTACATTCTCGTGTGTTTTGTACTTTTTAAAGTTGTATTTATATTTATGGTATTGTGTATTTCTAATTTGTAAATCAATACATGTATAAAAAATTTTAATTGTAATATTATTATGCATGTAAATATTTAATTTAGTATCTTAGGAGCAGCATTAAAATTTTCGCTTTAGGGCGGAAAATATCTTACGACGGGCCTGAATGTACTATATATTTATATAACGTTAATTATCAGTGGCGCTGAGTTCTAAAAAAAGTACCATTGTCAAATTTATTTTCAGAAGGTACCAGCCACCAAATATATTCCAACCAAACCCGTGGAGGCTATATCCCCATTTCCACACACACTCAAAAATTTATATTTTAAAGAGATGAACTAAAGGTAGAAAGAGTTTGTATCATATATTCTTTGTCAACTGGAATGTCTCGTTCACAATTAATTATCATCAAATGTTCTAATCTTGACTCCAACATAGTATATCTTAATTTAGTTTTCAGAAGTTTAAGCTTTGAAAAACTTCTTTCAACGCTGCAATTACTAACCGACAAAGTCACATATTTTGAGTAGCATATATATAGTATAGGAAATACTGTATTTAAATTTTAAATTAGTGGAAGAAAACAGCTGAAATAATTCAAGAACCGTTGCCATATTTTTTGGTTTACTAAATACATCTTGACTAATATTATCTGTGTCTTCAAATTCATCTTCCAAGTTCAAATCTACTTGCGAAAATTCATCATCATTATATTGAATATTCATTACATAAATCTAATGGGCGAAAGGTTTTTGGTAGTTGTCTTGTACTTTTAATTTCTTCATAGTTTCTAACAAATTGTTGATACTCTTCTATTAAAATAGTGCAATCCAGGTAATTCTTATACACAGAACAAACTTCAACAAAAGTATAATTTTGAATAAGATTTAGATTTTTACCAACTTCTCTCAATCTTTTTGACGACAACAAAATAGATAGCTATATAATACATAATAGCTCTGATAGTATAGTATCACACACTAGTACACTACATAGTTAGTATTAACTTTAAAATTATCCAAAGGTTTATCAAGTGCTTCATCAATACACTTTTCACCTGCATTCTTTAGTACACGTTTTTTCTTGGTGCTTTCAAATTTTCAAGTTCTATACTACTATTCTTAGCAAAATCATCAGCAGCGCGTTTAATTTCAGCGACACCTTTACTTCTAAGATTTTCTGTATCTAATTTGGCATTTTCAATCAATTAAGTCGCAATAAGTATGTCAGAGTCTTATGCTTGCATGCAACTTATGACATAAATTATCACAACAGTGGAGAGTTATAGGGCTGTGACTTGATGGCTTAATTATTGTGGGTTAGTCGCAGTGGTCGCGAAATTTTATTAGGGGGTCGCCAGTAATCACCAAATGAAAAAAGTTTTATACTATGTATATTGTATATTATTATAGTTTTATACAAAGTAAAATTATTTTGTACCGTTGATGGCTGTGTCAATCATAATATTATGACATTATGTCATATCTTAATGTTGCGATAACAAGTTCTATTGAACCACGCAGTATATGGGTTATTTTTAAATTGAATTTAATCAGTAATTTTATTTAATCTTACGGTTATTATGAATAGTCCGATAGTCATGTACGAGCCGTTGAGTTGATCGTATTAATGTTTATAATTTTGTATAGCTTGTAATAATTATTTGTATTTTGTATTATTTTAAACTAACATTTTTAATATTTTAATATTTTATAATATATAAACTAAAACGATATGGATAAATTTTTAATTAAACGACCGACAATATCAAAACCAAACATAGAATCAATCATGTCTACAATGCAAGCTCAGGTCTCTCATTAAAATAATTAAAAAGTAATTTTATAATTTTAAAAATATTAAAATTTTTGATTATCATTATAATGATACATTTTTTAATTTTAGATTTTATAAAAAATTTTTTTTTTCATGTTTTTGATTAATTAAATTAAAGAAATATTAAAACTGCTCTAAAATTAACGATTTAATGTATATGAATAAAATGTGTGTATACATTAAGACTATTAAGTAAATTTAAATTACACACTTACATAATGTTGGTAGGAAGGGGGGGGGGGTCGTATTAAAAATAAATTATTTTGGGGGTGTCGTGGATCAAAAAAGGTTGCGCACCACTGGGTTAGTGTACTCCACAGTCCTCTAGGTGTATGAACAAATATGACTCGAGTAAACAAGATCCCATACATATGATAACAACATAGTTAACGGTGATTAGCCTCTGACAACTTGAGCTTTTTTTGCATAGCAAGTTGAGGGATATTTTTGTTTTTTTTGTCCGAGCGCAGCGCGGCGAGTGAGTGGCCAGGCGGGCATCACTGTAAATCATTTTTGGTCTTGGAAGTAAACCCTTCTCTTGAAAAGTAATCTCTAAAAGGGCATCTTTTTCACTGTTCGGTAAACTCCAAAGATCTATAATTATTTTAAAATAAATAATTAAAATAATGTGTAGACGGCGGAAATGACCGAGTCGGAAACAGGTAATCGAGATAGCGAGCTGGCGGTATAGTAGCAGCATCTGCGTGTGGTAGTCGAGATAACGGAATTGAGACTCGCGGTGGTCGGGATAAACGAAAAGTACCATGTTTTTTTAATAGAAGTACATGATATATTTTTTTTGTCTATAAAAATTATATTGCAATTATACAAATGTATGAAAATTATTAAAAATGTAAAAGTTACAGTATTTTTTTTTATTATGCATACAATGGATCTCGCGATTACGAAATACATTTTTGTGAGTGTTTTTATAGGTATACAATGAAGTATTTTTATCATGTTAATTTATCATCATTAAGATTGTGCCACTATACATTGAAAACTAAAAAACCTAATGTTAAATAATGTTTCGTTATTCAGTTTTAAGTCTGATTACCTACATTTATTATCTAAACATATAAATTTATGTTGTATTCAGGGCCATCTTAAGGCCCACTTCATGGGCCCCGCACCTTGTACTCCTTGTTTCGGCCCCGCGCTCACGTACTTAAAAAATCATAAGTTTTCTTTTAATACAAAAATTTTCATATTATAGGTAAGTAGGAATAAGTAGGTACTACAAAAATTATTTTTATTTTTATTTGACAAATTATATTATTAATTAAATGCAATTAAATTTACAAATATACGAAATAATTGTACAGTTGTACAGTATACACTATGGTAATAAAAGTGAAAAGTCTTCTATATAATTTACTAAACAAATAAAGACCTGGAGCAACAACAAGACAACTCCGGAATTAATAACACCGGTATTTTAACCGGAACCTTTTGAAAATATTGGAATTAGAACCCTTTTTCGATTTTTTTTTAGGAACCAAAACCAGAACCTGTACCGATATTTGTTGGTAGAAAATGTTTAGGTTCAATCTATAATAGTTTCAGAAAACGATAAAACATGAGCAATCGTCAACAATTGACTATATTATAAATTGTTATTCGCTTGCCCGTTAACGGCATTGACCCATCGTTATGATAAGCGTCTAAGCAAGTAACAACTACATATTTTCTGGTCTCATGCAATCTTTCAAAAGTGTATTCAAGCTTACACACACACACATAATGGTCGTTCTTCGATACTTACACACGACGCAATGACGCGAAATTTTACATAATATTCTGAATTGTACTTACGTTTTATGGTTTGCAGGTGAAAATTCATCTTTTATTTTGTTACTTGTTGAAGTAGAAGTATCCGTTTTGTATTTCCTTTCAGCTATTTTTCCAATTTAAATATTTAATAACGTTCAAGCATAAAACATCATAATAAGCACAAAACTCCCGATATCAAGTAAAGGAACACGACTGTGATCCGTTAATTACTCTCGTAACTACAGTTACCTACGGGCTTATATCATTAAAGTTTAAATTGCATACTAAAATTATCATCATTGTCGATAAAGTAAAATGTGAGATAACTATTTTATTATTATTAAAAACCGGTCGTTTAATTATGGTTTTTTTCATAAAGGATTAAGGCCTTATAATAAAATAGTTAAATTAAAATAAATATACCCAAATATTTCATGAACGCCTAGTAATACACTCGCGCCCCCTACAGGTCCACTGTGCATAGTCTGAGAAGTACTGTATTATGAGTCTATAATTTTATTATATCTAGATTATACATTTTTACGAAAAAAATTAAATTTAAAATCACATGAAAAGTACAATAAATTGATTGTCCTTTAAATTAATTTTAAGTTATTTATTTAGTTCATTCTCATACATATAATATAGTATTAGTTAAACAAAAATGCCTTAACAAACATTTTTTCAAAAAAAAAAACAATTTTTTTAATATTATGAAAGTTGTAAGCAATTTTGGATTATTATTATTTTTTAAATCTAGATTGTATATAGAATTGTAAAATTTTGGATTATGATCATGTATATTTAACCAATTTTAACTTAAATAATTTCCTAGACCTAGTTGTTACTTTAACAATGCAAAGGTGGGCATTAACTATAGTTCAAAAGTTATTTTTTCTAAATGTTAAAACATAACTTGTTAGTTAATTTTCTTATCAACTTATGAACTTAACTAGTTTAATTGACAGTTGAACATTTTAGCTTTTCTCAGTTGATTCAATAATAATTCATCAAAGAAAACATTTTTTAAATTTTTTTTTTGTTTTATAGGTACATAAATATTAATATAAAAATAAAAATAATACAAAGATTTTTGTTATTTGTCTTGGTAATATGATTTTCTATAATATATATATATATTCTTATAGATAGGTACTATAGCTGAATAACTCGGCTTCGACCGTATGCAGTTTTTTTTGTGTTTTTTTTATCATATTACTGCAGGTAGATATTGAGATCATCAGCATTATACCAATATTATAATTGTTAGTCACCTTGATTTGTTAAAAATAGTTGTTTCTGTGTACTTTTCTAAAAAGTTATTAGGTACAAAATAAGATTTTCCCTTATGTACCCAACGAATCTAAGGCAACCATTTGTATACAAATACAAGCAAAAGACTATAATTATAACTATTACTATTATAATCTGTAACCAACGGCAACTAAAAAAAAAAATTTTCATTTTCACCACGAATCTCAAAATCCTTGTTTGAGAACCTCTTTAAAAAGATAATTTTGGAAAATCTTTTTTTAGTGGGTTACTAAACTGTATTCTACATTTCTACATCATAAAACGAAACTACTGACCAAATTTCAGTCTTATAGCTTTAGCGGTTCCGGCTACGCGGCGATGAATCAATCAGTCAGGACGAGTTATTTTATATTATAATAAAGATTTTAGTAGATTAGTTAGTTATAAATTATAATATTATATGACATTAAATTGCTATTAAATATGAAATAAATAATATTTGTTAAATTATTAATTGAGATGTGTATAGTTAAAAATATATAGGTACACTGTACATTATGATAAAAGCAGTTCGATAAAAATGTTTATTATAATAATTATAATTATTCCTAAATTATTTAAGAAATTAGAAAGAACGCAGTCATTCCACATAGTTATTAATAAAAGTAGATGAATTTTTTTTAAACTGAGTTAAGTTAATATTTTTTTCCATATTAACTTTCAAATTATTGAGTTAAAATTATACAACTCATCGATATAGAACTTTACTTAAGATATTTATTTTCATTATAACTGGCCTATCTTTGCTCGATACATGCAAGATATCTATATAGTTAAATATTTGAATACAGAGTATAATACAATTATTTTAAATGATTTTATTTCAAAATTGGTATCTATATAGAGGTATGCTTTATGCAATATACATTACTGTGTTAGCACTTACTGCAGTGTACCTATATATTGTATAAGTTATGAATTGAATCGATTTTTACAATTCAGAATAATTTAATCTGAGTCCCTTTTGTTTTAGGTAGACTACATAAAAAAGATTTCTATAGCGTAAATGAAAACTATTCATACTACGCGTGTTTCAGAAAACGCTCGACGGCTTGGAATGTTTCCCTCGTATGTATACACATACAATATGCACCCTTCGTGTCTGCTATATTGTTGTTGATTTTTTCTCTTTATGATGATTGGGGCGAAAGTGCTTTATGTTAGATGTGGGGTCTACGAACACATGCCCTAACTATGGTTGTTGTTTCCATCGAATTTATTATAAAACGAGAATATACTATAATATAAAATAGGGAATTCGCAGTTTATAATCCAAAATTGTATACATTTTATAACGACGGTAAAACTGCACATGCACTTATGAAGATAATATTATAATGTTCGCGATAGTGTGTATTTTCTATAACCACAGGGGTATTCATAATTTCCATCACACCCCTACGGTGCTATTTTTTTTTTGCCACACTCCTCCTTATAAATCTCAATTTTTGACAGTAAAAAAAATTGTAATAATAATATATATTAATATGTTATATTATGATAAAATAGGAAAAACAAACGCAACATACAAAAATTGTTACGCTCAGAACGTTATGATTTTCAGTTCAATATTACTTAATCAGTGCATAATTTGAAGTAAATGAAAAATTGTTCCTAATAGGAATAAAATATTTGTTAAAAATGTAAAAATACACATTTATATTATAAAAATTACCAAAAAGTTCCACCCATGGTGATCGTTCTACCCCATTGTGTGCCATTTATAAATACACGTCTTTGATACCATTGTAATATTGTATATGTTATTTATTCATTACTAAAAACGGGTAAACCCAATATTAGACATAAGTATAATTTATTAATTATTATATACATACAAATATACAGTATACATAATTAACAAATGGTTCTCCATTATTATAGCAAAAGACGCATCATCCTGACAAAAACGTTGATTAAAGTCTAAAGAACAATAAATTGGTGTAAAATTAAATTATATAATTAATTATATTATTATTGTATACGGGAATGAAAGGAAGATACCCAAAATGAACTTTACATAAAATATAAACTTGGGTCGAATCAATAACTCCCCGAAAAAGTCCTTGAATAAAAGTCAAATTTGCACGAGTTCACCTATCCAACTATAAGGGCCCCCACAAGGGGAGAGGCTGTTGGACCAGGAGTACAGGGACCTGGCTATTTTAGGGCCTACTCGTGGTAACCAATATTTTTTTTAAAATGTACGAATAAAATATCTATCCGCTTGTGAGTAACGTAAACCACTCGGATGAGGACGAATAATTCAACAAGGTTAGATTAAAAATTCTATATGAAATCATTTTTTTCTTTTTTTATTTGAAAAATTGCAACAAATTAATATGATTATAATTTATAGGTACAAACCGTGTGAAAAATATTTTATGATGTACCTACCGCCTTCTGCAGTTGTGGAATTACTGTGAAAAATCAATAATTTAAATTATTATCATTTATCACACGTGTATATAGTTATTAAAAGCAAGTTAAATTCTTTAATCAATACCTAAACAAGAACCTATATATGTACTAACTTCACCCGCGGAAACTTAGGCCATTAGGTGGTTTTTTTTACTTTGGGGGAGGATACTTTAGGTTTAAACATGTGTGTTTGTTAGTTAGGCAGAATTTTCTAGTGAGCACCCGTAGGTATCTGCAATCTGCCATGCCCGGGTGGTAGATGGTAGCCTCTTTCTTCAGACAACGTGACTGCCCAAAGAGAAAGTGCCGCCCGTGGCCAGATTTCGAACCGGCGACGGTGCGCGTCGTAACCAACGCCTTAGTATACTAAACCACTGCATCCCCCTAAATATTATTATGTTTATACAAATTACTAATTAAATAGCCAATAGGTTGTTATAAATGAGTAGGTATCTACTTAATAAACTAAATTATACTATTAGTAGATCATAACCAAAAGTGAATTTAGCATTACACAATATAATATAATTAATAATCATTTAATGCTTTGATAAAATATTGTATAGTCTAAAACACAGATAACCTTATATCTTTTGATATAGCAATAGTTCAATTGCTTCGGTATTGATTATAGACAAGTGGCGCCCGATTGTTATTTACACAATTCCTAGAACTAAGTGAAACATGAAAACTGGATTTAGTTTTTGAATAAAAAGCAAAGACTCCAAAACCAATTTGTGATAAAATCTCTCAAAAACAATTTATTGTAGCGTTTATCAACTTGTGCAGTGTATACTGAACACGAACACTACATCAGAATACTTCCGACAAGTGACTAACCATAATATGTCCATACTAGACATTGGGGTTAGCAGTATCTGAGGTAAACGTATAAATAAAGCGTATTTCATAACCAAACATGTGAATGCGAAATGGCTATGTTGTTTCTCAAGTTTATATCGATTAGCGGTTTAGGCCAGACTGAGATGGGGCCCAAACCATAGACCCAAATTCTAAAATAGACCTCACCAATGCATAGGCGCAACTAGACCAATATTTCTAGAGTTACACAAATTACAAAGATTTCCTGTATAATTTCACCTTAACACTGTATAATATCTATTAACAATAATTTAAAATGTATATTTTTAATATTTTTGTGAAACAGTAACAGTAAATTGTATTTATTTAAATTGCTGCTAGTTCAGACTTTTGGACGATGTGGTCCACCTTTCCTATCTCAACTAGATCCTAATCAATAATTCCATTACAGTTATTTTGATTCAGTCGAGTAGGTAATTTTTAACTCTGACTGATTTAAACTAGAATTAGAATAGCTTTAAACAGGAAGACTTAGATCGTTAATTTGTCGTAAAGTAGTTTTTTTAAATACTACATATGTCCTATGGACGTAAATATAGGGGCAGCCTTAATGGAGAACCATACCTGCTTGGTATCAATTGTTTGTATGTGTGTTGGCCACAAACACAGTATAAACAAACGTACACAAACAAGTTATTCATATTTATTGTTATAATAAATAATAGATATGCTGGCTCAATAGTATGCTGCCCAGTTATTAATTTTTTTTATTTACGTTATTACTTATTACCGTTTTAATTTCGTTCAAAATACATTTATATAATATAATATTTCAATTTTTACTTTCGTTAAAAATATTTATATTTTTCCGATTACTGTTATAATTTTTATTTTCCATTTATTTTTATATTCTTTTTAACTTTTTCAAGTTTCTTTTCGTTCGTAAAGTATTTTTATTTTCAACATAAGACAATTACACTTTTTAGATTCATAGACGCACGCACATCAACAATAAATGCAATTACGAAGGATTATATCTCTCAGACCACAATCTGAATACTGAAATATTTGTATGCACCTGCAATATTTCAACACCCGTCAAGCTTTATAGAAAAGTTATGAAGTCCAAGTGACGATAAGAAGTTATTTTGATATAAGTCTTGATTGGTGCATAAATAAGCTAAACTATAGATGCCTACTTTTTTTTTTTTTTTTTATTTTATTAAGAATAATTACAAGCTATACATAATTTTGTACAATAAATAATTTTGTTGAGTGAAATAGCGGTGAAAACAACAGAGTGGGAAGGTACTCAGTAGCACCACCCGACTACTATAGATGCCTAAACGAAGTAAGATGATTTTATGTATTGTCTAAAATGTATTTATTTAATATTGTCGTCCCCTCACCATTTCATCTCCACACCAAGTACATCACCCACTATCGCCGGCCGTCATCATTCACACAAAATAAACACTTTGTTTCAGGACCTTAAAACAATGTTTATGAATGAGTTTCACGACATTTAAAACCGGTTGAATAAAGAGCTCCAATAGGAATTGGAAAGTGAGTGGTAGGAGACTTAGAAATAGGTTTGGTAATTTCTAAATAATAATAAATAAACTATAATATAATCTAAAATATAAAATTCTCGTGTCACAATGTTAGTTACAAAACTCCTCTGAAACGGCTTGACCGATTTTTATGAAATTTTATATGCATAGTAGGTCTGGGAATCAGCTACTATCTATTTTTCGTACCCCTAAGTGATAAGAGTTGTCCAGAAAAAAATAAAAATAAAAATACTAATATAGTGTATTATATTGGTTGCTATTAGTTAATCAGGCATGTTTGTTGATTTGTAATATTATTTTTTGTCAATATATATATATAAATGAATATTTGTGTGTAGATTAGGCTAGACCTCTGGGAAGAAGATAGGCTAATTTAAAAAGGAATACATTTGATTTTTTTTATTCATCGGATTTTAGTACGGTTAGCTTAGGTTAGGATTTTGTATTAATTGATTATATTAATCCACCGTAGGTGGAATTAAGTAAAAACGCTAAACTTGGTATAACTTTGATACTTTAGAGTTAAATCATACCTATACACTTATGTAAAAACAGCACGGGGTCCGCGATCTACCTGATAATATACTGCTGCGAATCAGATTTTTTATTCAGGGCAACAGAAAAGTTAAGATAAATCTAGAACATCATACACCGAATATTAAATAACGCATTGAACAAAGTTTGAGTCGTATACAGTTTGTACATTTAACGGGTAACGAAGTGCACGGGATCAGCTAGTATATATAATAAAAATATGATAAATATAATAATAATAATAATAATATAGTTATAATATTAGGACAGTGTTGAGTTTTAAATAAGGATCGGGGGATATCATCCTAATAATTTAAAACTACTGTATTTTTACTCCTCTTGGACTTAATATAATGATATGCGACAAATACAAATCTCTTGGCACTAGCAGCCTAACTCGCCTTTCCAGAGGCGGAAACTCGCTAAAATTCAACGCTATAGTAAGCCAAAAATGTGCGAATGCCGTGCTGCGAAAATTAAAATTTTTAAATTAAAACCTATTTAACGCTAATTTCGATATTTTTTTGTTTATATCAAAACATATTTTATTGATGTATAAATAACGAAAAATATTATTCGAGAGAATAGCAGTTTTCGCTGTACCGATCTATGTAAATTACAATATTATTGTAGTCGACGGAGTTCGCGTAATCGCTTGCGGTGTGGATTAGGCCTATATAGGGGACACCACAATAAAAAAAAAACGCGCCACGTGTACTTAATACTTCATGCTTTTAAACAACATGGACGATATGATATAATGTCGTTTAACCAGCATAGGTGTACGCTGCAGTCATTCTATACATCGAGTACATTGAAGTACCTAATATAGATACCTAACACAAATAATAATAAGATAAAAAACCTGTATAATATAATACATGGTAGAGATTAAAGAAATATACTTTTGGAGTGATACAGATCACAGGTGGTTTAACCGCGAATTTACGTATCCTCGAGAAATGTTCGGACGCTTCCCTTCATGACAAAATCACATTTTTTTTCCAAACATCAGTGCGGCGCCATTTGTAAAACGCGTAAATATGTAAAAATTGAAAAAAACCAATATTTTGTGATGCCTATTAATAATAATATACCTAGTATATTTAAATTTAATAATCAATACACTTCAATAACAAATCAACAAGGAGAGACAATCTCAACACTCAACGCGCTCACATTCATAGGCGGTCTTTCGTCCTGCCAAAGATAAAGAGAAAATCTCGTTATCCCATGTTCAAACTTATTTCATCAACTGACAATATAATATAATATTGTTACACAAATAAGTAATACCTACGTATCTGTGACCTGTTCTGTACAACACATCAAATAAACTAAAGATTATTTCATAATGTTATTTTATAGCTGGGAGAATATTAATAGCAAAGTATCTACATATTTTATTTCTCAATATAAAATATGTATAGGTATAGTACAAAAAGTTTTTCTTTATTGATAATTTAATTTTTTTATTTCAAAATAATTAAAATTTTAATGGTAAAATTCTTTTTTTATTTGGGGATGTACAAGTCTCCTCAGATCCCGAGTTGCGCCATTGCACCAACGCCCAGAGTGCAGTAAGACAATTTATGTCTGATGTGAATTCCGCACGTATTTAAAAACCAATTACTTTTAAGGCTTTCATGTCAATTGATATCATATATTCATATACATTTATGATTTATTTTATAATAATAATATTATGTATATAACCGAGTGAGTGGCTTAGCTTACATTCGTTTTCTATATCATCATGGAGTCCCACCACATAGGTTTAACTATTTTTTTGTTTACTTTACAAAATGTAAAACAACAATACTTCGGTCAGCTACGTGTGCCGAAGTGGTCTCGTATTATATTATACATATATTACAGAAATATATATAAAAATTCATTATATTGTGTTTATCATAAATAAACATTATTTATTAAGGAATGTGATGATTCAATTATTATAATTCAATGGATAACATTTTTTCCAGTGAAAGATAGTAGTATAGTACATATAGTTTTTTGTTACAATAACTATTATTGTTTTATTATTATATTTTATAAACAATAATTATATGGAAAATAGAAAGCATTAACATAAAGTATTATTTTTTAATAAATTAAACTCGTTTTATGACAATTTAATAATTTAACCAAACATTAAATATTATTGATATATAATTATATTTATAAATAATAACGATATGATTTTGGGGAAGAATACAAATTTGAAATTATGCAATGAATTATGTGTACATTATGAATGGACTTTAATTATAATAACAAGTAGATAGAAGTAGATAGAACTAACACAAGATTATTACAAAAAGAAATATTACTTGGCTGCATTTGAAGGCGGAAATGAAAACGAATTAATGAACTTTAATAGGTATGTATTTTTGTTATAATAATTTATTATAAAACACACACGTGCGCATAAATTTACAGTTTATATTATCATATATTATAATTATATACATGCTATATGTATATGTATATGTATATTGTATATACTAAATCATAATTTAAAAAAATAAATGTATAGGTAATGTGATATATTTAACTTTGTCGTGGTACGATAAAATAAATAATTTAATGATATAATATTAGTTTTCATTTAATAACATTAATGAATTCTATCTCGTAGAATAAAATTCGAGTCAACGGGTGTCAAAAGAAATTCAAATTCAGTTTTCAGTTGTCCCTCAAAGTCGATTTGAAATTGCTTGACCATCTTTAAAAAAAAGTTATAATTTATTAGTGGTTATTTTCAACACGGTGTAAATGTTATATTTTGCTGACTTTTGCTAAGACAATTTGGAGTTCTAGATCTATGAATCGCTTGCCCGGACACATTCGTTTCCCACAGCCGAACGGTGCGACCAAAAATGGTGATTTTTTCGTCAACTCGTCCAGCCACCTTTCCGGTTTGTACGAGGTAGCGTCTTTGAAATTGTTTTCGTCCAAACACGCCAAACCCGTGTGCAACAACACGACGGTCTAAGTAAAAAAAATATTCGTATGCTCGTAAAATAATAAATATTTTTAAAAAAACATGTCACCAAAATATTACCCCTTGCGGCAATCTGTAATTATCGTATTCTATTTCCGATTCCAATACTCTTGCAATACACGGAGCGGTGGGTTTAAGCCTGGAAAACGCGATACGAATAAATAACTATAATTGTTTTTATTATAATATATTAACGAGATTACCTGTGGGCTTCGGTTATACACGCGTTTAAATATGTCGCCTTGTGTAAATGTTCTGCGGTAATTGGTGTACCCGCCGGAGCCAACAGTGATATCTCGTTGTATATTTTTTCTTGTACTTCCGGATGTTTGGCGACCAAGTACAATAAAAACACCAGGGTGTTTCCCAACTAAAAAACGTACAAAACATTATTGCATTTTCACATTTATAATTATCGATTCTCATGCAGGTATAGATATCAATGTCGGTGTATTGTGGTCTAAATGTAAATGCAAAAAGCAGCACTCTGCACTTGTCTTCTTAAATTTGTTGCAAGACACGGCGGGAAACCTAAATGTAGACAAAGTATTCAAAGGACACTAGTATAAACGATGTTACGTATACGCACGATAATACATTAATACCTCATATACCTATGTGAAAAATACTAATGTTATGATTGCTACGAATATTTTTAAAAATGTTCGCACATCACCTATCAAAAATATAGTGTCACAAAAACAAAATGTTGAATACATTTTATCTGACTTTCCTCCCACACACCTATTTGCAAAAATGGTATTACTATAAATATGCATAAACATTTAAGTCTTTAACATTAATTGTATTTTTTGGTTACCAACATTTGAAGGTTAATTGTTAGAGTTAAAATGTTGTGTGGTGGACAAGGGTAATAAATGGCGATAAACTAAGAGATCGCAATTATACATTGTATGGAAGACATTGACGTTCAAACATGATGTCGTAACAAACTAAGGTGTTTATAAAAACAAATGTATTGCAAATTGATGAATAATGATCAAATGTATATCGATATCCAATGATACCAGAATAGGAAATTAATATTATGTGTTATTTAATATTATAATCAATAAAATACGTCAAAACGTATTAAAATAATAATAAAAACAGAAATGTACAAAGTGTTATGTTATGTTACCGTTACAGTTTGAGATACACCGCGGTATAACACTATAATGTACCAGGTACCTATTGTTTTTGTTTCACCATTTGTTAGAACTCTAGTACTACGAATTGATTGTTATTATATTAATGTATGCACTTAGCTACAACTGCAGCACTCGAAATAAACTATTATTATTATTATCATCATTATCGTTTATTATAACACTGTCGTGAATGTGAAAGAGTCGGTTGTAAACAATGACAGTACCCAATATGAGATATTAGATATAGGTATATTACCGTTTTTATTCCGGCGGCGATGTAATCGATAATGGCGGCTTTCTTGTCTCTGTTGTCCAACTCTGACGCCTGTAGTATGGACACGAACACGCTGCGTACGTCCGTGCAAGACTGTTGTTCGTCGATCAACGCTGACTCTACGAATTCGGACACGATGCTACAAAAATACAAACAATTCCCAACGTTTTATTCGGATCGTATAAACGTTTGACTTCACTACAAATTGCACTTACTCGTATAGGGCGTCCTCGCTCGCTACGAAATCCTTGTACGCCTTAGTTGGTATCAACTTCCAGAGTGGAAGCCCATAAAACGCTTCTTGCGATGCTCTGAATTGACTGGTCACAGAATCTGCCAGGCGTGTAGCCGTCTCGCTTACCTCTCCGTCCATAAATCCGATCCTCCTGCCCAAAATTAACGTACACGTGCCTACGGTGGACAACACGTCGCAATGAAAATCGCAATTATTAAATTGCTTATTGAATTACGACTGCCACCTGCACGGTCCACACATACTTTCCAATCCCATTCTGTTACAATATGCTTCGAATCCTCTGACCGCGTTATTGCCATCTCTCGCTAGGGAAATCAGATTATTAAAATCGTCTGCGAGCTGGTTAACTTCTGGCAAAAAACGACGAATTGTCCTAGGACTTGTAAGTTCCGGCGTCAATTTATTTCGTAGCATCGCCCAAACTTCACCTTGTCTGCAACACGTCCACGTACATACTTGTGATTAGTAATGAGTATAATAGTTATACAGGTACTGCAGATTATATTATTATTATGTTGAAAATATCAAATTGGTAGGTAACTAAAATAATATACAACTCTGATGAATTTACATTTCTCAAAACGAAAATAATGTGATTAAATTCATGTTTAAATTCTGTAATAATAAATTATCATATCATATCGTATAATATCGTATCATATTGTCGAATTTTCAATGTATAGCCGTATAGGTATACAAAACATTTTCAAGTACATTTTATAAACCTAAATTTTAACTTCAAACCCGCGTTCTCGTGGAATTAAAATTAAGTACATTGAATTCGATTTTATCAATATGTTTAATATTTATACACAAATACTTACTCGTTAACAAGTCCTGTATTTGTGTAGCGATCCGGACGAGACTTTCTGTAGTTAGCTGTTACTTCATTTGGAGGTCGGATAGGGTATTTTCCACTTTGTCTAAGTACCCTTTCGATGAAATCTCTGTTTTTGACACTTATAACTGGTATGTTCCACAGTGCTTCTTCGCAAATAATATCGCCATACCGGTTAAACATGTCTGTGAAATTATTAAAAACTGATTATTGATGTAGGACGATCAATGCAACGAAATATGATCCATCCCAATATTCATAGGCATAAAATATGGATCAGGGTGGCTAGAAACATAGATTTATACGTATTAACATAATTTATTAGGAGTTTTGGGGGGTAAGGCCCTTTAAGCTAGCCCCCAATTTACGCCTTTGCCAATATTTACATATCAAAAGTTAAGTAGTCCCGAAATCATAGTTTTTAATTTTTAAGTAATGAATGATGATAAATCTGTATGTTAATTGGGTTTTTATTTGGGCCTAGGTAGTAGGTTTACTGCAGCGTTTAATGTTTTTTTTATTGAATTAAGTAAATATGTTTAGAAAATAATGTAGGCACTAAATATATGGTATAATATGAATTTCCTAATATTAAAATTTAAAGTCCTAATAATTAAAATAAAAATTAAACTAAAGTTTGTTAGGTATATACATTTATTTTTGCATTGTTTTGCAAGTGAAATTTAGACACTATAAAAAAAAAATAAATGTTTTTTGTTCTTAGGTTATATTACTATTCATTAGATTGAAAAATAAATTCTAAATAGGGTACTTTGCTAAAATAATAACAATTGTTAATTTAATAGCATCAAGAGCTCAATTTAAAATTATTTAAAGAAGTATAACACAAAACAATATTGGTTAAACAAAAGTTTCACTTTAATAAAACTTAAACAGAACAATTATAGTAACGTGAATTAAATTCGTTTTGTTCAATAAGTTGGAATACATATTACTGTTACTAATTTAAACTTAATTTCTTTTGATTATCCTGCGAAGTTGTGGTTATTTAACTATGAAATCTTTTCGATTAACTATACGAATATTTAACTGAATGTAGGTATACTGTATAGATAAAATACGTAATGTTAAACTTACTAGTCCTAGGACAATACGGCGTTTCTTACCATAAGTTAACCAGCTAGTAGACCGCTATTTTAATAACCTGATTTCCCAAGCGGCTCGAGACAGCAATAGTGTGGTCAAAGGATTTGAAGCATATTGCAAATTTTCAACAGAATGGGACTTGAAAGTACGTGTGGTCCGACCGTGCAGATGGCAGTCGTTATTTAACAAGCAATTTAATAATTGCTATTTCCATCGTAGGCACGTGTATGTTGATTTTGGGTAGAAGAAACGGATTTTTGGACGGTGATGTAAGCTAAATGGCACGCGCCTGGCACACTCCGTGACCTGTCAGTTTTGAGCATCTCATGAAGCGTTATACGGGCTCTCGCTCTACAAATTAATACCGACCAGGGCGTACAAAGAATTCGCAGCGAGCGAAGACGCCGTATACAAGCAAGTACAACTTGTAGAAAAGTTAAACGTATAAACATCCGAAAAAACACAATGTGAATTGTTCGCATTTTTATAGGATGTCCGAAATCGTGGATTCGGCGTTGATCGACGAGTAACAGACTTGTGCGTAGCATGTTCGTGTCTATTACTACAGGCGTCAGAGTTGGACAACTGAGACAAGAAAGCCGCGATTATCGATAACATCGCAGTTGAAATAGAAACAGTAATCCCAATATTCATAGGCGTATAAATATGGATCCAGAGGGGCTAGAAATATAGATTAACACGTATTAACATAGTCTATTATACATACGAGGTTAAGTTAGAAAATATTTGGGAGTTTCAGGATTTTTTTTGTGGGTTAAGCCCTTTAAGCCTCCCTCACAATTTTAAGCGTTTGCCAATATTAACACATCAAAATCTAAGCAGTCCCAAAATCATAGTTATTAATTTTTAAGTAATGAATGATAATAAATCTGTACGTTATTGGGTTCTTATTTGGACCTAGGAAGTAGGTCTAATACAGTGTTTAATGTACGTTATTTATTTAAATAAATATGCTTTGAAAATAATGTAGGTACCTACTAAATATATGGTATAATATGATTTTCATAATATTATAATTTAAAGTCTTAGTAACTAAAATAAAAAATAAAACTAAAATTTGTTTTGTATTTATTTTAGTATTGTTTTACAAATTAATTTTAGACACTATAAAAAAAAATTGAATATTTTTTATTCTTGAGTTATTGCACTATTCATTAGATTGAAAAATAAATTCTAAATAGGACTATTTTGCCAAAATAATAACCAATGTTAATTTAATAGCATCAAGAGTTCAATTCAATATTATTAAAAGAAATATAACACAAAACAATATTAGTTAAACAAAAGTTTTACTTTAATAAAACTTAATAACAGAACAGTTATAATAACGTGGATTAAATTTGGTTTGCTCATTAAGTTGAAATAAGTATTACTGTTACTAATTTAACTAAACTTATTTTGATTACCTGTGGAGATGTGTTAATTTAATTATGAAATCATTTCGATTATTAAACGAATATTTAACCGAGTGTGTACTGTATAGATAATATTAAAGATAATAACTAGGAAATAGATGCTAAGATAATTTATATTGTACATCAATCGTAATTAAATCTGTTAAAAACTTATATTTTATCATCATGAATATTATAAATGTTAAATTATAGTGTTACTTTACTCAAAGTACATATTATATTAATTATTATATTATGCTGGTAATAAAGTTTTCCCTTCAATCGCATTCGGGATGCCTAACTGTGAATGGGCCCCAAATTAAATCCAAAATAGGTGATATGACTATTGACTATATTATTTTATTTACATTATGCTTTATTGTTAAAATTTACCTTCGTATGCCAAGTGAACGGCATTCAGTTTATACAAGCAAAATTTCCAATAAATCCACCTGGTTCCAAATACAGGCAACGACCTTGGTCCTGGAATATCCGCAATTGTTTTGTATATTTTTTGCCGAGCATCTGAAAAAAATTATTATTTATGTCAATCATTCGAGCAGTAAAGCATTGACCCTGTACAAACAAATCTTACTCGATTCAAAAACCAAAACGTCCATTATATTCATTTTAAACTGGCTATATTATAATTATACCTATAGGTACGTCTGATTTTAAAACACTATAGTCACATCTCAATTAAATTTAACACTTAAAACCATAATATGAACTATAAGTCTAAAGTATGAATCTCATTATTATCGTTATAAACTACTGTGGTCATACCTAATTCTGTACATACTAGGAGACTATAGAGGGGATCAAGGCTAGTTGTCACACGGGTTGGTTGTCACAATGTTAATAACTCTGAAACTAGACGGTATTTATGTTTTTTATATTATTATATACTATAAATTGTACTGTACATCATCACAATGAAAATAATCATTTTTATCTCGGCTATGGGCTGACTGCAGTCGTATGACGAATTATTTTAAGACGAAAAAAATGAATTTTAATTCTGTGAGTAATTTTTTACCGTAAATGCGTTTAATATTTGCCATTTATATACTATGTCGATACTTAACGACCAACACTCTAATTGTTAACTTGATAAATAACTTGTGTATATTTTGAGGTGTAATTTTCGTTTGTATTGAAAACTAATATAACTCTTAAAGTTGATTTTTTATCAAATAGGTATAGTAGATTGGGATTTCTTGTCACAAATTACGAGATGCTGGTAATTTGTTTAAAAGGTTCAAACTGAATATATGTTTAAGTTTGCTAAATTTTATTTTATTAACTTGGTGTTTTTTATTTATAGATTTAATTTTTTTGTATCGAGTAATTCTAAATTTGACACAAATTTAACATTGATAACTAAAAGTTTGATTTCAATATGGTTTATCATTTTATTTAAACCTGGGACAACTAACACCGTGGTACGGACCGTGTTGATATTGCGACGACCAACGTAAAAGCGGAGTGGATTGTCACAAATTTTATTTTTTTTTAAACAATTTAAACTTAATATTAGTATTTTATTTTTTTAATATGTTCCAAAGATGGAATATGTTGAATAATGTGACAAACGGCACTTTAAATACTTAGTAAAAATTGTGGCAACTAGCCCCGGTCTCATTACACACCTAATATTTATTTAAGTTCAAAATAGTAAGTATATTGGAACAATATTTACTACGACAATACGATATGTATAGGACTTTTACAAAGAATTATGATAATTTGACTATACATTTATATAATAATATATTACAATTTGTAAATACGAGATTTGTTAAATTAGTTACGAAATTATGATACACTTTTTAGTATTATTAATTATAGGCGCATATACATACGCATTGTATATACCTTCGTAGCTCCATATTAGTTTTGTAGCCATTAGTCATTAGATAGTTAAATCATAAAAACCAAAAAATTATTTTCTAATAGTGATGTTTGATTTATTATTAAATTAGGTAACAGTTTAGGTGTATTGTTAACATTTTTACAACGTTAAATAAGTATTGATTTCCAATGTAATCTATATTTTATTAATATTATTGGGTTCATCGGAAGTAAGATGTATTATAATTATATGATTGTATATATAATATTATATTATTATATACGTCTATATACTAATAGGTATGTATAGTACTGAAAAAGTTAAATCATTAATGAACTATAATTTTAGAATACGGTGATATTGCTATAGTTTGGTCTCCGGTCGCCCCATATACTATAGGTAATATACAATGTCTCGAATATTAATAAATTTCATTTAAATTTTTAAAAATGAATGAATAATATATTATTTGATGAGATATTATGTTTGGCAACATTTCTGATTCAATTTATTATTTTTTGATTTATGTGATGTTTTTGAGAAAAGTTAGTTTAATCTACTATGGATTAAGAAATAAGCTAATAATAATATAAATAATATATAAATATCCTTAGATATAGATGCGGGTCCTGTGCTCGTATTTTTCGCTCAGAAAAATGCCTGAAAGATTAAAGAACCAATGGAACTTGCTATATATACATATTTAAAATACAAAGTAAACTTGGACAATAATATTTGCGTGTTATTTGTTTGGAAACTTTTTTATAAATCACTGCGAAAGTAGAGATGAAAAAAAAACTTTTAATTGGAGAATAATTATTATTAACGTAATTTTTTAGGAATCAAAATAATTATTCTTTAAACATTTATTATTCCTTCGTTAAATTATATGATAAATAATTTAATTTGAATAGGTTATCTCGTTGACCAGATTCAATTAAATCAAAATGATAAACCAGTTTTGTATTTTAAGATGAATAATTTTCTGATGAAGTCGATTATTTTTATTCATAACTAACCACTTATCGAATTTATTAAATGACAATTAATAATATGGCTGTTTTACTGTAATCAAAATTATCATTAATATTTCCTAGTATTAAAATTACTTATGACTTATTATGACTTCAAAAGAACAGTTTAAATTATTTCACGACTTCGAAAACGATTTAGGTACATCAATGTTTATAAACAATGTTATTGAAATTGGCTACAATATTGGAATGTTTTCAATGTCAAGAACCATCGAAAAAATGTTCGTGAACAAACAATAAACAAGGAAATCTTTTTTGATTGTATCTATAAAATTTTAAAAAAACATTATATTCTTAACCACTTATTATTAATTAACAACAATGTAAGAAAATATTCGGTTGAAATGTACATAATAAACCGCATAATATAATATAGCAAATAGCAATAGCTACCCACTAACTTTCGTTCATAATTACAAAATAATGTAATTACAATTATTTATAAATCCATATAAACCAATCTAAAAGTATGTAAATTACAATATTTTTAAATAACTAAATTATCGAAAAATATACTTATTTTTAATTTTTTATGTGAAAGTTTAAAACTCATATTTAAGTCAGTTGCGTCTACACTGCCGCATCGTAGTAGGTAGATTCTATTTTACAACGGACTATTATACGGTTATAGGTTAGGTAAATGAAGTAAGCCTTATTATTTAAAAAATAAAAATGAATTACAGAGAGATCGTTCTCATGTGAATTCGATCATTTTGAAACTGATCAGACTTACCAGACGGATTTTTGAGATTCGAATAAGTGCCGACGGCGTACATCAACACGAGTTTTACCAGGGCTATGATGCATGCGATTACTATGCAACAGGCGTCTCCGATCTTGGTCCAAAAGTTTTTCTGCACCATACCTGTGAAAAAATAACAGTTATTTAAACGATTTTAGCGCGACGCTCGAAGAAGTACATCTTATACTGTGCGTATCGGAGTTCAATATTACGGTCTATGTAATATTGAAACCTGCGTAAAAAAAATCAAGAATATTTGTCAGGTACGCAATTACAAACAGAGGTCAGTAGTACAAAATTACGATAAGAACGAGACTATATTATATACGTACCTAATTCACTTTCGTGTATAATAAATAATAATATCTAATAATATGGATATATATAATATAATATTATTAGATATTATTATTTATTATAAAAATATAAAAGTACCTAAGTGTAACATTAACCAAGTGTATTTTTATCAAACGTGTTATTACGATAATATTACGTTATTCTGGTAGTATATACGATAAAAATCTATTTTGAACGAAACCTTGATAACTAAAACCTAATTTTTGTGAATCCATGTGTTACTGCATAAATCCAAAATGCTTATCCGTTAAACATTTTTACTGTCCGAGGATAATTATTTTTTGTATTACATTATAATTTATTACTATACATATAATTTTAATGAACCTAGGTGCCCGATCACAGCGTAATGATTTACGGAACAAATATTTAAATACCTACGCAAAAATTATGGTCACACATTCTGTAGTCGGTGGTCAGTGGTTAGTGGTTACACAAAACAATAAATTATTAACTCATGGAAATATTAAATTCGAAACGAATACCAAATTATATTATTACACATTTCGAATGTTGTCATTACTACTCAATCTTTTTTTATTATACCTTTATAGTTAAACGAGACTGCCACACGTCACACAATTATCTAATAATATAACTCATTTAAATTTGCATATCTATCGGGATTTTAACTTTTATTTCAAGACGTATTTCGTTTTTATATTCATATCATTTAACTGTCGTAACGCATTAGAACAATGCAGTATACAGCGGGTTGCCGGTTGAAATTCTATAGTCTATCTAGTAGGTTGGTGTAGCTATATTATACAGTGTCACGCGTAAAGCTGAATACATTCATCTTGTATAGGTAACATGATACGAACATTTTGTTACCTAAGTGTTATTAATACGTAACACAACACGACATGGTATAGTGTGAATCCGGCTTAAGTGGTTTCATGTAATTTATTGAAATATGGTAGGTAGTGTTTATAAAAGGGTGTCCCGAAAAATTCCACTTGAAGAGGCAAATTTATTTCAATACAGTCGGTACAAGCGGTGTTAATATCACGTATGTTACCATACCTAATACCTACATATTATATTGTTAATTAATGTATTATATCTATACCTGCACTTGAGCCTACCACGCTTTAAAATTCAATAAAAAATATAAATTAAAAAACAATCTGGTTACTTGGATCGAAGTACCTTTCACAGTCGCGGAAATAGTGGGGGAAATGGGCCCTCGGAACGGTTTCCGCCGTCAGTCTGCATGGTGCATGCGCGAAACTGTAATCTTTTTCGTAGGCCGGAGTATAGAGCAGCGGTTCTCAACCTTTTTATATCTGCGTACCACCTACACAGTTTGAACATTTTCATGTACCACTTGACCAAATAATATTTTGTTTTACTTTTCAAAAATTTTTACGTTATTTCACATGTATGGAATTGTATTTTATTAAGTTTTCTTTTATGTCTATATGTTAGCAATCCCCCTCATTCAAAAATACCATATCATTTTTAAGTTTTTATAACTATATGTAGTATTTTATGGATGTATAATAATATAATATAACCTGTGTTAACATTTTATATAAATAAATACATGTAATAATATACAAAATACACATCGTTAGAAATTAAGAAGGCAGTCATTTTTAAATTTGTATGTTTCTGTCATTACTTACAATACATCTACCTTCATCTACACTCTAAAATGAGATGAAACCACTTATGATGATGTGGTTTGGGTTTGCTAAATATTTGTAAGAAAATAGAAATTACAATCGAAAACGTCATTCAAAGGTTCAGTGAAATAAAAAATGCATGCTGGTCTAATTTTGTAGATGAAAAGCGTTTATAAAATGCAATTGTATGTGAGAGCAAGTGGACATAATATTATAATATATATTATTAAAAAAAACCTTATGATTCGGACTGTCGCTAATGAAAAATATATCGCCCCTATGAGAAAATTATAGGTCCCAATGACACATCTTTATAACACTAATCGGCTGGATCCGCATGCCCGCATGCCCATATGCCCGTAGGCTCATCGCCGTACTACGACAAAATGGTAACAATTTTAAATGCAATGACTGCGGTGGCGGCAACGATAGTGCGGTGGCTGTCTGCCGTCGCCCGCATGACAGGAATTAAAATTAATTTCCAGTTAATAGGTAGCCAGACAATTAAACGCGACGTAAAGCCGGGTCCTCACCATGACGAACATTGTTGTCGAACATGTTCGTTGAGAATGTTTCACCTAGTCTGTACGTGTTTCTTATGTGTGCGCGTACAACATTCAAATGTTCGCTCAACGGGCGGTATTTGAACGGATATCAAAGAAAATGTTCGGCAACACCGTCCTCAGTGTGGACAGTGGACGTGTTTGACAACAAATTATTCATGAATTATAATTTAACCGTTCGCAGACTATTACAATATAAATTATAATATGATTAACATCGTCCGCGCGATTGTAACAATACTTAGTGTATTGAAACAATAAACATATTTAATAAAAAAAAAAAATCAAGCTTTATAGCCGCCGTCGTCGTACGTGTAGAAGCTTAAAAAAAAATGTTAGGTGATTATGCACGTGAGGTTTTTCGATTTTTTTTTTCAGTTGTAAGTATTTATCGATTCATTCCGCTATTATTTTTCGTACCTACAGGTACCTTTATACCTCTACCTACCGGTATATATATATATATATGAGGGCAATATAAGGACAGAACAGAACGGATTGAACGAATCGTACGAAACAAGCGCGTGCAAGACCTCGGGACACTAATAATAATTATTATTGCTGTCCAAAATAATATTATAATAGTTCTACATACACCGTGAACGACCACGCTTGCCGGTCCTGATACAAATCTCACTTAATTATAATAATGTATTTTATGCCTAGACGGCTAGACGGACGGCTGATAATCGACGACGCGGCGTGCTAATCACGTCGTGCGCAGACGTCGCCATCGACGTCTCTATCCGTACACGTTTTCTACTTTGTATTTTTGTCATACCAATTTAGTTGTACTCTTCGGCGACGCAGTAAAATGTATTCGCGTGACGTGTATACGTGCAGCCCGAGTATCCTCGAAAACGATCTGCACCGGGTTATGAGTACGTATAAAAGTTAAATTTTCATAAAAAAAGATGAATTTCGTGGGTGATTTTTTTTTTTTTTTAATAAAAAAATTATGTACAATAGGTAATAATAATTATCGTTTCGTGGAGAAACATAGAAAACATAGTACTTTAATAAGACGTTATATATATTCGTATGGTTCGTTGTCAATTATAATTTACAGTACACCGCAGACACCTACATGTTATATTTTATTTTATTTTACATATTATTATAAATATCATGTAGGCTATATTATATTGTATATGTATATAATATGAATAGTGTACTCACTCGTGAGGCGTAGGTTCTTTTTTTCACGCTCGTCCGCGTAAACATTAGTTGGTTACGGTTTGTTTGTATTCTTCGAGACAGCACGGAAATGCATCGTTCCCATATTATAGTTAGTGCATATAGTAGTGTTGTTCTTCGCGCGCGCCGTCGGTCGTACGTAAGCCGCTCTGAGAGCGAAACGAACAGTACAGGACCACTCCGGAGGCGCGCCGTTGTTAAAATATATCGTATATACTCATTGATTCAAGTTGTACGGACATCTGTACACTAGCGCATTCTCTTTATTTTTTTCCTTCCACCAGCATAACGATTACCTTTAATTTCACGTCGCCTACCACTGCCGCAGCCCGAATATATTTCGTGCATTGACGCACACCGGAGGCTAAAATATAATTTTTTCGTACCACACACTTTATATGAAACTCTGAGTTACCGAGGGGGAGCTTCGCCCCCTCCCAAAAGTGTATTCAATCCATACACCTAAACATAGAGTAGTCAATTTATATTTTTTTTCATCTATAGAGAGATTACACAGAGTACAGACTATAACATCACAATAAAACGATTTATGTCGGTATATATTGGTATGATTATTAATTATTAAACATAATTTTACAGTAAATGCACTAAACTACAGACGGTGAATTGCGAAATAAAAATCTCAGGAAAAAATCCCCGATTCTAGGAAAAATTATCCTCAGACTACAATTTATATTACATGAAATTGATTGATCAAATGTTTTTTAAAATCTAATTAAATAGGAATACTTATCATTAAACAAATTAATGTAGAATAAATAATTTCTAAACATTAACAATAACATTATTTTGTTTTATATCACTATTTCAAACAACATAGGTACTTATGTTAATGGTTCTTTTAAAAGAATAGGTACCTACATTTATTAACTATTGTTTGATAATTATTTGTATTATTCAACTTATCGATCATGCGAAATATTTTTACTTTTATTATATTATTTTAAATATTGTATTTATAACTAAAACTTGTAAAAACAACTGCTAATAATAATAATTATTATTATTAATATTTAAAATTTTTGTTTATCTATTTCCCAATGTAACATCAAATAATTTTTCAATTATTGAAGGAAAACTGTAAAAAAGTTACACGTTTTAACAGGCCATTACACTTTTTAATTTCGTATTCCACATTTAGTATTTCGTATTACACATAATTTTAGTCCCTGCTGCTCACGCCAGACACATTTACAACCTAAATAATTTTTTTTTTCGGGAACCGTTTGGTGTGTAAAAATCGGCCGAGTATATTATTATGTATAGACGAATAGCATTTTGTAACCTGCAGTGTCTATATTATAATAAATACTATTTTATACTAATTATGTTTATGCAATATTATATTACCGATTTTATTAATCGATGACAATTTCAAAATTTCTAAATCAACTGACATGTTGACATCTATTTATTTTTTTTATCCGTTTAATAATTGGTAAATGCAAAATTCAATGCATAGGTATTTTTATAAAATCTGTATAACGACGCATATCTGATAAGTAACGCCAATAATGAAACATAAAAAATTAAGGCACATTTATAATTGCACTATTGAATCAACCACCTATATAGTATATATGCCAACAACATATAACATGCACTTAGAATGCAGTGGATACTGTCGAGATCAGCCTCATTCGCCGCATATACTCGCATTTTACGTTCCATAATATCAATTCATATGCGCATTTATATACTTAATTCATGAAATAGACGTGTCATAGTAATTTTTGTCAGAAGTAAAGATATTCCTTTTTCCATAATATAGAATAATAAGAAATATAGTCACAGACAAATCAGAATTAAAAGCTTAAGAAATGAACATTACAATTATTAGGTAATTGAATTGTGTCACTGAAGTGTATGATAGAGAAAGGTAATTGATTCTTTTTTTATAATCCTGCGACTTTTTTGACGTTTGACATATTTAAATTATATAGGTAGTACTGATAAATAATTAATATATCATCTGTTACGTCTTCCGATTAATCAAGTTCCATACCTAGTTGATTATTTTTTTTTTATGCAGTAGATAACTATGTATAATAGTAACGAAGGTACATATTTATGTTTTATATAGTAAAAAATATATACGTATGTATGTATTTATATTATATTGATATTTAGATACTCCTGCAGGTCTTGATTATCCCCTTTATTAGTTAATGATTATGTATTCATTTTCAGTGTCTCTGAAATTAATAAACTATTTTCATAACATAACAATTAGTATACTATGAAATCGGAACAGCCGATAATCAATCTGACGAACATTCTTTATAATAATCGTGCTGCATATACGGATCCTACTCCACTCCTACATATAAATATAATTTTACTATATATATGTGGAAAGCAATAACTATTATTTAATGTCGCAACAATTAGCATAGGTCACATGGGGTAGAAGGGCCAACCCACAGAACTATGAAATATTAATAAAAAGTATACTGTGAGAAGTCCGTGGGTCTAATATAATCTTGGCAATATAGCTACGACAAAACTACACGGAAACCCCTCATCGGTCTAAAATTGGACCGCCACAAGCACATCTGCAGATCCATGGGCACAAGCCACAAACTCACACAGATACTATGGATATAGCCAAAACTAGCTGATTCGGGAAATCGACCACACGGACTGCGGGGACGGCGGCACGAGTCGCAGGGACAAGTAGAGTGTAGAGGGTTCGCACTATATAGTATAGAGACCGAAACGGCCTATCTTCAGACGTGATTCCACATAATCAGGACGAGCACCTCCGCGCCAGACCTCTATAGAATTAACATTTTTGGACTTCGATCAACGGCGTTTTTCGGGGGACTTCGAAAATATCCAAGCAATCGTATTATATTTTCTAACAGCCAGCAACCTTCATTGGTCTATAGGTAGTCTAAATCACTTTATCTTGTAAATTGTTGCAACATCCTTGTGCAAGTATTAACAAACGACAAAATACAGTCAACATTTCAATCAGTCTGCGTTCGAATATTCAACCACCCATCATCCTATCCTGTCATCGTCTTTTGTAAAACGGGTGTACGCTACAATCGAATACCATGCGTGCTTATAGCTTATGACAATACTTACTGGTTATGACCTTTTTGTGTTATGAGAAAAAAAACCGAAGCAATCGGTCCGTAGGTTTTTCATTATAATATTATTTCTGTGTGTAAGCACACGAATATATTATTATTATTGTTGTTACAATATGATCCTGTTGACACATCACAATAAGTCAGGCCAGCTACCATAGGATTTTCGACGATAATCGTTTTATTGAATAGGAAAAAATACCAGACGTCATTTGATTTAACCCTTTAAACATGTGTAGGGGTTGTTATTTCATTAATCAGACGCGTCTGTTGTCTAGGTGACTTGGGGATGACGTGTGTGTGCTGTGCGAGTGTGTGTGTGTGTACATGTATGTGTGTGTATACATATGTACAATTTCTTTTGTGTATACATTATATTATATGTATGTAAATCATACAAATAATGTAACTTCCGCCACACACCAAGGTCCGGACAAATGTCATATACAAAAAACCATACGATACAACAGTCAACGCCCAACGACAGTTATTAATTTAGGGCGAAGATTTTAGATTTATATACAACATAAGTCATAAACTATACCTACCTAGTAAAATACCTATTTACATTTCGTTTTGATTAAATATGTAATACAAATGTAATGAAAAAAATAGTAAATTTATCTATAATTTTCAAACTATATCATTAAGACCATTAAGTGGAAGAGTAGCTACTTATAGTCGTAATTTTAAAACAGATTAAATAAAGTTACTTTTTATGTAGGTAGGTTAGGTTTAAAGCCAAATTAAAGCGGTACATTACTACCTAAACAAAACCATTTTTGTAAAGTCTTACTTATGACTTATGCCTTATGTCATCAAATAAGAATTGCCCCACACTAGCACTATCATCGAATCAGCTAGTAATAACTATATATCATAATTTATATTCAATATTTATTATAAGACTATAAAACAATTTTAAACTAAATAATAATTTTTTTAGTAACTATCAACAATTAAACGTCCTAATAATGAACAGTGCAATTTCAATTAAAAATAATATATTACTTCGCAACTACTAGGTACTACAAAGTATATTCACTATGTTATAGTATTTTTAAAATAATAGATAATTAGTATTCTTCCAATGTACATAAATATATATATATTTTATATATAATCTAATGTTATATAATATAGACGTAGTATAAAAATGTGGACAACTAATGACCTTAGCCGCTGAAGTTTATTTAGATCAAAATAAAATGATAGACGTAATATAATATTTTTTTATTATTAATATAATTTTCAATTTTAAGATATTGTATAATATATACAATATACATACTAATAATATTCAACATTTCAAAATGTAAATACCTATTTAAAAATTTGAGATTCAGAGTGTAGAGAAAATGTACCTTTTTGTTTTACAACAATGGGTATTTTTTTTAGGTTCTGAGCAGAGCGAAGCTATGTATATAAAGGTTGTAGATGTTATGGTTTTATAATAATATATATATATATATATGTTTTTTTTTATCAACCATTACCTTTTAAAGCATTAAAAATGACTTCAATCTTCAATTTGAAGCGTAGTTTATGGGAGAAAATTGAATATAATTTTCCCAACCAAAAAGGTAAAATGCAATAAATGCAAACAACTTTTTCATCAAAATTGAATACTTGATCATGACTTAACCGTATAGTTCCAGATTGTATAATTCCCAAATTTGATAGTTTTGTTTTCATATCATATTTTTACCGACTATAAAAATCCGAAAATTCACAAGCCGTATATTGTCAGTCCGTATTTTGCTGGAAAAAATAAATACACAGAATGTATAGAAACCGACCGTACGATTACTGAAAAAATGATTTATGTTATATTGATTATATAATCTATAATTTATACACAACCATGGCCTATAACAGCGACAGCGATGGTTATTCTTGAAGTACAAGGGGGAGCGGGACAACAATAAAATTATTACATTTTAAAAATACCTTCCCCTCTAACAAAAAAATCTTAAGCAAGTTTCCATAAAGTTACACTATTTAAAAGACAATACAGTTTTTAAATTATATATTTTCATACATTGGGTATGAATTCATTGATGAGTTTACGTATTATAGGCTAACTACAGACAGTCTTCGCTCAGAACCGTTTTTCGTATATACAATGGTTTTATATCATTGAATATAAATTTAACACATCTATAACAATGACTCTCTAGACACCTAATGTACAGCAGAGCGTTACCCACTTATACCCGTTTTTTAATTTTAATTTTAGACATTTAAATTATTTAAAAGTATGACGAATACATATTTGCCATTTGAATATTCAAATGAAAATAACAATTTTAGTTATTTTGTTGTAATTCGAAAAATATGATTCGTTATTTTGTATGGACTTGAAACTTTACCTACACCTCTACATATTATATAAATATTTACTATTCGCAATTATTTTTTTTAAATACTTTGATTAATTTAATTAGATACCTAGATATATGCAAAAAGTTTATAATAATTGATATTTGTTTTTTTTTTTTACAGGAACAAACGGACATGCCTCCTAAATACAGAGCGTTAAAATGATAATAATAATACATTAGGTATGATTATAATATACAACAAGAAATCGATTTGACATAGGTAGGTAGTAGGTACATATAACAGCTACATAAAACAGTTTTAATTTAGTTTTGTCAACGACTAGTTCAATCTAGATGCAGTATGACACCTTTCTATGGTATATTTTAATAATTAATATTATAATAAATGCAATGTCGTATTCTACTAATATTAAAATAAATATGAGTATTACTAATAACTAGTATTTATAATCATCGGTAGTAGGTATATCAGTATAATATGGCAGTTGTACCAGCAGGTTATATTAATCGCTGCCAAAAATCTCGTATTTATTATATTATTAATTATTAAAATAATATATTTATAGGATAAACCGATATTAAAATTAGTGCGAGTATTTATTTTTTTAAATTTCACATGTGAAACTGTGCACTGTATATCAAATGGTTAGTTTTTTACTTCTACTAGTTCTACTAATAATATTATTTTTTTGAATTATCACAAAATTATTTAAAGAGAAATCGTTATTTTATATTGATTATCGATGTTCGCCGAAATTATAAAATGCTTTCAGTGTTCTGTGAACGTATTACGTAAGACGTAACAATGTATTGAAATTGCTATTTTTATGAATATTACTGTAAAAGTTTAAAATGTGTTATATCGACGGAATCAGCATAAATACCAAACTTATAAAGGATCGTATAGTTAAGCATTATCTTCCATTATATTATACAACAAATCATCGATTTCTGATAATTTGGCCTCAAACCAAAGCAAAATAATGGATAGCCGGTTATGCCACTGCTTCAAACACTCATTAAAATAATAATAAAAATGATAATGACAATAATGAATTAAATCAGTTCTTATTGTTACTTATAAATCTCTAAATATTTAATTGTGCTACATATTCGTATCGAACATTAAATCATATCAATTATCTCTTATCGGGCCGAATAGCAATTTTTTCAATTTGTCAGCAGAGATTTTACTAAAAGTCAGTTGTCTTTGTGTACGCTACCTACTCGTTATTATAGAGTATAATTTGTTTTCTTACTCAGTGTCATTATTGTATGCATCGGCTACTGCGGTATTTGGTAATACGATATTAATACGGTAATAATTTTATTATTGTAAGTTAGAATTTGTATTTATAATTTTTAATACGTCTAACAGTACCTATAGGTACAAGTAAGCTAAATGTAAAGAATTGTATATGTTTCCATAAGCAGGGCCGGATTTTAACTTTAAGGGGCCCGAGGCAAAGAAAATTTTCTGGGTTGTCCATAAAAAAATTGGATACTAATTACTGAGTGCAAAATATATTTTTAATTTTAGTTATAAATAAATATTTATGTTATCTAAATAGTTTTATAAATATTTCATACAGTAATGTATCACCTATATAAATGTAGTTATATGTATATTCATATAAAATAATCAAGGCTAAAAAGGGTTGGAATAAAAACCTATGTAGATAAATATATATTTATAACATTTACAAATTGAGTATACTTCCTTGATTTTTTTCCCCACAAAGTCATCTGTTATATCATCAAATTACAATCTGCCCTATGCAATATCACTTTCAATTCTCATAAATGATAAATAATTGAAACGATCTTTATGCATTGTAGTTCTCAGACAGTAGATTAGCACGTGCCGTGCCATATAATATGAATATGACGGGTTGGTTATGCATAATCCATGGATAAGATCATAGTATTTTTCTTTGGACTGAGTTGGTAAAAAATAAAACTACCTAATTTAATCGGTTACACGCAGTGTGATGGTGTTCATAAAAAAATAAACTAATCTAAATAAATAATTTTTAACAATGATATTTTATCAGCGTCTGAATTTATAACATGTTGATAAAATGCATTAAAATTGGCAAGTTGATAAATTAGTAAAATCCAAATGCCTTTGCAAAATAACCAAAGCCCTATATTACGTCTCAATCACAAATTATACTCTCCATAAAGATGTATGCATCCAAACAGTAAAAAACGTCGCCAAGATTTTCACAAGCGTAGCATTCCAATCTCCTCAACCACCGCAACCCCTAGATTTCAGAACTATCTGTTCTCACTATTCCTGGTGACCCCAGAAAGCACCTAAAACGAACGTGGTGTCGTGATCTACTAATTGACTAACCACAAATTTTACATGTTATGAAGTTTCATCTTCAATGAAATGGATGGCCACATCAAACAAGCCCCCTGTCTGAAATGTTGTAAATTTAATTATATTCTATGTTTTCTAATAATTTTTATAAATCCACAACCTCACTAGTGCTTATAGTAAAAATAATACTTTATAGATTATAAAATTACTAGATTAAAAATAAAAAGAAGATTATATGCTGTTGTTACTTGTTGTTGTATACTTGTACAACTTGAACACACATGTGTACCTAGTACCTATAGCATATATTAATTTAACGTTTTCCACCTCGTTCAATTGTTTTCTACTAGGTCATTTGTAACCTGATATTATAATAGTATAGTAAATCTATGATAATAGGATTAAAGTTTTATACAAAAAAATATCCGTGGATAATAACTTGTACAATAGAAGTGAAACAAATTTACAGACGTTTTACCCTTTCGTGGGTTCAAACACCACCTATTTAATATTGGTTATTGATCGTTTTAACAAAGCTGCCGACAACAGTAAAACTTTAATATGATTAGAGTCAATTGACCATTCGTAAAACTTAATTTAATAAGTACTATTATATCTAGGGCACTGGGTACCTTACCTAATGAAACTCTATTGATGATATTTAAATTTTAAATTGAGTTATAGGTATAACTATTATAATTATTTTAAAGTGATTACAGCTCGCTTTAAAATTTAAATATCAATGATGCCCAAAATAATATTCTAAATTTCTAAGTTTTCAACAATCGTTAACTTAATGTGTGTACTTACTTCATAAATTCATAATTAAACAAAACATTATTTTAATAAATAACTTTACCTACATACATTACACACGCTTTATAAAGTATTGATGCTTGTCGATTAGCACACAAAACACGTTTACAAGTAATTTGTAAGTTATTAATACATGAAGTAAACTATAATATTGTATGTGCAATGTACAGTCCAAATAAAAAAAGTAATTATTGATTATTAGGATCTCCCACCACCTTTAACAAATTCCCGGTTCAAACGCCATTTATCTTGAGTATACTCACCCAATGTTTCAGTCAAGCATAATAATATTGCTACACGATATACATATCTGATATATCACTGTAGACAGTGTACCAGTTTTATTTGTTATTCAATCATTTCAATTATTTTTGTTTTGTCTTCTTGGTCAAATCTTCTTGTTAATATGATGCGAGTCCGCTTTTTTATCTGTAGTGATACGTGTTTTTGTTGCACAACATATAGGGCCACGATCCTATAGTATACACGTAATTAGGTAAATAGCACAAGGAATATTGTTTTAAAACAAATAAATAATATATCATTCGTTAATCAGTTGAGTATATTTAGAACAAAATAAAATAATAATAATAATAATAGTAATAACGATAATATTTGTAAGGACAAGGTAGTGAGTGGTGAGTCAGATATCCCTAATGTGTAATTGTACCTACTGTACAAAAAACTGAAAACGACTGTCAAAAGGGTAGGCGAGTGAGATTTCAAATTTTCTGCGCTTTATATTTATCTATAATTATATATATACATGTAATATATATGTATATATATATATAATATATCACTAGTCTGTATAGACGCGCTTATTAAAATGTCGAAAGAAACTTCCAAACTTATTCACGGCTCCCATAGCCATCTTGGAGGGAGAACTGGCTAGCCCCTTAAACCTCTGCTTGACCAATTGCTCGTTTTCGGACGGTTTTAACAGACTCTCGAAGGCTTTCACCACTTTGAACAGTCGGCCTCTAATCACGGGCTCCTTGAGCAAGTCGACGGACCGGGCGGTCGTGTGCTTGATATAGTCTCGGATCTCTGGAGTTTTCACGATGCGTTCGAAAACCTTCTTCGTCTCTTTGAATTTGTCGGACGTCGTGTTCACCTCCCTCACGATGAACGCCAGCATCTTGTTCATCATACCCAACGAGTAATGGGCGTTCTGGCTGGTAGCCATCACATCGACGAAGTTAAAAATGGCCCGCGTTGTGTCCGAGCACACTTCGTCGGAGGCTAATTCTTTACCTGTATTAAACGTTACTGCCATCAACTGCATAGCCGCCGGGTTACTAAATGCTTTGTCCCAAATCTTCGATTTGTATTCCTCGCACTGACGGTGCTCCATCTGTGATTCGACATACGCTTCTTCCTGCTCATCGTACGGTTCATCGTCAGACGGACTACCGCAACTAGCTTCCTGTGCACACACAACATATTATAATTTATAATATTCATAATATATGATTATAGGTATACACACACACATATTATACAGAATACCTATAGCTCTCTGACATCACATATTATATAGTTATAAGTAATTATTTGTTTGGTAGGAACGATACATACCAATCGCCTCCCCCCCCCCACAAAAAAAACCACAGTTTAATCAATTGAAATTCATCAGGCTTAAATAACCTAAATTGAGACATCACATCGTCCAGCTATAGTTATCACATTGGTCGACATTGGTACTAATATAATTTATTGTAGCTTGGTAATTAAAATATTTTTTTATTTCAATAAAACGCATGCGGTAATAAATTTACAATATAATCAATATGTATATCGTTAAATAATAATATATTTATATATATATATATATTATAATAATTAAGATAAAGGAATTTAGTGCTCTGGTAGTCTGGTCCATGGTCGACCTCAATATACAATTATAAATCATCTCCATAGGGACAATTTTCTGGGGGAGGGGTGGGTAGAATTGTTCCAGTAGCATGGACCCTGATAGTTACATTTTAAACTAAAACAAGGTTAAAAAACTGGCATGCTACGGATAAAACTTGACGTTAACTTACTAAGCCTCCCTAATTGCGCCTATGAACATTTCCTAATACTAAAATAACGTTCTGATATGTTAACTGATGGGTATATAATCGTATCGAGCTGCAGTGTATAACTTATCTGACATCCTGTACGACTGCAAAAACAACGCTTTCAATAGTTTTTTTTTTCAATGATTTTTATTGGGTCTTATTCCAAAATTATAGGAAAAAATGACACTTAGTAATGAGAAGGTGAGTTTTTTTTTCTGGGTTTAATAGTTCTCTGCAATAGCCTCTCCCTATTTGCGCTAACAATTCTAACTGTAGAAAAATTATAAGTTTTATTCAAATAGATAAAAACCTTAGGTTAACATTTCCCACCCGTTGTAGTGTATAAAATACCTACGTATACCTACTACAAGTGTACGTGGGACCTTATATCGGATTGTCGTTTTTAAGCGTACCTACCTATTATAATATGTGCGTTAATCCGTGTCGGTATTGTCGGTATTATCTATGAATATTCAATGAGACTATACGTTGTACAACAAATAACAATATTGGTAAACGAATGTAAAGCGGCTTTGAAAATTAAAACACGGTTGTTAAATATTGTACCAACGCTTTGCTTTACCCGTTCTGTTTATGTATACAATAACATGGGCAGTTTATCAAAGATATATAGTACAGCGATAAAAAAAAAACAGACTCCTAGTTCTAAATATAACATTTTAGATGTGCATTTAAAGCATAGACATATAAGTAATATAATATTATTTATATTTATTAATATATCTATGATTTAAAGACGTGTTTTATGAAGAACAGAAAAAAAATAATATAATATATTTGGTGTGATTCTCAATAATTTCAAATTGAAACGTCGCATCTCGAATACGCACATCCCATCTGTGCAGTCAGTTTGATTCACTTGTTCACTACCCACTTCAAGTAATGTATTAGACCCTATTTGATAGGTTTTGTTTTTTTTTAAAAAAACCTATTATTGTTATCAGGAATGGTTATTGTAGGGCACATGCGACATCGTAAAAATGTGTATAGGCGGTGTCTGATATGGCATACACGTGCGGTACTCGTCGAGTTCGTCGACCTGCGACCATATTTAAAGCGAAACATCCCATACTCATTGCAGCGAATGATTAAGGTCTTATGATATCAGATATTTATATATTTTACAATATGTACAGGATGACTCGCCGAGCATGCTGCTCACCACCATTTGTCCTTAATTAATTAAATAATTTAAATTCTGATTTTTGGAATTTTTAAGTGTAAAAATTTAAGTATTTAAGTATAAAAACCACGTTTTAAGGGCTATATATAATAATCAAATGCTTAGATTTTTATATAATTTAAGGTGTGCACTGTGATGACACAAACTGATGTCACAAACGAGAACCAACCTTTTTTACTGTAAGCTATCAAGCAGATGATTTGTTTGAAAATGTTGATGTATCTACAATCTACATTTAAATCAACATTTGAACAAGTATTATATGAGTTATTAAAACAAACATACGTACCTACTAAGAAATAAGGATTATAGTCATTAAAAATGAATTCACAAGACTATTAAATAGATGCAATGTTTAGTCTTTAAAATTATTAATTTTTATATTTTATGGCATTCACGTGTGTATATATATATATATTATACAATATGAATGGTGAATAATATTAAACGCAAACCTATTTTAATAGTACCTATCAATTATTATCCTTAGTATTCACAAATGTAATAAATAACTCAAATACTACTCGTTCGAATTTCGGTTTGAATACATCAACAGTTAAAAAAAGTTATCTGCCTATAACATTATACAGTTAAAAGGGCAATACACATTGAAACAATATATGTTGGTATCGCCACAGGACACTCGCCTGCATAAATGGTATATAAAAATATAAGTATTCGAAAATCAGAGTGTGACGATTCATTATCAAAGCAAAAATTGAGAGCGTACTCAGTGAATCATCCTGTATAATATAGTTTGTTTGTTTTTACCTGTACTACAGCTATGGCTATTGCCATGACGGCTACGTATAATTTGTAACTTCCCATGTTGTAAATAATCGCTATCGCACTGGATACACGACGAGATATTTGTTTGAACAAAATTTTGATAAAAAATTACTAGGTTTTATACTTAGTGAAACGGTATTGCACAAGTGTTTTAACATATGCTTTGTTTTTAAATGGTTAGTAAATATAATATATTGGGGAAAAAAAATTTAAAACGTTTAAATTTCTATTATACGCTATTTGGGTTTGTTGCAATACAAAAAAAAAATAATAATAATTGAGAAAATTAGAAAAATTACTAACACATCTGGTAAACGTAACGCGGAATTAGTCGTAACACCCTGCAACAATACAAACCTATTTTGGTGGGTAGGATAATATTTTGTTTAAACTATACTAATGGCAAACGTCAAGTTTTAGTAACAAAAAAATATTATAATAATCGCGATAAACTCTATATATATTTGGATGGTAAAAATACCACTCAACACATCTTAATCTATATGAAGGTCGGAAATCTGATGCCATTTTTTTTTTTTTGTTACGACATGATGATTATAGTTAATATGCTATTACATACGTAATTGTGGATTTCGATATAATATATAGTACAATATTTACAAATTATTATTACTTGTACACGCAGGAATTTGTTGTGTCATTGTACGAAATATTATGTATGGGTGGCTGACGTGTGATAATAAACCAGAATCGTCGAAGCTTATCATTCCAAAAACACTTTGTCAATTGTGTTTGTGTATTTGCGTGTGTTTTCATATCTACTATATAGGTATTAAACTTGAAAATTTAAAATGTGGCCTTTTTTCAATTATTGTATTGTTTATTTAAACTATGTAATATAATATAACTCATTATTATAATCAATCCAGTTTTACTCATCTTATAACTGCAATATTAAAATATAGAAATATTGAGTATTACTATACATAGATGAAAAATGAATGATTTTATTATTATCTGCGTAATTTCTTTTCAAAATCTAAAATATTCGTCTTTAGAAATCGTGCATAGGTACATAGCTGCTATAGTATTTAAACATTTAATAATATGAGTAATAACTAATAATTATTATACAATAATGGATTTAATGTAGGTACGAGGTACCTATCGTTATATATACTTTTATCATATATATATGTAATCGTATTTACACATATATTTTATAATATATATAACTATTATGAAAAGTAAAATATGTATTTTTAGAGATTGTCGTACCTACTATGTAATTTCAAATTTTAAAGAGATACATTCTGTTACAAAAATCTCTTTAATATGCACTTTTAAAAATAATAATGTTATTTGTTATCGTACTATTGTTATGACTCAACAAATTCAATAATAATATTTATTTATTTTCTCAAAATGCTATATTATGCCTTCTGTGTCAATTAGAACAATAAACTCAAGTGATAAATATAAGATAAATAATGACGTAAAAAAAAAAACGGAGAGAAGAGGTTGCCCGACGGAGGTAATTCAGCGTGAATATTAATTAATAAAATAACCATTGGCGTAGCGTGATGAATTTTTTTTGGGGGCTATAGCCTTTTTTTCGTGGTATGTCAGACTTTCTTGCGAATTACTTCGCAAAAAGGCTATAATGATTCGGATACAGAACATAATATTTTACAAGTATAACTATAGAAAAATGTAAAGGAAAAAAATATAAAAAGGATTAAAGAAGCCCATTTTAAAGTAAAATATAAATAAAAAGTATACCATACATCATATTATTATCAAATACCTACATATTTACGTATTCGAATTAAATATAAAAAAAAGGTGGGTAAGTGGATGTCGCTCTGCTGTACAGTAGGTTACAAGTGGGTCACTGTAATGGATGGTGTTGAATCTGAATTCAATGATATAATATCATTGTATAAGAAAAACGATTCTGAGCGAAAACAGTCAGTCAGACTATGATGTTACTAAGTATATTTGATGATAATATTGTGCATAAAGTAATTTATATATAACCTATTTACGTGGAGCCTTGTTTTCAATTTTCAATCCTTAGCTATAAAAGTTGAACATTTTATAAATTTTTAAGTACAAAATAATTATTAAATTATAAATTTTATAAATTTTGTCGAAATTTGAACTTTAAATGCTTATAAAAAAAATTGTGCCTATGTACTTTTAATATTTTTCAACTGCTATTGTGAAAATATATCAGGAGCCTTGTATTAAATTTCCACGCTTTATTTCCCAACAAATAAAATTTTATTGATATTTATAGAAAAAAAAACTAAAAAAATTGAAAACTGGCAATGTCCGTAAACAGCTCAAAAAGAGTCAAATTATTTTCAAAATTTTATCGTATATAGAAAATACTAATATAAACGTTCAGTGAAATTTTCAAGTATCTACAGTCATTCGTTTTTTAATTACAATAAAATAAGAAAATCGTTACATGAGAAATCGAGTGAATATCAAATGTTGTAAAAATATGAATTTCAAACGCTCATAAAAATTTAATTTGATTTGCTTGTTTTTTTTGATAAAGGTAGACAAACTTATGGGTAATCTTGTATTACATTTTCAAATCTTAGATTTAAAAAGAAAAATGTTTATGAATTCTCAACACAAAATAATTTGCTAATTTTCGTGATTTTTCCGTATTTTGTCAAGATTTAAACTTTAAATGCTTATAAATAAAAACTGTGACTAAGGATTTTTAATTTTTTTCATCTGCCTTTGAAACAATAACCTAGGAGCCTTCTATTAAATTTTCAAGCTTTCCGCACAGAATCGGCTTTCATCGTTGGTAGGTATGCAATGATTTATCGTTGAACTAAAATTAATCTGTTATCTCATCATAACAAGTATCCTACTCAATAACAACGAACACTCATGCTGAGCAAAGCAACTTCCCTGACTTTGAATCTACAAAATATCGTTCATATTTCATATTATCACGAATCATGTGTGGGTATCAATGTATCATCTGGTCGTAATTGCTTCACAATGAACATTATTGTATCAAACAAAGCCGTTACTTATTATTATTTAATCACTCTATTCTTCGTTATATACTTAATACTTGCCCTGTATGGTTAATATTAGAGAATATAGCGATTTATATTTCAGATAATAAAGTTTCATGTTGCCTTCAATAGTAGGCAAAAGACAGTTCAATGCCTTGTAACAAATTATTTTATATTTTTTTCTAAATAATTAGACGACCATGCAAAACGAAAACAAAAGTATCTGCAACCATGCAATATATTAATACATACCTGATAAGTGTATTGTAAACACTAAGCGCTTTAGGCGGAGATCGTTTGAAATGTAATTTGATCGAATTGCAATTGCACTTACTTTTGTCGAATTACACTCGGGACAGCAAAAGGTCAATGTTCGAACGTTGCACTCGTTTCAATCACTACATAACACCTATTAATTAACGAATTTCAGTCGACGCTCTGAATAATAATTTGTATTTTTAATATCTAAATTTTATTGTTTTTGTTTTAACATTCCAATCAAATTTTTTTACTATGACATCGATGTACAATAGTACCTAATAGCTTGTACACTACTATATACCGGTATTTTGAATTAAATTTATGATTTTTGGCTTTGAAAGTGATTATCTGTAAATTGTTTAACTGTTTTTATAAATAAAAATTAAACTTTTAGTCAGTTAGTAATATATTAAGTATACTGTAAACTTAATGAATTAAGTACACATGTCCATTTATAGACATTTTATAATTTAAAAATAATAGGTACTTATTTAATTTTAAATAGGTACCGATACTTTGAGAGAGTATTCAAAATAAGTAATACTTCCAAGTATGTACCTACTAGCTGTTTTCAAAAATATTTAAAATATGGATTTAAGTACTTGAGTATTGAGTATTTGAATATGTTTACTGAATTACATTTACTCAAATATATTTTACAAGACTGTACCTAGACATCTAGTACCTCTCTAGGGGGGGTAAGTCGGGGTATTGTCCCGTCTACCTCCCCCGTATGTATAAAATATTTGTTGATTTTCAAATAAACGATGGCGGCGTAGCGGAAGCATTGCGAAAGCAGTCCCCGCGGCGTCGTCGGTTACAAACTGGAAAAAAAAAAAAAAAAAAAAGACATCTAGTACCTACTTAATGTCTTAATACATAATACGACTAGTACAATAAAATTAAAATCATTGTACAAGATTCGAATTGTCGTGTATCGAGTCATCTTATCAACAGTGAATCCTGATTAATATTGGCAGTATCGCCAAATATTATTCGCATGAACCTTAGATTTATTTTTACGTATCGGCGGCGGTCATCGTACGTACTTTTTACCACATGATGATCCATGAATAATTTACGCCTTGGTAAACTATAAAAATACACTAATACGGCGTATACTATTCCAGTTTGCTCCAGAGTGAGATTTTCAACAAGCGATAAAAACATAATATTTTAAGTCACAATTTTTTCAAGGTATTTGAATTAATGTTGAACACGCTAATTATCAAAAAAGATATTATAACGTTTTTGAAAATATTTTTTTAAATAATTGTAAGTTGTTACAAAACAACATACTTGATAAAAAAAATTACATTTTCATGATTATGAAATTTAGGTTTTATAATTTTTTTTAATAACAAATTGACAAAATCCATATTTAATTTTATATTTTGAAGCAAACTAAGTCTTTATTTGGATTATTTATATGAAAACAATTTCGGACGAGTAGACACTTAATTAATTATAAGTAGGTAGGCATTTAAAGTATTGATGAGTGGTGTAGTGAAAAATATTTTACGGGGTAGGTACACGCCATACACTTGCGTGTCATAACACTCCGCTTATCGTCTAAACTTTAAATATTTGAATCATAATCTACTCGTCCAAAATCCGATTTTAATAAATCAAAGTACATACCCCAAAAATATTCTGATTTTTAATAGGAAATTAAAAAATTTATGTTGTATTTGAAATTAGTAAAAACAACCTATATAACGATAAAATAATATAATTTTTTTTTTTAAATCTTGTTTTGTAACAAAATGTTTTCAAAATGTTGATAAAATATTGAATTTTCTGCCGATATAACTACGACACAGTGTAGGTTGGAAAATCAGTTTTCTTCTTTTTGTTATTTTTATGTTGTTACAATTTCATAATCTATAAATAGGTAGGTCTATTATTTGATTTATCTATAGAAAATAGTAGGTACCTATAAACTGCATTTATAATAGATGCCTTAACCGGATATTCTAGTTTATTCTTTAGGCAAAAAAACATGTTTAGCATAATAAGCTGTTATCGTTAATACGTTCGAATTCCTAATTATTGAAAGTATATAATGATTGACGCGCCTTTCTTGCAACATAGGTGCATACGTGTAAGAAAAATATTACTAGGTATAGACGTATAGTATTAATATTATAATATATTATGATACAGTTGTTCAATATAAATTTAAAATTGATCGTAAAAATGTTCGTGTACTATAATATTATGTTAATACTGTTTATTGTTATTATTATTTACATATTTATTTATTTTTTTAGTTTTAGGAACAATAATATGTATTTCGTTGGAGTGGACGTCGGGACGGGAAGTGTTCGGGCGGCGTTAGTCGACGGTACAGGACGAATTCTAAAAAAATCTACCAATGCTATTCAAACGTGGAATCCCGAAGAAAACTTTTATCAACAATCGTCCGAAGACATATGGCGCAGTTGCTGTAAAGTCGTGCGGGTAAGGAACGAGAAACTATCAATATCTAATTTGTCTCAATACATAACACTACGACTATATTATTATTACACCAGTCTATATTATTCGAAAATTATCGATGACAATAATATGCTCTTTGGTATAATACCTACCATTTTCAATATTAAACTTATATATGGATGCGGTATTCTGTATGCAATAAATCTGCGGTAAGCCACCACGATTGATACCATACTAAACTGCAACATTTTAGGTATACATCTCTTTTCTCTCTTGTTTAAATGCAAGTTTCTTTAACGTTCAAAAGCATCTGTGCGAGTGAGAACCATATCTTTTCGTTGTGATGCTGGCCTAAAAGTGTGAGTTTAAGATTTAAGTTTCTAAGATATAGGAATGTAGTACCCATAGACCATAATACGTTAATATACCTCTACACTTGAACGCGATGCATATATGCATTGTGCATAATATAGGAAGTCACTGAAGGAGTATCATCGGAGGCGGTCGGAGGTATTGGATTTGATGCTACGTGTTCTCTGGTAGTCGTGGACAGTGATGGACAACCATTATCAGTAAGCAAAAATGGTAAGAATTTTTTGTTATAGAGGTATATAATAATAATAATAATTACATTCAATAAATGCTCATAGAAAAATTAATGTTACTGTCCGGTAAACTTTTTTTTGTTTAAACATTTTTCAAGGCTACAACTAGCTGAAAAAGAGTAAAAATACATCGTAATTGATACTATTTATTAAAAATCCTAATTTAAATATTTGGTGAAATTTCAAAGGTCTGCGATTATTAGTTTTTGAATTTATCGATTAAAATTGATTTTTTCAAAAATTACCACTTTTTATATTTCTTGATGCTTTCTAAAATTAATCGAAATTTTCAATTTTGACCAATAATACCAACTAGATTCACTTTTTTATCAAAAGAATGCTGATCTCAAAAATTGGAGTTTTTTTATTATACAAAATTTGACCGACCGACAGAAAAAAAAATTGTTATTGAATCAATACATTCTTTCGCTCTGCTCTGAATCTAAGATGAATGGTTGACCGTGTGTGTATGTGTCCTTTATGCATTCCTAAACAGCTGCACTGATTTTGGTAAAAATGTTTGTGTGTATTTGAGTGGTTCCCGGGATGATTTAGATTCACAATTAGCCCGGTAGATCTTACTCAGAGAGGGGCTCAAACAGGGATTTTGAGATTTACAATGGACTTTTTTGCTTATAAATGGTTGCTATTGGTTATTGAAGAAATAATTAGTAGAAATTAATATTTATTATATTATTGGTTGGCATTGGTTTGATGAGGTACATAAGCATATGCATTAATAAATCGAATTTTCACACATTGCCTACCAAGGTGGATGATTTGCACTTATAGCCACTCGTCGGCGTTGTCCAAAATCCAACGTAGTCTGATTGCCTACAAAGGTGGCTGAGTTGCACTTATTGCAGCGAGTTATAGTCAAAAGAAGTTGAATAATCACAATTTTTAGGGAACAAAGTGCGTGGGATCAGCTAGTAAATACATAAATATATGATTATAGGAGAACGAGAACAAAATGTAATACTGTGGATGGACCATAGGGCAAAGAAGGAAGCGGATTTCATCAACACAACGAATCATCGAGTGTTAAAGTATGTGGGAGGTAAAATATCGTTAGAAATGGAAACGCCGAAAATTCTTTGGCTAAAAAATAATCTACCAAGAAACACGTTTTGGCAAAAAGTGGGTAGGTTCTTCGATTTGCCCGACTTCCTTACTTGGAAAGCCACGGATGCTGTCTCCAGGTTGGTGTGCATAATAATATAATATTATTATATAGCAGTGGTTTTCGCCCGCTTGATCACATAAACTTCAGAAATAAGTCACAGACTGCAATAATTACATAAAATTGTAATAGTTAGGTAATTAAAATATAAATATATACCTATAGATAATAAAAATATATATTAATCAATTTTGTGGAGCCAATAAAATTAATATAATAAATAATAATGATATATGAATATAGTAAATTAATTAAAATTTGATCTGTTTTTGCTTTTTACTCAATAAAATATATAAACCGGTAGGTTCTTTTATTATATTATATATTAATCAGTTTTAATTTGTCTAAAACACATATATGGGTCGAAAAAAAATAAAAAATAAAATAAGTTGTAAGTCTAATACCGTTGAAAACCACTGCATGTATATAATAAAATTGTAATATTATAGTAGGTATATCATAATGCTATAAAATAGTAAAGACATAACCGACATCGGTGAAAAAATACTGTTTCTTTTACAGGTCACTATGTACGGTTGTCTGCAAATGGACGTACTGCCCAGATCAGGCGTTGGGTAGTGGTTGGGATCGCTCGTATTTCGAAGAAATTGGTCTGGACGACTTGAGCCAAAACGATTGGTCAGCAATAGGTTAGTATCTGCATTCTTTTCATCAGGTCTCGATGTTTACCCAGCTATGACCACAGCGGTTGTTATACTTTTAAATCAACGCCTTTTCTTTTTCGTAAAACAGGCAACGAAATATTTGAGCCCGGACGACCATGTGGCGGCGGACTGACCGAAAACGCAGCCCGTGAAATGGGACTAACCGTCGGGACTCCGGTGGCCACATCATTGATTGATGCACACGCCGGAGGACTGGGAATGATCGGGATTGGGTCAAAAAATCCGACTGAATTCAGACATCGATTGGGTGGGTATTATATACGTACTTATATTACTACGTAATTTTTGACTTTACGACTTCCAAGTTATATATTTTGCACCTCATCTTCTAAGTTTATAATAGGTATCTACTACCTACCCTACTGCAATATATTATATTAATATGCAAAATAATATCTTTTCTGATTTTTAAAATTAGAAATCAATGCAATTAAAGAAATTGCAATAAAAAATATTGAAAAATAAGTATAGATATTAGTTGGTATACATATTTAATGCAAGTCATTATAGCATTATATAGCTATTTCTATTGCAACTCCGTGCCGCACATGTCTTCGATAGATATAAGATATAACTATATAAGTATATAACTACTTTCATAATATAGTAATATTGTATAAAATATATACATATAGCTAATATACAGTTATATCTATAGACTATAGTAGAAACTATTATCTATTATAATTTGCACAATATTATATAAAATATATTAAATAGAGTTATTTTAGTTGTATGTGATAAAATTAGTAAAGATTGCATAAAAAACGTGATTCCTTCCATTTTTTACTCACAACATTTGAAGGACCGCTTACAGCATATAAGTATAATACTTATCTTATAAACTGCATCTATAGGTACATAAAAAATAATATATATATATGTTATGTATGCGTTAATGTGTTATGCTATGCTATGCTATGTAAAATGTATAATATATTTATGTTTATGCTAATGATTCTGCAGTGATGATTGGGGGCACGTCGACATGTCACATGTTACTCAGCGACCAAGAAGTGTTCGTAGACGGTGTCTGGGGACCATACTACGGTGCCATGGTACCGGGCCTGTGGCTTCTGGAAGGCGGCCAATCAGCCACTGGCAAACTGATCGAACACGTGATCAACACTCATCCGGCCGCCAAACATCTGAACATCACGGAAGACGAGTGAGTTTTATTATAATATAATAAATATATAGGGCTGAAGACTTCTGATACTTTAGATTCCCAAAATATGAATGCACTTGAAAAACAAGAAGTATGTTCTAGTGCAGCGACAACCTATTTTTATATCAGCGTACCACCTACACAGCTTAAACATTTTCATGTATCATTCGACTAAATAACTTTTTTTTTCCGGATCAAAAATGTATAGGTTATTTTACATGAATGTAATTTTATTTTATTAGAAACTACACAATTATGACAATATAAGCATTTAATGCACAAAAAGAAAATTAAATATGTAAAATTATTATTAATTACTAATAAACCAAATAATGGTAAATAATGATCCATTTTTCTTATAAAGGGAGGTAAACGCCGTTTTTTAGACGAAAAGTAAAATAGTACATGCGTATATAATATATATACTGTACAGTGTACTTACACGGTAATTGCACTGGTTTAAGTTTTTCCTTTTTTTTTTTTTTTACCGAATAATTTAATTTTTACCATTTACATTATTGTATCCATCCGCTTATATAACAGGAGAGCGGAAGACTACCTGAACGGGTTACTAGTGAAAATGGCCGCAGACAGAGGTTTGGATGCAATCGATAGGTTGACCGAAGAGTTTCACGTATATCCTGATTTTCACGGCAACCGATCGCCTGTAGCGGATCCCACGCTTAAAGGAATGGTACGTGTGGGCTTTTAAAAAAATGCCACAATATTTGTTATATATTACAAATGAAAAACATAAAAGTTATGCTATCAAAGATGATTAAAATAATACGTTTAGCAGTTTATTAAAAAAACAAGTTAGAAAAGCTTATTAAGAGATATTAAAACCACCATATTATTAAATCCGGGGAATAGGTCCACTGGGAAATCGGGAGTCTCCCGGTAGGCCATTATGTATATAATACTCAGTAGTCCCAACCCCCAAAATGTTTTTAAAAATTATAATTTCATAATACTAGTTCTAGTACCGGCTATGCAATATTCAGGTGTATTTTTATACCTCATTAGGGGCCTTTGTGTACTAGTCGATGTCGTGTATGGGCGTATTACTTACCCATAAGTTATATACTTATATGTAACAGGTAGTAGATACCTAGTAAATAATGTATAAAATATTATAATAAAATGTATGTATAAATAAATATGTACAATATTTTATGAATGATAAAAGTAAAAAAGGTAGACAAGTGGGTACTGCTCTGCTGTACAGTAGCTGCAATGGATGTGTTATATTTGAATACAATGATAAACCATTGTATACGAAAAACGATTCTGGGTGGTTTGCGTAGTCCTTATAATATTATTATTTTTTATTCGTTGCTATTGTACGATCCGCGTAGCTTGTTTTGGAAAACAATGCAAAATGCATTGAAATCCCAGCAGTAATTGAGATTTGATTTAAAAAGCATTGAGAGCGAAACGAGCGATTTTTTTTAAATAACAGGCCCTGAGTATCTATATGTGGCTCTGTAAATATATCCCAGTAGAAAAAATACCTATACGCCCATTAAATTCACTTATTAACATTTTCTGATTTTCGAGTAACAATTATTATTAATACCTATTATAGTGTTATATATCCGTTACCTATCTATTTTACTTTACTCCAGACTGAACTGCAATATAAAATATAAATATTATATTATATTTAATGTTGTATTTTAGGTGGTCGGGTTGACGCTATCCGTGGACCAAGAGAACTTGGCACTTATTTATCTGGCAACGATACAGGCGCTGTGTGTAAGTATAAAATAATTTAATATATATATCAGGTATACTTACACTTTTTAAACAATATAATATAATATATTAAATCAATATTAATTACATATTATAATCATATTGCAATGAATCAAAAATAGGGGCTAACACTGCTAGCAATGGTATTACTATTGAGTCCAAAATGGGGGAATTGGCGACTCGGAACGGTCGGTGCGTCAGTCTATATGCGCGAAACGTTTCACTTCTCTCGTGAGCCAGTCTTTTTATAATATAGTGTAACGGATGATATCCGTTTAATCACAATGTATATTAAATAATCAACTGATTTGGTTGATTAAAAAGTATAGTAAACAATAATATGATAAGTTATTCTGTGGGAAATATGGGAGCAAACACAACAGCGAGGCTGCATTAATATAGGAAGTGCAAGTCAACCTGAACAGATTATGAAAGTAGTATTACACGAAACAATTGTCAGGCAGGTACACTTCCAGGAAAAGGTAGACGGTCAGCCAGGCGCTCACATTCCCTCAGGCGTAGTATTTTAAAACGCAGTACGAATTTACATTTTTAACTTTAAATATGATGACAGGATATGGGTACTATATAACATATATACATATACAACAAAAGTATTATAAGCAAGCTACAATCTAATTTACATACGTACTTATTCGTTCACACTTTATACCACGTGCATTAAATTGTTGCATGCACTTCGGTCCAGTACGGGACCAGGCACATCATAGAATCGATGGAGAAGAAGAGCGGAGGATCGTTAAACGTCCAAGAGATCCTCGTGTGTGGCGGACTCTGCCGAAACCTGACGTTTTTACAGTGTCAGGCTAACGTTGCCGTGCTACCAGTACGTACTTCCACGGAAGACGACTCCGTCCTGATCGGTTCTGCCATGTTGGCCGCAGCCGCGTGGACTTCGTCTAAGTCATCGGCTGAACTCCGCCCGTGGTCTTCATCACTCAAGGACGCCATCACCGCAATGGCCAGCGGCGCGCGCACTCTGCACCCTTCGTTGGATTTGCAGGAGTAAGTAACACTATAGACTGTGGGAAAATAGACACTTGTTTTATATAGTTTGTGGTAACATATCAATACCTATAATAACCCTACCTTAAGCTTCATATCAGTTCGGTGCTGACCTGCACGTATTTACGATTGTCCGCTCTGTTATCGCGTTTTTAGTTGTGTAAACAGTTGATTAATTAATTAAACAGTGTTCATTCCAATATGAATAACACCACCTCACCGAAAATTACCAATCCCAAACGGTCGCTACCATCATCTCCAAATTCACCTATCCAGATAGGAAAAAAAAAACCAAGTAATTTGTTTCACCTGGTTCTCTTGTAAGTCTACGTCTTCTTTTCTGATTATTCGACCTCATGGACGCCAAATGTTTAACGTAATCTAAATCACCTAATAGCCACCAGTGCCTGTTTTCATACTTTCATGTCACCAATACCCTTTCAAGGTCATAATCAGAAACTTGCACCACACAGCACTCGTCTCTGATATATCTGACGCGCTCTCAGAGTTAGGTCACTCCACCAGACAAGTCACGAACGTCATCAAAAATGGCCACCCATGCTCACGGTTTCTCCTAGAGTTAAATTCCAACACCAACAATAAAGAAATTCTAAACTGCTCATCAAATTTGCACTTTAAAATCAAAGTCAAATTACCATAAAGGTTTTAATGTAATATTTTACATTTTGTCATGATAATAATAATATGTAGTAATAATAAATTGTCAATTCAAATATAGTATAATATAATACTATAATACTATAATTCAAAATAATACTCATATTTTATGATAATAGTTTTTGTCATGATATTTATGGTAATAATAATAATAATTTACTTTTGATAATAATAATATGTAGTAATAATAAATTGTCATGTCATGATATACGTTATATGGGTTGAAATTTAAATGAAACGTTTCTTATAAAATTTAATGGTGAAATTTCTTTTTTTTTAAACTTTCGATTTGGTTTTTTAAGAATTCTAATTTTACATTTTTTTCCTGTAATTTTTTTTGTAGTATTAATACTATATATATTTCGAGTAAAAATTCTCACATGCATTTTTGGTTCTTTGTATACTATTTGAACATTTCGACATGAGGAGGGAACTTAGAATTCTCAGAAATATAGTTATCTAATATATAGTCTGTAAATTGTTCACAACCAGTTGGAGCAATGGTCATGAAATCAACACAAACACATCACTCACCATTTCAGGAGGTAAAAAAGGTAGTCCAAAAAAGCACTAAAAATTTACCAATTTCTGTTGAAGTTCCAAAATCATTAGATGAACCAATAGCTTAAATTTTTCACTTATAGAAATTACGTATTAATTAATTATTAAAGTAGAATTTTTACCAATTTTATAAACTAGTTTATAATATTGAGTCTTACCAGGATTGGGCCAAGTGAATGCAACATCCTTTAATTTTATATTTTGGCCAAGCTTTTTTAATAGCAGTGTGTATTGAAAAATTAAAGTCGGCAAATACAGAGTCTGGAGAAAATTTAAACCCTCGTTTTGAACTCTCTTCTCTTAGGTGTGTAAATGCTTTAATATATATTTGAGTTTTTTTATCCAGAAGTAAAAAAAATGCTAATGGTATATAATAATCATTAATAAGTCCATGAATTGTAAACATTTGCAAAAAATGTTTTGCATAGTATTGAAACGTGCCATTGACGTAAATTTTTTTCAATTTCATTAACAAACTTAAATTTTTATCACAAGAAAATAATATAATATTATTTTGCCGATCATTGACTAGGAGAAAATTTTCATTTTCAGGATGCTCTCGTAATATGTTGTGCACATCTTCTATATTTATGGAATTTTTGGTAGGATTGATCTACAAGTGTTATAAATGTTTTTCCGAACTAAATTTATATCATTAACTGTAAATTTAATAACGTCATCAGCACTAAGTTCTGCACAAATAATTTTCGATGGTCTTGTGCTAAGATCCGATAGGCTTTTTCGTTTTGCAACATTACTTAGTTTTTGTTGATTGAGGTGAGTGGTGTCACCTGGAGTATGATATGGAGTATGTGAGGTAGGATCAATTATTAAATTGTCGTGAACATCTAGTTTCATATAGCTTTTACAGCTTTTATTCGTACACTTCCATCGAAAATTGTTATTACTTAATGTTTTATGATATCCAAACTTATGACCATTAATTATATAAAAACCATTAATCGCGACCAGTTTAGAACTACACCTTTTTTCAATAGCTTAAAAAAATTAACTATTTAGGTAACTATTATATAAACTTATTTTTTTTTTTTGAATTTGATGATTAGTATTTGCACAGCAACAAATTTTGGTCTAATAAGACGAATCGTACTGAATAAATGTAAAATGTGAAAATATAATAGGTACGAGTATAAATTACAAAAGATTATCGACGTAATTGCTATATCTTATCAAATCTAACAACCAATAAGCTATGTATACATGTTCTAATAATTTCTTCATATAAAATAATATCCACAAAAGTTATTAATATAATATAATATACTATCATAATGCACCTACCTAATTATTATGATATACCACGGTAGGACCAACTATACCTGGTATAGATAATTGTATCTACACAGTACTTGTAACACATGCATTCACACACATTCTACTGAATAAGGATATTCTTATCACGGAGCCGAGCTGCCCCCATCACACAAATAGTGGGATTTATCATACAGTACAGTTTATGAACTATCGATTTTAGTGATTTTAGTAGATAATACCAATAATAATTATATTGCTAACTTGCGTCCCGTTTGCGGTCCGCAAATTACCGGTCAAATTTACTACCTGTAAAATATACCTTTTTTGGGACACAAGTAAAATGCAGCCGTCCACCTCAGTGCCGAAACTGCTAGAACTATAGTCACACCGCAAATTATTGTCATCAATGGCGACTCGTGGTTTAGACGACGGGACGATCGCACCCCCTACTAAAATTAATTATATGAAGAAAATGAATTGTATAATATTCTTAATTTTAAATTTTTTTTAAATATTGCAAATTTGTAAATAGTAAAATAGTTATAAATTACTTACTAGTTACTATACCTACTTTACATTCGTCATAACACACGACCAGTGTTTGGACAACCGGCAGCGTCGTCCGAACAATATTCGTATTACGCATATAAGCGACGCGTGCAATTGTGTGCGTGCGGGTACGTTTAAGCTGCGTTCTTATATACAGATATTGGACGACCGGCGGCGTCGTCCATACAGTAAAATATTTATATATTACTATATTGGGTAATTTATTTTTAAATTAACAGCGTTGTCGGTTGCTAATCGCTATTATTATTATTTTAATTTCCATTTTCTACTGCGACCTGCGACTATATAAAACGTAAGATGTCAGTAACATGACAGAAACCGTGGACAAAGTTCCAAATTTCTTGGATGGACAACCTAAGAAATTGGTTCAATGCATCCACGATATCATTATACAGAACAGCCATTAATAAAGATAGAATTAATATAATTTAAATTCCGATGCAATTGTTCGTTAATGAATACGGCACTCGAAGAAGAAGTAGATTCGTAGTTTACAACAGCCGATATAATTATACATAGATAATAGATATATATAGGTATTATTTATATGTAGCAACCTCAAGTTAAACCGGGCGTTACACGAATGAGCTGTTAGATTTGAAGAAATGAGCAATAGTTTTATTGTTCTATAATATTATCTTTAATGGTTTACTTACACTACTAAGACTTAGTATATTACATATACATGAAACAAAAAACAAATTATAACTTAAATTAAGTTCATAAAATTCAAAAAATGTCCCAACATTAATGATAAGTATTTAATAACGTAATAATACGTATAATTATAATATATACATTACAATTTATTAAGCGTCAAAAAAAGAAATATACTTCGGTATTCGTCTACAAAAATAAAGAAATAAGATGTACTCATAATGATGATGGTAAAAATAATAATAATTTAATACAACAATACGTATACCTAGTAGGAAATATTGATTGCATGTCAAACAAAAAAAACAAATTATAAGTTCATAAAGACGTTCAAAAAATTTCCCAACATTAATAATAAATAATAACGTTCCTAACATAAAGTCACAAATAAAATATAATTAAAATACATCACAATTACTACGCGTCAAAAAAATAAATAATTTTCAGATATTCGCATCCAAATATACGCTTCAAAAAAAAAAATTAGAAAATACAACAAAAATCAAGTTCTTATATTTTTTAGGTACAAAAACGTTGTCCCGATGTCAGTAAATAATTATATCTCATTATTTTTTATATTTTTTCGATGTATTAATTAGAAATATAATATTTTTTAGGATTGTTAATATTTTGTTGTTTTATACTATATATTTTTAAATAACATTCACTTTGAATACCTAATAAAATATGTATAACTTGGTGAATAGATGGATGAGATGTGTAACCTAGCTAGAGCATTATACCTAGTGGCTTTCGAAAAATGTTGGTTCATTGGTCGTCCTTGACTCTGTTGAAGGTTTTATATTTTTTCCACGTATTAATTAGAAATATAATATTTTCTTCTTGTTCTTTACGAGGCTTGTTAATATTTTGCTGTTTTATACCAAATATTTTTAAATAAGATTCACTTTGAATACCATCCAATAAAATATGTATAACTTGATGAATAGATGCATGAGATGTATAACCTTGAGCATTTTATTGGTTTTCGAAAAATGCTGGTTCATTGGTCGTCATTGACTCTGCTGAAGGTTATCTCGGTTACGTTATAACCTCTGTCCTTCCAATAGTCAAATCTTCTATCAGATATTGCCGCCAGATATAAACAAATTGTTCCCACTATTCCTCACTATACTTGGTTCAACAACCTCCATCTATCTAGAAATACCATCGTACAATTTAATCGTCTACGCTCGTCGCTCAGGTCACACACGCGCATCAAAATGAATTAGGCGTGAGGCCAAAGTTCCCCCACCATGTGGCGTCCGCTATCTGTATATGTTAGCGGCTCAAGTAACGCACCACAAATATTACCTCGACTAACCATTATAATATTATAATATACCAATATAGGAGTTAATTTTATAAAATGAGACGTATAATTTATTTTGGTTATTACTTTTTTATTATTAAAACTACCATATATTTCTCATATTAGTTTTCCGGGTACTCGAAGTTTTTCTAGACTTCTTATCAATATTATAGTATCAGTTTGTATATTTTTGAAAGCTCCTATAAATTTGTATGTTTGGGTGAGTAGAATCAAAAAAGCTATACAATTTCGAATGAAAAGATTCGCGAGCGTTGGTGATTCCTTGTGAGCTTGAACTTGTTGCTGCCCATAACTTCAGAGGGAATGTAACGTGTCCTGTTCCGTGTTTCTGCGCCCGATCATGTTTTTACTTTTTAACTCATAAACCAAAATCGATAACGACGATCAAGAAATCATCAACACGGCGCGTGTTTATATTGTGTTACTTGAGCCGCTGTATGCATAGGCCATCTGCCGCATGCGTTCCTCGAGGCACAGAGTATAATATTATTAATTATGGTTTCTTATATACAGAGTGTCCCAGTGGTCAACTGGACGACCGGGATACCAGGAAATTTCCCGGTGGGCCGCTGCTCATATAAAATATATATTTATTAATATTATTACTGTTAAATTATAAATTAAAATATTATCTAATCTATACTAATATATAAAGCTGTAGAGTTTGTTTGTTTGTTTGTTTGAACGCGCTAATCTCAGGAACTACTGGTTCGAATTGAAAATTTATTTTTTTGTTGGATGGTCCATTCATCGAGGAAGGTTATGGGCTATATAACTATAGCTATAATATATTTAAAGGAATATACTCTAAAAATAAATGTACAATAGTTATTTTAGTTTGTTTTATATCAATTAATTAAAATATTTAAAAATTTAAAAGGTAAATCGTGTTTACAAAAATAATATATACATGTATATTATATAAAGGACCGTTAGTATACTGAGGGCCTCTAAAATTAAATGTTCCTGGGCTGTTTTTTCTCCCAGTCCGCCACTGGGGTGTCCCGTGAGGGTTTACGCATTAGTCGTAGAGGGGGATTCACCGCCCGGAAAAAAACAGGTTTTTTGCCATTTTACCTATAAACTAAATAAATTATTAAAAATCGTGAGATTAATGAAAATATTGTGTTGAAAAGTCAAAATGCTATCTAATTGTTTCAAAAAAGTAAAAAAAAAAATTTTACAACTTTTTTATTAAAAAATTTAATTAAATTAAAAAATAAAATATGCGTAGTCCTTGTCTCTGTGAGTCTAATAAAAAAAACAGATTTATGATATATTTATTATCTCAGGAGATATGGCAATGGGCAAATCCTCACGGGACACTCTGTACACTCCGTTACATGAGAGTGCGACCACCACACGCATCGAAATGAATTAGCTCAGACGTCGAGAGGCCAAATTTCCCTCACCGTGTGGCGTCCGCTCTCTGTATACATACGGCTCAAATAACGCACCACAAATATGACCCCGACTAACCATTATCATATAATATATCAGTATAAAAGTTATTTTTATAAAATAAGTATTATTTATTTTGATTATTACTTTTTAGTTTCTGAGATAAATGTATTGGTTTTACAATGATGTGTGTTTTTTTTTGTCTTTTACATGATAAGTAGTCGCTTCGAATTTCCACTTCAGTACCTTGTTCGATGGTAAAGTGAATATTGTTGGTGAATTGAGGAAGTCAATAAATAAAATTCCCAATCATTTTCAAAAGCGTCGTGAAAAACAAAAAAAAATTAAGGAAAACCGGGAAGTTTTACGCAAAATCGGTTTTCGACAAAATCGATTTTGGTTTTTGGTGTAACTCTAAAACAAATTATCGTAGGTATATGAATTTTCACTGGTTGTTTATATAAGCATTTTCTGTACACGATAAAATTTCGATTTGTTTTGAATGCAGTTAGTTTAAGGAAATTTTTAGTTTCAAATTTTTTTAGTTTTTTTTCATATAAATGTCAATAATATGTCATTTGTTGAGCCAAAAAACGTCAAAATTTAATACAAGGCCCCTGATACATTACTTAAATTACAGTTGAAAAATATTAAAAAATACATTGACACAATTTTTTTAAAAGCATTTAATGTTCAATTTTTGACAACATTTATCAAAATTAAAATGTAATAATGATTTTTAAGTTAAACATTTATAAAATGTTCAACTTTTGTAGCTAAGGATTGAAAACTTACAAAAAGGTTCCACGTACGAAGGTTATTCTGTAACCAAAAAATCTCAAAAATGTTCAAATTTGGAGTAAATTACCTACATAATATTAAATAACCAAGAATAACGGTTTTAGTTATTTTGTTGTAATTTCATAATATAAATTCAACTTACTAGCTACCATATTAATAATAATATAAAATATCCACACTGACAAACAGTCACTGCTCAGAATCGTTTTTCGTATACAATAATATTATATCATTGAATTCAAATTTAATACCATCCATTATACAGTAACCCTCTAGTAACCTACCGTACAGCAGAGTGACATCCACTTGCCTACCTTTTTTATTATTAAAACCACCATAAAACATATAATAATAATAAACAAATTACACCAGTAACCGCTCTGTATATTATAACAACGTCATTCGACAACGATACGACGGCGATCGACAATTAATACCGACGGTAGGCAACCTTGACAGGGAATAAGAATGTGGTGGGGATGCGCAGAAATGAACACGTTTTGGTCGCCGTCAAGTCGTACTAAAATCCATAGTTATTTATCGATTGAGAAGTCCGTAGTATTTTTATTGAAAATATCGGGTCGCTGTAAATTGCGGCCCATTTTTAATTTTTTATGTAAATTGCGGCCTGGGTATATTTTATACATACGTAAATTGTGGCCTGAGTATGATTTTTATTACCTACCAAAATATATTTTTCATTTATAAGTAATTACTTCTAAACCTTTTTTTGCAAAATCAATATTTTCCTTCTCATTTTTCAGACTTAGGACTGTTAATATAATTATATCAATATTGGTATGATTAAAAATATTGGTTTTGCTGTTTTTTTTGTTTTTAATTAAAAAATATATTATTAGCAATTAGTAATAATGTGTCTGTAAAAATGTGTATGGTTAAAAATGTATTATTAAATTAATTTATTATAAAAAATTTTTAATTATTAAGAAACTGGTAAATATTTTTAAGATAATTCTCGCACATAATCTGGTACAAATTCGGCTTATATTTGTGGTGGAAACTCTGCGTCGTTGGTTAAATATGTTTCTAATATGTAGTAGTAAATTGTACTATCCTATTATCTTGTGGTTGCAATTTCATTATATCATATATACAAAACAATCTTCAATCATATCATGACTTAAAAAAGGAAGTCAAAAAAATAATTTAAAAAAATTACTTATATCCGTATTATTGTTTTTGTAATCATTACTCAACCCCAGCTGCTGTATTTTCCTGTACCAACTTTGACCAAGGTGAAATCTACACCCTTTTACTTCAATAGAAGGCCAAACATGTTTTGCAGCATTGTTAATAGTCTTTTCAAAATCGGCATACAACCGAATAGGACTGAATTGTAAGTTTTTTTTTTTACTTTCTATAACTAAATGTTGAAATGCCTCTAAATAGCATTGTGAAGTCTTCGAAGGTAGTAAAATATAAACGATTGGAACATAAGACTGATTTATTGTACAATGAACGGTAAATAATTGATGGTATGATTTCGGACAACTTTTGAATATACCATCTACAAATATAGTGTCCGAATTGCATAGCACTTTTAAATTGCTTAACAAAGAGAAACTTATTATATTTGTTTCTTTACTATTAACTAATAAAAAACTTTCATTTTTATTTGGTTTAAATTCCATGTTTTCAAAAATGTGGCTGGTAATTTTGGTAGGATAGAAGCTCGAGCATCGTGTAAATTTCGTTTAATCAACTTTACGTCTTGAGTAGTTAAAGATTCGACATCAGCATTATTTAATTCAGAATGAATAATTTTAGATGGCCTCGTAAACATATCATCAACGGCTTTTCTTTTTAAGCTTTTATTCAGCTTCTGTCGATTTATTATTTGTTCCGAAATTTTAGAATGACTTTTGTGATCTTTAAAATTATCTATACAAATATTATTATCATTAAATTTAAAAAACACTTACACGTTTTAACTGTGCAACACCAGCGCTGAATATCATTTTTTAGCATTTTGTGAAAACGAAATTTGAAACCATCAATTACTTTCAACGTTTTATTCCTTTCGCTTTTCATAACGTCCATTTTTATTAAATTGAAAAAAAATGTAGACTGTAGACTGTATAGCAACGTAAAACCTCGTGCGTAAGATCTTCGATCAAATGCACACTGGCTGCTAATATTATATGATATAAGTGAACATATTATTATTATCTATATCGATCAATCAAAGATTAATACTTATGTTTAAATTGTACAGCCGACCAGAAATTGGAATATCCCGGGCCGAAATTTACGTACATTTGAAATATACCCGGGACACAATTTACGCATGTTTTAAAAGTACATAGGCTGCAATTTACGTAGTATATAACTATGACCTTTTTTGGGGAACGCAATTTACTGACTCCGAAAATATCTACAAACCACTAAAAACAAGTTTTCATATAATAATATTATGTTATTGATACATTTTTAATTTATTATTATTATTTTTTGTCAAGGGGATTGAAGGCGGTGATTTAATAAGGGGTCGCGTATAGGCAATTTGATGTCTTATACTCGTTACGCAGTGTGGTTGTGTGCGAAGTAAGTGATCATTAGGGTGCGTAGATACGTTGGGAATCCACCGTGTGTCACTCTCTCACGCACACGCACACGCTCATAACAATAAATCGAGAACAACGAAATATATTCTTCTATGCATTACCTATAAAAACTATCAAGAGCGGTAGTAAATTAAACATACTTCCTGAAGTTTGATTGTAATTTCGAAAAAAAGGGTTGAATTCGTAAGCTCCTAGACTACGCTTTGTAGGAATTACTTTTTTGATAAACAACCCAAAAAGCGACTTCCTAAAAAGCCTCGTTATTTTTCCAAAGAATTCATACTAATTAAAAATTAAAATCGGGCATTCAGAAGTAGGTATGTGTAATTTACCACCACTTTTGGTCTAAAAGTACGAAAAATACGTGACATACAATCCCCTTAAAAACAAATAAATAAAAATAAATCTTGAAACCAAAAAAAAAAAAGTGGGTAAGTGGATGCCGCTCTGCTGTTCAGTAGGTCACTATAATGGATGGTGTTAAATTTGATTTCAATGATATAATATCATTGTATAAGAAAAACGATTCTGAGCGAAAATTGTCAGTCAGACTATGATATTACTAAGTATATTTGATGGTATTATTGTGAATAAAGTAATTTATATATTTACCTATTTTGTTTTAAATCCTTAACTATAAAAGTTGAACATTATATACATTTTTAACTACAAAATAATTATTAAATTATAAATTTGATACATTTTGTCAAAATTTGAACTTTAAAGTTTAAATGCTTATAAAAAAAATTGTGCCTTTGTATTTTTAATATTTTTCAACTGCTATTGTAACAATATACCAGGAGCCTTGCATTAAATTTTCACGCTTTTAAACCTAACAAATAAAATTTTATTGATATTTATAGAAAAAAAAACTAATAAAACTGAAAACTGACAATGTCCGTAAACAGCTCAAAAAGAGTCAAATTATTTTCAAAATTTTATCGTGTATAGAAAATGCTAATATAAACATTCATTGAAATTTTCAAGTATCTACAGCCATACTTTTTTAATTACAACAAAATAAGAAAATCGTTACATGAGAAATCGAGTGAATGTCAAATGTTATAAAAATATGAATTTCAAACGCTCATAAAAATTTGGGTAGAACCCGATTGCGTACGATTTACTTTTTTGGGAACACGATTGCGTATGTTTGCTGTATAACAATAGAAACCCTTAAAATGACACGATTGCGTATGCAACGTTGCCAAATTTGTAAATAATATACAAAAAGTTCACCATGCATACACAATATACATAATATTTAAATGATCTGCAATGTAAAAGTAAGTTCAAAAATATATAATATTTTTGTCAATTTTATACTCATTATAAATAATCACATAAACGCTATCAAAAAAAAAAAAAATTAAAATAAACGTTTTTCTTGGTAAATAGAGCCAATTTTAGATAAATAAACCGTAATATTTTTGTCAATTTTATACTCATTATAAATTTTAATTGAAGCTTTAATCCTTCTTGAATCAGAAAGAGCCATATTTTTGTTAATTACTTTTGAAATTGAACATATTTTCGTCATCGTTTCGACTTGGATTTCTGTTAGTATTGATATAACCACATGTTTTGGTGGATGGGCGCTATGAAACTGCCCATTGTACATTTTGTGAAAGCTTTCTGTACCGTTTGTTGTTCTATTGATTTAATTTATTTTTGTTGCTGTTCCAGTTATAAAATAATATTTTTAATTTAACTTACCTAGGTATAATTGATTTTCTTCCATTTTTCTCAACTAAAGTATAGCACTGGACAACGAATCTGGGAAAGGAGGATAATTTTTGCGTCTTTTATCGTACATGGCTTTTCTTATCGATTTTATATCTGAATGTAGCACTTCAAAATCTGTTTCCATCAGCTCAGATCTGATAATTGTTGATGGTCTAATTGAAATTGAGTCATCTGCTTTACGTTTACAATTTTCTCGTAAAATTTGGTGTTCGATTTTCTCCATTGTATTTAAAATATGTCTGTGCTCACCCAGTATTGGTAATACTTTTGAACGGCCACTGTCTGACAATATACTGGCATAACATGTCCTGTCTGTGCACAACCATTTAACTTGCCCGTCTTTTCGTTGTCTTATAAAACGATATTTGTCTGTACCAACTAATGCCAAGTCTTTTCCACGTTCCGACGTAATTATTTTTATTGTTTCATTTTCCATTTTATATATAACACTACACTATAATACTACACTTTATACTATATATGTTATGCGTACATTTTAACGTTCGTCAGTCAACTAATAAAATCTACAGCAGTACAGCGGTCAACGATAATCACGATAATCATTTGATTTTTCCAGTTTCGTCTATATATGACTTACGGCTAGCATAAAAAGAACGTACGCAATCGTGTTATGAAAAAGGTTCAAAAAGGTACCGCCGATAAGCAGCGTACGCTATCGTATTCTACCAAAAAATTTAATTTGACTTTTTTGTAGACATTTTTTTTTGATAAAGGTAGACAAACTTATGGATAATCTTGTATTACATTCTCAAATCTTAGATTTGAAAAGAAAAATTTTATGAATTCTCAACTCAAAATAATTTGCTAATTTTCGTGATTTTTCCGTATTTTGTCAAGATTTGAACTTTAAATGCTTATAAATAAAAACTAGTTACGCCCATGCGCAAACCACTTTCAGGTGTTGGCCAAAGTTACATTTTACTTACTCTGGTTCACTAATATTAGTTTACGTTTGTGAGAGATGTTTAGCATTTCTTAAAAATACATCTTCTAAATCTTCTACCAAATCAGTAGCTTCACTTACCTAACATTAAAACGAGAGGTTATTTAATACACCCTAATTTTAACTTTTTCAATATTATTAAGGCAATGGAAAATTCTTTTGAAAGATTTTGTAAAGATGTAGATGTATTTACTTTAACAGTCAATGATGTTTTAAAAACTACTATTTCTTTTCCTTGAACTGAACATAAAATGTCAGATATTTTCTCATACATTACTATGCGTATGCGTCATTAATTATTTTAAAAACTTAGAACCTGCCAAAAGAAGTTGTAAAAAAAAAAACTTTTTAAACTAGTAAATACTTGATTATGAAGTATTGACAACCTTTATTTATAATAAAAAATTATTATATTATGATCATGTATTTCTTTTTTAACTTATTGTGTATAAATAGTTGTGCTAGCGCCCAATCTTCATATTCGTTTTAGTGTTACTATGTATTTGACCGCTAGAACCGATATAAGGAACTTGGTGACAGTTCATGGCTGCTACTATCTCATATCATAGTTCATGATATTAAATGAATGAGGAACTGAACAAATTCATATTTAAATTAAGGGAACGAGGAACTGAACGGATTCGTATTTAAAAGAAACATTAATGACACTAATTATTGTATACATATTTTATTATTTATTAGTATTTAGTATTGATATATAGATATATACATACATAGCTTTAGCTTATATGACTATACCACAATTTAAGATAGTATCCATACTATCTTAAATCGTGGACTATACCGTAGAGTAATTACCACAAACATGTTAACCATATCTGATACCTAGGAATTGTAGACACTTCTAAAGTTCTAAGCGAAATGGAGATTAAACTGTTAGTTTTGTTGGTTGAATATACAATAATTTTACAAGTATAGTTGAAAAGTTAACATTTGATTAACAATTAACAGTTGTTTTTAAATTGGAAGTTCATCGTAACCAATTTGTGTGATACCAATAGATCACCAGAGGAAACGAGGAACCAAATTTCCATAAGTGTTGAAAATGGAAAAAAAAAGTAAACTATCCACCTAATAATTTATATAAATTAGCCATATAATTATCTAGACATCCTCCCTTGAGATATATAACTGGAAATTCAACATTGCATATTATTTTGGCACAAATAAAATGTTGAATACTGTTATTGAAATTACATAATAATATGAAAGTTTAATATATTTACAGGTATCATAAAAGAAAATATGGGGTTTATTTGGAAATGCTAAAACATCAAAATATGTACAAGAATATTATGTCAAGAAACCCATGAGAATAAGTATATTTTAAGAAAATATAAATAATTTTAAAATCACACAATTGTTTAAAAATAAATAAATGTTTAATGATAATTCAAAAAAAAAATCAGAATAAAACATTTGAATAAAATACTACAACACAAGTTAATCGTTTTCATCTTTGTCGAGAATCTTGATTTCTAGGTTTACTTGATGATGATATGTTTTAAATTTAAACATTTTGTTAACTAATAAAAAAAAAAAAAATGTATACAAAAATCATAAAATTTATATTAACATTTGTAATTTTTTAAAGGTTTGTTGGCCAATCTAGCAGAACGCCTTATAGATGATTTGTCATCCTGCTCATCAACAAACTTTTTATTTATTGTCTCCTTCTTTTCTGTCTGTGCTTTGATAGTCCTTTTTAAGTTAATTTTATTGCCAGTGTGGTTAGTGGTTGATGAACTAATGGGGTTGTTCTGAGATCTGATAACCTTGTTCTGGTTTACCTTAGATGATTTTAAAGCGTGAGGGGTGACAACTCTGTTTTTAATGGTTTTATGGCTTATATCATCTAGAAATGTGTACATAATAAAAATATCAGTATCGTACAAAACTTACTCTACAGAATAATTTAAAGTATTACAATGTCTTAAAACATTTAATATTTACCATTGCATGAGTTTTCAGGTGTTACAAATCCATCAACAATTTTTTTAGGAGATTCAAATTGTATGTTTTTGCGCTTTGTCCCTTTCTCATTTTCTGGATTTTTCAATGCCGGTTTTAATGGAGATACATGTGGTGTAACTAGCACTATTGGAGTCATGCCTGATCTGCGAGCCACATATGATAATTCTATGGTCTTCAACAGTACTGGGGTAAAACTTGTATTTTTTTGATTTGAAGTAGTTGGAGTACTTGAAGTTACTATTAATATAAATTGTAGATACATATTAAAATATTTTGAACAGTCAAAAATTTCTATTTAAGAAAATATTCGTTCTATTTGTAGTAAAAGAAATAAGATGTCATTATTAAAATTCAAATAAGTATTTGCCATTTATAATTGACAACAGATCCAACAAACATTTTACATAGCTTAATTTGAATAACCAATAAATAAAACGATAGTAATTTATTACTAGGTGAAAGATATTATTCCTATTTGATCGTTTTAAATTATCAAAAACTAAAAATTATATAAAATCAAAAACTCACGATAAGTGTTATTAGACAGTTTCATTTCATTGAACTTTGAGTTACTCGAATCATTTTTTTCATTAGAGTTTGTACTATTAGGTGTAGCTTTCTTTTCCTTAGACTTTTGGTCTGTTAAATTATAAATTAATAAGTATTAGTTATTGTCAATACATAAAAATAAAAATGCAACACATATATATCTAAAAAAAAGAATCATACTATAAAATCCAAACTTACTTTTAATAAAATCAGCAAATTTTGATTTTACCACTGGACGTTTATATACTGTTGGTAGTCTATTAATTACTTTTTTAGCAATTGGTTTTAATGGAGCCCAATTGTTTTTTTCCAATATGTCAAGTTGACTAAATTGGCTTTCTAATTTTTCAACCTGAATTATATTTTACAATGTTTATTGTTTAGTATAAATTTCATTATAACATAATATTAATTACTTGTAACAAAAGCATATCCCAAAAGCCATCTAAATCATCTGTGGTTATGGGCATTTGCCCAGACTTATTATCATATTCATTTATCAGAGTACGCATTTGCATAAATTTATCAGTTGTCAAAAGTTTTGTTTGTCCACAAGCAACATCTATTTCATCTTTGACAGACTAAAACAAGATATTAATACAATTTTAATATTAATATTTTTAAGTTATTTCATATTAATTATAAGTTGATATTTTAACTACTTGAATTTTGATCAAATTTCAAAACATATTTATTTGATTTGTACAAATATTCTAAAATAGTACTTATCTAATAGATACTTAGTAGTTAATAAGTTAATTAGTCAAAATACAGCGTGATTCACCAAGCATACTATATCCCTTTTTTTCTTTGGTAATGCAGTTATTTTAAATATGATTTTTGGTATTTTTAAATATAGTCCTTACTATAAAATGTTTGAGATTTTTTTGTATTTATTTAAGTCCGCCTTCTACTCCTGTGAAGATACAAACTTCTGTTTTTCAAATAAGAACACCACTTGTCAACAGTAAATTATTCAGTGAATAATTTTTCTAAAAAATTTGATATACCAGAATCAAAATTTGTTCGAGTAGTTTTTTTAGTTATTTGACTTATTCTAATGTTCTAATGATAATAGGTCATGGTAATGGGTTTATAAGATATGAGGGCTATAATTATTTGAAAATTTTAGTAATAAGTATTAATCTATTGGCTATTCACTAAATAATTTACAGTAAAAAGGAGACTTCTTATTTTAAAACCAGAAGTTTGTATTGCTGCATTAGGTAATACAAAAAAAAAATTCAAGAATTTGAAATAATTGACTTTGAGTAAGTATATTAAAAAAATTCATTTGAATAAATTCATTATTAAAGGAAAAAATGGGTGTGAGCATGTTTGGTGAATCACACTGTATAAATATTAAATATTGATAAAACAATTGTATTTAAACTATAATTTACTTGTGGAACTTCACTGCCTTTTTCAGAAGATAATTCTGCCCAATATTTAACTTTATTTTGTAGTTCAATAGTTTTTCTGTCTAATTTTTTCCTATAACATTAAAACATTAATATTTAATACTTAATCAACTAAAAATACACATCTAAATGTGTTAACATTATTTTCATAAAATTTTTCAACAATTCATACATACAACTATAGAAGGTATTTTAAGCAAATATGCATACCTATAATTATCAGCAATAGTGTTATCTTCATATTGATCATAGAGGTCAGATAATTTTGGAGGTTTGCGAGGACTTGGTTTCCACTTTTGGCCACGTGTTGTACAAACATAAGGACTCAGAACAATTTCAGGGACAACCTGTTTCATTTCGTCAATTGTGTTATTAAAATTGTCTATATTATCAATATCTTCTTGTAAATTATTTTCTTTTTCAATCAATGTTGGTGTATCATCTTTTACAATCTTTATTTTATTCAATATAGTTTTGGTATTAGATTTTTCTTCAAATTCTTTCAATTCTTTAATTGTACTTAGATTGATTCTTGGTTTTTTAATTGGAATCGTTAACGATGTATCAGTAGGTTCAACATTAATGTTAACAAGTTTATATTCATTGGTTTTATTTGTTTTCTTAGATATTTTTGATGTCTTCAATGTCTTTGTTTTTGAAATGACATGATCAACAACCAACTTCTCATCTAAAATGATTTATTATAAGATCACTTAAATTATTGTTGCTCTAGTGATAATGTAATATACTATCTACTATATTATAAGAGGTAAGAGGTACCACTAAATATTTCACTGAATGACAAATAATACTGAATTAAACATTTTCAGATAAATTTAAAATTTTAACAGTTGATACGCGCATGCGCAGTACACATACTTTTTTTTAATTGTAAATTCAATTTTTTTTACATATTCGGATAGAGTATTTTTTGCTAAACAAATTATGTTTAAAAAGTTTTTTTCTAACTACAAAATTGGCATATGAAACTCAACGATGAAATTTAATATTGACAAGTATTTGTTTTTGACGAAATTTAAACTAAATTCAACTTATTGTTACTTATTAATATTGTTAAAAAAAACCTGTTTGCACACAGATGGGATACTAAAAATAACTTTGACAGCATTTTCTAGTTATTAAGATAGTATAATTCTTGTTTGCTTACATTTATTACTCTTAAATATTAAATTTAATCGTTCAATTTTATATGCCAATTTTGTAATTAGAAAAAAACTTTTTATACATAAATTGTTTAGAAAAAAATACTCTATCCGAATATGTGTATTAAAATATTAGCATTACATCTGTCATTAAACTAGAACCCTATTTCAATACAAGGTCATCAAACTGAAATATTTAGTGGTACCTCTTAGCATGTACCACATGCTGTAACACACTGTATACTCCATTCCACTAGAGAAAGAACACGTTAATTGTTTGTTGCTGCACATCCCCCACCATTTTTGACCAGCAGTTAGCAAAGACTCCTCGCATACGTAGCCGCTGGGAAAAATAAAATAAAAATAAAGAGTGAGAGAAATTTGGCCTCCGCGCCTTTACTGGTGTCAGTCGGATATTTACGTGTGCCGTGTACGTTCTTTCGTGGAACACAGTATAGATTACAATTTACAATATTTATATAATTTAAACATGCGCAAATATGATAAATTAAATATATTAACTGAAAACAATAACAGAAAAATTAAAGAAGGATTTTTAAATCCTATTCAAATATGCTCATTACCAACAGTTTTAGTTGTATTTTAAAAACTCATCAAAGTTATTGTTATCTATAGCTATTAAAAAAGTTAAGCTTGATATAATATGATAATATATCCTCTTTATACTCTCTCGTGGCCACTTCAGTTCTACCTGATGGGTACACATAAACTCTCCAGTGTCAGTGTCTTAGATGTCTCTCCGAGTCAAACATTATAAATTAATATTAATAATAATATGAAGATACAAATTTTTTAATTTAATATTCAATTGAATTTTATTAATAAAAGTCAATTTAAATAAATTTAAAATTAAATTAACGTTTTAATTTAGTTTTTATAGTTATATGAACATACTAAATGGAGAAAACTTAGTGTCTATTTTTGTGACATAATTTTAAAACTCAAGAGTTTACCATTGGCCAATAGAAGTATTTTTAACAAAAATATTGGGACTATTGAGTGAATAAGGTCATAATATGTTCTTCGGACATTTACAATTGCTATAAAGTTGTAAAACTAAAAATTAAATCAAATTTCAAGTTAGCATAAAAAAATATATAAATAATTTCAATAGATATCAGTTATGAATATATTGGAATTGAAGCAAGAGTATTTCATCAAACAGTAAAAGCATTTATAAAATCTTTCATTAAAATTAAAATAGAAATAAATGCAACGCATTTAAATTCTACTCAACAGTAGGTCAGAAAATTTAAAAATAATATTAGAACAAAACTATTAACATTTTATGATTACAAATTTTCAGATAGTTTAGATTTTTGACAGGTATCTAATATAATTTAATTTTAAGTCTGAGTACTGTCAGAAGTTAATTGTGGTGATTTCACCCTAGCTGGGGTAACCGTTCTGCTAACACTACAGATTTTAGATACCTTAATAATACTATGTTCTACCATTGCTCTTCCAGGTCTAACTTACTGTCCTACTCACCTTAATCGACTCCTTAATATTCTCTACAAATTTGTTACAGAAGTCTCAACTTTTAGCATAACCCAATTTACATTATATTCGTTCTGACCAAACCCCGATATTTTTGGAATTATTTATCCTAGATGTGGCAAAGGCCTTTGGATTGGGTGTGGCCCAAAGGACTTTTTTTTAGTTAAAAATTGTCTTCCTGATCCATATTATCACCTTATAAAATCCTACTAACAAAATTGTGTACATATATAATGGGTGCCGAAGAATTCAAAATTCACTTGTCGAGCTTTTTCAAGGAACCTACAATAGTCTTACAAAATTAACCTGTTGAGTGGCACTACTGAGTACCTACTGCCTACAGTCTACACATTTGTAATTGTAATTACATCATCAAAATTAATTATTGTAAATAAACTTTTGTAGATTTTAAACATGCTTTTAAATTTTTTTAGATATTATTTATCTATGTGCTCTGGAATTATTTTCTTATTTAATTGTTTAAAATATTTTTCACATATTATATAATTATATCAAAAGCACAAATTTATATAAATATTGGTAAATTATGGAAATAGATAGTCAAGTATATGTCATAGTTGTAAATGAAACCTATATTTTTATATATTGTTCACAATAGATATTAATAAATAGGTAGGTATAAGATGTAAAATTTTAATACATTTTTTTTATTTAACTTAAGCCAGGGGAATTATAGCCATTGGCTGTTGTAGGGGATTATGAACTGGGGTTGGTATGGGTAAGGTGTTGTTACGGTAGGTAAGCAAACACATGTATGTGTGGCACGGTTTTTACTACTACGGACTCGAGTGGTACCCAACTGGGAACTAGTAGCAGCGGCATCACTTATTCTCAGTCGCATAGCAGCCAACAAGCCGCGCAAAGACACAAAATACAATTTTGTGTTTGCAATAAATAGGTACAACTTACTTTTTTTTTGTTCTACAATCTTTTCTATATTTTCTTTTTTCTTTCCTATTGGAATTCTGTTTTCTTTCATTATGATTCGAGATCTGCTATAAGAAACATATTCAAATTTTTAATTATTACAAATACATAGTAACTTAATGTTAATTATTATAACAAGTATATTATTATTGTGTATATATGAGCATATATAATATATAGGCTATATACATTTGAATTATAATATTTTGTATGAAGTATATAGTCAAATGATTGTTCAATTATATTTTGTAAAACCATAAATTATGTAAAAAACAAATTAACTTTATAAACTCTTAACACTAATAAATAACTGTAAATTATACTGTTTACTAATTTAATTGAAAAAAATCACAAATTTAAAGTTCTTTTAATTATATTATAAAGTTTAAAATAAGTAAGGTACTTTCATGTAACATATTATTAAATCCAGTTTACCTATGATTATAGTTTGGAGGTAGTAGGTACACATAAAGTGAATTAAAGAAAGCTAGAATTTTTTTTTCAAAATGAATCATGAGAATTGTTACATAAAAAATACAATATTATATTTACTTCGTAATCTCAACCTATTTGTCATATGTAACTCATAAGTAAAATCAAACATGCTTAGATACCTACGATATAAATACTAGGTAGGTAGTATTGAAAAGATAAATATAACTTTCAGTTTCAAAACTGTAAAAAACTCACTTTTTGGTAGCCATGGTAGGTGTCTAATGTGATATTGTGATGTTACAACAATGAACGAGCTACCTACAAAATAGAAGTATAAATATGATTAGGTATCGCACACATTGAGTTATAATTGTGTTGTTTTACGTTACAATGGTGTAGATAGACTTAAGTGTGAAAATTGTGTTCGTGTTCAGACAAATATTAAATTATTGAAAAAAAATTCACAAACAAGACATCAGAGTAACTGTAAAAATCTAACACTAAATAGAATGTATGTAGGTATGTTAAATACAATCGCAACCAGCATTAGTATATAACACTATAATAATACTGGTATACGATGGTGATAATTAATAATTAATTTCAAATATTCAAAAAATAAGAATAGGTAATATATCGCTATATATAATAATAAGCGTGTAAAAGTGACATTTGAATATCAAGTAATAAATATTAAATAAAAGACTTTACTACAGGTGATCGCGATTCACTATTCACCGTCTTAGCAGCGGCCGGCGAAATCGAGGGATGAGGATTGTCTTTAGGAAACTCGGGGAGTCAGGACTACAACTCGGAACCGTTAAACTCCCGTCAAATCAAATTTTGACCAATCGGCATCGAGCGTAACGTGAGACGGTGCAACCGGCTTGCTGATAAAAAATAAAGGTGAAAACAATATAATGATATTATGATTTATGATACACCCGGCACCCTGTATAGTGCGAACCATGATTCGATTATAGATATCAATAATCATACAGATTGTAGATTGACACATAAATAAATAGTTTTCTCATAAAAAATAAATAAATCTGAAGTAGTAGCATGTAGTAATGAGTACAACATTTACTGTTGTAGTCAATAATGTTGTAAACTATGTTCTGTCGCCTGTAATTTAATTTCTACAACAAGCCCGCCCATCAGTCATCGCCCATGCCGTATTGTCCCAAGCATAGAAAAGTGTTAAAGGTCCTAAGGTTTATAGATGATTATAATTATCTATAATTTTCTATAAACCTTAGATGTTGTCCAGGAAGCTCGCGTAGTTACGTAATGGAATTATTTAATGACGATATGACATAATTAATTATACACAATATTAAAAGTGTAAATATTATGATGTAGCTATCTAGGGAATATGTGGTATTATCATTTATCATAAATCATAATAATATACGCCCGGCGCCCGCCCGCTGACGGTCATGTTTCATTGTTGGCCGCACTGGCAACGCCGTTCCTGTTTCGCTATCACTTATCTTTACCCAAATACCCAATTCACGGAGTAAGCACGAGATATATCTACAACCGTGGTAAGCACTTAGCAGTATTATAAATTCACAGATAAAGATAATAGTAAGTTGTTATTTCGCTCGCTCGTGGCAAATTAATTCTTTACCAGAGCTCGTCAACGCCGAATGTTTTCAGTTTTTACCTGATCAAATCTTTTTTCGAACGTAAATTGAATATTGAACAACGTTGATGATTTACGACTTCTGTTACACTGATGCACTACCGACCTGTTGCCGGTCCGGTCTCGGTGAGAAGCTATCCCGATAAAGACAAACCGACGACCACAATCATACTTCACCGTCACCGGTCTAACATCAGTGCAACTTTTCAGTCGTTAACATCAGCATTCAGTACGTAGTTTCCAGTCGCCAACAACTTAACGCCCATTCTGTGCCCGCCGATCACGGCGTAGTCCTCGTTCCGACGATGGCCAACCGTGCAGTCACTTTGGCTCTTTGGACGTGAACCACCCGCCCCAGTTCCGACGCGTCCAAGGTACCGTTGTTATTTGCTAGTCAATATTAATAATTAACTGTTTATTGTTTTGTTTAATTTTTTTCTAATTTCAACGTCGCAACAATGGCTATTGACAATCTGATCGACTCGGTGTCTTTATATGTGCCCCGTCCTGTCGCGTTTCATGGAGCCATCTTTCCGTTTGTTGTTCTCTACTTCTTATGGTCGTCTGCTTGTTATTTCACCGACAATCTACTCGATTTCTTTTTTGCCGGTGTTTTTGCCATCGGTGTTGGCCAAATATTGTGTTCACTAAGCTGTTATTGGTCAGTATCGTTTAGATGTCTATTATCGTGTCGACGTGTCACTTCCCCAAAAGAAGCTACCGTAGTCAAAGTATTACCTACTCCAAATAATGGATTCACTGAATTAGTGATGTTAAATACATTCCAAGACCAAGACCTAAAGACCGTTACATGGTTCAGGTACCAGGAAATTAAATATATATGGAATGATGACAAGAAATGTTTTCATTCTTTGGAATTTCCAATTGCTAATACAATAGAACAATATGGAAATTGTAAAGGCTACAATAGCGATGAACAATTATCTAAAGCTGTACAATTGTATGGTCGAAATCGCCTTAATATACAATTACCTAAGTTTAATGATTTGTTTATTGAAAGGGCAACAGCTCCTTTTTTTGTATTTCAAGTATTTTGTATTGCTTTGTGGTGCTTTGATAAGTATTGGTACTATTCTTTATTTACCTTAGCGATGTTGGTACTATTTGAATGTACCTTAGTCAAGCAACAGTTACGTAATATGGAGGAAATCAGGAATATGGGTAATAAACCAATTCATTTGCATGTGTTTCGAAATAAAAAATGGCAGTTGTTGTTAAGTGATGAACTTACGCCTGGCGATATTGTATCTATTACAAGAACCAATAACGACCAAACTGTTCCTTGTGATTTATTACTCTTAAGAGGTTCATGTATCGTTGATGAAAGTTTACTTACTGGTGAATCCATTCCACAGATGAAAGAATCTATTGAAAATATTGCCGATCATACAAGAAATTTAGATTTTGAATCTGATAAGAAATTACATATTTTATTTAGTGGTACAAAAGTAGTTCAACATACTTCTCCTATGAAAGTAACATCAAGTGTGCGTGCCCCTCCAGACAATGGCTGTATTGCTTATGTGTTACGAACCGGTTTTAACACATCGCAAGGTAATCTACTACAGACAATATTATTCGGTGTCAAGCATGTCACCGCAAATAATATGGAAACATTGGCATTTATTTTATTTTTGTTAATTTTTGCAATTGCTGCAGCTTATTATTTGTGGATTAAAGGTACTGAGGATCCAAATAGGAGTCGTTATAAATTATTCCTTGAATGTACGCTTATTCTCACTTCTGTTATACCTCCGGAACTCCCTGTTGAATTATCATTGGCTGTGAATTCATCAATTTTGTCCTTATCCAAACTTGGAATATATTGTACTGAACCTTTTAGAATTCCATTTGCTGGCAAAGTAGAAATATGCTGTTTTGATAAAACTGGCACTTTAACCAAGGATGCTTTAATTGTTGAAGGTATAGCTGGTGTTGAAAAAGATATGATTCCAATGATCGAAGCCCCTGAACATACTATTCAAGTTTTAGCATCTTGTCACTCATTGGTCCAACTGGAGGATACATTAGTAGGAGATCCTGTTGAAAAAGCCTCTTTGAACGCAATAAATTGGATTTTAACCAAAAATGATTTTATTGTACCGAAGAAATCAAAGATATCGCCGTTGAAAATATTAAATAGATTTTATTTTTCTTCGTCTTTAAAGAGAATGTCTGTTTTAGCATCTTATAAATGTGCGAAGACAACAAATAAAATAATACATATAGCAAGTGTCAAGGGTGCCCCCGAAGTGCTAAGGTCAATGTTACTAAATATTCCTAATAATTATGATAGTACATATCTTGAACTAGCTGGTCGAGGAGCTAGAGTATTAGCACTCGCTAGAAAAGAAATGACTGCCATTCCAAATGATTTAAAAAATTTAAAGAGAGAAGACTTGGAATGTGATTTAAATTTTGTTGGGTTTGTAGTAGTTTCATGTCCTTTGAAACAAGATTCAGAGAATGTTATTAAAGAACTTTTGAACTCATCCCATATGGTAACTATGATAACTGGAGATAATGCATTGACTGCATGTTATGTAGCTAATGAATTAAATTTCACACGATCTTCAAGTCGAATCATTTTGACACTTTCAGAAACTAACAACACATGGTGTTGGATAAGTGATAGTTACAAAATTCAAGTCGCATTAAATGGAAGTATTAAAGAATTAGTCGATTCATATGATTTATGTTTGACAGGAGATGGATTAGCTTTCCTAAATCAAAATCACAAAGATGTATTAAAAAAAATTTTACCACATGTCTGTGTGTTTGCTAGAGTGGCTCCCAAAGAGAAAGAATTTATAATAGTAACGTTAAAAGAATTAGGTTATTCCACGTTGATGTGTGGAGATGGTACTAACGATGTTGGCGCCTTGAAACATGCACATGTTGGTATCGCTATACTTGCTAGAGGTAAAGAAAAGTTTAAATTAAAGAAAGATATGTTTGCCAATAAATCAAGAAAACCAGGAGAAAATGTTGGTGATCAAATGAAAAGACTAATGAAAGAAATAGATGAAGAATCTGTGACCGTGGTTAAGTCAGGGGATGCTAGTATTGCTGCTCCTTTTACAAGTAAATTTTCATCTGTAACTTGTGTTTGTCATGTGATTAAACAAGGCCGTTGTACATTGGTTACTACACTTCAGATGTTTAAAATATTAGCGCTGAATGCTCTTATTGCTGCTTATAGTCAGTCTGTACTGTATGTTAAGGGTATAAAATTTAGTGATTCTCAAGCTACACTGCAGGGATTGTTGTTAGCAGCTTCATTTTTATTTATTTCGCGGTCTAAACCTTTAAAAGTCTTATCCAAGCAGAGACCACTGCCAAATATATTCAACATATACACAATTTCAACTGTATTACTACAATTTATTATACACTTTTGTAGTTTAGTATTTTTAGTCCAAGAAGCCGGTGTTTATGCGGAAAATGATACTGTGAATACTACTTTGCCGTTTTCAAATGACAGTTCATTATCCAATAGTACAGATTTGGATTCGGTAGATTCAGATGTAGACGAATTTAAACCTAATGTGGTGAACAGTGCAGTATTTATTATTTCCATGGCATTGCAAATTTGTACCTTTTCAGTCAATTATCGAGGAAGGCCGTTCATGGAAAATTTAATAGAAAACAAGCCATTGTTATACAGTACACTTGGGACAATTATGGTAATATTGTTTTTAAGTATGGGTACTTTGCAAGGACTTAATGAGCAATTTGAAATTGTTCAATTTCCCTATGAATTTCGAGTTATTTTAATAAGTGTACTTATTTTAGATTACTTTGGTTCTTATATAATGGACCGATCATGTTTGTGGCTTTTCGGTGAAGGGAAATTTAAAAAAGTGCCTGTGTAAAAAAATTTTTATTGTTAAAAATGCGATGATAAATAATAAATGTAATATTCATAAATTATAATTTTGTATTATTGTGAAATGAGTTTATACATTAGAAAAAAAAATATATGAAAAATATAATTGCTTACAGCAGCTTATTTTTATTGAAGTTAAATGTATAAAAAAAGATAATCTAAAAGGATGTCTTTAAAAAAAAAAATTAAAGAAATACATTTTAATTGTATTAAGTGCAATATTATATAATATTATGTTGTTAATTTAAAAATATTTTATTTAATAATAAATTAAATGAATGTAAAAATTATTTTATTGTACCTACCTATTAATAATTATTATTCATATTTTATTGCATTTTTCAAAATAAAATGAGCAACATTTATTACAATATTATTTTATTGATAGTTCCAATAGTTAAAATTCACTCAATAATGAAGACTTTAATTCTGCTCTCTTGTATAAATAAATAAAAAACCAACATTTTAACAGAAGTAGATCTTAAATTTGTAATAGATATTTATTTTAATACTAATACATGCATCTTATATGGTAAAAAAACCATATTACACTTCTCAATATTTTTCATCTACAAAGAAAATCTACAAATCATTTTTGTTAATAAGTAACCATGGCAACAAAAACAACTTCTATTTTGAAAAAAAGTTAGAAATATAAAATATCTATATTCGGCCCAAAAACATGTTAAAAAAATATTAAGAAGGCAATAAAGTATTTTGTCATTTTAGCAAAAATATATGTAAGTATAAGCATTGATTTTAAATACTAATATTTATAATCAATGGTACTATACATTATTCATTCTTAAAAGTATAATCTTTTTAGTCAACCTAATTAAATATAAAAGAATGTTACTTATTTTTTTTTGAATTTTAAATTCATTGAAAACAATTTGAAGTTAAATTATAATACCTATTTGTAGGTACTACTTTCATAGGTACTGATGGTTTTCAAAAAAAACATTTATTAAGGACTGTTTTCCTATTAATATTTTAACTCTGTCTAATACATGTTTTACTATTAAAATTTAAAAGTATGTCAAGCTATTGCCTATTAGTAATATAATCCTTTATTGTGAAATATAACAAAGGTATTGCTGTTAAGAAAATATTTATAATCTGACATTAAATTTTATCTCTATAAGATGAAATCGTTTGAAGTGTCTATAACTGCTAACTCCATAATTTGATCGAATAGAAAGATCATTTAATCTCATTTTTTATTTAGATATTATTATGAATAACTATTCATAATAGTAATAATTGGTAATACAATATATAAGTTATCCACCATCAATAATAATAGTTAAACCTAGGACTTGCAACCCATATTCACCAAGTTTTAACAAGGACCATACTATGAGGTAAGACCTTTAAGACTGATAATAATTTTACTCGAGTGAAAAGCATAAACATTTACTTGTTACACTATGGAATAGAAAATTATAAAACATATTTTGTGATAGTATTACAGTAATAATATTAAAAAAACTGGTAAGTAGGTATCACTCTTCTAATCTTCTGTACAGTTGTATGTTACAAGTTAGTCCGCTGTAATGGATGGTGTTAAATTTGAATTCTATGATATAAAATCAATTTATACAATTACGAAAAACGATTGTGAGCAAAGGCGGCTGTCGGCATAAAATATTGTTAAGTTTATTTTATGATATTATTGTGATTCAAGTAATTTATTTTACTATTAGCATTTAGCATTGATTAGGTAGGCATTAGTACAACAGTGAGTGGGTTAAAATCATTTTTACCAAAAAAAATGACATCTGAAAATGTCACTGTGTATTTATGTGTATAAAATATAATAATATAGGTACCTACTTCACGGGGTGCCGCCACTGGGCGACTTCCCCTTCGGCCTTCATGTCAATCATTCATCACCACATTTACTTAATGTATAACTTGTAAATACAGATTGTAAATACTATGTTTTGTTCAATAAAAAAAAAAAAAAAAAGGTACCTACTCTAAAAGTTTCATATACCCACGAATAATATTTTTAAATTATAACAAAATAACTAAAATCGTTATTATTGGTTTTAATATGTTATTTTAACATATTAATATGATGTCTGTAAAAAATAACCATGAAAATAATTGTTCATTGATTTCTAGATTTGTTGGTTGCAGACTCGGGACTTTTTTTATAGGCCGGTGTCATCATTATGTCCCCCGCGACTGGTACAAAATAATCCACTTGGTATAATATTATTACTGTTGAGTTGACGATTTTTCGAGGACCTCTTCTATTTAGAATACCTTGGTAGTAAACCAACATAATCCACTCCGCTAAACTAAACTTTAAATACTTATAACTATATAGGGCCCGTAATCCGCATTATTTTTTAGAAAGTCCGCACCAATGCTTTTCGAGTAGGTACATAATCCGTTACATACATGATACATCAATGAATTGAAAACTTAAACTTTTATTTTGCATTTTCATCAGTTTTATCGTTTTTTGTGCAATAATTATTGTGATTTGTTAATATTTAGTGCACATTTATACATGATAAACATTGTTAGATTAAACTTAATTAGTGCTTAATTCAAAACATTTTGTTCCGACCATTCATAATTGGTCGATCGTAGGTACTTTTGTTTGCTCAAGAATTACTAAAACAATTTTTGGTTATTATTTAAGAACATAAATAATAGTTTTTTTAAATTTGGGGGGCTGTAGGTCAGGTCTATACTTGATACTCTTATGATACTTTTAAATATTAGTTGTGAAGTCATTAGTTTTTGGTGGGGCTATAGAAATTCTAGGAGGGCAAAGCACTCCCAGCCCCCCCCCCTATTTGCGCCTATGAACATAATTGCCGTTTTATAATTCATTTTTAGTGAACTTTTGCTATTTTTAGAGCATTTTAATCTGACCCCGTGTTTATACCTATAAACAATGAACTACTCATCCAACATTTGATTTTAATATATTGAAATATTTGAAAAAAAATATAGGTACCTACCGCGTGCCTACCTACTGTTTTAGAATACGAAAAAATGTGTTTCAACTTGAAAAAAATGTAAAGGAAATATGGCGATTGCCAATGACCTAATACAATCATCATTAAGATCGGTCGCTTCAAGAACAACTAAATAAATAGTTGTAAATAAGTTTATTATGAGTTACCTATACTTGAACAATTAATTATTCCTTAAACTATTGTATAGTGTGTTGTGTACTTAAGTAAAAATGATCCATCTATCTATCACATTAATTATATCTACTCTAAATATTGTCTAAGATTTATGATTTAAAGTACAAGAAAAATAACAAACAAATTAATATTACCTCTAATAAATTTTAATTTTAAAAACATTTATCACCTGTTGATTATAGTGATTGGTGAGTAACCAAAAGATAAAAATTAAGTTTTAGTTGTAATAGTATATATAGGGTAGATTTTTCATTAATAGTGGACCGACTGGGTTTTACTTTTACAGTATGAACTATTTATGAAAATCCTCATTTTAATTTTTCAATCCTTATCTATATATGAGGAACTTTGTATTTAACTATTGTATTCAATTATCATTTGACAAGCTTTTTGACAGCAAACATTTTTTTATTGAAAATAATTTTAAAAAAATAGGTAATAAAACTCGAAATGTTCTTGTTCAAATAAATAGCACAAAAAGAATCGCAATATTTCCAGATATTTATGTATATAAATTATAAATCGATGATTTATTTGCACTAAAATCACTAATATAAATATTCATTGAAATACTGAAATCATACATCTAAGGTAACCTATTTTTTTAGAGTTACATTAAAGAACAAAATATTATATTTGAATTCAATAATAACACATTGCACGGTTTTATTACCTTTTCACTAAGAAATTCGGCACCCGTTTCGTTATTTCGACTATTCGAGATCAACCGACAACTACAATTTACAATAACAATAAATTATCCACATATTATCACGATTATTTAATTTATTATGATGTTTACGTTTAATAAAATGAATATACCAATTACATTGTATTTTCGTCCTCTCATAGTCTCATGTCTGTACCGAATATCAGTAGTCAGTACCAAAGAACAACAGTTTCTCAAAATTTCACTTCTTAGCCATAAAATTATGGAAATAAATTAACAAAGGAGGAATTTTTATATTTTATTATTTATTTGAAAAATCCCAATTATAAAAATATTTTCTCAGGTGATGCATTTGAACCGTTATATTAATAGTGATTGGTATTATAGGTAGATGCCTATAGTGATTTGTAATACAATAGATTGTAGGTACCTACTATTGTTTGCCGGAAACATCTCATTTATATTTTAGTATAGGTATTATTAAGTATAATATTTAGCATAATACTAATATAGGTACTATGATTAACTAATTAACTTGTGTGGTTAGGTACCTACCGTATAACTGCGTGATTAGGTTCGTAAATCGTAGTTTAACTAGGTATAATAGCTTAAAAATACTCTTGTACCTATCAAATAATTTTTTCAACTTACTATAAATCGTGTCCACTTCAATATACATAAAAACGCATCATCATAAAATCAATACATACATGCATTCATCACTGCGCTCATAATCTAAAACATATATTATTTGTAAGTACCTATATATATATATATATATAATGACAATGATTATGTACTAGGTATGTATTACGTGGGTACTTTACTCGTGTTTTTTTATACGCGCGTTCTAACAGTTTACGGATGCTGTAATATGGAGTATAGTATATATATACCTAAATCATTATATAATCGACCTAAGTATATTGTATATAATCAATTGCAGGAATAAATATTCACGGTGTAGGTACTATAATCGTAAATTATGATTATTGTTAGTTTCTTTTTATTTGATTTAAAAAAATAAATACTAATTTCTGCGAAATGGCCACCGAAAGTTGCACTTTTCCAAGTACCTTAAACATGAACGAATTGCCCATAGTGCGCTTCAAACTAAACACACCGCCTTTGAGATGCATTGTTGAAGGTAGGTACCTAACCTAACCCATAGGTATTATTTCAGTATATTTTGCTTATTAATTATTATTTAATTCACATTTTAATAATCAAGTTTCGTCAACGCCTATTGCCAACTAAAACTTATAAGCCTACAATAAAAGTAGTTACTGATCAGATTTCCTTTATGCACCCAGATATTATTTAAACCTCTTATTAGAATTAAGTACATATATTTTAATAACAATAACTTTTTTTCTTTTATTGTGTATTAAATAAATATTATAATTAGATAAGTCTACGAGTATTAACTAGGTAGGTAATTTAGTAATTATATTTATTAAAAATAATAACTCTGCATGGGATGGATTTATGGGCGATGGTCGTTCGTGCGACTATCATTTATACCGTTTAGACGAGTGAATTTATATTTACCTGAGTTAGGTAAAAACTTGACTTTGATGCGAACTTTTTTAAACATAGGGTTCAACTTAAAATAATCATATAGGTACTAAGTGTTCAACAATTTATTTTGGTATTGAAACCGGTTTTCAACTTTTTGTATGTTTACTTTGGATCATAAGAAATTAAGAACAACTTTTTCCATGCATTGATTAAAAAATGCATATTTATAGTTGTCGAATACAAAAAACAATATACACAATTTACTTATTTTATAGTAAAATGTTGATAATTGTTTATCCGAATTTGTTTTAAAGTTTCTAGTAGGTTCTAAATAACATAATAGTAGTCTTGTAAAAGATACTTTTTAAAAGTATTCAAATACAAATATAAATATTTATTTTAAAAAGTATTTGTACTTACAAGCTTTTTATAAAATATTTAAAAAAAAAATATAAATCAACTGAACCGACTTACATGTCTTACCTATATTAATAGTACCTATAGTAGAGCATTTTACACCTTCTCATTTGGTGGAACTTAAAAATACTCATTTGTTTTCTTTAACAAATTATTTGAATTTTCGGTTGAGTATAATTCACAGAAAAAAAAAAATATTAAATTATAATATATAATATTTACATTTTTATTTTTATTTTACGTACCTAATCAAAATAGGTCTTTTTATCATAAAAAAACAGTCCATTTCGAATATCTTATAATTTATTTATTCTGCAATCGCAGGGCACCACAAAGTAAACTATCAAAAGTAATACCTAACTATAATAATGTTTAGATAAGTATTAAATCTTAACCTGTATCTGTTACGTATACTATGATATAAAAATTGTTTGCTAATAACGAACCTATACGATTTCCCAAAAGCAATTTCTCCAAGAAGTAGTTAGAAATATGTATTAAGGAGCTTGAAAAAAATACTAATTTATGTAGGTAAGTGTCATTAGCTAGCCCCAAGTCTAAACGGCTAAACATAACTAATAGGTTATTAAGGCATACAATTCCTTTATAAAATTAAAATTATATAGATATCCATATAAATATAATATCATACATTCAAAATTTTTTTAATATCAATATATTATATTTTTTTGTAGTAAACGTTAATTCGAAACGTCGTTATAACTTTTATCAAAATATTCTTTTTGGGAATTTTCAGATATAAGTAAATTTTATATTATTTATTATCCATATAATTTTTATATTTTGTCCATACATTTAACTTGTACCTATTCATTTTTATTTTTATTTGTCAGGCCTTTCTGTTACATCATAATCCTGTATGTATACATATTAAATAACTATCCATAGAACCAAGCCTGGCGAGAGGGGGCCTGGCATTTTTATGAGGGTTCGGAAATTTGGGACTACTCAATTTTTTTTTAACGAAAGAAACAATTAAAAATAAGAATTTTAAGAACACAGCAAAAAAAAAAAATAACTCTTAACAGTTACGTGACATAGTTAATGGTAAGTGGTCAAAAGTATAGTGTGGCCCCTAAGGTATTATACACTCGGGCCCCGGCTCGGATCTCTCTCCACGAGTCACGACCATGCCTATAACATTATATAGGTAATAAAATATATTATAATTACTTACATTATACTTATTATTTTCATTATATCTATACTATTCTATAGTAATAACTCATATGAAACGTTTTGATAAAATACAAGGCACTTAACTGTTTATTTTAAATTATTGTTTGGGCCAAATATTAAGTTTTTCAACTAAAAAGCTGAAAAATGCTTGATGCTTCGCTTCATACAAAGTAGAAACTACATAAAGTACCGTAAAAAAAAGTTTGTAGGTTTGGTTAGGTTTTTATTTTTTTGATTTCACTTATACGCAGTGTTGGGTAAATTACTTTTAAAAAATAATGAAATTACATTACTCGTTACTTTAAATATTTTTATTTAAATTATATTTGCATTACCTAAAATTATTTTTATTACGTTAAATTTCTTTTTCATTAATAAAGTAGTGCGTTACAAATAACGTTACTTTTTTTTATCATTTTTTTTAACCATATTCAATTCATATGATTCAATTATTATATATATATTTTACAATCATAGACTTAGTGATAATAGACCTATATTAGTATTATGTACAAATGTACAATCATCTCACCTATATGGTCATAAGTTATAAATCATAATTATTTTTTATTAAATTTTTTTTTAAACCGAAATCTTTTTTTTTGCTAATAAAATGATAACATTTATTCCTAAAATGTTTAGTAATATTGTTAACTATTATCGGAATCAAAAATAAATATAATTGATTATTAATTTTTAATTTTTCTGGGATATCCTATACCTGTAATATATTCAAAACTATTATTTTAATAACATGGAAAATAACGCGTTAGTGCGTTACTTCATAGAAATTACTTTTCAAAAGTAATTTTGTTACAATTGCGTAAACTTTAAGTAAAATTTAATAAAATTACTGCTGCGTTACTGAAAAAGTAATTGCGTTACAGTAATTAGTAATTTACGTTACGTTACTACCCAACACTGCTTATACGAAAAAAGTTCTTATTGTTTCAAAGTATATTATTAATTATGTTTTTAAGCTTTAATAACTTTTTTTGAAGTTCCGATAACGAAAAAATAAAAAGATATTGCACAGTCAAAGTTCTCTTTTTTATGTGGTGAAAGTTTCGTTTCTTATTCATGACTGTAGGTAGCTTTCTAAGTTCTTTCCCGCGCAAAACAGTTTTTGTTATGCAGCGCGTAGATACGTGTGTAAGACGGTAACAACAATGCAGATAAAACGTCCTCTTAACGAAAATGATAAGTAATATAAAATAAATAATAATGTATATTACTTATAGGTAAGTATAGCTGTAGTACCTATATGAAATTTAAATATAATGCATGTCTAGTCTCTAGTCTTTAATGATACAAGAAGGTTTTTTGAAATTATAAGATTAAACCTAGGTATACTTACAGAATCATGTTATTAAAAATGCAAAATTCTACGTTGATTTCAGCCATACTACCTGAGTTATTAGACAACTTTGAAAATGCAAGTATAGAAGTAGTTCAATGTCCAGATTTAACCCAACCACCGTTTAACTTGACTTCTGAAGGTGAACATAAAATATTAACCTACTTATATACCTATATTATGTGTATTATCCATGAAGTATAATGTGTAGGTAAATATTTTATTAATGCGTACCTATAGGACTATGTGGCGACGAAAACGTATTTGACATCGGCGACGTCACCAATTTAGTACCTTTGTTTAAGCGAGACAAATTATATAACGTCAAAGATTTAAAACAGATTACTGGGTCCGATCCATTGTTCATCATCGGAGCGTGTGCTGGACCATATCCATTTTTCGGAGCCGACAGTGAGGCGAGTATATCAGCTGTCAGTTATAGATTGATGAATCAACCAAGAGCGAAACTTTAAATTTTACTGTTTATAACCTACCTATATAATATTTTCGTTGTGATGCTGTATTGACATATTATTATGAAAACTGTACAAAAAAAATGTTTAAGTACCTATCATTAATATCAAGTTAAATAAACTAGAGCTTGTTTTAAATATAAGTATGAAAAAAAATTAAATGTGTTTATGAAATGAAAAAAAAAGTACTCATATATTATTTTATAACGTACATATTATACATACTATTTGAATAGTAATAGTATACACAATTATAATTTATAATATTATAGTGCGTGGAAAATGTTAAAATGACTGGCAACCGTGTGGAAAACGGAACACATGTTCACATGACAAAGTCCGATGACGTCCCGGAATGTTTCCATAAGTCGTTACCCGACGACGAAATGAGGTTTTCAATGATGGCCAATTTTTTCACTAGTAACGGTTTTAAAGGAGAGGTAGGTACAAAATTGAAAATATACAGGGTGTGGCAGTCAAACCCGAAGATTTCAACATGAACTGGTGGGCGTGGCTAAAGTGGTAGAGATTTCGGGTATGTTCTTATCTCTTTTAAATACCCGGAATTTAGTAATCATGGAACATTGGTCGAGTTAACAGAGCGCGTTCGCGGTAAAAGCGTATTACAAAAGTAATGATAAATGTAGTAGTAATGTGGCTAACCAAGGAAGGCATTTGCCTGACACAATCTTTAAAAAATGAAGTTTTTAAATATATAGCATAAACTTCAACTTGTGTACCTAATTTTTATTTGTTTGGTGAAAAATTAATAAAAAATCGTTTTTCTATTTTTTTGATTTTTTCAAATCATCGGATTTGACTGCCGCACCTGTATATAGGTATTTACTATTTATTTATAAATCTTACTTATAAAAGTTATAATCAAAGTAGAAACTACCGCCAATACATATAAATTGATAAGAAATTTACTTTAATAAATCTATTTTTAATTATCTATTAAAAAAAATTAATATAATAGGTACAGGGCCGTAGCTAGGAACTAGTAAGAGGGCATTTTCCAGGGGTGCAATTTTATCGAGTGGCAGTCTCGATTCAAGTACCTATAATAATTTACAAAAAAAAATAAAAATCCGTCGTTGATTTGCGCTTAAGTATGAAAATGGTATAGATAGTACTGAATTATTTTTTATTTTAGATTCTGAGTGGAACGATGAATGTATTGATTTTATAATGATGTGTGTTTTTTTTTTATTTTTTTTTTTTTTGTGTCTGTCATCACCTTTTAGGACAGTAAAAATGTTTGGATTTTCTTCAACAGTAACTTTTCTGATAGGAAAGTGAATCTAGTTGGTATTTAGGGGGTCAGAAGTAAACCAGTAGTCTTCAAAAGCGACGTGAAAAACAAAAGAAAATTAAAGAAAAGCGGGAATTTTTACGCAAAATCTGTTTTCGAGAAAACCATTTTGGTTTTTGGTGCAATTCTAAAACAGATGACCGTAGGTACCTGCAATATTGACTGAATGTTTATATTAGCATTTTTTATACGTCATAACATTTTGACTTATTTTGAGCTGTTTACGGACATTTTCAGTTTCCATTTTTTTTAGTTTTTTTCTATAAATATCAATAAACCTTTATTTATTGGGTAAAAGAGCTTGACAATTTAATACAAGGCTCCTACTATATTGTTTCAATGAAATTTGAAAAATATTAAAAATCCTTAGTCACAGTTTTTATTTATAAGCATTTAAAATTCAAATATTGACTTAATACGAAAAAATCACGAAAATTAACAAATTATTTTTAGTTGAGAATTCATAAAAATTAAATAAAATTCAATAAAAATATAAATTACAATATTACCGTTTCTCTATTTAGATACGAGTACGATTACATGATAATATGATATATTATGTAAATTGCAAGGTAACCTTAATAATTTTAAATTTTAATACAAGTGTATTTTTTAGGTTTTGAAAATTGTGTGCGAAGTAAGAAAAGGACCGCTAAGTTATAGCACGTGCATTAAAGAAGCATTGGTAAAGCATTTTGGCAATGAAATAATTGGTATGTGTAATGTGTAAACATTTATTGATCCTACTATAATAAGTAATAAATATTGCATTTCCTAGAAATATATATTTTTACTGCTACAGATTATAGATTATACTATAGATGTATACTTACTACTTAGTACCTACGAATGTTTGAATATTATTAAATTGTTTTATTGTTTGTTACATAAATTAATACAGCGTTGGGTGGAGTAATACTCATCGAAAACGGAAAAGTGAAGGTTCACGTCATTAAACCGAGCTTGGCAAAAATACCAATAAAATCAGAAAAAGAGTTGGGCACATTGTTACATTACATTGAATTATCTCCACCGTCGGTGGGTGTCGGATGCATAGTCTCTCATGATCCCGTAATTTCAAAAATTATTTTGATAAGCATACTTACCTATTGTGCTAAATATTTTCCCAATTTTTTAGGGATTGAATTTAAGACTTCAACATTTCCACCTGTACACTGATCGCAATCAAGGAGGACACTACTACATCGATACGGAACCGGAAACGATAAAATATACTGGTTATTTTGGTGTTTCCAAGCAGTTTACTAAAATTGATTGAATTCAAACGTTATTCTGTAATATATTATAAACGTCGATCCAGTAAGCTAGGTACTTCATTTTTGTTTTAAACTGCAGCACTTTTTGTTAGTCATTATAGATTTTAATAATATTTGTAAAACATTTAAAATATTTACCTTTAACAGGCACGGATCCAGAGCAAAGATCGGGGCGGGGGGGGGGGGGGTACAAACATTTTTTTACAACACAAATACAATTTAGGTACAATAAACACATAATTCTAAATTTAAAATTTTTTCCAATATTATAGTAAAATTTTAATGTAATAAATAAATTGATGATTATATATTAAATAGCAATATAACAAAATCTAAACGTCCTTTCATATTGTTGCTTTTTCTAAAATGATTAATTATTAGGTCAATGTTGATATAAATTTCCCTATGAAAATTGGAGAAATAATATTTCTAGGGGGGGGGGGCTGGGCCCTTAGTCCCTCCTTGATCCATTCCGGGCCTTAAACCCGTATGTATAAAAAGGAGTATGTATAATATTATAGAGCAGGGGTCACCAACTCATTTCTACAAAGGTCCGTTTTGAAAATTACTAAACTTCCAATGGTCCAAAACACATTTAAATACCCAATGACTTTTTTCACACATTAACAATTAATAAAAAGGTGGGTAAGTGGATGTCGCTCTGCTGTACAGTAGGTTACAAGTAGGTCACAGTAATGGATGGTGTACTTTGAAAATTCTTAGATATCATTTTTTTGACATACAATAACGCAGCGGCACGAGCGTCTAACGTTACCAACGTACCTAACAGTCAACTTCTCGGAGTTATTTTTTACAACTTTCATAATATCATTGTCACAATATAGTGGCAGCCTTGTAATACATTTTCAAGTTTTTTCACCCAACAAATAAAGTTTTAATGACATTCATAGAAAAAAAGACTAATAAAATTTGAAACTGAAAATGTTCCTAAACAGTTCAAAACAAATCAAAATATTTTGAAAATGTTATCGTGTATAGAAAATGCAAATATAAACGACCAGTGAAAATTGCATGTACCTACGGTCATTTGTTTTAGAGTTGCACCAAAAACCAAAATCGATTTTCTCAAAAACAGATTTTGCATAAAATTTCCCGTTTTTTCTTAAATTTTCTTTTGTTTTTCACGTCGCTTTTGAAAACTACTGGGAAATTTTTTCCTGTCAGAAAAGTTACTGTTGAATAAAAATCCAAGCACTTTTACTGTCCTAAAAGGTAATGAGAGACACAAAAAAAAAAAAATTAAAAAATTAAAAAATTAAAAAAAGGTGGGTAAGTGGATGTCGCTCTGCTGTACAGTAGGTTACTAGTGGGTCAGTACAATGGATGGTGTTAAATTTGATTTCAATGATATAATATAATTGTATAAGAAAAACGATTCTGAGCGAAAACGGTCAGACAGACTATGATGTTACCAAGTATATTTGATGATATTATTGTGAATAAAGTAATTTATATAATTGCCTATTTACGTGGAACCTTGTTTTAAATTTTCAACCCTAAGCTACAAAAGTTGAACATTTTATAAATTTTTAAGTACAAAATAATTATTAAATTATAAATTTTATAAATTTTGTCGAAATTTGAACTTTAAATGCTTATAAAAAAAAATTGTGCTTATGTATTTTTAATATTTTTCAACTGCTATTGTAAAAATATATCAGAAGCCTTGTAATAATTTTCATGCTTTTTTTCCCAACAAATAAAATTTTATTGATATTTATAGAAAAAAAAACTGAAAAAATTTAAAATTGTCAATGTCCGTAAACAGCTCAAAAAAAGTCAAATTATTTTCAAAATTTTATGGTGTATAGAAAATGTTAATATAAACATTCAGTGAAATTTTCAAGTATCTACGATCATTTGTTTTTGAGTTGCACCAAAAACCAAATTCAATTTTGTGAAAAATCGATTTTGCGTAAAAAGTTCCGTTTTTCCTTAATTTTTCTTTTGTTTTTCTTGGCGCTTTTGAAAATTACTGGGAATTTTAAATTTTGACCTCCCCAATGCACCAACGATATTCACTTTCCAATCGAAAAAGACACTGAAGTTGAAAATCGAGACAAAAAAAAAATTAAAAAAAAAATAAAAAAAAAAATATAAAACACACATCATTGTAAAATCAATACATTCATCGTTCCACTCGGAATCTAAAAAAACCCACATCATTGTATAATCAATACATTCATTGCTTCGCTCAGAATCTAAAATAACAACTGGGGGATGGATTTATGGGCGGTGGTTGTTTGTGCGACTATCGTTTATACCGTTTAGGTGAGTGAATTTATATTTACCCAAGTTAGGTAAAAACTTGGTTACACTGATGCGAACTTTTTTAAAAATAGGGTTCATTATTAATTATTTCTATTTGGTATGTATTTTGTACATGAACTTATTTTTTCAATATGTAAATTAGTTTCTTATAAACCTCTTCATACTTATAATAATAATATTTATGTGCGGACAATTCCTGCATTAATTATAATTTAATATAATGACCGATGAGCCTTACAGCAAAATCAACTTAAAAATAATCATGTAGGTACTAAATATTCAAGCCTGATGAATTAAATCAACAATTTATTTTGGTATAGAAACCGGATTTCAATTTTTTGTATATTTACTTTGGATCATAAGAATAACTTTTTCTATGCAATGATCTGAAAATGCATATTAATTATAGTTGTTGAATACAAAAAACAATATATACAATTTATCTATTTTAAAGTAAAATTTTAATTAGTGAATATCCAAATTTGTTTTAAAGTTTCGAATAGGTTCTAAAAAACACAATAGTAGTCTTGTAAAAGATACTTTTTAAAAGTATTCAAATACAGATTTAAATATTTATTTAAAAAAGTATTTGTAGATACTCCTAGTCTCAAATAAGTACTCTCAATCTTTTTATAAAATATTTAAAAAAAAAATATAGATCAACCGAACCGAATTGCATACCTATGTTAATTTTACCCATAGAACATTTTATATTATGTTTGATTTTATCAAAAAAAAAAAAAAAAAAAATGTAAATGGTAAATTCGGGTAAATTATAAAAAAAAAATCATAAAAATATATCATAAACATCATAAAAAAAATTGTTGGTTGTAATTAGCCAGGTTACCCTACCTAATATTAATGTTTTGGATTTAGTGATTTAATAAATTAGAAATTGTATGTATTGAGTGTTAAGGATTTGTATAGATCTCTGATAATATAGAAATTTAATAAATACCTACCTATTACAATAATCTTAACAGAAAAATAAGGGTATCCCATAATTTTTTTTGTAGCTTGAATATGTGTACTGTATTGATACAAACTCTGGGTAGTGGGTAAACGCATTGTATTTCTCTGACTATATCATATTCTCATACCATATAAATATGTTCACATAATTACAAGGTTTTAATTAAAAATATAATCATGTTAATGATTTGAAATTGTTGGAATATTAATGTCACACTTGTCATGTATGTTTTAAGACTGGGGTCTTCAACCTTAATGAGAATTTCAGAAAAAAATTAAAAACTATAATAATTGTCCTTTATTTATTATTAAATTTAAAAATGTTCATATCATAAAATTTATAATGTTATAGTTATTATAAGATTCTTTTTATAGTTGACAAAATTCGTTTTTGAGTTTTAGTCAATCTAATTTTTGTTTTGGATTAATAAGGTTTTGATATGATATAATGTTCAGATGTAGAAATGCTACTAAACAGAGATATAAAATTGATTAAAGAGAATAAGCATATAAAATTAGTGAAAAATTAAATTATGAGTTAACGCTCATTGTGATCTTTTACTTTGGTTTTAGGTTTAAGACCCTTTATATATTTTAGTGCAAGAAGGGCATGTCAAACACGCAGCCCATGGCTAATTTTTTGATGACCCATTGATTGTATTATAAAAAAAGAATCTGTATTGTATAATAAGTAATGTAAATGATGCATACAATTATTATTGCAGATCTTGTATTAGAAAATTATTACAAAGTATAATTGAAATCTCTTTTAAGATCTACATGTTTACTTAAGTAAATAACATACAAAATCAATGATTCTTCTAAACATAGATTACACTTACATATTATATATTTTAAAATTGTCTACAAGACATATGTGATAACTGAAATTTGTATACGTGATAGTGCTTTTTTACGTTGGCTACGATTTTAATTACAGTACCAAACTGATTTCGTACTCCCTCCAAAACTTTATGGAGGCCATGAGAAGCACAAGTCACATGCACCATTTTAGAGTAGAGCGCGTTCAAAGATTCTCAGTTTTCACACTTCATCATATACGGTGCAGCGTCGGACAGAAATAATAAAACGTCGTTGCGTCTTATCCTATCAGGCCATAAATTGCTTAAAGATCTGTCAAAAAGTTTACTAACCGTAGAGTGTTGGTCTTTTTTAGTGCTTCAGTATTCAGTAAAAAACTGGACCAGCGGTATCCTTTTCCAAAATCCCTATTACATTTGCTATATACCGACCTTCTTGCTTGCAATTAACCTGGCAGTTCACCTGTACACAGATCAAAATCAAGGAGGACACTACCACAACGATATGGAACCGGAAACCATAAAATATACTGGTTATTTTGGTGTTTCTAAGCAGTTAACCAAAATTGATCAAAGTCAAACGTTATGCTACAATTTATTTTAAACAATGATCCAGTAAGGTACCTACTGAATTCATTATTCAAACGTTATTCTGTAATATATTATAAACGTCGATCCAGTAAGCTAGGTACTTCATTTTTGTTTTAAACTGCAGCACTTTTTGTTAGTCATTATAGTTTTTAATAAGATTTGTATATTATTTAAAATATTTACTTTAAACAGGAATGTATGTTAGTTTCAACACGATAGAAAAAAGTACATAAGGTCTATATCCCTACACGATAAAAAACAGGTAGGTACGTATTATTTTAGTTCCATATAGTAAATTCCATTCCACAGTAAAAATTATATTAATTCATATATTAAATGTTCTCAAACTGATTAAAATGACTTAAAAAAAAATAGTAAACATAGTACATATTTTCATAAATAAATAAATATATATAATAATTATAAAATATAATGAAATAATGCGATATTTTATATTTTATGAGGTTTATTTTTATAACTTAAAAAATTAACATAATCGTATTTATTAATTTTTTTTGTTGTATAATCTGAAATTTTTCAAATTATAAAATTTTCTTTTTCGGCGTATTTTAGATTCTGAGTGGAACGATAAATGTATTGATTTTACAATGATGTGTGTTTTTTTTATTTTTATATCTATGTACACGATTAGTAGTCGAAATAATCCTGCCATTTTCAACTTCAGTATCTTGTTCGATGGGAAAGTGAATCTAGTTGGTACTTTTGGGAGGTCAAAATTAAAAATTAAAAATAGTTTTAAAAAGCGCCGGGAGAAACAACATGAAAATTAAGAAAAAACGGGTATTTTTATGCAAAATCGATTTTGGTTTTTGGTGTAACTCTAAAACAAATGAACGTATAGGTTAGGTACACATGAAATTTCCACTGGTCATTTATATTAGCATTTTCTATACACAATAAAATTTTCAAAATAATTTGACTCTTTTTGAGCTGTTTACGGACATTGCTAATTTTTTTAGTTTTTTTTTTTATAAATATCAATAAAATTTTCTTTGTTGGGTAAAAAAACGTGAAAATTTAATGCTAGGCTCCTGATATATTGTTACAATTAGCAGTTGAAAAATATTCAAAAGATATAGGCACAATTTTTTTTATAAGCATTTAAAGTTTGAATTTCAACAAAATTTATCAAATTTATAATTTAATAATTATTTTGTACTTAAAAATTTATAAAATGTTCAACTTTTATAGCTAAGGATTGAAAATTGAAAACAAGGCTCCACGTAAATAGGTTATATATAAATTACTTTATGCACAATAATATCATCAAATATACTTAGTAACATCATAGTCTGACTGACTGTTTTCGCTCAGAATCGTTTTTCTTATACAATGATATTATATCATTGAATTCAAATTTAACACCATCCATTACAGTGAGCCACTTCACCTAACCTTCCCCAGGACCTGGGTGGCCGGGTGTAAAGATTTCTAGTTTCTAGATACATTTTGAATGATAATAATTGTAAATTATAAAAGTTTAAAATTTATTATTTTAATAGGGTACCTGGTATATAAGTATTTTATTTTAATGACTCGAGTGCAGAATGTTGGATTTTAGTATGTAAAATTCAGTTTTAGTGCGAACCGCACAAAATGTGTTAAAGGGCCACATGTGGCCCGTGTAGTAGGGACCGCTGCGTAAATTAGATATTCTAGCATTGCAAAAACTAGAGAAAAAGTGCCCCCCCCCCTCCAAAATTTTCTGGCACGGTACAGGACTGTAAACTAACATAAAATAAAAGTCAATCGTTTACTTAAAAAAAACGTCAAAGACGTATATTACAGAAAGAACATAAAACAGTACAAGCCGCGACGACGCAGTACGACTTGAGGTGGGCAAACGACTAGTGGCAGGCCCAGGTCTTACGTGTGGAGGTGAACAAGACACATGCGCTGCGCTACACATAGAAAAAAAAATAATAATAATTATCCGTGAGACACCACAGGCCATATTAATATGATCTAAGAAAAAAATGGCATGTTTGTTGCAGGCATGAACTAAGATATAATGGAAACGACATGGTCGGCGGGAGTTAAAGGTTCCACCATAAATAATAATACTAGTTTCCCAATGTTTTCAGCGCTATCGTAAAAGATAAGACCGTGGCCAACCCTGTATTGTTATAGGTATTATGGTGATAACACCATAGATATAAACAAGGTGCATAGATCATAATTCATAGATCTTTATTATCTATGGTTATCACCTGATAACCGAATTCAAATTTACAACGAACTAATTTATATTTATTTATGTCAGATTTCTATGTATTTAGTCATTAGTATAGATGGCTGTGATCTAAGTTCATGCATTTACTATGTAGATTTTTTTTTTTCCGAGTATAATCGCTACACGGGAGCCGAAATACTATGTAGATCTATATGTATGTACCACGATACAAATAAAATATAAAATACTTTAGCCCACAACCTAACCCACAATGTTGAAAAAGTGGCGTCACCCGGCCCCCTTGTCAGTATAGTTAGCAATCTAGTTTATTATCTATATATTCTGTGGTATGTACTATGTAGTATACTATATTAAATCTTATTTCCATATAAAATATCTTATAGATTTTTTCCATTTGACTGACGTTAGTTACTTAGTTGCACCTTGCTCGTACAGCGGGCCAATGTTATAACACCCAAAATCGAAGACCGTGGATATAATATATCTGGCTGTGGTCTGCACTCTAGACTGCAATTTAGTATTTACCGCCTTACCGGTACGTATTTTAGACCAACGCTTCCACGATGTCGGCAGCAAACGGAACTGAACAGAATAACTACAATAATAATAATTGCGATCTCGAGGAGGAACTTGTGAAAATGCAAAGTGAGTTTTCGCGCGTAAACTCGTTTTAATCAGTATTGAGTATGTCCGTTTAGAGTATATAGACATCTAGTTAAGATGTTCGTCGAAATTTAAACTACGACAAAAACCTACAGCACCCCTCCCCCCACAGTTAAAAAATGATAATATGATTAAAAAAAAAGAAAATTACCTAAATAGCTAATTTGTACTTACAAAAATATGTATATATGTATGTAGGTAGGTACGTATAGGTAAACATTTAAATTTTTATATTGATGAATAACCAAAGAGATAACTTAAATTCTGATAGGAAATCAATAACTTTTAAATGTTTAATGCCTATTTTATAAAGACTAGGTAAATTAAAATATATATCTTGGCAATGTTAATACTAATTCACAGTAAATACCTCTGTGGCTCTGTAGGTACAAGTACATAAAAAATTTTTTTATATTTTACATTACTTTGGTAGTTTACATTCTTATTTTTAAATTTAGGTATACTCACCTAAATCAAAAAGTATGTAATACAAATAACATAGGGTTAGTAAATATATAAGTTGGTTAAAGTTAAAATAACAAATGGTATTTTATAGTAGTTATTTTGCATTTTAGTAATATTAAATTAAAATTTTTTCAGGTATTCCAAGTTTGAAGTCCGAGTTGTCAAATTTTAATATTTACTTGGAAAAAATATATTCTTCTGATTCAAATGTATTATTATCTATTCAGGTAAAATAAGTTTTAGCTGTCTCACTAATATTTCTTTATGATGTATAGTATAAATAAATAACGATAGGTACCATTTTTATTTTTAGAAATTAAATGTATCTATTAAATACTTAGAAAATCTATTGAATGTAAATTCATTGGAAAAAAATGATATCCTGGTCACCACCCTGTTTGAAGAACTTGCAGTCAAACGACCATGTTTCAAGTATGTTAAGTTAAAATATTATGTTTTATTCGTGATTTTAGATGTATTCAAAACCAATTATTAATTTAACATTTATTTAGAATTCTTGGGCGTCCAGCCTTGTTGGAATTGGCTAAAAGTCCTAATGGCTTACAGGGCTTTAATCGCCATCGTTATTGTAATGCACTTGTTGGTGCCATTGTCAGTGTCACAGGAATTCAAAAGAGGGATGAAATGGTATTTGTAATTTGTAATATAATTTATTTATGTAATCAAACAATTGATATTTTATATATATTTTTTATCATTCAGGCACGTCTTCTGAGCTTGATCCGTTGGATGGGTGGTAGTTTTCGAGAAAGTATTAATTACAAGACTACTCATTTAGTTTCTGGTTATGCATGTAGTGTTAAATCCCAATATGCTTATTTACATGAAATCCCGGTTATTGGATCTTCTTGGCTTCATGCAGCATGGGAGAGACGAGATGAAGTGGAATTTAAAGCAATCAATACATCGTTTGTAAGTATTAAAATTTATGATAGCTAAACATGTTTTATTTAAATTTGTCTACAGTTATATGAAAAATATTATTAATATCAAAAAAAAATTTTAGTTTTCAAAACACAAGCTAAAACCATTTCATGGAGCCAAAATATGTTTTATAGGGTTCACGGAAGAAGAACAATCACATATGGTTGAAGTTTTGTTAAACAATGGAGGGACTCCAGTAGGCGATGAAAATGATACAGAATGTACTCATCTGGTAAATATTTGAATATTTTTATTTTGCATTGGTAAACTATAATTTATGTACTTGTGTTGTATTAAATTGTTAAGGCAACAAAATAATGGACATATTTAAATTTGTTACTCATGATTGGTAAAAATTTTACCTTTTAATAATATAAAAAACTCAAGAGAGAGTAGACAGATTCTGAATTTGATCTAAAGCACAACTCTATGACATAAACATGGGTAAAACTCTTATGTTTTTGCTTTAAGTGTTTGAATTTGTATTTATAAAAATTAGCTTTTGGTGTGCACAAGACCACTAACCTTAATATTGTGCATAGACTCCATATATTACGAAAACATGCAAAATAATGATGGGATTTACAAACAAATTTTTGCTTATTTATTTTTAATTTTACAGGACAAAGCTAATTTTTTTTTAAACATTTTATGTTTGTTGGTGTATTGTTTTTTCTGTTTGCATGTCAGAATACAAAGAAAGGTTCTAGTCCTTTAGGCGACCGAGTTCCAACACCATATTTGGCTCTTACAAATTTAATTCAAGCATTTAATAAAGAGAATTCAAGTTCTAATACTCAAAATGGGTGGTTAAAAAAAACACTGAGTGTAGTAGATGGTGAAAATGTGTTTCATAAAATCAAGAAGATTCGCCTTCAATTTTGACATAGATTGCGATGAGTTTTTGTTTAAACATCCTAATCCTATGTTAGCACGTTTGGATCAAACCGATCAAACTTTGGTTTAAATTTTTAACTTTTTTTAAAAGAATATTAAAAATTAAGTACATTTGTATAAAAGTATAACCTAATTAAAAAATGTATTAAGTAAAATAGTAGTATTCGATTTTGGTATTAATAATTTTATTAAAAAATATTAAATCATACCTTGTCTATAATCATTAATTCATAACTAATGAGTTTAAATTGAATTCAATTTGTTTAGTTATACATCATGATTGAATATTTCTTAGTTTGTTTCTATTATATGTATAAAATATTAATGGCTTTGCTATTTTTACTTTATAATTAAACTAATATTAATTTATCATAATGTCTCTGAAAACACTTCAATATTTTTATGTATGGAATAAGACCTAATAATATTTTGTAGTGATATTTTTTATTGTTATTAAACAATTTAACACTTAAGCAGTAAATAATAATGTAACTAAATTTTGACAAATCAACCAGATAGATTCATAATAAAATAATATATAAGTATTTTATTATAAATGAAACCTATATTGTATTCGTTTTTTTGTTCATTTAAATTTATAAACTACCAATATTTGGATAAAGTTCAATTAGCCGCTAATAATTATAAGTTTTAAATATAACACACATATAAACATGATGCACAAAATAAAATGACTGATCATTATCTCAGTTAAACTACTATTTGGTTAATTTTGCACTTTTGATAAAAAAAAAAAAAGATTAAAACCAATTTGACTATAGAAACCAGTATTGATAAATCATTAACAATTATAAACAATATCCGTTGATTCTATTGGTTACAAAAAGACCGACGGATCCTAAGAACTAACTTCCATCCATAATAACTACTTTTATTTTATCTGTATGATTATCTTATCTCTTGTTATATATAATTTTAATGGTTATAATTAGAGTGCGGATTTGTATGCATTTGCATGTTTATTCTGGTTAGTCGTATGATATGCTAAGTGAGCACAAAATATGTTTCATGACATAATAATTCCAAAGTGAAACTTTTCTTCCTTGTAATTTTCAATTTTAAACTTTAAAAAGTATCAACTAGACTCAATTTTCTGTCAGAAAAGATGCTGATGTTGAAAATCAAAGCATTTTTACTGTACCAAATGTTAATGACAGACAGAAAAAAAAACACATCATTGTAAATACAATACATTCCTTTGCTCCGCTCAAAATCTAAAAATATAATAAATGAAACTAATTGAATGTTCTCTACTAGTTGATTGTTAAATATTTTATTAACTTATTAATAGTTTGCCACTGGAAAATATTTAATGCATAAAAAAACTGACAAATAATAAACAATGTTTCACACATTTATTCTAAACACATACTATGACATTGTGGATAAATATTAAATTATATCTATTATCTCAATTTTTATTTTATTTCTCTTGAGTTTCTAACAGCAAATATTTGAGTTACTGCAATATGATTCATAGCTCTATTTATCACTAACATAATATATAAGCTTAACATTGCATCATTATCAATTATCATAAATGCTTAATTTGTATATCATTAACATTATTAATAATTTTTAGCTTGCTATTAATCACAGTGTTTATTATACATTTTAAGTTTTAACTAACTATTAATTCATATATTTAATTTGCATATTATGTATTATATATGGCACATTAAATGTATTTTCTAAGAATCGATTAAAACACAATTCATTTAGGTAACTTACAATCTCAACCAAATTTTATCCCCAGATAAAAAATAGTCCGCTTTTTAATACTTATTGGATATGATTAGTGATGGTTTTCATGTTTGTATGTATGGATTGATGCTTTGCAATTTGGGTTTATATTAATTCAGTTTAGCGCTAAATCCATTTTTCCCCGACTGGGGACGCACCTGCATTATGATAAGTGTATACAATTTAAAAAAAAAATAATAAAATTGTTTTGGATAACACTTTTTAAACAACTATGCAAATTCAAATTTTGTTTACAAAAAATGATACCTAATAAAAGAAATATAATGTATGTTGATATCCATATCAAAGTTGACTTTAAAAAATATTAGTTCTATCCAAAATATTTATGGTTGAAAAAATATGTGTGTATTTGAGTTTATTGGAGATGGTAAAGAGAGAAAATTTTGAGATAAAAGTTTAAAAAAAAACTTAAAATATTATGGATAAATTAAAGAAACTTGATTCTATTTAACAATGTTTTTACTTTTTTTTTTATTTAATTTAGTACCAACTAAAAAAAAAAAATGATCTCTAATAATGATAAAATTCATTTTTGACAGTCAGAATATTTATTGTGTTATTTCTAACGTTTTTTTTTAGATTGTTAATGAATCTTCATTAGATTTGATTCCTCCAGTGAAGAAGAATAATGCTGAAATCCTGATAGAAGCATGGTTCTGGATATCTGTACAATACCAGAGTTGCGCCTTAACGAAAGAATATTTATTAAGCAATGTAAGAACTTATTTTAATATTTCTCAATATGTAATTTGTTTTATACTTATGCAACTTCAATTGGTTTAGTTAAATGTGACCAACACACCTACTTATGCTCATATAATGCCATCTACGTTGACATTAAATTCTTCTCGTTCACGCAAAAGAAAAAGGCATTTAGACCATTTGGGTTCTTTGCTAAGGCCTAATCCAACACATGTGGAAACTATTCGTGAAACATCGCCAACAAATAGTTCAGGGCCATCAAAACGACGGTCATCAGCTGCCAACACCCTCGATGGCCCAAGGTTGTCATGTGGATCATTTTTAAATTTCACAAACAGCCCAGATCATCTATCGCCTTTGAAACTCCCAAAAGGTAAGGGTTTTGTAATAATGATATGATAACAGTGTATTGTATTTAGATTGAATGTATCATTTCCAGATCAAGATTTAGTTATAAAAGATAAACCATTTAGTCCGCGATATCAAGTTTTCTCTGAATTATTACAGACTGAGATTAACTATGTGGGAGTGTTAAACACAATAATTACTGTGAGAATTTTTTCTTAATTCATAATGTATATTTTCATTATTTTTTTTTCAATTTAAAGTTAACCATAGTTTTTTCTTTTCTTCATTTACCTAGTTATTCAGGTTTTCATTTTGTTCATAGGTGTTCAAAGAACCATTAGAAGAAATTATAGACAAAAAAGACTGTTTGCTAAATAATACTGAAATTAAAATTATATTTGGAAATGTTTTACCTATTTATCAAGTACATCGAGAGATGTTAGAAGAGCTCAAATACCTTGCTACATCGTGGCAAGAAGATAGTAGTATAGGAAGTGTTTTCCTCAAATATGTAATACTACACATTTGACAATGGATTTTGCATTTAAATACATTTTTAATTTTTTAACTATGTTGTAGTTCAGTGAGTTAGTGAAAGCTTATCCACCGTTTGTAAATTTTTTTGAAAAAACAAGGGAGATGTTGTTGCAATGTGATCAAACAAAACCTCTTTTTCATGCTTTCCTCAAGGTCGGTCGGTTAAAGCCCGAATGTTGTCGACAAGGTCTACAAGAACTTCTCATTCGACCCGTGCAACGCTTACCCAGTGTTAGCCTCCTGTTAAATGGTGAGTCTTGTGAAGTGGTTCAAATTGTTATAACACAAAACGTGTACTTAAGTTCAACAATTAAATACTTTTATAGATATATTGAAACATACTGATAAAAATAACCCTGATCACCAAGCTCTTGTATCAGCTCTAGCCAGTATACAAGAAGTAATGACTCACATAAATGAAGACAAAAGAAAGACTGAAGGTCAAGTTGTACTTTTTGATATTTTTAATGATATCGATAATTGTCCTGTGAGTAAACCATTAATTGTATTTTAGATTCTGAGTGGAACGATGAATGTATTAATTTTACAATGATGTGTGCTTTTTTAAATTTTTAAATTTTTTTTTTACTTTTGTGTCTGTGTACATAATAAGTAGTAGAAATAATGATTGGATTTTCAACTTCAGTATCTTGTTCGATGAGAAAGTAAATATTGTTGGTGCATTGGGGAGGTCAAAATTTAAAATTTATAATAGTTTTCAAAAGCGCCGGGAAAAACAACATAAAAATTAAGGAAAAACGGGAATTTTTACACACAAACGGTTTATTTGGTGTAACTCTAAAAAAATGAACATAAACACATGAAATTTTCACTGGTCATTTATATTAGCATTTTCTATACACGATAAAGATTTCAAAATATTTTGATTTGTTTTGACTTAATTAGGAACATTTTCAGTTTCCAATTTTATTAATCTTTTTTTTTAAGGACATCATTAAAACTTTATTTGTTTGGTAAAAAAGTTTGAAAATTTAATACAAGGCTCCTACTATATTGTTACAATGAAATTTGAAAAATATTTAAATCTTTAGTCACAGTTTTTTTTTATAATCATTAAAAGTTAAAAATTGACAAAATATGGAAAAATCACGAAAATTACTAAATTATTTTGAGTTAAGAATTCATAAAAAATTTTCTTTTTGAATCTAAGATTTTGAAATGTAATACAAGATTCCTTATAAGATTATCTACCTTTATTAAAAAAAAATGTCTATAAGAAAGTCAAATTAAATTTTTATGAGCGTTTGAAGTTCATATTTTCACAATATTTAATATTCACTCGATTTCTCATGTAGCGGTTTTGTTATTTTATTGTTTTTCAAAAACGAATTACTGTAAATACATGAAAATTTTACTGAATGTTTATATTTTCATTTGCTATACACCATACAATTTTAAAAATATTTGGATTTTTTTGAGCCGCTTATGGACATAGTCAGTTTTCAATTTTTTGTTTTTTTTTCCTATAAATATCAACAACATTTGAAAGCGTAAAAATTAAATGCCAGGCTCCTGATATATTTTTACAATAACAGTTGAAAAATATTAAAAATACATAGACACAATTTTTTTTTATAAGGATTTAAAGTTTGAATTTTGACAAAATGTATCAAATTTAAAATTTATTAATTATTTTGTAGTTAAAAATTTATAAAATGTTCAAATTTTATAGCTAAGGATTAAAAATTTAAAACAAGGTTCCACGTAAATAGATTATATATAAATTACTTTATTCACAATAATATCATCAAATATATTAGTAATACCATAGGCTGACTGACTGTTTTCGCTCAGAATCGTTTTTCTTATACAATGATATTATATCATTGAATTCAAATTCAAATTTAACACCATACATTACAGTGACCCACTTGTAACCTACTTTATAGTAGAGCGACAAACACTTACCCACCTTTTTATCAATGATACTCTGATTTGCGTATAAAATTTTGTATTACTTCAATATTAAGTTTATGTATTTCAACAACTATCATATTTTGTTTTTAGCCTCATTTAGTTTCTTCACATCGAAGTTTTATCACAAAATGTGATGTGGTTGAGCAAGGTGATAACCTTAGTGGTCATGGGGATCATCTAACAATATTTGTTTTTTCAGACGTTGTTGAAGTAAGATGTTCATGTTAATTCTTCATAAAGTAAATAAAAAATTGATGATTGTTGTTCCCTAGGTCTGTAAAAAAAAAAAATCATTTAATGGAAAAATTCCAAAAGAACCGAATTCTGGTTCACACAAATTTAATGGCGGTGTTAAATCATATAAACATATCAAATTGATGCCGTTAAATATAATTAAACAAGTTATAGATATTAAAGAGACTGACGGTAAATAAACTCCTCTATAATAATTGTAGTGAAGAACTGCTACATTTTAGTGATCAGTTTTTCCTCATTCTATCTTTCTATAAATATTACATGACAGAAAATATATGCATTATTTTGATCGATAACCCTTTTTAGATTTTATAGCTTGTACGATTACTCCTTTTATACCTAAATATCTGTGTTCACAGTAAGTCTTAGCCTGATACTATTAAGTACACCTGACTATATTTTATTGAACAAACTTTTTATACCGTATGTATCTTTACACTCAAATTTGTTTCTTAACACATTAAGTGCCATGTGATCACCGGCGGTCATTTGTAAATCTCAAATTTTATGCTTTTGCGACCGCCGGCGGTCACAATTGATCATTACTACCATGCCACATGACCGCCGGCGACCATAAATGAATATGGTTTAATATTATTAACTTTTTCATGACGTTACAATAATGGACCAAAAAAGCGCCGTGGCATAGCGCGAATCATTACAAATTTTTTGATGACAAATGATGCATAATCGTGCGACCGCCGGCAGCCGCATGGTACTTAACGTGTTAATAATGTTAAATGTTTATGAAATATACATATACGTATGGACATATATAAATACCTACAAGCTATAAAATCTAAGAAGTGTCATGGTACAAAATAATGCATATATTTTCCAAAAAACCATAAGAAACATAGATAATTCATATACTACATGAGTTAAAGTAGCAACTCTAGTCTGCGCTGGCCGTTTGTGCGACTCATTTCGGTACATTATTAGAAGCGGAATTTGGTCTCCTTATTCTAGTCTTTATGCATTTAACGTTAGGAAAAGCCACTTTTTATATGGTTTTACCCCAGCATAATATTATTAAAAATAATATTAAAAGGACGCCACACGGGTATTTGTTGTCCCTGTCTTACAAACATACAAAATACCAAATTTTACGTTCACAATAACACATTTTACTCTGTAATTTCTAAAATAACCGTGAATTTACCTCTTATAAAATTTAAAGATAAGAATATTATCTAGGGCATCTTGGATGATTTTATTGAAATATTCCATGTTGTACGTTTGTACGACGGTCAACAAATGTCCGTGTGGTATCCTCTTAAGTGTGGTAGTTATGCGTTATTATTAAACCATTCTACAATTAACCTAAAAAAAAATATTTTAAAACAAAAAGTAAAATAATGAATTGAACAATCTTAAAACACAATATTAAACTCATAACACAAAAAAACCTTTAAATTTGTTTGTTAAGAAGTCTTGAATATTAAAATTAGCAAAACTAAAAATTGAACCTCTCAACATAATTTTACTATACTCTATTCTAGTTAATAAACACAGTAGCCGGCTTATGCACAGGGGCGTGAAAATACTACACAGCAGGTATATATACTAAATAGTTGATTCAATTGGGGGGATGACAAACTGGAGTTGCCTAAATGCCACCAACTTTGTTTCTTAACTTAAACAAAGTATATTTTATTATAACGCATTTGTAAACAGGAGATAACATTCAACCATTTTGTTTAAAAATATTTGAAGATTATAATATTTTGACAATATTTATCTAAATCGCCAAAACTTGCAAATTCTTTTTAGTTATTTCAATATTATTTTTGGTGATGTTAATTTATTTAAATCTGAACAAATTAACACACATTTTTGAAACTACTTTATTTTGTAACATTTACTTTTGACATTAATGCTAATAATAATTTTTAATTAATTAATTTCTACAAAAAATGTATAAAATATAAAAAAAAACAATTTTTATTTAATTTATTTTTCATTCGTAGATTTTTTATTGGTTAAGCATGGTTAAGCAACCTGCACGTGACCTGTTTTTTTGCACAAAAACATAACATATTTTACAGAAAAAAGACTCGTAAAGTGATCTGTTTTTTGAAAGAGAAACACTTTTTCCAACGCATTATCCAATTTTTCAAAATTATGTTTCTAAACCATATAATACAATTTTGAATATGACAAATTTTCTCTAGCTTTTATTATTTTCTTATATTTGTTTTAAGCAACGTCATTAAAAATCAAAGTTTAATGCGCCCTGTTGTAAATTATTCTCTTTCTAACAAAAAAAATTTTTAATCAAATTAGACCACTCTACAATGTAAAGCGTGTTTTAAACAAAAAATAATGCTTTTTATTTTTGGTTTGCGATGTTGTTGACATGACGTATATGCGTGCGTAAATAGCTCGGTACCAGCATACAATAACACTCACGCATCATTGACGACTAACACAAATGCCATGGCTGGCGGCAACAAAATTTTATATTGCCTAAACATTGCTCTTTATCTTTGTCTTTAACATGCGAACAGACCAATTAATGCAATAATAATACTATAGATAATCCTATAAACTATTTAATTAAATTATTCTTTTTCCAGACTGTTGTAATACATTTTCGTTATTAATTATTGAAAATCATGACTTTAAAGAAATATTGTATAAGTTTACTATGACTGGAAGTAATAGCTGTGACAATTATAAAAAAATATTCTTAAAAAACTTATCGCAACAAGTGGCCAACACCGTGTGTTCTGTGAGTACTCGAGTGGTTAAAAGAGACGTGCTTATATAACATTTGTTTTATTAAATTTAGGGCAATATATTAATATCATTGGATTCTCAGCAATTTGACATTGATACAAGTGAAATTACTATTGGTTCTCTTGGGAAAGCTTTCAAGTAAATTATTATTCATAATAAATGTTGATTGTATGAAATTGATATCTATAGGTATATTAACAATTTCATTTGTTTTAAAGGTTTGCAAACAGAACACGTATTAAAGTTGGACGGGCATTGAGCTTTAATAAAACTCCCAGCAAGTTGAAACGAGCAGTGTCAATAATGATGAGTCCTGTTCTTAGCTTGAATAACAATAGAGGGCTGGGTATACACACCTTAACACCGTCTACACAATCAGCCAATATGCACTTAGCATCGTGCACCAATTTAAATGTGAACCCATTAAATGAGCATAACAGTATACAAAGTTGTACACTAACTAAAGTCAAGAAACATGTTAAACGCAATTCTAAATTGTGAATGTCTAGTTAATTTTTCAATTGGCGATCATTTGAAAAGATAACATGTGTAGTCTTTTGCTTTATAAAAAAAAAAAATTTCAAAATCTTACTTTATTGGATCTCGAAAAAATAAATAATTTACTTGATAATATGCTTTACTTGTTGAACCAGTTAACAGTGTCGATTAACCTGCGTTATCCTTATGCGTGGTAAAGACTTTTTGTGGTTGAATGTATGCATGTATTTCATGTTATTGAACTTTTATTATTAATTCATTACCGTATTAAGTACTAAATAATTATCATGGGCCATAACCAATTTTTAATATTGCATCTTGTACATTACTTTAATTTAATAAAAGGTCTATATTAAGTCTATCGTCAGCGCCCAGGTAGCATCCATTGATACCTGGTAAACACTTTAGAACTCAAAAAATTTTGTTTCGATTTTAGCCGTCAGTATCAATAGCTATATTATCTTGTTATGATAATTATGTTTTAAAACTTAATTTAACATTTTTTAAATAAATTATTTTATTGTTACCTCTTGTTAGTATTTAAGATATGTATAATTATGTTGTTTTCAACTTTTTCTAAGACATTCTTGTCCAAAAATGTTCTTTCCTATTCTTCATTGTTAACAATCATTTATTTTATAAATTCTATTTCTACTGAATTAAATGTTTAACATACATGTTAACTTGGTTTTATACTGAGTATTTTAAAGTGCGAGTTACAAAAAAAATGTAGTTATGAAGTTTTTCAGGGCTTTTTTTACATTCTTATAACGCACCCTAAAACACACATTTTGGAAAAAAATTAATTTAAAAAAAAGTAGGTATCGCTCTGCTATACAGAAGTTTACAAATGGGTCACTGTAATAGATGGTGTTAAATTTGAATTCAATGATATAATATCATTGTATTAGAAAAACAATTCTGAGTGAAAACGGTCAGTCAGCCTATGATATTACCAAGTATATTTGATAATATTATTGTGAATAAAGTAATTTATTTATATCCTATTTATGTGGAGCCTTGTTTTCAATTTTCAATCCTTAGCTATAAAAGTTGAACATTTTATAAATTTTTAACTACAAAATAATTATTAAATAATAAATTTGATAAATTTTGTCAACATTTGAACTTAAAATGCTTATGGAAATAAATTGAGCCTATGTATTTTAATTATTTTTTAACTGCTATTAGAACGATATATCAGGCGCCTTATATTAAATTTTCACGCTTTTTTACCAAACAAATAAAATTTAATTGATATTTATAGAAAAAAAAACTTAAAAAATTGAAAACTGACAATGTCCGTAAACAGCTCAAAAAGAATCAAATTATTTTCAAGTATCTACAGCCATATGTTTTTTAATTACAACAAAATCAGAAAATCGTAGTTACATGAAATGTCGAGTGAATATCAAATGTTGTAAAAATATGAATTTCAAACGCTGATAAAAATTAAATTTGACATTCTTGTAGACATTTTTTTTTTGATTAAGGTAGAAAAACTTATGGATAATCTTGTGTTACATTTTCAAATCTTAGATTTAAAAAGAAAAATTTTTATGAATTCTCAACTCAAAATAATTTGCTAATTTTCGTGATTTTTCCGTATTTTGTCAAGATTTGAACTTTAAATGCTTATAAATAAAAACTGACTAAGGATTTTTAATATTTTTCATCTGCCTTTAAAACAATAACCTAGGAACCTCCTATTAAATTTTCAAGCTTTTTTAACCAACAAATACCACGAAATAGTGTTGCCCTAGGGCACTGATGGTCGGGACGGCGCTGTTTATAGTAATGGCTTTAAAGGAGTGTTAAGTACAAAATATTTGTAGGTATTTAATATTTGGTTATAACCAAAGACTAAAGTAGAAACTACCTATAATATATAATTTAATATAAATGTATTAGAAATTAACTTTAGTCTTTAATCTATTTTGAATCATCATTATAAATTATAATAATATTACCTATAATACCTATGTAAAAATGATTGTTTGTTCGGCTCTATGGACTCATAAACTATTAACTAACTAATCGCTTGTTAGTATAGGAAATATTTACTCCCGATCATTATTACTACCCCAGTAAAAATCACCTGTTACATACGAGTACCTCATTAGTGCCGACTTTTTGAGTCCGTGATTTTAGTAATTACTAATAAATAAAAATTACGAATGTTTAAATATTATGAAACTGTTCTTATTATTTGTTACTTATATAAATATAGCATTGGATATTTGGGTGGAGGAGTGATACTTATGGAAAATGGAAAAGTGAAAGTGCACGTTGTTAAACCGAAATAGGCAAAAATACCAATAAAATTAGAAAAAGAGTTGGGCAATTGGTTACATTTCATTGAATCCGACGGTAGGTATCGGATGCATAGTCTCACGATCATGTAATTTCCAAAAATTTTTTATAAGCATTTATTAGTATCCCCTAAGCAACTGAGCTAAATATTTATTTAAAGTGTTTTTCCCTTTTGTTAGGGGTCGAAATGTCGAATTTAAGGACTTCGACATTTCCTCCTATACATACACTAATCGCGATCAAGTATACTTGTCCTATAGGCAGGGGTGGATAGGTACTATTTATGTTACAGGGAATTATTTAAAAGGCCCCCCAACTGAAAAAAAGTTTGGTCGCTTCGCTCGCATTAGATATTCAATCTATAGTTTGGTACGGGGGCCGGGGAAATGGCATATCTATAAGTAAAATGCTTTTTTCGGTTGTAAGGGATTTTCGAAAAATTTCGCGTAAGGTCGTACAAATTCCGTACTAAATATCTGCACAGGAAAACATACGAAGATATTTCGGTCTTCGTTTAACGATAAAAATTGTAATATTAAGTTAAAGATCCGTAAGCAAATTCTTGACTTGTCGTGGTATTATTATATAGTTAAAAATAACAGTAAGTAATAATAATTTATAAAAAAAATGAATAATATTAAATTTAAACTATTCCTATTTGGTGAATATTTTACTCTGCAAAAAAACAATGTGTAGACCCGAGTGGGCCCCGCGACAGAAACATAGACAGGGGCCCACAGGGAAAATCCTTTTTCCCTATGGGCCTATCCACCCCTGCCTATAGGACATTACCATAAAATATAATGGTTATTTTGGTGTTTCCAAGCAGCTTACTAAAATTGATCAAAGTCAAACTTTTAATGCATTGATGCAATTTATTTTAAACGATGATCCAGTAAGGTACCTGCTATATCGGTGTAAGTACTTATTACATCATTTTTGTTATTTGCTGCAAACTTTTTATCGATACCTACTATAAAAAAAATAAAGATAAAGTAGACATCAAATTATAGCTTCTATAAACACAACATGCAAAAGTGAATTTTACATAAGATATTTGATAATATATTATTATATATTTATATATAATATAATGTAGAATGTTGATACTTACATCATACATACAATTATTATAAAATCACGATTCGCTGAAGAGGGGAGAACCTGTCATATAGGAAAAAGTGGGGATGCGCATTCAAGATTAAAATTCGTATTGTTACTGACATACCTACCTATATTTTGTCTATGTCAGCAATCACTAATCAGTGTACCGCGAAACGTTATCACCGACGGTCCAATTTTTCGTGTCTGCAAACTTTGCCGCTTTCTTTCAAAGATATAGTTTTGATATTTCTTAAAAATGGCTGATTCGAGCTCGCCCGCGACTTTGGACATGATCAGTCTGCCCACGGTGCGCGTCGATCTCAGCGTACCGACTTTGGACAGAATCATCGAAGGTAGGATACGCAGTTCGTTAATAAATGGGTACAAACTACAAACACGATAGCCGATGTGAATAAGTGAATAACATTAAGAAATAATTACTAATTAGTCGTTTATATCACAGAATTACATATTGTTATTTATGTGTATAATATTATATATCTATCGCATTATACATGGTGTACATTTGATACATTTGATAATTATTCACAAGGCATATCGTATAAATTGTATGCATGGCATTGAAGCGCTCTGTACACAAAAATAAATACTTCTTCAATCTACATTCTACATTCTACATAATATACACATTATAATTTTTGATTATCTCTTCTGTATACTGTAGAGGTAATATTATATGATGAACAAATATTAAAATGTGTGTCTCACTATTGCCAGAAAAATGATTAACCTCGGGTATTAGTAACATAGTATAAATTAATATTATGTTGATTGAGCGCAGATATACCTACCTAACCTAATCAACCTGGCTACCTACCTATTATAAAATAAAACAAAAAAGAACAGACAAGGACATTTTTACTTCGATACATACAGTATGTTGATTAATTTCGAAAGTCATCATTACCTCTAGTTTGAAATACAAATATAAAGTGCAAATACTTTAGTGCAGTTGTTTTAATGTAATATATGACTATATATTAAAATATTCTCTCTTATGAAAGAGTTCAAAAAAAAAATCAAAAAACGCCTACATATTTTTATATTTAAAAAAAAAACTTAAAAATTCGAAAATAGCCATTTTGTTATTTAGGTACCTATTTATAACATTGAGAAAAAATCGATTTTAAAATCTGTTAAAATTTGAATGAACGATATAGCAACTTATACTTTCAACAAAACAGCGTAAAATTGTTTGATGGTCTTCACACTAATAACTAATATACCAATCCAAATATCCAATAGGTGTTAATGATGAATAATATAGGTAGGTACTACTCAGTACTCGTTTAAATGGCATATGTTATGTTCGTTATTTGTTTTCAGAATATTTTTTCAATATATCCACCAAAATAAACTCCTATGCACAAGTAAAATATATTATAGGCCTGTGATCTTTGTAACGAAATAACGTCTCGATGGTAATATATCGCACATTTTTTAATTATAGGCATTTCATAGTTCTAATTTCGTTACAAAAATCGTGGGTCTATAAAACTGACTTATGCATAGCAACAGTTGTAATGGGGACTTATGCATAACAACCTATTACAACTTACAAGCAATACGGATATCCCATACACGATCTCTAAGTAATCTCTAAGTAATCAATGGACAATGACTAACCCACAGCTTAAAATAACAAAATCATACTATATCATAAAAATATTATTTAATAGGTACATAAAATAAGTATTCTCCAACCAAAATTTCAAAAATTACAAATTCATTTCAACGGGCTCCTAAAATAGCGGACCACTGTACTTCGGGTCCAACGTCCCTCCCCCTCCCCTCTTGTGGGTTATGCCCCTCTACCAATCAACCCTTGTAGGATGTACCTACCCATTTAATGATTTTATTTTATGACTTTAGCCCTTTTACCGGAGTTGTCGAAAAATTTTGAGACCGTGAGTGTGGACGCGGTACAATGTCCCAATTTGACCTGTTCGCCGTTCAATTTGGCTGCCGAAGGTAAGTACTAAGTACCTAGTAAGTCATCGAGATAAAATTACATATACGGCACACCGTGCAGCAGGTGACTTGAAATGTTCTGATAATGCGAACACTGGTCACTGAACACTAAAGTCAATAACTTAATAATAATATTATTACCTATATTACGCGGCAATGGCCACGTATTGGAGTGGTGCAGGATTGTAGCATGTCGCGAACTCATTTCTCGTAAGCGGTCGCCGGTCAGTAAACTGTTTCGCGCCAAATTGTACATTTAACATGTATGATGTATGTATTTATGTATTACTGGTAGTTTTAAATTCATCGTCGTTCTTGCGTAATGTGTGTATACACTTATTAGTACATACCTACTTTAATATACTTATTACTTATGTATATTATTTATTTACTGACGTGTTCAGTGCCAGTGGCGCCAAAGTTCATATGGGCCCGATATCTTTTTTGAAAAATGTGGCCAGTAGGCCACATTTTATTTACATCACAACTTTATGATGAGTAAATGTATATTAGAGTACCTTTTTATTAAATTATTAAAATATTGAGGCCGCAAAGTTTTGAAATTGCCCGACCACATTTTAAAAACTTCGGCGCTACCGGTGTTCACTACAGTGTGCTTACCATATTATACACGTGTATATTTATATAGGACTGAATGGTGACGAAATGGTAATCGACATCGGCAGTCCGTCGTTCTTGCTACCCTCGGTGAACTTAGACAAGGTTTACGATATCAAAGATTTCGCGAAAGTCACCGGGACGGACCCACTGTTCGTGATTGGAGCGGGCGCTGGTCCATGGCCGCACGTGGGGGTCAACTGTGAAGTAAGACACTTGTACCTACAGTGGTATAACTGTGGGAAAAGCAGTGGATATGCCAATTTGTATTTTAATGAACTCTTGTGTACCTAAGTAATATTATTTATTAATATGCAGGGTACCTACTGACTATACTGGCTATACTACCTACAACCTATACTATACCGACAATTTGTTTCTAAATCATAAAATGGGCCTTAAAACTTGTGTAAAAACAAACAATTAGGTATAATTGTATAAATTCTAAATTTTTGTATCCTATATACAAATATATTTAAACAGTGACTATTGAATTGACTCTCGAAAAATGTATAGGTATTTGAATTGATTTCTATACACTACTTTGAAGTTTTATTTTGTTGTCAATATTTGATGACCACGACAATCATTCATTACTTGATATTGGTATAGCTGTATTCGCGCGAGTGCGTAAAATAAATCCTGTAGAAAAAATGAAAAGCAAATAGGAAAATTAATTTTACTATAGGTAGTTAATAATAAATACAAATTACAAGTATATCCTATATAATATATTTAGTTTTCAAACGTAGGTATATAAATTAAAAATATAATACAAGGTTAGGTGCTCATAAATTGTTGTTAATGGAAATTAAAAAAAAAGTTGAGCGTAGATAAAACATTTTTCTATGTATATCAAAGATTTTAAATTTTATACTAATTTTCCTACATATTTAACAAAAATAAGTCAAATACAATTTTTATGAGCATTTAAAATTATTTCCTAATGGCGAAGTATATTACCTAATAGTAAGTTAAATATACTAATAGGTTGACAATTTGACAGGTCATCTTTGCTGAGAATCGTTTACGTAAACAATGATTTTATATCATTGAATTCATATTTAACACATCCATTTTATAATTTACAATGACATCTCTATAAACACCTAATGTACAGCAGAGTGTGTTGCCCACTTGCCTGCTTTTTTGTAATTTATTTTATTATTTAGTACATTGTTATATTTTTCATCTAAAAAATGTTACCTAAAAATACTTCATGTGGCTCGGCTAAAAGAAAATAAAAAGAAAGGATTAAAAAAATTTTAAATGTTGAAAAAAAAAATTGGATCGTCTAGGAATCTTATCCATTGAAAACTATGCATTACAGCAAACATTAATTTCGAGAATGTTATTGATGAATCTTTAGAATAAATAGCTCGAAAAAAATTAGAAAAATTGTTAAGATTTTGTAATAATATCCCTAAATTACCTACGCCCTAAATTAAATTATTGTTTAATTTACTAATTATAATTTAATTTATATTTTATAAAAATAGGCCTATTTGTTTTCTTTTGTCCTGGACCTCAAAAATTCTAAATTAGTTTCCGAGAGGGGGTTAAATAATATTTTATTATTTGTTACTTATTACTTATTACTTATATTACTTATTAGTAAATTAGATATATAATTAACGTTATATCGTTGCTTAACTATATTACCTATACCTATTTTAATAATAAGGATAAGGGGTAATTCAAATCATAAATAATTTATTAATATTAGTAGAACACTAGGTCTAAGACCAGTCTAATAACTGTGACTTTACGTTTTTCAGTTCATCGGAAACGTACGATTGACGTCCGACGATAGCGTTAACAATAATAATTGTTCTCACCTTTACAAAGTCGATCCCCAGACTGGAAATCAAGTGCACCAACGTTTGCCTCAAGACGAAACGCGATTTGCGCTGTTGGCCAATTTTTACACGAGTCGCGGTATGAAAGGAGAGGTAATATACCTATGTATAGTGTACTGTGTATACAAATACATGAATTATATTATTGTATAATTTGTATAAAATATGAAATTAAAAAAAGAAGAAATTGAGCGTAATTCCACAAATACATTTTATGAGTGACTGAATCTTAAATTTTGATAAAATCGAATATTCAAGCGTAAAACAACGATTTATCATCAAACGATGATTTTCTTATTTTGTTGTAAATAATTCATAAATAATCATCTCCAGCTATACGTAGTATAAATGTCTAAATATTTTGATTTTTTCTAGCTATATTTGAAATTAATCAAAAATTTTTTTTTCTTTATAAATGCCGATAAACCATTTTTTGCCGAGTCAAAAAGCTTTAAAATTTAATACAGCGGTCCTCATAATAAATAACTTATAGCTATTTAAATACCTATACTAAATATATTTATATTTGCACGATTTTTTTTTACTGTACACTTAAACGGTATAAAAATAATAAGAATAATTAAAATAGTTCGGTCTTTTATTAGATACAAATACTTAAAAATTCATAGTTATAATTTGAATAGATTAATTTTCAAATGAAAAATGGAGTAGAGCTTGGTGCATAACCACATTTTATAAGGAGACAACATTTTTAGAATTTTCAATTTAGGAAATTAATTTTTCAAAAAAATGCTTCATTATGTACTTCTAAGTTCAAAATATTGTTCTCTTTCATTTTTATTATGGGCGATTTATCGTCAATCTAAATGAGAGCATGTTTTTTTAATTGAAATACGCAAAAAAATTTATACTTCAATACAGACAATTTCTTTACAAGTAAAAATGATACAAAATATGTAAAAATATAATTTTATGTGAGTGTAATGTGTATGACGTAAAAAATATATATTTGAACATTTCATTAGGTTTTGAGAATAGTGTGCGAAACTCGGAATGGCCCGTTAGACTTTGTGACGTCTATTAGAAAAGCGTTGGCAAAATACTTTGGCGACAAACCGGTCGGTAAGAACCTATCTATAAATTGTTATATAATAGAACAAATATTTTTTGACAATAAATTGAATTCTGACATTTAGTATTGCTGATTTATTTTTAGGTTTGGGTGGAGTGATTTTAATTGAAACAAGTAAAGTAAAAGTTCATGTTATGCCTGATTTTTCAAAAATACCGCTTGACTCGGAAACCGATTTGAACAATTGGCTTAAGTTCTTCGAAGTGTCCACGCCACTAGTGGCTCTCGGTTATCTTGTCTCTCACGATCCGGTAATTAAATTACTTAATATATCCTTTACTTTATACTTAATAGTTAATATATATTTTAGATTCTGAGCGTAGCATTTGATTTAGGTATATTGATTTTACAATGATGTGTGTTTTTAATTTTTTGTGTTTGTCATCACTTTTTACTACGGTAAAAATGTTTAGATTTTCTTCATCAGTATCTTTTCTGATAGGAAAACTTAGTCATTTTTTTTTTTAGGGGGGAATGAGACTATAAATTTGAAAACAAAACAAAAATTATAAAAAAAACGTTATGATTTTCGACAAAGTCGATTTTGGATTTTGGTGTAACTCTAAAACAAATGACTGTAAATGGTAAATACATGCAATTTTGACTGAATATTTATATTAGCATTTTCTATACACCATAGTCCATAACATTTTCACCACAACCGTATTATGTTCTTCTTTTGAGCTGATTACAGATATTTTCAGTTTTCAATTTATTAATTTTATTTGTTGGGTCAAAAAGCGTGACAATTTAATACAAGGTTCCTGATATATTGATATAATAGCAGTGGAAAAATATTAAAAATACATAGGTACACATTTTTTTTTATAAGCATTTAAATTTTGAATCTTGACAAAATTTATCAACTTCAAAATTTAAAATCTAAAAAATGATTTGGTAGTTTAAAATGTATAAAATGTTCAACTTTATAGCTAAGGATTGGCAATTTAAAACAAGGTTCTACATAAATAGGTAAATAAATTACTTTATTCGCATTAATATTATCAATTATATTTAGTAATATATCACAGGCTGACTGAATGTCTTCGCTCAGAATCGTTTTTTGCATACAATGATATTATATCATTGACTTCAAATTTAACACCCATCCATCACAGTAACCAACTTTTAACCTACTGTACAGCAGAGCGACAACCACTTGTCCACCTTTTTTACATCTACATTACTTATTTAAATTTACAAATTATTGTATAATGAGTAATAAAACTAATTAATAATTATATTGTATTATAAACTCCTGTGTACTTGTCTCTACATCGTACCGACATTTTAATATTTTCAATTTTGCAGGGTTTGGATTTGAGACCTCAGCATTTTCATTTGTTTGGTAATCACGGAGAAGGTGGACACTATCATCATGACACAGAACCAACCACGGTTAAATACACTGCCTATTTGAATGTGGCCAAAAAATTGATCAGAATTGACCAGCCAGAAATAGCTCTTTTATTTGGTAAAGATTAGATTTCTGAAAACACGTAGGTAGATATATTGTTAAATAAATACTAATTCTCCTAAATCGATTGCTTAAATAATGTACAATATAGAGTAAGGACGACTATTGTTAATAAATGTTCATGTTCTATATACTTGTGTTGGATTTATCATGTTATTTTTATTATCAATAACTTACTATAAAGTTATACAATCATTTTATTTTACAGTTTCATAATATTTTAATTCATTAAAAGATTGGTAGGTTTTCCACTTGAATTAAGTGTGAATAAATGTATAGACAAAAATATGGATACTATTTCAGTGATATAATAATAAAAAGAATCAATTATAATTATGGTTTTAAATAAAAATAATTACATACAAATGTTATATAAAATTAGAATTTAGTTCCCATCATCAAAATGGTATGTAATTTATAAAAACCAACAAATTATTTTGCATACTTTTTAAAATATATAGTGTTACTAAATATATTCATAACAGATAAAATTAAATAAATTTAAAATGTATAAAAAATAAGTTTTGTATAAAAATAAATGTATTAAACGTAATATTTTTATTATACAATTTATTATGTAATGGACACAAAATTGGACGGATCGTTAGTAATTATCACAATTATATTTCTTATAATAAATTGATATTATACATAGGTAAATTAATTTTAATAACTATTCATAAAAATATAATAAAAAATTATTTTTATCAATACAAAATCAATTATTGTAAAATCTAAGTTATTGTATATTTTAAGCTACATTTTATACAATCAGAATAACAATAGTTACATAATGAACAATCAGTTTTTGTTCATTACATTTTGTTCTTTATCATTAAATATATAAAAATTAATAATAACCATATAAAATTGCAATGCTCAATTATTAAACATAATGTTTAAAAACAGATGTGAAGTAAAATCGTATAACGTGCAAGACAAGTTTGTATTTTTATATGTTATCTTTACAGCTCTCAAGACAACTATCATATTATCAACAATATGTTAATTTCTGTATAAACGTGTATAGGATTATTAAATTGATTAATTATTGGAATTTACTAATCAGAATTCTAATAAAAATTAATGGAATGATTTATGTAATCTCAAAATCAAAATTACAGTATATACTAAATTACCATTCATTAGAAATTATGTTCTGAAATAATATTAAGTGCAGGGCATGGCAACAAAAATGGAAATTTTAAAATTAAAATATTTTGGCAGTCAAGCAAAAAGTGTGTATACAATTATTATAGTCAACTTTCAATATTTAAAAAAGATACTGATTATCTTACATAAACAATTAATAAACTATGTGATAAAGCTACTAGAAGTGTAAATTATAGCTCGGCGAGACATACCAATTAAAATTTACAACAGAATGGTAAAGAGGACGGCAACTGAAAGCATACTGGATGAAACAATTAATGTAGATGATCGACCATATTTAAATACTTGTATATAGTTGTCTGAATGAACCCATGGATTAGCGCCATCATCAAAATACATTGGACATTGATCTCCTAAAATTTAAAAATTTAATTTATACAATATAATTTATCTAGAATCATTACGACAAAATTACTTACTTTCACGTTCATATTCTGTCATCTCAATAGCAACAGTAGCTCCTTCTGTAAAATTATTACTAAATGCATCTTGTTTAAGATCACAAAATGATCCTATAGCTTGTGACATTAGTACACGGTTAAGATCAGCTCGTTGATACACCCAACATCTGTACATGCTAGCAGCGTCAAGAGGATCATATGTCATTAAATAAGACTTCAAATTTTCCTTCCAGTAACCTATGCAATGTAATCGGTAGTCTGGATCACTATAAATGTCTACAGGCTGTCCACGATGATCCACGTCAAGACAAAATGATTCATCAATTGTAATCTCTTTTTGATCACCATCACAAGCAGCAAAATCTGATATTTTGTCCTTGCATGTAATTTGTGGACGAGGTGATAATGTAACACCACCAAGAATACGAGTTTCAAACAAAAAATCACCCTGTTGAGTGAAGTTGAATTTACCTGCCACTGGACATCTAATAGGAACTGGAGTTTTAGCTGAAAATATTATCACAAAATTAAAATTTCTCTCTTAGTGACTCAATAATTAGTTATTTATAACTAAACAAGAAAAAAAATATACTCACAGACAAAAATATCATATTTCCAATTATCTTTATTGGGAAATTGTACCCAAGAGCACACAGTATGAAAGTTATCTCTAATAAATGCTATACCTCTTCTATAACGAATAATATTGTGATGTCTGGGCACAAAATCAAAACATACATAATCCTTTTGGCTATATTTAAAATTAAAATAAATAAAAAAATATTGTAAGACATTAACAAATTATAAAATTATATTATAAAATTGAGATAATTTATACCATCCATCAACAGTGAGCCGTGCCATCATATAACGAGATCCTCTTTGTTCACGACATACATATATTGTTCTTCTGAATCGTGCTTCATCCGGATACCATGTTTCAATTACATGAGTTTCATTAATAAATACATCAGCATCCATATTGGCTGTATTTACCCAATCACCACTAAAATTTTGGGGTAGTCGGCAACCTGCCTCTACAACTTCAGCTTTCACTGCAAGAATAAATTGTTTTAAAATTATAACAGTAATATCAGCTAGATAAATTATATGATTACTACAAAAATTAATAACTTTTATTAAATGCTTAAGTATTTATTACCAGGGTTTATATGTAATCTCTCTGGACTTTTTTCTACCGTCTGAAGAGTATTGCACTCTGCTGTAATTGACACACCAATATACAAATCATCATCCCGATTTTTTAAGAAACATCGATATTTTTCATCTTTTCGAGATTCTTTAGTATTAGCTACAGCAAAGAAATGATTTTTGTCTACGAACCAGTCTCCTAAGCAACTGTACTCAACAACTAGTAAAAACAAAAAAAAATATTATTTTTGGTACGTTTCCGATACACGAGACTATCTTGTTTTTTGAAATGTCACAATCTTATTATGCAAGACAAATTTTCTACTATTATCAGTCTATTTTTTTTTTTAACAAAACATACTTACTTCTTAGTACAGTATTTTAACATGTATAAAATGTTAAATATGTTAATATAAATGTTGAAAAGGTAAGTTTTTTCCAATAATAAATGTAATTTATAAAAAATTTAAATGTTTTTCAGTAAACATGATTCATTCGTTGGATATAATATATTATATAACATAGGATTATAGATTGGCAGAAATTGGATTTTGGCAGATTTAAAAAAATTTCAGTGAATTTATATTCTTTTACATTCTGGTATCTCATAAATTCAACTAAATATGGTTTTAGTTGATAACACCCTATCCCGCAATGTTAAAATATTTATAATATTGTAGTATTTGTATTAATAGCGAAGTCTTGGATAATAGTTGTAATCTCATATAACAGGAAAGTACCATATTTTTTAATCAATTAGAAAAATTATGAGAAATTTACCTCCATCAAATGTGCCTGTCATACCAGGGCATTTTTTGTATGTTATATTAAATTTTTGATTAGTTATTAAAAACTGTGTTCCTGCCGTTTGACAAGATTTAATTTGTGCTTCAGGATTATTACATTCACCAGTAAAACGAAAACGGTTCTATAAAATAAAAATTAAATATTAAACAACGACATTTGCCTCATATTCATATTAAACCAATTGAAAAAAAAAAATAAAACTTATGCATTTGTTATAATACCTGGTATGCAAATTGCCATACGCCTTCAAGACTGGACCGACAGTTTACAGGTATATAATTTTCCGAAAATAATGTGTGTATTTGTGTGTCTTGGAATTGACATATTTTATCAGGAGATTCATACTCATTAGGATTTAAAGTCATACAAACACCTTAAATATTTCCAAGATTAAAAAATTAAATTTATTAAATTAAAAATATATGTTTTTAACAGGTAACTTACTTTCCATTTTATCCAATACATTAACAGTCCGAACCATAAATTTGACACAAGTATAACAATCACCAGCACTCTTTTGAAATACAAATGTGAAATTTACCTGGTTTTCTTCCATTGATCGAATGCAATTTCCTCGTTTAGACATACTTGTCGCATCGATTTCTGTTGTTGTACTGTGTCCATTTTCCCAAGAATACCACTGCCCACGAATTACCAATGGAATATTACATTTTGTGTTTACCTTGTTAAGTTCATAACTTCCACACACTACAATTATAAGTCCCAAATATAATTAATTAGGTACATTTTAAATTTTAATACATTTCCAACTTCCTTTAAATATTTTCAAAGTACATATTATGTACCTATCATTAGAAGCATTTAAATGTTTACTAATCTAAATGTAATTTAAATTTACTCAAAGCAGTATATTAGGTAAAATTTAAATAAATTCAAATATAGTATTATGGAAGTATAATATTATCCAGTCTTAAATAAATGTACAAACAAATAACCGATAGCGTGGCAATTGATTGTAATTTTTCATAAATAAAGTTGATTTTTTTGTTTTAATTGTTTTAAATAAACAAATGTATATTATAATAATATAATAATACATTCATACAATGTATAATTGACTAATTATTGATTAGAAATTTAAATGCATAAATCAAAAATATTTAATTTGTCATCTATTGGGCACTACCCATATCAGATATTTTTGTTGACAGAAATAACACTTAAAATACACATCACTTACATGAGGCTAGACAAAATGCTGTTAAAATGAATTTTAGTAAGATAGACATATTAAAAAAAAAAAAACAGAACAATATAGCTGTTTATTTTATATCATTCAAAAAAAATTAACACATTTTTTAAACATCATGCACAAAAGAATCGAGAATAATGAATATTAAACAGTGAACTGAAATTCAACAGGTAATATTAAAGTTATAATACATTTAATTTCGACTTTATTTGAGAATTTGAGATATGAGTTAATGCGTTCAGTAATGATTACATCCTTGGACCTTGGAGTTCTAACAAAAAAAATGTAGTTTGGGCAGTCGTGGGTACGCCCAAAAAAAAAATAGTTATCAACTAGTTCTTCCGTAAACTAGTTCCCCTTATCAGCTTGAAACATTTTTTATTTTTCTCATCTTTTAACTTCTGACTTCTGAGATCTAAGACGAAGTTATTAGGTATCTTGTGGCTTGTACCTCAGAACAATACATGATTGTACCTACCTTAATAATCATATAATGAATCATTATTTAAGATGTATTTTTGTATTATTAAGAAGACGCGTTAACATTAGTCTGGAGTAGCATCGCTACTTCAGTAGTAGCCATGACAAATTATTGTAATATAATTTTTCATGGTAGTAACATTGATTATAAATACTAGTATTTATGGTAGTAGCGAAGCGATCACCATACTACCGTAGTGTCACTACAATATTCATAATGTAGCGATATACTTTGGTGCGATTTTTTTTTTTTTTGTAGAAATTTTCGGTTAGCTTAGCGAAAAATGTACAGTTGTAGGTACTACTACTACAGCCGAATTTGTGCATGCGCCATTATAACTTGTACTGACCAAATTATGTATGCATTTGAAAATAAAAACAAGATTTTTGTATTTTATTTAACTGATTTTGTTATTTTGAATTAGTTTTATTTGTTCCACGGGTTACTACTTTAAGTATTAAATTAAAATGTATAAAATTATCAGGCTTCTAAGAGACTATAGGAAAAACGCACTCCTGCCAGTCAAAAACCATATTATACGACAAGAATTAAAAATAAATGTATGTTTTGGTTGTATTATTTAAAATAAAAATGTCAGTGAAAAAAATTTATAAAATTATTCATTATTTAAAAATATGTCTCAAAAAGTATAAAATGAAGAATATACACTAAAAACAAAAATAACTCAAAATACGCATTTGTGCAAAATAAAACTTCAAAACTTTGAAAGCAAGAAATGTATTTGTTTTTTGACATTTTTGACTGTAAAAATATTAAAATGCTACAAGTCCTTTGACCTAGCCATGACTTAATGTATCAATAATATGATAATGATATCATATAATAAAAACTCAGTCAGACCAGCCATCAATTTAAATTGTATATTTATATAAATTGTATATATTTGTAATTTTAATTATAAACTTTATTTCATATGATTTGTGTGTATTGTGTACATGAACTGTATAAAAATAATTATACAGTTCTGCAGTGATTGTATACTATTGTGACATTGCGTGAATTAATTTTAAATTATAATAAATTCAACAATGGCTCAAGTGTTTAATGAAAGATATTTCTTTGATATCAACAACACCTCAATAATATGTAATATGTTATATGGTTTTTACATAGAAATAAGTTTATCTAAGTGTATACGGTATACCGATAACATTGTTAATTTATTTGCACAAAGCAATAATTTTGTAACATTAAAATAAAATAAAATGTAGTAGCTATCAATAATTTATTTATGTAAAATGTATATTCCTATTATCTATACATATTTGGTGCCTTAACTAGAATAAAGTAGGAGTAGCCACTAGCTATATATAATAGTTTAAAGCGTCTGAATGTGTTTTTACGCAAATTGATAAGGTAAAAATTTTAAGCTCCCTCAAGGATGTGACCAATTTCCTCGGTCCTCCTATGGACGAATCTCGGAATAAAAAATTATAAACATGAATATTGTGATTTTATTGAATTTAGGTTTTGATATTTGGTTTAAAATAAGATATTGAAAAAAATTTGTCCTACCCTCTCCCCCCCCCCCATCAGATACGGCCTTAAACAAATTCAAACCAACACACTCACACAGACACCGCGAAATGCTAATGTATTTTATTCGCAGCTCGTGCGGGACTAGATGATAGATCAATATAAGTTTGTGTTGAGAAAAATAAATGCAGCTAAAAGAAACCTGGAAACATAAATCATACAAATTACATTTTCAGGCTTATTTAATCAACAAATAAAATTTTATTGACATTCATAGAAAAAAAAACTTAAAAAAATTGGAAACTAAAAATGTCCGTAAACAGTTCAAAACCAATCAAAATATTTTAAACACTTTTCGTGCAGGTATACAAAATGCTAATATAAACAACCACTGAAAATGTCATGTATATATGGAAATTTGTTTTAGAGTTACACCAAAATCGATTTCGAGTAAGAATTCCCGTTCTTCATTAATTTGTACCTATGTCGTTTTTTCCAGCGCTTTTGAAAACTATTGGGAATTTTAAACAAAAATTAGTAAAATAAAAAAACATATTGTAAAATCAATATATTTATCGCTCCGGGTTAAAATGCACTTTACCGCATGCCTCTCAAATTTTTTTTTTTTAAAAGACGTATTTTTCAACGCTTTGGTGACTGAAGTTGGCAGGCGAAGAGAGTCACTATAATATACTCAATTATAAGTAACATATGTTACTTCAACAGACTGTCCATCGGGTCTATAGTGGATCCGGTGGTAGGCGACGAGAGGTCCCTCGAGAGTCAAGTTTGAAGACCTAAGCCACTTGTGTACTTAACTAACAAGGCTCAGTTTACTTGTTAGGTTATTATCCGCCTGCCCGTAAATCAAAATTCATTATAAGCACTGTGCGTGGCAGTCAAGTATTGTTGCGCATATGCGTTTAAACGTAAAATCGCAAACTTTAGAAGGCTATAACTTTAAAAATAATGGTTTCTGCAAAAAATTCAAATAGTTTTGAAATCAGCGATGAAAAACACGTATTTTTTAAAAAAAATTTGAAATTTATGAGGTACATGGTAAAGTGCATTATTTTGTTCTTTCAATTTTAAAAAGTGTTTGTTCAAAATTTGAATTTTCGGGATTTAACAGCCTTTGAACAGAAAATACTTTATTAAAAAAAATTTTTGAATAACTATATTTTTTTTTGAATGTATCAAATGAGTAATGACGCAAACTGGCAAGTAAATAGTATAAACAAGTTTTTGAATAATAAAATCCCATTTACTACATCTTTGAAGTTGTATTGCAATGGTATAATAATTGAGTAACGCGGTATAAATGTAACCTTAAAACACCGGTGAAATATTCAAAAGTAGCCAATCGTGGTCGAAATTGCTCAGGTTTTAGATAATGAGATGAAAATATGATGATAGTATGATACCAATCTTGAATGTATCGGCATGTTTTGTATTGCTCGAATGTACGGTTTTAAATTTTAATTTTTTAACGGTTGAGTATAATACAATTTTATTAAAGTAATAGTTATGAATTAAACTTATTTTAAGATTCTGTTTATTATTTGAAATTACAAAAACAAGTCATTAACTTCAAACTATAAAGAAATGTTCTGTTGAATTAAGTTACAAAAAACCGACAGAATGACGTCCAATTCAAACATTTTTTTAACAAGGACATTTAAATCTACACTCAGTTCTTTATTATTCACGTATGTAACAGCATTCTTATTATCACTTCGGTCGATTCTCAGCTTCACATTCAACTTGTATTCTTTATTGTACGTGCCGGCAGTACTTTTAGCTGTTTTATTGTTCATTATAACCAGCTCACGCAGATATGTGAGAACAGATTTGCCTTGTACAAACCGTTTTAGCAAAATTGTCAAAGGATTATCAATTCAAACTGTATTACCGGCAACTTTGATTTCTGTCAGTGCATGGTTTCTGTCCAGTATAAATCCATTCTGTCAAGATGAAAAAATTTGGCTTTTACTCAATGTTGGATGTTCTTTGGCCGGCGTTTTATTTCATTATGAAAATGTTTACTTTGAACAAGACTTTCACTTTCCGATCATTCAAACTACAAAATATTCAATGTTTATGTCTAAACTCTCAGAGATTTTATTTAAATCGTTGAAAAAATCATTTTTGTATCTATTTTTCATATTTATTCCGTTATATGTGATTGATCCAAAATTGTGTTCTAATGTTTATTTTTTTATGATTCTATGGTTTTCAATATCATTAGTCTTACACTTGTTTTATTCATTTGAGCACATTATATTCTTAAATATGACTGAACGTGTTATATTTCCAATTGTGACGATAAATCAAGACAATAATTGTTTACTTAATGCTTTGAATGTTGATAATAAGATTATAAAATCATTAGCTCTATATGATCTTTATCAAGCTACAATTAAAGATGCAGAAAGAAGGAAAGAAATATTTGGCTTAAGTTTTGCGGGAAGTGTTCCTCAGAGTTGGAAAACTATATTTAACTATTGTATAAATAATATAAAATCCACCACAGGAGACATGAAAAATTTAGTCAACCATGTACCACTCAAGTTAATCAGTCGACGCAATATAACCAATGCCAGATTAATACATATTAATGGTAGTGTCATTAGTAAACCATCAGAAGAAAATGTAAATCAACATAGCATATTTTTATATTTTTTTGAAAAATTCTGGTTGTATAACTACTTTTTTGGACCATTGGATAAAGATAAATTATTAGAAGAATTTGAAGCAACAGTTTGGTGCTGTTATATACTTTCAAATTTGGCTGTAGTTTCATTAAAGGAGGACGAATATGGTGTAGTCAGAGAACAACTCGGGCAAATTGTTAGCACTATTTTAGATCTAAAAAATCAACTGGACGTCCAACAAAGAAATTTTAACAACCGAAATAACAAAAAAATTGAATACTTGAAAACACACGTTAAGACTTGTGCTGTGATGCTAGCATTGAATTTTGGTATGTATGCCAATGATATTGGATTAGATGAAACTCAGTTGCATAGCTTTAAAAAAATAATAATACAGTTAAATAATTGTTAACATTATTCTATGAAAAAATTAAATATGTTTTGTACTATTTTCTTAATATTTTTTTATCATGTCTCAGTGATGCAGTTATGGACTATTTAAGTATTTAAATGTATTATATTGTTTTGTAAATATCATATTCTTGCAATGTTTTCACAATTATGTTATAAATATAATACATTTTTACTTTATTGAGTGAAGTAAATAGTAAAACTTGTTTCAAATGTATTTATTTGAGTATCATAATCATAATGTTAAGTAAAAAATATTGTTATATAATTAAGAAGTTGCATCAGTAAAATAAATTTTAGTCTTGTACAACAACTAATTTTACTGTAACAAGTCTTGTTATAACATATTAACATATTTATATTTTAAATGAATCTCCTTTTGTCATTCCTGGTTGTTGTATAATATATGATCCTGCATTAATTCCCGCTTCTATACAGGTTTTAATTGGACATTCCAAAATATATTTGCTGATAAAACCTAAGAAAAAAATATTTTTCAAAATAATACATATAAAAATAAACTAAATTTTTTTTGTTTATCAAAACTAATCTTACCACCAATAAATGCATCGCCAGCACCATTTGAATCAACAATATTACTTGTTGGAATTTTAGGCACTGGATATTGTGTGATAACTCCATCTAAGAAATAAAAATAATTTTTTTAGTTATCCATAATTTATTAAAAATCTGGATTTAATGACCATGCATACATTGTATGACAAATTTAATTTAACCATATAAAGAAATATTAAATTATTTTAATCTAAATATATACCTTTAGCAACGAGGACTGGTTTTTCACCTTGAGTTATAATAACTAAACGATGTCCATCATTTGCTATATCAAAAGTACTTAATTTACATGCAATTTCCTCAATGTTAGTTAAATTCCATTTTTGTCCGTCAGAAAATGCTTTGGCTTCCTAAAATAAAATAAATATTTTATTAGAATTAAGTTAAAGCTGAATTAAATGCTACTAACTTCATCATTTCCCACTACAATAGTAACATAACGAAAAATTGACATGACTGAATCCATATAAAATTGATAAATAAACGGAGCACTCATATTGAATAAAAATGGACACTTTCGTTCAAAAGCAATCTTAGCAATTCTTTGAACAGCTTTTGCATTGACTTGTAAGAAAAAACCCTAAAAAAAAATTAATAATTTCACCATTAGTTAGAAGTTATGCTTAGAATACAATTCAATAATGAAATACTTAAATAAGCTAGGTAAATTATTTTTAATATTTATACTTAATTGTACACAGGGGGGGGGCAGTAACCCAAATAAAATTTATAATTTGTATAAAAATCACAAACTGCAATAGAATGGACTGGAAACTGCGGATTAAAACATTGTTTGTAGTATGAAGATACCTTCTTAGATTTAAACTTAACAGTTATGAACTTAAGTAAACTTAATTTGATATAATTTTATATTTTTGTTTAAAATAAAATAAGGTATATTCAATTTGTTGCCAGTGAAAAATGTATATTTATATTTTGGCCCTTGACATAAAAAAGGTTGCCGACCTCAGTTATACAAAATTAAAACTTGAAAAATACGAGAAATTTTGTTTAAGATTATAGATTTTTTTTATTACAAATATTTTTAATTTTTAATACAATCTATACTCCGTTTCACGAGAGAACATACATATTTTTTCATTCATCGCTGCACATCACCCCACCATTTTTGTCTGTAAGGTCGGCAGTCGGCAACGACTCCTCGTTTACATAGCCGCTAAGTGGTAAAGAGTGGAAGAAATTTGGTACATGTACGTTTTCTCGTGGAACAGAGTATATTAGTGTTACAACTAACAAAATATATAAAATCAAATATTAAATTAAGGCTTTGTAATCCGAAATTGAACTTACTGTAACCAAGTAGAATTTTGCATTTTCAACTATAGCTTTATTTTCAGGAACATCCAAATGGTCTTCAGTAAAAGTCTCTGCAGCTGATAAATTAGCACACAAAGATCTATCTTTGCCATTATTGGTGACAATAACTGCACAGGTGCCTGAACAAAATGTTTAAATATATTTATTTTCCACAAAACTTCTTAAAGTTAAAAATAATAATTAAATATTTACCAGTGGGTTTTTCTGAAGAGTATTGATATTTAACATCAACTCCCTCACTGTTAGCTTTAAGTTTCAAAATCTCACTGTATTTATCTTTACCAACCGCGCCAAAAAACACAGTTATGTTAGGTTTTTCTAAAGTCCACTAAATAATCATTTTTTTTTTTTAATAATAAGAATAAAAATGATTAGGTACATTGGTTTAGCATTAATAATACCTGAGCCACCCTTAAAGAATTTTGAGCTGAGCCACCAGCAGTGTATTCAATATTTTTATTCTTCATCAATTCTTCATAGAGAGGCATGTGTTTTTCCTCAGCCAAGATAGCATTATTATTTTTTAGACCATATTTATCTAATAAATTTTGATCACCAACAACAGTCATGTCCAATAATGGGTTACAGAATCCAATGATGGATCCAGGTCTAAAATAAATTAATACAATTAAACACTGGCCATGAGAAATTCTTAAATACTTACTTTAAAATGTTTGAATCACCCATTTTTTTACACGACCGAAATAATAAAATGGCAAAGAATGGAAATAAAGTCTAAAGAGTTCTTAAAAGTCTCAGAGTACTATTATATTTTAGTCAAATAATGAAATTAGACTTAACTAATGATCGAATGGAGTGATGTGCTGTTCAATAGAAAGATAAACACTCGACGACGGTCAATTAAAATTTAAAGTTGCACGATTAATTCGTTATTATCTACAATTACTTATCAAAAACAGATAACATTTAAAAAAATTCCATACTAGAACATCGTGTAATACTTAATATTTATGTTTTACTAAATTACATTCAATAATAATTTGACATCACAATCTAATTTGATGCATTCGAGTACTAGGAAGACGTGTTGTAGTGTTCTTAATTAATATTACGTATCTTGTATATTATTTAATACTTAATGTTTTGAGATTGTAAAATGGCGTCGAAATTTCAAACAATAAATTTAAATACGTAGATTTGAAGGTTATTTATAATGCCGCATTATTGCTGATAAGGCACTGATGATAAATGTACGAGATAAATATGTATACGTCTATTACACGAATATTAGCACTAAGAAATAAGATTTAATAATATAGTCTTTAGTCCGTGGCATCATGGTCCGTTGTCTAGTATAATATTGTATACCATGATACATATATATAGTCTATAATATAATATATATAAATATTATTTATATGTCTATGGTCTTTTTAGGCAAACAAATCGTCTCCCGCCGTTTCGTCCGGGTCAATAAAACCAGTCCACGGACGAAATCGTCTGCGTCAATTATTAATATTGGACGTTTGGTCCACCGATATTTTAATTAAATACATTTATATTGCTCTTTTTTTTTAATTTCAATTATTTTTGTCCTATCTTACTAATTGATGGGGACTAATAATCCGTTTACCAAAACAAACGTGAAACGAGTAATGACAAACCCAAACTTGCAAGCTCCGAAGACGAAAATCATAGCCAATTAGCTGAACACACTGGTGTGTTCTCAACTTGGTTCTATGCACCTGTTGATCAGCTTTACACTGGTACCTACGTCAAGTTGCTTTTTGGTGTCGTCCACCACAAAACGCAGACTTACGTCTTAAACAAACTGCCTATAGTAATAATAAAAACATGCTTGCGCGCATAGGCGTAACTAGCCCTTTATAATAGGGGGGCTGGAGTCCCAAAAGTTTTGAGGTACCTGTGGAAACATAATGTCTAGAATCTAAGACAAAATAATCACACACGAGTCCATTCAATAATGTACCTATGTTTAAAAATAGATTTAAATGTATAAGGTAAATCCACTGTTCTAAAAACAAATCATAAATACAGGTCTTAGATAGTGTTATTGATACAACTATCGAGTGTCTAGCGATAATAATACCTTATAAACACAATATTATATACATTTTATTTTTATTAGATAATTATTCATTGTTTATATTGGTGTATTCGTTTTTATGATACCTACATTATATTTTTTGACATTGCGGGAAAAAATAAAGTTAATACTAAAATGTTTTTAGGTACATACTGACATACATTTACTCAAAAAATTTGGAGGGGCTGAAGCCCCTCTAAGCCCCCCCCCCCTAGTTACGCCTATGCAGTTGCGCGCCTAGGTTAGTGGGTACTGTACGATATTTCGTCCTAGATTTATTAGAGACCATTGATAGTTGATCATAAATAATAATAATTATCTTCTGTATCTGTTCAAAATCAAGTGTAGAAAAAGTTGCATGTACGATATACCAACGAAACATAACGACCTGTATTGGATCGCTATATGTGTTCGAAAAAAGTTAATTATTTATTAAGTATCAAAAAATGAAATTAAATAAATCTAACCGTATCTATTACTATTGTCTATTGGTCTTCAATTCCGATTTTTTTTTCCTAATATAATACATTGTTCAAATGTGGGTACCATAGTCATCAGTGGCGTACCCAAGGGGGGAGGGGGTCTGGTCTGAACCCCCCCCCCTTCTATTGATTAACAAAATTTAAAATTCTCAAGGTGCAAATCACTTATTGTATACTTTTTACATGTCAACAAGATTTGGACCCCCCTTTAAAAATTCCTGGGTACGCCCCTGATAGACATAATACAATTTTTATTATCTGGTGTGAACCGACCATGATAGACATAATAATATGTCTACGGAACCGACCCATTTATTTAAACTTTCACATGTTACTTTTACATAGTTCGGTGTTGACTGTTTAGTCTTAAGTGTGGATTCATGAACGTTCCACACCTTCAGCATCTTATTTAGATACAATATTTAAAAATAAATTGTACTTTTAATCCATTACCATATACAGTGATTCACAAAGCATGCTCAGTGCACACACAGTTTTATTTTTAATAATGTAGTTACCTATTCAAAACCTGATTTTTTTAAATATTCTTAAACCATTTAAATTATTCAGATTTTTTTGCAACTTAGGCAGTATCCTGTGGAGATATAAACTTTTGATTTTTCAAAAAACAACCCCTCCCCCCCATTTTATATAGTAAATTATTTAACAGATTATTTTTTTGAAATGTTGACGAATCAAAGTTAAAATTGTTATTTATTGTTTTTGAGTTATTTAACTTTATATACAAAAGATAATGGGTTTGGTCATTTGGAAGATAAGGAAGCTATAATTTGAAAATGTTAATAATTTATATTAATCCATCAATATTTATAATTAATAAAAACGCTCAAAGTTTAATATTATATATTAGATCTGACTTCTATTTTATATTTTTATAAAACCATTTTAAAAATAGAAAAACGACTCATTTAAATTAGGTACATTATACTTTACATATTCAACAAAAAAAAAAGGTGGACAATTGAGTACCACTCTACTGTACTGTAGTTGTAATGGATGTGTTATATTTGAATACAATGATAAACCATTGTATACGAAAAACAATTCTGAGCGTTTAGTGTAGTCCTTATATTATTATTTTTTATTCGTTGCTATGGTGATAAACAAATTACAAATTAAAATCCCATTTTTAGCGGTTTTTCGTAATTTGTCAGAAGTTTTTCTCGACGATTTCTAAATGCTGATCTCCAACATTAAAGCATGCTTACTATCCGGCATGGTGCTGACAAATGGAAAAAACATCATTGTAAAACCAATACATTCTTTCACTCCGCTCAGAATCTAATATCCACTAAATAATTTACAGTAAGGGGAAGGGGTTCTCATTTGAAAAACAGAAATTTGCATCACCACAGATCACTTCTTGTAATACAACAAATCAAATTTATATACAAATCTGAAATTATCATCTTTAAGTATATTTAAAATTTCCAAAAATTAGAATTTTCATAAATTCATCATTAAAGGAAAAAAAATGCAAGGCTGGGCAAATTAGTGATTTTTTTTTTAACTCAGTTAAGTTAATATGCATCAATAACAAAAAGTTAAAAGTTAATTTAATTATAGGTTAACTCTGTTAAGTTGATACACACATTTTGTTAATTTTTATTAAGTTAAAAAAGTGTATTTGTTTGTACAACAGTAGCGTACTTAATTTTTTTCTAACCCAAAACTAAATTATAGACCATAGTTTTTATACTTAATACAATATTTCCGTACAAGTTAGATTGTAATAATATACATTTTTTAACTTTTCACGGTAAATATTTTTTGACATGAAAACGAAGTAGACTAAAATAGTGAAATGTAATAAAATTAAAAACATAATAAATTAACTTAACTTACTGCTTAGAATGAAAAATTAATTCATTAATTTCACGTCAATTAAAAAAGGAATTTAGTAAGTTACAGTTAAGTTAATGAAAATCCAAAAGTTAACTTTTTAACTTAACTTTAACTTTATAACTCGTTAATGCCTAGCCTTGGAAAAATGTATCCATATTTATGGAATACTTGGCTTATAGTTAATACATAATTGAACACAGGCATTTATTGAAAAAAAGTATATTATACTATATAGTTTTACATAGACTAAATACTGCAATACTGTGCACTATATCAATTATTTATGTAATAGTTTTCGTCTTCATTAATAGTTATTCTTAGTCTGTTTCTATAAAATCTCCTTGTATAATTTATTATCAATTAACTATTCTGTTTCTTTAGTTTTTAATTCACTTATATAATAGTTCTTAACATATATATAATAAAAATTAAATGTAATCTATTATCAATTAAATGGAAGCAAAATTAATATAATAAATATTATACATAATTAGTTTGAAAAATTTACTTATATGTGATTATGTAATGAAAATTACTAGTATACTATAAATTATATTAGGTACTTAACAGTTACTAAATTGATAAATGAACACTAAAAATGTATTAAATATTATTAATAAAAACTTATAATAATGGATACAAAAGAATGTAACCAATATAGTGTCAAAAAAAAATATAATAATAGTTGCGGAATACTAGTAGTTCATTATACAATTGTTTTGTAACGATAAAAAAAATGTTGTTTGAATTTTTAAATAGTAAGAAAAATTAATTATAATCCTTATCTGAAGTAAGCCCATATATCTGATCACAAGCCAAATGTTTAGTCTTTGTAAAAAAGTCTTCAACTTCTTTGTTAAATATCTCTTCAAATGATTTCCCATCAGATACAGTGAACAATGATATAAATTTATTAAATATTATTTCAGCCTTGCGTCGAATTAGGGCTGACTTTTCGTTATGTAAATTAGTTTCCTCTTCATTAAGATTCCATTCTTTTGCATTACCAGTGTATCTTGTTAGTGCTTTAATTGTATCCACAATTTCTTGATGTTTTTTTAACATTAATGCATTAACTTGTAGTTCAATAATGTGCTCCAATAACTCTAATGCTACTTCATAATCAGCATGATCAGTTCGTAAAGCCAAGCGTAATTTATGAATATAATCTAACAGATCAACTTCGGTATGTAACAAATCAATTTTAGTTATTTTTTTTGGACCAGCTTTTATCCAACCAGTTTCTATGTTTGACAAAGCACCCACCATGAGATCTTTTATTACCACCGGAAGTTCACTGTCTTCAGAAATTTCACCATCAATTTGCTCCAAATCTTTACCCGCTGGTAAAGAATTTATATGTGGTACTGATCCTGACGCATGGCTTTTAGATGTTTTTCTTGTTTCTGAATTTGTATCTAAAAAAATTTAAGTTTAGTAATCCCAAATAATTCATGAAAAAAAAACAATTTTAGATACATTAAATTAGAAGTGTTTAAAAAATGATGACAATAAAGCACACTGTTTATCGAAATAATCCAAGTTCAACATTTTATAAAAATAAATAGTAACAAAATCTGAATTACTAAAATAAAATTGGAAGTTAAATTTTTCAAGAGAGCAAATCTGTTTAAATAATTGATTTTTGAAAATAAAACAACTCGATCTTATCTTTTGAAATTGTATTGATGAAAACTGTCACCACATAAATAAATAACAAAAAATTTTATAAACAAAGAAATAATTAAAATATTACCTTTTGTTTTCAAATTTTGTTCTGATGAGTCTGTTTCATTATTGCTACTATTATGTTTTTCTGAATTTTTGGAATTTTCTTTACTTAATCTTGAACGTTTTGGCGCCTCTGATTCATTTTCATAATCAGAATATTTTTTTGGCTTGATTTTACGACCAGAGCGTGATACATGTCCTACGTTTCCACTATTGGTGGAAGAAATTTCACTACTTGATGTAGGACTATTCTTTATTTTTGACAAGGATTTTACTGATTTACTGGAATCCAACAATACATCACTAGTTTCAAGAGCAGCTTCAGTTTTGTTAGGAGTTTCTGATTGTTTATCTGTTTCAGAAACTTTTTCATCAACACTATCATGTTTTTCAGCAGCCCGCTCCAATTTCTGAAAACCATAATACCAATATCTAAATTATGTAAGCACGTATTACTTCCTATTTATTCCTATTTATTATGTTACTTGAAAAATATTAGGTACCTAGATAATTTGTTCCAAAAAAGAATATACCAGACGGCCACCAATTTATTTACAGCGCTGCATTCAAACATAACACCAAAGATAGTGACTGGTGGAAGTGGAAAATAGTGTGCAGAACTGGTATATTTTCTTTTGGAATAGCTTAATTTATATTTAAATTTTTTATTATATCTACTGTGTAGAGCAGTAGAACAAGGTGTTCTACTTTCAGACTTATTTAACTCTTAAGGATTAAACAGTTTGGAAGATCCCATATAATATAGCCTCCCCTCCCCCACATATATGATTTTAAATATTTCAAAAAAACTAACACTTAAGAGAAATTCTGGTTTCACTAATGCCTTGATGAATAAAAACACATTACATACGTTCAACAAAAATTTGAAAATATACTTTAAAGGTAGGTAAATTCTTCTGTGAAGTGAGCAACTATTGCACGTTTAAATGTAATTTATATCTTACGATAGGCAATTACGGCAAGCCCAGCCCAATGATGTGGTTTTTCAACTTCCCATAACTCATTGATAAATGGGAGTAAAATTTTTAAACCTATACCATTTTTCTTAGAATTTAACATTTCTTCAAAACCTTGTTTTTTGTATTTTGTGCTCCTTTAAATTATAAATTGTTCTATCTAACCAATGATATATTATTATAATTAGCCTCGTAATTAGCCATCAAAATTATTAAAAAACTTCATCTTACTAACCTGCTGTGTAATAATTGCTCTTTCAACTATACCCTTTTCCAATGGTTCCACCACTACTGTTAAGCGTCTTTGTTTAAGGTTTAAACTTTCCAAGATTTTTGGTTTATTTGACATAGATTTCTTCGGAGGTGCTTCAGGTTTTACATCAGATATTTTCCTTTTTGTTCCTTTAGAAATTGAGAGACCCAAACTCTTTCTGGATGCAACAACTTTTTTGCCCTTAGACAAAGTAGATTCATCGATTGTTAATTTTTCTCCACTTTCTAATTTAGATTCATTTAATTTTTCAACTTCATTATCGTTTTCAGATTCATCTTTAGGTGATTCTTGTTCTATGAGACTAGTGTTACTTGGTGTTACGAGTACTTTTGGATCCGCTTCAGGAAGAACTGGACTTTCATCATCATCCTCTATTTGTAATAAAGCTTCAGCAAAATATTTACGTTTATTTGGTTTTCCTAGCTTTGACTTGTTTTCTTCATACGGAAAGAGTTCCTCTGATTTACATTCAGCACGTTCACCAGTTCCATAAAAATAAACATTATACCTTTGTCGTGATGGAGTATCAGCTTTAACACCAGATATTATTGCTGGCCAAGCTGGATAACCTCGTATTTTTGCAAAGACTTTGTCTTTGACATTATATACCTTTTTTGAAGACATTGAACAAATCTGTAAAGAATATTTAATATTATTATTAATAATTACAATTTATTTAAGCTAAATTGCATACAGATATATATTAACTCGACACAGAAAACAAAATATGAATTATTTAAATAATTCATTTTAATTTCAGATTGATGGTCACCTCAAACTAATACAATATAAAGTATAATTCAAAGATAAGCGGGAGTACAAATGTAGAATATCATTAAACAGTATAGTCATTTTACTTTATGTAGCAGTAATGGTTCAAATCCTTAAAGTGAGATATAAAGATTAATTCAAATACAAATAAATAAAAATTAGTTATGCGATTTAAGTTATAATTTCATGCAAACTATTGACAATTATTAATAAACAAAAAATTAAAAAAGGAAACATATAATTAATTTCCGGCAATCAAGCGATGTTCAATATTTATTTTTTTTTAAATGTCAAAGGAGTCTCGGTAATTCATTAGAGCAGAAAGACTTAAGACGTGATAGCCAATTCGCGGAATAAATGGCGGCAATCATTTGTAATGTAAACACACGAAACAATATTATATTTGTAAACAAAATCGTGTAATAACCATTGTACTTACTCACTTGTCAAATGATATAGGTATAAGATTGAAGTTCAGAAACGAGAGAATAAATAAATAAATTAATTAATTCGGAATTAAAAACTTACAAATAAACAAAAATATGAATCCAACAATAATCAATGAAACAGCGGCCGTATGGCTGACTGGTAGAATGCTGAATGGCTGAATGACAAGACAATAGTCTTTTTCAATTATAATTTATAGTATTATTGTTAGAACTTGGAACACTTCGGACGATGAACGTGAGTCACAAGAGTTTAAACCTTAAACTGCTTTAAAAATTAAGAACCAGAGTAAAATCTAAAATGTAAATCTCAGTTATCACCTAACCTATTCTCAACCTGTGGTAAAATAAAAATTTTGATCGATAATGGCATCATGGCGGTAGCATTGCGTCAGAGCGGTAAACAAAAATGAGGTATGAAGTTAGTAACGATTTCCAACGATTGTTTACAAATTGCAATTGGAATAAAAAGGTTCTCAACACTCTCAACCGAACGCGCCATAAAAATATTTGATATTATTGAATATTCTCATTAAAAAAATAATAATATTATTTTACTCCGTGAGTTTTTGGCATAGACCTTATAAATAAATGGACTGATCGTAGATAGAGCGTCATATACCAACATTGTTAGAAAGAGATAGCATAAATATCATTAAACATCATTAATAGAATAATATTGTTCTATGATAATTCTCAAGACGGTCAAAAGAATAAATCATGGAGTAAAAAACATTGTAATACATTATAACTATTATATATTTATTGTTTTTAAAAATGTTTTCACCTTCAAATTTTCCTTATTCTCCATGATATCTCATTTTTTTCTATGATGACTTTTTTCAACTATTATCTCTTTCAAATAAATGTACAATATCAATGTCTCAATGATCTCTTTCTGACAATGTTCTTACCATTGCCTTAGAGGCTTAGAAGATCTTCTAAGACCGTGGTTCTCACGGTGACATAGGCGGGATGTATGGGAGGCGCAGTCCATAATTTATTAAAAGGATGTCACACCCGTATGTGTTGTCACCGTCTTACAAATGTACAATACAGCAAAAACTTTTGCGCGGGACAACTTTTCTCGCACCATATTTGTTGTAGAACTACACATAAAGAAGAACTTTATCTGTGCAACAGCGTGCCTTTTTTAATAGCACTATCCAATCATTTTTAATAAGCAAATGAAAAAAACAAAAAAACCAAATATTAGAAGCAAATAACTTTTATTGTATTTATGTTATCTAAAATATGGGCACGCTGTTACATAGATAATTTTCCACCCTAAATGTTCAGAAATTTTCATCAAGTATGATGGTATTATTGTGAATAAAGTAATTTATATACAACCCTTTTACGTGGAACTTTGTTTTAAATTTGCAATCAAAAAGTTGAACATTTTATACATTTTTAACTACAAAATAATTATTCAATTTTAAATTTGATAAATTTTGTCGAAATTCGAACTTTAAATGCTTATAAAAAAAATTGTGCCTATGTATTTTTAATATTTTTCAACTGCTATTGTTACAATATACCAGGAGTCTTGAATTAAATTTTCAGCTTTTTACCCATCAAATAGAATTTTATTGATATTTATAGAAAAAAAACTAAAAAAATTAAAAACTGACAATGTCTGTTAACAGTTCAAAAAGAGCCAAATTTTTTCAAAATTGTATGGTGTATAGAAAATGTTAATATAAACATTCAGTGAAATTTTCAAGTATATACAGTCATTCATTTTTTAATTAGGTACAGCAAAATAATAAAATCGTTACATAAGAGAAATCAAGTGAATATCAAATGTAAAAATATGAATTTAAAACGCTCAAAAAAATTTATATTTGATTCAAACTTCGTTCAATATTATTTGTTATTTAATATTCGGTGTAATGGTGTTCAAAACTTAATATTTCAAAAATCTTGAAACTCAAAATACTTGTGCAAGCACCAATTTAAAATGCTATCTTAGTGCACACTTACCTAGTGGTAGGAAGCCACGAAGGTACCGTGAAAATTGCAAGCCTCAAGATATCATTTTTTAAGCTCTACGTGGGTCAGTCAGAAGTTAGATAATATTAATAATAAATATATTTTACCGCCTGGCGTTTCCCGATGAGACTAGCTTGTGACTTCTATGCTGTTCGCATAGTATCTTTCATCATAGTATATTCAATATTGTCAGGTTAGATTATAATTATATTTTGCTGACCGCCGCGAGGTGTATACGTAACTACGTAAGTTTATAATTGTATTGTTAATTTCTAACTCTAAAGTTTCAAAGCTATATAGTAGGTTGTAGGTTTAGTAGGTATATATACTAATTTAGACCTCGCAACGTCTTTTTAACATAAAAAACGTTAATATGGATTTAATATAAAAGCTAGGTGTCTATAAGGCGTGCTCCTGACTTTTTTTAAAATCTATTAATGCGTCTAATTATGGTTTTTAATAGTACATTGTTTTAAATTATATATCCAACCATTATAATATATTGAAATAAATTATTTCCCTTTAATTAATACCCATCGACTTATTCAATCTTAAAATTAAAATCACTAAAATTATATTCAATCATGATTCATGATATTTTAGATTCTGAGCGGAGCGATGAATGTATATTAATTTTACAATGATGTGTTTTTTGTGTTTGTTTACTTAACTGATAAGTAGTCGAAATAATCTTCGATTTTCAACTTCAGTATCTTGTTCAATAGAAAACATCTAGTTGTTGCATTAGGGAAGTAAAATTCCTAGTAGTTTTCAAAAGTGCCAGGAAAAACAAAATTATAAAAAAACAAGAATTTTTACGCAAAATCGGTTTTTGACAAAATTGATATTGGTTTTTGGCAAACCTCTTAAAAAATACCATTGATACATGACATTTTCACTGAATGTTTATATTAGGATTTTCTATACACCATAACATTTTCCAAATATTTTGACTTATTTCGAGCTGTTTACGGACATTTCAGTTTCCATTTTATTTAGTTTTTTTTTCTATAAATATCAATAACATTTTATTTGTTGGTTAAAAAACCTTGAAAATTTAATAGAAGGCTCCTAGGTTATTGTTTGAAAGGCAGATGAAAAAAATAAAAATCCTTAGTCACAGTTTTTATTTATAAGCATTTAAAGTTCAAATCTTGAAAAAATACGGAAAAATCACGAAAATTAGCAAATTATTTTGAGTTGAGAATTCATAAAAATTTTTCTTTTTAAATCTAAGATTTGAAAATTTAATACAAGATTATACATAAGTTTATCTACTTTTATCAAAAAAAAAAATGTCTACTAGAAAGTCAGATTAAATTTTTATGAGCGTTTGAAATTCATATTTTTACAACATTTGATATTCACTCGATTTATCATGTAACGATTTTCTTATTTTGTTGTAATTAAAAAACGTATGACTGTAAATACTTGAAAATTTGACTGAATGTTTATATTAGCATTTTCTATGCACGGTAAAATTTTAAAAATAATTTGACTCTTTTTGAGCTGTTTACGGACATTGTCAGTTTTCAATTTTTTTCTTTTTTTTTTTCTGTAAATATCAATAAAATTTTATTTGTTGGGAAAAAAGCGTGAAAATTTAATATAAGGCTCCTGATATTTCTTTCTATTAGCAGTTGAAAAATATTAAAAATACATAGTACAATTTTTTTTATATGTATCTAAAGTTCAAATTTTGACAATATTTATCAAATTTATAATTTAATAATTATTTTATAGTTAAAAATTTATAAAATGTTCAACTTTTATAGCAAAGGATTGAAAATTGAAATCAAGGTTCCACGTAAATAGGTTATATATAAATTACTTTATTCACAATAATATCCAATAATATCATCAAATATACTTGGTATTATCATAGGCTAACTGACCGATTTCGCTCAGAATCGTTTTTCTTATACAATGATTTTATATCATTGAATTCAAATTTAATACCATCCATAACAGTGACTCACTTGTAACCTACTATACAGCAGAGCGACATCCACTTACCCACCTTTTTTTATGTTGAAATTTTATTTTATTTTTAACACATTTTTCATAACATTGCACAGTTATTTGTACTTAGGACTGGATTTAATTTTTAAGATTACACGTAATATGTAAACTTAAAGTCCACTTCAAAATTATCTTTTTTTACATATACCTATATAACGATATTATGCGGGCTTTAATATCGTGCAACATTCTACTTTTTTTTAGATCTATTAACGAATATAATGACTATCATGTTTTTGTAGTTCATTATTATTATTTTCAATTCTGTCCAACCTTTATGAATTATAATAGAATTATATTAAAAAAACCATTTCCTGTGAGAAATTTGAGTGGATTTACCCCCATCTCAATCAACATTAAACATTTTTAACACAATCATTTGGATGGTTTTGATCATACATAAAATACAAGTCTTAAATTATATTCAATCATATCAACTAATTTTTTTCCCGCATTTTTAGCTTTGTAACCCTAAAATAAACAAAAAATCATAAATTTGCAATAAAAAAAATTAAGGGCTACTTATTATTGAGATAAAATATAGCTTTTATATTTTTTGGATAGTTTCACTGTCTGATGGTAAATTTTTTTTCAATCGTTTAAGCGAAAAGTGTAGCTCCATAGAGATTACCCCGAACAAACAACCAAAAAACATTTCTTCTTTATGATTTTCCTATATTAGTATAATATGTTATGTAAATAATAAAAAAATTAAATTTCTTATATATACTTTTCATTGTATAATATATACAATATACATGGTACATCACACATTATTAATACCGCCTATACCTAACAGATTTATTATAAAGTTTAATATTTATTATATATATACAGATTATAAATTATAATAACTTATAAATGGTTCTGTAAGCTGTTTGTATAAAGTATATGAAATACGGGTGGGTAAAATTAATGTTCATTGCTTTTGGGTACCTGGCTTGAATCTGCTCACGCCTATGTACTTACAGAAATTATATTATAGGGGTATTTATTTTTTTTAACCCGGATGATAATGCGTACGGCGTACCTATTATACAACAGGAGGAACGTGGAAATGTACCTTATTCAATAATTTAAAAAAAGCCATTTTTTTATCTTAAAATCTCAAAAATGTATGTTACATATGTATTCATTATTTATTTCAGAAGATTTAAAGATTTCTACTGATGGCATATTTGGGGGAAGGCAATATGATACCTTCCGACCTTTAAAAATTTCAGAGTGGCAATGGGAACTTGCCGACCCACAACTACGTCACTGTAAATGTGTACCAACACCGTATGCACTATAATATGCATGTAAACAAACCGTCTCGAATCACGTTATATATTAACGTATTCCGGGAATCGACGATACGATTATAATTTTATATTTGAAGAACAACGAGCGACGGCGACGGTTGTTCATATCTTGTGAGCGCGCACACCTGCCGACAAAATGCAAATATCTACATTCTACAATATGTAAATTATAAGTAATAACCACGAATTAAGATAACTAAGAATAGGGTGGGCACGCTTAGGTGGTGGCGCGGCGATAGCGATAGATTTCGTGTCGTTTCCCTCACCGCCGCCGGAACCACCACGCAACAGAGCCAAACCAAGCTGCCGCGATTCCACGCCCACGCCGCGCGTTTGTATCGCCTACGCACCGGAACCGAATCCGCGAAGCTCGCGGCGGCCGCACCGGTATCGGTGGTACGCGACCGCCACCACCATCAGCAGTCAACACCGTACGCGAGCGCTCGGTCCGCCGTAAAAAGCTGTCCCACCGTTGGTGCCCGTCGCACGCACGAGACCGCTCCTCCCGCTGCAACGCGTGTCGACCGCGAGTCGCAACAGTTTTCCGCTCGACGCCGTCGCGACTGCATCTCCCGGTGTAACGGTACAATACGCGCGTGTTTCGCATTCGATTTCAACAACAACAATTCTCACATATCACATCGCGCGTGATACCTAACAATATACTGCAGGTGTCCGGAAGCAGTTAGTTTCCGAAAAAAAAAAAACACCCGCCGCTCCGAAGACTGCGTGCCAGCGTCATTGCTGCTGCTAGCATATCGTACATGACACCGCATCAGACAAGGTACTTTATTTACAATTTACTATTAATGCGGTGTCAGAGCCGATGCGTTTTTATAGTATATTACGAAACGGAAAAAACTCATGACGCCTTATGAAATAATAAATAATTATAGATTTCATTTATTATTTGTATTTATTTGAAAGATGAGGCCTTCGTAAAATACGGATTAGACCCTGATTTTAAAAAACTCAATTTTCAGAAGTTGTAATAAACGCATCTGTATTCTAACTCAAATTTGTGATTTTTTTAACAATTATTTTCCTGTCGTTATTTAAAAAGTTATTGAAAAGTGGAGTCCATTTATACATCCTGAATAAAATGTTCCTATTTCAAATAATTATAATAAAAAAAATTATTAAAGTCGGACTATTCTACAACGTCAGATTATAGTTTTTCCTGTTAAGTCATTTTTTATCGTATGGTTTGGATTTATTATCTGTATGGCTATGTATATACTATATAATAATATAGCCGCCAGTCCATGTAAGATGTATAGGTAATTAGACATTGCCTGAAGTTTTGCACATTAACAATAGCTGGCTGCCTGGCTCAAATGTTGCAGAATAAAACAATACATCCCTGAGTCTGTAGTATACCTACCTACTTATATATGAGCATATAATATTGCAAACATTTGATGCTTATACCTACTAAAATGTGCGTCCTTCGCGAGCTTCCCGACTTCCAAGACTTATCGTAATAATATAATTTGAGTGCAAATAGTTATGAATTATGATATTTGACTTAATAATCATTTGAGTAAAACAGATGTAGTGTAAAACGTACAGGCGTAATCATCAATCGCCTCTTCCCAAAATGGAATTTTCAATTGGTGCTATATAATTAGCACCGATTTAAAAACCTTACGTAAAATATATATAACACTATAAATAATAATGGGTAAATAAATTTGTACCCTACCTCATTATTAGAAAATATGCAATAATATCTGCATTTCTATATAGCAGCTCAAGGTTGTAGGTTTAACATCGTTATATTAATTATACCTGTGTAAAAATAAAAAGAGTCCGATCATTTAAACAGGTATTTGAGTAACATTACTAACGCAAGATTAAAGTGGGCAAAGATGAGAGATCTTTTCCAGTCACTTTTCCTCATTGTTGTTTAATATTAAAATTAGAAAAAATATTGACAGGTATACTTAAACATTCGATTTGTACAATTATGAAGAAATTATTTCTGATTTAGATAGTTGAAATATTACACAAAAATTAACACTATAGTACTTTAACATAAAAGTACAAAACCAATATATGTATAACATCAAAACATTACAATAAATTGAAAAAGGTTAAAACATAATATTAGCGACCTACACAGCAGAGAGTGAAATAATAATTCAATGAACTCATTCGAACTTTATCTTTTACTAATCAAAAACGCATTAATTATATTATATAATTATTGATATGTACGAAATTAGCAATTCTTATTGTTCAACATTAATAATATTTATACAATATGTACAATAACTTCGGAAAACTTATGAAAATTATTCACTAAATGACGCAGTGACATTATTTACAATACTACCATACTTTACGAGCTGGTAAAGCGTAGATACATATTTTATAATAAATACACACACGACAAGTCCGACACACTAGCACAAATAAACAATTACCAACAAAAACAAATTTAGTTTCGAGTTATAAACATAATATGATATTTGTATACTATATTGATATACAAATATATAATACTGATGTCTAATTTAGAAAAAAAGACAGAGCTAATTTCGATAAAATCTTAACGCCTTGGCCCGGTCTTTAAAATATGGTTGATGTACTGCACTTTCGAAATGGGCGCCACGCATCTTAGAAGTCTAAATAGGTACGAAGGCGTCCGTTCTTATCCCACACTGTTATAATAATAAAGACGAATGATAAATATTCGGCCTTTCTGTGCAGTTTTTTTGCCATCTTACTGTAGTCTTCCACTTTTTCGAATCCAAATTTAAACGCTGCTGACTCAGCCGTCCGTGGACAAGCGCCAACACTAGGAATAGCATTTTATATTTTTTTTTATATTGCTTCCTTCAATGAACTCGTAAAAAAAATAATACTCAGCACGCTGCTCTATAGTTTTCTAACGATAAAACCAATTGGACATAAAAACTATGCCAAACTGCTCACGGAGCGTGGGTGTTACTTCATTACTTGGTTTTATAAAATCTCCCTCCCGCGGTTCCCACACCTCCACAGATAGAAAAAATCTAAATATGAGATCACTTCCACCACGAGGACCTGTAAAATAAATTATAATATACATAATAATATACAAACCTTTTAATTTACTTTTATCATTCACATTTCGCTCCAGTATTTATGATAAAAACTAATAACATTTAGAAAATATTCTTTGTTTTGTTTTAGTTTATCTTTTCAAAATTATTTTTGTGAATTTGTTTGTAATAATATATATAATGAAACTTGTACTAATTTAAATTCAATTTACTTTAAAACTTTCCATATGAAAGTCGGTGAGGTAGCTTAGTAAAAAATAGAAACATCATATTAATATTATCTTCTACCCACATTTAATACAGTAATTATTGTAAACTGAGCTGCTGCAGTAAAACCACGTAGGAGTTTTTTTGTTAATTTATCTGATTTCTTCGATAGATTGAATAAATTTTCATAATTATAACAAGTACCTTAGTACCAATTTTCTACATAATTTTGAACTAAAAACACTTTAATGTATTTTTAAATTTGTAATGTACCTACCCATTACTCGTAATAATAATTAATGTGTATACTATAAACTGTTCAACTGTTGCCTATTGACTAGGATCCTTTGATGACCTAATAAATGTGATTTTAACTTAATTTCCATAATAAATTATTGTGTATGTGTGCGGTGTACATCATAATGAAGCATATTATACCGACATATAAAAATATTGTTAAACAATCAATATTGTGTTTCTTGTACGAATCTGGTGTAAATGTAAACTTAAATTATTCATTATTATACATATGGAAATAATACAATGATATAACTGAGTAACATATACACTATACATATCCCGATATTCGGGATATTTGGTCTTATGTGATGTATAATAGTATAGGTATACTTAATACGAAATTATAACGGTTGCATATGCTAAATTTATCGTGCACGTGCTTAAGATAATCAATTTGTTGTTTCGTTGCGTATACATGACAGCTGCGGTGTGTTGTATATAACTTACACTGTTGTCGGATTTATAGAAAATATAAATTACAACTCACAAGCACAAGGAATCTTTAAATATATCCTGAATAATTGGCTTAATCATTATTTAAAATATTTATATTCATTATATTTCACTTTTCTTAAATATTTTTATTTTTTTTATTTTTATTCCTTTATACTATTATATTTCACTAGCTATTTCAGTTTCCTGTGGATTTTTAGAATATCTATAACAGAAATCCAGACGATCACTATCGCAATACACGTGGTATAATAATAATTATTACACAACACAAAAACATAATATTATAATCATGTGTTTTTAGTACACACACGTTCACGCCGTCTGTCTGCAGTAGTCAAAACAGCTTAGGTACGTACTGAATTAAACCAGTTAATTAATTGGCAAATCGAAATTTGTCTAATATTTTACTATTGTAATTTTTGTCTTCGAGTATAAATTTCCTAGTAAAATATGCGGTGTAATAATATATTAATAGAGTGTTTCCGTTTTGCAGAATTTACTACATCACAGTGTTAACTGCAAATTGCTATCGTTTTTGTGCATTATTAATTATGTAGGCGATGTTCACTGTTCGCCGCTCGGGATATGCTCACATATTAATTATTATACGACTCCGGACTCAATATTTACGAAATTGATATTCTTGTCATAACTGATGTTTAGGCGTTATAAAAGTCATTTATGAGTGTTGAATACTGCTGTAGCCTTGTAGGTCAGAGTTCTGGATTGTTTGATCTGTACCAATAAGAAGTGTTTAAATTATTTGCATTTGATTTAGTACATACATTAAAAATAAAATACTCATAGGTAATTGTTGACAACATATTTTTCAAATATTCTAAGTATAAAGAATTTTGTCTACTACTCATTTTATGCATTTTATTATTAATATGTATGCATTTTTTGTTGTTGTATTTGAAACATAATACACTACATAGGTACGCATCATTCAAAAAAAATACAATCGATGTCATTGCACATTATAGTATCATTATGTATAATTATTATTTTTTATAGTAATTTTCAGTAGCCTACACTATAGGTAGCACAATACGCATTTTGAAAGTAAATTAATTAATCTATTAACTTCATAACAAAAATAAGGTAACATTACCGCATTTATAAGAAATAGTCTATTTTCTGTGATTGATGACATTAAAATCAATGTTAGGTAACATAATATGACAACTGACAAGTTTATACAGCGAGTAGATAAAACCGCTGAGCCGTAGAGATTCATTTTGCTACAGGTACGCTTCTTAGGTACGTATATTATGGTACAACGATAATAAAAATATTATACTTTCAATATACTGTTTTAATTTTTCATGGAAGGGTTTGTCAACTGTCGAGCGTCATATTTTAATAGTATAATTTAATGGTTATTATTTCAACTTCGCGTTGTGAAACGTTGTTATTATGTTTATTATACGAAACGTCAAGTTATCTTACTATAATAATTCGTACTGCTTCGAAGGAAGTGGTAATTTTTACTCGTTTCGCTAGGTGTTTATGCGGAACTTTTACGCCTCTACATTGTACACACACGTAAAACGTAATCATCGAGCATTCGATACGGTCGGAACTCAGAATACGTATATTGGTATATATTCTGTGTGGTTGACGAAAACGGTTGAATAAAAGTTAAATCGATATGGCGTGTTACCGTGTGATTAATAACGCGGAAGGCCGAGGCTTAAGACTCGTCGTTAAACGCGCGCGGCACCTAAACAGCAAGCCTGCTGTGTCGCAGTATCTAATATCTATAATCTATACACTGTTTTAATCAACGAGGACAGTGTAATAATAGTAAAACTATAACAATAATAAAAACGCCAAACTCGTAAGAATATGGTATGTATACTTATTACTTGGTTGTAAAGAAAAAAAATACACCCAACATCGATGAACGTCGTCGATTGGACCGAAAAGATATTATAATACACTCGAAAAGAAAGGTCGAGACGTACAATATATATACATAGGTACAGGACCGTCGACGAAGTGGGCGAGGACGAGGTGGAATGTCGGGATGGGGTTTGTTTTGAAAAACAAGCCGTAAACAGTTTTAAGTACGTCGATTTCTACTCGACTACTCACTCGGCGTCTCGGCCCCGTCGCCAGCAGCAATCATATTATATCGTGGGGAGCGCGATGTGGTATACGATGCCTCCTCTGCAACTTACGGCCGTCATCCGCGAGAAAGCGTTTTGTTTTTGTTAAATAAACCATTACAAACTCGTCACAATAATAATATAACAAAATAATATAATATAATTATACACAGGATGTTTAGAATATATAATGCTTGGGGCACGTATATTAAGTTTCTAGACACACCCCGTGCGTATATAATATAAATTATAATATATACTATTCGGCATTCGACGTTAACACTCGCGGATGTTTAATGTTTATGACCGGGGTAACAATAACTATAATGAGATGCGCTTGTACATAATTTTATATTATTAGAAATACTACTATACTAATAGGATCGCTCGAACGCGTGTCACACTTGTCGTTGCGGACTAGAGGAGACAGGACGACGGCGGCATGTAAGCTGCGTGTAACGACAGTGTCATTTCAAAGGATTCGATATTATATTGCACGTATAAATAGCAAACGTCGAGACAATAAAAAATGTCCTTTCCACGCGAATAGCTACAGAATGCAGTCATGCAGATATTAGTTATTGTGCCTTGTACACGATCCTGCAGCATAATATACCGTAGTCCATATATAGGCCATAGCTAAACATCTATAGTATTAATTATTAAACATATTCTAATAATTCAATGACTAAACATATTATACGTACAAGAATTTGAACACATTTTGATTCATATCTTAAACTAATAGTAGGCATAAACTGGAAAATATGCTATAAAAACTAGAGAGAATAGGTACCTTCAATTTTGTAGTAGAGATTAAAAAAATGATAATTAGCAAATATCTAAAGGTACATTTAGTTCTTATTTAATCCATTTAACTCTGTAATAAAACCAATATTTAAATACTATAGGTACGATGAGATACCTATTATATAGGACATAGGTATATACTATATATATATATAACTAATATAAGTAATTGAAGAATATTGCGAATTATTTATTTAGGTTCAGCGATGCTCATTTTGTCTTGTTTAATTTAATGTCCAACATTTATTTTGCATACATTATTTGGTTTTGAAGGGAATTTTTAATTTTTCATAGCATTTTTTATGATTTTAAATGAAAATTAAAATTAAAAAATGTTATTTCTAGGTTTGAATGGAATTTTATATAATATTATATTCTACGCAAACAATTAACATTTATCTAATCACTATCTAATCTTGCATTTGAAATTCCAAGCAACTAATAAAATCAAAACGGGCCAAAAGGTTATACACGATGGTACGTTGATACCTACCTATTTAATACTTTTATAATCATTGAATACACATTGAATATATTAATCAAATTCAGCTTCATCAAATCATAATTAAATCAAAATAAATAATTAAAATAACGTTTTTGAATTTCCGTCTACAATGCATATTAAATGTTGATGGTTTTGTAATTTAAATTTTTATACGACATTTTTTGGGCATCAAATTCCTGCAGCCCTATTTTGTATTCATAACATTATGACAGTGCTTGTACTGTTTTGCAGTGTGTCTTTCACTATTTTGACCTTGTCGTGGTCTACTCCCAGGTCCCAATCGAGTTTTAATTTCTTGTGATTTTTGACGAACACGTAAAATACGTTTGCCTCTATAATATTATACTAATATATTATTATGTTATTAGCAATTTCGTATTATCATGGTTAGGTATGTTGAACGTGTGTGGAAACAAATAAAGGAGCGCACAGTGGATTGGAAATAATAAAAAAACAGTGAGGAGGCGGTGTAGGCGCAAAAAAATATAGGAAAAAAACAGGCGCGGGTAGTACAAAATATGTTTTGGCGACAAGGTCAACGCAACGCCGCCAAAGCCGGTCGACCGGCCGGTCGTCGCGTCGTCGTCGCCGAGCAAAAACACGCGCGGGCGCACTGTTCTCAAGGTCGCGCTGCGTCGTGCGTAGCAGCAGCAGCGGCACACAGTGTAACGACGACGATCGGCCCGACGACGGCGACACTCCCCCGGCGGGACAGGCCCGTTTTCGGTCTTACGTCATTGACGCCTCGGCGGCGGCCACTCTTCTCCTTATTTGGTATCGGTCACACACGTATATTATGATATACAATAATAATAATAATAGTATGCGTAGTACGTGCGTGCCGTGTGTCCTTTCCAATGGAGAAAAACGGAGGCAACTCCATATCGGCATCAGAACGCGTTTCGCGCGCACATTAGCTTCCTATATTTATTAATTTATTATTTTCATGTGTTATTCTTCTTCTACTCTCCACGATACGATGAGATTGTCCCACATTTTTCATACACACCGCTTGCTAAATATCATGATAATATTTGTATACGTTTACAACCTGCAACGCGCGTGCGCAGAACTACATTTCCGCAGACAGTAACTGTATTTGTGCCCCCCTTCAAGTTGGGCCCTTTCCTAATAAGACGAGTGTAACGTAAATAAATTGTTATTTTATAAAAAAATTATTTGGTAACAACAGATGAAAAACGGCCCAAAAGAAGGTGCACAGACATACCAGCTGGCACGCCTATATATATAATATGTTAAAAACTGTAGTCACGCTTTTGTTGCTTATAATAATGTAATACATAATTTAGCACCTTTGTATATAGTAATTATAATCATTATAGATTATTATTATTATTAATAATTGTTTAGCATGACGACGTTGAACGATTTATCATCATATCGGTGGTTAGGTTCAACACGAACGCCTATTAGTGAATATTGCACACGAAAAGAAGCGATTGCAAAATACAAAATTTGATGTCCAACATTATTGTTATTAATTATTGTTGGTTGCGCTGCTTAAATATAGTGATTTAGTGATGTCTGATCGTTTTTGCGGACTATACGTCTATACATTGATACCCGGTAACCATTTATAATACTGCAGTGCCATGTTAAGTGGCAATAAGAATGGCAGTAACCACGGGTATTAAATTGTCGGGGTGCTAAACCCCTTTTAAGGTGTGTCATTTTAGCATATAAACATTGTCTAAGTCCTACAATATTATTAAAAAAAGAGATTCTTATAAACGTCGGTCGCAATTATATAAAAACTTTTTTTACGTGTTCACACCAAACAGAAATGTCATCATTGGTGTACATAATTGTTATTAAGCGATGGAATTTCATAAAGCGTCATCAATGCCAAACACTGTATGCACATACCTATAGCATCGTCGTCGGTATTTTACTCGAGATAGGTAGCTATATAATAGTTGGTAGGTAGATATACAGCCTATACATCTTACTGGTAGTCTGCTTTGCACAATGTTTTCGTCGAGTCATTTTTAAACAATAGCCATTTACATAATTTAGAATTACTATACCTATATAATATATTCATCTTATTTTTATAATGGACCATTAATGTCTATAATATATTTGGTATATTAAGAGAACACGCCCTTCGACAAAAATGTCCCACTTGTTGTATGTAAAAATAATATATTTTCGAACAACGAAAACAAAGAGAACAAAATAAATAAAGATTACTGCATATGCGCTCCTGCAGGCTGCAGGCTACAAATGCAGAATAGATTCATATTGGATTATGTCCAAAATATTAAGTATGAAGGATATTCGAACCCACAATACCATAAACGCAGTGAAGGTATCAGTATGTTTGTTTTTTTCTTCATATTTTTGATCATATTAGGCAAAAAGGTCAGTCGTTTTAGAACGTCTGTATACTTTATGATGGACTGCACATCAATGACATTATTATAGAGGTATTTAAGTTACAAGGTACTATAAGTTATATTTTGTATGAATATTTATAAATTATAAACAACTCAAGTCTAAAATTAGGTACCTAATTTCTTGATGAATAACAAAATGCCTATGACAATAATATGTCATAGAAATATTGGATACTAATTTAATATAATATATTATATTAAAAATGATTGCACTTGTGAGAATAATTTACCTGTCCCATTGCATTATAGCAGAATGCTTGTGTTATGACGAGTCGATGGTCTATTTATCTATTAACACATATTATTACAAAATAATAAGGTTGGCTCAAGGCCAGTTCTTCATTCATCAGAAAACTTCCTAGTTATATATATATAGGTAGTAGTTACTAGTGTACTACAACAATAAGAAATAAATACAAACAGATTAAATAACAAATCAAACCATTAAAAAAGTCAGACAAGATAGTGGTGTACTTATTGTGTGTAGTGTATTATTTATTTAAAAACAATAATCGTTAAAATAAGAATATGAAGTTTCTTAAAATATGAAAAAATTGTATTCAATACATTTGACGTATTATTTCAGTAATAGTTTGAAGTTAGAATAACATAATGATATAGATAAATAGACAATAGTTAGTATTATATAACATTTTAAGATCTTGATTATAAATTGTAAATTGTATAAATCCTATCTTGAAATATTTATTTATAGAAAAGTAAATAGGTAATATAATTTAAAAATTTTGATTTATTTTGTTACATTTTTATTTCCATTTAGAATTTAATTGGATAAAATTATCCAGAAGCTAATTGAGATATAAAATCTTAAACCACAGATTTTTGTTGTTAATTTAACGAAATTAGATTAGTCCAGTCAATCTTGATTCTTAAATCCTAGTTACTCACTAGTCACGTATAATATTATGATTTTGAACTCATTTGGTCGTAATAATATTTATACTATTTATAGTCGTATTAAATATTAATATATTATGCGTTACAAAAATAAATCATGTCATTCAAAATGTTTATTGTAAAAACCCTATACAATATAGGTCAGCTGCTATGACACATTTTTTTTTAAATTTCTCTGGTCATCGTAATAAAACAAATATATTTAATACCAATAAATTGTTTATCTTTTAATGGTTTAAAATCTATGCAACTCATACAGATGCGTATGATTTTCCACAGAAATATTGCATCCAATCGAAGTTAAATTATTTTTTTTTATATAGTTTTAGGTCGTTAAAATAACATAAAGTAAATTCAAAATATAATGTATTTATGTATTCATAAAACGGTCAATCATTGAAAAACATCTAAGACCCTGCAACTGGCGTGAACATGCACCATTGATTGAGTGTAAGTGGTAGGTCATATTATGTGGTCAATATGAAAAATTATAATGTTGCAACAGATATGTGGTTCAAGTGTATAACCCCAAAAATTTTAACTTTATCTCGTCATTTGGTCAAAACCATTGGCGCAACTAGGGGTGTGCACAGGGGAATTGTGCACCCCTGAGTTTAAAATGTGCATCCCCAAAATATAAAAGACTTAATCTATTATATTTTGATTATTTTGAAGTAAAAATTATCAATAATTACAAAAATGTTGTACCATACTGTATATTGAGGAATATAATAAGTGGATACTTTACTATTATATTCTGACATTCCCAGTTATAACAGTATAACATAATATTATGAAATAACCTTTAGCTTAGGTAGGTATTTGATGTTGTATAGGACAGGTCACAGTTACGTCGTTATTACTTATTTGTGTAACAATGATCACACCTAATAATATTTTCTTATAAATCAACAAAATAAATTAGAAAACATAATAACGATATTTCTCTTTATCTTTGGAAAAATAAAAGACTGCTCATGATTCATGAATGTGAGCGCCTTTATATTATATACTTGTTTATAATTTATTATAATTTATAAAACAAATGGGAGCGCGTAAAATAGCCAACAATATTTCAGTTAAATTGTGTTGTTCAAAAAACTGTCATGGTGTTATTTTATAAAAATTAAATATATCAATGTTTATTCAATTATTTATAATATTAAACAAATAATAAGACCGATAGAACCTATATTATTAAAAAAAAAGAAAATACAAGAAATTGACAATCTAGATTTCCAGCTTTAAATATAATTTTTGTTCAAATCAATATTTAAAATTTTTTTTATGTATAAAATTAATATTTTTATTTTTTAATATTGAAAATAAAAAATTTAAAATTTAATTTAAATTTTTTGAAAAAATTCAAAATAGCCAATTTGTAAATCTGATTATAAGAATAATTTTAATGGTTAAAACATTTATCTTAAGTCAAGTAGTTAATTTTTTAGAATATTTTAAGATATCAATAATTTTTTAAGTAAATTAATTTAGAATGTAATAACTTATTTCAAAATATATTTTCACAATTTTTGTCATACGTTTAAGTAGCGTAATTTTTTTTTATTAGTATTGCAATACTAAAATATACTAAAAGTACTAAAATGTTTGTAAGTACTAAATAAATATATTGGTCGGTAGTCGGTACTATATATGTAATATAGTATCCCGGTATCCGGTAGGTCTCCTCCTAAACGAATTCCCATCTCATTTCATACTTAATGCACTTATATATTTACTATATGTATTATGTATTACATAGTATATACTATAATTATATATGTATAGTGATTTATATATGCAACTAGGTTTATTATGATAAACAAAAAAAAACGTCCAAGTCGTTTATATTATTTGAACTAGTTAAAGGTATAAGCCCAGCATTGAACTTTATAAGTCACAAATATTTGCATATAAAATTATACACAACATATTTTTTGTTTTAAAATACAAATTATAAATATTCTCACGTACCAGTATCATTGTCTTTTATCATAGTGTGCACCGTGCGGATATGGATTTTCAATAACAGTAGTGATTGTCATGTTTCAGGACCTAGAACAATGTATAGCAGACCAAGTCAAAATCAAGGCGAAGCGAGACTCGGTTAGTACCTATATAAACCTGCATGCATTAGATTAGTCACGAATTTATCTGTACCTATATGGAATAATGGAATACATACAATTTATTTAATATTGTAGTATTAACTATTAGTCACCTGCAAAGTAGGTAGGTACTAATTCCATAAAAGTACTCTATAGAGCCTAAAGCCCATTAGGAAAAAACAGTTCTGTATGTTCGATGTACAACTCATGTGGAGATTATTAATCGATTTTTATGAAATAAACATTACAAAATTCATTGAATCCATTATACGATAAGCCGAGGTTGAGAATTTTTAAACGGGTTTTTTAACTTTTATACCTAATAATTTGAGTTAACTATAAAATCTACCAATCATACGATATTTTGGCGGTATGTATATTTTGTTCCCCTCGTAAAAAATATTTGACAGTTTAATGTGTAAAGGAAACGTCTGGGTTGTAATGCATCCTAATTCCTAGGTGAAGGTATATATAAAAAAACAAATCGTGTTTCATTTCCAACTGCTATTTTTATAACGTTACAGTTTGTTTGAACGTTGACACATTTCGGTTGTCTGGACCGTAGCTAATACTATTAAAAATAGAAACCTGAACAAACATTATATGATTACATAAGGATATTTCACCTTCACAATTGTTATTTTTTCTAAACGACCAATTATAAAAACAAAAAATAACATCATGTAAAATAATTTTCTACTACTTTACTTGGATATTAATTTATCATAATTCGAGGTTATACCCAATAATATCACGATATTACTATTCTTAGTATCTCCTAATATATTACATTATTTATTATATTTATCATTATTTGGTGGAGCACTGGAGTCACCACTCACCACACTGTCTCATTTAGATAATATGGTCTCATGAGAACTAAAAAATTACTTCACCTTCTTGTGATATATTCACCGTTTACTCCCCCCTCCTACCACCATCACACACATATCAATAAAATATTTTCGTATGATTTGAATTTTTTTTTGCCCTGATACTTGCATTTCCAAAAAATAATTGAATTTGATTATAATATACATAATATTATAGTCGCAAAATGAACATTTAAATTTTAAGTATCAATATATTATACTTATAAATTATAATTGAATAAATGTGCTGCAATTTCAATAAACCTCTCTCTTGAAAATAGTAATGTTCAGATTATTAAATATTCCGGGAATAACACCTTGACACTGTTATATTTAATAGGTAACGACGTAACGCACATATAGCTGCGTTACAACGTATAATTAGTTCAAACTTGAACATTTATTATTGTTTAGAACTGTTACTGGACGACTTGCAATCTACTCTTCCACGTAAAAACCATGGACTCAGTAACACATCGTCAACCGGGTACAGAGAAGTTACTAAAAGCACATCAAGGACGATTGGTAACGGTCAAACAGAAATTAACAAGGAATATGAAATCCAATATCTCAATCCAGCCAACAAATCCACAATGCTCAGTGAAAGATTACCCGATCTTCAATCGGTTGACTTGCTGGTGGGAATTAATTAATTAATGACCGCAATCATAATTAAATTATGGAGTCATATGTCAATTATGTCTTATAAAATAACGTATTAACATTTCAGCGACAGACCAACAATGGAAAAAATTCCGGTTACGAAACGGTTTCGTCTTACCAATATAATAAATCGACAGAAAGTACGCTTGTTTCAATCATATTTCCATTTAAATTACGTGTGTAACAAAATATTTATAATATGTACCTATGTTATAGGCAAAAGTACAGTTCCCAGACAAGAAACGAACAGTGTTAACATGAGACAAAGTATTTCTGAACTTGATTCATTATTAGACGATTTAAATCATGCTCAGAGAGTTGGATTTTCAAACTCCGGAGTTAACAGACATGAAATAACAACTAATGAGTCCGGAATGTAAGTTAATTTAATTATTTGTATTACTCTAGGCTTAATGCCTTTTTAATTGGATATTTGGATATTTCATGACTCATAACAGCAATGCCCTAACCAAGCATTTATGAGATGGCTGCATACAAGTTGGGTTACAAAATAAAAATCTTAAACTAGGTGGGTCCGGATTTGTATCGGTAATATAATATAGAAGTTGTGTCCTGGATTAGATATCGAATCACAATTTGTAGATATTTCCTATTGCAATATTTTTATAAAAAGCACTCAAAAATAAAAAAAAAGCGAAGAGAGTTAGTAATTATCTAACAATCGAACGAAGTGAGATCAATTTTTGTGAGATACGTTTTTACATGGTGTGTAAAAAAAACATTTAAATGTACGTCATTGAGTATAACAATGGCAATTTAAGACCCCAGAAGTATATTTTCGTTGGAGCCCTAAATTCCTAGTTGGGAACGAACATACAGTGTGTACCTATACTGTATAGTAAGCTTATCAGTTACCAAAAACCATTCGGGATCTAGCTTAAAGTGTAGTAGATATCTAAAATAATCCAGAACCTAACTTGTATAGTTGTATACTATAGCAGAAGTCTGTAAGTAATAATAAGTATCTCTAGCGTCAGGGCCCTAACTCCGGTGGTGCCAAAAACGCAAATCGTATGATTTTCTAAACAGACTATTTTAACGCAAGAATTAGACATTAGTTGAGCTTTTGTATCTAAACAATGTGCCGCATAAAAGTGCAAAATTAAATTTCATCATCTGGTAGAATTAAAACCCATTATACTTAAATTGATAACCAACTTTCAGCTTTAAATTTCATATTTGATTTTAAGGTTATAGGTACTTAATTAATATTTAAAACAATTGATTTTTATAATATTATAAATTAAAATGTACCTAATTAGTAATTCATTGGCGATGAATGGCAATTACTAATGTCTAAACATATAAACTATATATTAACTAATTTTGTTATTGGTATTAAATTTTAATTATTCTATTTAATATAATACGTTTTAACATAAGCAACAGTTTTTTTTGTAACTAATATATTTTAATGATTCGTTGCGTCATAAAAACTATATTAAATTGCTTATCGTCTTTAGGCATCAAATATTATTATATGAAAAATATTGTCAATAATATATTACTTTACCTATACTTAATTTAAAACTTAATCTTTTTTGTTATTTTTATTTTGAAACTAATTGTTCAAATCAAGTGGTTAAATAATTGTACCTATAGGTAGTAACTAATAATTTATTTGCGCTTTACGCATATGAGTTGTTAAAAAGGTAATTTTTTTCTCGCGTTTTTGGGTTTTGTTTGAGTCGTATTTTTTGTTTATTGGCGATAGCCCCCAACTCGTATCTACCACAGGGATATCATCGTGGAAATGGGTGATGGCTTATTGATTTCTGTAACTTAACTTAAATATCTATTTGTCGAATTTTTAACAGTGAGCCATTAAGGAGCAGTACGCCATATAAACAGCAATATAGTAAACACGAAGAACATAGGTATGGAAGTCTTAACCGATCTAAAATGCCAGGGACCAGTGAGGTGATTTCCACCTACGAAACTTCGACAACAAACGGAGAACCTTTAGGTGAAATATTTTGTGCTAAAAATTAAAACCCTAGAGGGTATAGGTACTGTACTACTGTGTGTGATACTCATGAATATTATTCTATATAGCAGATTTAGATTTAACCGATACTCCTCGTAGTTATACCAAGTTGCTTCAAAACCAATCTCCGGGCAACTATCAGACCTCGGTTTATTCAAAAGAAACTACAAAAAAAATAATACCGGGTACCACAACTTATTCGACGTACCAAAAATTCGGTTCACCTACAACGGACCCAGGTCAATCTAAAGTGTACAACTATTCAGAAGAATATCGCTCTGATAGTAGGAATCGTTCGTTGAGAGATTTGCCACCGTCTCCTCGTCCGCATAGATCTTCATCTCCGCGTTCACCGTCACCGCACCGTTCGCCGTCGCCCATGTCGTTTCCTCAACCACCAGAACCTAGAAACTACTCGAGTAGTCATACTTATACGAACAGGACAACGTCACCTCAGTCGGTACAGAAGTTTAGTCCTTCCGATCCAAGCAGAATCAAGTGAGTATTACGAATTTAGTTTGCTTAATATAAAATATTATTTCGGGGGATTGTAATGAGTGTGTATGTCGCAGCGAAGAGGTGACCTGGGTCGCTCATGCCACGCCCCCTGTAACCCGCCGTTTCCCCGTGAGGTTAGTAAGCGTTTTGGAGGTTAATATTGTGATCGTACGTGAGATTCATAGTTGTGTTCAGGGAATGTGACGTGAACACATAATTTGTTAATATAATAAATTACCTAATTATGCACCACTGTTTTTTTTTACAGCGTGGATAATAACTCAACTTCGCCGACTGGCCAGACGGTTTACTCGTATAAGTATTCAAGCGAGACCAGAGAGAATACAAAATATGGACAGCCAAATGGGTACACAAAACCTATACACCAAGAACAGTTGCCACTACGCCATTCGCCGTTCCCAAGAGACGAGGCTGACACACCTGGACTCCAAAATCCACCGAAACGGTTGGACGACTTGATGGCATCGTTTGGTGATAGAACAGATTACACGAACTACCACAGTAATAGAGAATACCACTCGAATGTCAAGGATTACCAGTCCAAGTCTAAGGAATACGAACACGACAAGGCAGCAGAATACACGATTCCGATTAAGAAGCCACATCCCGATAATCTAGCTCCTGAAAATAAAGGCCCTGAGAAATTGACGGAAGTTAAAGAAACTGAAGTGACTCAGTCGGTCGCCGGGCCGCCAGTTTTTTATCCCCCCGGGTCAACAACGTTTGTGAAGAAGGAAGAAGTAATGCAACAGGTATATAATAACCGTTTTTATAATCAAACATAATCTGTTATCGCTCCATCTATTAAACTTTTTTATTCGTGTCCTACAGCAAGGTCAATTTGGTCAGGGACAAATGAAGGCCAAGGCTAAAGGAATGTACAAGTACAAAAGCAAAAGCAAGTCAAAGGAAAAACAAAGTTCTGGAGCAACAATGGTGCCAGTATGTTTGCCAATGTGCTGTGCCATGCCATGTGTTATCATGTAACCTAAGACATTATATTTATATAACTTTACTAATTTATAATTATTTACTAGACATAAATAATGAAAAGAAAAAAATGTTATGGTGGCCTATTAAACTAATTTTCTAAAAGTAAACTTACTTAAATACACATGTTATATTATTTAAATACCTAGGCCATAATATTATAATAAAAACAATTTAAACTCTCAAAATAAATATTTGAACATGATATAAATTACAATAAATTGTAGTTAGTACAGCAGGTATTATTATACTAATTACTACAAAGTTGTAATTTAAAATGTTTTCTCAATGTTATAATATTATCATCCGGATACCTATATTTTTACAAAATTTTTATTTTACACCGAATAAATATCAGAATATTACATATGTATTAATTGTTATAAATACCAATTTACCTGTATGTTTTAAACTTAAAAAATTTTAACATACAACTAACCTTGCTGTAAGCTTATTTATTATTTGTATTTGATTATTATTAATGTATTTTGTAAGATACAGACGATTATTAATTTATATAATTATGTGTGTATGTATAAATTGAACACAATTTACATGATTCTATTTTTAATTGGTCTAATAAAAGTAACAGATGTAGATTATAGGTTCAAGATAAAATTCACCTTTTCACATTTAATTATTTTGATTACAAATGTAATAAATAATAATGTTAATATACTATTGATAAATATCATACAATTATTTTATAAAGTACCGTCATATTACTTATACTAGTTACTAGCTACTTAAATTCTAGAACCACAAATTTAATAGTTTCGTGTCAAGTGTTCTGGTGTAAATGGTGTAATATATTATGTAGGGACCTATTAATTATTAGGTATATAAAAAAAACGTTCAACCATTACATAGTTGAATGAAACACACGGCTAAATCACAGCTACACATCAATATTCCAACAAACCACGAACAACTACACGCTGTAATGTTTATATGACCATAATAATATTATATTCGATTCATGTTTTTTTTTTTTTTTTTTTAATAATACATATTTACATGACTTAACAAAAATGCATATTATTATATATTATACATTTATACATAGCAAACGTATTCATTTTGTATATTTCTAACGATACCTAGAGGCTAGAAGAATTTTATTTATTCATGTAATAACTTAGCGTGTAAAATATGATTTTTACGATTTGATCAAGTTTAATTGAATTTTATTTTGATAAATGTTTCAGTTGTTTGGCGCGCACGATTTGTACCTAAAAATTAATTTGTACTGTTGTCAAATTTTGTTAAAATTATATTGATGTTGAATAATTGTTATATTATATAATCATACGAATTAAAGAGATTTTACTTTTTTTGTTCTTTTGTATTATACAAAAATAAATAGGTATTACGCGTAATACGTATAAAATACAGTGTTTCTATAAATTATAAGTTGTTAAGTATAAATTATCAGACTGAAAATTCTTATAATGCATATGTATAAGTCAATTCGGCTTAACAAATGGTAATGAATTAAAATGTGTGCTAACAGCGGCGTAACTTGTAGATAATTTTTGTCAGTGATAAATATTAAAAAATACTTTTTACCTTTTGCTTAAAAGCATAGGAAGGGAGAAAGCCCTTTGAATAATTTACCAATATTAAACCTATACATGTGAAAAAATGTGTTCTAAATTGTATAATATACTATAAATTAGAGCTTAAATTAGGAGGGGGTTGGGGGCAAACTGACAAAGCAATATAACCTAAATTAATATATGACCCCACTATAAAATTGAGGGGTGAAACTCATTTGTCCTGTTGCCCCCTCAGATTACGCTTATATGTGATAATGATAATATATAGTTCTATATTATTTTATTACTTAAACAATTGTGAATTATTGGCAATCCTTACTGGACACGAAATTAAGAAGTAAAAAGTTTTATCTTGATGACTTAGTAAGCGGATGCATCCGGATATCCCTTCACGAATAAGTAGGTACCTAATCAAAATATATATGTATAGGTATGTCGTCGTGTCTTCTCCATCCATATAATATATACTTATTTATTATTTATAATACATTATTAGTTATACACTGATCGACTTGTACCTAAATTGTACTGGTATTTTAAATTAATTATTTTATTTTTTGTAACTTTAAAAACAGTACCCTTCGATCCACCACCTGTCCCTATTTAAGACATATATTTTGTTATTTCCTCTGTAGACAGAAAACAGGAGATACCAAAATTGATACGTCAAAAACCAAAATAGAATTTGTCAAAAATCGATTTTGAGTGAAAATTCCCGTTTTTCCTTAATTTTTATGTTGTTTATCCCGGCGTTTTTGAAAATTTGACCACCCGAATGCACCAACTAGATCCAATTACCTATCAAACAAGATACTGTAGAAGAAAACCGAAGTAGTTTTACTGCCCCAAACCATGATGACCGACACAAAAAAAAGCTTAGTAAAAACACATATCATTGTAAAGATCATTGTAAGTAGTCGAAATAATGCTTTGATTTTCAATTTCTGTATCTTGTTTGATGGAAAAGTGAATCTAGTTGATGAATTGGGGAGGTCAAAATTTGAAATTCCAGATAGTTTTTAAAAGCGCAGGGAAAAACAAAACAAAATTAAGGAAAAACAGAAATTTTTACGCAAAATCGGTTTTTGAATTTTGGTTTTTGGTGTAACTACAAAACAAATTACCTAAGATACATGAAATGTTCACTGAATGTCTGAATGTTTATATTAGCATTTGCTAAACACCATACATTCTTCAAAATATTTTGACTTTTATGGAGCTGTTTACGGACATTTTCAGTTTTTTTTTTTATAAAAGTCAATAAAATTATATTTGTTTGGTCAAAAAGCTACCAAACTGCCGTCGAAATTGGCATCCGCAACTTACAAGTGGTTTCACCTTAAGAGATCAAGGGGATCCCCCCCTCCCAAAGGCTGTATACAATATGCAACATTCTTCGGAGTCCTAACTTAAAGCCTCTAGCTTTAAAAGCCGTGGGGCTACTGGATAAAATCAATTCCCCCCTCCATAACAAAAATCTAAATACCCCCATAGATATTAAAAAAATCTTTATTATCTACGAAGTACCCCTCAGCTGTGGTCAACAGATAACTGAACACTGATAAACATTATCATTTATCGCAAATGTGATAACCTGCAGGTTTGAAGAGTAAACAGTAAAGACCACTTTTTTAAAATTTTAAATATAATTTTAAACATTAATATAAATATAAATATTACCAGAGGTTTTAGTATCTTAATTCTTTGACATTCTGGTAGTTTAAAATTTTAAATTCTAGTTGAACGTTATTTGTTATTTCTTCATTTGATACTTGACAGGTCCGCGTTTAATATTTTATTTTTTGTTACTTTTTTATTATTAAAATTAGATTATTAATTTTTGAATATATACAATCATCACAAATATCTTGATTAAAAGTATTATGAATATTATTGTTGATGAAGTATTACTACATTTAGAATCATCTCTGTCTGCTAAATTTGACTATAGCGATGTGCATAAATCATTAGATTTTTTATTTCGAAAATCATTAAATGGTAAGAAATTAGAAAATGATGATGTTATTTAGTTGATAAATTAAATATTGTATGAATGCATGATGCATTATATTTTTTTTTGTATTTTTTGTATTTCAAATATTTACTATACAATTTGTAAATAAGTGTTTAAAAATATAAAAATACTACTAATATTAAAGATTTGTGATATGTGACATATTATTATGTTTAGATATTAAATATTGGTAATAATAAATATTTAGTTATAAAAAGCCTCAGAATACATGCAAAATAATTAATTGATATAATATAGAACATGTTATTTCATTAACTATTATCAGTTATTTACTTATATATCCAGGACCCTAATGTAATAATGAATATTATCAATAGTGCTGTCCAATTTGGGTAATAATTTAATCCATTCTACTACCATTCTATTCAGATAAAAACTATTATTTAAGCTTTTTGGCCCGGCCAGTTACCATTTACCAAGTTCAACTCGGTGGGCTGCGTTATATTTGGGCCGCCTTATAATAATTTATGGTCAAAAATAGTTGAATACTCCAAATGTTGAACAATAAAATATGAATAGTAATAAATAATAAAATATACTATGTGTTATAAAAAATGGGTTAAAACGCTAAACCTCGGTGGCCAATACCTTGCCTATCTTAATCTATCCTATTTAAGCTTTCAATATCATATTTTTCCACCAGAGGGTAGAGGGTTGACATAAAATGTAAAAAATCAAAAACCTTTTACCAAGATGTTATTAAAAAAAAAAAAATGTATCATAATACAATTCAATTTGTTAAAAGTTGTAATGATTAAGGTCTGTAGTTCAGTAGGTACTATATTTGTTTACAACTTATTAAACTAAATATAATAAATTTGATTGATTGATAATTTTAAAACATAAATAAAATATACAATATATATTATATACAGAACATTTTTAATTAATATGAATAATTATTTATAGACTCCCAAACTGAAAATTCAAAGGTTGCATTATCAAGTGTTGAAGCTGTCTTAGAAAAAGTATGGGAGTCTCTTCATACTGGTTCCTGGGCTGATGCTCCAGATGGTATGCGTAAACTTTATTCCCATGCTAGTTTGCTGAAAGTAAGTATTAATAATTTGTGTTTAGAATAGTACCTAATGTTTTAAAATTTTCCATAATTTTATTTTAGGCCAAACTATTACTAAAAACTGGAAATGATGAAAGAATTTTGAAAAAAACTGTCAAAGCAATTGATATGGGGTTACTAATGGGCAATGCATTCAGAAATGAACTATCTATGGCTGCATCATTATTGTGTAAAGCTCTACAGCAGACTTTTTCTGGTATAAAAATTAATTTATATGCTGTTGCTGTGTAACAAAAATAACTAGTTGTTTTTTAGAGGTTCCAGTTAAATTGTGTGATGATAGAGAATCAAATAACAGTTGTACACTTCATAGAAATGGTGATCATGTTTCAACACTAAATCAACCCTCCTTAGAAACATTTTTAAGAGATTTTCTTAAATCTAAAATACCTGTTAAAATCACAGGTAACAAAATATTCATGACGTATGTAATTTAAAATATTGGAAGAAATGTTTTTTTCCCCATTACCAATTTTATTACCTTACTATACACTATTTTATTAGTAAACCCTTGTGGAATATTGTATTATTTAATTTACAATTTTTCAGGTAATATGGAACACTGGCCTGCTTTAAATAAATGGAAAGATTTAAATTATCTTGTAAAATTAGCTGGAGCTAGATTAGTTCCTGTTGAAATAGGATCGTCATATGCAGATGCTGATTGGAGTCAAAAATTGATAACACTTGAAGAATTCATTAACATTCACGTTGTTCAAGAAGGTGAAAAACCAGCATACCTTGCACAGCATCAACTTTTTAATCAAGTAAATTGAAGTGAGTGGTGACGGAATAAACAAAATAATTTAAACAGTATATTGTTGTTTTCAGATTCCAGAATTAAAAGATGATATTAGAGTCCCAGATTATTGTTATTTAACAGACATGGATGGTGTTGAACCCGACATAAATGCATGGTTGGGTCCTAAAGGAACAGTTTCTCCTACTCACTATGATCCAAAGAATAACTTTTTGGCTCAAGTATGTTATTTTTTTTTAAATATTGTATTGATTAAATCCAAGCTTTATGCAATTAATAAATATATTTATTTATCTGTAGGTAGTAGGATCAAAAAATATAATTTTGTTTGATCCAAAGTGGTCTGAGTATTTATATCCATACGATGATAAATTTCTTAAGAATACTGCACAGGTAGATCCAATTAAGCCTGATTTGTGTAAATTTCCTAATTTCTCTCAAGTCAAAGCAGCACATTGTACTTTAAATGAAGGTATGCATTAAAAAAAATATGTTTAGACATAAGTGTAGTACGCTGCTATATATTTTCCACTTCGAAGAAAATGTATGAAACATAAATATGTATTAACAAGTAACCATTAATTGTATTTATACTTAGTGGGAATAAGGTAATTTTTACATTTTATTCATTTGTATGGTAATAAACAAACCGTTACGCAAAATTGGTTAAAAAATAAAAATATCTGTACCCAGCCCAAATACCTATTTATGTTAAAAAGTCACAAAATAAGCAATATGGCAGGTGTCTTGTCAAGTGCGTACCACTTTCAATATTTTTATATTATTAACTTAAACCATGTATTTTTATATATATTTCAGGTGAGATGTTATTTATACCATCTGGTTGGTGGCACAGAGTTGAATCCCTTTCAATGAGTTTTTCTGTCAGTTTTTGGTGGATGTAAGTCAAAATTAATAGTTGTTAATTTTTATCCATTTGAATTTATACTATTGTTAAATAAATTGTGTTCTATATTGAAATTAAAACAAATGTGATATACTTTAATCATCTGCTATTTTTTTAACATAAAGCCTAAAACCTAAAACCACAAATTTGAGTGTAGGTATATCAAATTCAGTAGTATGAAATATTTTTGTCATGTTTTTATAGATAATCAAATTAATATTATATAATAATATAACTACTCAAGTTGCAAGCTGTGCTAAAAGATAAATTATTAGCCTATAGTCGCCAGTTGGTATAGCCGTATAGGATTATAGGAAATACAATAAATGCGACTGAAGTTATTCTAATACAAAAGCTGATTTTTGGTTGCGTCATAGGTAATATACTAATATTTTATATTAATTATTATTGATAGAAGCCCAGCAACTTCAGCTGGTTTGAGGTACCCTTCCGAATATTTTCTCCACTATAGACTATAATCCACCGTGGTTTTCTCTAAACCAATCTAACCTAGGTACCAATGTACAATGAGTTGCATAAGCTAACATTAAATAAATGTTGGGAAAAAAAACATTATTATTATAATTAATAATAATAATATGACAAATAGGAAATTAGATGATAGAATGTGCCCCGTTCTGTGGTTATAATATGACAAAATCAGTACCTATAGTGCAGAAAGTGCGCACCGAGTGACTGATAGGACACGATTATTGTCTGCAATAAATTAAATACAAAACAGTAAACACTGCACCAGTTCACAGAATAGAATAAATAGATTCTATAATCTATTCTGTGGTCAAATCGAATACGTTTTTTCACTGAGTGTAAAAAGTGCGCCAAATTGAAAACGCTATTAATACAATTTCAAATGTTTGCTAAAACAATTGTGAGGAGATTCTATTGTGCATTTAATGTTTGTACCTATGTCAAAAGTGTAATAAAATATTAAATTCTAAAACCTAAATTTGTTAAGCTAAAAAATGTACATTTATTTAGTTTTCTTAATATACTTTTTTAATTTTTTATCATGGCGATGGCATATTGGCGTTTATCAATTATCATTACCGCCAAAAATGTATCTGATAACAATGTTTTGTTTTAAGTTATAACTGTTAACATTTAAGTTATTATGTTCAAAACTTCAAAAGATTTTAGGTAGCTTGAAAGTTATACGTATTAAGTATTATTATAATTATTATTAGAGAATCTGCTGTGGAGGCACTTCTTTGGTTTGTTGTTTACTTTTGACTTTCACTTCGGACGGGTAAATAGCTACTGCTTATTATAATAAATACCTACATATTAAACTGTAAATGCAATTAAACGTAAATTTGAATTTTCCATAGTAGGAAATATGAGTACAAACTGTGACATAATGGATCTTATGAAGGATTATGGATCCGATTTCAACATGTCTACTGTTATGCAATGTGTTCAAGAATTAAAAGCTTGGCAAGAATCGCAACACCAAAAATTATGTGAGAATCCGACTATGGATACATTGACTAACGAAATGGAAGATGTGTTAAGATCATTTGATATTCCAGAAAATGCACAAGGTACATAATTGGATTATAATTTAAATAACCCTTAGAATATAATATAGGTATATATTTTTTTATATATGATAATAATTTAAATATAATGAAATAAAAGTTCTGTGAAAAATGGAATATAAGACAATGGCTATCAATTATTAATTTGGCTTTTAATTAATATCTAGTAATTTGCTATAAATTTATTATTATATTATTAAATGAATAATAAAGTGAAATAAATAAGTAATGCTCATTGTTCATATGAAAAGATATGTTCATTTAATGATTCACTTAAATATATTCAATGATGGCCAACAAAGTTTTGGGGTCATTAGCTCACTATTGATTCCCTGAATGTTTAGTGATTGTTTATGCAACTCAGTTTATGAATATTGAAGTTTTGCAGTATTATGTATTATTATTACCTAATTTTCTAATAGTTAATATTTTATTTCAAAACTGAAGTTGAATATAAGATATAAGATTATTCAAAGTGTGAATACCTCTGCTTTCTTTAAAAATTAGATGAACTCTTAAAAAAAAAAATTTAGCTAATAATTTTTTTTTACAATTACTTGTTTTTATAAATATAAATAATATGATTTATAAATAAGATAAATCTAAAATTATTATTTATATAGTTTGAACACACTTCTTTCCTGGATTAATTAAATTTTTTAATAAATAATCGATAGTAAGTACAGTGTTTTCTTATTAATCGGGTACATTCAGTAATTTAGCCCTCTACAATTTTCATAATAACGAATAATACTCGTAATAGCTACCTAATGAAATCGATAAAGTCAAACACACTGTCAGGTAACAAATTTGTCATTTATACTTTAGTTAGACGGGCCATTAGTTGGCAGCAGTGGTTAATGTAGGGGTGGGGAGGGATGTTAAATGTGCTGACTTAAGGTTAATGTAAATACTAGACTGGGGAAAATGTCCCAGTTGCCCCCCCCTCAAATGACACCACTGCTTGGCAGTTAAAAATGGTGTCTTGGTGAATGAAATGTTAGTTATGTTTTAATACCTGTCCTCTTAAAGTAATAATACAACTACAGTGTAATAATAATGTATGTTCATATAAAACAGTTATATGTTTCATAATATTTTGTACAATACACATATTATGTTCTGCTAGTCAGATTTGATTTTTAATGAACCTTATCTGATTCTTATTTAAATAAATTGTTAATATTTGTATTTATTACAGAAAATCATTATGATGATAGACTATCTTCTTATTCGGAAATAGATGAAGAACTATTAAAAAAGTTTGGTAACCAAAAAGATATAAAGTCATTACCGGTTAGTATTAATTAGGGTCTGGATTTATTTCGATAAATGATTGTCATAACATACTGAGTAAAAATAATATATAATTTGCGAAATTCAGTATGCTAAAATAAAATAAAACTGTTAAAATGTTACATGCAGACTGAAAACGGGGTTTGTGAATGCTGTTAAAACTTGATATTTTGTATTATAATAATTTTTTTAAATTTAATTTAGGCTTCAAATTCAAGAGATGAGTTAGTTATTTTATCACCTAATAAAAATGTTGATAACTTTTCCAAAGCAAAGTCAGTAGAATGTAATACAAATATTGCTGAAAATAAACAATTAGAAAATGAAATTGAATGCAAAACCATTAAACCTAAAAAACCATACTTAAAAAGAGGTACAGGTCTGGCTAGATACGGCTTAAATATAGAAGAAGTAAAAAAAAAAAATGGTAAATTGAAATTTAAGAGACCTATTTTATCAGTTCCACCCAAAATTAAAGTACCAAGAAAGTGTTTGAGTCAAGTCAAACCATTTCCTAAAGCAGAATTTGGTAAATTAACTTAACATTTTTTTTCTTTTCAAAAATATAAAATTTATTTTATTTTATACATTTATTTTTAGTTACTAAGCCAATGGAAAGTTCACGCCTAGATTTAAAAAAAGTTGAAATAGCTAATTCTTGGAATAGGTATGAGCCTAAAGATTTTCCAGATAATGGAGAAAAGTTTAATAATACAGAACAAAGGGAATTGCGTGCATTTGAAATATTAGAAGAACGTGCCAACAATTCTAATTTAAATGCATCATCACCTACTGTTTGTCAACTCTTAGAAAGAGGACAAAGTTCTAAAAGTAATAAAGAATTACCAGCATCACAAATAGTTCGTTCTTTAAATTTTGATAGAATAAACTCTTCCACTCCTAGAAAAAATGATGATGATTCTGACGATTCCTATTCAGACTCTAGTCGGGAATTGGATCCATTAGATTTAACAGAAGATGTACTTAAGGTTACAAATTTAAATGGCAACAAAAAAAGTAACTCTAAAAAAGAAGTTAATTCAGTTATTTTAACGGAAAATGAAAAGAAATATTTAGAAAACTATTCTAAAACATCGGGAATCATGAAGCACGTTGACTTTGATCAATCATTTGATACAGAAATACTTAGTAAGAGACTTGAAGAGTTGGAATCTGAGATAGAAACATTTCGGTCAGAAAATACAAAGTTAATGAAGTTACAACGAGAATTCGAGGTTGAAAGACAAAAATTCTTTAAGAGTAAAGAAGATTTTTTAAAGAAATTAAATGACGAAAAAAAAAAAGAAGAAGAAAAGTTGGCAGAAGAAAGAAAAAAATTCATACGAGAAAAAGTTTTGTTTGAGAAAAATGCTAGAGAATTGAGAAACAAACCCAATAGACAAGAGAGAGAAGAAATAAAAGAATTAAAAGAACAGGTTGGTTTAATGTTGTTTACATTTTGATTTATACTCATGATTTATACTTTATATCTTAATTCATAGTTAACCGAGTTAAAAGATGAGTTTAATAAAAAAGAAGCTCGATGGGCAACTGGTCAGGCCCGACTGAGGACTCAGATGAAACAATTGGAAAATAGTAATACAGCTTTACGCAGTGAACTTGAATTATTTAGAAAATCATCATTGAATAAAAAAGTAAACAATATTTGAAACCAGGTGTTCAGTGAATTTTAGGAACATCCAATTACATTTTATTTTAGTTACTTTTCAGGATTACAATGGATTGAATTAAGATATTTTGAAAAGCTAGTGGGTGTCTCCTAAATAGTAAATAGTATACACATTTAAACAGCATTTAATTCTAACTAATAACTATACTTATAAAATAAAAATTGTTTGAATAAAAGACATTTAAAATTTGATCAAAAATATTTTTTTTCAGTTCATTAAAATGTTGAATATCAATAAGTTTGTAACATTTCTAGTTAAATATATTACCAATGGGTGACTTCCTAGTGGGTTGTTATATTATTCATGTATGTCCTAATTACTAAGTATGGAATTTTAACATACAGGTTGTTTTATATTTTAATAAAAAAATCTTCTGTAGTTAAATAATTAACATTATTATGAAAATTTAATAGTAGTTGTAACTGTAATATCTTGATAAAATATTTTATACTTTTCAAGTCAATAATATTTGTTATTTATATGCGTCGCGGAAGTAATGCGAAAGCAATGCCCGCGGCGCTGTCGGTTCAAACTGGATAAAAAAAATATTTGCTATTTAATATTAAGTAAATTTTACGCAAATAAAAAATACTTATAGAAATGTATTCTGAATTAAGTTTAAAATGGCTTTTATTCAATAATATTGTATTGTATATCCATAACTTTTGTGAAGTATAAATAATTTGAAAAATAGGTCTATCCAAGTATGGTATTCTTATATGTTGCCATTTCAAAATTAAAGTTGTGATGCGCTGAGAGGGTTAAAAATGTAAAGTGTTCCTTTTAATGTGAACTTAGGTATTCTCTAGGTCATCAATAAAGTCTCAATTAAATCTAACGTAATCCAGACAAGTAATTGAGTGTTCCCTAAATTGTTAAACACTTGTTATACATTAAATAAGAAAACAGTTTTATGAACTTTTCATTTCAGGTTACTTTTAAAACACCATCTGAAAAACAAGCTTTGAGAAATACAAAAATAATTCATAATGTCAACAGAGAACTCAGTAAACTGTCTCCTGATGATATATCATCAACGATTGATCCAAAAACTAGAAACATTCCTGCATCTATATTGAGGAAACCTGTAATAACTACTGATAATGAATCGTCTGAGGAGTTGTCCTCAGATGAAAATCAGTTCTCTAAAAATCTCTTGCATGATAGTGATAATGAAAACGATTTTAATGAATCCAACAGTACTCAACGCAGTGGTTGTGGTGTTGTCCGTGAGACTGTTTTAGATGATGGGCGTAAAGAAATTCTGTATTCAAACGGTAATCTAAAAAAAATTTCTTCTGATGGCAACAATATAAAAGTGATATATTATAACGGTGACGTGAAAGAAACAAAAGATGATTACGAACGGTATTATTTTTCTAAAAACAAAACATACCATACAACATATAATTCTGGTCTAGAAATAATTGAATTTCCCAAGTAAGTTTAAAATACAAAGTATATTTCTTTCTTTCTTGGCTTTTACGGGCCATTTAGGTCCATTACCTCAACAACCACTTGCCTCCATCAATCTCTATCTTGAGCTAGTTCTTCTCCGTCAATGGCGTGGTGAACGATAATTTCAGAGGCAATTGAAGGGTGGGTAGTAGCCAGTGGGTCCCCTAGTAAATGTAATATGATATACTCAATACGTAGTCAACAATCTGAAATATAGTTAGTTATATTATATTAATACATTATTATTCATTAATACTTGAAATATTTGTAACTTGCCTCTTGTAAATTTTTAGTTTACCACGACACTATTCTCTGTTGCTTACTCCCAACCTAATTACAACATTGTAATTATATCTTTCCACTGCTGTCTGGGCCGTCCCCTTGGTCTCTTGTTCGGTTTCCAACTTGATTCAGTAAGTAGTTGTCTGAACTTTGTTCTGTGGTATCAGTATAGTTATGTGATAGTCCTATAGTCTAAATTCCTATCTAATAGTTATATTGTTTATATTATTTTTATAATAAAAATAGGCATGAATAAAGGGAAAAGCGCCATCGGGTAATTTTTTAGGAAATTGTAATATTTGACCTTAACCCCCTCCCCCCCAAAAAAAAAAAAAATGTTTTTGGGCTAGTTGCACCACTAGTCCTTTTCTATTTAAAAATATTGTATTTTTATATTACTACACTAGTGGGCAAACTGAAAAGCATTACAAAGATGGAAAAGTGGAAATTGAATATGTAGACGGTAAAAAGCATACAGTGTATCCAGACGGTAAGGAGATTTGGAATTACTTGGATGGATCAGTTTTGACAGTGGATCTAAATGGACATCGTGAATTGGTGTTACTAAATGGCCAACGAGAAATACATACCAGCGAATTCAAAGTATGTTCATCATTCATTGTTTAAATTAGTTAACATTAATATTTAGTCTGAGTACTAAGTGATTTAGAATATATTAGGTATCTCTAATTATCATAATATTAACTTAGAACCTATATTACTTTTAAAATAAAAATTTAGCAGTTAATATGTTAATAATGATATATTTAAATTTTATAGAAAAGAGTGTATCTTGATGGTACAACAAAAATTGTTTATCCAGATGGGTCTCATGAAACCAAATATCCTGATGGTAGAATCAGAAAAAAAGACAAGGACGGTAATTTGACATTGGACACTAGTGTTTCGTCTTAAAATATTTATAAACTAATGTAAATTGTTGATCCATAAATTAAATTTCCATTAATTTTATATGTTTTATAACGATAGCTAGTTTGAGTATTTGAAATATATAATTATTTTATTTTTTGATACATTTTTAATTTTTATACTTATACGATAAATATGTTTATTCTTGTATGATTCTCTTTACTTAATTATTTTGTATGAACTACTTGTGAATTTACTTTGGATCATTATGATAGGTTTATCTTACATTATGCACATTTATTGTTATTACTTATTTGTTACTTGGTTAGTATTAAGTTTTTACTCAATATGCAATATTTTTTTAATAAACAAATTTAAGTTACAGGCATAATGGCATAATTCCCAAGATGTCCATGAGAAAATTACTTTTGATTTTTTTTTATGCTAATCTCTAGATTAATAATCATTAAGTAACTTGTTCATAGTACAATTCTATTAAATAGAAATTTAGAAATGTTATTACATGTTTGAATATCTAAAAATGTATGCAATGACAGAATACTATATCTTGTTACAAGTTCCTTGTCTTACCAAGTTGATTGAGAGTTTCTAGTGAGTCATGTTTTTATTAATATAATTTCTTATTATTCATATATTCAAATTAAAATCAAATTAGCTTAATATTGTATCATTGGAAATTAAATTGATACCTAGTTATTATTAAAGTATGAAAACATGCACAGTGATAGGAAAGTTACTTTTAAAAAGTAACCAAGTTACGTTACTACAAAACTAAAGTAACTACTTTAATTTTTAATTTAAAATGAACTAGTTACAATGATGTTATTTTAAAAATTTTCAAATATACAGAATTAAGATACGTTTATAACTAGTTTTTTATACACGCTAACATTTTTCCATATTTAATATTTATTTTATACGTTAATGTATCTTCAAAATTATTTTTACTTATTCATGATTCTATTTTGGTGCAATTATCCTCAGTCTTATTAATAGGCATTCTACAGAAATATTTGAGATGTATTACAATTTAGAAACATAAGTTTCATCATTTGTAAACCATTTAATATTTTTAACCGCCTAAATAAAAATAATTATAAAAACACTAAATTTCAGCTCATATACGTATAATTTACCATTGTTTGTTTTAGACAATTTAATTAAAAAGTATTTATTTTAACAGAATTTATAAAGATATACTTCATTATTTAACAAAGTTTCTTATAAAATATAATTAATGTAATTACTCTTGCATTATTTCAATAAATCAATAATGAAGTTAAGCTCATTCATAAAATGTAACAATTTATAGTAACGAGTAACTTATTATATTACTACTTACTACGCAACACTGCAAATGCATCATTATTATATTTATTATTTGTTTTATATAATTTCATAGTAAGCAAAAGTAGATTTTGTGGTTTGTTTCGAAATTAGATTACCAGCATAACCAGAATATATTTAAGTATACATATTGTTGGCGTCATACCAAAAATGAAGAAGTTTAATTGAAAATAACAAATATTAATAAAATACCTATAATTTAACTCAGATTTTTTTATAGTAAATAATCTATATTATAATTTTTCATTTGTTAATATTGTAAGTTAAATTAAATTAATTTTACCACTAACTTCCAAAACTAACTTCTCCACTTTTTACAAGACATTGATGACAATATGTGAAGGAAACCCATTTTTAATCCATAAAATAAATCTTTTAGTAGTATAAATAAACAAAATAATTAATTTATTAAGTCTCTAAATATTTTTTACATGAATCAAAATACCAACATTGATTAATTATGAGATGTACAATTAATAATTCTATTGTAGTAATGTTAGTTTACTAGGTCATAAAAAAAAAGAGAAAAACACCCCAACAAAAGAACAAATAGTTTGAAGTTTAAATTCAGAAATGCATTATGTTTAAAGTACTTAAGACTTATGCCTAATAGTTTAATAAATTAAGATTAATCATCCTTCTTTGATTCGTTGCCAACAGTCTTCTGAAGTTTTTCATGTTCTGTCATTAGCCTGTCATATTCTTTGGAGACAGATTCAGCTTGACTTTTGATCGCGTCGCGGTCGGCCTTGATCAATTCCAGTTCTTTTCTCAGTTCAGTCAGCGCTTCAGACTCACCATCTTCTTTGTCTTTTGTTAACAAAGACTTGGCCGCAGCGCTGGCGCTCTGAGCCTGTTTTAGCGACGCCTCGCTTTGGGCCACCAACGACGCTTGCAGGGTGACCAGGGCTATGAAACGTTTGATGACAAAGCTGAGGAACAAGGCGATGCCACTAATGTAGAAGTTGCGCTGGGCACGGAACAGTCGCATGTTGGCCTGCATTTCGTGGTCCAAGTGTTGATGCGCGTCGCTCAGCTCCGGATTGGAGTATTTACGCATCTCACGAACGGAGTCCAACAGGAACAGGACGAGAACGAACAGCAAGAACGTGAAGTACCACTGGGCCTGGGCGCTCAGCGCCTGATAAAACCGGGACCGGAATAAACTGTTCCAGCGTTTGGCCGACATGTACGGCACCAGGAACAGCATCAGCACGCCCACTTCGAAGTACAGGAACGTCGCGATAATCGTCCACTGGAGACTCATCTTTGCTTATACGGAGTTGCAAGGGATGGCGATGTGAATCCGATTCGGAGGGATCGCTGACGGGGAGGGTTTCAATCGTATGCTGTACACAACTGCGGTTTGCGGGTCGCTATGCCGTTCAAAGTTCAAAAAAATCGGCGAGTGGACGGTAGTTGGAACGCGCTTCGTTGAAAAATTACGGAAACAAAATAAATCGTGCCGGCAAGTAGGCGGCCTGGCGGCGTCAAGGACGTATCTAATTGACGGACAAAAAACGAATGAGCGATTGCAGAATTGCAGAACGAGTAAAGAGTAACGACAGAAGACAGGTACACGGCTACACCAAACTACCAAAGTGTATAAAAATATGCAGTGATTAGTATTTTATGATACATTTAAGTTATGATGCGAGATTTTCACTTATCGATGGTGTTATCTGTGTGCGATAGTACGACTACGACACTGGGCCACTGGGGGTACTTGTCCCGAAAATTCATGACACGATGACTACATTAATAATATAATATTAGTCACGTTATTAATACGCGTAACTACGTAAGACACTTGTGCAACTCGGCGTCTCGACCAATCGGACGCGATGCATCGGCCGCCTGCAAGTCGTTACTCGTTACGAATACAATTATTATTACGATTACGGATTAGTAATTTTTATTTATTTATTTATTTCCTACTACTTCTGTGTTTTTACTCGGTTCACTAGGTGTAAAACTAAAACTGTCTGTAAATAATATTATGTAATAGGTAGCAGGTTGGTATTTATTATTTCACAATATTACACAAAATATTTATGCCGACTCAACCCTCTGATTGTCTTTTTCTTTTAATACTGACTGTCGAGACACTGAGACAGAATAAATAATAATAATGTTATTCTGTGATCAAGACTCAAGTCGAATACTATAGATCTATCGATATAGCACTACTGCAGTGATTCACGCACCAGCCACTAATAGGTACCATTTTGGACTTTGGGACCCGGGACTGCGGGAGTAACTATTCAACTGCGCATCCAAAGTGCATGACGAATCACATTGACGTGCCATGTTCTATTGTTGTATTGCGGAGATTGTTTTGACGTGGCGTAAACTTCATAGTTCATAATACAGCTGAGTTTTAAATTATTTGCATACCTAGTTAATATACTATAGAGCAGCGTTTCTTGAACTGTGTTCCGCGAAACCACAGAGATCATTTCAGGGTTCCGTGAAACTAAAGTGCTCTTTTTCAAAATTTTAAATCGATCTCTGTGTTAAATGTTTATACATTTCAAAAGATAAATATCCTCAATTGTCACAAAAGGCCGTGTTAGCACTTTTACCATTTGTAACCACTTATATATATGTGAAACTGGGTTAGCACCGGAAAAAAAAGCCCCTGAAGAAAAAGCCCCAATATCAAAATACTGTAAAAAAAGCCCCGTACTAACTAAATACATAACGCATTTTTATTATAGTATACATTATATAATTTAATATTTTGTATATAGGTAACCTAACCTTTTTTGGACATAGGTATATTCTATAACCATATATATATATAGTATATAATTTTACATCATAAAAATATTTAATAAAATAATATACCAAATATTTATTTAACTATAGATATAAATATACATTTGAAATATAAAAGATTAAAATATAGTTAGGTAATAAAAGTAATTGCAAGATAAAAGATTGCAGCTATATTTGTATACTTTATAATAATTAATAAGTAATACATAATATATAATATGTTATTGAACTATTTATTATATATATTTTTATTTATGGTTTATGTTATATTATTTTTTTACTGTGATTTAATTAGTTATTGCTTAATGTCATATACTAGATGTAATTTTTTTTATAATTACCTTTTAATAAAATAAATGAATCGTCTAGTATAATAAATATTAAATTAGATACATACCTAATAATATAATAATAAATGAAAAACAATTGTTACCAAACTAGTATTTTAGAATATTATATATTTTATGGTTATAGATATTATATTAAAGAAGTGTTAGGTACATTTATAAATGTAATGATTATATTATGATTATAATTAATTATGTAAATCATAATAAAAAAAGAATAATGTATTTAGTTGGTACGGGGCTTTTTTCCAATAAATGTTGTCCGGGGCTTTTTTTTCCTAGATTCCCACCAATATGTACCAACAAAAACAAAATACCGCAACAGACTTGATACCGAACCTAATGTGAGAATACAATTTTCATCAATAAAGCTCAATATTAAGAATATTTGTAATAGTAAAAAGTAATTTCACTCATCTCATAAAAATTTAAATTTAGAACTTTAGAAGTCCTGTTATTGTCTGTTATTTAAAATATTTTTTGAATTAAATACAGAATAGTGTGTACACATTATTATTAAACAAAATTATTATAATTTTTATTGTAAATAATCCTTACATACAGAGGCGTACTCACGTTTGAACCCCCCCCCCCCCCCCCCCATTGACCGTATTATTTTTTTTCACTATTTCATTTGCGTATTACAGTTTAATATTTTTTACCAACAATATCACGATTATTGATTAAGTGATTAAATTAATATAATAAATAAAAATAAATGAATGTATTGAATTTATAATGATATGTTTTTTTTTTTTTTTTTTTTTTTGTTTGTGTACACGATAAGAAGTCGAAATAATGTTTCGGTTTTCAAATTCAGTATCTTGTTCGATGGCAAAGTGAATCTAGTTGGTGCATTGGGGAGGTCAAAATCCCATACTCCCATTAGTATTAAAAAGCGCCGGGAATTTTTACACTAAATCGGTTTTCGACCAAATCGATTCTGGTTTTTGGTGTAACTTTAAAACAAATGACTGTAGATACTTGAAATTTTCACTGGTTGTTTATATTATCATTTTCTATACACGATAAAATGTATTATTAATATTATTTAGAATTATTTTGAACTGTTAACGGACATTTTTGGTTTCCAATTTTGTTTATTTTTATTTCTATGAATGTCAATAAAATTTTATTTGTTCTATAAAAAAGCTTTAAAATTTAATACAAGCCTCTTAATATATTGTTACAATGACATTTGAAAAATATTAAAAATCTATAGGCACAATTTATCATGTTTATTTTATCAATTTTTATATGGCTATATACTTGATAAAATTTTCAAAATGTTTTGACTTGTTTTGAGCTGTGTACCGCGGACAATTTCCAATTTCCAATTTTTAGTTAATTTTTTCTATAAAAATCAATAAAATTTTATTTGAAGTCCAAAAAGCAAGGCTGGGCATCAACAAATTAAAAAGTTAAAGTTAAGTTACTTTTAACTAAGTTAATTAACGAGTAACTTTTTTTCTTATGTTATTCAGTTATTCAGTAACTTACAAATTAATTAATTTTATTGCCACGTTAAGTAAATTTTTTTCCTAAGCCACAGGTTTAAAATTAATTCAATTCTGTAGAAATTAATTTTATAAAAAAAGAATCAGAAATATTAAATTAATATATTAGTTATTAAAGTTATATTATTTATTAGTAAATAATAATTTATAATAATAGTTATTATATTGCATATTCACAGAAAATATTATATAACTATATTATAGACGGAAATGTTTGAAGGGTTACTGTTAATATTACTTTCTTACAATATTGTATCGTATCTATTGTTTGAAATTTTGAATAAAAATATAGATAGCTATTAACTATTAACTTAATTAATTGTGACACATTTCATTCAAAATTAAGTCATTTAAATAAATATTTTAAAGAAACGTTCGAGCCGTGATAACAGGCCGCGGGCCTATATATGTACAGATAAGTTTATATTATAAATATAACAAGTATACAAATCAAAAATGTACAGGTTCATAAAAAATTAATTTTAAAAAGAAAAAGATTTATTCTTGTTAGCAATGCACAGTACCCTATAAATTGACCAGTTAAAGAAGTAGTTAGTAGTGTAAATCGGCAAAGAGAATGGATAGAGATCATGGACTGAAACTTGAAAATATTGTGTTTTGAAATGTTTGGTAAATTATTATGGTTTTATAATGATTATTAAAGTATGAATGTTGAAAAGCTTTGTTTTTGGTTGGATTATTTTACTTTTGATATTCATATAATATACCAAATACAGCTCACTAGGTACTGACTACTAAAATGGTAAAATACATAATAACACAAAATTTGTAAATATTATGACTATGGGGGGTGTTGGGGGGTAGAGCCCACTATTGAATTCAAGTAAATTTTCAGAATCCATCCCATAGAAAATTCCTGAGAACGCCACTGCTTACATAAAATGACACATTAAAAGTATGGGTTCTAATTTATTGTAGAGCTATAATAATCACTTACTGTTGAAAGCTAAATAAAAAAGCTAAAAGCTAGAAATATAGTAGGGGTTCCACGATAAAAGTGGACATAAAAAAAGGGTTTCACGGATAAAAAAGTTTAAGTAACGCTGGTATAGAGCGTAATCTGAAGGTAGTAATCTGTAGGTACTTCTATAGAATTTAAATAGGTATAATTTATTAGATATTTCGTATTTTAAATATTTTTTAAAGATAAATGAATACTGCACAGTCATGTTCTTGGGTACATTGCCAGAAGAGTAATATAGAGCCACAGTGGCGTAATTTCAGTTTCTATTAGACTAGGGCAACTTTTCACTGCTTTTCCGACTTAACATTTTTTTCACTCAGATTCTTATAATATAGTGCCATAGTGGTTAAGAGAGGGGGGAAGTGGTGTTGGTAAATGTGCCGACTTAAGATTGATGTAAATACTAGACTGGGGCAACCGCCCAGCACTTTTTGGGATTTCCACTTTACCGCCCGGCACTATTAAAGAGATTCCCACTTTACCGCCCGCTGGACGCCGTACATATTTTGCACGTAGGTATCTAACCGTTTACCGAAAATAATAAAGCGACGTAAATATTAAAACATTAAAATAAATAAGATCCTATAATGTCCTATATTTCTAGTAAAACAGTGGGTGTAATCCTACTTGTTTACGTTCAGGAGACATTCCCTCCACCTTTTTTATCATATATATATAACTATAATGTCTTTAGAGATTCGAGCACTATAGCAGTATAATATATACATGTATATTGTTTTTTTTTTATTTCAAAATATCTTAAGGGAGACATTAGGAAATGTTAAGAACGCTTGGGTCGAAAAACTTCAACTCTGTGTTGCAAATAATGGAGGTCCTTTCGAACATTTATAAAAATAAAAATGTAATGAATTATTTTCGTTTTTATGTAATAAAATCTTTTTTTCTATTAGCAATCAAGTTTAAAAATATTATCTGAATTTTAATTTTAATCTTTCCTAAAAGCTCCACTAATAGTTAGGTGTTTACAGATTACCATAAGAAACAGCATACCTACCTAACTAATATTACAATTATTATAAACATACTCTATTCAACTAGCTCTATCTTTATTATAAATCGCATTAATTATAACTGTAAGATTATGTCCAATATCGTAACTTTAGGTTTAATTTAAGTTAAATTAAAGTTAAGTTCTAGACAAATTAAAGTTAAGTTCAATATGAGGTTTTTTTTATTAAAGTTAAGTTCCAGTCAAGTAAAAGTTAAGTTCCATATAGGTTTCTCATTAAAGTTAAGTTCCACTCGAATTAAAGTTAAGTACTAGACAAATTATAGTTAAGTTCAATATGAGTTATTTATTAAAGTTAAGTTCCAATCGAATTAAAGTTAAGTTCCACTCGAATTAAAGTTAAGTTCAATATGGGGTTTTTTTTATTAAAGTTAAGTACCACTCGAATTAAAGTTAAGTTCCAGACAAATTAAAGTTAAGTTCAATATGAGGTTTTTATTAAAGTTAGGTTCCACTCGAATTAAAGTTAAGTTCCAGTCAAGTAAAAGTTAAGTTCCTTATAGGTTTCTCATTAAAGTTAAGTTCCACTCGAATTAAAGTTAAGTTCAATATGGGGTTTTTTTTATTAAAGTTAAGTTCCAGTCGAAGTTAAAGTTAAATTCGAGTGGAACTTAACTTTTACTTGACTGGAACTTAACTTTAATAAATAACTCATATTGAACTTAACTTTAATTCGAGTGGAACTTAACTTTAATAAAAACCTCATATTGAACTTAACTTTAATTTGTCTGGAACTTAACTTTAATTCGAGTGGAACTTAACTTTAATAAAAAAAACCCCATATTGAACTTAACTTTAATTCGAGTGGAACTTAACTTTAATAAAAACCTCATATTGAACTTAACTTTAATTTGTCTGGAACTTAACTTTAATTCGAGTGGTACTTAACTTTAATGAGAAACCTATATGGAACTTAACTTTAATTCGAGTGGAACTTAACTTTAATTCGATTGGAACTTAACTTTAATAAATAACTCATATTGAACTTAACTTTAATTTGTCTGGAACTTAACTTTAATTTGAGTGGAACTTAACTTTAATGAGAAACATATATAGAACTTAACTTTAATAAATAACTCATATTGAACTTAACTATAATTTGTCTAGTACTTAACTTTAATTCGAGTGGAACTTAACTTTAATGAGAAACCTATATGGAACTTAACTTTTACTTGACTGGAACTTAACTTTAATAAAAAAAACCTCATATTGAACTTAACTTTAATTTGTCTAGAACTTAACTTTAATTTAACTTAAATTAAACCTAAAGTTACGATATTGGACATAATCTTACAGTTATAATTAATGCGATTTATAATAAAGATAGAGCTAGTTGAATAGAGTATGTTTATAAATAATTGTAATATTAGTTAGGTAGGTATGCTGTTTCTTATGGTAATCTGTAAACACCTAACTATTAGTGGAGCTTTTAGGAAAGATTAAAATTAAAATTCAGATAATATTTTTAAACTTGATTGCTAATAGAAAAAAAGATTTTATTACATAAAAAACGAAAATAATTCATTACATTTTTATTTTTATAAATGTTCGAAAGGACCTCCATTATTTGCAACACAGAGTTGAAGTTTTTCGACCCAAGCGTTCTTAACATTTCCTAATGTCTCCCTTAAGATATTTTGAATATTTTGTTCAATTTTATGACGAAGATCAGGCAACGAACAAGACGGATACACAAGATTTTTCAAACAACGCCATAAAAAAAAATCCAAAAATTCATAAAAATAAAGAAAGAACACAAGATAATAATTTTAATTATAATTTACCAAATTGCGATATGCGTAAGATTATGTCCAATATCGTAACTTTAGGTTCACTTCATGATAATTAAAATACTTAAAAATAGTTAACCAGTTTCACTGTTCAGCAAACGATATGACACGGCTATTTTTATTTCTATTCAAATCTAAACTTCAATTAGGAATGTAAAAGTATTGTCGTGTGCTGAAATTAGATACTTCATTACTTAAATGTGAAACAATAATCGATTTTTTTACTATAATTATCCAAAAACTTGCTCTAACTTGGTCAATTTTTATTTTTTTAGTATTTTTTTTTTTTTTGAACTGTTTTAAAAAATATGTTCAACAAAATGGCTATCTTAAAAATTTTAAATTCTTAAATGCGTAAAAAATATTTTTGAAAATTTTTGAATTTAAAAAAAAAAAAATGAATTTTATGCCATTCAATCAGAATTTTCATACTTAGTACTGTAAAAAAAACCGCGTTTAAATATAGTGATTTTACATGGAGATATTAAGGGTGATACGGGACTTTTGGGACATACTGTGTAGTATAATATGCACATACTATGTATATAGAACAACGACCTGTTGAGCAAAAGCCGGCTGCCAACGGAATAATACCAGAATCAAAAATTCCTGCTTTTCCTTAATTTTTCTTGTTTTTCGCGTCGCTTTTGAAAACTACTGGGAAATTTTTACTTTTGACCCCCCAAAGTACCAACTAGATTCACTTTCCTATCAGAAAAGTTACTATTGAAGAGAAAATCCAAGCACTTTTACTGTCCTAAAAGGTGATGACAGACATAAAAAAAAAAACACACATCATTGTAAAATCAATACATTCATCGCTTCGCTCAGAATTTAAAAGGTGGATAAGTGAGTACCGCTCTTCTGTACGGTAGTCGTAGTTTTCAGGCATATCATTGTAATGGATGTGTAGATGTGTTATATTTTAATTCAATGATAAATATCACTGTATACGAAAAAAAAATACTGAGCGGAGACGTTGTGTCAGTCTAGCATAGGTACTTGTATAAAATATAATTAATCAAATTGAATAGTTGAAATAAAATTAACGAAGACCGTAAATATCTCACGGTTATAAATAGCGTGCCTTTCCGGTGAATTTTTTCTTCTTGATAGAGGTATCAACACTAATACACTATAGTTGGGAAACTTCTATAAAAATGTCTTATGTTAACTATGAAAGGAAACACTCTTATTAATTTCTAACTGAAAAATTATTTACAAAATTTGAAAAAATTATTATGGTTATAAAATATAAATAGCTCAAAAAGAGTCAAAATAGTTTAAAAATTGTATTATGAATAGAAAACGCCAATATAAATATTTGATGAATATTTCAAGTCAATGGCAATTTGCTTTGGGAATAGGTACGACGTACGACAAAATATCAAAAATCGATTAATAGGAATTCCATAATTTACTGCTGAATACCAAATATATAAATATATAAATTCAAACACTCATAAAATATTAATGTTCCGTTTAAGTAAACTTTTATAAATAATTTTTTTAAAAATCTTACCATTTATGGAAAATGGTTAATTTAGAATTTATTTTAGTTATAATGTCAAGTAATTACGGTTATTAGTTTTTGAATCACAACAAAATCGATGGATAAAAATTCGTTAATTTACCGATGAAAATCCAATATCAAAAAATATTAAATTCAAACGTTTCTAAAAATTAATGTTACTTCCCGGTAAACGTTTTTTTTTTTTTTTTAAGGTAAGGATATGTGTGGGGAATCTTCTATTAAAATTTCTAATCTTAGCTAAAAAAGAAAAACATGAGTTTCTAACTGAAAAATAGTTTGAAAATTTTCGAAATTTTGAATTTCCATTGATGACATTTATAAGGAACCTAGAATTAAATTGTCAAGCTTTTTCACTAAGTGAAAAAGTTTTTAATAATTTTAAGAAAATTTACAAAAATCGAAAAAATTTTCAAGACTATATCTAGCTCAAAAAGAGTCAAAATATTTTAATTTAAGGAAAGTGCTAATATAAATATTTGGTGAAAATTTCCAGGTTAGGAGTTACTCTAAAAAAATTAAATCGATTTTTTCAAAAATTATTTTGCATAAAAATTACCACTTATTTTGTTTTTATTTACGCTTTCTAAAATTACTGGGAATTATCAATTTTGACTTCACAAACATAAGTACTAGATTCACTTTTCTATCATAAAATATGCTAATCTCAAAAATTGGACAGTTTTTACTACCCAAAATGTTACTGATAAAACAGAAAAAAAATACACACAAGTCATTGTAAAATCAATACATTCTTTTGCTCCGCTCAGAATCTAATATACTATAAATTAACCTACGTCCTAAATTAGCAAATGTGTCCACAATATCATTATATTTTAGTTATCAGCAATTATTTTCCTATATATATTATAGCTAAATTGGTGACTTTTTTGGGACAGAGCACTTCGAAAAAAGTTATTTTTATAATTTTTATCATTAAACCGTTTTAAGCTCGATACATTCATTTGAAGTCAACTATAATGTAGGTAGTAAAAATTACAACAATTAAATATATAAAATATAAATGATACATTTTTTTATTGTATCTATAAAAGTGGGGTTTGTTCAACAATGGTAAAGGCCAACCCCCCTCCCCATGAACTATACCTATGATAGGTGTCCATAAAAAAATAACCCATGGATGCTGAAGAAGTAATTGATGAACTATAAAAAAAATCTCAAATATTAGATGTTGTTTTATAGTGCTTATTAATTAATTAATAATTATCAATAATACTAATGAAAAAATGTGTTGTTAATTAATGATTTGTTTAAAATATTCAATATAGGTTATATCACTGTGTATATTGATTATTAAAAACAATACTAGAGCTGTATGGTGGATGAGTAGGAGACTTAGGGCAGAGATAGGGAAAAGCCCCCTAAATGACATTTAGTAACAAAAAAAACAAACCCCCTCACCCATAACTAAATAATAACTACACTATTTCACACAGGAAATGCAGGGTATACGCTTCAGGGCTTGTATACCCATAGACACTTTTTTAGAGAGCATGCCATAATATGATCAAAGTTTCAAAGTACAACTTTTTAGAAAGAAAAAATAACATAATTTCTAGGTACTATCAATGTTCACGGCTAAATTATGTAACAAGAATTTTAAAATTATATCCTTTTCAATAAATATGTCTTTGCAAAAATATTTAAAATGTTTTTATTTATTAACAAAAAAAAAAAATTCAAAAAAACTACTATTTTATAGGTAACTAGCTGTCCCACCCGGCGTTGCCCGGGCAAAAATTACCTCAGGTGAAATAGTTGGCAATAGCCAATATAACTTATGTGCATAAGTTCAAGAACTGAAAAATGCATTAATTGTATATATATCATAGCTGATCCCGTTCATTGCGTTGCTCGTTAAAATATGTACCAACTCTATAGGATTCAAACTTTATTCAATTGTTTATTTAAAATTCGGTGTATGATGTTCAAAACTTAAAAATTTTCATCGATCATCTTGTATATATTACCCGAGAGACACTACGCTTGTATGTATTGTATGCGTGAGACACGTAGTATGTTTTCAGGTAGGTAATCCACCTGCGGTGGATTGCAGACTCCTTGAAGTGCGTACCGTACGTAATTACGAATGTTTCATCAACACGTTGATATTACGATGTGTATGTGTCGAAAAATTAGTCTTGGGAATACCGTTTTTACTAAGCTACATAGCAACAGGTCTAAAATTATATTCATTATTCAATCATGACCAATAGCAACCTTACAATAAACGAAAATATAATATTATTTAGTTTCTATTCTTACTGGACAAATGGCACTTACATCCAAATTTTCTACTTTTCCGGTGGATTTTCTTAATTATCTTACTCGAGAGTTAAGAACCTTCTCCTGACAATATTGCGAACACACGAAAAAAAGAATTAGCCAAATCGGTGGCAGCCGTTTACGTGTGATGGAGCGTCCAAGGCAAATTTATATTATATTATAGAGATAGATAAGTGGATAGATATAGTAATATATAGATAAAAAATTTTTGATAAAATACACACACAAAAAAAAGGTCAGAGTCCAGGTAGATGGAAACCCTTGGGCCGCCGTGCCGTACCGTATTCCCATTATCGGTCGACTGCTATTGTTATTGTTATATGAATATAGATATACAAATTACACGTAAAATTTATTTTTGCCAATTTCAACCCTTTAAAATGAGAATTTCGAAAAATCCTTTCTTAGTGCGCCTATACATAGTATTAAGTACATATCCTGAAAATTTCAAATAAATCCGTACGGTAGTTTTGGCTGTACGTTGATTATTGGTAAAGTATACTTTCTCTTATATATACAGATAAGAAATGGTGAAAATAAAAATGGTTATTATAAATATTTTTAAGGCAATAGTATGATAGTATAAATATTTATAGTTTTTGGGAGTATATGTTATCGCTGCATATCCTGCGACCAAAGTCTACACATGCCTATAGAAACAATAGTAGAAAGAAAAAAAAATTATTTGTATCAATATTTTTTTTAACTAACGATGTTACGCCAAAAAATTAATTTAATACACAAGTAGAATAAATATTTAACAATACAATTATACAATGCATCAATAATTTTAAAAAATAAGTTTAGGAATATCATATTGTCTAAATAATTATGTTGTATATTTTAAGACATTTTAAGACATATTTCATAATTTATTATAAATGTTTGACATTTGACAACATAAATTCAGTTTAATCTTTAACATATTTAAATAATATGAATTATTGTTTTAATGTGTATCCAACAGTTATTTTAAAATTAATATCATAAAATATAAAAATTATATATCACTTATAGCTCTCAAAAATTATTCCATAATAATTTTTCTGTAACTCTGAAATTTTAATTAATTATCCTCTTCTTTTTCTTTGTATTTAACCACTCCTCTCAGAATTAGATCTGGGATTTCAACTGCCAACCATGGGCCCAACTACAACAGAACATAAATACATTTTAGAAAGATAAATCAAAATAAATGTAGATAATGATATAATATAAAAATAGTCATTACTACATTTGTTATTTATTTGTTCTTAATCAAATTGACACAGTTAACTTTAAAACTAAATTAAGTAAAATCATTTTTATTTTACCAGTTTATAGCTTAGAAAACACAAAAGTAAAAAAAAATTGTTCAAAATGGTTTTTTGTAGATAAGGTAGCTACAGGTAAAATAAAAAAAAATAACTATAAAATAAAAAAAAACCTTACACCAAGTGCTAAAGCGTGGGAGATACCAAACTTTGGTACATTTCTAGCCCACAATGGTTTAAAATGGTCAGATAAACATATTTTGCCACCTCGATACATTTTGGCAGTTTTACCATCAAGTTCAGGTAATGCAATTTCAGGTGCTGTAGTAGGGAAAGTTACGGGAATCTGAAACCAATGTAACGTAAAAATAATTTAAAAAAAAAATATATATAATTATTTAAACAAATAACTCACATCAAATTCTATGTCAAACTCATATTTTAATTGATTTTGAAACACCCAACACTTTCCAAACCATTTAGTTCCCTCTTTATTCGACTCTAGACGAAACCAATCATTATCGGCTGCTTTATTGTTCTGAACATACTAGAATATTAAAAATAAATATTTAAATTTAACAAATGATGAGATGTCATAAATGGAAAACTCAGTGGTAAGAATTTTAACTGCCCTTACTTGGATTAGGGATTGGTATTCTTCTTTAAGTCTTTGTGGCCACAAATCAACATCCCGAGGACCTGCTTTTGTCTTTAGTAGCGGTATCGATGACAGAGCCTTTTTGGTGTTCTCCATGGTTTTAAAACGAATATGTACACTGACTGCTGACCTTAATTTATCAAAACGAATTACTGATAGACTTTCGATTGCTTAGAATCCGTTAGTCGAATACCTAACTTAAGTCTTAGATCCCCCGAGGGCACTCGCAGTGCCGTAGTGGTCAGCGAGACACGACGAGACGTGTTAGTGTGTTACAAACTTACAACGTACTCAAATGTTAAATTACTGATTAAGTGATAAATGATAACACAATTATAAGCACCATATATCTATGGTGTAAACACAACCATGTGTGATTATTGTTATCTTTGGACTATTTTGACCACGGACCTAAGATATATCCGTGATTTTGAAACTTTCCGGCTTCCCGCCCTCCAGAGCCAACTACCCCCCACATTCCACAAGTCACAACTTAAAGTTAAGAATTTAGAATATTTTTATTTAGTTTAAAGACTGCCGACTGCTGTGGCCATTGACAAAAAGCTTTAGGACGACTCAAAAATACAGAAAATATCGATACATTATACGTGTGAGTAAATTAATTCGTATTGCGATCCGCGTATTTTACACGAGCTCATAGATTTATTAGATATATGCACAAAATTAACTTGGGCTATGGAGAGTAGCGTAAAGATTAAAATATTTAAATTGTTGTTCAATATTTTTAGGATTTCATCGTTTCATTCTCTACTGTCCCTTTATAATGAGGCTTTATCGGCTTCTCCGGTCAAGTTTGTGGTGTCAGTTCACAAGGCAAGCCCACAGAAAGTATAGCAAAGTGTTGGGCATTGAGACTAGCTGCGACGATACTGGATGTGCAATAGTGGACAGTGACAGAAATGTCCTTGGTGAATACTTACAATCTCAACAGCAGATCCACCTCGAGTACGTAACCAATTGGCCTAGATGACAACAAAATATAATTGTCATTTCTTCAGTTTCGGGGGAATAATTCCACCAGTGGCCAGGGATTTGCACAAGCAACACATTGATAATGTTGTAACACAGGCACTGCAACAGGCCCAAGTTAGTTTGAATGACCTAGATGCCATTGCTGTTACTGTTAAACCCGGTTTGCCTTTGTCACTGTTAGTTGGTATGAACTATGCAAAAGAATTGAGTAAAAAATCATTGAAGCCTCTGATACCAATTCATCACATGGAAGCACACGCCTTGACTGCAAGATTAGTTGATCATGTAAGAAGTAAATTCATTATTTATTGTTACTCTGTATCAGTGACTAATTAAATTCAATTTTATTAGAATTTGCAGTTACCATTTTTAGTCTTACTTTTATCTGGTGGACACTGTTTATTGGCTGTCGTAAAAAAAGTAAATGAATTTCTGCTGCTTGGACAATCTATTGATGACGCTCCCGGCGAAGCATTGGACAAGGTAATTAAGCACAATATATGTTCAGTCTCTTCAAACATTATTGCAGTTGTATTCAATTATATTTTATTTTTTCAGGCAGCTAGGCGACTTCAGTTGAAGAATATGAAGGAGTTTCGAAATTGTTGTGGAGGCCAAGCAATTGAAAAAGCGGCATTGAAAGGTGATCCTAGGGCTATTGATTTGGGTACATTTATGACAAGTTACAAAGACTGCAATTTCAGTTACTCTGGCTTAAAGAATGCTGTACGAAATCAAATTCTAAAATCCGAACAAAAGCACGGTAGAATATTTTTTATTTATGTATTACTCTTACATACCTATTGACATTTTTATTTTTGTTAGAATTGAAAGGAGATGAAATTATCCCAGAAGTTTTTGATTTATGTGCCAGCATTCAATATGCCATTACGAAACACATATGCACTCGAGTACATAGGGCTATTGAATTTATCAACCGAACACAACTATTACCAGACACAAATCGAACATTGGTAAGTTTAAAAAAATAAATAAAAATAGTAACTAAACTATGGTACTCATTTATTTATTTTTCACAGGTAGTTTCTGGAGGTGTTGCTAGCAACATGTTTATTCGGAAACATTTGAATCTTGTGTGTGATGAGGAAAATTTCAAGCTAATAGTTCCACCACCCAAACTTTGTACAGATAATGGAACAATGATAGCATGGAATGGCATAGAAAAATTAAATGAAAATATAGATATATTCAGTCACCACGATTTAGATAAAATTGATATCCAGTCGAAGTAAGTTTTATACAGTTTAAAATAATATGTTTTTACATTTAATAATTAAAAATAATATTTAATATAAAAGTATTAATAATATTTGTATATTCATTATTAAATATTTATATTTAATATTGTTATTTTAGAGAACCACTAGGACAGAATATTTCACAACAAATCACAGATATGGAAATAAGATGTCCTTCAGGATTCTTCAATAAAATATTTGAAGAACACAAATAAACATTCACATTTTATTTACTCATTGGTTTTTAGTTTTATTTTAGATAGTAATAAAATAACAATAATTGTTTAATAAGTTAATAATGTTACGTAGTAAATGGTAATAGATCATAATTGGTCTTACATTTAACATATTTTGGAATCCATAACTTTATTCCAAACATAATATAATATCTTGAAAAGGATTTTTTGACTTGACTGAAGATTGGAATGATTCTTTGTATAATTGCTTTTGGTTTTCGTTAGAAAGCTAAAATAAAAAAATTTATTTATTTTTAATTTATTATATTTAAATTTATTATTCTTAATATCCTTACGCTATGATAAAAGTCCATTGCAGCAATGCATAGCAATCTTCTATCTTCATATTCATAACGACCAAGCCTTAACCTCACATGAGGAAAACTAAAAATAATCACAAATATAAATAAATCATATGATTCAGTGATTATATAGTGAAAAAAATACATTGCTCTTAGCCATTTATTTTTTGATGAACTTATAAAAAAACTGATTAGACAATAAATTGCCATTGGTATTTGAAGACCTTGGGTAAAATTGCTGAGTGTTGTAATAACCCAATCTTGTAAGAGATCCAATTGTGATTCCTTAATCAATTGTTCAAATATCTTTAAAATAAAAATAAACCATAAAATTTAAGAAAATATGTGTTTTACAGTTGACAATGTAATAAAAATAAAATACATACTTGATTAACAACCGTGCACATAGATGTCGGATGAGGTTGATTTGGAGAAAGAAATTCACTGACAACTCTCATGAGTACGTATGACGCCGGAAATATATCTGTTAACACTTTTGCCATTATAACTGTTGTCACTTCTACTTCCAGTAAACATCCTTTCTTTATTCTAAGTAATGCATGTAATTTATGGATTAATATCAAATCTAAACAAACAAATTAAAATGTAGAAACTTACCTTTCAAACATGACGCTTATCTTTTCCATTTCAACAACAATCATATCGGGATCAATATCACCTTCGACATTTTCGTTATAATGTTCTAAAAAATATAGAAATAAAACACTAACATACAAACACATAAACAAAAAATAATTCCTGAGCCCAATGCAACAGTTAAGCATCTTATACACTCTATAATCTAATTTATTAATCTATAAATCAAGACCTTAATAAATCATTTTGAAGTAGATCAAACTATTTTTTTCAATTAATTTTTAGATTGTTTGGTTTGAATTAAAATCTAGCCTATGTGGTTTATACGTAATCCAAAATACACACAAATAGTAAAAAAGACATTTTAATCATTAAAATCTATCACTGTAAAAATAAAATAAATTGCTCAAAAGTGATATGGATACCTTCCCCCTCAACCTATGGGCTTAAACTACAGATACATATGTGGCTTAAACAATAAGAAATCATTTGGTATGGTCTCAAACCTGCATATATGCATGATAAAAGCAACTGCAATGCTGGCAAGGAAAATCCTGGAGGAGCATTGGATAACCTGTCCAAAGCTAATGTTGTAATTTGTTCCACAATGTTTTCATTTGAATGTTTTACAAATATGATTCTTTGAAAACCCTAAAAATATTCTTATATATCATATTTATATATGCATGATGTGTAATACCGTTGAATACAGAAGTGTACACATACCTGTATAAGAGCTTGGTAAAGTTTAAAATGTCTAGATGATGATACTAATTTAGTGAGGCCTTCCAGTGACATGAGCAATGCGTCTTCAATGTTATCCGACCCATGTTCTACTATGTAGAATGCTATCGATATCACACATAGCTGCCATTCGCATTCATATCTTGACAAAAAAAACATTAGTATCACATTTTTAGAACTCAATTAGAAGAAGATAAACTTACAACATTGAATATTCAGTGCATAGATGTTTTTGTACAAAATCCACAGCCATCTGCACAATTTCTGAACTATTTGGCAACACATTATTCATGATAAAACATCCTTCTAACAAATAAAGTAAGCCGTGTAGAGCGGCCAATTGGGTCAGACGGCAATTACTTTTAAGACCATTATCAATTAATTTCAACACTTTCTCTCGAATACTGATATCCTATTAATCAATAATACATACATTTCATTAATACCCATAATATCTGTTCTATACCGGCCTTATAAAAATTACCTCGGTAATAGAAATAGCCATAGCTTTGGCTGCAGCGATTATGACATATTGATGTAACAATAAATCTTCATGGTGATGTGATTGCGATAAATCCAGACATACATTAAGCATCCATAAATAATGTTCTCTTTCAGTGAACAAATCTGACATTACGAGGAGACATTTTATCATTTCGTTAATTTGTGATAGAGATCCTCGTGTCTAGAATGTATAAATGTATAATATTTGGAATTTTTAATTTGCGGTAGTTAAAACTAACTTTTGGTTCCATCCATTGGTTAAACACTTCCTTTAACAGCAATATACAAGAGTTCAGATCCAAGCCACTTCCATTTAATACATTGGTCCTTTCGTACAACTTCATTTCTAACACTATTCACATATGAAAAACAAATTTATTAACTGGTATTCAATTTGAACAATTTCAGACAAATATTACTTGAATTTCTTGGTGCAATATTATTGGAACTTTTCCACTGATCTGTTATTGCCGTTTGTAAAAATTTGACTGACAACTGATGATAACTATATCTGTTGGTAAAATATTGAATTGACAAATTATGAAGAGTAGTTAATTAGTAGATATTAACTAATACAAAAGGAACAAACCGATGCTGATCATGAATTCTCTCAATATTAGCTCTACACTCATAGCGATCTAATAATGCCTCTTTACCAGCTGTTTTTTTAAATGTGCAAAATGTTGAGTATATAAGATCATTGACTTCTTCTAATTTCACAAACCACCTAATAGTTAGTGGTTAAAAAATGTTTAACAATCTTAAAATGTTTATATTATAATAAATAAGTACTTATGACAAGACAAGTTGAGTGGAATGTCTCTTGATACGTGTAAGAATTTATTGTTGGTGGTATCACCGGGATAACGTTCAAATAGCGTCTGACTAAACAATTGTGTAATTCCATTTACAGCTGCACTACTAGCCTTTTATAATAATATAATAATAAGAAGAATAAGAATAATTTACAAACACTTACAATAGTACTTAAAATTTGTTTGGACATGAGTACATAAATCCAACTAACTTGTATGCGAGAGATATGTTCTTCTTTTGGTATATCGGTTTCACTGGATGGAACTAAAACGCTCAACAATGTCATCCAGGTCTCTTCAAATTGTTGTTTACTGTTCCAGCCAACTACACTGAGTCTAGACACAAATTGTTTGAGTACATCAATTTCTTGCAATACATCAATAGGCATTGCTGGTATGTTAAAATCAACAATATTGGCCGGTGTTTGCAACATTTTCCATGTAATGGGAGGTACACGCACAAATCCATTTACCAATGGATGGCGACTTATTATTTGTATGATAGAGCTAAAATAAAGATTAAAAATAAAACACACATAGACACCTTATATAAATTATACTTTTAAAATTGTATTATTACTATGTCAGTTGGTCCAGATGAAAATTTGACAATAATGGTCGAGAATTTTCCACCCAAGAAAGCAAAGATGAAATTTGCCGGCATATGGGTACTAAATCTGTAATCTCTATATAGTCTAGATAAATGGCAATCGATTTTAGTACTTTTAGCTAAGATATTAAAACATACTACTATCCTTATTGATATACATACAGTCATCAGTCATGATCAAAAGTACATCCTCTGTAATGAATTCTACCACTGACACTAATGATGAAGCAATTGATCCCAGTTCTGTGGAACACAACTCATTAGCCAACCCACAGCCGTTAAAAATGTTGTATGCACACTTGAGAAGCAATTGTATTCTACTAGTAGCAGCTGTTCGATTGACCAATTTCCATTTTAGTATCTAAAATAATACAAGTATGCATTGACAAAATTAGGTAACATTGTAAATTTAATGTTTTTTAACAACCTACTCACTTCAAAAAGTAAAACTGTATATTTCAAAAGCGTTTTGTTAGAGTCCATTAAAATAATATGTTCTTTTGAATTGTGTTTTGACAAAAATTTAACACATTCCAAAAACTTTGAAATTGCTGGTGTTAAAAACCATATAATTTTAATAAATTTACTATCTTCAAATAGTTGACTCATACGCATCTTGTACATATTTTGTTTTTCATTTAATTCTTTGACCACTGGTAAAAATATCTAAAAGTATTTGATCAAAAACAATAAGTAACTTATTTTATAATTATTTCTTATTTATCTTTTTACTTGATGAAATCTAGGCAAGGAACTACATGCTTGTTGAATATGCTCCACTAAGACAAATCGGGCAGCTACAAACAATGGACACAATTCCAAGTTAGTTGTATCTTCAGTTAATGATTTCCATGACTACAATAACAATATGTTAGTGATATATATATATTTTAAATACTAAATCATTAATAAATTCTACTTTTATAGTGATTTGAGTTGATACAGTGAAACAATATTGAAGTATATCAAGATTGAAATCATCACAACGCATAATAGAGATGGCATCTTGCAATGGCAAATTTGACAATAATTTGGCTGACTCAAAACTGGGACAGTCATTTCGACAACATCTAATAAAAAATAAATCAAAATTTATTTTAAATTGGTTAAATAATAATTAATTAGTAAAATATTTAAGATTTATCTGAACTAACTGAAACAACAGTTAATATAAAAATAATAATTTGTGATTTTAAAATATGGAAAAAATACTTTTGACCCAAAATTAACAGTTTATATTTATGATTTACAAGGCCCTTAGCTATAGAGAAGAAGAAAAATTATTATACGATGATATAATTACCTTATTTTTACTTGATCAAAATACCAATTTTTGTCTATTAAAATGTTTTTAATGTCCAGAGTATTGACAGTTTTATTTTGATCAATTTCTACACTTGAAAAATCATAACATTGAGTACCAAATTTATTGAACAATGATATCAATATACAGTAACGACTGAAAAAAATAAAATATTAATTTACTTTTTTATTTGTTATAAGTTTTAATAAATTTTATTACAGATTGTATATAATATATTTTTGTTTATTCTAATAAAAAAAAAAAAAAATGGAAATTAATTTATTATAACAATATTTATTTTTTATTAAAATAAATAATAAAATTTTCCTTACTTCTTTATACAAACATTTGAATTTTTAAAATATTCTAAGATTTGTAAGGTTTCTTCTTTGCTTAATTGATTAGAACTTTCACTAACAGGCAATGCAAGAAGGTATTCCATTTTTCTAATTAAAGATAAATTGTTTAAATTTTTGTTGAGCAATTAATTATATTTTATAATTATTATTTACATAAATAAAAGTTTTGAAATAGTCAAAAATTTTAATAGTACCTGATTGCTATAGAGCTAGCAAATTGTGACAATGCTAAGTGTGGATCTTCTAACACAGCAGGTAAAATTAATTTTATTACTTCACCGCAATGTGCAGGATGTGCTTCATTCATACTTCGTAACAACTCATTAGTTAGATCCAGCTAAATAATTAAAAACATTAACCATGTACATAAAATAATAATATATTAAATACCTACTTTGTCATTAACACATTTTTCGGTGACAGCTGTTATGTGCATCAAACTTAAATGTTGATCTTTATGTATGCAGTTGAGAAATTCTTGCGTTGAAGTCTCATTTCCCATTTCTAACAGTTGAATGACACATTCAGACAAAAACCATTTCAATAACTCATTGTCTAAATTAATATTTTTATTCTAAAAACATAAGACATATTTTAATAAAGCCAACAATTTATACATGTCACCAATACTTACTAATACTTCACATAGAATCAAAAAACAACCCTTTTGAACAATACTTAGATAAAAACAACGTCCCAATCTATAAAAAAAGTAAAACATTAAAATTAATATAAATATATAGAGGTAAGGTAAATTGATAATTACTGAGATTCTGTAGAATTTGTATTCAATATTGATTTCCAAAACTCAATATCGTTGTGATCTAAAAGACCAACTAACTGTACCCAGTGCAATACAAGTAAAGGGTAAACCATTGACAAGGTCATAATATTCTTATGAATTGTAATAAATATTGAATCGTTAAGAAAATACCGTAACGAATTTACAACTTTTGGAAAATTACCTTAAATAACAAATATAAACAGTATTTAAATATTTTAAATTAAATTTGAATTCATGAATTACTATTTATTAATGAACCATTTATTGTAAAAATGAATAAATCCAAAGAGTTAATTATGAAAGGTAACAAAATAATAATATACTTAAAAGCATATAGTTATATGAATTATAATAAAAATAACTGATACACTTCTTGTGTAATAATTAACATGAGGGTATTTTTTGATCATTGTGACTGTCCACACAATTATTCCAGTAAACTCAATTCTATTATTGTGACTACCACAGGTTAACACCGAGTTATATAATTTGAGGACAATTTTGTAATTACAACAGTGCTTCTCAAACTAGGGGCTGTGACTATATTATCAAGAGTCGTGAAATATTTATTTTATTTAAACTATTTTCTTAAAGCGTTTATAAAAAAAAAATTGCCAAAAAAGTTTGAGAAGCACTGATCTACAAAACAAAATAATAAAAGTAGGTCGGCCCAACAAAACTTAAAGCATAAATCATATAAAAGCAATGTACGACTGTCATTCAACCAATTCCCTGTAACGCACATTATCACTTCACAAATCTGGGATTTACTATGAGTAGAAAAATTGTTGTCACTTTTTCATAGTTTATCATAGTATTTGATCAAAGAGATGAGTATATGGGTCACAAATCCAAATTATAATGTCTTGTCACAAATTTTAGAAATGTGAAATCCTGTTAGAAAAATGTAATACTTAAGTGGGTACCTAGAATATTACATGTTGCAGGAAATCAGTTTATTTAAATTATTTGACATATGTTTTATGCTTTATGTTTTGTTGAGCAACCAATTTATATTATTGTGTCTAGTAGGTTACAAAATTATCTTGAAATAATATAACGCAGTGTTAACCTTTGGTAGTAGCAATAACAGACTTGTGTTTATCGGTAAATCATATAGGTGTCTCAACAGCAGATAAATACCTACACAAGATATATTTATTTTGAAGTAAAATGTGACCGTATCTCATTTTGCATTTATTGATCAAGATTTATTAAAATTACCAGATTGTACTATATATTGACAAGTTAGAAGAAATTCTGATAGTAAGCACACTTTGCTCTCACAATTAGGTTGAGGATGACTTAGGGATAGTATAATATCATTGGTAGATAAATATATAACTCTAAACAAAAACCTGTAAAACACACAAGATTGTACATTGTGTAAGTATGACAAAATATATTATTTAATTTAATTATATTAATATATATTTATTAATTAGTAAATTTTACTTGGAAAAAGTATCTTCACCGGGAAATTTATTTTTACTTAATATTGATGCATTTAAAGGGTCAGACTGTGTAGTAAGTTCGAATAAATTTGAGCTAATTGAAATGTCTGATTCAGAAATCCTAAGTAGAATTAAATCTTCAGATTTTTGAATGAGAATTATGATTAAATTGGATAGTACAGTATTTAACCAAGGTTCCAGGGTACATTTCTAAAACAAATTTATCAAAAATACAAGTATTTTAAATATTTAAACAATTATTATTTTTAAATACATACTTCTCCATCATAACAAGTATTGAACATAACATGGAGTTGTTGTTGAATACTATAAGAAGATGGATGTAATGTTAGCAACAGATTAATCAATGATGGCAAGGATGCTTGAATTTTACAACCACCTAATGATGTATAAAGAGTATCATATAATTGTCTGGATTGTTTTTTCCACTTTTCTTCACTGCCTTCCATTATTACAAGACTTAGAATGCTCACCACCTGAATAAATAGATTGATATTTTGAAGAAAAAGCACATCTATCAAATTACTAAGGTACTCTGTAAACAGCTTAACTTACTTCATTAAACTGACATAATCTTAATAACATTGCAAATAACATCTCCCTTTGAGCTTCAAGTTCTTTTAAATCTGAAGAATTTACTATAAATGCTGATTTTAATACATAGACATATTCAACAATTGGTAATATTGCTGGAATACCTAGAAGATTTGATAAATTATTGACTGTCGATAAATAGTAATGAATGCAGCATATTAACATACAATACAGTTCTGGTGGATATCCACTAGCCATTAATCCATCGCATAAATGTATAGCTTCGGGAATTATGTTTGATTGACTTTTATCTTCAGATAAATTAATAAAAAATTGAAACATAGTTGAGATAAATTTTTTTGGATCCCTATAATTTAAATTGTATAGTTGTAATACTTAATTAATCATTGGAACAAATGATATAATAATAAATTAATAATATTACCTAAATAAACCATTTTCAAGATAATCAAATTGGCTAAAAACAAAATTCAAAAACTCATGTTTTGGGTCTATCACATTTAAGTTAACTTTGCTTTGAAGTAACACTGTAAGTAAATCTAGAATTGAAGATTGCAATTCTACATCTCCAGTACTTACATATTCCTAAAATATTGTTATTATTTATTAATGTCGATCAAAAAATATAAAAATTAATTAAATTAATAAAAAAAGGTTTTTATGTATATAATAAATTAAATATATCTTAAAAAATATAATTTACTGGTACATGGAGTTTTTGTTTACTTCATAAACAATAATTAAATATTAATACATTTAATCAAATAAATATATATAACTAACCTTCAAGCATTTGATAGTCAATGGTCGAAAACATTTTAGATTTGAAGAAAAATCTAAATTTTCCGAACTAGCACAATACAGTTTTCCGCTCATTGTTGTTCGTCGATCTCTTTCATCTTCCCAATGTTTATTTGCATGTTGAGTGACTTTAATTTTAGTATCGATAAAGTTTGATAAACATTCATAAGGTGTTTGTAATGCTTGAGTGTACATGCACAGTGTTTGTAAGTCATTTTTAATGAACATAAAATCTTTTCTACTAAATATTTGTTGATTTGATGACACATTATACTTTGATGTCAAACACTTAAACAACTGAAAATGAAAATTTTTAATAATAGATAACTAGATAATAAAATTATTAGAATTCATACTTCAGCCAAAACTTTGGAACTATAACTAGGTGTTAAATTGAATATTGCAGTTAAACAAAGAAGTATGCGATCTACGTGTTGTTGGCATTCAGTTGTACTTATAAATGTTAACAATATCTTTAAAGTATCTAAAACTGACTCAAGAAATCTTATAAATTTTTCATTGCTTGTATTTTCTAGAGACACCTACAAAATGTATAATATATTACAGTGGTACAAAATATCAATATCTAATGTTAATATGTTTTTTAGTTGAATAGTTACTTTGTAATTGTTGTATGATGATTTAACTACAGATTGCAATTTATGGTAATAATTACTATGACTTGGTGCATCTCTTAAGTTTTTTTTGTCCTTATCATTTTCGCCTAAACAGTGTATAAATATTATTTTTGTGATAGTACTATTTTTTAATAATATAAAATAAATATTTTAAAAGCGTTACATTTTAACTAGTTGCATGCAAATTACCTGGCTTTTGTACTGAAATCGGGGTATGTGTTGGTTCTCTATAGTCCAGTACTACGTTTCGAAAAACGTTTAATAACTTTAGAACGTGTTTCCATAATTCATTATAATATTTCTTCAACTAAAATAAAATGTGTGTTTAAAATTTGGAAAATATACAATAATTATGATTTTTCTATTTGTATTGTAAAGCATAGTCACTGAAAGTATATATTATTATTATGATAAACTAACTTTATCGTCTTCAAACCATCTATTATATTTGCTGAAATCAATTTTATGTTCTTTTATACTAATACTTTGTGATGAATGAATTAACTCTGAAAATGATATCACCAAATGTTTAAAAATAACTTAATGCTTTTTAAAAATACATAGAATTATATACCTGTAATTAAATTTGAAGATAATTTTAACATCCAGCAATGCATTTCTAAATCAAATGCAGCAGTTGTTAATGTCATTGTGGAAAGTATTGAAGTGAATAATCCTGAACATGAACTAAAATAGTATTATATTAATATAAATGAAAAATAATAAAAATTGAATGCAATTTTATAAATTATAACACTACCTTATACTCGAATTTGAATTAAGTCCTTTAGTAAATGAACATTTCCAAATATTTGAGTATTCTGGTGATTTGAAAGAATTAGATAGAGTTGTTAGTGCTTCAATGCATCCAGCCTAAAAAATAATATTTAGTGCCATAATTTCAAAATATAATTGTATTAAATAAAACTCACAACTACAACAGCCGATTGATTTTTAATAAGATCGCTAGTTAAACGGTTTATTACACGGGATAAAGAAGCTTCAATATACATATTGTGAAATTTGTCTAAAAATGTAATTTAATATATTAAAAAAAATATTAAAATTGATATAATCATGGCATAAATTTTGTACATACAATTTTGGAGCTGAAGCATATTAGTGCAATACAGACTTGTATTTGAACAAACCCATGAGGTAATGACGTCTTGTTGCATATAATCAATTTTATAATAACAATTATGAACAACTCTAAAATAAACATGAAAATAAAATGAAAGCTATAAATAGTTATAACTTATAATCAAACATACATAAAAATAATAATACTTGATACAAATTAAGTATACAGTTTAGCTCTTACCTCAACAAACATTTAGATGCTGCACGCCTCACACTATATTCATTATCATAAAGATATTTAAAAACTATACGATTCAAAATTCTATCTTGGTACATTGAACTATTAGTTGCAAAATAAACTGTCATAAAAGACAGATTTTCTATGATTTCTAATAGTTTAACCTGTAAAAATAAATATAATTTAGAAAAGTAAAGCTTGAATCCAGAGAGTGCCATATGTTTTGTCTGTTTCGTTATTAAGCTAACAGGACAAAAATGTGACTAACTCTGTAAAATAAAACTGTGGAAATTAAATATTTGAATAAAAGAAAAATTACCTTAACAAGCCAATAAGAACTCAAACCTGACAATATCGTTTCAAGTATAGGAATAACGCTATTTGAAATATTACTATTTAAAAGAGGCATTAAACATACTGATACAGCCGAGAGTGAATGACATACACATATATATGAATCATCTTTTAATCCCTAAAAATAACTGGTGTTTAGTCCACTGGTGTTCAATGAAACAATGTATAAAAAATACTTGAGTAATGATATTGATTAGATCTGTAATCACTATATTTGATGATCCAACTGCACTGTTTTGTATTTTAAATGCACCAAAATTATTTCTAAGAATTACTTCAATAAATGTGCCAACTAATTTAATTGCCATGCCTCTCAAAAGATGATCTTCATGACTGGTATAGCTAATAGAAACATTTAGTACTGTTTCCGCAGAATCTAAAATGTACAATATAATGCTATTACATTGAAATTTAATCCTTAAAGAAACTATATATTTTTACCTGACGAGTTGTAGGTGATAAAAGCTAAATTTGGATCAATTTTCAACATTTCTGTTAGACATCCAAGTGCTGATGATTTAATACCAGTCCTGATTGATTTACTGGATTCTGGTGCCAAGAAAAGTGTAACCATTTTGACACATAGCACATTTAAAGGAACATCCTCATAAATATGGTTTAAAAATTCCAATTCCTATAAACCAAAAAATTAACGTTTTTACTTTTTAATTAAATATACATATATTTAGCTTTTAACCAAATTTAAAAATTATAGAATTAACATAACATACTAGTTGTAAAACTGATCCAGAAGCTGAATGATAACTATGTTCAGAAGTTATACTTTGCACATCAAATTCGGGAGTGTTTTCATATTCAGAAAAAAATACATTATCCGCGATTGAATCAACCTCACTCAAACTATCATCCCCAAATTCTGAGTACAAATTTGTCATCGAATTAGCTGATGATAATGAAGGTCTAGTTGATTCCATGGATTGTGAAATCGACCTAGGTTCTTCTTCAAATCTCGGTAGAGAAAGTTGAACAAATGATGTTTCTAAACTTTCAGATGAACTGTAGTGAAATGATTTTTGTAAACTTTGAGCTAATGTTCTAGGTATTTTAATAGAATTTACTGTTGTCTGCATTTTAGCTATAATTAAAGTATAATATTTAAATTAGAGTCCATTTGAGAAGTTGTACATATTTACTATGTTGAGAAATTTAGGGTTTTCATAAAAATTGGAGAATATTTTTTTACTTAACATATTGTAACAATACAATGATAATTTTTTCAGGTAATACAATTTCTTTAGCTAGATTACATTAATGATAAATTTAGAGCTAACACATTTATAGGAACATTTCAAATTTTTAACCCAGTGGTGCCGATTCTAGTATTGACTCTGCACACCGCACGTCATTTGCATTCAGAGTTGTATTTTTATAAACAGTAACAACTATTTGTGATTCCATGATAGATAACCATATTTGAAGTCTTATTTTTTTAAATAATTTTCACCTAACAACTATAGATCTAAAACCAATATTTACAAGAGACATTTCAATTTTAATTATAAATACATTTTTTTCTTTGTTTTATTAAAATGATTAAATCCTTTCAAATTAATTGTTTTTTAATATTATTATTATTTTTTTATTTTGTAAAATGTACTAATTAGTATTTTACTTAAATTAAGTATTCAATATTTTATTAAAGTATTTAAATTACAATAATTATTAAATAATAATGATTTAAACTAGAATTTGAACTGTTTGACTATTCATTTTAATAAGTTTAAAAAAACTTATTTAATATTTATAGTTACATTTTAATGGCTCTCAGTTAGTTCTGAGTTAGAGCCATGGTTTTATAGTCAAAATTGCTTTTAAAAATAATGCTACCCAAATATGGTATCAAAAATAACTTTTTTTATTCATAAAAATACAAGTCTTAATTCACACTATCACTTAAAATTTGAAATGTTCCTAAAGATCATAAATGTGTATTTAGGTAACTCCTAACTTGTCAACTTTGTCTAATTCGGTGAAAAATTTAGTATTACATGAAAAGATGACCACACTGTGTATGATACAAGATAATCATAATGATTTAACTAAACTAACCAACTTCAGTTTCATAAAGCTTTGTTTGATTTAACATTTTTTTTTTTGAAAGCAATTGCAGAGTATCTCTTGGACAAGATAAAAAAATTTGAGTTAATGTATCTAGTGCACACATTATTATATTAGAGTCTGGATGCAATATTGTAAAACAACAAAATCTAAATATCTGTAAAATAACGTTACAGTATTAATAATATTATAGTTTTTATTATAATTGATTAACAACTGATTTCATACTAGAAACAAATTAACAAATTAATATTTGTCTAATACCTGTAAATATATTTTTTGAAGAATTTTTGATTCTAATTTCAATTCGTAGGAGTTATCACAAATATGATCAGGATAGAGAATTGTATTTTTAACACTATTCAATATGCCAAGGATTACGCAACTTTCTGCCCATGCACGCTCTGTTCCCATTGACTTGTTAATATCTTTAAAAATTATATTTTATATGATTATACAGTAAAAATATTTATGTATATAGGTAGTCATTTACCATAGATTAAAACTGTGTTTATGAGCAGAATGTGTTTAATGAAAACCATAGGTTTTCTGCTGGAAAGACTTAATGATTCTATACAAGTAACACTTGATCTTCGTATGATAGAAGAATCTGTAACGAGATTGTTAACGAATGCTTCTAACAACATCTGCAAAATATTGTAATTAATTATGATTTATAATTAATATTATTATTGTTATTTAGATGATTCAATGTTGTATAACTTATTTTCATAACTCACTTTTATATTGCTATCAGACATAATATGTCCTAAGCTTTGCATGATTTTTGGAAAAGTTTGAGCCAATATTTCTGCTACAGGATCTTCTGTTCTCATAGCAATTTTTTTTATGCAAGGTATTAAGAACAAAACAAATTTTTTACGACTAGCTGGGCTAAAACAAATGGAATGATTATTTTATTTATATATACACAACAGCAAGAATAATTATTAGTTAAACACCAGTTTTTGTATATAATTTATAGATTTTAAAACTACCTGATTAAATGACAAATATTTCCAAATCTGGATAAAGCAGCTCTTAATCGACGAACAGTATCATTTTTCTTTATTTCTTTTAATAGTTCAACAAATATTTCAACTTTACGATAATCAATCATGCACTAAAATGATGCAGATAAATAAAATAATATAAAATATAAATTATAATACATATATAGACTAGAATATAAAATTGGTAAAATGGTATAGATACATACACGAACAACTTTGTTTAGATTTTCCTCAGCTACCATTCTTATATTAGCTTCAGAGTGATCACACATTTTAAACAAACTATCCATCGACTTATGTAAAAGATCGGGGAATGATGAAAAATTCATAACAATTGGTGCACAAATTAAATCGGCAGTAACTCGACAATATTTTTCTTTTTCTCCAGACCTTTAAAATTAAATTATTTATATTATCACAATCGCACAAATTCAATTTTTGATACTTACCGTCCAATCAAGTCATTTGACTTGAGACCGTCTAGAGCTTTTGCAAGTTTATCAATGATCGACATCGTTATAAAGGTAAAAACAAAGGTTCACCAAAGAAAATATTTGTCAATAACAAAGTTTTGTCAATAAGTTAGTCATCTCCTAACCAAGACATAAAAAATGTATAAGAACATTTTAATTTTGGGTTTATACAATCGTACAGTAGGTGACAAGAATTTTGTAACTCAAAAACTCATATAATTTGAATAAATTGTTATAAGCAAATTAGTAAGTATTTTCTATGTGCTGACAATGACAATAAGCTATTTTTTATTTTTAATAATAAATTCAAACGTGAACAATTGATAAGAATTATACTAATACAATGATAGCAGTTAAATGATAACAATAAAATGAATTATTAAAAAAATGATTTATAATTTATATTCAATTCAATTAAATCAGTGCTTGGAAAGTTGCTTTAAAAAAGGAATTAGTTCACGTTCACGTTTATATTATTAAAAAAGGAACTAAATCGTTTCTTGTTTCTGGCTTAAATAAAGGAACTAGTTATAGTCATTTAAACATTCGGTGATAATTTCATTTATCCATTGCACGGTTATTTGTTGCAGAAAATAACAAAATCGATTTTTTAGAAAACTAGTTTTGCATAAAAATCTTTTTTTTTATTAATTTATTATTTTATTTTCCCGACTTGAAATCTACAAATTCACTTTTGGCTAACTTTTCCCAAAATTCTAACTAAAATTCACTTTCCTACCAGAAAATATGCTGAAGTAGAAAATCGAAGCATTTTTACTGCCCCATAAGGTGATGACGGATTAAAAAAAACAACAGACATCATTGTAAAATCAATACAATTATCGCTCCGCTTAGAATCTAAAAAAAAGTCAAGAGGGTGGGGGGGGGGGTCGTGGACGTTCCCCCCGCCGTTTCGTCACGGTAAAAAAACGAGCCCACGGACGTTTCGTCTCCGTCTATTTAAAAATAGATTGATAGGATTATGTAATTATGTAATTATGTAATCCTCTTCATCACTATTACTTGTTGTGCTTAATTGTATAGTTGTATATTTTCTTATTAAATAAAAAAAAAAAAGATGTGTAAAAAAAAAAAAAGGATTTAAAGATAGGACATTTGGCCCCCGGGAGTTAATATTATCGTCTTTGTCGCCGAACAATGTAAACAAAATAATTTTGTTTGGGAATCTCACATGTTGGAATTTCCCAAAAATAATATTTTGATAAAAAGTTATTAGTTTTATTTAATCAAATTTAAATTTTATGGCCATCTCCACATATAAATATTAATTATATTGAAATTGAATGTTTTTTAAAAATAATTTAAATTTAAAAAAGCCATTTCAATGTACTGATTTAAAATACCGGGGGCCAAACGTTCTATGGGTTGGTAAATAACATCACATAACTCCGGGGGCCAAATGTCCTATCTTAATAATAGACGAGGATGAAACGTCCGCGGACTCGCTTTTTTGACGTGGACGAAACGACGGGAGCGAAACATCCTTTTACCATCTCCAATATCCTCCCTGAGCTACGATTCCGGATTTTAGCCTAAACCCACCTATTACCTATATAAGTAAAAATATGTGACCTATAAGTAAATAGTATTAATACATTTCAATTTTCAATATTTATAACTCATAATTTATGGGTAATTAATAAGTCTAATATATAAATAAATAATAGCTAGGTAGGATAGTATAGGTAGTAGGTACTAGTATATTAACCTAGGTACATTAAGTTATTAAGGATTACCTATATTTTTTTCTGAACAAACATTTATTACAATATTATCTCTTGTAGAAAAAGTGCAAAAAAAGATTCTGTAGATAATAATAATTGATTTAATAGGTATAATTAATGTATAATGTTACTTATATTAGAGATATTTATCAGGTGTGCCGACGTGCTGTAATCTAGTGAGTAGAGTTCTGAGTTGGCACAGCGTTATTTACAGTTTTCTCTCAAATCCGGTTAGTGTTTCTAAAAATTGTCCAATTAATTGATCTAGGTACCTATATATTAAACCTTGAGAACATTTTACACATAATGTATAAAATATGTTATCTTATACCTAATAATTACCCATTGAAATAAAACAAATCTTATGATAATGCAATCAATTTCTCGTTCTGGTCAGAACTAAAAAAAGTAACAGAGAAAGTATAGTTAACCGTGGTTCTGCTGTACATGTAAACGTCGAGTATACTTAGTCTGAGTTAGTCATCGAGTATTCGAGTAAGTCACTGGAATGACGTATAGGTAAGTGTTAAAATTGAATTCATTGATAAATCATTGCATAATAAATGAAATTATGAAAATGTGGATCCATATTATTCTGATTTTTTGATTTCAGTATGTATCTATAGTAAATATTTATGAGAAACCTTATAATACATTTTCAAAAATGTAATAAATCCTGTTTATCCCTATTTTTTTTCCAATTATAAAAACAGTACTTGGAGTTTTTCTTTCAACCCCCTCTTCTCAAAGTAAAAACTGGACTCACTACCCTACCAGTAAAGTTGGTGAAGTGTAAAATCGAACATTCTATGCTTCACTCTGAATAATCTAATACCTATTTATATTACACATATATATATAAACTTTGTAAATTGGTAAACTACCTAAAAAAAAGTAATGTTCCAGGTATCCTATTTTTAGAAAATAGAATATTTGAAAATTTAGTTGTGGTACTCAGCTCCCAGCGACCCCTCACTAAGTCAAAACCTAAATATACTATTTTAATATATTTTTGTGTACATATAAAAAACAGTACCTATGGATAGATTTATAAATAATTATAATAATAATATAAATATGGTGTTTTGTCGGCGTGACATTACGTTTTTAACATAATAATAAAACATCACATAATAGATTCTAACTTACAGTTTAATGCTGCCAATGTTTTATTTAAAATTCTAAAAAATAAAGTTTGAACCCAGCTTAAGAAATATTAAATTATTTAATTTACCCGAGATGGATATTAATAGGCAATTAATATAAATTAATCAATTAGTTATAAATTCTAAATGACTCAGACGGTTATGAATTGTACACGAAATGAATTATTAAAACTAAGATTTCGGCACTATATATTATACTGCGTATTGTATAGCACTATGTAGTGTATAGATTAGAGCACGATTATCTACTAATTCTACAATTTATTGATAATTGTGTTCTATATAATTTATTTTATTTAGTGACTAATGAGTATCAAATCTCGTAAGTTATGTAGGAATTTTAAATAGATGGTAAGTAAATATATGTATTTTCTTATTATTATAGTATTATTAAAAATGTTTATTAATATGCTTTTACATTAAATCAAAAAATAAAAGTATAAAACATTGAAACGATTAATGTATAATTGTATAAACATTAAACAGTATAATATTGTATAGGTAGGTATTTGTATGCAAGTACAGAGGTTAGGTACCTACATGAAAACGTTTATAGACTTAATTTTTAAAACCACCTATATATTTAATAATTCATAAATAATAATTACAACACTATTAAAACAATACGATGAAAAAGTTGCTACATATTATATGGATTTTAAAACATAATTTATCCGGAAAAATCTCCGCATTTAAAACATTTGCAGTCCGCTGGTTCTTTTAGTTTTACTTCCAACGTTGCCAATTTATCACTGGTCAATCTTACGCCATCGGGATCGTAGCAATGTGTGAGAGCGATCATTCTCTCCCTCAAAAATGTTTCACGACAACAATAACATTCCTGAAATCACGATATAATATCATAAAGACAACGAATAATAATAATAATTTTAGATAATTAAATTTTAGTTATTTGCCATAAATTCAATTGGAATAATGTATGTGTTTTCTATTGTATTTTTTAAATAAAATACTTATAGCATCCTGGTAAAATTATAAATTTTAGGCTTGAATAGAAGAGTAGTTATATAACATGACAAAGTCATTTTACTTTTGATTAAATCATGCAGCTGGACTGCTACATCATAGATTAGTCTATAACTCTGTGCTTCGATAGTTCGTATTTGATAATGATAATATTTTATGTAAATATGTAATATAATAAGCGTACAATTATTATTATTTATGAATAAACATTATAACTAATATGAATTTTAGATATAGGCAATAGGCATATCGAATAGATTTTAGATATTTCGAGTTACCTAACTTTAAAAAAGAGGGATTATAGGTAACCGCTCTGCTGTATTGCAGTTATTTATTGTTGGTATCGAGTGTACCTCGTTACCTATAGAGTAAGTTACTGTGTAATAGGTACATTCGTTAAATATGAATTAAATGATAGACCATCATTGCATACGAAAAATGATTCTGAACGATGAAGGCCTGTGGCTAATATTTTATGGTACCTATATATTTTATACTGCTTCAGTGCTATCGATGTAATTTATTTTACTATTAGTAATATACTAATATATACTTATACTGCATATAGGTAGGTTGTATTTATTTTTGCCGAAAAAATTGCATTTATAAAAATGTCATTGTGTATATAAACTATAATAAAAGGTATTCGTTAAAAGTTTCAAGTCTCCACGAATAATATTTTTAAATTATAATAAAATAACTAAAATCGTTATTCTTTGTTTATAAATTAACTATTTTCGTTCTAATTTGAACATTTAATGTCTACGATAAAAATTTGTGCAGATATTTATTTTTTAGATCTTTTGTTTTCAGTATGAAATTATGAACTACTTATGAGTTATGAGGAAAATTGTATTAAATTTTCAACTCTTGTCCCTTAGGCATAACATTTGTACATTTATAAATATTTGACTACCTAGGTCTACAAAATTTAAACTTCAAATACATAGGTATAAGATAATCGTGCTCATGCAATATTTTTATATAAATATAATAACAAATTATTCGGAATCTCATGTTGTAAATTTTATATTTTCGAGCTTTTTGGCCAAGTAATACATTTTTGTGTTTAAAAATTCCTGTTTCTCCTATACCCCCGCCCATAAAATACTGGATATTACATTTTTAACTTTTGATCCCGCAAAGTATACCAACTAGATTCAATTTTCTAACAGAAACCACCTTCAAAGTTGAAAATCGAAACATTTTCCAAAATTTAACAAGACATTTTGTGTTATGACCTACATAGCAAAAAATGACACAACATTGTAAAATCAATACATTCATCTCTTCGCTCAGAATCTAAAATTGAAAGCATAAAAATACTAAACATATATATTTTATTAAATAATGAAATAATAATAACTTTTAGGAATCCACTAGGAGTAATGACACTAGGTTGTACTTGTGAATTGCACGCTCCTTCACACTTGTTCACTGCTATGTCACCATTACATGTCCTCTGAAGTCGTCCAAGTTCGTCAAATTCCTCTAAACGTAATAAACATTATTGTGTTATACAACTGTTACATATTGTTATGTCAGATTGGTTTTAAATAAAACTTTAAAATGTACCTTTAATGATATGCAATTCAGAAGGCAAAGTCTCACATTCTTCTGGGTTATCTTCTGCAAGTACGTTATTATGTACGATAATAATCGCGATGGAGATGATAAACAATTGAGTCGTGTACATAATGGCTAATAAGTATTAAATTAAAAATTAAAATGTGACAAAATGTTTTTTTACACATAGTATAAGTAAATAAGTACTTACATAATATAGTTGCCAATAAAGTTTATTGAAGTAATCCAGATCAGGGACTGATCAGTTAGTAGAGACTGTTAACGTTCACGACAAAACTGTTTATGACTTCCAGAGTGTATATTAAAGCTTCCACTTTAAACAAATATAAGTGTTATTGGACAGAGAGGGTGGTTTAACTTATCCCCAGGGGGTCTTGTAATATAACATTTGTGATGTCGAAACAAAATATGCCACTAACAGATTTTATTTATATAAGTAAATATAACTTACTAACGAAGTAAAAAAATATTCGAATTATTATAAATAATAAATATTATAAGTATAAAATAAATTAAATAAATATAATAATTATAAATTTATAATGTAATGAAATAATTTGAATTGGTCCTTTCCCAATGAGCAATGGAATCCATTTATAAATTTAGCTATAGCTCAATATTAATTTGAATATTTGATGGTACCTAGTGGCTGCCACCTATAATTTGTATTTTAATCACTATAAAACTAAATAAAACTTGAAATGTTGAACTATAGTTAAAAACAAAATAATATATTATGATTTATGATGTACCCTTAGACATAAAGATTAGGTGGTTGGTTTGGTTTAATTGTGAAAAATATAAAAGCTTACTACATATATAAATATATAATTAGTAAACACTGTAGTTAATCATACTACAACTCTTATTAGGCAGGTGGCGTAGGTCCTAGGCATATCATATATATTCGACATAGGTACGCTGTCACCTGTCTCTGAAAAAGCTTATAATTTGTAAATTTATTTTAGAATCAGAGACCTGAGTGGAGTAATGGATGTATGTACATTGGTTTTACAATGCACCTATGTATATTATTTAATTATTTAATTTTTGTATTTGAAGTCATTTTTAAAGTAAAAAAAAATTTTTGATCTTCAAGTTAGAGGGGGATGAAAAATTGTATCTAGTCGGTACAAAATATTTTGATTTGTTTTGAACTGTTTACGGAAATTTTCATTTTCCAATTTTATTAGTTTTTTTTCTACGAATGTCAATAAAATGTTATTAGTTTGGAAAAAAAGTTAAAAAATGTAATACAAAGCTCCTGATATATTGCTACTTTAGAAGTTGAAAAATATTTAAAAAATATAGGCGCAATTTTTTGTATAAGCATTTTAAGTTAAAATTTTCACAAAATTTATCAAATTTAAAGTTTAATAATTTTTTCGTAGTTAAATATTTATAAAATTTTCAACTTTAAGAATTTAAAATTTAAAACAAGGTTCTTTGTAAATAGGTTATATTATATAAATTACGAAATTCACAATAATATCATCAAATACACTTAGTAATATAATTGGCTGACTGACCGTCTTCGCTCAGAATCGTTTTTATTACCTATATAATGATTTATGATATTATATCATTGAATTCAAATTTAACACTATCCATTACAGTGACCCTCTTGTAACCTACTGTACAGCAGAGTGATACCCATTTTCCCACCTTTTTTTTTTTAGTTACAGTTAGGGTTGGGCAAGATACTCAAAAATCAGTATCGCAATAATAGATACTTGGCTTTGGAGTATCGCGATACTAGATATTAAATACATTTGGAAAAAAATTAGTCACAGGTTTTTAAAAATTATATTTATTATTGTGAGGATGGCCACTTTGTTATGTAATTGGAACGGCAAAGAAAATAATAAAAACATTACCTATTTTATAAATATCTAATAAGGTACAGATACGTACAATAAAGACATAAAGTCCCATTCAATGCGTGCGTATGTCACGGGTATATAAGTATTAAAGTACCTATATAACTATATATTAGATATTATTATTTATTTATCGGTAATGGGATGCAAAATAATTTCCAACAAGCTACAGCCTACAGAAAATCACCCGTGACTATTAAAATTATCAGAATTTGTATTCGTAAAATAAATATTAAATTATATTAAATATTAAAATAATACTTTATTTAATATTAAATATTAATTTTGATAGTGAAAAGCAGAATTATATCGAGTATCGAGTATCTTTCGATAAAATTATTTTATGAAATACCTACCCGATACATTGTCTAAAAATGTATCACGATACAAGATACTCGATACTTCAAACAATTGAAACGCGATTCAAGACATAAGATACAAAGATTGTATCTATATAAGATATTTGTATCGAAGATACTGCCTAACCCTGTAGGTTACAGACATAACGATCATTGATGAAATATGTATATTGTACTTATTGACTATTGTACCTACACATTATTGATATACATTTGTCATTATTATTAATAAATAATAACTGATAAATCTTATAGTAAAATATAGCTAACAGTAACCGTTATTAATAAAGGAAATAATATTTTGTAATTTTGTATAGGTAGGAGGCACCTAGATAATAAAAAAATATTGACTAGCTACCTATTATATAGTACCCATCTAATTTGAATAATTTGCAAATAATTTACATTATAACCAAATAATATTCCTATGTAAGTTTGAGTATGGCTTATGAAAATATGAACTACCTACATGTCTATATAACAATTTTAATTAAATATATTAATGCTATTTGTATATTATATTGAACAAAATAACTATTTATAAAATTAAATTAATATTGACACTTGACCTTAAATGCAGTAAGTACGCCCCTTTAATTATTCAATTCGGTACAGCAGGTATAAATATTTATACCAACACCATTATACTTAAATATTTCGTTGTATTTGTCGGCACATATTAATTTATTATATTGTTGGTTGTTTATGCTTAATGTATTTTATATTTTACATTTTAAATTACAATCCAATCCTAACTAGAATCCAATGCCTACAAGTTAATATTTTTATTTGATTTTTTTATATATCTGTAAAATACTGAAAATAGTGCATAGCTATATAATATAATAACGTTTGCATCACAACCATTTTCCAAATACTTTATTCTTGGAAAAATAAAAATTCTAGTTATTAATTGTCGTCGATGTTTATTATACTATACATAATATTTTACAGAAGCCTTTCAATTTTTGACGCCAACGAACCGTCTAGATTTAAATGATTCTACGTGTACGTGTTTTTCGGGAGCTAGCAGCCGACTGAGCAATCTAATTCATAAACCATGTTTAGACCCCGGGAGGCCTATTTCTGTTAATAAATCATAAATGTCGGAAGTCTGAGCCCTTCAAAGTAGACTGCCACTCGCAAGATTATTCACAGTATGATCTTTGAGTCGTAATGTCTACCATCAACCAGGAATTTTTCAGTGAGTATAACTATGAATAATTTTAAGATTTTCGAGGTTTAAACGTAAAAAAATTGAATTACTTTGATTATTGCTAAACACGCATATATAATATATTTATTAAATCTATATTTGAGTGAATACTGACCCAATCAAAATAATTTTTCATCGGCTTGTAATTTTCTAAACATATTTACAAAAAAAGGAAGGGCATCGTAGGTATTTAGGTAACCAATCACACACCGAAATAAACACGACCATCTACTACGATATTATTAATAAAAATATATTAAACTCGTGAATCGTAATCCATAGCAGTTCTTGTCTAGAAAAAATAAGATAAAATATTTAGCTACACGATATTTGTAATATCTAAATCATCTAATCATTTCTTTAATTGTGTACCTACTTATGTGTAATATGTATTTATAAAAATGTATGGTAATATTATTTATAAAATATAACATTAAATCTCAAATTATTTTATTAATGTACTCAAATTTCAAATTCAATTCGGTGCGGGTTAACCAGATCGACTTGAAACTTTTTGTATACAAAGCTATAGCTCATTTATTTATGCATACACACAAATTGTGGGGGCGAGACTAACAAAAATGTTCTATAGTTAATAAGGGGCACCCTAACATACATATATTAGAACTGTTTGTAATACGAATTAATTTTCTGTAAACGTTTTTATTTCCATTCTATAATATTCCATTACCAATTTATAAATATTTTATATTTTCTTGACGTTTCAGGATATCTGACAGTATTGGCTATGTGTAGCATGGCCTTTGCTGATAACGGTAACGGGGTGGTCGTCACCGCTAGGTCTAGCGACGACTGCCAAGTAACGCCCGTCATCCATGTCCTACAGTACCCAGGATGTGTACCTAAGCCAATACCATCATTTGCATGTACAGGTCGCTGCAGCAGCTATCTACAAGTAAATGAGTGTTCTGAATAAAAATTTTTTAAATAATAATGATAATTTTGTAAATATATGCAATGGTGTTTTGTTTTTTCAACAAGGTTTCTGGGTCTAAAATATGGCAAATGGAAAGGTCTTGCATGTGCTGTCAAGAGAGTGGCGAACGAGAAGCTTCGGTATCGCTCTTTTGTCCAAAAGCCAAACAAGGCGAAAAAAAATTTAGAAAGGTAGGTTCATACTTCATCATCATGATATAAATTCTATAAATACACTATTATACGCGTTAAATAAATATTTTAAGTAGCGCACGGGGGGTTTAGGGTCTTTTCGTTATATATATACAATGGTCAATGGTGTTTTTCGCATTCATTGTTAGTTGTTACCCTGCAATTATATGCATGATGTATATATACTATTTATGTATATAGACAAATACATTTTAAATATTCGATGTACGGGGAACTGGGTATCAAGAACTATAAGTATAATTATCATCATCATCACAAACGATCCAGTACGACCACAGTTTGCGAATCTCCTCCTCAACACCCGGCCAATGTGGTGGTTCTTCACTTTATTGATAGATGTTATCTGTTATCCCTATCTATAACATTAATACAATAATGAGTAATGTCAGGCAATACGAATTTTAGAATTCTAATTTAGATGAAATTATGATATATTTGAGAGGTGTATGACTATGCCGTGTGCGTATACTAAAACGGTGCATCACATGCTACTAAAATATAAAATAAGTAGTGTCTATAGTGACGTTGATGTTATTGTTCAAAAACTTATTTCGAAGAATACAATTTTAAATTATAAATTTAATAATATAAGTACATATATAAATGTGTTTTTTCAACCATTATTTTAAATCAAACAAAAAATTAGAGTTTAATCTATCTATTGTTAAATATTATATAAAAAAAAAATAATAACCATATAATCATATTATATTCAATGTCGTACCTATAGCGGTATAGGTACCTACCAATTTTTACTTTACAATTAACATTATTATTTATTGTTCTATATAATAATAATAGTCAGCACAGCATTGGACTTCTTAAGTATTTAATTATGAGACAAACACTATAAAAATTAACGCAATTTTGATGATTTCTTACGGTTTTAACAAAAACTACTTTTTTTTTAAAAGCAAACCCTTATACCAAAATATAACTAGTAAATTAAATATTTTGTGCTTTAGAAATTAATGAGTATAGTATACTAATACATGGTAATAAATTAGCATGCCAATAATCCAATATATTATATCTATAAATTCATTATATTATTTTCTAATAGGTAACTACAAAAGCTCCTCTGGAATGCATGTGCCGCCCTTGTACGGGTATTGAAGAAAGTGCGGTGATTCCTCAAGAAATGTCCAACTATGCCGCCGATGAGCCACCAATCAACGGACATTTTTCTAAATCTATTTAAATTATTAATCAATGAATAAAGTGTTTATATTATACTTTCATTTTTATACAGTTTCCAAATTCTTCACGTATCCTCTTCGTATCTATAATTATTTACGTAATATTTTCTATATAGTCGTGTAATAATATATATAATATTATATAATATCGTACTATTATTGTAGTTAGTTAAACAGTAATCTCTTATAGGTACTATAATATTATAATATACAGTACTAAACATAGTTTACGCATACGTCAGTAGGTACTCAGTTGCAATTAAATTTATTATAAATAAATGTATTGTTTATTTCAAACGCATACCTACCTATATTGTTATTCATTTGTAAGTGAAATCATAAAAGATATTATTGAAGTTTCCTAAAAAATCATTATTCATCGTGCCTGGTATAGATAATATAATAGTACAATATTATTGCGTCATTTAAAACAATTTTACATAGGTAAGCTAGGTATAGGGCTGACGGTATTTTCGGTATACCGGTATTTTAAAATTATTTTGGTAAACGGTATACCGTAAAAAACCGAAATGATTCAGTATACCTAAATACCGATATAGTACGGTATGTCGAAATAATAAATAAAATCTAACTAGTATTGATATTTTTTAACTTTTATTGTTTCACATTATATACTTTATTATATACTATAATATATAATATTATAATCTATAATATTGCCATTGATACTAAAAAACAGCACTAAAACCGTTCTTTCTGTTTTTTACGGAATACAGTTTACCAAAATAATTTTTAAATACCGGTATACCGAAAATACCGTCAGCCCTAACCGTACCATATCATAAATTATTTTCAATACCGTCAGCCCTAGGCCTAGGTATGTCATATATAGAAAGTTTAACTTAACCTAGGTACCAGTTTAGAAACCTACGTTAATACGTCATGATATACCTATATATATATGGTACTTAATATTATATTTGTACGTTATTTCTTATATTTATCATCACATCTTTTTTTTTTAATCTTTACATTTCCTTCTATTTTAATAATAAACAAGCCACTATGTTTACTTTCAATCTTATGTTTTAAATTATAAAATAAATACATAAAGTAGTTGTACCTACTTTACTTGAGTCTAGATAATAATACCCATGTATTAAAATGTCTAGAAGAAAATATGGCCAAATAAAAAAGCGGATAAGCGGGTAACGCTCTGCTGTACCTAGGTACATTATAGGACGTGTCTAGAGAGTCACTGTAATGGATGTGTTAAATTTGAATTCAATGACATAAAATCATTGTATATGAAATACGATTTGAGCGTAGCTGATGGTCTGTCAGCCTTTATAATAATATTACTATGGATATTTGATGATATTATTATGATTAAAATAATTTATTTTACCATTCGCAAATCTATATTATACTCCGTTTCACGAGAGAAGGAACTCTTTTCGCGAAGTAACCGACGTTTGACCTAAACAAACATAGTTTGTACTTTTGTAGTTGTAGTGTTATACAAAACTGCTGCCCGGAATGTTTGAGTGGAGGAATAGTGCCCCGGTCGTGAAACGAGTTCCTTCTCTCGTGAAATGGAGTACAGACATTAGTACCTAGGTACTGACAGTAGGTTAAATTCATTTTTGCTAAAAATATTATATTTGAAAATGTTATTGTGTCTATAAAATGTAATAATATATACATACTCTAAAAGTTTCATAATCATAATAATATACAAATAATATTTTTAAATTACAACAAAATAACTAAAACTATTATTCTTGGTTTTAATATGTATAATTTTGTCTAAATATATGAACTTAAATTGTGTATAAAATATAACTGTGTTTATATATTTTTCAGATTTGCTGGTTATAGAATGAACTACGTATGAGAATCCTTGTTTTAAAATTAAAATGTTCAATTCTTAGCTGTAAAAATGAAATATTTTCTAATTGTTTAACTACAAAATAATTTCGCGGTTTTGATGAATTTTGTAAAAATAACTTCAGACATTCATAAAAAATTATTGTGGATTACTCTCAATTTTTTTTTTAATTCCACTAATAACAACTTATGAGGAATATTGTAGCTATTACATTTTCAAGTTTTTTGAGAGAGTAAAATGTTTTTTATCAACAATAATTTAAAAAAAAAACCAATAAAATTCGAAAATTTCTTATGACTATAAAGTATAAAGAAACACAAATAGAGTCACAATATTTCGAAAATTGTAAGGTATATTTAAATTGATAATATGATCAGTGAACAATCAGTGAACATTTCATGTAATAACTGTCATTTTTTTTAGAGTTACCTACATTAAATAACAAGATTGATTTTTAAAAACTAGTTTTGCGTAAATATCTCAGTTTTCCTGCCCATAGGTGCAAAAAGCGTTTTGGATTGCGGGAGGGGTAGCTTCTAAAGCCCCCTCTAACCCCCTATTTGCGCCCATGTTCCTGACGCTTTTGAAAACTTTTGGTAGTTTTTTACTTTTGATTCTCCAAAGTACCAACTAGGTAGTTTCCGGAAAAGATGTTGGAGAAAATTGAAGCGGAGCCGGTAGGAGTTTCACGACAAAATGCTCTATGGTCATGGCGGGGTATCAGTGTTCACGTGTAGTGTGCTTTAGTGCAGTAAACGCTATAGTCTGTGGTAGCACTGTCTTACAGTGATAATATGATTTATTTATCTATTTATCACATAATATTTTGTGAATTTTAACTTTTATTAATTTTTGATTTTTAAAATATATTATATTAAATATTTAGCTTTAGACTTTAGCATGCTTTAGCCAAGCTTCCAAGCATCCGAGAATCGAACTATCGAGTTAATAAAAAGTTTTAATTATTATTTGAAAATTGTAACTAATATTGTTATAGTGAGAATAATTCACATTAGCTATGAAACATTTAAAATTCATTTCGAGGACTGTGTTGGTGCGTAATGAAAATGTGGACGAAGCCTGCCGTGTTCTAAACCGTATAATGGGTTCTGAAGGTTTCTTGGATCAGTACAGAAGAACGATGTTCTATGAAAAACCAACGCAAATGAGAAGGAGAATTAATTACGAGAAATGTAAAGCCATATACGACGAAGACATGAAGCGCAAGATTAATTTTGTTCTACGCAAAAACCGGCCAGAGCCTTTTCCTGGATGTTATTAATTAAGTTTATTACAAATTATTTTTTCACATGTCTTGATATACAATATTGTTAGCATAATTCTTGTAATATTATACACTATTATACTCATAATATCTTGTACATTTGAAATTCAATATAGGTAGTTGTTTTGATTGATATTGAAGTTATTTAAAGTAGATATAGATAGTATGTAATCCACTATTTATGTGTGTGGAAAATATAATGTTTTTTACAGTAAAGTAAGTTACTTATTTAAGACTTTACTCTAATCTTAACTGTCTTATTCATACATGATCTTCATAATTATCTGAGTTGACTCATTTTTGTCATAAAAATGTCTACAGTAACCAATGAATTTAATCCAATTATCTACATTTTAAATTAAGTAACCCATACGCCTGTATTTGAATCAAGCATCCGAGTGCCCTGATAAGATGTTCTAAACAACACTTGTCCTTTATTTTGAATCATCCATCCCATATATACTTACGGCAAATAATTTGTTTTCATTATATTCATTTCAAGTATTAAACATAATTTTTAATTTGTTTAAGTATGCTTCATAAGTCTGAGGGAAACTGAATAATATCTTGTGGTCTAAAACTTATTATGAAATGTCACTTTCTATTTAATTTTTTTACAATGTTAACAATGCCCATTTAGTTTCAATTTTTTTTTTGTTACAAACATTAAACTACATTTAATTACCTAAAAATTAAAAATTGAGGTAACTATAAACTGTTCTATGTGATTAGATGATAACTGATAATAATTTTTGAGTTAAGGACTAGTACTGGTGACTATGTTCGTACCCATTGCCGTCATTGTTTGCGTCTATTTAAATTATAAGTAGCCAGTAGGTATACCTAACCTAACCTAACCTTGCATAATAGGCGTATACAGTTGGATGCTTTTACTTTATAGTTTATTTTAAACTTTGATTTTCTAGAACCCAGTAACTATTTATCTTAGTTATGCCCGTGTCTAAGATAATATTATAATACTGAAAATATAATATAATAGTATGTATAAGGTATTATTATTTAAACCTAAGTTTAATAGAAAAATCTGTCAATAAAGGTACAGATGCTTTCAGTGCTTTTGTTTTTGGGTAAAATATTTTTATAGATGCTAGTTTACTATATTATAGGTATTAGGAACTTATATTACATTTCAACAAGTAAATTCAAATTCTAAAGTAGTAATAAAATCAATATTACCTTTCTGTACGGATGGACCACCGATTTTTAACTAAAGACCTAGTAATTTTTTTTCTGATGGTACGCTTTGCCATCGATTTTTTATTCACCATAGTTAAAAATTTAACTCTCGTGGTTCTTGTCGGACGGTCAAACGATAAATGACGAGTTTTAATTATAGATAAGGCACAAGTATTAGAAATTCAGAATATTATATATTTTGTACTTTATATAAATATTATAATTTTTTTTTTAACATTAATCACATAAGTGATTTTATTGAATTTATTAAAAATATATTATTTATTTATTGAACTAACAAAAATGATAAAAAGAAGTGGACTCAGGTGACCTCCCTCAGAAACACCCGAGGAAACTACTGATAATTCTGAAACGGCTCCGTTCAGGGTAATAAATTGTCTACGAGATGTTAAATAGGATGAAAGCCAGGAGATAACCGGATGGAGTCAAGTGTGACAATGAGAAGCCCATTAATATTTTTGAAATCGGTAAAAATTTTGTCAACTTGACTATTAGTCTCAAAACTGTAGGTATAGGTGATGAAGGAAATGCTGCTGTTGATGGTTGATTTGCCAGCTAGCGGAAACCATGCCGAGAATCTATATTTTGGTATGTGGTTGAGATTTCTTTAGATACCTGCAGGAATAAACAATGGATTCTATAGTTATTTTAAGTTAAAATTTGGACGAATTTAGATATTTAACTGAATAATAACGATTTTACTTTCGTGTTGTAATTTAATATTGTTCGTAGCTACTTGAAACTTCTAAAGTAAATTATTATATACAAATAAAATCAATTCAAATTACCAGCTACCATATTATTATATTAATAACAATACAAATATAATATAAAATATCCTATGCTGACAAACTTTCTCCGCTCAGAATTGTTTTTCGTATACAATGCTATATTTTTCTACTGTACAGCAGAGTAACACCCGCTTACCCTTTTCTCCCTGTATAACCGATCGCAGAAGAGGCTCTGTGTGAACAATACTACTCCTCTGCTGTCATCGTTTATTGATGTGCAATGAGCAAATTCAGATACACTATCAAGTTATTGTTGTGGTGTATTATTTTAAATTTCTAAAAGAAACAGAAATAATAACACATAGAGATATTTTTTTTTTGATAATAAAATAATACACTTTTTTATGGAATTGGAGTGTCGCAACTTGTCATCGAAAGAGTCGCCACTCTAGTGCAAGAGTCTGTAAATTATATATAAAAAAAATATCAAAAATATTCAAAATATTGATTAGAACAAAAGTTATTTAATTTATCAAGTTTTCCTGTTAGACCCTGTATAGGTATTTATTTTTATATAATATTTATTAAATGTCTGCAGCTATGTTAGTGATCATATCAAGTAGTTACCCACCGTTATATCTCAACTTTGGAGTGCATTACGTCAAAGGTTTTATCTTAATTTTTGACTATACAAGAATGGCTTGATAATATTTTTTTTAAGATATAGTTACACAAACCTTCATCAATGGTGGCCACCTAAATGATTTTGGAAGAAACAGTTTGGGTAATTGAGATATTATATTATAAACATTTATAAAAATAAAATTACTTAATAATAATGAAAATATAAAATATATAATATCCTAGAAATTATAGTAAATATTACGGCTAGCCTATATAGGAGAGGACAAAAATGGCAGTGAGAATTTTAAAAATGTCTGAAGAGTGACTGTACTATTATAAATGTATCTAAGGGTGCTAGTTTGCACCTAGATATACGAGACTATAATAGGTAGTTTATTACTAAATATACAATGATGATTGATAATACATAATATGTTTATTTATGCATTCTGGTAGTGAATCTATAGTAAATATAATAGTATACTACGATTCACGCGTAGGTAGGTACTTACGGCGTAATTATAAATAATTATAATTGTGAAGGAGTGGTGATGGGTTTTGTAATAAACTACACCCGAATAAATTGCGATGATTGAACAAACACTAAACTCACGGCATTTGAGTTATAGGGTGTATAAATAACGAATATCAGTTTCAAAGTTTCAGAGCGCTTTTCTGTCAAAACTATATAAATTCATATCAATTTTCAGTCTTTACTAATTATACTTGTTTCCGCCATTGATAACTAGACTAATTAAGATATATAAATTCTACCCCGACCCTCGTCATAGCTGACAACTGTTATAAGAGTCATCCAATATTTAGGTACTATGATATATTTTGTCGTACGATGTCGATAGCAGATATACCTACCCTATATATAATTAATATGATTTATTATTTATACAGGAGTACGTTTGGTTATAACTCGTATTGGATCATGTTGATATCTGTATTATTATTACCTATATTATACAGAATTCATATCGTTGAATCATTATTTATAAGTATTAGGGCTGTACATTTAATAATCTAAAAAATCAAAATTTAAAAAGTGTAAAAACCTATCAAGGTTTATTGAAAAGTAAGCACTATAGGTATTTTTAACTATTATAATTAATTTACAACAATTTATATGATTAAATATAAACATAAATTCATAAAATTTGTGTAAATAGCTTTAATTTACAGAAATTAAAAATAGTAAGTGCTTAATACTGCTTAAATACCTATTTAAAGTGTTCCCAGTATTGTATTGAAATGGGCATATCTCGTATTATACTAAAATAATCAAATAAAGAAAACGGATAAGTGGATGTCAGTCTACTGTACAGTAGGTTACAAGTAGGTATATAATAGATTGTAATAAATATGATATAATATCATTGCATAAGAAAAACGATTCTGGGCTTCCTTGATTTATGTCAAAAAATATCAAAAATGCAAAATTAATGTTTCAATATCGAATTCGTTGGTAATCCAGTCTTTGTATTAAGGCTTCCGTTGATTTGTCATTCTGTTCTCAAAAATACTCTTAACGGGAATAACAGTTATATAATTTAATAATAATAATTAACACACTCACCAGGTACCAATAGACAATATTATTATATCAATTTTATTTATGTGGGCGGGATCGCTAACACAATAATATTAGGTTCCACAGTAATGCACCTAGATTGCCTATTCATTACGCCGTGTTACATTGGAATTATACACAGTACACACCGTAGGGCGAATTTTCGTTTTGCTGGTTGCTGGGCATAATAATATATATATTGTAATAATAATTGTACTCGGCTTGCCTTCAAAGTTCAAACAATATAGGCACGATTGCGATATGGTAAATGATAATTAATGACTAACAATAGGTATACGCATTATTCGAGGCAATCAAGTATCACCGTCGTCACACATATAAATATGACGCTGCAGTGGGTCTGTTCCCCCTTTATTACAATTATACTTATTTTATATTTAATTTTTTAAATTTTAATAGTAGACGGTTGTAGTGGTAAGAATTATGTGCAATGTAAAATTGACTGAAATCCAAAATGATTAAAGAAAAATAGTAAAACACAATTGGGGGATATCTTTTTAAATAAATAAAGGTCATTAAAAAAATTATAAAAATGTCAACTATCAAATTTTAAAGCCAAAAACAAAGACACTACGACATTGGAACACGGCATTTGCAATATCAAGTTGAGGTCCTCCAATTCTCTCTCTTTTCACCCAGTTGCATCATCCTGCCGAGCAAGTCACGTCTCCGCAGCGGTGTCACATAAATACATCGCGGTAAATTGGCCGTAATTGGTCGTAATATCGTTGTGCGTCATTTCGGTGGGTGACAATACATACGTATAATACTTCATCAAATTCTCAATGAATATTGTTGTATGTATAATAACAACAGTCAAAGTAATTAAATATAATAATTAATAATTAATAATACCTATAGTTTAAATGAAATATTCATAATTTATTGGTAAATGTAAAATATAATTTAAATCAAATTGTGTTCGATCGTCAAAATAATTAAAAATAGTTCTAATATATGAATATGATGTGTTTTTTTTTATTTTTTTTTTCATCACTGTTAGGGACAGTAATACTGCTTCGATTTTCTTCAATAGTATCTTGTTCGATGGGAAAGTGAATCTAGTTGATGCATTTGGGAGGTAAAAATATAAGCGCAGGAAAATACAAAACAAAAATTAAGGAAAAATATTAATTTTTACTCAAAATCGGTTTTCAGCAAAATCGATTTTGGTTATGGTGTAATTCTAAAACAAATAAGCTTAGATACATACAATTTTCACTTTAGATTGCAGGACGCAATGCATCATTCATGTGGAGCCCAGGGGGCAAGGGATGATCTATTTTTGAAATTATGGCTGCGCAGGAAAAATACCTATATTTTTAGATACGTTATATTAGAAGTTCATTACGGGCAAGGTTTATATGGATGACAGAATATAACACCATAATAGAACGAAACAAAAATTAGAAAAAGATCGCTGGAGCTGGAACAGAAATTGAAGGTTTTACCGCCAAGGAATCCAAGGTCTAAATATGATAAATTGAATATGATTCATGACCGTATTATTAGGCACGTAATATTATCTATATTGCAGTGTACGAGTTTTATCTGATTTTTATATTTTTGTTTTTTCCTCGTGTCAACACTCGAACGGGAACTGCGGGGCTATAGGGAGCGGCAGGAATATACGCGATGTAATAGTGTATTATATACGTTAAAGTCGCGGCTCGTTAACGCTAAATTGATACGGAAAAAGAGGCGGTGGTAAAAGGGATGGATATATTATAATCGGGCACTATATATGTGTATAATATTTGCAGTCGGGAATGTGCGTACAGGAAATATGTTTATATACATGCTGCGATTTGCGGTTGAATGCCGGCGGCGGGGTGTAAATGAAAAGCGAAATTAGCCAGACAAACGATCTTTGATTGGCGGGACGGTACTCCTAGGATTGTACAGTATAAGTATATATCTATATCTATATAAAGATACAGAATACGTATTATTAAATTATGTTTATACGAATGCCGTATTATTATATACATGACTATATAGTATATACGTATCTACACGAATTGAGTTTCGAACAAGCCCTCTCAACCGACCACCGTCGACTATATTAATATATTATCCATATATACATATAGAAACACACACACACACACACATCACACGCGCTATACAGAGTGATTCGACTGCTCAGTACTCAACCCCATTTTTTCCTTTAATATAGGTAATGAACTAATTCAAATTCCAAAATTGATCAGTTTTTGAGTATTCTGCTTACTTCAAACACTTAGATTTTTATACTATATACAGTTGAAGCAGTGCCCTGCAACTTCGTTTTTTTAAATCATACTTTTTGCAATAAGTTAGTACTTAGGTATATGGTTTTTTGAAAATGTTCGTGTATCTAAATCGAAATTTGAACGAGCAGATTTTGAATTGGCTATTTAACTTTGTGTGATAAGTTCTAACGGATAAGGATAGTATTTTTGGAAGATATAAAGGCAATGGTGATTTGAAAATTATAGTTATTAATATTAAAGAATATCAATATTTTATAATGTGTATCTAAAATTTGTCGAAGTATAAATTTTAAATATATATACTATTATTTTGTAATAATATTTTTAATACCTGTTATCATTACTATATTAATTAGTATATACATAAACATTTTGGTTACTCAGAAACTAACTGATAAAATTTTGACTTAGATACATGAACGTTTTCTAAAAATTTATCTGTTTAACAATTTACTATAAAAAACGTTGTACTCATTTGAAAAAAAAGAGCTGAAATAATATCAAAAAATATATTTATTATTTATATGTATTATGCATACTATCTTCTTATATATGTATGTAGACATATACACATTACACATACGGATTTTATATTATAATAAATTATCTCACCCTAATTCAACAGTAGATTGTATATTATAATATTTTATGAACGAAGGAAGAAGAGTTAATATGTTTGATGTTGATTTATTTAAAACTTAATATTAGACGATAACACAGCTCATATAATATAAATTCCAAACAGAATATATTTATATTATTTAAAAATATGATACATTATAGAATTATAAGTATATAAGACATAAGTATAGTCATCTACAGTCATAGATGCAGAGAAACTGCTGGTGAAGACATAATATGTATAATACATATTATGATAATAGTCGCTCTTATAGTCTTGATAGTTGTTAGTCATAAATAATTATAAAGAGTTAAGAGGGACAATAACTATAACTATCATTATAGAAATTCATGTCACTACTATAGTCTTTCCTTATATATATGGTATAAAACAATCTAAATAATTGAAAATATTATATAAGGTATATCTACAAATAATTCAAAAAAAAAAAAAATATTTAAATAAATCCATTATTAGATAAATTAAAAAAAGGGGTAAGCATGCTTGGCGAGTCCCCCTGCATATATTGTATATTATATAAAACGTGCTTGAGGTGGCGGATCGCAGTACGCCGTCCTGCCAAATTCATTCTATTTTCTTCTCTCCTATGTAAAAAACACTTTCATAAAATAATATAATTAAATACAATTTTTTTTATGTAAATATGTAGGTATAATGATTCTTTAGGTGACTTTTTTAAAATAGATAAAATATACTGATGCTGTTATATTATCGAGAATATCTCATATTTCTACCATACTTAATATTTATAGGTAGGCATAGTGAGAATTAAGTGAAATTAAGTGAGAACTGTTCGTTCCTAACGTTGTTTAAGTACCTTGCAAATTTTTTTATTAACAATTTAAGACCCTTTTATATTAATGCAAATTATTAAAAATATGGTTTTATTTTGGTTCATTATTCATTTTTAATTTTTTTTCTTATTTACATATACATACAAATATACAAAACAGGTACTTTTATGCGGTCCATCAAATTTTAAAATGAATATTGTATCAATAATTTAATTTTGTTGGATTCATTTTCAACATAAATTTAAATAAACCCTTCAATGGGCTGATTTTTTAAGTTCGAGTAAATGAGGGACTTTATAGTTTATGCGCTCAATTACTATGTAAATTGAATACTCTGCATGATATTTGTGATTGCCACGACTTATGAAAATGAGGCATTTTGCCATGAACAATAAAGGCTGTATAAATTATTCAGATTTCAACACCATGTATCTAAGTGTATGCGAAATGCCCGCTGTTCAATTTAATGAACAATTTACATTTTTATAAACCACCATAGCCAGATCGAATATTATGAGGTGTTTGAAAATTAACCAGACGGCGTAAAAGAAAACTTAATAGCCAAACAATCAAGTAAATAAATCCTTCCAAAGTTATGATAATGTTTTTATTATTTGTATACATTATTTTAAGGTACTCATTGTTTTTGTTGAGTACCTTTATGTATATTAAGGCAAAATATATAAATTATAAATCAACAAAAAATATAATCACCAGCGACTGTTTGATATAGGTACTTATATATCATTCGTCCATTCAACTGTAGTTTATTAAGTTTTTATTAATAGCGAAGATTTATTAAATAATAGGTATATGCATATAAAGTAGGTAGTATAAGTTATCGTTTACAAAAAATTAAGAAAAAAAAAATACTATAATTTTAGTAAAGTAATAATTTAATAAGTAATAACAGTAAAAAATAAAAATATATTATTATTAATTAGTATATGTATATCAGTGTGGGGTACTTACTCTTTAGTTTTTATTAAGTGATAATAATTAATAGTAATTATATTCGTATTTTGTACACTCATATTTATAATATATCATCAGACATCCTTTTGCTTATACTAATTGGGTTTGATATTTACAAGTGTACCTAACATACAATTATTGAAACGTTTGTTTATAAAGGCTAATTTTAGGTAGGTACTTTTATTTATAATTAATTTACTTCATTTCCTATAAATAATACATCAATAGTGGTTTAAATTTGAGCTGTGTATACACTCGAATAAATTTGGTTCGTTTCATATTTGTGTCAATTAAAATTTAAAAGTATAAAATGTTTTACTAGTTGTACTATACCCATAATAGTTTAATGTAGGTATACAATTTAATATTTACGTTCTTGTGTATTATTTTTTTAACCCTTATTATCTTTTACCCGGATAAGTTTAGATTGGAACATTAGATAACATTATTTACGAAATGTTTGCTTTTTGCTAACATAAATTAACTATAGAAATAACTCGTACAAATTTATTAACAATAGCATGTGAGTTTTAATTACACAATATCAGACCAGACTAAAGATGGATGGTGGTGTGGAGGTGCAGGATGGATCCACAAATTATTAAATAATAAAACTCATTGGGCTGAGAAATATTACCATCGCAATGAATGAGAAAAGTTCAAAAGTGTAATTAGATTCATATATATACTGATTTGTAATTCTATATTATTATTATAACAACTAACAAGTATAGATATAGTAAAGTTTTTAATAAATTGGTCAAAATAACGTATAAATGTGCTTAACGAGACTTTATATATTACGCTGATCTAAAATTAGTGTTGATTAATCTCTATATACACAATTTTATAATATCAGGTATAGCTTTTTTTATATGAGTTAATAGGGCATGAAACTTTTGTATAGACTATAATATATTATAGTGATTAATTAAAATCAATATTAAATAAGTTTATTATACTTATAATTACACTCGGTTAAAAAAAAAAAAAAAAAACGTTGGAAAAAACCCTCAGTGATCTCTGCAGGATGGTATTATTACCGTTAAACAAGAAACACCTACCCGGCTACCCCCATGTATAGTACTCCTGTAAAATACGTTATTAGGTATAGAGATACACACTTCCATATCTGAAACTCAACTGGCGGAGGGGATTAATTTTTTAGTACTACTCTTGATACGGATAGGCACACCCAGCTCCCGCACTGCATTAATTAACTTCTTGAATATTATTTTAAACAGCAATATTCACATTTTATTTTATTCGATGCTAATTATTGACGATTTTGAAAAAAAGAAGCAGATTGGTGGGGGGGGGGGTGATTCACACGCCACTGATATGTATTATAATATAATCATGGTGTAGGGGGATAATATCGACGCGGTGTACCATTATATATATATAATGTATACTGTGAGTGAAATAAAACCACATCGTTCTATCGTGATAAACAGTAATCGTATAATACATATATTATATACCATGCAGTCAAGTGATTAGGCCATAATAGGCCTACAAGTGGCGACGGACGGCGGCCCGCGCGATTCATTCATCGGCAACAGTTTCGTATACATACAATTTGGCTACTATTATATTCAGCGGTGTGCGCGTGGCTTTGTGGCTCGATTGATTTTCCGGGGTATGCTCGCGTGTGTGGTTATTATATTGTATATATACACCGGAATTAATCATGTGCATAAAGTGTCCCGGGCGGAAGAATACACTGTAATATTGTATATGTATACGTGTATATGCGTGTGTGGGTGGGTGTGGTTGGGTGTGTGTACGTGTACAGTTGATGTCCCCGTTGAAGGGGCTTATTTGCGTGCGCTACACAATAACACTCTTAATAGCCGCTCGCCCACTGACCGCGTAGGTACTTATATACATTATACATACCATATGTATACCGCAATATATAGTATTTATATGTGGTGGTTCCACCCCCGGTGATGTGGCATCAGGATTATGTGAACCATTACATATAATATACGTGTTATTGATGCGTGTTGTGTGTGTGTGAAAAAATATGCATGATAATATTATATATAACTATAGCTGCCCTGACCGACGTTGTCCGGGCCAAAGATTTGTATTTTTAATATTTATTAAATATTATATTTGTAAAAAATGTATATACCATATTTCTTCTAATTTTTTATGATATAGCTGATCCCGAACACTTTGTTGCTCGTAAAAACTTACTAATTTCTACTAATTATTATTTCTCCTATAATTTATAACCAATAGCAACCATTAACAAAAATGTCCATCATAAATCGCATAATCCTTGTTTGAGAACCTCACCAGGTTGGACCTACCTGGTCCAATTGTGAATGTATCATCGAGGGAACCACTAAAACACACAAAAAAATTCATCAAAATCGGTCAAGCCGTTTAGGAATGTATAAAGGACATACAGACAAATATTCATTTATATATATAGATATATTTTATTATTTTTGACCACCAAATTAATTTTTCCAAAACAAATTATACATTTAAACCTTTCCCGTGACACAACCGATCTATTAGTGAAAACCGTATTAGTCTGTATCTGTTAAGTACTTTTCGAGATATGTTTGATAGGTGCATACAAAAAAGGGACATTATTAAACTTTTAGTAAGGATCCCTAATTTTTTTTAGTTATAAATAACCTATGTTACTCAGGGATCATTCTAAATTCTAATGGTGAAAAAAATTTTGAAATCAGTCCAGTAGTTTTTGAGTTGATTCGTTACGAACATACAAATCTTTCCTCTTTATAATATTAGTATAGATATATATTATAAGATATTTCCTAGTCATTAAATCCGTTGAGAATTATAGCCAACCCAACTACCCATAAGTACCTACCTATATAATATATACCTATGTACCTATGTAAAATATCATAAACTCAATATTAAATATAATATGCTAACATTGTACTATATAGGCAATAGGTATTTCTTTATAAATCGTTTTATTTTATTTTCAATAGTAAAAAAAACCACCTCTCATCGAGTTTATGTAATATAATAATCAAATCAAGCATGCGGTAATTCGGAACCCATCAAATTGCAAGTCACACCCCCGGACGTTATGCCATAATCACAAACGACTATAAAAAACCGACTACACGATGCACTTATTATGCATATGATTTATAAATCTATAATATACTATCAAGATTCAATAAGGATGCAGCGCAGGAAGCTACAGTAGTTGGAATGTTGGGACTTTTTGATTCTCGAGATAAGGTTATTTTAATTTTTAATAAATATCATGTAATTAAAGTAAAAGTTATATGTAACATGTATTTTTTATAACTTGTATCTACATTACAGTGGCTAACATTTAAGTTTTTTATAATAGGGGTAGTGTCAAATTTTAAGCAGGCTAATTTATTTACGTCGTCAGGCCATTTTTTCTTCAATAATTTCTTCTATCAGCATCTATACTATATACTGATGAAAATTTCATTAAAAGTCTCCTGGACAATATTATTTTTTTTGTATCACTATATTGGATTCGATTCTTGGTATTTTTAAAACGCAGGTACCTATAGTTTACGTCTACTCGAAATGTTTTAACTTTTTATATCTTGCGATATATTATATACTCGGAGGACGGTGGTTCCCGGTGTCAAATTTCCGAACGATAGAAATAATAGTTAATAACATTATAGTCATTATAGACGCGTAGGACGTGCAATATACCATACACATTTTACAACCGATTTTACGTCCTCGCGTTAAGTTATTTTCGAATGTTATTGGATAAAATTATAAACCGTGATCACGCGACAACTGACAAGGAGACATTTTGATCTTTTAACTTACATAAAATTACGCAATATTTACTGTGTATCCGATTGGTATACATAATTTATTTTTTTATTATACAATATACAAACAAGAAATAATATTTAATCTTTTTCTACCTATAAGAGACTTGTAGCTTTGACCTTTTTTAAAATAAAGGGCGAGGCTACTGGATAAAATCATACCCCTCCCCCCAAGATAAAAACCTAAATATGCCACTGCGCCACAGTGATGGAACGGACCAGGTAACCACGGTGAAACACCGATCGTTATGGAATAGAACAAAGGAATTAGCCCGGCGCATGATTTGCTGCGCTTAATATAGTCCTTAACATAAAATATATAGACTGTAGAGTTTATAAAGTTAGAACGTGAGTTTAAATAAAAAAGTTAAACCTTTAAATAATACAAGATAGCTACTGCAAATTCTACTGATTTACACAAATAAACGGTTTTTGAAAGTTATTTAATTGGTTTTTATTTAATTAATATTAATTAAAATTATTTATAAATTAATCTATACGCTAGTAAATTTAATTTATGCGGATTGTGAAAATCATGTCTATATTACTAGAAAAAACTAAAACTACTGCTATATAAGTATAAAATATAATGTAATATGTAATATAGATCTCCGTGGATTAGGTTTCATACTTCGTAATTGCTCAGGGTTTGGTATTCATAATCTACAAATGCATTCGATATGAAAACTGTTAAATTTCAATCCGTAAAATTGTTAGGCCAACTAATTATACGTCAGCCATATGCCTATATAGATATATATTATATATTTATATAACAACCATAAGATCGTGTCCGATATCAATCACGTCATTATAATATTGTTATTTATAAGATAATTTAAAATCACGGTCGTACAGGTCCTCGGGATCGATTTTAGCAAGTCTAATACAGCTTCAATCATCAATCTTTCAATAAACATTTCTATTTTTTAATAATGTGTCACAGAAACGAATAATTGTATATACCTATTGCCGTTTTTTGTCATGTTTTGTTTACGCATAAAAAAATATTATTGTTTGGTGTTCCGTGATCTTAAACAGTTTAAGAAACACTGGATTATAGTGCATACCAATGAAATAATGTAAACTAAATATTTCCATACATGTATACTCGCATTATGGTTTTCATAATATATTTTAACCTTTATTCTGTTGGCTGTTGGATCGTTTGTATATTTGATAGCACGCAAATAAGACGCCGCGCAAACAATAATAATTATTATAGAAAATATGTTATCGTGTACCAATATATATATACATGGCCACACCGGGGTTCAAACCTCCCTGGAAATGTTTTCAAACAGTATTATTTTTCGACACGCTGAAGCTAAATGTAAAATACTAGAATATAACTTTGAATTTCTTTTAAATATTATTTTGTATAAAATATTTTCAACAATTCGATTATATTGACGTTCACACGCTCTATACAATACATATTATTATTTAATATTTACCATCCTTGCACAATGTACAGTTTATATTGTACCTATCCTAGCCATATCCACCGGTGTTATTTTATGATTTATTAATTATGTAACAGTTTCCGTCGCGTTTAGTGTTTGAAGGCTTAAACACAGACTATATGAAAATAGTGAATAAATATGATTTCATATAGTCTGTAGTTTAAATATTTCTTGGTACATAATATAAATATACCTATAATATTCGTTTAACGTTTATCTGCATGTCTATAGTCATTATTCATTATACTCGACTTCATTATAAACGACCAACGAGTCTTATGTTGAAAATATATGATTTAACGATTTTTTTCGTTAAATCTGTAAAAATTGATTTATATACTGGACAATATAAAAACAATAACAAACAATAATTTTTTGTGCCCACAAAAATATTTGCATTATTATAATATTAAACCAAAACAAATAGAAACAATTTTGAAAATAAAGGAATGTTTAATATTCTAACGAAAAAAAAGGGGGGGACAAAGAATTTAGTATACAAATAACAAAGTAACGTTTTGTGAAAAATTTAACAATTAAAAATATAAAGTAAAGAAAAGTACGACCGACAGGAGACACAATAAGCTAGGAGGGGAGGATACGAGGTGGCGAATAGGGGCGACACGTCGTCGTCTAGGTGATTTTCGAATTTATCGGCCTCTGTGTTGAAAATTTAGCTCATTAACAAATCTCAATTATTGCGACGTTATACATATTTCCACAAAAAAATGTCCTCATCAAAAAAATAGCTGTTACCAGTATTAACAGCAACACCGATGAATTGAATGCCATATTGTTCGAGAATCTAGAAGGAATAGTGACGAGCGTCATAAACGGCGATTATGCATATTACGAGGATGGCGGCGATCGTGTTATAATAATACTCGTGGAACCTGCACTAGTATTTGTCTTGGCCGGGATTAAATCATCATTGTCTAGTGGCGAACCGCTGACCATCACAGAGATAACCGAAGGCCATGAAGACAACTGTGCAATGATCCCCGAGCTGGACGCACCGCTAGACGATGAAATTCCAAAAGGCGATGAGAACGTCGTTTCGGCCGACGTGATGAGGGAGGACGTCGGAATTGAGCCGGTCAAGGACGTTGCAGCAGTGCAAAAAAGTTGTGAGCTAAACGGCTAGATAGGTAAGTTTAGGCGTAGGTGTGGATGACTTGCGGGTCGTGGTTTCGATGCCGGCTGCCGGGATTGTCGTTAATTTGCGGCGGCCGTGTTAAACCAGAATTAACGAAAATTTTTTCGAAATTCGAGTTTTACCGCCTTTACGGACTCTATTATACGGTCCCATTGAAATCGTCGTGTCATTATTACTATATACAGGCTTGATAATATGCACCCGAAATGTTTTGAATTTATTACTCAATTTTGTGTTTTTGGTGACAGTAATGAACGCTGTCCGCGATCCGACGCAGTAGATTTGCCTACCTCTATTACTACGGCGAATGTCATTCGAGGTGACTAACCTGCTGGACATCCAAAAAAATACTTCGGCTATATGATTTGCATGGACGCCCAAATTTTTAAAAAATTTTTTCCATGTAATGTCGCGTTTTCGGCGGCAGTAAAGAACGTTGTCCGCGATCCGACGCAGTTGGATTGCATACCTGATGCCATGACCCAGCCGTCCCACATTGTCCGCTATCCGACAAAGTCGGATTGTCTACCCGGATAACTGATGTGACTGACCTGCTAAACACCAACAGAATCGTGGCGGCCATATGATTTTTTTACGGAATTTCGAATTTCCGGAGGCATAACCCGGGCTACCACGTCGAACCGCGGTGGTCCAACCTTATCACAGTTCCTTATCACTAGACCTCCTAATCACACACCAACAGGCTCGAGATCGACGACCAGACCAGAAGACCACTGCAGCTTCCGACATCTGTTTAAACTCGTCACCTTTAGTGTTTGATGGCTTAAATATTTCTTGGTACATATTATAATATCCGTGTAGCGTTTATACTACGTTAATACTTTGTATAATTAACTAACGAGTTTTTTTATTTAAAATATATATTTTAACGATTTTTTAGTCGTTAAATCTGTAACAATTGATTAGGTATACACTCGACAAAACAAAAAAAAAAAACAACATTTTTTTGGGTTCACAAAATTTATATTTATATTATATATTTATATTTATATTAATTATAAAAACAAAAAATAATACAAAAATGTATAAACAATATTTTTCGAAACAGAAACAGTATTTTGTTTCAAAAAAATTAGCACATTGGCTATCAATAATATTATAATATGTTCATAATAACAAAAGGGCCGAGAATAATAAAAAAAAATCGAAATTTACAAAATGTGAACAATTTGACAAATGATAGAAATAATTTAAAGAAATAAAAAGAAAAAAAATACTTCGGACAGGACACAGGACAGGACAATAAATAAGGGGGGGAGTATGCGAGATGGCGAATATTGGTGCGGATATATGCAGTGTTATTGGCCACTGGTCACCTCTGCACGTTCTCACGACCTTTCCCGCGGGTTGCCGAGTATGTCGCTGGCGCGTTTGCTCGACCGCTTGACGACCTTGCCCAGCCGGCGAGGCCAGACCGATACGGCCGCGGAGCGACCACGAATGCCGGCGACGAACGGCGGCTAGTGCGCGATGTTGTGCGCGTTGACGGTCGACGGCGCGACGACTTTGCCGACGGACGGCGAAGACCAAGACACGGAGAGAGCGAAAGTAGATTTTGTGCTGCGGAACCGGCGGGGACGAGCGAAACGGCCAATGTGGGATTACAGCGGGGCGAAAAGGTGAGAGTCAGCGGACCGCAGCGCGATCCTCAACTCTCGATAATTTTCGCGCTGGCGTTGTCCCTTCGGCCGTTTCTTCGTTCCGCCGCCGCGGTGGTGAAGTCGCGCGCCGCCGGACCCTGAAACCGTTAAGTTTCCTTGGATCCGGCGGCGCTGACGTCTCCGTGTTCCTAACACGCTAATCTCCATACCACTCACCCCGTGCCAAGGTCTTCGTCGCTGCCGTCGTACCGAGTCGCCATCGCCATCGTCATCGTCGGTGTACCGTCGGGGCGGAATCGTTGCCCACGCCGGTAACTCTACTAGCCGCTGTGTCGTCGCCGTCGTCCATCGCCGCCGCTTCACGTGACCGTAACTGCAGCCGGGCGCTCGCCAAGCCGCCAGAGGGTCTCGCGCGTCAAAGACGACCGAGCGCGCTACGCCCGCGAACCCGTCGCGCCGCGGGTGGTCGGAGAACGTGCGTGGGTGACTTACCGCCGCGCACCATCCGTGCTCTTTCTCACATACTCCCCTCCTGTGCGTCACTGTCATTCTGTCCGTCGTCTACGGCCAAGGGGCGAGCTGCGGACGGGTTTTCACCGGCAGCAGCACAGAGCGCGGAAAAAGCGTCTGACGCTTTTCCACTTCGTGCGAGGTGCATCGCTTTTTCCGGGTGCTTCCGCCGGGTCCACCCAACCGACCAGCTCACCAAGACTATTTTTTACAGCTATACCCCTGGCCGGCTCAATTTTGTCATCCAACACGTCTTCTGTACGCAAAACGTCGTCGAGCGGACCGCCCTCGGGGGTCGGGGTGGGTTCGACAGGCCCCGATTCCGAGGACGGCGCGTCCTCACACGACGACGTACAGCTGCTCTTCAACAAAACGGAAGGGTCCTCTTCTGCAGCTTCCGAAATTTTCGAACTGTCGTCTTCCTGGCCCGTGTTGTTGTTGCCGAGCGGTGCTGTCTCTGAGATCGGAGCAATCTCCGACTCTGCTGCAGATGACAGCGCATCGCCGCTCGGCAATCCATCACTGTGCAAGGAGACGGACTCCTCGGCGTTTTCGTCAAACTCCTGTCTATCTGCGCCTCCAAGAATCGGATTTTGTCCTTCCGACTCCAGGGTCTGATCGTCGCTTGCACTCGCAGTAGTTGCGACCGAATCAATGGCAGACAGAAGAAGGTTAACTAAACCCGTGTTGTTGTTGCCGAGCGGTGCTGTCTCTGGGATCGGAGCAAGCTCCGACTCTGCTGCAGATGACAGCGCATCGCCGCTCGGCAATCCATCACTGTGCAAGGAGACGTCCTCGGCGTTTTCGTTGAACTTCTGTCTATCTGCGCCTCCAAGAATCGGATTTTGTCCTTCCGACTCCGGGGTCTGATCGTCGCCGGCACTTGCAGTAGTAGCGACCGAATCAATGGCAGACAGAAGAGGGGTAACTAAACCCACGAGATATTCGTCACTTTCGTCGGCGTAAGTGCCTTCCATAATGTTGACTACAATGTCTTCTAAGATTTTGAGCAATATGACGTTTACCGCGTCGATGTTATAATAGTTAGTTGCCATCTTTTGTTTTAACGAAGATAATATGTACGTGTGCGTTGGGATTTAATTGAGAATTGCTAATGAGCTAAATACAAATCGTCCAACACAGAGACCGATCTCCGAGAAAATCTCCCAGACGACGACATGTATTACTAGCCAGCCAGTAATATTATGTTTATCGTTCTCGTCGGACCGCAACATTAGAATTTCGAACGCGTTAATTTTTCTAAAGAGCATTATTGATATAATAATATTATACCTATAATATTTTAACGAGGATAGTTTCTGGTATTACGATTTGTACTATTCTGTGACTCGATTTATACTTTTAGATGATCTTATTTCGTAAAATTACAGTGTCACACTTAATGGCAGTGCCGTATCGTAATATTATAATTGATGTGTAAAAATAAAAATAAATTAACTTTAGAATTTTAATTGGGAATTCAGTGGTTAAAAAAGAGCATTATTGGGATGTTAAAATTCTAAATACTAAGATGTATAACAAGTAGTGTGATAAATATATACTATACCTATGTTCATGTTTTTAAATTTTTGTGCAATTATCATTTTTGCTATAATAGCCACTGGCAAAATAATTATGTGTTATTATTTCATTTAAATATCAGGACTTAGTATACAGCGGATTACTTTTCAAAATGTTTAACAGGTTTAATTTAAATAATTATTTATGTTAAAGAAAAATAATTTTTAAAAAGTTTATCGAAAAATATCTAAGAGCTAAGATATCTATGTTGTTTTTATTCTATGCCTGCTAATTATTCAACTCATTAACAATGACTTAATTCTTATAAATTATAATCTTACTATATATCTACTTTAAAAAACCTTTTTATTATTTATCATTTATTAAATTTAAAGTAGAGAACTTGAGACTTCAGAATAAGAACAATGAACTTGGTTTTTAATTATTACTTATTAGCTTACAATATCGTTTTTGCATTTATACCTAGTTAATTGTTTAATATTTTGAACTTCGAATAACACTTTGTGTATAATAACAATAATATACCTAACTGTTTTACAGTCGAGTACGAGCTTAAAGTATTTTTGCCGATTATCAATTGTGTACAATGCAAATTTGAATTAAAAAATATCTACTTCCGGAAATTATGATTAAAATTTTTTAAAATCACTATCACTAAGTATTTGTCATAATATATCCCCACTAATAGGTACATCAAGTATGAAAACTTTTTTTTGTTAGGTTCAGTGTTTCTAAATTAAATTTTAAGAACTCAGAAGATGACGTTATAATAATAATAATAATATGTAGATATATATAATTATATACCTATCCTACTAGAATATAGTTTATCTTTTAATATTATATGAATACCTATATTTAATAAACTCACCTAATGAATTTAAATTGAAAACATTATTTGATCTTAATATTATATTTTTTCCACCAAATTATTGAAGATGAATATATTTTAATGTTCTAAGATTTATGGATATTTTGTTAGTTGTTATATAATTTTTTATGACTTGCAACTTGAATTTGATTTTCTAGTTATTTTAAAAAACAAAATATAGTAAAAAACGAAAATTGTTACCTATATTTTTATTTCTTAACACAATAACACTGAACAATAACCTAGCGGCTAGCTATGACCTATGGATATCGCATACCTAATTCAAAAATTCTCAATATTATATTTAAAAAGTATATTATAGACATATTGTTGACTACGCGTTTTATCTTCCTAGTACCGTATGATATTACATTATTACCTTTGTATGCGGTTTTGATATTGTAAACAACTCAACTGGATAAGGTCATAGTTACGTCCTTTGATCGTCTAATATTTTTTTTTTTTTAAAGTTAGGCGTATAATGATTAATTTCTGTTGAAATAATGGGATTTTCGCTGCTACAAATATAGATACTGAGCATATTATATTATTATAAACTCTTCAGTGTTTTTTTTTATTATTTTATTGTTAACGTCTACAATAGCGCGTTTACAGGCGCATACAGATACACACAGTCATAACATTATACAGACCTGAAACGTGGTATATATATATATACCTACTGTATACATGTAAAAATGTATTATATAAATTCGAATAGGTATAAAATATATACACGTAAAGTGGTTTTGTTGCAAACGGCGATGGCGGTGGTGGCGATAATAACCATATAACAAATTACACAAACACACACACACACACAACGTTGAAAACGAAGAATATAATAATAATGATATAAGCGGCAGCGATTCGCACAACACACCGCTGCACAAAGCGGCCTGGAGTGGTCATTATTTTATTTGCCGGTTCCAAAACGGGATCCCCGTGGCGGCGAGTGGCGTACCGTTGCCCCTCGGCATCGCGCGTTTTGTACATAATACACACATTATTTTTACGTATACATGTATTTTAATAATTACGTGATACAACAATAATATAAAGACAAACCCCCAGCGGAGACGTCGTCCCCGTCACCGTCCTCCCCACCGTGGTCAGCATCCACTTGTCGACGAAAACTCTGCACCCTCAATGATATTATATACATATATATATATATAGGTATAGTATATATAATATACGTATTATATACACGTTCCCGCGCGCTTTTTATTTTTATTTTCCCCTTTTTACTACCCCCGTTGTGTTGCTTAACTTTTCACTGATGCCGGTTTCGAAAATAAAAAAGTCAAGTGACTCGTATACATTATAAATGTACACATTGCACTCGTACATAATATGACGTCCGGTAATGTATTCATACAGTGTCACCGTTAAAAGTACATGGCGGATAATATATGATAATAATAATGGATGTGTATATAATAAATATATATATATACTTAAGCGTGTAGTGCTTGGCAACAAAATAGCGTGTAATGCGCAATGTCCAATTAACGAATAAAGATTATATGTTATGATAATATTGTGGTATAAATGCCAAATGGTAATATCTTTACAATAATTATAAATTATTCCTCTAATATATTAAAATAATTAGTAATAAATAATATGTAATAAGTATTCATATATAACTATATTATACATCTTAAGAATAAAAAATAAATGCTCCTAAAATAAGAGGAAGTACGGCCAATCCATTAAAATTCATATTTTTTCGTACATAGCCCAATTACCTGTCTTGTAAATATTTATCTATCAAAGAGCCGAATGTCGTTAATTCCTAAAATATATAAAATAAACAAATAATAGTATTGGTAATGCATATTGTATGTACGAAATCACAAATACTGTAAAATCATTATTTTTATTTTATATTCATTGTAAACAATAATTACTGTTAAATAAAATAAAATATACCTACAACTATGTTTCAAATAATAGAGAGTTTCAAGTAGGTACTTAATCAAAAATAATTAATATAAATTTGGTTTCCATTGGGGATGAAAGTTAGATTATCTGGAAGATCAAATCTGTATTATATAGGTATATAATATTACATATAATATATAAAACAAGAAATCTTGACTGATTCATAATCAATGCAAAGCCTAAACTATGATAGCTATAGTGACTTGAAATTTGAAATAGTGGTTCCTCTAAAACTCTAGATGCGCAATAAGACAGGATTTTCCAAAATTTACATTTTAAAGTGGTGCTCAACCAGTAATCTTAAGATTCACAATGGAAATTTAAACTTTTTTTTTGTTTATAAATAGTTGCCATTGGTTGCAGATTATGATACCTAGTAATGGTAGAAATTAGTATTATTTTTAAAAATGTTTTTTTTTTAATGGTTAGTGAATAGTAATTATAATTTGAAAGGAAACGAACAAATCAAGAAATTAACCAACTATATTTAAAAACCACCTAACAGTGGCATTTTTGAAAAGTAAAAGATTAGATGGACGGGCTATATATGGAGATCTAATGGTATAGCAAACACAATTTTCAATGGAAGATTAATAGGAAAAATACCCAGACAGAGATGGGTATACAGAGTAAAGGTAGATCTGACCGAATTCATGCAAGGAACAAAAATAGAAGACAGCAAATACTAAGATAAATGGAAAATGGTAGTAGAGGCAGCAAAATGGACTGTAAAAGCTAAAAAAAAAAAGTGTATATATACCACTATAAAGTGGTCATTTTGGTATTTTAATTTTGCTGTATATTTACCTTTATCAAATCTTAGTGTTTGACAAAATTCTAGTACCATCGTTAAAAAATAATGTAAGTGTACCTCTAAAGTCCAAATTGAGTAAGATAAAACAGATTTTTTATTAATGCATCATTTTTTCCTGGGCGAAGTCAGGTTATACAGATATATCAAAAACCATCGTAGGTTAGATTAAGTAAAAACGACAAACTTTGTATACCTAACTTTGAAACTTTAAAGTTAGAAATTATACACCTAAGTATACGCACCTCATTAGGGTCCGCAATCTACGTGAATTGCCTACCAGACAGAGCTAGCAAATGTTAAAATAACGTTATATTTGACAAAAAAACGATTGAAATTTGTAAACCTAATTATAACGGAAAACAAAATATAATGATTGACAAAATATATAATATATTGCATAAAACGAAAAATAACGCAAAATGAAATAACTTATGTTATAATTTCAGTTTCGTAGAAATATTTATTTCATGTGATTTATTATTATTTTAGTAAAAAACCTAAAAATGTATTATATATTTCTTATTCGAGGGGGGGGGGGGCATGACCACATTAGTTATTATTTTAGATTCTGCAATAAAAATCTTTAAAAGTATCTTGTTTGATGGGAAAATGAATCTAGTTGGGAGGTCAAAATTTAAAAGCGCAGGGAAAAACAAAACAAAAATTAAGGAAAAAAATTCATTTTTACTCAAAATCGGTTTTCAACAAAATTATTATATAATTATTAAATAATTTATATGTTTATTTTCTATAGAGCATAAAATTTTGAAAATATTTTGACTCGTTTTGAGCTGATTACGGACATTTTCAGTTTTTAATTTTTTTGGTTTTTTTTCTATAATTATGACTATAATGTTATATGTTGGGTAAAAAAGCGTGACAGTTTAATACAAAGCTCCTGATATATTGTTACTCTAGCAGTTGGAAAATATTAAAAATACATAGGAACTTTTTTTTATAAGCATTTTAAGTTTGAATTTTGACAAACTATATTATTGAATTTAACACCATCCAGTGATCCACTTCAAACTTGTAACCTACTGTACAGCAGAGCGATACCCACTTACCCACCTTAATTATTTAAAAAAAAAGAAGATTCAAGGTAAAATATTTCGTATTATCTAAAATTAAATTTGATTTGCATAAATAAACAAATTTATTTTGTTAGATGGGATACAAGAGTCTAATAAAGCGGAAGTAGACCCTACGACTGAAGTTAAAATTTCACGATTATGGTCCGGAACGACAATTGTGTTAATTTATTACGTAATATTATCACCAGAATATTATAATATATAATTATTATAAATTATAAAATATCGGCGACCGCTCCACGTGCTTCCACCTCACAACCCAGATAATATCTCATACGCTATCTGAATTGTGAATTATTTTTGCATACAATTTTGTGTGTATTAATTATCATATATTTTTATTCAAGCAATAGAGTATCGATCGCAAACCCGTGTGATTCGATCAAAATTTTGGTAGGCGCTAATCGCCGAAGTCTTTTTATTGTTATACATTTATAGGCACTAATCGCCGAGTTCCTTTCTTTTATAGTATAATATTTATTTATTCGTGTGCGCCCATCGCCGCGGTGTTTTTATTATTATCTTGTATATGATTCGTGTGCACCTGTCGCCGCCGTGTTTTATCTTATATAATTTACTGTCAAATTTCGTATATAGCCACAGTGGTGTTGTACAATTAATAATTATTATATTTTTGTGAACGCCAATCGCCGTAATATCATTTATAATAGTTATTATAATATATTTGTGGTATGTTTACTATTATATTACATTGAGTAATTATATACATATATGCGCCAATCGCAACTGTTTTTCCAATATTATATATCATATACAATTATGAATTGTATATTATATGCCGCCTTATAATTTAAATCTATTGTGCTTAATTAGGACACGTTAGGTACATGTAGCGGCTGACCAGTCTTCGCACCTATACATATTGTGAGTACTTACTTATTATCATATTAATAATTATTTGTTGAGCCAATAGGGTTAGGCCTAACCTTTTACTATTATTTGTACATTTTTTTTTTTTTTTTATTTATCTTAAATACATCGACATCTGGGTCATTAGTACAAAAGTGTTAAGTTAGGTGATATTTACATTATGTTACATTTTTTTTTTTTTAAATTAGATTATACAATTTTGATTTTTAGCAATAAAATTAAGTTGTTTGTGTCCTGTGGGTTTGGTCCAAGTGCTTGGCAGATTTATTCGGAGATATGGAATTGATCGCGGTACTGGTTGTATTTGTAGCATTCAGTGATGATGTGTTTTACCGTTAGAAGGACGCTGCATGTGTCGCATAATGGAGGTTCGTCATTACTCATCAACTCATCAAGTAGCTGTGCGTTAGGTGTGTATGTCCTATTCGAAGTCGGTTGATTATGGTTTCTTCTTTTCTATTAAGTCCAGGGTTTTTCCATAGATTGGTATTGTTTTTAATTTGGTTGAGTTTAGTGTTTAGTTTTCACCAGTGGGAGTGGCATTTATTATTTATGTAGGCGTTAATTTCGATCTTAGCGTCAGCGAATGTGATGGAATTTATATTTGTGGTTGATGCTGAGTCGATAGCTTTTTGAGCTTCTTCATCAGCTATTTTGTTTCCCGGTATGCCAATATGCCCTGGGCTCCATACAAATTGAATTTGTTTCCTTTTTTTCATTTTTACGTCAATAATAAACATAAAGTGACAACTCATATTTAATTGCTATTATTACTGGAATCACCCTTGTCAAATAGTTATAAGTCCCCACCTACACAATAGCATTCATAGAATTTGCTCGGCGAAACTGGACACCTTGTATTGAATGTTAGAACATAATATTATTATTATATACCTATACACAAGTAGGTCGATATGTGATAGTATTTTGGTGACTGGGTCCGCACAACATGATTTACGCCTAAAAGGAGATGACAATCACAATTTTTCCCGGGCACCGGCGCGACCGGTATATTATTATATAGATAGTAGATACCTATACTATAAAACTTTATTTTAATAAAACTGAGATATATTAATATAATAATATACAATAAGGAAGTTTGAATAATATTTAATAGATACTACTAAACAAGTTAGGTACTAAAATAGTTAGTAAATACATTCTACACTATACTTCTATTTTCTATATAGCTATATAGACTATACTGTGTAGAGAAAATTTTATATACCTACATGGCTACAAAATACATCGTTCAGCATATTATGTCTATACATATTATTATATATAACTAAAAACGTTTGTATTAATAATTAATAGGCAATTACTAATTACCCATATACTGAGTATTACCTGTATACTACTATGGGCAGTAGGCACTAGGTAATAAGTACCAATTATATTTTATATTGTTCAATATTCATATAAATAGAGATTTGTATAATACACATAGTTTATCTTTATACACTATCTATATAGGTATATATCAGTATATTTTAATATAACGTTTTGATGTATTGTTATTCGAAAAGATGCACAAAATATGATGATAATAATTACTATAATAAAATCCATTGATAAACATAATATAGTATTATTAAATTACGAGTAGGTATATAAGATATATTATCATCATGTATAGTTACAAACTACAATAATTTAATAATACAAACGGTTTTCATGTTTAAAAACTTGTATTTCTTTTTTTTTTTTTTGTATGTTTATGTATTAGGTAGTTATATATTATTATATGTATGAATGTTTTATTTAAGATTGCACCTAACCATTATTATTATATACCTATAATCACATAACTTAAGTTATGTTTATTATTTTTTGGTGTACCTATTATACCTACTGCAATGGGATATAAGGCTTCTTCAGTTTCTAAATCATGTATTTTTGTCTCTGTTATTACATTATCATCTCATTTACTTACCTTTTGTTCGATATAATATTATTGTGCAATAAAACAATTCAAAATTCAAAACTAAATATTCTATTTTTTTTTTATTTGTATAGTTATATTAATATATATAACTTTCATCATGTGTTAATCAATTGTACTGTTTTTTCATCCGTTAAAACAAATTTAAAAAAAATGGTTTTAACTTCTCCTATACTTACATTTTTTCTATAGTTAATGCCATTTTATTCTTCATATTGGTTTTATAATTGAAAAATATATGCGTTTAACTTTACCAATCTGATATCTTTTTTTTAATGGTTGAAATATATCTAGGGATTTTTGTTAGCATTTCTTGAAAAAAAATACTATAACGTTATGTATTTACGAATATACCACTTCCAATATTGCATTGGTAGATGGTATTCGTACATTTTTAAAATACTAAGTATTTTAATTCTGACTTCCAATTAAATTTTGTTTAAATATATTTTTTTCTCACAACCATGTAAATATAGAGTAAGCATGAATACTGTTTCATTTATATATAACCTTAATATTAACAAAAATTATTTAAAATTTAATAAACTGATATTTTGTAGTGAATGATAAAAGCACCGAGATTTCTCAAGCGTATAAAGCACTTGGCAAAAGAATTGCGCGTTTGCTGAATGATCTTCGGATTGAGTGAATAACGCCGTAAAAAATAACGAGCATCAAAATAATATTTCACCGGATGAATCGCATTATATAATAGCACCGATTTTATGAAAATACAAAAAAATGAAAAAAATAAAAACCCTGCGGTAAATCTTGACTCTACGGATACTTTATATTATTTGCATCCCCTTCTCATTTATTTATACCTCTTTTTCCTTTCATTTTTTTTTTTTTTGTATACTCTGACCTATAATTTATTTTTCCATACAAGTTATAGCATTTTGCCAGATGATCAAATATAACGAGCTGTCTACTTTTGTGTTCAATTTCGTTAATTAAATTTCAATTAATGTCAGCTTTTCTCTGTGATTTATTATCAACAATTATAAAAATGTGTTTTAAATGTAAATTGAAAATTAAATACGTACATATATGATCCATATTATATTGGTGGTATATTTGTATAATATAAAAAACAATTTCTGGTAAAAAATTAATATCAGCTATAAACATATTTATTTTTTTAAACTAAAACAATTTTGTACCTTATTTAAAATAATTGAAAATCAATTAATATATTAATACTAACTAAAATTAAACTGTTGAAAATTCAATATATTTTGTTACCAAAGTTAAATCGTCTATATAGCATGAACAACCTTCGCTAGCAACTATGTTAATATTATATACAAACGTCAAAATATTATAATACCTAACGGTAACAAATTAATAATATAATAAAACAGGAGATTAAACCAAAAAGAATTATATTTAATTGTTCAGTAGTTAATTCATATTCTTTATACCTAACCAATGCCTTCGATTTTTGTAACTGCAGAAAATATAAAAATAAGCCTAATATTTACCTCCTATAAAATATAATAGACAATGAATAATTATAAATAGTATATAGCGATTATGACGTAGTATAACATTTTTTTATAGTTAAGTATTAAATAGTAATAACTATTACTGTATAGATATATTTGTGTTCAATGTTTATAATTACATTAATACAATTTTTAAAAAATGTCTGTAGTATTTATAATTACAATGAAAATGGTCCATGGAGCTGAATATAAAATGAACATTTATAATTTAAAATAGTGAAAAAGATTAATTAATTTGGTAATATTTCTTACTACCTATTCCATTTTACATTCCGTTACAATTCATTGATATTTTATTCGTCCTGAAACATAACCAATATAGGAAAAACCACCTGCAGATAAACGTAAATAAAATAAATTTATTATCTGAACAATTTTTTAAACTTACCTATTATTAACTATTATTACAATGTGTCATATTATAATAATATATAATAACAATTTAAGTTAAAACTTAAAACTTACCCAAAGTTAGAAGGTATCCACACTGGTGGGCCTCCCTCCTCACGCCATTTCATGTTGTGTACCTTACATTAGCTATCAAATTTACTTATTGTATTGTATATAAATATTACAGATTGTAAATATTCTATTTTTTTATTCAAATTGTTAAATTGTTCACAATGTTCACATATTATTGAACAATTTTAATTTTTTTTCCTTTAATCATCATGAACATAATTATTATGTAAAATATTATATTTATAGCCAATGTGCTAATTTTTTTGAAAATTATTGTTTATACATTTTCATATTATTTTTGGTTTATAATTAATAAACATATTTTGATGTGAACAAACAAATATTGTTTCTTTTTTTCGTTTTGTCAAGTGTATAATCAATTGTTACAGATTTAACGACTAAAAAATCGTATTATGTAACAATATATCAGGAGCCTTGCATTAAATTTTCACGCTTTTTTACCCAGCAAATACAATTTCATTGACATTTATAGAAAAAAAACTAAAAAATTTAAAACTGACAATGTCCGTAAACAGCTCAAAAAGAGTCAAATTATTTTCAAAATTTTATCGTGTATAGAAAATGGTAATATAAACATTCAGTGAAATTTTCAAGTATCTACGGTAATTTGTTTTTGAGTACTAAAAACCAAAATCGATTTTCTCGAAAACAGATTTTGCATAAAAATTCCCGTTTTTCCTTAATTTTTCTTTTGTTTTTCACGGCGCTTTTGAAAACTACTGAGAAATTTTTACTTTTGACCCCCCAAAGTACCATCTAGATTCACTTTCCTATCAGAAAAATTACTGTTGAAGAAAATCCAAGCACTTTTACTGTCCTAAAAGGTGATGATAGACACAAAAAAAAATAAAAAATAAAAAAAAAACACACATCATATTGTAAAATCAATAAATTTATCGTTCCACTCAGAATCTAAAATACTGCGGAAACTGAAAATGTCAGTAAACAGTTCAAAGCAAGTCAAAATATTTTGAAAGTTTTATGGTGTATAGAAAATTTAAAATGCTAATATAAACATTTGACGCATTTACGGTAAGTTGTTTTAAAGTTACATCAAAAACCAATTTTGTGTATAAATACCCGTTTTACTTTAATTTTTTTTTGTTTTCCCCGTGCCTTTGAAAACTATTAGGAGTTTGTACCTCCCTAATGCACCAACTAGATTCACTTTCCCATCAAACAAGATACTGAAGTTGAAAATTGAAGCATTACTTCAACTACTTATCGTGTCCACAGACACAAATGAAAAATAACACACATCATTGTATAATCAATTTATTCATCGCTCTGCTCAGAATCTAAAATATTATAAAAAAATAAAACCTAAATCATAAACTAACCTATACATTAAGTTATATGGACATAAATAATAAAATCAAGACATAATATAATACTATATAATATATTCAAATGGCAAACCAACTGCAGGCATCAAAATAAATCAAAACTAAGAAAAAATCAAAACACAACACACGTCTGGCAAAAATCTTGATTAAAAAGAAAACTAAAAGAATACTTGATAATATACTAAGAAGTCGTCATAACAGAATAACACATGGAGAAGAAAAATTCACCTACATGCGAAATCTATACGGAGTGCGGAGTAACACAAACGGTTATTATACTGGCGGAATCCCATAAATAATAAATATAAACAAAATCTCTTGAATAATATAGATTATAGAATACTCAATTATGAAAACTATCCATTCTTATACCATTAAACTTAAGAAAAATTAAGCTACAGAGTGCAATAAAAATAATAAAACTAGTTTTAGTTAGGTAAAAAAGTGTATATAACAAATGGCATATGCAGCCAACGTTTTAAAGATTAAGTGCATCAACAATCTGCCTACAAAGTCTAATAGGTAATATAGGTATATTACCTATTAGACTATATATAGGTATATATTATGATATATAATGAATAGAAACCTGTAGTTAAAACACTTAATATATTTATACTTTAATTAGATATATAATTTAAAATAAGTTAAATTTATTAAACAGCATTCTTTAAATAGTTTTAAATGTATGGTTCTAAAGTATAATTAAAAATTCCAAAATTTAATGAAATTTAATATTAAAGGAAAAATTGATGGTGAACGCATGCTTCGTGCAAATCAATATGTAAATATTTCAAAAAACAATAAGTATATTATGCTCTATGCAACTAATGTCGTAAGTGATCTACCAACTGTATTTGCTGTGGTATATATAGGTAAAAAATATTTGCTGTGAATAATCAAAATGTTATCGTGTCATATACCTAGTCCAATCTATATAAAGTTCAAATTTTAGTTTATTTCACCATCAAAGCTAATCTCATAAATCTTTAGTGAAAATTAATTTTTGTATAAAATAATTATTATATTTTCAGAAGGTGCAGTACAGTATAGGTAACCTCATATACCTATAAACTAATGGACAGCGCTTAGAGAGAGAAGTCAGGGGTACAATATAGAGTGAGCGAGAAAAGAAACAAAGTAGTAAAATGTTATAGTTTCTTATGCGGTGTTTCTTCACTACTTTATGTTCTTTCTCTCTTAGTTATACGGTTATATTATGATCGCCTAGCACTGAAGGCAGGGCGGAGTGGAATTGAATGCGCTTGTCATTAGTTTTAGGTCTATTGTATACCTACATAGATTATAATTTATAGAGTTCATAATTGTTCAAGGGGATGCTAAATGTACCTATTACTTTCAATTATCCTAGTAACGATATGGTTTTTTGTTCTCCTGAAAAATTGGGAAAGCTGCGGAGATCGGCAGTGCTGCAGATATTATGGCTCTTAGGCGACGATATTATTATTATAATACGCTCGATTAAGAATAGCGCCACCGCCGCCCGTATTTGCGTTTTTGACGGGGACGGCGGTCCGACGGAGGGCCGGGCTCCGGAAAACGCGGACCGGCCAACCGCAGGCGCGCGTAAACGACTACCCCTCCCCCTCTCCTATGGCGCGCCGGTGTACCACTTGATGGCGTGATGAGAGGGTGGACCGCCGGCCTTTGCGCAAATTATGCTTCACAGCGTAATAATACGCGCACACTCGCGCACAATATATTGACGTGTGCGTGTGTACAGTGTACACCATAGTATACATATAATTTTGTAATAATATATAAACACGAGCGGGAAAATACTCTCGTCCGGCGGCGGCGTCGTTTTTCTACACATATACATACACACTGACGTATACATTTATCACGTAGGTGCGTGTGCGCGTGTACGTGCGTGAACCGCGCGATGTGTCACCCCGACAGGCTCCTCCTGACGAATCCTCGCCGCGAATGCGTTTAATCAACCGCGCACGGGCGAGCGCCTCCACACCGCCAACAGCTTTTCGTCGAACGTTTCCAAGGACGCTGCAGTCGACGTCGACGCGCAGTACATACCGGTATATTATTATATCACAATATATTGTACGCAGCACAACACTATTACCTACCCTTATAAATCTCATCACAATTTTACAATATCGCATTACTATACCTATACAGCACGTTATACCGCGGTAAAAACCACGAATACATGTCTGGTGCAGAACGATCATCTATATACCGTGGTACAGCCTACAATATTGCATCATATAATTAATACCTACGTCCCGCGAGTACAATATTATTCTTGAACCCTGCTGCGTCCTTTCTGTGAGCGATATCAATTATAATACTCGCGTATGCGCTTTAAATATAGGTAATTCTATATACGTATATAACATATATTTATGATAAACAAAACTATATCATAATAATACACCTTCTCAATATATATATATATATATACACACTGCTATCATGGAGTGCCCGAAACCTTCGTTTCTCATCAGGGACTTGATCGGAGACGTCTTACAAACTTCAAAATCTTCAGGTAAGCTAGTTTTTATTATTGTTATTATTCTCACGTGTCACGTGATGCGACATGCCTGTAATATAATTATAATATACAACAATGTATTTAATAAGTTATGAAAATCAGTGAAATTCTTCTTCTCGATACAGCCTACTCGTTGATAAAAAATTATAAATCCCGTCCAAGATGCATTGAATTGGGAGTGTACAGTTTAGTCCCTGCTGCAGATATGGAATTATATTTATAACTGAAATTCGTCCAATAATGCGTTTAATTTACTCCGATAAAACAACTACAGATTATACAGACTTGATATTGGATTTTCCTACTGTTGTAATATTATTATCTACGTAATTAATCACTAACGAGTAACGACATGAAATAAGTACAACGTGTCAACGTAGGATTGGATGACTATTTTCACACAAATATAAATCTGTGGTATAGTCGATTGTCGATACTTGGTAAAGATATTTGTTAATAATAATAATAATAATAATAACAATAAATTATAGGCAGGCAGACTATGGAAAATATTGAAATATCCCACCCTAAGAACAACGTCAATTAATTATATATACGCTAAAAATATAGTTGGTAGGTACGGAATATAAGAACACACATAATATTTTTTCATGTAAGTAACTTTAACTCTCATCAAAATATAAAACATGAAATTGCAAAGTTCGAAAAAGTTGTCCAACTAATTGAAATACATTTTGACCTACGCGTGACCAAATATATTATTTGAAAAAATAAATACACCTCCATGGGAATCAATCTTCATACGTAAGAACCTACTAAAAACAATATGGATTCCAGTTTTAGGGTAGTCTGAAAAAGTCGAATATTAATAAAATTCAAACCTTAATATTTCCCACAAAAATTTAACAAATGCCCCTTCTCTACGCGTTAAACTATACACTTACACTATTTTAAGTATTTAAAAATAAAAAAAAATATCAATGGAGCTAAATGCTTTTATAAAATATTTCACAAAATCACAACCGTCAACCACCTAGGTTCTCACACAAATTCTTTAATCCAAAATCTAACCTCTGGTGACTGACAAAATACCAGTTGCAGGTCATCCCCCATATGATAGGTACTTGAAGTGCAATGGAGTCTTAAGAGGATATCTGATCGTTCGCCACTTTTACAAATAGGTGTTACAAAACTAGTTTTCCATGTTTTTGATAAATTCCTGAGTTGAGTGAGGATTTAAACAACACAAAATCGGATAAACTATAACGAATAACAGCAATTCTTCCAAAAAATAGAAGCGGATATCTAATCCGGACCTATAAAGCTAAGTCAACTCCGACCTGGCGATCTGTCTCATATACATCAAAAATATCTACCAATGAAAAATTAGTCCAAGAAATAAAATTATCATTATTGGGAACCATATTATTACTATTACTAATCTGGTAGTGATACGAATAAAGTATTAACCGAAGACAAATATTTATTATATAAATTATCAATTATTGATTACGAATCATTGGTAATTTTCAATATTCATTGAAAAAGTCAGTTCATTATGCATTTTTTGGCTTTTAATAAACTTCCTAAAATAGCGTAGCACTTGAATGAGTTCTAAGTGATTTTTGTAGTAAGCTCTGGTTTCCCTTTTGCATTGACCTCTTAAATTATAACACAATAATATTATTGGCAATCTGGCTATGTGAGCTAAATTTGTGTTTCTAATCATCTTACATAATTTCGCATTTAACCAAGTACGATAGCGAAAATTCTCTATTCAACATTTTAGATTCTGAGCGAAGCGATGTTGATTTTACAATGATGTGTATTTTATTTTTATTTTTTGTATATGAATATCAATAATATTATTAACATTTTCATAAAAACTACTTACATAGCGTTATCAATATCTTTGTGTTAAAATAAGTGATTCCAATCAATTGTATTTAATAATCTACAATTTACAAATTAAATCATATAATTATTTTTTCAAATTTTTAAAAACACTTTCCTTCTTATCATATTATGTAGATATACTACAGACTACAGAGCCTTTTAATATACTTAAAATATTTAATACTGAACGGGCAATCATATTAGGTATGTTGGTATAAAGCGAAAAACGAAAAGAAGTTTAATGACACATCATCACATCATGATGCACCTTGGTCTGAGTCTGAGTGAATACCACTGTATACAAGACCATGATTATCATATTTATTGTAATAGAAATAAAAATATTCAGGAGATTGTAGGTAATCACGTAATAATATTAAACGAGTGTAACCAAACGTTATCGATAGCATGTGCATTGTGCATAGTGCATGCTCTTCATAGATACCTATTACCTACTCGTGGAGAGGTTAGTGGTACCTATATTAGTCACATGTCGCTGTTACAAACTCATTAGTTGCCAATCACATTTATTTTCACTCGATAAAATATCTGTTCAATGGAGTCCATAGGTAAAATTATACTCGATGAATAATATAAAAAAATATTATTTTTGTACACATAGTTACACCATCACTTTTTTTTTTTGTTTGTTTTGAGGCTTCGACAACTTAGGTCATTAGCCTTTGGTACTGTAGGGGGTGGAACTGTAGGTTTGTTTGTTTGGAACACGTGGGCAGAATTTTTTAGTGGGCATCCGTAGGTATCTGCCATTGCCCGGGAGGGGGATGGCGGCACTTGTTCTCCGGACACCGTGACTTGCCCGGAGAAAAATGCCGCCCGATGGCCGGGAATTGAACCCGGACCGGCTGTGCCGAAGTCGACGCGTTGACCACTCGGCCACCTCGTGCCCATCATTTTTTTTATATGGACTATTGTTTTCGAGTTTCTATCAAGTCGATAAACATTTAAGTTGTAGAGACCCAGTTAATTATCATTTACATCACCATGTAACCGTGTTTCTGAAAAAATAAATAATAAACGTAATCCAAATCATGTATATTATACGGTAAGTTATTCTTTAGAGTACTTAACTTTGATCCAAGTCCCTTAACATTTTGATAATAAACTAGTTAATATTAACAACATTGTTTAAGTTATGGTTTTTACTTTTTATTAAGTTTATGATATTTTAAGTTTTCTTACAACCAACATATTTTAATAGAGGACGTTACACGGATATTTGATGTCTCCGTATTACAAGTGCGTAACATTGCACATTTACGCTCAGCAGATCACGTTAAATTCCGTTTAACTCCGTTAGTTTAAAAATTATAGTGAATCGAAACTTGATGGTAAGAATATTATCTGTGTTTGTATGTGGGTGTTTTTACGACGATTCAATTTTTAGGTGAGTTATGACTCTATGAGCATTTTTAATTTACGCTATATTATAATATATTAGCTATATATTATCGTAGAAAACCCAAAACTCACAAACACAGATAATCTTCTTACTATCAAGTTTCATAATAGGTCGATTCACTCTAATTTTTAAACCAACGGAGCTAAACGTCTAAACGTGATATAATGCTGACCGTATAAATTTGCCACGTTATATGCACTTAGTTGTAAGACGGGTTGTCTAGGTTTGTAGCGTCCTCTTAAAGACAACAGTTACTAATTAAAAACATTTTTTCATGATTATTCGAGTTTCGTGGAGCTAGTTTTTTGGAACAATATTTGGAATACCTTTAATATAGCTTATTATTAAATTTGACGCTCCATATAGCTGCACGTTTTTGGTTTAGTACTTTCCGTAGACGCTACATGGTTTGCGTTGATTGTAAGTTAAGTCAAAATCAACACAGACATTCTCCCATTTGTCAACTGGTGTGAAGCTTTGATTTATCTAGATGGCTAGATGTCAATATTGTAAGAACATCATGAAAATATTCAAGTTAAATTAGTAGTAGTATAGTGACTAGTGACTTACCGCGATTTACCGTGTCTTACCAATACGTTTGGAATTTTAAATTAAATAAAACAATAGGTACAGACATGTATTTTTTTCATTATGTTAGCTAATTAAAATTAAATTAATAAATTATTAATGGATAAAAATTGTTTGTATGCTAAATATATTATATAAGATATTATCATTTGGGTCATAACTCATATTTAATCAAAATATTATTGATTATTATATTCTAAATACTATTTTAATTCATAGGCATAAATAGTTTATTTTTTTGAGAGACAACAATGACTAAATAAATACATATGTAGAGGGATACCTAAATATATTACCTATACTAATTATTAGCTACTATATTATGGTCTATATGAAGAATTATTTTGAGGGGAATTTTACCTCAATTTATGTCCTATTTCCGCCAAATATGTATGGAGAGTATAAATGTCATAAATCATATTTGTGGCCGTGTAGCCCAAAACTAGTCAAAATTATGTTCAGCAGATTTAATAACTTATGCTGAATTAACTAACTTTACTAAATAATAAATACTATATTATAAACTTTAACTAAATTATTAAACTATGTAATGAGAGTACCTATAGTAAAATTCTATGATAATCTTCAAATTTTATCTTTGATTGTAAATAATAGTTCTTAATTTTTAAATTCTGGTATTAATTTACCCTTTTTTATATACTTAAATGAAGAAATGTTTAATATAAAATGTATAACATAAAAATAGATATTATTGTGTTGGAAAACTATATATGCCAATATGCCATCATAAAAAATGTACACACTTTATTCATCTTTCATATTTTTATAGAACCCCATACAAAATATGTTTATACTATTTCACATTATAATATTATACGTCATCCGTATATGTAGATTCAAATTATAAACGTTTACCACCATAGTCTATAGTCTATACTCTATAGGTAGGTACTATATCGCAAATATCTATAATTTTACTGTCCCTAATGCCATATTTTAGTAGATACACAAGGCTGGTTTTCAACTTAATAGTCACAATCTTTTTAATATGTATATTAATTGTGATGTTATTTTATTTATTATTATTATTTATTTAAGGTTATGTATAGTCTGTAATTCTGTATTAATGTTGTAAATTAGTTTGTTTTTAATAAACATGTATATATATATCAAATTGAGTTCTCAGTACTTAAAATACTATATACTTTACTTTTAAAAGGTAAAATAAGCTTTTAATAATTTAATATAAAAGCTATAGCTTTAAGTGTACTTGAGACTTAACGACAGAATCTGCATAATCTGAATATTTTATTGATTTCTTGACATTAAAGTAAAGTAGAACTGTAGAAGCTCGTACCTACTTATAACCATTACATATATTACCTACATATTATATTATATATATATATATATATTACTCAAGATAAAGGAATTATAAATAATCACAAGTATTTCTAGTACCTATACTTAAGATTTAAAATATTAATATTTCTCAACAGTTAAATGTTCAGTAGTTCATCCATTGTTAGTATACCTACGTCCTACATGTATATTACCTACTCGGCTACTCCATTGAAACATAAAGACAATTTAAATAATACTTACCTGGGCTACCTATATCTAAACTAAAAAAATTATCTATACTAATAAAAATAAAGGTATGAAATATAAACTTTAAAGAATTTTGTATTACATTGTAAAATCTTAAATTTAAAATGAAAATTTTTAGGAACTTCCAACCCAAAATAATTTGCACATTTTCGTGATTTTTTACGCCTTTTGTCAAAATTTGAACTTTAAATGCTCATTAAAAAAATTGTGACTATTTTAAATTTTTTTCATCTGTCATTGTAACAATATATTAGGAGCCTTGTATTAATTTTTTAAACTTTTTGCCCCACGAGTAACGAATAAAATGTTATTGATGTTTATGGAAAAAAACTAAAAAAATTGAAACTAAATATATCCCGCAACAGCTCAAAACAAGTAAAAATATTTTGAAAATTTGTTGGTCTATTATAGAAAATATTAATATAAACATTCAGTGACAATGTCATGTATTTACGGACATTTGTTTTAGAGCTACACCAAAACGGCAAAATCGATTTTGTCAAAAACCAATTTTACGTAAAAATTCCCGTTTTTCCTTCATTTTTTTTTTATTTTCTAACGCTTTTGAAAACTACTGTGAATTTAAAATTTTGACTTCCCGAATGCACCAACTAGATTCACTTTCCCATCGAACAAGATACTGTTGAATAAAATCGTACCAAGGTACGGTAATGCCCCAAACGGTAATGACAGACACCAAAAATTTAAATTTAAAAAAACTCATCCTTGTAAAATCAATACATTTATTGCTCCTCACAATTAGTTAAACATAATTCTCAGAATTTATTACAAACTAGGAATTCGGAATTTCTTATAAAATTAATCGAGCATTATATAGTGCTATATATTGCATATAATAGTATATCATAATATAATTTAAATATATTTTTAATATTACATTTATTCAGTTTGAGCCATTTGATTACATAATTAATTGTCACTGAAAAATATAATGACATTTTTATTACTTTTGTAATTGACTTAGTGTTTTATTCAAACAAGTATAATTAAGCTACAGTATATTATATAAGTTTACGGTATGAAGAAGTTATATTTAGTAAAAGTTCATCGTTTTAAAAAATACGTTAACTTTGAATGTAAACAAATGGTCAACAATTCTCAATTATAAAAATAATATAAGTTTCGAACCAAGTTTATAACTTGATATACTTTTTTTTAATTGGGCTCTAAATATAACGCTTAGGGTACTATACAACATATAGGTACTATACGGTTGTTAGATTAAAATTGTCTGGTGGTCGTGTTAGAGAAAGTCTGATATACACCCGCACACCCCCGTGTAAGTATACGAGTGGTTTTGGAGAATCGGACGTGCTCAAGAGGGTCGCCACATGCGACGGACCATTGAATTATCGCGACAGTAATTGCGTCCTTTTATCTGCGAATACCTCATGCTGGGCAGTATGAAAAGACTTAAAACAACTCCCCTGCATGTTTGATTTGGTCGTGTTTTTTTTCTCATTGATAATAATTTGAAATGCGTTTCATTAAATAGGACAAGGGTACTACGTATAAATATTCGCAATTATACACAAATAGAAGTTTACCCCAAAAATCATGACAAATACGATAATAGACTTAAACTACTGGTCCACATATATGTATAGGGATATAGGGTAGCCTGGCTAACATTTATTTGTTGTTAAGTATACGATTGCCAATGTTTTTCTAATCCAACAAAAATACAAAATCAGTTGCTAATACGTAGGGTCATAGGTCTATTTAGTATATTACTATACCTACTTTATTATAATTTTATATAATTGAACAGTCGTCAGTCAGACACTTATTGTATTTTGTAACATTTACCTATAAAATTAACATATATTACGACATAATACGTTATTGTCTACAGTCTACTCTATTATAGACTATAATCTATTATACCATTGTAATGTGTACTATATAAAATATTGCTACATAATATACTATAATTAATTTTTCCATCAGAATAAATATTAGTAAAATAAAAATTATTTAACTTTCTATTTGGGCTAAAAACTAATTAACTTGAATTCAATATCTGTTATTACTATACCGTGACTGATAAATTTATAAATTTTCTTTTTTTCGGTGTATTTAATCGTTTCAAAATATTTAAATATAATAATAGATATTTATTAAAAAAATAAATACAGAACACCATATTTTATAACTCCTACAACAGCTAATAGCCATAGTCACCGGGCTTAAGTACAATTAAGTTCAATTAAAAATAATATATAACATCCCATAAAGGGTAAGAGTACGAATACAGTAAGTGAAAAACAAAATTATCTTTAAAATAACATTTAAAGAGAATAACTGAATACATATCGAATACAAATTATACATCAAATATTTAAATTTTAACTACAAGTTTTTAGCTTAGAACAGGAATAGAAAAAATAAAATTATCAATTTGATCACACAATATTGATAGTGGACACACCGGACTTTCTATTAAGTAATTATTTTTAGAATGATGTTAACAAAATGTGAATTATTTCTGGAGTTAAAAGAGCGTACTTATTAAGGCCAATTTTCGTAACAATTCAGGATGGTCAATAACATCATTCAAGATTTAATACATAAAAGTTACATCATATTTTATTTAGATTTAGATTTTAGTGACTTTAAACCCACAAAGATAGAAATGTCTTCAATATTATAAGGATATTTAGTTTTATAAGCATAAAAACGTAAAAATATTTTTTGGATATTCTCTAATTTTTTAAATAACCTTGATTGATTAGGATTCCGTATACCATATTCAGGTAATGATCTTACTAGTGAACAATACAATATTTTAATACATAAAGCATCATTAAAATTTGAGCAGGTGCGTTTAATGAACCCTAAGACACGTAGCCTTTCCCCATAAATTAAATTAATATGGACAATTGTTATTAAAAGATAAATCGGCTGACAGGATGATACCTAGATCCCGAACTTAATAAACATAGTTGAGAGATATACCATTAATAAAATATTGAGAATTAATATGAGATTTAGAACGGTTAAATGAAATACAAACACATTTAGAGGCATTCAAAGACATATGCCATTTAATGAGCAACTTATAGAAAATTGATCCAAATCATGTTGCAGGGAAGTCATATCATTGGTAGAATGGATTGGCATGAATATTTTTACATCGCAAATAGTTTTAAACATTTATTTAGGTCGCATTTATAAACAAAATAAAAAGTAATGGGGATAAACTATGCAACCATGGCATTGCGGAACACTTGCCACGACCTTTATAGTATTGGAAAATGAATTATTGAATAGTTTAGAACGATCACTTAAATATGAAGAAAACAATGATAATAATGGATCCCTTACACCTAATTATTAATTCCGTTGAAATTTGTCATCATTTGGGCAGGCGTGGAACGTGGGACGTGGAACGCCAATGGCTCTTATTATAAGGTGTAAAAAAAAATATTTAAAATTTCTAGAATAATATTCATCACACAGTAGATAAAATTGTATAAACACATATAATAATATTATATCTTAATAAATAATAGGTACAATGATTTTTATACAATATGATAAATAATATAGTTATGTAAATGCACTAAAAATTAAAAATATGTCTCTTATATACCTAGGTATAATAATACGTTTAATGATTATTCAGCTAGGGTGACCTACCAAATTTCCATGTTTCTGTTTAGTCGTTAAACACTTAGACCACCGGGCATCAAAACGTACCTACCTAGTACCTTAGTAATAAATTATATTGCCAAAAACACTTAAGTATAAAAAATTATTTTGTTGCCTATTGTAAGATATGTCCAGCGACGAGGGCACCACCGACATGGACGACCGTACACTGGCGGTCAGCAATTTTTCCGCGCTTCCATTATTGGTGCCAAAACACCACCACCACCATCACTACCAACAACACCAAGACATGATCACCGGGAAGTCATGCGGCCGGAAGGTCAGACGCAGGAGGACAGCGTTCACGCACGCTCAACTGGCTTATCTCGAACGCAAGTTTCGTTCCCAGAAGTATTTGTCTGTAGCCGATCGGAGCGACGTGGCCGAGGCGTTGAACTTGTCGGAAACTCAAGTCAAAACGTGGTACCAAAATAGAAGGTTTGTAAATCGTTAAATATAATATTATGTTTATACACAGTCTCTTGTTTCTATATCAGGGGTAGTCAACCTTTTTCTATTTTGTGCCAAATAATAAATATAAAATTGAGAATGTGCCTTAAAAAATATTTATTATTTCCATAAAATATAAATTTAAACTTATATATTTTTTTCATAGTTACTATTTTTATGACAGTTTAATGTTGAATTTGTTTGATGGATATTATCTCTTCGTAACTTGGTTGAATGATAAAAGCATTCAATTTTTTAAATGAGAATTCGTTAGTTTGGTTTTGTACCTACTTATTTTTGATAAAAGTCATCCGAGAAAAACTTTTTTCACATATATATGTCGAGCCGAATCTACAAACCAATTTCAATGCTAGACTATGTAGTTCTGGAAAATCTTCCTCTGATACGCATTTCCAAAATCCTATAATCTCAGACAGCTCTTTATATTTGCATTTTAAAACTGCTGAACTTTGAAGTTCAATAATTTCCAATTGCATGTTGGGGTTATATTTTTGGAGATCGTGTGTCGATATGATAAATGGATTAATAAATAAGTTATTTAAATATTCCTAAATCTACTGAATCTTTCTTGAAAACTATCATATAGTGATGAAATATGATTTTTAAAAATCTTCAAAGGAATATCTGTCGGTAGATAAATAGATTTTAATCGAACAAAATGATCTAAATTTCCCATTCCTAAATTACTTTCGAACTTTTTTTAAGATTTTCCACACTGAGATAGCAAAAATGTTTTATAAAGATAGTCAATATATTATATTGACGCGATTTGAACGTTATGCAATTTTTACACACTTGTAAATTGAATGATCAACACAGGCCTTTGCGGCTATAGGTACCTACCCTGCAATGGCGCATTTGGCGTGTATGGTATACAAGTTCTTTCCCCGGGGGTGGGTTATATTTTTATAACACATGAATGTAAAATCGCTCAAAACTTAAAAATGTATATTTATAAGTTATAATTAGTAATAACTAATTACAATGAAATGATAATATTGTAGCTAACATATTATCAATTATATAATAATCGAAAATTCGAGACTATATTTCCACAGACCCAAGGCCCGGTGAAATAAAATAAAAATGACAAAAGAAATAAACATTTTGTGCACAAAATGATTGTTATAAAAACATGTATTATCTATATACTGTAAGAATAGTAATAAATAATAAGTACCTAATAAGCTAATAAATAATAATACCTATTTTTATATTATCATCATAATTTTATTAGGTTTTATCGTAAATCGTATTATAATAAATTAGTAGAATAGGTATATATTTATTTTAGATTCTGAGGGCTACTTCTCGCGTTATTCAATCAATATTACGCGATTTACAAGAGATTTCATAGTAGGTTCACCACCCCCCCCCCCCAAAAAAAAAAAAAAAATTCCTGCTATTTGCGCATAATTTGATCAGGTAAAAGTCTGCAGTTTGCGCATATGGCACATACAACTGAACGCGTAACCCACCTTTATACACCTGAAATAACAATTTTTAACATATTTTATACGACGTCGTGTTCTGTTGGACCCGTCGTGTGTGTGTTGGTATAGAACGAAGTGGAAGCGTCAGAACCAGTTGCGCCTCGATCAGCTGCGCCAACAGTCGGTTGAGCCGCAGTCGGAAACGTCTGCAGGCGCCGCCGAGTACGGACAGCACCACAAACAACAGCACCAGCATCACAGGCTGCACTCGACGGAACCGCACCACGGCCGACAGACCGAGCACAGAGTGTACGTACCGTCGTCGGCGGACTCGGACATGCAGGCGGCCTCCGAGGCGTCGGCCGCCGCACCGTTGACGTCGTCGACGGCAGCAGCGGCTGCAGCAGCGTTCATCGGTGCGCCGTACCCGGGGGTGGCCAACGGTGCGCGGTGGAACTTTCTGACCACGGCCGCGGCCATCGTGCGGAACGTGTCGTATGTACATGGGTGTCACATGTAAGCAATAAAATAATAATCATTATACAGTATATAATGACATAATGTCATTACTTATTGTAATACGATTCAGTTCATTTATTTTGTCATTCGCATCGGCACGGATTGTATACAGGGTGGTCGTACGAACGATATCATAATATTATATACTATAGCAAAGCTTTAAATAGGTAAATATATTATAATATAATTATTTTCAGACAATAAATCTACACGCACAATATATGTGACCTGCTAGTTCCACAAAGCTTTTTAAAATTACGTCTAAATAGTACATATTTTAACATCATAGGCGTGACTCTAGGGGGAGCCGTGGTCGTCTCTAGATCAAGGCTAAACACAGTGTAAAACATAGGGAAACTGCGGTGATTGGGAGGGGAATGTCACCTTTGCCCCTCCCCTGGAACTTTTTAAAGAGGTTATGAATAGGTGACGATTTTAACAGACATAGATTAACATGTCATATGTGACACAAAAATTGACCATGCATATGGGTATAAGATATATTATAATACTAACAACATTTAAAAAAAGCTATATAGGTAGGTACTAAGGCCTTCCTGGCCTCCCTCTTTGAAGATAGGTATCGCTTTAGGGAGTCGAGTATATTCACCGACTTCCCACTATCAGTGGAAACTTGCTTCACCCTTAAATTCAATTTGCATATCACCATGGTCATAAACTATTAAATTGAATATATAAAAATTACCTAGTAGATACAATTTTAGTTACACTCTATTCAGTATATCACTATTGATCACAAAGAAGGGATTATAAATACAGAACTATAGACACTTGGTTTTTAATCACAAAATTAAAAACCAGGACAATTAATAATTTAGGGAGCATCGATCCATAAGTTCCCGTCTAATGTGCTCTTAGTAGTTGGTATAGGGGAAAGAGATAATGGCAAACGAGTTTGATTGGATTCCACTGCCGTGAAAGTCTGGTCACGCCTAAATTTAGAATATTATTATGATACTGAGTAGGTACTTGGTTAAAATCATTTCAAAACATTAGGCAAATAAAATAATTGCGGTTTCCTTTCAATTTATTAATTTACATACTTTATCTGTATATTTAGTTTCTATAATTCTATCCTTGTGAAATTTCATAAGGATTAAGAACATTATTAATCAGATTTTTATTTGGCATATAGTAATACCTACTTAATAAGTAAATAAAGTAATACCAACATACCACAGAATATAACAATACCTAGGATCATAGGCGCAATTTAGGTTAAATTGATGTAAACTAAAGTGATCAGTGGGGGAGCTTTGCCCCAACACCCCCCTCCATTCATACACCTTGCATTAATATTAATATAAACAATTACCTTTAAGGGTAAGTTTTTCAAATTTTCCACAATCCTATAAAATTTGAAATTTTAGTTGCCACCTCAATTATAAGACTTTTCCACTAATCTACTACCCGAAACTTATTTGAGGGGGTTGATAGTGTGTATTATATCGAAAAAATGACTTTATGGGAATAACTCTCAAGCTTTGTAGAATCATTGGATTTTGATGACTATTTTTTTATCTGAAAGAAGACTTCCTACAGCCCGCAAGTACCCCCCAAATTACGCCTATGCCTATGATAATGGTAATTGTACAATACTTATGATTTTTTAAAAAACATTACATAATATACATTTTTAATCAATTAATGAATTACTCATCATTGTCATTTTTCCTATCCACTGAATAGCAAATAATGTAAGTTAATTAAATATTAAGAAAAACCTACATTTTAAATATTGTAAATATTAGTTTTTGAAAGAATTGTATTTTATTTTTTAATATTTACAGTATAGAATACATATGTTAATGTAGTATGTAATTAGACAAATAAGATTAGGATAAGCTATTTATAATACAATTTGTTTTAATATAATCCAAGCCTCTAAACTCTAAACTTTAGAACAAATGTGCCGCAGCTTGGCCACCCCTGCTCTAAAGCATCAATAATATTCTAATGTTATG